>CM035836.1:45300348-46667848 GCA_020510985.1 Pholidichthys leucotaenia
CAGAATGAAAAACTGCATATACAGCCCAGGTCCATGAAATGGTTCAGCAAGGAGCAGCCATAGAACTCACTGATGAAATCAAGAGATGTTGGAAAGGGCCTGTGTGGTATGCAAGTCAGCTGGTAACACCAAACCCACATTTAGTAACAACTCCAGTTCGGCTAGTGTGGAATAGTGGTCAGAAGTTTAAGGGGCTGAGTATGAATGATCGTTTGCTGAAAGGACCAGATGTATCAACCCAATCAGAGCTGTTCTCCTGAGGTTCAGAAGAGGGGTACACGCAGCCCTGGGTGACATCAAGAAAATGTATAATTCAGTGTGGCTGGAACAGCGTGAAATACACTTACAGAGTTCTGTGGAGGGAAAAACCTGAGGAAGATGTAAAAGAATATGCCATCACCCGGGTCAACATAGGAGATAGACCAGCTGGTTGCATTGCCCAGCTAGCTATGTGTGAGACAGCAAAACTTTGTATCTTTGCACACCTGGAAGAAGAAGGTAGGGTCCTCCAAGAGGACAGTAATGTTGATGACATCTTTACCTCTCACAATGACCTGGAGAGTCAGCTGGAGAAGTGTGCAGCATACGCTAGAGAAAGTGTGAACAAGCTTCAAAGAAAAGCCTTCACAGGGGCAGTAACCAGAGCCCAAGCAAAACAGAAGGGTAATGGCAGTCATGATCACGCCTTACAGGAAAGCTTTAAGAAGAGCACTAAAATGGATAAAGTGGATGGGAAACCAACTGCTATGACTCCACTTGCTGGCTGGAGTAAGGACCTTGTCAAGATGGAAAGGTTTAGTAGCCTGTCCAAGCTGATCAACGTCACTGCCTTGGTGTATCAAGCTGCCAGAAAATGGTTGCAGCTGAAGAAAATTGGCAAAGGACAGGCGGAAAACAAGCCAACTGGTCTGACAGCAAAAGAATGTGAAGACACTGAAAGAACTCTTTTTTTCTTTTTTTTCCCCCGCTGCTCAAGAAGGGGTCACTCTTCCATGCACGGCATTAAACCGGCTCGTAGTATACAGAGATGTTGGCTTTGGGCTTTTAGTCTGTGGAGGCAGGATCCAGATGTTTAATGAAGACAAAACTTCTGTGCTAATCTTAACCTACAAATCATGGTTGTCCACGCTGATAACACGGGAAGCTCACAAAGCTAATCATGAAGGTGTGTCAGGAACCCTTCTCAGGATGAGACAAAGGGCCTGGGTAATAAAAGGCTGAAGGTTTGCAAAGAAATAAGTGGACAGCTGTGTGACCTGCAGAAAAGCCAGAGGAAAGCAATGTCAACAGATTATGAGTGACCTTCCTCCTGAAAAAGAAAATCCAGCATGTCCATTTAAGTTTACAACTGTGGATCTCTTTGGGCCTTATAAGATAAAAGATGAAGTCAGGAAAAGAGTCACATTGAAGGTCTGAGGCATTGTATTCTGCTGTATGGCCTCAAGAGCCATATACACTGATCTTGTTAGTGATCAGTCATCTGAAGGATTCTTACTTGCTTATCAGAAATTTACTTCCATAAGAGGACACCCCAGAAAACTGTGGTCAGACCCTGGCACAAACTTTGTAGGGGCCAAGCCAGCACTTAAGGAACTGCATAGATTCCTAAGAAATCCAAATGGTACTGAGCTTGAAGAAGAAGCTTCCAAGCAGGGAACTGAGTGGTCTTGGAAGCTCCGACCAGCAGACTCTCCGCACAGAAATGGAGTAGCAGAAGTAGCAGTGAAGTTAGTAAAACGAGCCCTAAGCATAGTGAAACAGGCCCTAAGCAATCTTTGTGGTGATGGAGTCTTTATATGGAGTGAATTCCAGACATTCCTGTTTATGGCAACAAACCTGGTAAATGAAAGACCTATAGATGCAAGAGTGCAAAGCCAGGAGGACTGTATAGAGTATGCCAGCCCCAATTCCCTCCTGTTAGGACGAGCCAGTCCAAGAGGAGACCCAGGAGACTTCCAGTTTAATGGGGTGTCCATACAAGAGCCTCCAGAGTATCCAAGGGGAAGTGAACAGATTCTGGAAGAAGTGCAGCCAGTTAGCTGGTCCTAATCTGTTCATAAGGACCAAGTGGCATACCAAAGAGAGGAATGTTGCTGTGGGAGATATAGTTTGGCTGGCTCATCAAAACTCACTGAGGGGACAATATGGGTTGGCCAGAGTCACCAGTGTCAACACAGACAAGAAGGGAACAGTGAGAGATGTAAATGTGAAGACCTTCCCCAGCTACCCTGTCCCAGTCAAGAAGCCAACCTTAAAGAATGCATCAGATGCGCACAGTAGGAGATACTCAACTAAAATCTCTGCAACCATCCTTCACAGAAATGTCAGACACCTGGTGGTCCTTCTTCCCATTGAAGAACAAGCAAGAACGTAAAAGGACTAAGACTTTCATGACCTCCTTCGGTTAAGTAACCAGGAGCTCAAGTGGGAGGTGCTAGGCTATAAGTCATCATATTGCTGTTTTTTTTTTCCCTCATCCTTTAATTCTTCTGCTCTACTTTTGTTGGGTGTATTTTAGGAATTTTCCATGAACATTAAGAGGTCAAGAGGGCAATGTGGAGCAGTTTTGGTTTGTAGGTGTGGCAGCTCAGCAAGCAGAGGTTTCATTAGGCATTTCACTTGAGCAGCTGGGACTTGTTTGCTCAGTGTTGCAGAGAGCAGGGTTTCTTGATGCATGGATGACCACAGAGACACAACTGGTGAGATTTATGTTTAATGTTTTATCTTATTTAAGATGATTTGGGCATTCATAATGTAACATGTGAGGGAAAGTGTGCAATTTGTTTATATAATGGTATATTTGCAAGTTACAGGTGTTAATTTAAGTACTTTTGTTGGTGGTAGGTTGAATCAATTATGTGACTCTGTGTAGCAAATTGATTCCAGTTAAGGAAAACCAGTGCTTTATTTGGCATTTAGTGGTGAACGAATGGTGAAATTGAGTTTGTGCAGAGGTTAATTTAGGACAGAATTTTTTTCACACATAAGGAGGAGTTCAGAACTCCTTATACAAAGATATAGAGTGATGATAATCAAGTCGGTGGTGGTAATGCACCTGTGGGCTGGTTGCCAACCGCCAATCAAATTTAAAAGAAGTGACTTTTAGGGCTAAAACCTACCTTTTTGATATAGCCTACAATTAGGGAGGGATCATGTGTTTCTGAACCCTCCCTTAGTTATGCTTCTAATAGGTTTAGTCAGCCGGGGGACCTCCAATAATGCACTGGGCCTCACTCCTTTCTTCACTCTCAATGAAATATTTTTTTTTGCTGGTCATTAACATCTGTTTGTTCTCTCCCATAGATTGAGTCCCCATCATGCTGTTTGCTCTCTACATGTCTGTTCTTTTCATCTTCTCTATCCCCTCACCCCCCAGCCAGTCGCAGATGACTGCCCCTCCCTGAGCCTGGTTCTGCTGGAGGTTTCTTCCTGTTAAAAGGGAGTTTTCCTCTCCACCGTCGCCAAGTGCTTGCTCACAGGGGATCGCCTGATTGCTGGGGTCTTTCTGCAACTGTGGGGGTTCCCCCTACAGTTGATAGTCCTATGAGATGACTGTTGTTGTGAAATGGCACTATATAAATAAAGTTGAATTGAATTGACTTTGTGTAGCAAATTGATTCCAATTAAGGAAAACTGGTGCTTTATTTGGCATTTAATGGTGAAAGAATGGTGAAATTGAGTTTGTGCAGTGCTTCATTTAGTGACTTAATTTAATAATATGGAAAATTTCTTATCTGGATGACTAGGTTAGAATGGTTTGTAACAAATTAAACATGGCAAATAAGTACATTTATTTAACTTTATTTGATTTAATAGATTTGGGAAAAATAAAAGATTGAATTAGGGTACTTAAGTTTAATTCTTATCTGAGTTTGTTGACATGTTCTTTTTCTTTTTTTCCTCTCTTGAAGGTTATCAACCTGCTACTATGCTTGTCATTCCTTGCATTTGTTAAATACATGAAGGAAAATGAGTTGAGTTGTCTAGCGTTCTCTGTTGGTTGCCATGCAAAGTCGAGTTTAGGCAGGCATCAAGGCTAAAATCTAAATAACTCGACACTGACACTCCCATGCTCATCCTTGGAGATTTGAATCATTGCAGCTTCAATCACCCTGCCGGGTTTTTATCAATATGTTAAATGTAGCACCAGGAACAATAACATCCTTGATAAGTGCTATGGGAACATCAAAGATGCCTACACGGCTAGCGCCAGACACCCCCCTCCCCCCGGCAACCCGGATCATAATATAATTCATCTCCTCCCTATTTATAGATCAGTTTTTAAGTCTAGCAAACCTGAAGCCCATTCTGTTAAAGTGTGGTCAGCTGATAAAATAGAGGAAATGATGAAAAAAATAGAGGAACTGAAAGGATGTTTTTTTTTTATGTACAGACTGGGATATTTTCTTCCAGAATGCAGATATTAACGCTGTGACAGAATCAATTACTGATTACATCTTTGTGTTGGTTCAATCATTCCTATGAAAACCATTAAGAAATATCCAAATAACAAACCTTACATCACTCGGGAAATAAAGGAATGTATTAATAGGAAGAAAATGCCTTTAAATCAGGGGACATTGCAGGTGTTAGGACTGCACCAAAGGACCTTAACCAGAGGATGAGAGCAGCTCAGCTGCAATTCAAGGAACGGGCTGAACACCAAGAGACTGTGGGACTCTGTCCGCAGTATGACCAACATGGACACAAAAAGGAAACCGGTGTTTGCCAATAATGAGATCACAAAATGCTAAATGAATTAAATTATTTTTACCTGCGTTTTGAAAAGATAAGGAGGAATGCAGGAAGATTTTAGAGAGGGTTAAGTTTAATGGACACGAGGGTAGGATTTTAACCAACCTGCTATCAGTTATTGGGGTTTTAAATCAATGCATACAAATAAGGCGACGGGGCCAAACAATGTCTGCTTTTATGCTAAAAACATTTGCAGAGGAACTCTCTC
Source organism: Pholidichthys leucotaenia (assembly GCA_020510985.1). NCBI lineage: Eukaryota > Metazoa > Chordata > Actinopteri > Cichliformes > Pholidichthyidae > Pholidichthys > Pholidichthys leucotaenia. The sequence continues at coordinate 45,305,312 of CM035836.1, forward strand.
CAGTTTGGCATCATGCCTTCCGGCTCTCTATTGATACTTATACAGTACCTGAGCTCTGGAAAAGATCTATTATTGTTCCAGTTCCTAAAAAGTATGCCCCCAGGTGAACAACGATTTTAGGCCAGTGGCTCTGTAGTGATACAGAATTGGTTCAGTGAAGTAATCATGCGCGCATGCGCATGGAGAGTTTCTACAAATAAAGGAAGTGAACCTCCGCTCCGCTCTCGAGGTCCCTTTTATTATACGTATATTTCATTAAGTACACAGTACAACACATGGTGTCAGAAGTCGGCGACCCGTCTCTAATATGAAGACAGAAGCTTTAAAAAGCATGTAAGTGAAGTTTCCTTCCAGTTGGGCTGTACAGAGGAAAAAAAAAAAAAAAAAAGTTTTCAAGTTCACGAGCTGAACTAGCAAACATTCCAAGCTAGCCACAACGTGACGAAGACGTCGGAAGGTAATGGATACGTTATTTTCCATAAGCCCGCCCGAGGCATTTGACTTCAGGGATGTCGCTAGTTGGCCAAATTGGGTCAGACGTTTTGAAAGATTCCGCATGGCTGCCGGACTCGACCAGAAGAGTCAAGAATATCAAGTGAACTCGCTAATATACACTATGGGAGACTCGGCAGATGATGTGCTTAACACTTTAGCACTGGCTGAAGCGGACAAGAAAGACTATGAGAAAGTAAGAGACGCATTTGAAAAACATTTCATCTGTGAACATAACGTGATATATGAGAGGGCCAAGTTTAACAAACGCTGCCAGGAGCCTGGTGAATCAGCCGAGGCGTTCATCACAGCCGTCTACAAGCTAGCTGAGTATTATCAGTATGGAATCCTCAAAGAGGAGATGATAAGAGATCGCTTAGTCGTGGGTATTAAAGACCACACGCTTTCAGAGAAGTTACAGCTCGACTCAAAGCTGACTTTAACGAAAGCAATGACGAAGATTCGCCAAAACGAGGAAATTAAAAAGCAACAAACCACACTGAGACAGACTAGCACGGATGGTGTTGAAGGAGCTAATATGGATGCAGTTAGGTTCAAGCACAAACAAAAATCGGGTCAACAAGGAAACAAAACAAATCACAGACCAGGTCAGACAAATGCAAAAGACAGATGTGGCAGGTGTGGAAAAGCACATGCAAATTCATTTAAAGAATGTCCTGCTCGCAATGCAGACTGCAAGAAATGTCAGAAAAAGGAGCATTTTGCTGCTTTGTGCAAAACAAAAATGAGAGTGGAGGAACTTCAGCAGAAGGACATGCGTGAAAGTTTGGAGACTTTGTTTTTGGGCACAATGACTACGGCACCTCCACCTAATGCTGCGTGGAAGAGGTCGATTGGAGTAAATGGCCAGCAGGTAGTGTTCAAGCTTGACACCGGCGCTGCAGTGACAGCCATCCCAAAACACATGTACTCTGAAAAGCTACACGGGAAACTTTCACCACCAAGCAAAAAACTGTGTGGACCAAGCAATGTTCCTATCGCAGTACAGGGATGCTTTACCGCCGACATGAGCTACAAGGGCTCTGTTGTGAAGCAGCAGGTGTATGTTGTTCCAGGGTTAGCTACTCCACTACTTGGCTTGCCAGCCATACAAGACCTCAGCTTGCTTAGTCAAGTAGATGCCATTGCAACAGAGAATGCTTATGTGAAGCAATATCCCAGAGTGTTTACTGGTTTAGGGAAGCTAGAGGGTGAATATAGGATTAAACTGAAAGAGAATGCCACTCCATTTGCCCTAGCGGTGCCACGCCGCTTGCCTCTGCCATTAAGAGGGAAAGTTCAAGAGGAGCTGAATAGGATGGAGGCAATGGGAGTTATTTCACCCATAGAAGATGCAACTGAGTGGTGCTCCGGAATGGTCGTAGTACCAAAGCCAAACGGAAAAATCCGTATATGTGTCGACCTCACCCACCTAAATGACAACGTGTGCAGAGAAAGACACATCCTCCCTGCAGTCGATGAGACGCTTGCTAAACTAGCTGGAGCTAGAATTTTTTCAAAGCTAGATGCCACTGCAGGTTTTTGGCAAATTCCTTTGCATAAGGAATCGTCCCCACTCACCACCTTCATCATGCCATTTGGACGTTTTTGTTTCAACCGACTTCCTTTTGGAATATCCTCAGCACCAGAGCATTTCCAGAAGCGCTTGACACAAATGCTGGATGGCCTGGAAGGAACGGTCTGTCATGCAGATGACATCTTGGTGTTTGGAGCCACACCACAGGAACATGATGAAAGGCTGCATCGAGTGCTGCAACGCCTACAGCAGCGAGGCCTCACCCTGAACGACAAGTGCCAGTTTGCAGTGACTGAGGTGAAATTCCTCGGGCATATTGTCAGCGGAGAGGGAATACGGCCAGATCCCGACAAGATCAGGGCCATTGCGGCCATGCCACCACCCAAGGACGTGGCAGACGTCAAAAGATTCATGGGGATGGTGAATTACTTGGGAAAGTTTTCCCCAAACATTGCAGAGATCACAGGACCGATCAGGGACCTCTTGAAAGCTGATAACATGTGGACATGGGGGCCAGCTCAACAGACAGCCTTCGCAAAGGTGAAAGAAGAGCTCAGCTCATCGGCTGTACTTGCCCCATACTGCACTGACAGGCCGACTAGGGTGTCAGCAGATGCATCCTCCTACGGACTGGGGGGTGTTTTGTCACAACTTCAACCTTCAGGAGAGTGGAGGCCAGTGGCCTTTATTTCCCGCAGTATGACAGAAACGGAGCGTAGATACGCCCAAATTGAAAAAGAGGCCTTGGCCATCACGTGGGCGTGTGAACGGTTCCAAACTTACCTCCTGGGCCTGCACTTTTAGGTTAGAACAGACCACAAACCTTTGATAAGTCTCCTCAGCACAAGAGCACTTGATGAAATTCCCCCTCGTGTGTTGCGATTCAGATTGAGACTCCTGCGGTTCACATACACCATTGTGCATGTTCCGGGAAAAAATCTCATAGCAGCAGATGCTCTTTCAAGAGCTCCCCTTCAAGGTGCAACTACAGAGGAGGATCTCGTGCTCCAGAGTGACGTGAGAGCTTACATCAATGAAGTCATTCAGCAACTGCCTGCATCACAAGAGAAACTGATGCAGATTAGGCAAGCTCAGGAAGAGGATCCAGTGTGTGCACGGCTGTCTTCTCTGATCCGCACAGGTTGGGACAGACAGAGTTCAGCGCCGCAGCTGAAGTCCTATTGGCAGTACCGAAATGACTTGTTGATGGCTGATGGTCTCCTGATGAAAAGGAAAAGAATAGTGATTCCAGCAAGCATGCAACCAAACATTTTGGAAACGCTTCATCAGGGCCACCAGGGAATGGTGAAGTGTATGGCGAGGGCTCATGAAGCAGTATGGTGGCCAGGTCTGACACGTCAGATAAAAGAAAAGGTACGCCAGTGTGAAGTTTGTGCTAAGGAATGTCACAATGCACCAGAACCTCTCCTGACCACACCCTTGCCATCACGCCCATGGCAAAAGCTAGCCGCCGACCTGTTTGAATGGAAGAAAGGTCATTACTTGGTGGTCATTGACTACTACTCCCGATTCATTGAGGTTGCCAACGTCACAAGCACTCTAGCGTCAGCTGTGATTATTAAAATGAAAGCCATCTTCAGCCGTCATGGAGTGCCTGACACACTCATCACCGACAACGGCCCACAGTTTGCAGCAGCAGAGTTTGCAGAGTTTGCTGCAGATTATAAATTCCAGCATCTCACCAGTAGCCCCCGTTACCCTCAAAGCAACGGAGAAGCAGAACGCGCTGTTAGAACCGTGAAGGCCCTGTTGCAGAAGAATGAGGACCCTCACAAAGCACTGATGGCATACAGAGCGACCCCTCTCGCTCATGGGGCATCCCCCGCGCAGCTCCTAATGGGGCGTAACATCCAGACACCTCTCCCAGTATGTCCAAGCACCCTCACACCAGCTTGGCCGGACTTGAGAGCTTTTGAGAGGAAAGATGAAGAGCTTAAAAGAAAACAGGCTGAGGGATATAACACACGGCACAGAGCACAGGAGAAGAAACCGCTCCAGCCAGGCCAGAGAGTCTGGATCAAGAACGAACCACGCACTGGAGTAGTTTCGGGATCAGCTGGGACACCGAGGTCCTACGTCGTTGACACGTCGAAGGGCAATCTCAGAAGAAACCGCTCTCATTTGAGAGTTGTGCCTTCACCATCGACCACCCCAGATCCGGGTATACGCACCAGAGTGGGCAGAGCGGTCAAGCCAGTCAAAAGACTGAATTTGTAGTATAGTGTTGTGTGTATACATGGAGCAGAATAAACCTCCATACCACAACAGAGAGGATCAGGTAGTCCACCCTGCCTCTCAGTTAAATTCTTATGTGTTACGAGTTTGAATGTTGCAGTATTGTGTTAGAAAAAAAAAAAAAAAGGAGGGGACAAGAATGAGATGAATAATGAGATGCAGAAGGTGTAAATTCAAAGTTTATTTTGAGGATTTGATTTTTGTAAACAGCTGGGAAACAATGGTTTAAAAGGGGGAGATGTAGTGATACAGAATGGTCAGTGAATGTATCATGCGCGCATGCGCATGGAGAGTTTCTACAAATAAAGGAAGTGAACCTCCGCTCCGCTCTCGAGGTCCCTTTTATTATATATTTCATTAAGTACACAGTACAACACAGCTCTTACCTCCAATGTTATGAAAGCACGGGAGAAATTAATTCAAGAGCTTCTCATGGAGGTGGAGCCACACTTGGATCAATATCAATTCAAGTACAAAAAAAAAAAATGGAGTACAAGTGATGCCATCCTAACTACAATGCATTTAGTTTTAAAATATCTTGAGTCCCTCTGCATATGCCAGATTGTTTATTGATTTTTGCTCTGCTTTTAATTGTATTCACTCACACGTCCTTAACAATGATTCAGTTGGATGTGAATCCTTTTTAAGTCAGGTGGTACCACTCTTTCCTGTCAAATAGGTCACAGCAGGTTAAGTTTAACTCTGTTTTCTCTGATATTGAATTAAGTAGCACCGGGGACCCTCAGGGCTGTATCAGCTCACAGTTTTTTACACTATATATTAATGGCTGTGTCAGCTGTTTGAACAAGCCACCCTCAGACAGGCAAATTGCATTTTAAGATAAGATAAGATAAGCCTTTATTAGTCCCACAACGGGGAAATTCCAGGATTGCAACAGCACAGGGATAGCAACACTCAGAGCAACAATCAGAAGGCAAGAAAAAAAGCAAGCAAGCAAGAGCAGCTAATATACATATGTACATATTACTATAAAATATATATATATATATACACACACACAGACACACAGTGCAGAGCATTGTAGCTGGATGGAATAAATATATGAATATATAAACACACAGTGCGGCGCATTGTAGCTAGATGGAATAAATATGTAGATATATAAACCCACACAGTGCGGAGCAATGTAGCTAGATGGAATAATATGTAGATATATAAACACACAGTGCGGAGCATTGTAGCTAGATGGAATAAATATACTATAGATATATAAACACACCCAGTGCAGGGCATTGTAGCTAGATGGAATAAATATGTAAATATATAAACACACACAGTGCAGAGCATTGTTGCTAGATGGAATAAATATACTGTGGCGATGTTAAAATAAGACACGGCGTCTGGAGTTTTAATGAAGTTTATTGATCAAATCATCGCCATCACGGAGCTCACCCCAGCTGCTGTATAAGCATGCTGGGGATCGCTCTCAGGCTCTCATGAGCTGTAGTCAGAAGCAGTCAGAAGAAGAACAGAGAGTGAACATATGAATTCAGCCACTTAAATACCCAGCAACGGACAATACATCAAAGGCATTTTATCATCAAAGGAAATGCATTCAGACATGTGACATTTGTACCACAATGCGAGCAGGAAGCATGAATGTTTGCATTTGCGTCATACATATCCACAGGATGCTGGTGCCTGAACTAAGCACAGGAAGGCTGCCTATTGATCTCAACACACACATCTCACTGTCCTGTTAATTGCTCTAGTCGAGCGCTGTGTTTGTCCGTGGCTGCTGTGGGGGGGTACCCCATAATACTATAGATATATAAACACACCCAGTGCAGAGCATTGTAGCTAGATGGAATAAATATACTATAGATATATAAACACACCCAGTGCAGGGCATTGTAGCTAGATGGAATAAATATACTATAGATATATAAACACACCCAGTGCAGAGCATTGTAGCTAGATGGAATAAATATGTAAATATATAAACACACACAGTGCAGAGCATTGCTGCTAGATGGGATGAAACAGCATAACCGTCTACTTAGTTATCCTACATGGTATGATTATGTGCCCATACATATTCTCAACCTCCATAGCGACCGGTATTTTCCTAGTTGTATGCCGGAGGGGACCATTGTGTAAGTCTATTGCATCTTTTGCATTCAAAAAACTATTAGTTTGTTACGTCTTTTTGCTATCTCTGCGAGCAGCCCTGCTTAGGTTGTACAGTCTGACAGCCGTTGGTAGGAAGGACCTGCGAAACCTCTCGGATGTGCACCTGGGATGATGTAGTCTGCTGCTAAATGAGCTCCTCAGTGCATTCAGTATGTCCTGCATAGGGTGGAACTCGGACTCCAGCAGAGATGACAGTTTTGCCACCGTCCTTCTCTCTCCTATCTCCTCCACCGGATCAAGGCGCTGCCCCAGGACAGAGCTAGCTTTCTTGATCAGTTTGTTCAGTCTCTTCCTATCGGCTGCAGTAATGCCACTGCCCCAGCAGACCACTCCAAAAGTGATGGCTGATGCCACCACCGTGTCATATCTCATTTTATCTCATGGTACTCATGTACTGCATCCCGAATATGTTTTAATGAATTCAGAAAGAAGGTGTAGGGCCCCTTTTTGTAAATATAATCTGTACAAGCGTTCATTCATCTACTTGTCGATGAAGTTCGTTAATGAGCGGATAAGTCCGGTGAACAGAAGTTGGGGAGACTGAGGTTGAGCAGGCAATTGCACTGTATTTGCACTTTGGTTGAATTATGTCGATTTTGATTTTTAGTGGTTATTTATGTATTGGTTATATGTATTGTATGCATCTTTGTTGTGCAGCAGATCCATCTGTCCAAGACAAATCTCTCCCAATGGAGATCAATAAAGGTACTTTGACTTTGATATAAAAAAGTCTACACACCCCTGTTCAAATGCCAGGTTTTTGTGATGTAAAAAATGAGACCAAAATATATCATTTCAATACTTTTTCCACCATTGATGTGACCTATAACCTGTACAATCAACTGAAAAACAAATTGAAATCTTTTAAGGAGAAAAATAAAAAACTTAAAATAACATGCTTGTATAAATATGCACACCTTAAAACTAATACTGTGCTCGGACTTCCGGGAAGATGGCGGAGAGACATAACGCTTAAACAGAGAGCTCTCCCTAGTCGGATTAAAAATCATTGGTAAATGGCCAACTCGACATAAACGGATCAATAAACCAAGGGATGAAAACACGAAGGAGCCGGGCACACGGACAAGAGCAGGGTAAAATTAAAGAATCCCTCTTCAACAACGCAGGAGAAATCGCTGAACACGAGGCCCAAAAAAACGAGGTGACTGCAGCAGGGAAAATGGAGGACGCCAAACTCGATACCATGAACACTGGCTTCGCCAATTTAAGTAAAGAGTTAAAAGACTTAAAGCGGCAACTCCAACAGGATTTAGCGGCTCTTAAGGAGGAGCTGAATAAAGAGATGAAGGAGGAAATTATGGGCCTCCGAAGAGAAATGGAGCGCAAGCTAGCAGAAAACATGGAGGAGTTGCGCTCTCAACGGGCGTGTATGACAGAAGCACAGGCCCGAATATCGGAGTTGGAAGACTGGAAGACCGAGGCAAGCGAGCGGCTGCAGACCCTGACGACGCAAACACAGAGGATGCAGGAAAAAATAACCGACCTGGAGAGCAGGTCCAGACGGAGCAATATACGCATCTTCGGGATCCCGGAGGGCATTGAAGGTAACTCGATGACGAAATTCATGGATCATTTCTTTAAAAAGGAGCTGGAGCTGCACGGTGAAGCGGACCTGCAGATTCAACGAGCGCACAGAGCCTCAGCACAGAACCCGAATCCAAACTCTCCACCCAGGTCAGTTGTGGTAAACTTTCTGAAATATGACATAAAGGAAAGAATCCTGACACAAGCATGGAAAAAAAAGATACGAATCGGCGACAAACAGATATTCTTTGATCATGACTACCCGACAGAAATTGTGCAGCAGCGAAAGAAATATGCCAACATTAAAAAAACGCTGAAAGAGAAAAAAATTAGATTCCAAACGCCGCTAACGAAGATGAGGATTCATTGGGATGACGGCGTAAAAACCTACAACACGGCCAGAGAGGCAGCGTGGGACTTGACGGAGCGAGGCATTGTGGTGAGCGTACCGGAGGAAGCGGCTGGAGCAGCGGCGGCACTGAACGCATCACGACAGCCGGAGTGGAGACAAGTGAGCGGCAGAAGACGGGGGAGAGACGTGGCGCAGCGGGCCCAGGAAAAACTGCAAGGCTTTCAGCTGAAAGCCTAGATTATAACAAAGATTAAGAAAGACACAGAAGAAATGAAGGCCAAGAAGACAAGGTAAAAGAGAAACAAACGGCTAGGAGAGGTTTAAGTGATTTTTGTTGGACATTTCTAGACTAATGACTATTACTTGGATAGTAAATACAGGTCTAGGGAGGGCCCCTCACTCGGTGAGGACATTCCCTCCACCCACCAACAGGGACCAGTGGGCAGAAGAAAGGCCCAAAGTACGGAGGTCGAGATTCATTAGTGTGTTTTTATATAAATATGTGTTAGTTTTGATGTTAAAGGGGCTAGGAGCACAAGTTAAAAAAATGGAAAAGCATGAATATGGGTAAAAATCTTAAGATAATGACATTAAACGTGAATGGTCTGAACTCACCTGTTAAAAGGGAAAGAATAATAAGAAAATTCAAGAAGGAAAAAGCTGAAATTATATTTATGCAAGAGACACATTTGAGCAAGACAGAACATGAGAAACTAAAGAGATTTGGCTATAAGAACTCCTACTACAGTTCATTTAAGGGAGGAGCTAAAAGGGGGGTTATGATACTAATTTCAAATAAAATACAATTTGAATGTGAACAAGAAATCCAGGATAAAGAAGGCAGGTATGTAATAGTAAAGGGAAGAATAGATGGTATGCAGATCACATTAGTGAACATCTATGCCCCACCAGAAAGTGACAAGGGTTTTTTTCAACATCTGTTTGATCTCATAGCAACACACAGTGAAGAAGTCCTAATTTGTGGAGGAGACTTAAATGCTGTCATGGATCATGAAGTTGACACTACAAGTGTTAAGAAGACAAAAAAACATGTAACAAAGTTCATAAGAACCTCACTGGCAGAAATGGGTATGGTAGACATATGGAGGGACCTGCACCCACTCGAAAAAGACTATACACATTATTCAGCAGTCCATAAAGTACACTCTAGAATAGATTACTTCCTTATGAATGAAGGTGACAGACACAGGGTGAGAAATTGTCGGATTGGAGGGGCAGAAATATCAGATCATAATCCTATATACATGGAAATATATTTAAACAATAGAAAACGACAAACAACATGGAAACTTAATGTAGGACTGTTAAATGATGAGAAAATGAAAGAAAGAATAAAAGTAAACATAAACGAATATATCCAACAGAATGACAATGAAGAAGTGGACCCAACAATACTATGGGATGCACTAAAAGCCGTGTTAAGAGGTAAATTAATTGTTGAAACAGGAAAAGCAAATAAGTCTAAACTGGAAACATATGAACAAAGATGTGAGAGACTGAGGGAACTTGAACGTAAACATCAAAGCACAAATGACCCAAAAATATACCAAGAAATTAAAGAAGAAAAAATAAAGATAAAAGAAACACAAATAGATGAAATTGAAAGGAAAAATAGATATCTAAAGCAAAAATGTTATGAAACGGGGCCAAAAGCCACAAAACTGCTGGCAAAACGGTTAAGAAAACAACAAACAGTGAATAATGTATATAAGATTAAAGACCCCATCACAAATAAAACCACAGTTAACCCAGAAAACATCGAAGAAATATTCCATAATTTCTATCAAGAACTATACTCACAACCTGAAGAAACAAATACTAAGGATATTAAAAAATTTCTATGCACATTGGACTTGCCATCAATAGGAAATCAACAAAATGAAAAGCTAACAGCAGAAATAACAACAAAAGAGATTAGAGATGTGATTAAGTCACTTAAAAACAGTAAATCACCAGGTAGTGATGGATACCCCTCTGAGTTTTATAAACTGTTTATAGAAGAACTCAGGCCACAGCTTCTAAAGTCATTTAATTGGACACTGAACAACAACAAAATACCTCCATCATGGAACGAAGCCATTATTTCAGTTATTTTAAAGCCAGGGAAAGATAGAGAACAATGTGGAAACTATAGGCCAATCTCTTTATTAAATGTGGATTATAAAATATATACAACAATTATATGTAAACGAATAAAGACATTCTTGACGGAATTGATAGAAGATGATCAAACTGGTTTCATAGAGGGACGCCAAACACATGACAATATCAGGAGAACAATACATATAATTAATCAAATACATAAAGAAAAGAAAAGCGCAGTAATAATGAGTTTAGACACAGAAAAAGCATTTGATAGGGTTAACTGGAAATTCCTATATAGTGTGCTGGAACGCTTTGGATTTAACGAAAAATCAGTACAATGCATAAAGACGCTGTATCAAAAACCTGTGGCAAGAATCAAGATAAACGGTAGCTTAACAGACAAAGTAAATATACAAAGATCAACTAGGCAGGGATGCTGCTTATCGCCCACCTTGTTTGCTCTGTTCATAGAACCACTGGCTCAAGCGATACGACAAAATAAGAAATTAAAAGGTGTAACAATAAAGGGGGCGGAACACAAGATTGGGCTATTTGCAGACGATATTATAGTTTACCTTGAACAACCAGATGAATCAATAATGGAAATGATGAACTTGATAGAAAATTTTGGAAAATTATCAGGATACAAGATAAACATAACAAAAACACAAATACTGACATTCCACTATAACCCTCTAAACCAGATAACTGATAAGATCAAACTAAACTGGAAACAAAAAGAAATAAAATACCTTGGAGTGAGCATACCTAAAGATCTAAGCAAAATTTATAAAGCAAACTATGATAGGTTGGAACAAGAAATAAAAAAAGATATTGATAGATGGTCAATCTTAAATATGGATCTGAATTCAAAAATTGAGAGAGTCAAAATCAGCATACAACCTAGATTACTTTACCTCTTCCAGGCTCTACCAACAGAGATTCCAGGTGCCCAGTTCTCAAAGTGGGACAGGATGATATCGAGATTTGTTTGGGGAGGTAAAAAACCAAGAGTGAAATATAAAACTCTCCAGTTACCAAAAGAGAAAGGAGGCATGGGCCTACCGAGTCTAAAGGAATATTACTACTCAGCACAAATAAGATATATCATATGTTGGTGCGACGAAGGATATGAGGCAAAATGGAAAGAAATGGAAAAGGAAATTGAGGGACTCCCAGTACAAAGCATAATAGGAGATAAAGATGCATATAAGCAAATCAAACAAATAGACCCAATTGCGGCGGCATGAAATAAAGCGGCGTTGTTGGAGGTTTTAAGTAGAGTTTTATTATATCATACCGCCGTCACGGGATCCCCTCTCCAGCCCAAGTGTGTGCAGGCTGGATGGGGATCCTCTGGCTCTCAGAGAAAACACAGAGTGCGTGTCTGCAGCAGAGGTTGAAGTGTGAGTGAGAGGAAGTGTTACAGAACCTGTGCAGTATTTATACCCAACTCAAACAATACATCAAAGCAGATTCACAGCAGTTTGTCTGATCAAAGGGACTGCAGAACAGGCATGAGATATTTGCATTTGTGAGACACAGACAGGATGCATGAACACAATGCATGGGTGGCACATTAATCTCACAGCAGTGAAATGCATAAATGGCTGATTAGATCACAGCATGCAACGGAAAAAACCAGGAGTAGCGAGTTGTCTGTCCTTAGTCTGTTTGTGGGGGGTTTCCCAAACCGCCACACCAATCACTAAATTTACTTTGGAACTGTGGTATAAAATAGTACAAAAGTATAATATAAAGGAAGACATAAAACTATTGAAATGGGTAGCATTTGACAGTCAGTTTGAACCGGCAAAGCAAGATGGGGGATACAAAAATCTGGTGAACAAGGGAATCACAGCATGAGGCAATATCGGAAAAAAAAGATCTCGGGAGCTTTGTAAACATCAGAAGAAAATTTAAACTAGAAAAATCGGAATTCTTCAGATATCTGCAGATGAGAGATTATTATATGAGGAAGATTAGGCATAACCTCCAAACAGATGTGAGCGAGATTATACAATTCATTTTAAGCTCATATGCAGGTAATAAAATAAGAATTATTTCAAAGCTATATCAGAAACTTATGGCAAACAAACATTCAAGTAACTATATAAAGGAGAAATGGGAGAAAGAGCTCAATTTAAACATAACAGAAGAAAGCTGGCAGGAAATTTGGAAAACACAACACACATCAACAAATTCAAGGACATGGAGGGAATTTGGATGGAAAAACCTGATTCGCTTTTTCATTACACCACAGATTCAAAGAAAATATACAAATACCCAATCTATATGCTGGAGGGGCTGTGGGGCTCAAAATGCAGACCACTCACATATGTTTTGGAAATGCTGCAAAATCTCATCATTCTGGAAATCTATACATGTGACAATACAGAGGATATTAGGATATAATATACCAATGAACTGTAACCTGATGTACTTATGTGATCTTAAAAGAGACAATGTAATACAGGCTGAGGACAGATATTTAGTTAAAATCTTGTTGATTGCATGTAAAAAAACAATCACAAAAAAATGGTGATCAGAAGTTCTTCCTGACCAAAAACAATGGACTGACATTGTTGAGGACATACGTATGATGGAAAAACTAACATATCGACAAAGAATACAAGAAGGACTATAAGAAAAAAAATGGCAGAAATGGACACACTACAAAGTGCAACAACGAGACAGAAATTGAAAGAATAACCAAAGACACTGGAAAAACCAGAAGAATTAAGAGATGGAAACTAAAAACTTGATGCTCCAACATTTGTCCCCCCCCTTTTTTTCTTTTCTTTTTCTTTCTTACTCTAGCTCCTTTTTTTTTAAATGTAGACTGTGATCTGAATGTAATATGTATAATGAAAAATGAATAAAAATCTAAGTTACAAAAAAAAAACCTAATACTGTGCTGCAGCACCTTTGGCTTTTATTACAGCACTCGGTCTTTTTGGGTAGGAGTCTATCAGCGTGGCACATCTTGATGTGGTAATATTTGCCCACTCTTCTTTGCAAAAATGCTCCAAATCTGTCAGACTGTGAGGGCATCTCCTGTGCACAGCCCTTTTCAGATCACCCCACAGATGTTTGATCAGATTCAGGTCTGGACACTGGCTGGGCCATTCCAAAACCTTAATCATCTTCTGGTGAAGCCATTCTTTTCTTGATTTGGGTGTGTGCTTTGGGTCATTGTCATGCTGAAAAATGAAGTTCCTCTTCAGCTTTCTAGCAGAAGCTTGGTATTTGGAACTGTTCATAATTCCCTCCACCTTGTCTAAGGCCCCAGTTCCAGCTGAAGAAAAACAGCCCCAAAGCATGATGCTGCCACTACCATGCTTCACTGTAGGTGTGGTGTTCTTTTGATGATGAGCAGCGTTGTGTTTGCGCCAAATATACCTTTTGGAATTATGGCCAGAAAGTTCAACCTTGGTTTCACTGGACCATAGCACATTTTTCCACATGCGTTTGGGAGATTTCATGTGTTTTTGCAAAATGTAGCTGGGCCTGGATGTTTTTCTTCGTAAGATAAGGCTTCTGTCTTGCCACCCTACCCCATAGCCCAGACATAAGAAGACGGGAGATTGTTGTCACATGTACTAAACAGCCAGTACTTGCCAGAAATTCCTGCAGCTCCTTCAATGTTGCTGTCAGCCTCTTGGCAGGCTCCATAACCAGTTTTCTTCTCGTCTTTTCATCAATTTTGAAGGGATGTCCAGTTCTTGGTAATGTCACTGTTGTGCCATATTTTCTCCACTTGATGATGACTGTCTTCACTGTGTTCCATGGTGTATTTAATGCCTTGGAAATTCTTTTCTACCCTTCTCCTGACTGACACGTTTGAACAATGAAATCCCTCTGATGCTTTGGAAGCTCTCTATGGACCATGGCTTGTGCTGTAAGATGTGACTACGAAAATTCAATTCAATTCAATTCAACTTTATTTATATAGCACCATTTCACAACAACAGTCATCTTATAGCACTATCAACTGTAGGGGGGACCCCCACAGTTGCAGAAAGACCCCAGCAATCAGGCGATCCCCTGTGAGCAAGCACTTGGCGACAGTGGAGAGGAAAAACTCCCTTTTAACAGGAAGAAACCTCCAGCAGAACCAGGCTCAGGGAGGGGCAGTCATCTGCTGCGACTGGCTGGGGGGGGTGAGGGGATAGAGAAGAAGAAAAGAACAGACATGTAGAGAGCAAACAGCACGATGGGGACTCAATCTATGGGAGAGAACAAACAAATGTTAATGACCAGCAAAAAAAAAAAAAATATTTCATAGAGAGTGAGGAAAGGAGTGAGGCCCAGTGCATTACTGGAGGTCCCCCGGCTGACTAAACCTATTAGCAGCATAACTAAGGGAGGGTTCAGAAACACATGATCCCTCCCTAATTGTAGGCTAGATCAAAAAGGTAGGTTTTAGCCCTATTCTTAAAAACAGAGATCGAGTCTGACTCCCGAATCCAGATTGGCAGCTGATTCCACAGGAGAGGAGCTTGATAACTGAAGGCTCTGCCTCCCATTGTACTTTTGGAGATTCTAGGTATTACAAGTAATCCTGCATTTTGGGAGCGTAGTGCTCTGTTAGGATAATACGGTAGTATCAGATCTTTTAAATAAAAAGGAGCCTGATTGTTTAGAGCTTTGTAAGTAAGAAGAAGGATTTTAAACTTAATTCTAAACTCTATGGGAAGCCAATGAAGGGAGGCCAGAACCGGAGAGATATGATCTCTCTTTCTAGTACCTGTTAAAACTCTTGCTGCAGCATTTTGGATCAGCTGAAGACTTTTTAAAGATGTTTTAGGACAGCCTGATAATAAAGAATTACAATAATCTAATCTCGAGCTAACAAAAGCGTGGATCAGCTTCTCAGCATCACTCTGAGACAAGATGCTCCTAATCTTGGCAATATTACGCAAATGATAGAAGGCAGTCTTAGAAACAAATTTAATATGTGAATTGAAGGACAAATCCTGATCAAAAATAACTCCAAGGTTCCTCACAGAGCTATTAAGAGAAAGAGTAACTGTATCCAAACTGAAAGTTTGATTTGGAAAGGAATTTCTAAGGTTTTTTGGACCAACAAGAATGACTTCAGTCTTATCTGAATTTAATAGCAGGAAATTACAAGTCATCCAAGCTTTGATTTCCTTAAGACAGGCTTCTAACTTGGCTAATTGATTAGTATCATCTGTCAATCTGTGAAAATGTCAGGAAAAGCCTATTAGAACAGCTGAGCTTTATTTGGGTTAATCAGAGGCACTTTAAATGGTGGCAGGTGTGTGCCGACTCCCATTTAACATGAGTTTGAATGTAATTGGTTAATTCTGAACACAGCCACATCCCCAGTTAAATGAGTGTGCATATTTATGCAAACAGTTTATTGTAAGTTTTTACTTTTACCCTTAAAATATTTCAGTTTGTTTTTCAATTGGGTTGTACAGGTTATAGGTCACATCAATGGTGGAAAAAGTTTTGAAATGATTTATCTTGGTCTCATTTATTTTACATCACAAAAACCTGGCATTTGAACAGGGGTGTGTAGACTTTTTATATCCACTGTATGTGAATGTTTGACATCCAGAGATTGACAGATGGATCAGAGCAGCATCTGCAGTGATGTGGACATTGTACTGGTCTGTTGTGGTGACGAGGGAGCCAAGCTCTAAGGTAAAGCTGTTGATTTACCGGTCAATCTACGTTCCTACCCTCAACTATGGTCACGAGCTTTGGGTAATGACCGAAAGAATGAGATCATGGATACAAGCAGCTGAATTGACCTTTCTCTGTAGGATTGCACTACGGTCACACTGCAGGTCTTGATGCTCAATTCCGATTTTTTGCTAAGATCCGATTTTTTTGTGTGGGCGTTCACATTATTATTTAAATGCCACCCTCATCAGACTCCAGTGTGAACGATCTACAGCTATGAAGTGACCTGCATGCGCAGAAGAAAATGTAACGTCAAACACAGCATTGTGTTTGGGGGACAGAACATCTTCACCCTGATGCAGCGCAGCAAAATAAAATGTTAGCTCCCTTCTCTACACACCAGATGACCACTGTGATCAGCTCTGCTTTAACAGAACTGATCGATTAAACAGCTCTTTAAAATGAGAGCCCGTGTCTCAATGAGATTACCTACTGTATATAAATAGGTTAATAATAAATAATCCTCACGATTACATAAGGGCAATGGGTTTATTAGGTTTATTAGGGGAATGCCATTGACATTGTCAGTGACTCTTGCCCTAATAAACTACATGGCTCGTACCAGCGGTGTAACACCAGTCCTGCACAGGAAGGAGGAGCCGTCAGACTCCCTTCTCCTGTGTGTCCCCCTGTCTGTGCCATTCTGCTCTAGTCATGTCAATGTTAACTTTACATCTTAGGTATTACAGCAGCCAGGACTCACGGTATGCCGTTTACAGGGAAAAAGGAATTTGCAGCATCCAGTAAATGTGCCATTAGTGCCCTTGCTTGTCTGGCGGTTTCAGCTCTGAACCTCCCCCTTCTCCCCCGAAATTTTGAAGTTATTGTGCAGTCGGTGCTGACAAAATTACAATCAAGTGATAAAGGGAAGAAGACTGATTAAAAAGAGAGCACAAATCAGCTGTCTGCTGTGCTGGCTGCATCCTCCACCACAGAATTGTAGAGTCGGTGTCACTTCAATGAGGAAAAAGGCGGATGAAATGTGATATGACCGTTCAGACTGAGGTCACTTTGGAAAATATCAGATACGTATCCGAATTAGGACCACATATGAAAGCGGCCTGGGTCTGGTGTGAAAAAATCGGATATGTGATGTTCAGACTGTCATTAAAAAAATCAGATATGGGTCACATTTGTGCAAAAAAATCAGAATTGAGCATTAAAATCTGCAGTGTGACCGTAAGAAAGAGAGAGGGTGAGGAGCTCAGTCATCCTGGAGAGGGTCAGAATACAACCGCTGCTCCTCCACATTGAAAGGAGCCAGTTGAGGTGGTTATGTGAGGTGTTTTGGGGCACATTCCACTGGGAGGAGACCCTGGGGGAGACCCAGGACATACTGGAGAGACTACATCTCCCAGTTGTCCTGGGAACATCTTGGTATCCTCTCAGAACAGGTGGCTGGGGAGAGGGAAGTCTGGGCTTCTCTGCTTGAACTGCTGCCTCTGTGACCTGGACCTCCGAAAAAGTGGTAGAAGATGGATGGATGGATCCATGTGAACATTCTGAAATTTCGTTGCAAATTTGCATGAAAAAAAGCGAGGAAAGAAGTTGCGAATTTACATAAAAAAGTCCAAAATTCTAGCAAATTAATGAGAAAAAAGTTGCAAATTTACATGAAAAAGTTGCAAATTTACATAAAAATTTGCAGACTGAGAAAAATGTTGCAAATTAACAATACATTGCAAATATATAACTGTGTACATATGTATATTTATTTACTGCTTTGGCTAACCAGTTCTTCTCTTATCTTATTTACTATTGCTCTGAGTGCTGCTAGCCCTTTGCTGCTGCAATCCTGGAATTTCCCCATTGTGGGACTAGTAAAGGCTTATCTTATAAAAATGTTGCAAATTAATGAGAAAAATGATGCAAATGTACATAAGAAAGTTGCAAATTAGCAAAAAAAACCTTGCAAATTAGAAAAAGTTGCAGATTTACATGAAAAATGTTGCAAATTAACAAGAAAAAGTTGCAAATTGAGGAAGTTGCAAATTTACATAAAATTTCCACATTGAGAAAAATGTTGCAAATTAACAAAAAGTTGCAAATATAAGAAAAAATGTTGCATATTAAAGAGAAAAACGATGCAAATGTACATGAGAAAGTTGCAAATTAGCAAGAAAAGTTACAAATTTATGAGAAAATAAATTAGAAATCTATAAGAAAAGCTGCAACTCCCCCAAAATATTTGTTTTGTGTGTAGCATTTGTACTTACAGTGGGGTAAAAAAGTATTTAGTCAGCCACCGATTGTGCAAGTTCTCCCACTTAAAAGATGAGAGAGGTCTCCAATTTTCCATCATAGGTATACCTCAACTATGAGAGACAAAATGAGAAACAAAAAATCCAGAAAATCACATTGAAGGATTTTTAATTAATTAATTGGTAAATTCCTCAGTAAAATAAGTATTTGGTCACCTACAAACAAGCAAGATTTCTGGCTCCCACAGACCTGTAACTTCTTCTTTAAGAGGCTCCTCTGTCCTCCACTCGTTACCTGTATTAATGTCACCTGTTTGAACTCATTATCAGTATAAAAGACACCTGTCCAAAACCTCAAACAGTCAGGCTCCAAACTCCACTATGGCCAAGACCAAACAGTTGTCAAAGGACACCAGAAACAAAATTGTAGCCCTGCACCAGGTTGGGAAGACTGAAACTGCAATAGGTAAGCAGCTTGGTGTGAAGAAATCAACTGTGGGAGCAATTATTAGAAAATGGAAGACATACAAGGCCACTGATAATCTCCCTCCATCTGGGGCTCCACGCAAGATCTCACCCCGTGGGGTCAAAATGATCATGAGAACGGTGAGCAAAAATCCCGGAACCACATGGGGGGACCTAGTGAATGACCTGCAGAGAGCTGGGACCAAAGTAACAAAGGCTACCATCAGTAACACACTACGCCGCTAGGGACTCAAATCCTGCAGTGCCAGATGTGTCCCCCCTGCTTAAGCCAGTACATGTCCAGGCCCGTCTGAAGTTTGCTAGACAGCATTTGGATGATCCAGAAGAGGATTGGGAGAATGTCATATGGTCAGATGAAACCAAAATAGAACTTTTTGGTAAAAACTCAACTTGTCGTGTTTGGAGGAGAAAGAACACCATACCTACTGTGAAGCATGGGGGTGGAAACATCATGCTTTGGGGCTGTTTTTCTGCAAAGGGACCAGGACGACTGATCCGTGTAAAGGAAAGAATGAATGGGGCCATGTATCGTGAGATTTTGAGTGAAAACCTCCTTCCATCAGCAAGGGCATTGAAGATGAAACGTGGCTGGGTCTTTCAGCATGACAATGATCCCAAACACACTGCCTGGGCAACGAAGGAGTGGCTTCGTAAGAAGCATTTCAAGGTCCTGGAGTGGCCTAGCCAGTCTCCAGATCTCAACCCCATAGAAAATCTTTGGAGGGAGTTGAAAGTCCGTGTTGCCCAGCGACAGCCCCAAAACATCACTGCTCTAGAGGAGATCTGCATGGAGGAATGGGCCAAAATACCAGCAACAGTGTGTGAAAACCTTGTGAAGTCTTACAGAAAACGTTTGACCTCTGTCATTGCCAACAAAGGGTATATAACAAAGTATTGAGATAAACTTTTGTTATTGACCAAATACTTATTTTACTGAGTAATTTACCAATTAATTCATTAAAAATCCTTCAATGTGATTTTCTGGATTTTTTTTTTCTCATTTTGTCTCTCATAGTTGAGGCATGCCTATGATGAAAATTAGAGACCTCTCTCATCTTTTAAGTGGGAGAACTTGCACAATTGGTGGCTGACTAAATACTTTTTTGCCCCACTGTAAAATGCATTTTGTTCACTTCTGTAACATGGCAATTCTCTTTTTCCAGGTTGGGTCTCCCAATGAAAATTAATAAGAAATTCCAACAAGCAGTAAAAAAGTTTCTATATGTTTATTTTCTGTCATGCAAGAGGCACATTTATAACATTAATCATCATTATCGTTACACTTCCTAAAGACGACACTACTTTAATATGTTTGATTAATCTATTTTACATTTATTTAATGTTAAATAGAAGGTCGGCGTCACGAGTTTTGGCACAACATTGTCAAACATGAGTTCTTCAGACGTAAACACTGTAGCACGCTGGGCCGTTTCTACATTTTCTGGGGCCCTATGCAAGTACTTTTGTAATGGGGAAGAGTTCAAACCCTTTAAAAGACACAAATTTGTGAGAAAAAAGTTGAACATTTTAAAGGAAAAAATATATAATTTATGATGAAAAACATGAATTTACGATAAACAAAATGTCTAATTTACAACAATAAATTGCAAATTTATGAGAGAAACTTTGCGGATTATTACAAAAAAGTTACAAATTTATGATAGTCACAAATTTATGAGGAATAAAAGAGGCACATTTATGAAAAAAAAAAGTAATTTACAGGAAAAACAATGAAAATTTAAAAGTAAAAAAAGTGAGAAAGCTGAAAGTTTAAAAGGAAAACAGTATCATATTTATGAGGGGGAAAAAAGCAAATTCGTGAGAAAAAGCCTAATTTACAAGACAAGCTTTCAAATTTATGAAAAAAAGTCCTTGCCAATCTATAAGGAAGCTGCAAAAATTATGACAAAAGTTACAAATTTATGAAAAAAACAGTAATTATGGGAAAAAGCTGAAAATTTACAAGAAAAAAAAAAGCAAATTTACAAGATAAAGTTTAAAAGAAAAAAATTGCAAATGTATGAGGAAAAAAACACACGTTTACATTAAAAAGAAGTTTAACTTTAACCCCCCCCACCCCCACCCCAAAAAAATGCTGACATGAACTTGTAGTTTGGGGCCCCGTAGTGGCTGAGGGGGCCTGCTGTATCTGTGTACTCTGATTTACAGCCAGAACGGCTTTGGTAGCACGAGAACTTGTACGATAAAGTTAAAAAAATGTAAAAATCCGTCTGATTCAGGACGTGGATGGACTCATGGCAGCATTTTCTTCAGTATGGTGAGTCTTCATGTGGGTTTTCAAACAGTGGCTCTGGGTGAAGGCTTTCTCACAGACGGTGCACTGGTACGGTCTCTCCCCATTGTGCGTCCTCATGTGGACAGTCAGGTGCTCCTGGCGGGAGCACGCCTTCCCGCAGACACCACATACATACAGTTTAACGCCCGAGTGGGTTCTCAGGTGGTTGTTGAGGTGGGTCTTGCGTTTGAAGAAGCGGCCGCACTCGGAGCAGCCATAGGGTGCCTCGCCGGTGTGCACCCGCATGTGAACCTTGAGGTCGCCGTTGGACACGAAGCCCTTCTCGCAGACGCCGCAGTGGAACGGTCGCTCGCTGCTGTGCGTCTTCACGTGGGAGGTCAGGCTCTGGTTGGACATGAACGTCTTGCAGCAGATGTGGCACAGGTACGAGCGTTCCCTCGCCATGTGAGTCTTCTCGTGGGACTTGAGGGTGCTTGGGAGTTTGAAACGCTTCCCACAGACCTGGCAGCCATACGGTCTCTCTCCAGAGTGAGTCAGCTTATGGCGCGTCAATGACCGGATGTCGTAGACGGACTTCCCACAGATGTTGCAGTGGTACCTGTCCCTGCCAGTGTGCACCTTGCTGTGTGCTGTGAGCTGAGCCTTTAGACCAAAAGATTTTGGGCAGATGTCACATTTGTACGGTTTCTCCTCCACGTGGACCCAACGGTGGACACTTAGGCCGGACATGTGGGCGAAGGTTTTGCCACAGACGTTGCATTTGTAAGGTCTGTTCCCCGTGTGCAAGGACATGTGGCAGTTGAGTCCGGTGATCGTGAAGAAGGACTTCCCGCAGTACAGGCAGTCATGCGTTTTTTGGTAGTTTTTAACGTGAGCCTTCAACTCTTCCGTCGACTCAAAACGTTTGCCGCATACCCCACAAAAGGCTGATATCTCATCCGTGTGGCTCCAGACGTGTTTGATCAGGCTGCCTTGGTTCTTGTAGCAGACGCCGCACACTTTACACGCTGTTTTGCCACTTCTGGGCCCTCGTCGTTTCTTCGTCATCTTTCTTGCTGGCCGTAGCTCCGGTTTGGGTTTCCAGTCGTTGTCCTCGTCCAGTTCCTTGTCTTCGCCTTTTCCTTCACTGGAGTCCACTTCGCTCTCAGCCTCATCCTCAGTTTGAAAGTCCTGTTGTTGTGACGATGAAGTGCTGGCCACAACGTCTTCATTGGGAGCAGGGCTGAAAAGGGAGCAAAAATTAATAATTTAAAAGTCTTTATCATTCATCCAAGTATTTCAACTTTTCTGTTATTTTCTTTGAGGAAGCAGCAGAGAGTCATCTGCATATTGAGTGACATTTTCAGTTGAATGTATCCACAAAAACAGCAACAGTACAAAGAACTTTACAGACTTCACATTACCTTGAACGATCCTCTGCTTCGTTACTCTCTATCACCACGGTGTCAGCGGACTGAGGATCGTTGTTTTTCGGTAAACAGCGGTGCTCCGCCTTTTCTCCAGTCTGCAAAGAGTGTTTTTCAGACAACTTTAATAAAAATATTCAAGGCATTTGTATTAATATTTTTATTAAAAAAAAAAAACAGGAACAACTTCTATGTCGCGGTTACTACAGGTTAATTGCAAAGCTTGGTAGCATGGTTAGTGAAATTATACCAATAGATGGTTCCAACTGAGCAATTTGATTGGACAACAAGAACTCCAGGAGTTATATTACTCGATAATCACACTCAAATGTTTCACCGGCTATGCATCACTCTGCTTCAACTGTGTTTTAGTAACTATTAATTACACTAGCTGTAATGCTGTGTTATGTACCCACAACGGCTATTGGCAAAAATTCTACGATCGTGCATCCCTAGATACCATACTCTCTCTCATGTAATACTGCCTTAAATATCTACCTTTCGGCGGATGTAGAGCGCAGAGTGTCCAGTGGCCTTATAGATCTCATCCGGAGTCAGAGATTTTATGAGAAGAGGCTGCAGTCTGCGACTTCTGTCTGTTGTAAAGATGTCAAACGGTTCGTTGTCACCCAGCTGAGGTATGTTGGACCTCAGTAGGTCCAGGAAGTCTTTCTCCGGCAGACCACGAGGACACTCCAGTTCATGGACCGGACAGTTCCTCAACACTGAAACAGTTGATCGTGAGCTTAATAAGAGAGCTTGTAATCGTAAACAGTTACTGACTGTTTGAGCAAATCCCCAAACCCTCACCTCGATTGGAAACCATATTGGTGTGGGAGTCACTCAGGATGCGGATCTTGATTAGATGGTGGGTCGGCTCTTCCCCGACCCGAGGCCTCCCCGGGCCCCTCCTGACAGCCTGAACTCTGGGAGATGATACGCTGGCAGAAGAGAAAATACTGAATTAATCCTCAAAAACACATAACAGCAGAAATGACTTCATGTTTTATCACAGTCACCTCATTTTATCTTGACTCGTCGACGCAGCAGAGTTTAATGTAGTTTCATCATCTTGTTCTTCGTTGCTGCTCTGATGAACTTCTGTTGTCTGTAAAAGTTCCCCAAAGGACAAGTCCATCAAAAATGGGTTCAATCAACAACAACTCCTCAAACTGGCAAGGTATTAGTTGGTTGGAACTAAAATCTGATTTTGCTTTTAGCCAAGTTGGTTATCGATTGTCAGCAGAAGGATGGACCTTTTAAATGATTGTGCATAGTTGAGGTAGATGTACAGAGTTTGTACTGGACAATTTTTCAGATTTTTGAAAGAAGAAGCTGCATTCTCTTTATTGGCCAGTGGAGACCCTAAATACTGTACAGTTTTGGGAAAAGGTGTTTGCCCCCATCCTGATTTCTTATTTTTTTGTATGTCTGTCACACTTAAATGTTTCAGATCATCAAACAAATCTAAATATTAGACAAAGAAAACACAAGTAAACACAAAACACTGTTTTTAAATGAAGGTGTTTATTAAGAGAGAAAAAATCCAAACCTGCATGGCCCTGTGTGAAAAAGTGATTGCCCCTAAACCTAATAACTGGTTGGGCCACCCTTAGCAGCAACAACTGCAATCAAGCATTTGCGATAACTGGCGATGAGTCATTTACAGCGTTGTGGAGGAATTTTGGCCCACTCATCTTTACAGAATTGTTGTAATTCAGCCACACTGTAATTCGTATGAGGCTGTAATTCAGCCACATACGTTTTCAAGCATGAACCGCCTTTTTAAGGTCATGCCACAGCATCTCAATGGGATTCAGGACTTTGACTAGGTCACTCCAAAGTCTTCATTTTGTTTTTCTTAAGCCGTTCAGAGGTGGATTTGGTGGTGTGTTTTGAATCATTGTCCTGCTGCAGAACTCAAGTGCGATTCAGCTTGAGGTCACAAACAGATGGCCGGAAATTCTCTTTCAGGATTTTTTGGTAGACAGCAGAATTCATGGTTCCATTTACCACAGCAAGTCTTCCAGGTCCTGAAGCAGCAAAACAGCCCCTGACCATCACACTACCACCACCATATTTTACTGTTGGTATGATGTTCCTTTTTTGAAATGCTGTGTTACTTTCACGTTGAATGTAATGGGATACACACCTTTCAAAAAGTTAAACATTTGTCTCATCAGTCCACAGAGTATTTTCCCAAAAGTCTTGGGACTCATCAAGATGTTTTCTGCCAAAACTGAGATGAGCCTTTATGTTCTTTCTGCTCAGTAGTGGTTTTCGTCTTGGAACTCTGCCATGCAGGCCATTTTTGCCCTGTCTCTTTCTTATGGTAGAGTCATGAACACTGACCTTAACTGAGGCAAGTGAGGCCTGCAGTTCTTTGGATGTTGTTGTAGGGTCTTTTGTGACCTCTTGGATGAGTCGTTGCTGCGCTCTTGGGGTAATTTTGGTTGGCCGACCACTCCTGGGACGGTTCACCACTGTTCCCTGTTTTCACCATTTGTGGATAATGGCTCTCACTGTGGTTCACTGGAGTCCCAAAGCTTTAGAAATTGCTTTATAACCATTTCCAAACTGATAGCTCTCAATTACTTTGTTTCTCATTTGTTCCTGAATTTCTTTGGATTGCGGCATGATGTCAAGCGTTTGAGGATCTTTTGGTCGACTTCACTTTGTCAAGCAGGTCCTTTTTAAGGGATTTCTTGATTGAGAATAGGTGTGGCAGTAATCAGGCCTGGGTGTGGCTGGAGAAATCGAACTCAGCTTTCCAAAGATGTGATAAACCACAGTTAATTTATGTTTTAACATGGGGGGGCAATCGCTTTTTCACACAGGGCCATGTACACTACCATTCAAAAGTTTGGGGTCACTTAGAAATTTCCTTATTTTTGAAATAAAAGCACTTTTTTTCAATGAAGATAACTTTAAACTAATCAGAAATACACTCTATACATTGCTAATGTGGTAAATAACTATTCTAGCTGCAAATATCTGTTTTTTGGTGCAATATCTAGATAGGTGTATAGAGGCCCATTTCCAGCAACTATCACTCCAGTGTTCTAATGGTACAATGTGTTTGCTCATTGCGTCAGAAGGCTAATGGATGATTAGAAAACCCTTGTGCAATCATGTTAGGTCTCCAATGCTGTAATTGCTGCAAATGGAGGATTCTTTGACAAAAGCAAAGTTTGAAGACTTCCGGTCTGGACGCCATGGCGACTGCAGCTTAACACTGAAGCTCTCAGACTCAATCCAGGATAACACCTTGAAAATCAAACTTAACGGATTTTTGGAGGAGTGAAAATCAAAAGACAAAATCATCATGTCTAAAGGAAAACAGAAGAAACTGAAATTCTCCAGGCTAGGACACGTATCGGCCGGAGAATCTGAACTGGAAGATCCCCGTTCAGAAGACGAGGAGCTGGTGATAGCTAACAAAAGGGTTAGCCTGAAATCACTATTTGAGGAACTACGACGATTTCGCCGAGATGTTACGGCCGAATTTCGGGAATTCAGAGAAGAATTGAAAAGGACAAACAGCAGAGTGGACCAGGCCGAGAACCGAATCTTGGAAACAGAGGATCGAATAAAAGTGCTCGAAGATTCTGTGCTGGACCTACGCAAAAGACAAGCAGCTATAGAGGCTAAGCTAACCGACCAAGAAGGAAAACAAAGAAGAGACAACATAAGAATTCATGGTCTGATAGAAGGAACCGAAAATGGTTTTAACTCAATGGCAGAATGCGTGGAATCCTTACTAAGAGAGAAATTGGATATTCCACAAACCACCGACTTGAAGATAGAAAAGGCACATCGTTCATTAGCCGCTAGGCCGGCGGCGGAAGCGCCCCCACGTTCGGTGTTGGTAAGATTTTCCAATTTCAAAATAAAACAAGAGGTTGTAAGACTGGCCTGGCAGAAAAAAGGATTTATGCACCAGGAGAGAAAAGTCTACGTGGAACACGATTACGCCCCGGAGGTCCTTAAAAAGCGCAGGGAATACAATGACGCGAAAAAGGTGTTAAGAGAGAAGAAATTGCGCTTTCAGACACCATTTCCTGCGAAGTTAAGGGTCTTCTACGGCGATGAAACGTGTCTCTATAATTCGGCGGAAGAAGCAACAGCTGACATGGCGAGAAGAGGCCTCCCGGTAACGGTATTTAAACCCGCAGCAGACCCGAGTGAGAAGATCAAAGCGCAAACATGGACAACACAAAGACCCTCAAAATCCACGGACCAGCAGCGGGAAACCCAGCACCAGAGCGTCGCGGATAAACTATCCGTTTTCAGGTTGGAATAGCGACCTTTTTTTTTTTTTTTTTTTTTTTCCTTTCTCTTGAATCAATCCGCACATCCAACCCCCCTCATACAAGGTAACAAACATTAAAAGAGATGCATATTCAGCATGTGGTAAAACATTTCATGGAACAATCATATTATTTGAAACAAATAAGTCTTTGTAATAAAAAAAAAAAAAAAAAAAAACTTGTTAAAATAGAAATGTGACAATAATCCACATGTTCTGCTCATACTAACAAATACTGTTTTTGCGTGAATGTTTGATGTGATGGGGGTGGGAGGGTGCACACAATTTCACAGGGTTTAGGCATAAAAGGAAAAAAAAAAAAAAAATCATTACAAGTTTGGATTGGGTTCTGAAACTCACGTTAAAAGCATGGGACTACTTTCAGTGGTACGAGAGGGCCCTCAACACGTAACAGAGTTTGAGGAATTTCCCTCAGAGCCTTCACTCCATCAAGGCTCTTACAGGGTCTTTAAAAAGACCTCAGCTCAGGAAGTTCTTTTGACAGTTTTTTGTTTTAAAGTTTTTTACACTATGTTCTTAATGTTTTTCTTGTTTTTAATGTTCTTTCAGTTTCTGAGTAGCACAAAAGAGGGCCACCACACAGTTATACTAAACAAAACAACACAATGGAGAAACAGGGTGTAACCAAAATAATTTCATATAATGTAAAAGGGATCCTGAATCCAGTTAAAAGATCCAAGATTCTAGGCAAAATGAAAAAAGACAAAGCAGGAATAATACTTTTACAAGAAACCCACCTAACAGACGTGGAACACAATAAACTCAGTAGACAAGGGTTTAAAATGATCTCTTCATCTTCATATAAATCAGGGAGGAGGAGGGGAGTAGCGACATTGATATCAACCAAAATTACATTTGAAAAAAAATCAGAACACAAAGATAAAGAAGGGAGATACAGTTTGGTAACTGGGCGGCTAGAGGGAGAAGATATCACCCTGCTGAATGTGTATGCTCCCCCAGGGGCTAACTGGAAATTTTATAAAAATGTATTCGACCTAATGATAACTAAAGCTCAAGGTTTAGTGATATGTGGTGGGGACTTTAATCTTAGACTGAATCCATACTGGGATGCTTCTGGTAATTCCCCACATCAAAATAACACCCAAAACAGGAAGACTCGGATGCTACTAAAAGAAATGGGAATCTGTGATGTGTGGAGGGAACTCAACCCCAGTGTAAAAGACTATACATTTTACTCAACTCCACATTCATCTTACTCAAGGATTGACTATTTTTTTATGTTTAATAGAGACATTGGTAGAGTAAAAACATGTAAAATAGGACTGATGGATCTCTCCGACCACAGTCCGATCTACATGGACTTAAATATCCAAAAATACACAAATAATACATTTTCTTGGAGGTTAAATTCAAATGTCCTGAAAGGACCATTGAAAGATGAATTGGAGTCAGATATTCTCAGATATTTGGAAGATAACGATAATGGAGAAGTATCCCCTTTAATACTGTGGGATGCATGTAAAGCTGTAATAAGAGGAAAGATTATTGCAAAACTGGCAACCCAAAAGAAACTAAGACAAGAAAAACTATCCACATTAGAGTCAGAACTTAGGAACCTAGAAAAAGAACACAAAGGCAACACTCATTCTACTGACTCGCTCAAGATTAAGGAAATTAAAAACCAAATAAATGAGATCTACACAATAGAAATCCAGAAGAAACTTACATTTCTGAAACAAAAATACTATGAAGCAGGCAGTAAATCGGCAAAATTGCTAGCCTATAAATTGAGGAAACATCAAACAGAAAGAGCAATCTACAAAATCAGAGACCCAGTATCAAAGGAAATAAAATTCAGAATTCAGGATATTCTTAAAAACTTCGAGAATTACTATAAGAACTTATACTCCCAAAAAAAACATAAAAACGCATCCGAGGCATTCCTAAACACATTAAACCTTCCCCAACTTACGGAGTCACAAAATAAAACACTACTGTCAGAAATACATTCTAAAGAATTGGAAAAAGCAATTATGAAACTTAAAGCTAACAAATCCCCAGGAGCTGATGGCTATACAGCAGAGTGGTACAAAACCTTTAAACAGCAACTATCTCCTCTCCTCCTGAAAACATTTAATTATGTCCTCCACACAGGGGAAATCCCCCCCTCCTGGAGAGAAGGGGTCATTGCAGTTATACCTAAACCTGAAAAGGATAAACTAGAGTGCTCCAACTACAGACCAATCAGTGTACTAAATCAGGACTATAAGCTTTTTACCATTATCCTTGCCAAAAGGTTAGAGAATATACTGACAGACCTAATTCATTTAGACCAAACAGGTTTTATAAGACAAAGACAGACACAAGACAACATTCGACGCACTTTACACATAATTCATCATATAAAAAAATATAACTTAAATGCAGTCATATTAGGATTAGATGCTGAAAAAGCATTCGATTCGGTTGACTGGTCTTTTCTATACAGAATCTTATCCAGTTTCAATTTTCATAACAACTTCATTAGAACTATACAGGCATTATATAAAAAACCAACAGCTAAAATAAGGATTAACGGTAATTTATCATCATCTTTTGAACTGGAAAGAGGATGTCGTCAGGGCTGCCCCCTGTCTCCACTGCTCTTTGCAATCTTCATAGAACCTCTGAGCCAATGGATAAGACAAAACCAAAAAATTCAAGGTATTACACTTGGTCAGAAGGAACATAAAATAGCACTCTTTGCTGATGACATTTTAATATACCTAGGGCAGCCGGACACTTCTTTACCAGAACTAACCTCAGTTTTTTCAGAGTATGGAGATTTATCGGGGTACAAATTAAATATGCATAAAACCCAAGTTTTAACATTCAACTATGACCCAAATCATTATTCACTAAGCAAACTCAAAACTAACTGGGAGTCGGAATCTATGAAATATCTGGGGGTCAATATCCCGAAACAACTCAACAAAATTATATCACTAAACTATGATCCACTGGTGACAAAAATAAAATCTGACCTAGCAAGATGGAATATGATACCATTCTTGGGTATTGCACAAAGAATTGAAGCAGTCAAAATGAATATACTTCCACGTCTTCTATACCTTTTCCAAACAATACCGGTAGAACCTCCCAAAAAAACATGGCAGGAGCTGGACAGAAGGATCTCAAGATTCATATGGCAGGGCAAGAGACCTAGAATCAGATATAGAACCCTACAGCTAAACAAAGACAAAGGTGGGCTCGCGCTGCCAAATATCAGGGACTACTTTAAAGCCGCACAAATTAAAACTTTAGTAGAGATATGTAACCCAGTCTACTCTGCACAATGGAAGGAGATCGAATGCCAAATAACAAGTGACATCCCCCTACAGGCGATAATAGGGAACAATGTCTTACCTAAGCTTTTGAATAACACTAACCCGTGGATAGAGACCCCGCTAAAAATTTGGTTTAAGATAGTCAGAGAGAATCAAACTAAAGAGCCCTATCGACTTCTGCAATGGATCGCCTATGATCAGGACTTTACTCCTAATAAAACAGACACCAGATTTAAAAAGTGGAAGGAGAAGGGGCTGATAAAATATTACGATTTTTTTAAAGGGCAAATCTTAAGAAGTTTTGAAGATTTGAAAAAACAAGGCCTAATAAATCAAGACCTTTACAGGTTCTTCCAGCTTAGACACCACATAAACAATATACTTAAAAAGGAGGTTTTGGAAAGGGCCCAGTCAGGTGTTCTGAAGGTCTTCTTAATGGCATATAAAGGGATCCCAGGGATCAGATACATTTCTAAAATATACCAAGGTCTTCAAGACTTAAAAGGAGACAACACATCTTATATAAAAGAGAGATGGGAAAAAGAGGGGAATTTCACTTTACATCTGGAAATATGGGAAAAGCTAAATAAACAGCAATGGAAAAGTACCTCATCCCTGCAGTGGAGAGAATTTGGATGGAAAAACTTGGCAAGATTTTTCAGAACACCTGCACAAATCAAATTTACCCATAAGGGATTGAACTGTTGGCGCTTGTGTGGTGAAAAGACTGCAAATCATTTTCATGTGTTTTGGTCATGCCCAGTTATCCACCAATATTGGACCAATGTACAGACAATATTGGGGAAAATATTCAAAATTACAGTTCCCTTTTCTTTTGTAACTTTGTATTTGGGTTTACTACCGGACTCACTGGAAAGACGAGGAGAAAAATACTTATTCAATGTTTTAATATTGGCAAGCAAAAAAGCTCTAACTAAAAAATGGATGTTGAAGGACTGTCCTACACCTGAAGATTGGACTAACGTGATCCAAGACATTTACTCGATGGAAAAGTTGACATTCGCACTGAGACAGGACATGGATGGGTTCATGAACTTTTGGCAACCCTGGACCGCATATGTGTCTTCCATTAGATCTAATCTTTGACAAATACCATTTCAATAATGGTTCCGCTCTTTGTTCCAATGCTACTCAGATGCTCTTTTATCTTTATTTACTTACTTTTTCTTTTTGTTTGTTTTTTACTGGTTTGTTTGGTTTTTTTTTGTTTTTTGTTTTGTTTTTTTTTTTTCTCTTTAATTTCACTTTTTCTTTCACTTTAAAAAAAAAAAAAAATAAGGGGTGTTGTAAGAATTAATCTTCCAATGTTGTCAGATATCAGAAAATAAGGGAACATGTGATGAAAATGTAAACACTGCATTGCTGTAACGACCTGTATACCCTTTACAAAAACTTAAATAAAAAAAAAAAAAAAAAAGCAAAGTTTGAAGGAAAAAATTATTATTTCAAATACAAATCATTATTTCTAACCTTGTCAATGTCTTGACTATATTTTCTATTCATTTTACAACTCATGGTGGTAAATAAGTGTGACTTTTCATGGAAAACACAAAATAATTGTCTGGGTGACCCCAAACTTTTGAACGGTATGTGTAGGTTTGGATTTTTTTTACTTAATAATAAACGCCTTCATTTAAAAACTGCATTTTGTGTTTACTTGTGTTATCTTTGTCTAATATTTAAATTTGTCTGATGATCTGAAACATTTAAGTGTGACAAACATACAAAAAAATGAGAAATCAGGAAGGGGGCAAACACTTTTTCACACCACTGTACATACCTCCAAAATGTCAATGTCCATCATAACTGCCAACCCTTTAAGTATCAGAAGAATCTGACAGACAATACATTTCAAAAGCTTGTTGCTAAAATTTCATGTAATACTTCCTTTTGCCACATTTAGAGCAATAACTTTGAGACATCTGCTTAAAATCCATCCAAACAACCTTGCGTTTGATGTAGAGTGCCGAGTGCCCGGTGGACTTGATGGCCTTGTGAATTTCCTCTGGAGTCAGCTTGTTTATTTTCAGTGGCAGCAGCCTGCGACTTCTGTCAGTTGTGAAGATGTCAAAAGGCTCATCATCGCCTAACTGAGGGAAGGTGGACCTCAGCAGGTCCAGGAAGTCTGACTCCTGTAGACCGCGGGGACACTGGAGCTCCTGGACTGGACTGTTCTTGAATACTGGAACAGAAGAACAGTGTTGGATTATGCAATAGATATTTCCAGCCAAATAACAGGGATCTGGCTTCAGATTTGATGAACTCCTTAAACCATACCGATCTTTGAGAGGACGCTGGTGTGAGAGTCAGCCAAGACACAGATCCGCAGGTCTAAATGGGTCGGTACAGAACCGGATGGAGGTCTGCCAGGCCTTCTTTTGTAAGGTGGAAATCTGGCCAACAAAGACCTGGAGGATAGCGACAAATCATGTTATCAGTTTAGATTTTTTGGGACCAAAGCATGTGGCAAAGTACATGGCAAGAGCACCAACTCCATCTACTCTATTTTTAGAGACCACAAACATGTAGTGTGTCATGCACTAGCTACATAATTTTGGCCCTATAGCAAAATCTACAATGTCTCCTTTGTTTAGCGAAATGGGACTTTCAAACCTTGATCTCATTTGATAGTCCGGGTCCTTCAGATCTGCTCGTCTCTGTCCTGAACTTGTCGATGGTTGCACCAAATGCTGTTCCTCCTCCTCCTCCTCATCAACAACAACATCCTCATTGTACCAAAGTAATCCCAGGTTCCCCGTATCCTCCATGCCTTAAAAGACCACAAGATCTGTTTTGTCACAGATCATGCACTGTTTACTACAACAAACAGCAAACATTTCACAAGTTTTCATTGCAGCTAATAAATCGAACAGATGAGTGACCAAAGCTGTGTTCACACTGCAAAGCACTGGAACCATTTTTAAAAGACTGGGCAGGAGAACTCATCAAAGAAATTTAGTCTCAAACGAATATCTGCTTTACAATGCAATAACATTAGCAAAGCGGCGCACTTACGTAGGTGATGCAGTGGCTAACCCAAAGCTACTGTTAGCGATCTGGAGGACAATTGGTGCCCTCCTATTCATTCCGTGGTTCATAGCCATCTGTCACAGACTTCCCATTGGAGTTTCTATTTCCCAGAAAAGCAACCCTGAAACCAAGATGATGCACCCAGAATAGCTAGCTAGAAGCTAAGCTCTAGTGCTAACAGTTGCAGAATGCTAACCTATACAGAGACAATCTGAAGAAATCAGAAGAACTAAAGCATCAGTTATGTTTGTTTTCAGCTGTCTGTATAAAGTTTTGACCACATTTGACAGTCCTTTTGAACAAAGGGAGGGTTGATTTTTGCTGTAAAAGTCCACCTTGTCTTCTTTTAGTTTTAAAAGTCTCTGTCTCAATCAAAATGTCTTCCAGTTTTGAGTGAAAGGCCAATTTTGAGATTTTTTTTTTTGTTTAGCTGTAAAATCTTCCATTTTCAGTCTGTATAAAATAGAAGTACAAATGGAGTCCTCAGTACATTTGACTTTATTTTTTTTTTATCTTTAGCTTCAGCGTAGAAGAAGAGCAACAAGTACAAACCCCTACAGTGCTCAAGCACGCCCCCTCCCTTGTTTGAGCAACGGGCCTGTGCAGCCTTTGACCGTGATTTTTAACTAAAGTTTTATGCCAGATTAAGAAGACTAAATATACACACACAATAAGGACATTACATAGACTCTGGAAAAGGAGGACACGCAATAAAAGCTCCTACAAACATTACATTTTTGACATGTCCAGAGCTGTCAACAGGAACGAGCATCTTGCATGAGCTTGAACCGGGCTGTGGAGGATTGTGCAATCCCTTTGAGGCTGTGTTCGTTGCTGCTTCACCTAGCCTCTCTCCCTTGGATTTGAACAGGAAATGCACAGATTTGGCGATTTTAAATGTGCAAATTTTGTTGAAATAATTGGAATCATTCAGAAATTAAATTTAGACATACAAGACAAATTAGTGGACAAATAATAATATATTTACAATTTTTTTATTTTTTCATAACAGCCTCCACTGGCCGCATGTCACTGCTGTAAAGGTAAGCTCACTAAGGCCTGATGGCCAAGTGGAAAGGCATTGGTTTTGTCAACCAATCATGGACTCAGTCCCCATCAATGCCTTCAAAAGCTGCTTGAAATAAAGGTTTGCTTTCACAACCCCCCTGTATTTTTTTTTCAATCCTTTATTAGTCCCACAATGGGGAAATTACAGGGCATCTGCATGAGTGGATGAGGCAGCCACTGGTGCAGCGCCCAATCCTTTCACCATTCACACCTGGGGCCACTTTAGAGTCTCCAATTAACTTAACTTGCATGTCTTCTTGCATGTTTTTTGGCATATGGGAGGAAACCGGAGAAATCCCGGAGTAAACCCACGCAGACACAAGGAGAACATGCAAACTCCACACAGATCACTGTTGGTCGGGGGCTGGGATCAAACCCAGGACCCCCCGGCCAAGGGTGAGTTGCTATGCTGCCGCAGTGCTAACCACTCCACCACAGCGCTGCCCTGTAAATGTACCCATCTAAAACTACAACCATATTGCCAATAGCTTTTGGGACTCACAAGATCTTGGGAATTTTGTCCATATTGCTTCCATCAAGGCCTGATGGCCAAGTACTAAAGCATTGTTCTCTTTAACCCAAAGTTATGGTTCAATCCCTATCCATGCCTTCAAAAGGGGCTTGATTGAAAAAATGTTTTGGTTTATACATCCCCCTAGGATATTAAGTCTATCATGCACCCATTTCAAACTGCACATATTTAATTATCTTTCACAATAAAGCTCTTTCGGGAGTCATGGGATGCTAGGAATTTGATCATGAGGACTTCTGAAGAGGTGTGGTGGAAAAGTGGTAAGGCGCTAGTCTTGTAAACCAAAGATCATGGGTTCAATCCCCATTCATGACTCCAAAAGCTCTATTGAAAGTGTGCTTTGGTTTTTACATACCCCCAAGGAGAGTAAAAATATTATGTACCCATTTCAAAGTGCACGTTTAGTATCTTTCACAATATCATGTGATCTAAATTCTTGTCATGTCTTGATCAGGATAGTTGGAACTCTACACCCGTTGCATTAACCCGTCACCAAGATCTTTCGAGAGTCACGGGTTGTTAGGAATTTGATCTAATCTGCTCCAAAAGCAGCATGGTGGCCAAGTGGTATTGCACTGGTCTTGTAAACCAGCGATTATGGGTTCAACCCCCATCCATGCCTCCAAAATGCCATGGGCAGCACGGTGGCACAGTGGTTAGCACTGTGGCAGCACAGCAACTCACTCTTGGCCATGGGATCTCAGGTTCGATCCCACTCCCTGACCAATGGTGATCTTTCTGTGTGGAGTTTGCATGTTCTCCCCGTGTCTGTGTGGGTTTACTTTGAGATTTCTGTGGCTTCCTGCCACAGGGGCCAAAAACATGCGGGTTAGGTTAAATTGGCATCAACTGGGGAGGTATGAAAGTGAGTTGTCCCTTGCCCCTAGGACACAGTTGTAAATAAGAATGTGTTCTTAATCTGTCCTGCCTAGTTAAATAAATTAAAAAAAAATCAGTTTTAAGATAAAGTCAGCCTTTTACAACCAAGGAGACTAAAGTGGAATGGGATTTTTATAACTCAAAGTCAATGGGTTGAACCCCCATCAATACCTGTAAAGATAACCTCACTAAGGCATGGTGGACAAGTGGTATGGCGCTGCTCTTGTAAATAAAGATCATGGGCTCAATTCCCATCCATGCCTTCAAAATCAGCTTGAAGACAAAGCTTTACAACCCTTAGTGACAGTAAATGTACAGTGGCGTGAAAAAGTGTTTGCCTGATTCCTCATTTTTTTGTATGTTTGTCACACTTTGACACTTCACCCCCAATTGCTTCTGGTGGGTCTGGAAGCGCCATGTTAGGCAGCATGCCACCATCAGTGTGTGAATGTGTGTGTGAATGGGTGGATAGCAAGATCTGTAAAGCACTTTGGTCATCAAGAGATGAGAATAAAAGTGCTATATAAGTGAACGCCATTTACCATTTTACCATTTACAC
This sequence comes from Pholidichthys leucotaenia, assembly GCA_020510985.1. Classification (NCBI taxonomy): domain Eukaryota; kingdom Metazoa; phylum Chordata; class Actinopteri; order Cichliformes; family Pholidichthyidae; genus Pholidichthys; species Pholidichthys leucotaenia. The sequence continues at coordinate 45,341,528 of CM035836.1, forward strand.
TTAAATGTTTCAGATCCATCCATCCATCCATCCATCCATCCATCCATCCATCCATCTTCTACCGCTTTTCCGGAGGTCTGGGTCGCGGAGGCAGCAGTTCAAGCAGAGAAGCCCAGACTTCCTTCTCCCCAGCCACCTGCTCCAGCTCTTCAGAGGGGATACCAAGGCGTTCTCAGACCAGCTGGGAGACATAGTCTCTCCACCGAGTCCTGGGTCTGCCCCGGGGTCTCCTCCCAGTGGGACATGCCTGAAACACCTCAAGCGGGAGGCGTCCAGGAGGCATCCTAATCAGATGCCCATACCACCTCAACTGACTCTTTTCAATGTGGAGGAGCAGCGGTTCTACTCTGAGCCTCTTCCGGATGACTGAGCTCCTCACCCTATCTCTGAGGGTGAGTCCAGCAATCCTACGGAGAAAGCTCATTTCAGCCGCTTGTATCCGCGATCTCGTTCTTTCGGTCATTACCCAAAGCTCGTGACCATAGGTGAGAGTAGGAACGCAGATTGACTGGTAAATCGACAGCTTTGCCTTAGAACTAAGCTCCCTCTTCACCACAACAGACCGGTACAACGTCCGCATCACTGCAGATGCTGCTCCGATCCGTCTGTCGATCTCTCGCTCCATTTTCCCCTCACTCGTGAACAAGACCCCAAGATACTTAAACTCCTCCACTTGGGGCAGGAGCCTGTCCCCAACCCGGAGAGGACAATCCACCTTTTTCCGGCTGAGGACCATGGACTCGGACTTGGAGGTGCTGATTCTCATCCCAGCCGCTTCACACTCAGCGGCAAACCGTCCCAGCAAGAGCTGTAGGTCATTGCTGGATGAAGCCAACAGGACAACATCATCTGCAAACAACAGAGATGAGATCCTGTGGTCACTAAGCATGACACCCTCCATTCCCTGGCTGCGCCTAGAAATCCTGTCCATAAAAATTATGAACAGGATCGTGACAGAGGGCAGCCCTGGCGGAGTCCAGCTCTCACTGGGAATGACTCCGACCGAGTGTTGGCAATACGAACCAAACTCTCACAACGGTCGTACAGAGACCGAATAGCTCGTAACAACAAGCCTGATACCCCATACTCCCGAAGCACCCCCCACAAAAATCCACGAGGGACGTGGTCAAATGCCTTCTCCAAGTCCACAATACACATGTAAACTGGTTGGGCAAACTCCCACGAACCCTCAAGAATTCTCGAGAGGGTAAAGAGCTGGTCCGATGTGCCACGGCCAGGACGAAAACCACATTGCTCCTCCTGAATCCGAGGTTCAACCAACGGCCGGACTCTCCTCTCCAGTACCTTGGCATAGACCTTCCCAGGGAAGCTGAGGGGTGTGATTCCTCATGATCATGATCATGTTTCAGATCATCAAACAAATTTAAATATTATACAAAGATAACACAGGTAAACACAAAATGCAGTTTTTAAATGAAGATGTTTATGAAGGGAAAAAAAACCCAAACCTACATGGCCCTGTTGTGAAAAAGTGATTGCCCCCTAAACCTAATAATTGATTGGGCCACCCTTAGCAGCAACAACTGCAATCAAGCATTTGCGATAACTGGCAATGAGTCTTTTACAGCTCTGTGGAGGAATTTTGGCCCACTCATCTTTGCAGAATTGTTGTAATTCAGCCACATTTGTCATGAATTGCCTCTAGGGCAGAGAATTTGGGACCCACGCGCCAACTGTGAGTTTGGATAGTTTATTAACAAAAAGTAACTAACACAAAGTTCAACAAAACATTCAGAACTCAAAGAAAACGAGTGAGAAAAAGCTTACTTACAGAAATATGCACCAGAGCGAAGCAGAGCTCTGGTGGCGACGAGGAGCAGGTCAACAATTCAGCAGCAAAGAACAAATGAAAATACAGCCCTTACATAGGGATCAAAACCCATTAACATGATAAACAACAGGTGTGGGTACCTGAACGGGCAGGAGAAAGCAATGATACAAAATGGAATCAGCTGTGGCCGTGAGAGGGAGGTGAATCCAACTGACAGTGCACGCTCAAACAAACTGCATGCCCCTGACAGCTGTCAACTGAAAAAGAAAACACTAGAGAAAAACAGAATAAAAATAACATACTAAATAAATATAAATAATACAGAAATAAAAAATATAACACTAACACTAACAGGAAAATAATAAAAACACATAAATCCAAAAGGCATAAGATGCAACAGATGAGTGATGGACAGAAGAAGTCATGAGACCAAGTCTTGCAGAAAACTCCAGCATTCGGCTCATGACAACATTAGAGGGTTTTTGAGCATGAACCACCTTTCTAAGGTCATGCTACAGCATCTCAATTGAATTCAGGTCAGGAGTTTGACTAGGCCACTCCAAAATCTTCATTTTGTTTTTCTGAAGCCATTCAGAGGTGGTCTTGCTGGTGTGATTTGGATCATTGTCCTGCTGCAGAACCCAAGTGCGCTTCAGCTTGAGGTCACAAACAGACAGCCGGAAATTCTCTTTCAGGATTTTTTGGTAGACAGCAGAATTCATGCTTCCATTTACAACAGCAAGTCTTCCAGGTGCTGAAGCAGCAAGACATCCCCAGACCATCACACTACCGCCACCACATTTTACTGTTGGTATGATGTTCCTTTTCTGAAATGCTGTTACCTTCTAAAAAGTTCAACTTTTGTCTTGTCAGTCCACAAAATATTTTTCCAAAAGTCTTGGGGATCATCAAGATGTTTTGTAGCAAAACTGAGATGAGCCTTTATGTTCTTTTTGCTCAGCAGGGGCTTTTGTCTTGGAATTCTGCCATGCAGGCCATTTTTGCTCAGTCTCTTTCTTATGGTGGAGTCATGAACACTGACCTTAACTGAGGCAAGTGAGGCCTGCAGTTCTTTGGATGATGTTGTGGGGCCTTTTGTGACCTCTTGGATGAGTTGTCGCTGTGCTCTTGGGGTAATTTTGGTTGGCTGGCCACTCCTGGGAAGGTTCACCACTGTTCCATGTTTTCACCATTTGTGGATAATGGCTCTCATTGTGTTTTGCTGGAGTCCCAAAGCTTTAGAAATGGCTTTTAACCTTTTCCAGACTGATAGATCTCAATTACTTTGTTTCTCATTTGTTCCTGAATTTCTCTGGATCGCAGCATGATGTCATGCTTTTGAGGATCTTTTGGTCTACTTCACTTTGTCAGGCAGGTCCTATTTAAGTGATTTCTTGATTGAGAATAGGTGTGGCAGTAATCAGGGCTCAGAAATTGAACTCAGCTTTCCAAAGATATGATAAACCACAGTTAATTTATGTTTTAACAGAAGGGGGCAATCACTTTTTCACACAGGGCCATGTAAGTTTGGATTTTTTTCCCTTAATAATAAACATCTTCATTTAAAAACTGCATTTTATGTTTACTTGTGTTATCTTTGTTTAATATTTAAGTTTGTTTGATGATCTGAAACATTTAAGTGTGACAAACACACAAAAAAAATGAGAAATCAGGAAGGGGGCAAACACTTTTTCACACCACTGTACATATTTAAAACTCCAAACAATTGTCTTTCACAATATCCTGTGATATAAATCTGTGCTGTGATTGGGAGAACTGGAACTCCACATGTGTGACATGAACCATCCTTTGTATGCTGCCGTCACCTAGCTCTTTCAAGAGTCATGGGATATTAGGAATCTGATCCAGATTGCTTCAGACAAGGCATAGTGGTGATGTAGTAAAGCACATGGGTTCAACCTTCATCCATGCCTCTAAAGTACTCTCAAGAGAGGGCAAAAGGTATCCACTCATTTATCTACATCAACTAACTGAGCTGACATTACAATTTCAGTTATCACAGTATAATTTATACCTTAAGAATATAGAGACCTGATACCATACTATTGATAAGAAGGCATGGTGACCAAGTGGTAAGATGCTGCACTTCCAAATCAGAAACTGGGGGTTCAATCCCATCTCATACCTTGAAGTAGTTGTGCTGTTAGAAAGCGGAGACTCTTGGAAGCTGTCTTTTTAAAACAGGATATTTTCCTTGGTTACAAGGCCATTACAACTACCCTTCTTTGAACCTCGCTCATGATGCTCCAGTGTTTCAGACTGAATTTGAACCGTCAACTCTTCAATTATTGGATGATCTGCTCGATCTCCTGAGCCACTGCTGCCCCTTTTTGTCTGAGACGGACAACATTTCTGCACCCAGGTTGGGTTACTACAAAGGTATGGTGGTCTACAGATAAGGTGTTGGGTCTTGTAAAGTGAAGGTCATGGGTTCAACCCCTACCCATGCCTTAGGAAAGAACTGCAGCTACAATGCAAATCTGACAAGACTGACCAAGGATTTCCACTAATTGCAGATGCAGTGCGGACGGAGCCTTGCGTCCATCCCTACCAGCTCCATTGGCGTTTTGAAGCAGCATGGATAAGAACGGGGCTCAAAGTGAAAGACCAAGGAGGACTGACTGTGATAACAACAAGGAAGTGTGATGTACCGGTTCTCCACCTGGATTTTTAAGCATTAATAATCCGTAAGTAGTCCGTTAATTTTAGTTCTGCGAAGTGTTTGCATGTTGTGTCAAAGTTTTTACATTCTCTGACACAGTTCAGTAGTGGTCTGGACCAGATGGGGAGTAGAACATTAATTAGAATGACAACTGTTTGCTGCAGAGACCGGATCACAGTTGTAACGGACTGCATCCGGAGTCAGTGGAAATCCTGGGTGATTAAGTTCTTCTGAGAGCTAGTGGATACTTATCAAAACTGATGAGGGTGAACTTCTATCTTGGGGGCCTGTAACAGTTGTGTACTCTGCTTTATAGGCAGAAATGGCTCTTACTGCAGACTTACAAATTCTGTGAATTTACAAAATGACCTTCAAGAACCACCAAGCGCACATATTCTGAGAACTTTCTCCAAAACTAATCAAGCATGTTGACAGAAAAAAGTGACAATTGTTTATTCTTTAGCATATTTTAAAAGGAAAAGTGCCAATACCCGACTGCTGGGTTCCCTGCGGCTCGTCGTCCAGAACGATGACCTCAGGACTGTCCACGGTGGTCAGCGGGATGTTTCCTGTAATGTGCAGAGAAAGTGGATCTGCTGCAGTCAGAAGAACTTAATGGGAGATGATGTATTTTAATTAGCTGCACATTTCAAAATAACACCATGCAGTCTTGTTTAGAAACAGTCCTGTCAGTGTAGGCCACAAAACACTTTTCCATATTTAAATATGGAAAATCCTCATCCTAAATTAGACGTTTTTTGTAAACTTGCAATTTTTTACCATATTTTTTTTTTTACCTCTGCCAAGGGGAGGAGGTAATGTTTTACCTCCTTGTGGTGTTGGCTGGTTGGTTTGTTTGTCTGTTAGCAACATAACTCAGAAAGTTCTGAACGGATTTTGATTAAATTTTCAGGGAAGGTTTGCAATGGCATGAGGAACAGATGATTAGATTTTTGTGGTGATGCAGATCACCTTACGTAAAACTGCTTTTGGACAATCAGCTTTCTCACACAGAGCTACAGTATAACGGAATGGAACAAGCTCCCCACTGCTTTGAAGACCAGAACACAGAGACAAAAAAAATGGATTTTAAGTAATCAAACCTGCCAGCATTGACTCTCTCCCTTAAATGGGATTTGAAATTGTACTCTTAAATTGTTTATGTGTGCCGTTCCTCTCATCTTTTTACCTTTTAAACTTCCTCCTGCTTGTCTCAGGGTCAACAGTTTCTGAAACCTGACCTGAATTGTTTTCTATATGTGCTGTTTTTCTGTTAATATCTTCCTGCCTGCCTCAGGGACTACAGATGGAAATGAGTGAGAACACTATAATCTGGTACAGAACATCTTATACCCTGTGTTTAATGTGTTTCTGTACATGGTCCCTGACAAATAAACTAAACTAAAGCACCTGGATACAAAAATTTGTAGGAAAAATCAGTATCAACTTGGTTAAATTTTACTTTTGGTACACCAGAATTTCTGTAGCTAAGTTACCTAATACTGTTTATTTGTTATTTCAATAAATCTTATAGAAGGAAACATTAATTAGTATTTTTCATCAGTATCAAATGCAGAAATGTTGCATTTAGAAAACTGCTGCATTTCCAACAATGTCATTTGGGGGAAATGAGCTGCTTGGTGGAGGTCTGCGCTCTCCAAGTGTTTTTCTAGTTGTTTCTGCTGCCGTTTCTCTGTCTGTTAGCAGGATCACACAAAAACTCGTGGATGGATTTGGATGACATTTTCACCAGAGGTGGCCCTTGGCCCAAAGATGAACTCATTACATGTTGGAGGTGATCCGTGAGTGCATACCTCCGCCAAGGCCCTATCTCACAATGTACAGACAAAGGGAGGGAGGGAGGGAGGGAGGGAGCCTTGGTGGAGGTATGCGCTCTGAATGCCCTTTAGTTTTTACATTTTTTCATTCAAGCTTGCATTTTTTGCAACTGTCGCAATGGTTGTATAGAGACCAGATGGGTGCAATGAAATGGGCGAGTTTGGTTGGTATAGCCAACAATCAGTGGTGCTCGTTTCCAGTGAGAGTTGGACTCCACCAGGCTGCCCTAGGTCACCAGTCCTGTTCATAACTTTTATGGACAGGATTTCTAGGAGCAACCAAGGAACGGAGGGCGTCATGCTTGCCTGACCACGGGATCTCGTTTCTGCAGTTTGCAGATGATGTTGTCCTGTTGGCTTCATTGACCAATGACCTACAAGTCTTACTGGGACAGTTTGCCACAGAGAGTGAAAAGTGATAGAAGATAGAGAGAGAGAAAAAAAAGCTCCCCCCCCCCCCCCATTTACACATTTCCTGATAATTTACACATCCCTGATAACTTCCCAACCTTTTCAGGTTCAGGTTCAGGTTACTTTATTTGTACCCGCAGGTAGATTTGTTTTACAGTCTGGTGACATCCATATTTACAAGCCACAATTACATTCAACATAGACACAAACACAGGCACACATGAAGCTGACTATAAACATGATAAAAAATACTCAAGGCTCCATCAATCAGGGTATAAAAAGACAAAGAGATGAGGGAAAAACCAGAGGTAAGAGAAGGGTCATATTAAAAGTTAAAAACTAGTCAAAGAGGTTAAAAACTCAAAGGTCTAAAACCCAATAAAATATTTAGAACCCAAGTGACATCCTACAAAAATAAGTAAATATAAAATGGAGTTAATAAATAGGTACCTAAATTATGTGCAATATATTTTTACAGCTTGTTCAACTCTTTGACAGCAGCAAGGACAAAGCTGTTTTTGTAGCGCTGGGTTCTACTTTTTGGGACAGCAAACCTCCGTCTTGAGGGAAGAAGCTGAAAGTTGCAGTGCAAAGGGTGGGAGTCATCATTTAAAATGGAGGTAGCCATCCTCTGTACTTGTCTGGTGTACAGGGATGTCAGGCTCAGCTGTGGCTCACCAAGCAAACGACTAAAACCTTTTTTCCATAGTTACGTAATTTTTAAAGGGCTCATTGACAGCACTTTTCCCACATTTTAACAGCTCACTCATGTCTTAATGAAATGTTTGTGACATATTTTGTTCACATTTTCTTTAGTTTTTTTTTTTAATTATTGAAACAAATTTGTTTGGTGTTTTTCCTGGCTTTCTTGAAACGCTCTGATTTAAAGCCTGTCACTTTACGAAACATCCTTCAGCTGTTCCAACTCCGCCCTCCCTCTTACGTCAGTTAGCCATTAGCTGAGTAGCTTCTAGCCTCCTTCTAGCTGGGATGAGCAGCACTGCTTCACCGATCCACAGTTGTTTGTGCATCTCCCATCACCCAACTCACCCCCCAACAACCCCACCGAGATGCCACAACAAATCGCCAGCATCGCGCGCCGGGCGACCCATCAATCACCACAACCCAAGGCCGCTGGCCGAGCGGAGCCATGGGATCTCAAAGGACAATGTCTTGCTCAGTGGTACTCCGCTCCTCTCCCACGGCCAGCCCAGGGATGCCCCGTCACGAAGTGGCTTCCTCACGCTGCCCGCGGCCCTGGGTCACGGCGCAGGTGGTTGCCACGACTGCCACATTGGTGACCCGCCACGGAACCACAGCGAAACCACTGGGAGATGGGTGGAGCAATGCAAGGCACATTGTGGACCATGGACCAGTGAACCAGGTGCAACGGAGATGGTTATTAAGGTGACTAAGAGCTAAAGAAAATAACAACATCAGCCGCGCTCGGTTCGAGCTTCCTGTTATCAGTGTTAGCTTGGGAGCTAATAGCTCAGGAGCTAATAGGCTGCCTTTAGCACCTCTTCCATCTACATGACAGACAGTTAGACGGGCCAATAATAGAGCAGTGGGTGGGTCTCAAGGAGGCTGGCGGGTTGGCTTTTCTAAACATGACATTAACGATTTAGACGGAAGAGTCAAAAACGTTTCTGGTGTTTCTGGGACAGAAAAACGGCATAAAGGCTGTGTGTGTGTGTTTTTTTTTTTAAGAGAAATGATTGTTCATTCATTCATTCAGCTTCTTCCGCTTAATCCTTTTCGGGTCGCGGGGGGGCTGGAGCCTATCCCAGCATCTTTTGGGCGAGAGGCAGGGTACACCCTGGACAGATCGCCAGTCCATCGCAGGGCCAACACAGAGAGACAGACAACCTTTCACTCTCACAGTCATACCTAAGGACAATTTAGAATCCCCAGTTTGATGCCAGTTAACCTAACCTGCATGTTTTTGGCATGTGGGAGGAAACTGGAGAAATCCCAGAGTAAACCCACGCAGACACGGGGAGAACATGCAAACTCCACACAGATCACTGTTGGTCAGGGGCTGGGATGGTGAGAAATGATTGTTTTGAAATTTTTTTGATGATTGGGTGACCAGTAGAATCATTTCATTCAATTAAAACCTACAATCACACCATTTTTCAGTCAATGACCCCTTTTAACCTGCTACTTCCTTCAAAAATTATGTGACTTTTTCTAATTTTGTGCCTATTTTTCCGTCTTTTTTAAAAAAAAAAAAAAAAAACATTTTCAATTCACTGACTTCCGGTCTGGACACCATGGTGGTAGCCGCTGAAACGCTGAAGCTCCCAGATCCCATCCGTGAAAATCTGATTTAATGGATTTATGGAAGAGTGAAAATCAAAAGACAGTCATTATGCCTAAAGGAAAACAGAAGAGATAGACATTTACCAGGCCAAGACACGCATCAGCCGGAGAAACTGATCTCAAAGACAATAACCTCTCGGGAATGGAGGAGCAAAATGAGCCTAGCAACACGGCTAGCTTAAAAACGATACTTCAAGAATTAAGAGAATTTCACCGAGAGTGTGGGGCCGAATTTCATCAACTTAAAGACGAAATAAAAAAGACAAACAACAGAGTGGACCAAGCTGAGGACCGAATCATGGAAGCAGAGGAAAGAATAAAAGGGCTGGAAGAAACCACACTGGAATTACTCAAACGACAGACAAGATTGGAGGCTAAGCTAACCAACCTGGAGGGAAGACTAAGAAGGGACAACATAAGAATTCATGGTCTGAAAGAAGGAGTCGAGGATGGTTTCACCACAATGGCTGCATGCGTGGAAACCATACTGAGAGAAAAGTTGGAAATTCTCCAATCCACCGACTTGAAGATAGAAAGGGCGCACCGTTCATTAGCCCCAAGGCCGTCAGCGAAAGCCCCACCGCGATCGATGGTGGTGAAGTTTTCCAACTTCAGAACAAAAGAAGAGGTTTTGAGACTGGCTTGACAGAAAAAAGGATTTATGCACCAAGAAAAAAAAGTTTTTGTGGAGCATGACTATGCCCCAGAGGTCCTTAAAAAACATTGGGAATACAATGACGCTAAAAAGGTACTAAGAGAGAAGAAACTGCGCTTTCAAACTCCATTTCCGGCGAAGCTGACAGTTTTTTACGGGGAAGAGACGTGTCTCTACAACTCAGCGGAAGAAGCAACCAGGGATATGGCGAGAAGAGGGCTCCCGGTACCAGTGTATAAACCGATTGAAAGAATCAAGGCTCAAACGTGGTGCACGCAGAGACCCTCAAAATCCACGGGCCAGCAGCGGGAAACCCAGCGCCAGGGCTATAAGGAAAAACTGGAAGCTTTCAGGAGGGAATAACGATATTTTTAGTCAATAGACACATCCAACCCTCCTCCTACAAGGTAACAAACATTAAAGGAGATGCAGAATCAGCAAATGTGAGGTGGTAAAACATTTCATGGAACAGTCATAATATTAAAAACAAATAAGTCTTTAAAAAAAAACTTGTTAAAATAAAAATGTGACAGTGAACCACATGAACTCTCCACACTAACAAATACTGTATTAACGTGATTGTTTGCTGTGATGGTGGTGGGAGGTAGCGCATAATTTCAGAGGGTATAGGCATTAAAAAAATTAAAAAATCTATACAAGTTCGGATTGGGATCCGAAAATCATGTTAAAAACATGAGACAACTTACAGGGGTAAGAGAGGGCCCTCAACACGTAACAGAGTTTGAGGAATTTCCCTCAGAGCCAACGCACCATCAAGGCTCTTCTAAGGTCACTAAAAAGACCTCAGCTAAGGAAGATCTTTTGACAGTTTTTTGTTTTAAAGTTTTATATATGTTCTTAATGTTTTTTATGTTCTTAATATTCTTTCAGTTTTTGAGTAGCATAAGAGAGGGCCACTATACTATTATACTAAATAAGACAATACAATGGAGAAACAGGGTTCAACCAAAATAATCTCATATAATGTAAAAGGGATCCTGAATCCAGTTAAAAGATCCAAGATTCTAGGCAAAATGCAACAGAGCTGCATCAGCGGGGTCTGGAGAAACCTCAAAACCATCTCGGGGCTCCAGAATACCTCCCCCCAGGCCACGGGGGGCAGGGAGTGGGCGAACAACCTGAATCGGTTTTTCAATAGATTTGACCAACCGCCCTCCCCCCTGTCTGCACAACAACCACTGCTGCCTCTAAGAAATCAAGTCCTGCTGCCCACTCCCCACTCCACCGACACCCCCCCCACTCCCAACACACAGCCCCCCATCCTGACCCTGACCAAGACCCAGGTGAGGACGGAGCTGAGGAAGATCAAGGCGAGGAAGGCGTCGGGACCGGACGGCATCAGCGCAAAGCTCCTCAAGTCCTGTGCAGACCAGCTGTGTGGGATTGTGACGTATATCTTCAACATGAGCCTGAAACTGGGGAGGGTACCACAGCTGTGGAAAACATCTTGTGTGGTACCTGTACCAAAAACTTCCCACCCCAAAGACCTGAACAGCTACAGACCGGTGGCCTTGACGTCCCACTTGATGAAGACCCTGGAGAGACTGCTCCTTGCTCATCTCCGCCCCCTGGTGGAACCAGCGATGGATCCACTCCAGTTCGCCTACCAGCATGGCATTGGGGTGGAGGATGCGGTGATCTTCCTCCTTCACCGTTCTCTGTCCCACCTGGAGAAGCCCGGGAATATGGTGAGGATCATGTTCTTTGACTTCTCCAGTGCTTTCAACACCATCCAACCGATGATCCTGAAGGACAAGCTGCTGCGCGCAGGGGTGGACCAGCACCTGTCATCATGGATCCTGGACTACCTCACGAACCGGCCTCAGTTTGTGAGAACCCGGGACTGTGTTTCCGACACGATCATCAGTAGCACGGGGGCCCCCCCAGGGAACGGTGCTGGCTCCCTTCCTGTTCACTCTTTATACTGCGGACTTCTCACACAACACAACACATTGCCATCTACAGAAGTTCTCTAATGACTCTGCGATCGTTGGTCTCATCTCCAACGGAGATGAAGCTGAGTACAGAGGGCTTATCCAGGACTTCGTGGACTGGTGCCATCGGAACTGCCTCCAGATCAACGCGAGGAAAACTAAGGAGCTGGTGGTGGACTGCCGCAGGCATGGGCAGCCCCTCACAGCACCAGTAAATATACAGAGAACAGACATCGAGATGGTGACATCCTATAAGTACCTGGGTATTCATCTGAACAATAAACTAGACTGGTCACACAATACTGACGCACTCTACAAGAAGGGACAGCGCAGGCTGTTCCTGCTGAGGAGACTCAGGTCTTTTGGTGTACAAGGGGCGCTGCTGAAGTCATTCTATGACACGGTGGTGGCATCAGCCATCACTTTTGGAGTGGTCTGCTGGGGCAGTGGCATTACTGCAGCCGATAGGAAGAGACTGAACAAACTGATTAAGAAAGCTAGCTCTGTCCTGGGGCAGTGCCTTGATCCGATGGAGGAGATAGGAGAGAGAAGGACGGTGGCTAAACTGTCATCTCTGCTGGAGCCCGAGTTCCACCCTATGCAGGACATACTGGATGCACTGAGGAGCTCATTTAGCAGCAGACTACATCATCCCAGGTGCACAACCGAGAGGTTTCGTAGGTCCTTCCTACCAACGGCTGTCAGACTGTACAACCTAAGCAGGGCTGCTCGCAGAGATAGCAAAAAGACGTAACAAACTAATAGTTTTTTGAATGCAAAAGATGCAATAGACTTACACAATGGTCCTCTCCGGCATACAACTAGGAACATACCGGTCGCTATGGAGGGTGAGAATATGTATGGGTACATAATCATACCATGTAGGATAACTAAGTAGACGGTTATGCTGTTTCATCCCACCTAGCAACAATGCTCTGCACTGTGTGTGTTTATATATTTACATATTTATTCCATCTAGCTACAATGCTCAGCACTGGGTGTGTTTATATTTATATATCTATATATTTATTCCATCTAGCTACAATGCTCCGCACTGTGTTTTTATATATCTACATATTATTCCATCTAGCTACATTGCTCCGCACTGTGTGTGTTTATATACTTGCATATTTATTCCACCTAGCTGCAATGCTCCGTACTGTGGGTGTTTATATATTTACATATTTATTCCATCTAGCTACAATGCTCTGCACTGTGTGTCTGTGTGTGTGTGTGTATATATATATTTTATAGTAATATGTACATATGTATATTAGCTGCTCTTGCTTGCTTGTTTTTTTTCTTGCCTTCTGATTGTTGCTCTGAGTGTTGCTATCCCTGTGCTGTTGCAATCCTGGAATTTCCCCGTTGTGGGACTAATAAAGGCTTATCTTATCTTATCTTAAAATGAAAAAAGACAAAGCAGGAATAATATTTTTACAGGAAACCCACCTAACAGACTTGGAACACACTAAACTTAATAGACAAGGGTTTAAACTGATCTCTTCATCTTCATATAAGTCAGGGAGGAGGAGGGGGGTAGCGACATTGATCTCAACCAAAATTATATTTGAAAAAAATTCAGAACACAAAGATAAAGAAGGGAGATTTAGCATGGTGCTTGGTCGGCTAGAGGGAGAAGATATCACCCTGCTGAATGTATATGCACCTCCAGGGGCTAACTGGAAATTTTATGAAAATGTGTTTGACCTAATGATAACTAAAGCCCAAGGTTTAGTGATATGTGGTGGAGACTTCAATCTAAGACTGAATCCGTACTGGGACGCATCAGGTAATTCTTCACATCAAAATAACACTCAAAGTAGAAAAACTCGGATGCTACTAAAAGAAATGGGAATCTGTGACGTGTGGAGGGAATTCAACCCCAGTGTAAAAGATTATACATTTTACTCAGCACCACATTCATCATACTCAAGGATTGACTATTTTTTTATGTTTAATAGAGACATTGGAAGAGTAAAAACATGTAAAATAGGACTGATGGATCTCTGACCACAGTCCGATCTATATGGACTTAAATATCCAAAAATACACAAATAATACATTTTCTTGGATGTTAAATTCAAATGTGCTGAAAGGACCACTGAAAGATGAATTGGAGTCAGATATTCTCAGATATTTGGAAGAAAATGATAATGAAGAAGTATCCCCTTTAATACTGTGGGACGCATGCAAAGCTGTAATAAGGGGAAAGATTATCGCAAAACTGGCAATCCAGAAGAAACTGAGACAAGAAAAACTAATCGCATTAGAGTCAGAACTTAAGAAACTAGAAAAACAGCACAAAGACAACTCATTCTAATGACTCCCTCAAAATTAAGGAAATTAAAAAACAAACGAGATCTACACAATAGAAATCCAGAAGAAACTTACATTTCTGAAACAAAAATACTATGAAACAGGTAGCAAATCGGCAAAATTACTAGCCTACAAATTGAGGAAACAACAAACGGAGAGAGCAGTCTACAAAATCAGAGACACAGTATCAAAGGAAATAAAATTTAGAATTCAGGAAATTCATAAAAGCTTCGAGAATTACTATAAGAACTTGTACTCCCTCAAAAAACGCAAAAAAGACACATCCAAAGCCTTCCTAAATACAGTAAATCTTCCCCAACTTACTGAGTCACAAAATAAAAAACTACTGTCAGAAATACAACCTAAAGAATTAGAAAAAGCAATTATGAAACTTAAAGCTAACAAATCCCCAGAAGCAGATGGTTATACAGCAGAGTGGTACAAAACTTTTAAATAGCAACTATCTCCTCTCCTCCTGAAAACATTTAACTACTGTATGTCCTCCACACAGGGGAAATCCCCCCCCCTCCTGGAGAGAAGGGGTCATTGCAGTCATACCTACACCTGAAAAGGATAAACTAGACTGCTCCAACTACAGACCAATCAGTGAGTTAAATCAGGACTATAAACTTTTTACCGCTATCCTTGCCAAAAGGTTAGAAAATATAAGATAAGATATGCCTTTATTAGTCCCACAATGGGGAAATTCCAGGATTGCAACAGCACAGGGATAGCAACACTCAGAGCAATAATTAAGAAGATACGGAAGATATAAATAAGAGCAGTGGATATATATACATACACATAAATATATAAATATATTATACAAAGTGCGGAGCATTGTAGCAAGATGGAACTAGAAAAGCACTCGGAGAGCGCAGACCTCTGCCAAGCGCCACAGTTCCCCCCATACAGTGTTTGTGTGTACGTTTTCAGATTCCTTGACCATGAAAACATATGACTAGCAATTGGATTGACAATGACAGGATTAGTGGTTCAGTAGTTATTCACGAAAATGGCATTTTCCGTAATGGCGGCCACAGTTCCCCCATACAGTGTTTGTGTGTACATTTTCAGATTCCTTGACCATGAAAACATATGACTAGCAATTGGATTGACAATGATAGGATTAGTGGTTCAGTAGTTATTCACGAAAATGGCATTTTCCGTAATGGCGGTTTTCTTCTGGACGGTGATCTGGATCACCACCAAAATGTAATCATCTGTAGGATACCCCATTTCTGACAATCTGTGAACATTTCATGAAAATCCGTCCATAAGTTTTTGAGTTATCTTGCTAACAAACAAACAGACAAACCAACGCCGATGATCACATAACCTCCTTGGCGGAGGTAATAAACAGCATAACCATCTACTTAGTTATCCTACATAGTATGAATATGTACCCATACATATTGTCACCCTCCGTAGCGACCGATAATGTCCTAGCTGTATATACTGGAGGGGACCATTGTGTAAGTCTATTGCGTCTTTTGCATTCAATACTATTAGGTCGTCACGTTTTTTTGCTATCTCTGCGAGCAGCCCTGCTTAGGTTATACAGTCTGACAGCTGTAGGTAGGAAGGACCTGCGAAACCTCTCGGTTGCGCACCTAGGATGATGTAGTCTGCTGCTAAATGAGCTCCTCAGTGCGTTCAGTATGTCCTGCATAGGGTGGAACTCGGACTCCAGCAGAGATGACAGTTTAGCCACCATCCTTCTCTCTCCTATCTCCTCCACTGGGTCAGGGCGCTGCCCCAGGACAGAGCTAGCTTTCTTGATCAGTTTGTCAGTCTCTTCCTATCGCCTGCTGAAAAGCCACTGCCCCAGCAAACCACTCCAAAAGTGATGGCTGATGCCACCACCGTGTCGTAGAATATCTTCAGCAGCGCCCCTTGTACACCAAAAGACCTGAGTCTCCTCAGTAGGAACAGCCTGCGCTGTCCCTTCTTGTAGAGTGTGTCGGTATTGTGTGACCAGTCTAGTTTATTGTTCAAATGAACACCCAGGTACTTGTAGGATGTCACCATCTCGATGTCTGTTCCCTGTATGTTTATACTGATAGACTTAATTCATTTAGACCAAACAGGTTTTATAAAACAAAGACAGACACAAGATAACATTAGACGCACTTTACACATAATTCACCACATAAAAAAATATAATTTAAATGCAGCCATACTGGGATTAGATGCTGAAAAAACATTTGATTCGGTTGACTGGTCTTTCCTATATAGAATCTTGTCCAGTTTCAGTTTTCATAACAACTTCATTAGAACTATCCAGGCATTATATAAAAAACCAACAGCTAAAATAAGGATTAACAGTAAATTATCATCATCTTTTGAACTGGAGAGAGGATGTCGTCAGGGCTGCCCCTTGTCTCCACTGCTCTTTGCAATCTTCATAGAACCTCTGAGCCCATGGATAAGACCGAATCAAAAAATTCAAGGTATTACACTTGGTCAGAAGGAACATAAAATAGCACTCTTTGCTGATGACATTTTAATATACCTGGGGCAGCCGGATACCTCTTTTCCAGAACTAATCTCAGTTTTTTCAGAGTATGGAGAGTTATCGGGATACGAATTAAACATGCATAAAACCCAAATTTTAACATTCAACTATGACCCAAATCAATATTTATTAAGCAAATTCAAAACTAACTGGGAGATGGAATCTATGAAATATCTGGGGGTCAATATCCTGAAACAACTCAACAAAATTATAACACTAAACTATGATCCACTGATGGCAAAAATAAAATCTGATCTAGCAAGATGGAATATGATACCATTCTTGGGTACTGCACAAAGAATTGAAGCAGTCAAAATGAATATACTTCCACATTTTCTATACCTTTTCCAAACAATACCGGTAGAACCTCCCCAAAAAACATAGCAAGAAGTGGACAGAAGGATCTCAAGATTCATATGGCAGGGCAAGAGACCAAGAATCAGGTATAGAACCCTACAGCTAAACAAAGACAAAGGTGGGCTTGCGCTGCCAAATATCAGGGACTATTTTAAAGCCGCGCAAATTAAAACTTTAGTAGAGATATGTAACCCAGTCTACACTGCACAATGGAAGGAGATAGAATGCCAAATAACAAGTGACATTCCCCTACAGGTGATAATAGGGAATAATGCCTTACCTAAACTTTTGAATAACACTAACCCGTGGATAGAGACCCCGCTAAAAATTTGGTTTAAGATGGTCAGAGAGAATCAAACTAAAGAACCCTATCGATTCTTGTAATGGATTTCCTATGATCAGGACTTTACTCCTAATAAAACAGACACTAGATTTAAAAAGTGGAAAGAGACTTCACTTGACTTCCGGTTCCTGTAAGGTGAGGACGCACAAGTAAAGGCTCGTTTCTGTTTAAAACGCAGTTTAGAGCTGGCGTTTTGAGCTTTTTTTTTGTTACTAACGCTGGAGAATAAACCTGCTCGTGCGAAAAAAGGAGAAATTGCCAGTCTCATAACCTAACATTGTAGTGGCTGGTGAAGCAATCAGGCCCCTCACGCTCAGGGAGAACAAAGGGATTTCTCCCACGTGTGTTTTTTTTCTCCTACGATCATAATCAACGATCATCGGCCGGGATCATGGCTCCCAGGAAAACTCAGCAGACTGAGGAGGTGGACGAAATAAAAAAAGCGCTGGATTTCTTGGCGGAAGAGATTTCTGCTGTAAAGATGCAGCAAAGAACCATCCTGGACCTGGTAGAGGAGATAAAAGCGCTGCGGAGCCAGAACGCTGAGAAGGAAAAGAGGCTGGCGTATCTGGAGAGCAGAGTGTCGGAACTGGAGCAGAACACTCGGGTGAACGACGTGATCATCACGGGGCTTCACATTAAACCCCGATCATACGCAAGAGCGGTGGCCGCGGACAGCAGTGGAAGTGAGCTAGAAGAGGAATCCACGGAGCAACAAGTTGCGGCCTTCATGCAGTCGAAAGGAATACATCTGGACTGCAACACCATCAAGCCCTGCCACTCTCTGCCCAGGAAAAACGGCGACAAACCGGCTGTGATCATGAGGTTTGTGAACAGAAAACACAAGACTGCGCTGCTGAAACAAGGTAGGAAATTGAAAGGAACGAACATTTACATAAATGAGCACCTCACGAAAGAAAACGGAGAAATAGCCAGAAAAGCAAGATACATGAAAAAGCAGAAAAAGATTCAAAACACCTGGACATCAAACTGTAAAATATTCATTAAATTAAACGGATCACCTGAAGAAGCCAAGATCATTAACATCCGTAATATTATGGAACTGGACAAATATCAATGAATATTATGAGCTGGAGTCACAGCAACAAAAGACAATTGTAGGACACTGAAGGATTATACTCATCTGCTACAAGACATTCAACAACATGAATCAAAAGATCAACAAACAGGAACAACAGGAACTGAAAGTTTTTGAATATACAGATTAGGGATGGGCATTCGGTGAAATTTTCTTCACCGATCGCCGGGAGAATTAATGATTAATAATCGGTTAATCATTAACATTTTTAGGTAGGTAGACTGCATTAGAACATCAGGTATCAGCACGGAGGGCACGGAGAGCCGCACAACTCAAATCTACCTCTCTCTCTCAAATCTCTCTCTCTCTGTTCTCGTGTTTGCTCGGCTCGGGAATCTCGCAAGCTGATTGGCCGAGACGTTTCACCCCGCAAGCTGATTGGCCGAGACGTTTTACCCAGCTCTCTCTCCCTGCCGAGCGGCCACCCAACAAACGAAGACCGCATTCATTGCTCTATCGCTCGTATTGCTTAGTCAAGCCGCGTGGAACTTTTTGCTGTTCTCTTGTGCCATTTTGTGCGAAATAGTCTTCCCGTCGAGGCACTACGCCGCCTCCTGCAGCTTCCCTCGACGTGTGTACACCGAATCTTCATGACCTTCTCAATAAAGTTTCTGAAAAAAAAAAAAAAGAATCTTCACGACCGCCATTACTCAGCGCGCAACCACTGTTGGCGGTTTCTTCGCGTAATAAGGGTGTTCCATGGACCCTGTCGATGAGGTATATTTGTATGCTGCATTGCAGTGATTGCAGTACACCTGGTCATTTTTTAAACTGAAATGGTCCCACGCAACACTTCGCCGTAACCGCCTCATGATTTGGCGATCGCCCTACGGAAGCCCGCATGTATCAACGGAGGCACGCCAGGGTACGGCGATGGTGTAATGTTGCCCCCTGGTGCCCAAATTTTGCCATTGCATTGTTTGAGGACGGCCGTGCACTAGGCCTTAATAACCTCGGATTGTTTAAAAAAAAAAAAAAAACGGTTTGTCGACGAAAATGAACTTCCTCGGTGAAATTCTTAATGATCAATTATCGGTTAATCGGTAAATTATGCCCATCCCTAATACAGATCACAACCCACAGGACGTAGAATATAACATAGACCCTGATAATAATTTATTTAGCTCCATCAATAATGACTGTAATTACTACACAGATGATCAGTTTAGCACAATGGTCACATCTGATTTCAATATTTCTATGATCCACTTCAACAGCAGAAGTCTCTATGCCAACTTTAATAACATTAAAGATTATTTACATCAATTTAAAGAGCCATTCAATATTGTGGCAATATCAGAGACATGGCTCAGTGAAGAGAAAGGAGTGGATTTTACCATGGATGGCTATAAATTAAATTATATAAATAGAAAAATGAAAAAAGGAGGAGTTGCAATTTATGTTGACAAGAGCTTGAAATACAAGGTTGCTGAAAATCTGTCAGTAACTGTGGATGATTTATTTGAATGTATCACAATAGAAATCTGTCTGGACAATGTGAAGAATGTAGTAGTGAGCCGTGTATATAGAACACCTGGATCAAACATTGACTTATTTAAGGACTGGATGGAAAAAATGTACGCAAAACTAACTCATAAAGTTATGTTCATCTGTGGGGATTTCAATATAGATCTGATGAACTCAAAACAACATAGTTTGACAGAAGAATTTATCAACACAATATACAGTATGGGCTTACATCCAACAATTACCGGACCTAGCAGAATCACGTCACACAGTGCCACAATAATAGATAACATATTCACAAACATTATGGAAAATAATATCAGGAGTGGGCTTTTACTGAATGATATCAGTGACCACCTGACGATTTTTGTTGTCTATCAATGTGATTATAGGAAGAAAAAGCATACCAAAAATATTAAATATAAAAGAATAAGAACCGAAGAATCAATGTACTTACTGACAAAGGAATTATTAATACAAGATTGGAAGATAGTTTATGATGAAAATGACATAAATAAAGCATATGATAATTTTTTACAAATATTTCAATCATTGTACAATAAAAACTGTCCTATAAAACAATACAGTGACAGACAACAAAAGAAAAATATTCCTTGGGTCACCAAGGGGTTAATAAATGCATGTAAAAAGAAGAATACATTATATAAACAATTCATTAAATGCAGAAAGGTGGAAGCTGAGATCAAATATAAAAGATATAAAAATAAGCTTACTAATATAATGAGGACCTGTAAGAAAGAATATTACAACAGAATATTAGAGGATAACAAAAATAACTTAAGAGGAATATGGCAAGTACTCAATGGGATTATTAGTAATCGTCCTAAGAATGCTAATTATCCAGAATATTTTATTGAAAATGGCAATTTGATAAATAATATGGAAGATGTGGTCAGTGGTTTCAATAAATTTTTTGTAAACGTTGGTCCTGAATTAGCAAAATCAATAGTGACACCAGAAACAAACAACAGTGGTTCTGTGAATGAAATAGAAGATAGAAATCCAAACACAATCTTTTTGGGTGCAGTTACTGAAAAGGAAATTATCGAGACTGTGAGTAAATTTAAGAACAAAAAATCAACGGACTGGAATGAAATTGACATGACAATAGTGAAAAAAGTAATTGAAGGAATTGTTAAGCCACTCACCCACATCTGTAACCTGTCATTTCAAACTGGTACATTTCCAGACAAAATGAAAATAGCAAAAGTAATACCTCTATACAAAACAGGAGACAGTCATTGTTTCACAAATTACAGGCCAGTCTCTTTACTCTCACAATTCTCCAAAATACTTGAAAAAATCTTCACTAAGAGACTGGATGATTTCATTGAAAAACACAACCTCCTTACAGATAGCCAGTATGGTTTTAGAGCAGATAAATCTACATCTTTGGCACTGATCGAACTTATAGAAGAAATTACTAGTTGTATAGATAAAAAAAAGGTTGCTGTATGAGTATTTATAGATTTAAAGAAAGCTTTTGACACCATTGACCACAGAATACTACTAAGGAAACTGGAAAGGTATGGGATAAGAGAGGTCGGACTGAGTTGGGTGGAAAGTTATTTAAGTAACAGACAACAATTTGTACAAACTGGTGAGCACAAATCACCCTTCATGGACATCACTTGTGGTGTAGTCAGTTTTGGGACCCAAACTCTTTATTTTGTATATAAATGACATATGCCAAGTATCAAAAATTCTGAAATTTATTTTGTTTGCGGATGACACAAATATCCTTTGCACTGGTGAGAATTTGCAGCAGGTTTTAGAGGTGGTCACAACTGAATGAAAAAGTTAACGCAGTGGTTCAACAAAAATAAATTCTCTCTAAATCTAAAAAAACAAAGATTATGTTGTTTGGAAATTATAAAATAAATCATGAAATAATGGTAACGATAGATGATACCAGAATAGAAACAGTACAGGAATATAAGTTTCTGGGGGTGACGCTAGACAATAAAATCTGCTGGAAACCTCACATCAGTCACATCCGGGCCAAATTAGCAAAATGTATAGGCATACTGGGGAAGACAAGACACATCTTGGACTATAAATCATTGGTCTTATTGTACAATTCACTGTTTCTACCTTATCTTAACTACTGTGTAGAAGTCTGGGGAAACACCTACAAGACCAACCTACAGTCAATATGCACATTACAAAAAAGAGCTATAAGGATAATTAACAATGCAGGATATAGAGACCATACCAATTCGTTGTTTTTAAAGTCACATGTCATAAAGTTCATCGATTTAGTTAAATTTAAGACAGCACAAGTAATGTACAGGGCAATTAATAATCAACTCCCAACTAATATCCATCCATCCATCCATCTTCTACCGCTTTTCCGGAGGTCCGGGTCGCGGAGGCAGCAGTTCAAGCAGAGAAGCCCAGACTTCTCTCTCCCCAGCCACCTGCTCCAGCTCTTCAGAGGGGATACCAAGGCGTTCCCAGGCCAGCTGGGAGACATAGTCTCTCCACCGAGTCCTGGGTCTGCCCCGGGGTCTCCTCCCAGTGGGACGTGCCTGAAACACCTCAAGTGGGAGGCGTCCAGGAGGCATCCTAATCAGATGCCCATACCACCTCAACTGACTCCTTTCAATGCGGAGGAGCAGCGGTTCTACTCTAAGCCTCTCCCGGATGACTGAGCTCCTCACCCTATCTCTGAGGGTGAGTCCAGCAATCCTACGGAGAAAGCTCATTTCAGCCGCTTGTATCCGTGATCTCGTTCTTTCGGTCATTACCCAAAGCTCGTGACCATAGGTGAGAGTAGGAACGTAGATTGACTGGTAAATCGACAGCTTTGTCTTAGAACTAAGCTCCCTCTTCACCACAACAGACCGGTACAACGTCCGCATCACTGCAGATGCTGCTCCAATCCGTCTGTCGATCTCTCGCTCCATTTTCCCCTCACTCGTGAACAAGACCCCAAGATACTTAAACTTCTCCACTTGGGGCAGGAGCCTGTCCCCAACCCGGAGAGGACAATCCACCTTTTTCCGGCTGAGGACCATGGACTCGGACTTGGAGGTGCTGATTCTCATCCCAGCCGCTTCACACTCAGCGGCAAACCGTCCCAGCAAGAGCTGTAGGTCATTGCTGGATGAAGCCAACAGGACAACATCATCTGCAAACAACAGAGATGAGATCCTGTGGTCACCAAGCATGACACCCTCCATTCCCTGGCTGCGCCTAGAAATCCTGTCCATAAAAATTATGAACAGGATCGGTGACAAAGGGCAGCCCTGGCGGAGTCCAACTCTCACTGGGAATGACTCCGACCGAGTGTTGGCAATACGAACCAAACTCTCACAACGTTCGTACAGAGACCGAATAGCTCGTAACAACAAGCCCGATACCCCATACTCCCGAAGCACCCCCCACAAAAATCCACGAGGGACGCGGTCAAATGCCTTCTCCAAGTCCACAAAACACATGTAAACTGGTTGGGCAAACTCCCACGAACCCTCAAGAATTCTCGAGAGGGTAAAGAGCTGGTCCGATGTGCCACGGCCAGGACGAAAACCACATTGCTCCTCCTGAATCCGAGGTTCGACCAACGGCCGGACTCTCCTCTCCAGTACCTTGGCATAGACCTTCCCAGGGAGGCTGAGGAGTGTGATCCCTCTAAAGTTGGAGCACACCCTCCGGTCCCCTTTTTTGAAGAGAGGAACCACCACCCCGGTTTGCCATGCCAAAGGCACTGCCCCCGACCTCCACGCAATGTTGCAGAGGCGTGTCAACCATGACAACCCAACAACATCCAGGGCCTTGAGGTACTCAGGGCGAATCTCGTCCACCCCCGGGGCCCGGCCACCAAGGAGATTTTTAACCACCTTGGCGACCTCAGCCCCTGTGATAGGCGAGTCATCCCCCTCGTCCCCAAACCCTGCTTCCTCTGTGGAAGGCGTATCAGTGGGATTGAGGAGATCCTCGAAGTATTCCTTCCACCGCCCGACGATATCCCCAGTTGAAGTCAACAGTGGCCCATCCGCACCATACACAGTGTGGACGGGGAGCTGCTTTCCCCTCCTGAGCCGCCGAACAGTTTGCCAGAATCTCTTTGAAGCCGACCGAAAGTCTTGTTCCATGGCCTCACCGAACTCCTCCCATACCCGCGTTTTTGCTTCAGCAACCACCCGAGCTGCACTCCGCTTGGCCTGCCGGTACACCTCAGCTGCTTCGGGAGTCCCACAAGCCAACCAAGCCTGATAGGACTCCTTCTTCAGCTTAATGGCCCCCCTCACCACTGGTGTCCACCACTTGGTTCGGGGGTTGCCACCACGAGATGCACCGACCACCTTGCGGCCGCAGCTCTGGGCCGCCGCTTCAACAACAGAGGTGGAGAACATGGCCCATTAAGACTCCATGTCTCCAGACTCCCTCGGAATGTGGATGAAGTTCTTCCGGAGGTGGGAGTTGAAGACCTCCCGGACAGGGGCCTCAGCCAGACGCTCCCAGCACACCCTCACTATACGTTTGGGTCTACCAGGTCCGAATGGCCTCCTCCCCTGCCATCGGCTCCAACTCACCACCAGGTGGTGATCAGTTGACAGCTCTGCACCTCTCTTTACTCGGGTGTCCAAGTGTAATATAAATGTATTTTTAATGTGTGCCCTGATTTGTTTCTCAGTTGTTTTTAATATGTTTTAACAATCCAGTTCTCTTCCCATGATGGATTTATCTTAAGGTACACAATGACCTGGACAGTATGACCTGTTTTTAGAAACTGTTGCTCCTTACAGCTGTTACTCCTTCCAACTATGCTTATGAAACAAAGGCGCCTTTATTCCTCATGTGTATATGTGTGTGTGTGAAATGGAGCAGGTGTTCGTGTATGTTTTGGGAGCCGGGCAAGGAGTTGTCTGGGGGCTGGGACTGGCCCTCCCCGCTCCCCATGCAACTCTGAGAATGTGGGAGGGAGGCTTACTCGGAACAGAGATGGCCACTCTGTCCTGCACATAGCCTTTCCTTTAAAAACAGGGGATTTCCCTCAATACGGCAGAGTCTGCTGTGAGTTTTTTGCGCAAAACGTCCAGCTGAGAAATCAACGCTCTTTCTAGACTGCCGGCTCTCCAGTCTCTGTATCACCGGTAAGAGCTGATGAAATGACATGAAATGCATTAATCCTTGTGTGAAGGAGATGTGTGACATGCAATGATTTCTCTGTGTGTAGAGGAGATGTGTTCTGTGGGGAATAAAAGATACAGTTTATTGTAGCAGTCTGTCTCAGTGTGAATTCCTTTCCTGTGTGCCGACTCCTCACGAACCTGTCTAAATATTTTCATAAAACATTTTGGCGTCACGAACAGGATCTGAAATTAAAAAAAAAAAAGGGTAAAGAGGAGCTGTGCATAGGAAAGTCATGTTTAAGAAAAGAAATAAGCAGAGTGAAGCTGCTGGGGGCTCTCCCAGCGATTGTGATTGTGCTGTTATCCCAGGCTGGGATGGCTCATGGGAACAGGTTGGTGTGTGTTTAGCAGATGGTGGTGGAAGATCAGAGCCATGGGCAGACCTGGTAGGGGACGGGTCGCCTTCGGTGGTGTTTAGGTGTCTTCGGGGAATTGAAGTTGCCCCGAAGGCACCGCTGAGTGGAATTCAGCGGCGGATGTGGTGTTGCGCTGCAGCATGGCGCCGATGTTTTGATAAAGAACAGGAGCAGGAAAAACAAATAGCTGATTTAGTTCAGCAATTAGAAGGATGGCAGAAAAAAGAGGAGGATTTGACAGAGCAAATCCTAAAATTGCAACAAAAATTGGAAAAGGAGAAACTCTGTTCATCTCGGTTGACAGTGATGGCAGAGCAGGGTGTAGCGCGGGTTGCACAGTTAAACAGGGAGAGAAAGAAAAAGAGACCCCATGCTACCTCCGCTGTTAAAGTGCGGTCGTATGTAGCTGGGATGGTGGACGGAGATGAGGATTGGGACCCCGACAACTGGGATGAATGGGGTGAAGAGGAGGAAACTCCTCCACCGATCTCTCCGTTGTACCCCAAACTACCGGGGAATTATCAGGCTGCCCCTGTCCGGAGACGGCGGGAGGAGCAGCAGTTTGTTCCACCCGTCCGAGAGGCGGTGGTGGATGATGCCGGACAGGCGGTATATGATGAGCATGGACAGAGGCTATATGCCATGGTGCCTCAGGTCCAACCGGCCCCCTTGGTAGTGACTATCCTTGAAGATTACACTGCCGAGGAAGTGGCTAATTTGACAACCCGGCATCGTCAACGGGACGGTGAACCGTTGGACCTGTGGGTCGCCAGGTTACTAGAGGAGGGGGCAGCACGGACTATGGTGGATCCACAGGATGCAATGCGGTTCTCAGGATTATCCAAAATGTCTAGGGTAAATTCAGCATATCGGGCACAGGCCCCAGATATTAACAACCCAGAGGGGAAGAGCCTATTTGAATTATATGCTGAGGCAGTAAGCCATGTTTACCGCCAACCTACTGATTGGTCTGTGTTGGATAAACAATGGAACACTCTAAAAGAGGGAATACAGCGGCTGACTCAGTTATGTATGAGAGATGCGCTCTACATCGGTGCCGCTGATGCGTACACTGACATGCCTATTCCTAAGACTGTTAGGGATACGGTTATAAGAACGGCTCCGCCCCAATATAAAGCATTGGTACTATCCATGTTTTTGGGTGACACTCAACGGTCTATGTCAGAAACTAAGTCACTAATGGCGGAGCTAAGAAATTTGGGTGACTGGGGAACCCAGGCGGCTAAGCCCCAGGCGCCCCCACGACCTCCCAGGAGGGATCCGCCCCTGGATTCCAAGGGATCCAGTGGGCCCTCTAGGAAAGATTTATGGAACGCGCTGATTGCAACTGGGGTGCCTGCTAATAGCATTGATGGTCAACCCACCAGTGTCCTAAGGGACATGTGTGCTAAAAAAGGGTTAAAGGTGAGGGCTGGACGGATTGATGAATTGTCATCGCTGTTGTCAGCTCTCAAGGATCATGTATTAGGAGCGACGGTTTTGCCTAGCGCTCCTCCAGCAGAGGATTCGGCTGATTCAGAGTCCCAAGAAGAGGGGGAGGAAGTGCATGTGAGGGCGGTGCAAAAGGGGCAAGGAAGGAAAAAGAAGGGGAAAAACAAGCATAAACATCGTGATCTCCTCCTGGATTTCTAGGATGGAGGCCGAGCCCCACAGATTGGTAATTTGAATTGGTCAATGACAGACATACGGCCCCATGTAAAGGTAGAAATTTATTGGAAAAAGTCTGTCCAAAATGTGGTGGCTTTAGTAGACACAGGGGCGGAGGCCACTTTGATTCATGGTAATCCGGCTAAATTTGTTGGTCCTACAGTTTCTCTCACAGGCTTGGGAGGAAATGTTGTGATTGGAAAAAGCGTGCAGCTCCCATTAAAAGTTGGGAGTATGCCCGTAAAATGCTACCCCGTAATTATCACACCCGTTAAAGAGTGGATAATTGGCATGGACATTTTGGCAGGTTTAACCCTGCATTTGAAACAAGGACGGTTTGAATTTGGAGTAACTTCTCCACCGACGGTGGATTGCAAAGCAGTCACTGTGGGGAAGGTACATATGGATCCTTTTCCCATTCCATTGGCAAATAAGGTGGTGAACATGAAGCAGTATCGAATCCCTGGAGGACATGATGAGATTACTGCTACCATAAAAGATTATGTGTATGTGGAGGCTGGAGTGTTGAGAACATGTACCACCGCGTGGAACAACCCCATTTGGCCAGTCCGAAAGTCTGACGGCTCCTGGCGAATGACGGTTGATTATCGGGAACTAAACAAACACACTCCTCCATTGACAGCGGCAGTACCTGATTCTCCCACCATAATTGACCGGGTGCAGCACCATCCAGGAATATGGTATGGGGTGATTGATCTGGCTAACGCCTTCTTTACGATTCCAATCCCAGAAGATAGGCAGGAGCAGTTTGCATTTACTTGGGAGGGACGACAGTATACGTTTACTAGACTCCCACAGGGCTATCTCCATAGTCCTACTATCTGTCACCGGACGGTGGCAGAGAATCTGGACGGGCTAACAACACCCCCTGGGGTGTTGATATCCCATTATATTGATGACATCATGGTACAAGGGACCTCTGAAAAAGAAGTCCAGCAGGTACTGGATCGGCTGATCCAGCACATGAAAAGTCACGGTTGGGAGATTAATCCAGCAAAGGTGCAAGGACCCTCCCAGAGGGTGAAATTTCTGGGAATCTGCTGGAATAAGGGAGAAAGGGAAATCACAGACAAAGCCCGAGAAAAGATAATGGCTTTTGCCACCCCGCACACCAAAAAGGATGTGCAGCGGTTTATTGGGTTGTTTGGATATTGGAGGAGTCACATTCCTCATTTGGGGCAAATTTTGCAACCTTTATATCAAGTGACAAGGAAAAAAGAGCAGTTTGAATGGACAGAAAAACAGCAAGTGGCTTTTGACATGGCCAAAGAGGCCATACAGCAAGCCCTATCATTAGGAAAACTGCAATCTGGTCCGGTTGAGTTGCAGGTGTCGGCTCGGAATGATTATGCAAATTGGAGCTTATGGCAAAAACAAGGCAAGCAACGGAAACCTTTGGGTTTCTGGTCAAGGAAGCTGCCGAGTGCAGGAATTCGTTACACGCCTTTTGAAAAACAACTATTGGCGTGTTATTGGAGCTTGGTGGAGACGGAGGCATTAACTGCAGGGCATGAGGTGATCATGAGGCCATTGATACCTATTCTGACGTGGGTAATGAGTAACCCCACCACACATCGGATAGGTACCGCCCAGGAGAGTAGCATCATTAAGTGGAAATGGTACGTGTCTGAAAGAGTGAAGTCTGGACAAAAAGGAGTCTCGGTTTTGCATGAACAAGTCGCTGATGTCCCAGAGACAGATGAGTCTTGTTTTGAAGTTGAGCAGCTGCAAGAGTCGCCTGTGTTAACAGGGCCCCGCTATGATGAACTTACAGAAGAGCAGAAAAGCAGGGCGTGGTTTGTGGATGGCTCTTCTCAGTGGATAGCGGGAAAACGAAGGTGGAAAGCCGGGGCTTTCAACCCTCATCTGGGGCAAATTTTGGAAGAAATGGGTGAGGGAAAAAGCAGCCAATGGGCCGAGTTGAAGGCCGTGCACATGGTGATACAACATGCGGGTGTGTCAGGAGCATATATCTACTCTGACTCCTGGTCAGTGGTTAATGGATTAACCACATGGATGCCTACATGGCAGTCCAATCAATGGCGGATTCAAAAGAAAGAGGTGTGGGGTAAAGAGTTGTGGAAGGAAATCTGGCAAAAGGTCCAAGGGGTCACTATCCATGTCACCCATGTTGATGCCCATACCCAAAATATGGACTCAGAAGCCCTCCACAACCGTTATATTGATGGAGTGGTCAGAGCAATGTCAGTGGAAAGGCAATCCACTGTGGATTTGGCCCGGTGGGCCCATGAAAAGAGTGGACATTGGGGAATTCAAGCTACCACCCAATGGGCCAGGGATAGAGGCATTGATTTAAAAACTGATGATGTAAAGACAGCCATTGAACAGTGTGAGGCCTGTCAGCATCACAGAAGAGGTGTCCCACAACATCTCACTGGACATATACAAAGGGGAAAGAGTCCAGGACAAATCTGGCAAATGGATTTTATTGGTCCTCTTCCAGAGTCACAACGATGTAAATATGTATGCACGGCTGTGGATACATTTTCGGGTGTGGTAGTGGCACACCCAGCCAAAGTGGCTAATCAGAAGGCCACGCTGGCCTGTGTGGAACTAATTGAAAGGTTCTATGGGCTACCTGTACAGATTCAAACTGACAACGGGACCCATTTCACCGGAAACCTGGTGAAAGATTGGGCCAAACACAATCATGTGGAATGGATCTATCACGTTCCATATCATCCCCAAGCTGCGGGTTTAATTGAAAGAATGAATGGGTTGTTGAAAGCCACCTTGAAGAAAGGAGGGATAAACAATAGCTTGGAAGGGTGGAAAAAACGCTTACCACAAGCGCTGAAACAGCTAAACAATAGACCCATTGCACCTGGTACAACACCACTGAACCGAATGATCACTGTCAATCTTGAACATTCTGAAGGACAAATTATTAAAATGTGGAAGATTAACCCAGAAGCAACACTACCAGTGCGAGCGACGAAAGGCTCGGCTGGATTAGATCTAAGAACTATGGAAACCCTTACCTTGGTACCAGGAACACCTACTGTGGTAAAAACAGGGCTAGGGTTGCAATGTCCGAATGGAATGTATGGTCACATATTGCCAAAGTCTGGATTATCCCTAAAAAGTTTAACGACTCTGGCAGGCGTGATTGACAGTGATTATCAAGGGGAATTGGGAGTGGTGTGCTACGTACTGGGATCAGAGCCCATAACCCTGAATAAGGGGGATAAAGTGGCCCAATTGGTCATTAAACCATGTCTAATGACTAACCCTGAAGAAATTGCTAAGCCGGCTGTGATGACGCAAAGGGGCGAAAAAGGCTTTGGTTCCACAGATAAATCTGGGGCCAAAGTATGGGTGAGGCAAGAAAATGGTCCTCCCCGCCCGGCTGAGATCATAGCTCAAGGGACGGATCAGGTGGTGACCATTTTGTATCCAGGAGAGGAAACCTGGTTAAATGTACCAGTATCAAAATGTTATCTAAGGGAGAATTAATTCTGTGCTTTCTCTTCTCCTAAGTATGTGCTTGCTTTGCAGGAATGTTCGGGTGGAGACTGGTGATTGGACACCCGCCACGTCATGGGTCTTCTTCAACACCCCCACAAGCACCGAGGACATGGCTATGTCGTCTGCTGGGACATGTGCCGCCCTGCCCTCGTTGTGATCCTGTGGATGAGTATCGCCGGTTGCTGGATCCAGATCCACGCCACACCAGGCCAAGAAATGTTTGAGGTGGACCAATCTGTTTCGTTGGAGTGGAGGGAAAGTCGAATCGGTGCCAATCGGAGTCAAGACGGTTTCTATTGTTTATCAAACCAAAAGTGCAAGATACTGAACTTAACCAGCCACTGTCCTATCTACATATGCCCCAAATGTGTCAAAAATCAATATAATGTGCCTGCGGTGGAGAAGGGGTGCATGGTGAACTTAACTGCCAATGTAACCATATGCGTGGCCAAAGCGACTAATGATTCACTGAAATGTGATACTACCTTAAATGGTACAAAGCTATCCATCAATATAACAGGAGATAAGGAAGTGTATTTGATGAATGGAACAGTCATAAACGGTCGACAAATCCCCTTTGTGTACCCTATTGTAGTGGTCGACAAAAACCCGAAGCATATATCCCCAACGAACCTGGCACCCATACTGTCGACCTGTACAACGGTGGCCACACAAACCAGCCATATCACCGTCAATTGGATGATAAGGATACCACCCATTCCCAAATGTTCAACCAAGAAGAAGAGAGCATGGTATGACACATTGCTGGGAGGATTTGGCGCAGTTTTGGGAATCTCCAACACCATTAACAACGAGGTAACCAGATCAATGTTGGCAGATACTGGACATCAAACGTCTTTAGGCATTCAACAAGTTGGATTTTGGATGCCTACGGTGGTGGGGCCTCAAATGGAGGCCGCCAATCTGTTTCAAAAACGTCTGAATTGGGATTTGACCATGTGGAATGCTACGAGTGAATTGATGACGAACATCACTCACGTTTTCAATTGGACTGTGTGCAACATTCAAGTTTTGGATATCCGCACGCAGTTGGAACGTTTCACTCGCATTGTCACTACCAATCACGCTCGACAATGGCGAGAAGCGTGGAACATTACTTAAGAATGGTGGTTAATTCCGCATCCTGAAAAAACCATCTGCAATAGCACGATGTGTAGCGGGCAATGGACTCAATTAAATGTCACAAGAGCTGTTGACGTGTGCAAATATCATGTGTTACCAGTAATTACTGCCACGGCATTTTGGTTTATTCAATTAAAAGGGGGATGGTTTGATCCAGGGCAAAATAATAAATATGATTTATCAGAATGTGATTTGACTGACCAAGGATATGCATGCCTAAGTCGAGAAATATATACTGAACCATGCTTAACCATGACAGAGGCACTATGTGAATGGAGAATAGAAAAACCTCGTGACATGATGTGGCAAATAGGGCCCCATACTCTATGTGTAGCCACCTTAAACTCCCATCCAATGTTGCCTAGGGTACCTTTCACTGGGTGTCTGCATGGTGTTCACATGTGGCAATGGCATAATCGGACATATCGTCTTACCAACTTTTCCAGTGAGGTTCACCTGACCGCCCTGCAATGGCGGGTGCTGGAAGTTCCATGGCAGGTGTCCCTGGATCGATTCAGAGGCGCACTGAATGGATCCACGGAGATACAAAAGCTCATTGGTGATCATATGTCTAATGTGCGTGCTGCAGTGATATCCACTGTGGTGGCCCAAGGAAAGGTATTGCATGCAGCTCATCAGATAGAGCAAGTTTCTGCTCATCACTGGTGGGATATATTCTCAGGCATGTCAGTCACTGCTCGCAAAACACTGGTGCCTCCCCTAGCTATATTAATTGCTGTTCTATCTGTCTTAACAATATGCAATTTCAGTGCTTTCTGCTATATTAGAAGAGTAAAACAGGTTTTAAGTAAAAGAATATATAATTCTCTGGCAATATGAAAATCAAAGTTATCTTTCGAGATGGAGGATATGGTACCACATCTTGCACAGTAGAGGTGAGTGCTGACCCTCCTGGTCACTGGATATGTTATGATTATGCTGTAGGTACGACTAATGAATGGAATTACTACAATAGACATTTCAATACAAGAAGTGAGCTATTGTGGCATGTTGTAACATGCATTTGGGACGTCAATTGGGTGGAATTATCTCACCATAATCATGTCGGCATACCTTATGAGGATGAAAGTATTCCCCAAGAAGACAGTAATTACCCAATGTTCTTCACCAACTGATAGAACAAATAAGGTCAAAGGGTGGAAAATGTGATATAAATATTTTTAATGTGTGCCCTGATTTGTTTTTCAGTTGGGGAAGAAAGCACTTAGTTGGGGAAGAAAGCAATTATCTTTACCAACTGATCACAAATAAGGTCAAAGGGTGGAATGTAATATAAATGTATTTTTAATGTGTGCCCTGATTTGTTTCTCAGTTGTTTTTAATATGTTTTAACAATCCAGTTCTCTTCCCATGATGGATTTATCTTAAGGTACACAATGACCTGGACAGTATGACCTGTTTTTAGAAACTGTTACTCCTTACAGCTGTTACTCCTTCCAACTATGCTTATGAAACAAAGGCGCCTTTATTCCTCATGTGTATATGTGTGTGTGTGAAATGGAGCAGGTGTTCGTGTATGTTTTGGGAGCCAGGCAAGGAGTTGTCTGGGGGCTGGGACTGGCCCTCCCCGCTCCCCATGCAACTCTGAGAATGTGGGAGGGAGGCTTACTCGGAACAGAGATGGCCACTCTGTCCTGCACATAGCCTTTCCTTTAAAAACAGGGGATTTCCCTCAATACGGCAGAGTCTGCTGTGAGTTTTTTGCGCAAAACGTCCAGCTGAGAAATCAACGCTCTTTCTAGACTGCCGGCTCTCCAGTCTCTGTATCACCGGTAAGAGCTGATGAAATGACATGAAATGCATTAATCCTTGTGTGAAGGAGATGTGTGACATGCAATGATTTCTCTGTGTGTAGAGGAGATGTGTTCTGTGGGGAATAAAAGATACAGTTTATTCTAGCAGTCTGTCTCAGTGTGAATTCCTTTCCTGTGTGCCGACTCCTCACGAACCTGTCTAAATATTTTCATAAAACACCAAGACATACGGTCGCAGGTCTGATGATACGATAACAAAATCGATCATCGACCTGCGACCTAGGGTGTCTTGGTGCCAGGTGCACATATGGACACCCTTATGCTTGAACATGGTGTTCGTTATGGACAGACTGTGGTTAGCACAGAAGTCCAATAACTGAACACCACTCGGGTTCAGATCGGGCAGGCCATTCCTCCCAATCACCCCCCTCCAGGTTTCACTGTCGTTGCCCACGTGCGCATTGAAGTCCCCCAGTAGGACAATGGAGTCTCCAGGAGGAGCACCCTCCAGCACCCCAGTCACAGACTCCAAAAAGGGTGGGTACTCTGAAACATCATTTGGTGCATAGGCACAAATGATGGTCAGGACCCGCTTCCCAACCCGAAGGCGCAGGGAAGCAACCCTTTCGTCCACCGGGGAAAACGCCAATATAGAGGCAGCAAGGTGGGGCGATACAAGAATACCCACCCCTGCTCGTCGCCTCTCGCCCGGGGCAACTCCAGAAAAGGCCAAGCTCCAGCCCCTCTCCAGGAGACTGGTTCCGGAACCGGAGCTGTGTGTTGAGGTGAGGCCGACTATATCTAGCCGGTATCGCTCAACCTCGTACACCAGCTCAGGCTCCTTCCCCACCAGAGAGGTGACATTCCACGTACCAAAAGCCAGTTTAGAAAGCTTGGGATCAGTCCGCCAAGGTCTCCGCCTTTGACCGCCACCTAATCCACATAGCACCGGACCCCCATGATCCCTCCTGCAGGTTGTGGACCCACTGGAGGGTCCCAACTAATATACAAAAAATATTTTAAAAAAAAAAGAGACAATGATCATAATTTGAGAGGAGACTTAAACTTTACAAAACCCAAGATACGAACAACCAAGAAAAGTATGTGCATATCTGTCTGTGGGGTGGATTTGTGGAACAGTCTGGAGCCGGAACTGAAACTATGTACAAACAGAAATCAATTCAAAAAGAGGTATAAACACTATTTGCTGAAAGGACATACGTTAGAAGGGTAGTATTTATATGTACGATTCACTATGCTCACTCTGGGACATTATGGGACACTATGGAATGGTGGGTGGGACAGCACTGTGTATATCTGTGTTGTTTGAGGCTGGTTTTGATGTATGAACATCAATGTATGTTACAATGGATGGGTATTAATGTTGATTTGTAAAAAATACAGTAAATTGTTTACTTGGGGTCTTAAAGGTGGTAATTTGTATAAAATTCACATGGGTGTATTTATGGAAAAGAGGAGATGGAATTAATAAGTGTTCACTTCTTCCTTCTTCCTTTCGAACAGTGTATACTGTTACTTTATTGCATTTGTCATTTGTTTGTTTTTGTTATACTTTTTTTGTTCGAAATAAAGTAAGAACAGACTGATAAAATATTATGACTTTTTTAAAGGGCAAACTTTAAGAAGTTTTGAAGATTTGAAAAAACAAGGTCTAATAAATCAAGACCTTTACAGGTTCTTTCAGCTTAGACACCACATAAACAATATACTTAAAAAGGAGGATTTGGAAAGGGCCCAGCCAGGTGTTCTGAAGGTCTTCTTAATGGCATATAAAGGGATCCCAGGGATCAGATACATTTCTAAAATATACCAAGGTCTTCAAGAATTAAAAGGAGACAACACATCACGGCGCACGGTGGCGCAGTGGTTAGCACCGCGGCAGCACAGTTTACCCTCGGCCGGGGGATCGCGGGGATCATGAGATCGTGGGTTCGATCCCTGCCCCCGGCCAACAGTGATCTGTGTGGAGTTTGCATGTTCTCCCCGTGTTTGCGTGGGTTTACTCCGGGATTTCTCCGGTTTCCTCCCACATGCCAAAAACATGCAGGTTAGGGAGTTAAGGGGCGCTTGCGCATGCAGCGACCGGCAGCTGGTGGCTTGTCACCAGACTGCAGAACAAATCTACCTACGGGTACAAAATAAGTAAAAAAAAAAATATATAAAAGAGAAATAGGAAAAAGAGGGGAATTTCACTTTACAACTGGAAATATGGGAAAAGCTAAATAAACAGCAATGGAAAAGTACCTCATCCCTGCAGTGGAGAGAATTTGGATGGAAAAATTTCGTAAGATTTTTCAGAACACCTGCACAAAACAAATTTACTCCTAAGGGGTTGAATTGTTAGCGCTTGTGTGGTGAAGAGACTGCAAATCATTTATGTGTTTTGGTCATGCCCAGTTATCCACCAATATTGGACCAATGTACAGACAATATTGGGGAAAATATTCAAAATAACAGTTCCCTTTTCTTTTGTAACTTTGTATTTGGGTTTACTACCGGAATCACTGGAAAGACGAGGAGAAAAATACTTATTCACTGTTTTAATATTGGCAAGTAAAAAAGCCCTAACTAAAAAATGGATGCTGAAGGACTGTCCTACAGCTGAAGATTGGATTAACGTGATTCAGGACATTTATTTGATGGAAAAGTTGACATTTGCACTGAGACAGGACATGGATGGGTTCTTGAACTTTTGGCAACCCTGGAACGCATATGTGTCTTCCATTAGATCTAATCTTTGACAAATACCATTTCAATAATGGCACCGCTCTTTGTTCCAACGCTACTCAGATGTTCCTTTATTTTTCTTCTCTCTTTTTTTTTTAATTTTTCTTTTCTTTCACTTAAAAAAAGGGTGTTGTAATATTTTTTTTTCTCAATCTTGTCAAAAAACAAAAAAAGGAATATGTGATGAAAATGTAAACAATGCAATGCTGTAATGACATGTATACCCTTTACAAAAACTTAAATAAAAAAAAAAAACATTTTCACCTATTAAATCATCAACATTTTTCAAGATTTCTTATTAGCAACCTTTTAAAGAAATTCCATTTTTTAAAGCAGGTCATTTACAATTGCTTTCTTGTAAATTTGCTCTTTCACTTGTATATTTTTCAGTTTTTCTAGTAAATTTGCTGTTTTTCTTATAATATTGTACATTTTTTCTTAATAAACTTGTACCCTTTAAATCAAATATTTGCACATCATTATTTTATTACAAGTTTATAATTTTTTCTTGTACATTTTCCCTCAAATGTCACAATATTTTTCCTCATAATTGTGCAGCTTTTTTTCTTTTAATCTACTACTTTAAAAAAAAATAAAATTTCAACTTGTTTAATACTAATTTTGTGACCGTTTGGGATTCCTCCCCCCCACATCTGATTAGGTTATAGTCAGCTCTTTCTAATTAATTTTCAATTAAATTTACGACATTTTTCCCTGAAAGAACATTTTTTCTAAAAAAAAAAAAAAAGAGAGAGACTTGATTTAAAATTGTTTTCTCATAAATTTGCTATTTTACTTGTGCATTTGTAATCGTTTTTGTGCAAATTTATTTCTGACATAAAATTTTGCACTTTTTTAAAATAATTTCTGTCAATTTTTAATTTTTTGCACGTCTGCACATTTCTTTCATTATTTCACTATTATTTTTCTTATATTACTACGGATATTTTTTCATAATTTTGTTATATTTTTTAATAAAATTTGCCATGTTTATTTTGCCATTTAATTTCTCATATATTAACAGCCTTTTTCTCGCAAATCTGTTGTTTTTATGGTTGATTTCTGACTTTAAAAAAAATCCTAGTAATTACGAATCAATTGCTGTTACAATAATAATTCTCGGGGTTTCGCGCGATATTCTTAAAGGTTCCCTAATTTAAAACTGCACACAGCTCTACTGCACTGACGCCGAATGATAAAGCACCTCATTAATATTAATGTGCGTTTCCTCTGTGTGCGATGTGACGTCCGACGTGACGTGACGAGGCCAACTCGTTAATAAACCTTAAATCAGCCCGTTTTTAAACTAGATTCGGCCTCCGTAACGATCCTAATGCAGCTGCTATTCACTCCGATCACGCCACTGACCTCTCCTCCGCTCCATCTTCACCTCCGGCTGCAGCAGCTCCAGCTGCCTCCTCTGCCGGTCGATCTCCTGCCTGAAGCCCGAAGCCTCCTCCTCGTAGTCGGCTACGGTCCTCTCCACCACCGCTAAGATCTCCCGGGCGGCGGTGCTCAGCTTCTCCGTGATGATTCCTCGCAGGATGTCGCTCTTGGACATTCTCCTGCCGCCGCTGCTGTTCATCATCCGGTAAAACATTTTTTTATCTATTAGAAATGTCACTGTTGTCCAGGTGCTTTTTTGACGCCAAAACACCTCTAAACGGCTCTGCCAAAAGGTGCGCTTCCGGTTGTTTTTTTGTGTCGCGTCAAATTGTGTCCGGACAGAAACAACACTCATTGTTTACAGTTGGACGTGATTTTGAACTGGACTAGAACAGGCAGCGGGTGATCTGAGGGGGGTGAGGGGTGCTGTCCCCCTTGTTGGCAAAACGGCCTAAAATGATCCTCTTTGTTAACCTGCTGCCAACATTTATAGGTGTTAATCAAGGGGGAGACGGGGGGACATTTCCCCTGTCCACCTGCAAAAAGAGACACTTGTCCCCAGTATCTTCATCAGCTATTCATGTTACAGAACTCAATAACTCCGCTTTGAACGACTAATTATAAGCAGAAATGCAAAAAAGATACAATATTCAAATTTTTATCATAGATTTACAACTTTTTTCCTCATAAATCTGCAACTTCTTTCTTGTGTATTTGAAACTTTTTTTAAATTGTGACATTTTTCCTCAAATTTCCAGATTTTTTTTCTCATAAATTTGTGAATTTTTTCCTCAAACATTAGCATTTTTTTCTTGTAAATTTGCCATTTTTTTCTCAAAAATTTGTGAATTTTTTTCTGGTAAATTTGCAGCTTTTCCCCCAAAGATTTGTGATTTTTTTTTTTAATCTTCCCTATAATTTTATAGGGAAGTCTTTTCTTTGTTTAGGTCAGATCAAAGTTAAAATGTCAGATTTGAGAATGGAGTTTGGTGAAACTGAAAACATGAACTGTCCATGGTTCTGAAGCATGAAAAACTGATCTGAGAAAACATCACTTAAAACGATATTCACAATCATTTACTCACCAGATACTTTATAAAATAAAGAATGTTTTGCTGATAAAATGAGATAAACATATAATCAGTCAATTACTCCATTAAATAATGCTATAATTTGTATAAATCTGACTCTGAACAATAATTTATTTAGACTTTGCCCCGTATTTTCATGACAACACATGTGGTCAGGAGGTGATTTATTATTTTTTAACAAGGAGATTGGGGGGTATTCACTACTTTAGCATGAGGCACAAATGTATAAATATTTATTAGGTAACAGTTTGCAAGAATAAAGGTGTAAATATATGATAAAAGATGCTAATTTTAAAAAGTCACAAAATACAATTCAGTTACACAGAATAAAAATGTAATCAGCATCCAGACGAACATTGCAAATTTATCAGAAAAAGTCACAAATTTACAGGAAAAAGGTTGTAAATTTAAGGAAAAAAGGTTGCAAATTTATGAGAACAAATTTGCATATTTTTGAGGAACAAAGTCAAAAACGTATAAGAAAAAACTTGCAAATTTACAGGAAAAAAGTTGCAAATTTACAAGAAAAGACTTGCAAATTTATGAAGAAAAAGTCACACATTTTTTTTTCCACAATATTTTTTATTGAACCTTTTTTACAAACATGGCGCAAGCAGTCAGACACAAACACAAAAGTAATTTAAAAATTAAAAATAACAATAACAAAAAAAATGTGCAATAAAAACAACAACAACCATTAACAAACAAGTCATCAGCAGTGTTCCTCTGTTTAGTCTAGGTAATCTATTACATAAGAATACATATTATACATTCACCAGTTTGGAATTTACAAGGTCCACACACAATTTTAATCAATGAAAGGTCTCCATATATTCTCAAACACAATTTCCTTTGATTTCAGTATGTATGTTATTCTTTCTAGTGGAAGGTTTGTTAACATCTGTCTTAACCACTGAGTCACATCTGGTCTATGAGTCTTTTTCCACAGTAGTGCAATACATTTATTGGCATTAAGCAAACCGAGGTCTATGAATGCTCTTTCACTCTTATTAAAGTTATGTTTTTCTGGATACAGACTCAACAAAAACAGTTTAGGGTTCAGTGTGATTTGTTTTGAAATTATTTTTTCAATTTTTACCCTCACCTCTTCCCAAAACATTCTGATTTTTCTACATTCCCATAAACAGTGAAATAGGGTTCCTTTACTTTCCATACATTTTGTGCATGTATCTGGTATGTTTTTGTTATATCTATTTAATTCCACTGGTGTAACATACATCCACATTAACCATTTAAAATGTATCAGTTTAAGACGTACATTTATTGATTTGGTTTGAGCTCCTGCACAAGCCATTTCCCATTGTTCCTCTGAAATTTCAATTTGCACGTCTTCTTTCCAGTCATTCAGTCTTTTCTGTGAGTTTTCACTTGAGAATAGTGTCAATGAAAACTCTGAAATAATACCCTTTCTCTTACAATCTTTCATCAAAATTTTTTCCAAAAATGAATAAGTAGGTCGGGTGAGAGCATTATTTTGATTTGATCGAATAAAATTTCTAAGCTGAAGATATTTAAAAAAGTGTGTTCTTTTAAGATTGAATTTAATCCTCAGCTCTTCAAAAGAAGTCACACATTTTAAGAAAAAAAGCTTCAAATTTGTGAGAAAAAAGTCACAACTTTGAGAAAAAAAGTTGTACATCTACAAAAAAAGGCTGAAAATTTGCAGGACAAAATGCAAATTTGCAAGCAAAAAAATCACAAATTCATGAGAAAAAAGCTGCAGATTTTTGAGAAAAAAGTTGAAAATTTACAGGAGAAAAAGTTACGAATTCTTAAGTTTTAAATTTATGAGAGAAGTTGAATTTTTAATAAAAGTTGTGAAGTTATGAGAGGAAAAAAAAGTCACAATTTTTTGAGGAAAAAAGTTGCAGATTTATGATTAAAAAAAAGTTGAAAATTTACAGGAAAAAAATTCCAAATTTGTGAGGAAAAAAGTCACATTTTTTAAAGAAAAATGTTGCATATTCATAAGAAAAACTTTCCATGTTTTTGAGGAAAAAAAGTCAAATTTATAAGAAAAAAGTTGTAAATTTGCAAGAAAAGACTCGCACATTTGTGGGGAAAAAAGTCACAAATTCATGGGAAAAAAGATGCAGATTTGTGAGGAAAAAAATGGAAATTTACAGGAAAAAAGTCACAAATTTTTAAGAAAAAGTTGCAAATTTATGAAAGAAAAAGTCAAATTTTTAGTAAAAAAAAGTTGAATTTATGAGAAAAACAGTCAATTTTTTTAAATAAAAATGTTGCATATTCTTGAGAAAAAAATGCAAATTTATGAGAAAAAAGTCAAAAAAGAAAAAAGCTGCAGATCTATGAGAAAAAAGTTGCAGATTTATGAGGGAAAAGTAACAATTTATCAGAATATTTTGGCATTTCTGCTTAGAATTGGTGGTTGAAACTCATGTTATTCAGTTGTGTAACATGACATAGAAAGGTTTATGATATTGCGGGACAATTCTCTCTTTTTTCCAGGTTAGGAGGGGCAATGTGCCCCCCCCCCCCGATTTCCACCTATGAATGGGATGGGGGTGCAGGTTAACCAGTAGGATAGCATCTCGCCTCACACACCCCCCCCCCCCGCCCCCCGTCATATCACCTACTGGATGTAGCATCTCCCCACAAGTGACCTTTTTATCAACTACAACCAAACCTCATGAAGCATTTACAAGTCAGTGCAAAGAAACCTATAGGAAAACCTTTATTAAAATATACAGAATTATAAAGAAGAGCATGCTATTATTTATAAGTGATGCACAGTGGTGACGGCATCGATAACGGTGTGGTCCGGGTAGTTTTCATGGGGTTTGTTTCCTGTAAAAAGACATTCCTATTAACAAACACAGACACACATGCACACACTGACTGATCAAGGTTGCTGAGGGGGCATTACCTGCGGTTCTCTGACAATATATTGACACCATGAGGACAGTGGAAATGAAGTATGGACAGAAAATCACCAGGTGGCAGGTGAGGCTGATTATAAGCTGGGTGGAGCTGTAAGGCGATGGAACGTCAGAAGTGGGCGCTGCTTTCGAAGTTAATGGGGCCTCAGGAGTTGATGGGGCTTCAGAAGTTGATGGTTTATCTGCAAAGTCAACCAAAAAGAGAACATGTGGATCGGAGGCTCTTTATCCCTAAACAGTGGCTCCTAATGACTTCGGGACCCCCCCCCCCCCCCCCCCCCCCCCCCCATTACTGAAGTGGCAAGCCGGAGCTTTGGCCATAAGGTCGTCGTTGCTTCTCGTAGTGGCATCCTCCAAACCATATGTTGGACGCTAGACGTGAGGGGGACCATCAAGCTGAAGAACAAATACTCCAGAGGGTGCTGTGGTGTACCAGGAAACCCTGTTTGAGCCTGCGTCCCAGCAGGCCTGGGAAGGCCTTGAGCTTCAGGAGGTGGCTGGACATGGGGAAGTCTGTTGCTCTGCTAAGACTACTGCCCCATGACTCAGACCACGGATAAGCGGGAGAAAAAGGGTGGAACTTGCAAATTTATAGAAGGATAGGATTTAGAAGGGGGAAAAAACCCTCTTCTAATACCAATGATGAAATTCCAGTTTATTCTTACATTTTTAAGGCTTGATATATATTTTGTGGCTTCACGCAGATTTTATTTTGACATAAACTGTCATTGTATCGTATTGTGTCATATAAACTGATCAAAATGGTTCTATCAGTTCAATTCAAACAACTTTATTTATCCCTCAAGGGGCAATTAACTTAAAAAGCAACTTGTACATTGATGCACCAGGGCTGTGCAAACACAGTAAGCAATACAAGGAAAGACGAACTGAAAGTCACATCTAACCAGTCATTAGAGAGAGTGCTATAATAAATAATACTATACAATACAACAGTGAGATTGGGGTGACTAAAACAATAAAAGCCCAGTCATGATAAAAACAAAAAACCTAAAACCTAAACAAATAAATAAACCCACGTGTGACATCTAACAACCCTAAGAAACATTTAGTAACTTTATTGCTAAGGGGATAAAAATACCGGCGCGGTGGCCTAGAAGTAGAGCATCCACCCCACAACCAGGAGGTCGTGAGTTCAAGTCCTGGTCGGGTCATGCCAAAGACCATATCAAAATTGTACTTCCTGCCTTCTAGCTTGGTGCTCAGCAAATATAGAATGGAGGAAGGAACGTTTGGTTACCCAGCCACAGGGGGTGCACAAGCCAGTGTACTCCCTGCGCCAGTCCCAAGCCTGGATGAATGGGCAGGGTTGTGTCAGGAAGGGCATCCAGCATAAAAATCCTTGCCAGATCAACATGTGGATCATCGCAATATAAGGTGATGATGCACTGTGGCAACCCTGAATGGGAGCAGCCAAAAGACAATTTTTTTTTTTTTTAATTGCTAAGGGAATGAAAAACTTGGTGTACTGATTAGTTTTGCTAGCAGGTAAAACATAACGGCGCCTTGATAGCAAAAGAAAGAATTCATTAGAGAGGACATGATCAGGAGAAGATAAAATACATTCTGTTGTCCGAATGATCTGCTGCTTACAAAAGGAATTCAGACCTCTCTGTCTCACACTGATAATCTTGGAACGGATTTTCACGATGTTGTTCAGACTGTTTCTGTCTTTGACTGTGAGACCATTAAACCAGCAGATAAAAGAAAAACAAAGCAGACTCTCAATCAAAG
The DNA here is from genome assembly GCA_020510985.1 of Pholidichthys leucotaenia. Lineage (NCBI taxonomy): Eukaryota > Metazoa > Chordata > Actinopteri > Cichliformes > Pholidichthyidae > Pholidichthys > Pholidichthys leucotaenia. Next base: position 45,384,802 of record CM035836.1, read on the forward strand.
ACTGATCAAGCTTTCTACAGTAGAGGCTGATGGCCACTGGGAAAACGGTCTCCTCACCTGTGACAGAGATCCAGCTGGACGGAGACTTTCCATGACCTCTCATGTTACACTTGTATTGACCTTCATGAGACCTGGAGACATGGTGGATGGTCATACGACCTGCAGGCTCAGTCTTGATCAAAGATCCATCTTTGTAGAAGTCAGTTGGTAGGTTGGAGGTAGCGGTCTTTGTCGTGCAGGTCAGAGTGACGTTTTCTCCCTCCATCGCAGGGTGGACAGGACTCTGCAGGATCACTGATCCACCTCAACACAGAGACAGACTACAGCATTTCATCCACTTACACACACACTCACCAACTCCACGGTCTCATCTTACCAGTGACAGTCAGGTTGACCATGCTGCTGATGAGGGTGGAACCATCCGAGGACTCACACCAGTAAGAGCCAGAGTCCCATGGGAGCAACATGCTGATGCTACAGGAAGAACCGACTTTTTTCCCCCAGCTGTCCCCACACTGAAGCAGCTTGCCTTCGCTGTTGTTCCTCCACAGAGTCTGTCGAGCCAGGCCACCATTATTGTCATCTTCACAGCTCAGAGACAAATGCTCTTCAGTGAAAAACTGAGTCCTGCTGGGTCTCAAGGTCACATGAGCTGGACGGACAAAAGAGAATAAAACAGACAAACCAAACATCAACTAGGACTTCACTGAGGCGACGGTACACACCTAAAGCAGCCCTTCTGAAATGACGTCTGACAGTCCAAAAAGTTTTCTAAAACAGTCTGGAAACAAGAAATGTCTGTAACCAGTCCAAGATGATATCTGAAAGGCTTCTTAAAAGTCCCAGTCACTCAAACATGGGTGTGCTTGTGGGGTTTAGCCTTCAAAAATGCTTTCTTGGGTCATATGTAGTGATGCTACGTCTGACACTGAAGTCCTGAGGCCTGTCTCGAGCAAAGAGGGCGTGGCCAGATAAGGCTTGTGTTGAGGCCCGCATCACGGTTCAGAAGATCGCGTGAGCCAAGACAAACGAGGTCCCCGTTTCTCTAGCAGTCACACGACTGCCTCATTGTGTGACTCACTTGATGAAAAAGGCTCGGGAAATACAGGAAGTGTTCTGCTTGATAGGCGGTGCTGAGGATCGTTCCATGCAGGAGACTGACAGTATTTCTTAGAAAATGGATCCACCAAAAACGGCGAAGAGCATCTGCTGATTTGGAGCATTTTGACTTGATATCTCCAAAGAAGGAAAACTAAGTTTGTCTCCTGAAATCACTTACATGGAGGATGGTTTTATATTACATTGTGTGTTGTGTGTGTGTGTTCACAAGACATGAATTCTTGTCATGTCAATTTCAGTTATGTCACATAACACAAACACAATGATATACTTTATTATCAATCAATCAGCTTTATTTATAAAGCACTTTAAAAGCAACACTCGCTACACAAACTGCTGTACAGCAAGAAAACATAAAAGCAGGAAGCAGGGCACTAACACAAACATAGAACCACAGTCAAAAAAAGGTAAAATAAATAAATAAAAATCCATTTCATGCAATAAAATCAATGTTTCACACTGGGTCGAAGGCCAGGGAGTAAAAGTGTGTTTTAAGACGGGTTTTACAAATGGACAGTGAAGGTTCCTGTCTGATGTCCAGGGGTAAATCGTTCCATAACCTGGGTGCCGTGGTCAAAAAGGCTCTGTCCCCTCTGAGCTTCCGCCTCGCCTTTGGCACCCCCAGAAGCAGCTGTTCAGCTGACCTGAGGGACCGGGTGGGAGCGTAGGGATGCAGAAGCTCAGAGAGGTAAGGCGGAGCAAGATCGTTCAAGGATTTAACCCTTTGAGTGTAAGAATTTGCGTACCCCTAGTGGCAGAGCGCGGCACTGTGCCTGCCTTCTCACTATGTCAAAAGTAAGTGAGAAATTTCTGTTTTTTGTTTTTTTAAATGTACTGATTTCTTGTTCATATACTTTGAAGATAAGATGATGGGGTACCTCTGTACAAAAAATGGTGTCAAAAGACTGAATCATTTTTTGTGTAAATATATCCAACGTCTAGTTTTGACTGAGTTATGGAATTTAAAGAGGTGCCGGGACATTATGCAAATTAGATGCATAAATTTATTCCTATCTGAAACTTTTGATCATATTTTACATCTTTCTAGTTGACAGTAAGTCATTATCTCTTACCACTTTCAAGTTATAGCCTTGGAAATTTGAACTATTTTATTGACAAAAAATATTTACCACTCTTGACCACTAGGGGGTATGTCGCAGTTTGGCAACATACACACTCAGAGGGCAAGAACAAAAGAATTTTAAAATGAACTCTAAAATGCACGGGCAGCCTGTGGAGCGAAGCTAAGATGGGTGTGATGTGATCTCGTCCACGTGTACCTGTTAAAAGACGAGCAGCGGCGTTTTGAACCAGCTGCAGATGCGAAAGAGATGACTGGCTGACACCGGCGTAAAGTGTGTTACAGTAATCCATCCATCCATCCATCTTCTTCCGCTTTATCCTTTTCGGGTCACGGGGGGGCCGGAGCCTATCCCAGCATCTTTGGGCGAGAGGCAGGGTGCATCCTGGACAGATCGCCAGTCCATCGCAGGGCCAACACAGAGAGACAGACAACCATTCACTCTCACAGTCACACCTAAGGACAATTTAGACAATTTAGAATCCCCAGTTTGATGCAGCCGAGATGAGATATAAGCATATAATGAAATAAAAGCATGGGTTACTGTTTCCAGGTGCAGTCTAGAGAGAATGGGTTTTACTTTTGCGAAACACCTTAGATGAAAGAAGCTGGATTTTACCACATAACAAATCTGAGTGTCTAATTTAAAATCACTGTCCACGATAAAGCCAAGGTTCCTAACTGTGGGGTTCACGTAAGGAGTGAGGGGGCCCAAGTTTACAGGAGGGGATTCACAGGGGCCACTAGGTCCAAACACCATAACTTCTGTTTTTCTATCATTAAAATTTAGAAAGTTTAGGGCCATCCAAGACTTGATGTCTTCAACACCTGAGACCATCCCTTCAGCATCGCTCGTTGGTGCAGGCGCTCCCCTGTGCCGCCCAGTACCCTCGTCAAGGGCGACTTGGGCTCTGGCACTGGAGCCCTCCTGAGGTGACCCTGAATGTGACAAGACCTGTCCACTTGCCAGGGTGCCGGTCAGTCTTTCATCCCATCCTCGTCGCCAAATGTTATGTCGGTAACTGGAACCGAAAGGAGGAGACCAAGAGTTGAACTGAACTCATGTTTATTAAAGGGCATGTTCACTTAGCCACACCAAACCGCTAGCAGAGGAGACGGCCAAGAGACTGGCCTCCTATCTGCAGCCCTTCTTATAGTCACAGGGGGTGGAGGAACCGGAAGGCGGAGCCACCACCATGTGTCACACAAATAAAAGCCCCAACCATAAACACACAGCATGAACTATATAAATAGCTATATAACACTCATCACCATGTTATTGGCTGTGATGATCCAGTCGTAACGGGAGACATGAGCCATGTCAAACCAAGTAACGAACTGAACTTTATTGAGATTCACCCAGAATATACATACCGGCCATAGCCTGCCTGACGTCACCACGTCGACTGCGTGGCGTCGGCTACGGCAAACCCCAAGGGCCAAATCCCTATATCACATTCCCCCCTTTACAAAACGTGAAAGGCACCATAGAAAATGGAACCCCCCTATTAATGTTAACATAAAAGAACCCCACAGAGCACATGCAATATATACATTGAATGCTGTCTTGCCTCTTTTTTTTCCCCACATATTGTTTTTTAAAAAAAAACAAAAAAAAAAACACATATAGAACAACAGGGCTAGTAAGCTAAATGGGCACCTGGGTAGACTGCCAGGGCACCCTCATGTGTTGGGGCAGATTATTCTGCCGCCATTGCCCAGCAGGCTTCAGCTAAGGCTACTTGTACTACAAAGTCATCGAGGTATCTGGGCCTCTGACGTGTCCTAGCCAAGCGCCTCACCAGAGGAGGACCTACTCCAGGCTCCGTCGGCCGCTCCTGAGAGTCCCCAACACCCCCATCAAATAAGTCCCAACCTTCATCAGTCCAATCCGCCGCAGCTCCCGGACCCTGGGATGGCACCGACTTCCTGAGCCAGCTGGAATGCCACCGTGACCTGTCCGAGAGCTCGAACATGTCCCAGCCCAGCAGCCTCACGATCTGTAGGGGCCCCGTCCAGAAAGGCTGCAGTTTATGCATGTGGTTGGGATGCTTAATCCAGACCTGGTCCAACACATCGCGTCCATGGGCCTTCGCCCTGTACTTCCTGTTGAAATGGCGTTTCCTTTTCTGCTTCTGGGCGACAACCCGGTCTCGTGGGGGGTCTGTGTCCCCCGAAGGGGCAGTTGTGGGGGGCCTTAGCCAGTCCAGAGGCAGATGGAATTCACACTCTAGCATGAGTTTTCCCAGGGAGCAACCTGTCATGGCGTGGACTGTTGCGCTGTAGGGGAGGAGCGTGTTCTGGAGGGCATCAAGGAACGTGAAACTGTCCATCAAATGTGCTCTCAGTTCATTTTTCAGAGTCTTGTTGAAACGTTCCATGCCCCCATTGGCTTGGGGGTGGTAGAATGCAGTTCTGATGTGTTCCACGCCCCTATCACCCAAAAACTCCTCAAACCCCCCCCCCCCCCCCCCCCCAGATGTGAACTGTGGGCCACTGTCTGTTGTGATGGCATCCGGAACCCCCCATCCGGTGAACAGTGATGAGAGGAAACCCGTGACCACATCCATCATGACCAAGTTAGAGGGTAACATCTCCAGCCATTTGGAGAACAGATCATAGACCACCAGCCAAAAACGGCTGTTTGGGGGAGCCTTGTGTAGTTCACCACAAATGTCCAATTGGATGTGATTCCAAGGGCCCTCTGGGTACGGTAATGGTTGCAGAGGTGGGGTGGGGTGGGGGTGGCCCGCCTGTCTTTCCACTCTCCAAACACGGAACACAGTTCTTTACCATAATTTCAGTGTCCTTATCAATGCCAGGCCACCAAACTGAATTCCTGCAATGCTGCTTCTCCCTGACCACACCCAGGTGACCCTCGTGGAGCATTGCCAGAACTCACAATCTCAGAGACACCAGAATTAATGTGCAGTGTCCCCTTGCCACATACACACCATTCTAACAACTCACTTTGTCTATGAAAAAGTGAAAAAGTGCCCTGCACTTTTGTGGGCCAACCCTCCCTGATGACCGAGCACAGTTGTGACAATATGGGGTCCCATTCCGACTCCGCCTGGAGCTCCTGGAGGGACACCATGTCCTGGAGGGGTCCGTATAGTGCATTGGCCAGATCCGCCTCCATGGGATCATCATCATCTGGTTGTGCGGTGTTGGCTGTGACATGGGACAGGAGATCCGCCACTACGTTCTCTTTTCCAGGGGTAAACTGGGTAGTGAAATTGTAGGCCTGCAGCCGCACAGCCCTCCTGTGGATCCGTAGGGGCCTGTGTCCCGAGCCCGTCGTTTCCAGCAGTGTTGTTAGTGCCCGGTGGTCCGTTCGCAGGGTGAAATGGCATCTGTACAGGTAAATGTGCTACCATTCGCACAGCCAGACACAAGCGAACGCCTCTCTCTCATCCGTGGCGTATTTTTGTTCAGCTGCCAAAAGGGAATTCAACACGAATGCCACTGGGCGCTCAGTACCATTTTGCACTTGAGACATAACTGCCCCTACCGCTGAACCAGACACGTCGCAAGTCACAAAAGTCGAACATTTTGGATCAAAGTGGGCCAACACTGGAGGGGAGGTGAGTTGGGACTTCAGCCTAGCGACCTCCACTGAGCAGGCCAGAGTCCACTGCCATGGCGCATCCTGCTTCAGAAGGGCTCAGAGGGGTTCAATAGTCTCTGAATAATAGGGAATGAAACATCCGTAGAAGTTCACCATACCCAGGAACAAGGAGATTTGTGTGGGTGTCGTCGGGTCAGGGAGACACAGGACCGCCTCCACGTTTGAGTGCAGGGGGCTCAGGCCCTTGGCCGCCAGCCAGAATCCCACAAACTCACTGGAATCCGCACTTTTCCGCGTTCAACGTGACTCCATGCTTCAGCAGCACCTCCATCACTCATCTTAAACGACTGTCGTGTTCTTCCCGTGACGTACCGTGGACCACAATGTCGTCCAGGTACACCACTACGCCCCTGAGGCCGGCAAGAATTGTAGACATAATTTTCCGAAAACAACTTGGTGCTGAGCTCAGACCAAAAAGTATGCAGTTGTACTTGAAAATGCCCATGTGGGTCATGAACGCCGTCAGGTCCCTGCTGGCTGGGTGGAGGGGTACCTGCAGATAACCCTGGCGGAGATCCAGCTTCAGGAACACCCTTGAGCCGCTGAACATTGCAGTGAGTCCCTCCATCGTGGGGAGTGGGTATTTTTCCAGGATGATTGTTTTATTAAGCATCCTGAGGTCAATGCACAGCCGAATGCCACCCGTCTTCTTCCTGGCCACCACGATGTTCGAAATCCACAGCGAGGCATCCACTTTCTCGATGATGCCAGCTTTAAGTATTTTTTTCAGTTCTGCCATGACATCATCCCACAGGGCGAGGGGGAGCAGCTATAAAGGTTGGATCTTAAGTGTCATGCCTGGGTCGATGAGAAGGTGGTGGTTGAACGCTTTAATACACCCCAGGCCCACAAACAATGCCGGCCAGCAGGCATGCCACTCAGGGGACACTGCCAGCACCGTTGAGCTCGCTGGGTCCATGATGAAGAATCCTAACTCGCCCAGCAGATCAATTCCCAACAATTCAGCCCCTTGGTGTGAAACTTGTAAGGTAAATGTGTGAATAGTTCTTGACCCACAGGTTACTGAGAAGTTGGCTGTGCCTGCCATGCCAATTTCAGCATGACCGTACCCAAACATTTTCACCGCCCCTGCTTTAATGGCTTTGCCCGGGAAAAGTCTTTTCAATGTGGCCATGCTCAGTAGAGATTTAACAGCGCCCGAGTCCACCATAAGCAGCACATCGACCCTGTCAAGCTGCAAGATGTACCACTTTAACGGCCCCTTCTTAGTGCCCGCCACACACACCGACATCATGCTCTCGAGCTCCAAAGCTGTTGGTTTACTAGCGGTGTTGCAGACCCTGGCCCAGTGATTAGAAGGGCCGCAGTTGTAGCATTTCTTTCCTCTGGTGGGCAAGTGGACGTGCCTGCCCGGTGACGAGGATAGACACATCTGGCACAAAGACCTCAAGCTCTTGCTCCTGCCTGTGCCACAGTCCGCTGCCTTTTGGGGTGCCACCCCAGGGAATTAGCTGCGCTGCTAGCGGCCTGAGGTGGAGGGGAAGCTTGAGTGGCTTGGTTCTCTTTAGCTAGCACTTGTAGACCTAGCTGAGTAGCAGAGTCTATCTGGCTGATCAATTCAAACACTTGCTTCAGTGTGAAGACGTCCGTAGTTAGCATTAGCTTCTCTTTGAGCCACTTGTTGCTTGTGGCATATGCTAGCTTGTCACGGACTAGCTCTTCCTCAATAGGCCCGAAGGTGCACATACTTGCTAGGCCATGGAGTTCCATTAGGAAACGTTGGGTGGACTCACCAGCTCGTTGGCGGCGGTCGAAGAACTTATGCCTTCGTGCTATAATGTTGTACTGGTCCATGAAGAAATTGTCCATTATGTCCAAACACTCCTTCAACGAGCCTTTGCCACCCAGTGTGGGAAACACGTTGGCCTTCCTCACCAAGGCAGTGCTCAAGCAAGCTCTTCCATCTCTTCTTGTCGGTGCCGCTCAGGCCAGCTGTGGCGATGCATTCCTCCAACCAGCAGCGCCATGGTGTAGCTGGCACACCCGGAGACTCTAAAAACGGAGGTGGTAGTTTCACGCATGCTCCTATGATTTAATCTGGCGTTGCCAAATGTTATGCCTTAATAACGGGAGACATGAGCCATGTCATACTGAGCAACGAACTGAACTTTATTGAAATTCATCCAGAACATACATACTGGCCATAGCCCTCCAGATGTCACCACGTCGAGTGCCTGGCTTTGGCTACGGCAAGCCCCAAGGGCCAAATCCCTATATCACACTGAGTGTTCATGTTTTAAAAGCAGGCTCAAGACCTACTATTTTAACTTAGCTTTTGATTAGTTTCCTTTCTTAATTGTCTTAATTTATGATGTTAAACCTATTTTATGTTGTTCTAGTCACAATTATTACCTCCGCCAAGGAGGTAATGTTTTTACGGGCGTTTGTCTGTCTGTCTGTCTGTCTGTTACCAACATAACTCAAAAAGTTATGAACGGATTTTGACAAAATTTTCAGGAAAGGTGTGTAATGGCACAGGGAACAGATGATTGCATTTTGGTGATGATCTGAGAGTGCATACCTCCACCAAGGTCTTTTTTGTATTTGTGCAGCAGGATTACAGAAAAACTACTGGATGGATTTGGATGAAATTTTCACCACAGGTGGTTCTTGGCCTACAGAGGAACCCATTACATTTTGGCGATGATCTGGGAATGCATACCTCAGCCAAGGCTCTTCTCACAGTGTGTCACCCACAATACTCCAAAACTAATGGACAGACTTTGATGCAATTTTCACCACAAGTGGCTCTAGGCCTACACACAAACCCATTACATTTTGGAGGTGATCCATGAGAGACTGAAGGAGCCTTGGCGGAGGTATGCGCTCTCTGAGTGCTTTTCTAGTTTCAGATTCTTTTGTTCTAGATTTTAAGAATTCTTTATACATTAGATTTTTCTTTTTACAGGCATTTTGTAAACCTTTGGTTAACCATGGCTTTGCGACTTTATTTGTTACCTTGCCAAGGAGGTAATGCAATCGAGGTGGCTTGTCTGCTTGTCCGTCTGTCCGTTTGTTTTTGGTTTTTTTTCCACAATATCTTTATTGAACCTTTTTTTTTTTTTTTAACAAACATGATATAAACAATCAAACACTAACACTAAAGTACTACAAAAAAAAAAAAAAAAAAAAGGATGCACTAAAAACACCAACAACCACCAGCAAAATCAAATCTTCAACAATGCTCCTCTGTTTAGTCTAGACAATCCAATACATAAGTATACATATTATGTTCACCAGTTTGGAATTTACAAGGTCCACACACATCATTCACCTTCTTCTTCAAAAGTTATGTTTAAATTTTTTACATAATCAATAAAAGGTCTTCATATATTCTCAAACACAATTTCCTTTGATTTCAGTATATATGTTATTCTTTCTAATGGAAGGTTTGTTAACATCTGTCTTAACCACTGAGTCACATCTGGTCTATGAGTCTTTTTCCATAATAGTGCAATACATTTTCTGGCATTAAGCAAACTGAGGTCTATGAATGTTCTTTCACTTTTATTAAAATTATGCTTTTCTGGGTACAGACCCAACAAAAACAATTTAGGATTCAATATGATTTGTTTTGAGATTATTTTTTCAATTGTTACCCTCACCTCTTCCCAAAGCATTCTTATTAATCTACATTCCCATACACAATGAAATAGAGTTCCTTTACTTTCCATGCATTTTGTGCATGTATCTGGTATATTTTTGTTATATTTATTTAACTCCTCCGGTGTAACATACATCCGCATTAACCATTTGAAATGTATCAATTTAAGGCGTACATTTATTGATTTGGTTTGAGCTTCTGTACAAGCCAATTCCCATTGTTCCTCTGAAATTTCAGTTTGCAGATCTTCTTTCCAGTAGTTTAATCTTTTCAGTGAATTTTCACTTGAAGATAGTGTCAATGAGTTATAAAACTCTGAAATAATACCCTTTCTTTTACTATCTTTCATCATCATTTTTTCCAAGGATGAATAAATAGGTCGAGTGAGAGCTTTATTTTGATTTGATCGAATAAAGTTTCTAAGTTGAAGATATTTAAAAAAATGTGTTCTATTGAGATTAAATTTGATCCTCAGCTCTTCAAAAGACATTATGTTATCTGCACTTGGCAAATATAAATCCTGAATCTTTTGTATCCCTTTTAAATTCCATACTTTAAATACAGCGTCCGCTCTCCCTGGTTTAAAATATTGATTACCCCATATTGGACTAAATTGTGACAGTAACTGTGGTTCTTTTAAATAGTTTTTAGCTTCACACCATATTTTGATTATATGCTTTACAAATGGATTTTTAACTTGTTTTTGTAATTTTTTTGCCGAATCTGAGTATATGAATATGGGAAGAGGTAAAGGTAAATTGTATGATTCCATTTCAGTCCAGTGAGGGAGATCATTTGATGAAAAATAATATGTCATAGACCTCAGTTGTGCCGACCAATAATACAACATAAAATTTGGACATTTCAGACCTCCACGATCAAATGGTAAATATAATAAAGACAGACGTAATCTAGCCCTCCTGTTGTTCCATATAAATTCCACTAACTTTTTTTTTATTCTTGAGAATAAATCTAAAGGTGGTGATAAGGGAATGTATGGAAATAAATAAAGTATTTTAGGTAAAATATTACTTTTAAGTATATTGATTCTCCCGATCATCGACATTGGTAGTGACATCCATCTCTGAGTTAACTCATTAATATCTGACATTAAGGCTTCATAGTTGACACTGGCGACTGATTCTAGCTTAGGCACAATTTGGATTCCTAAATATTTAAACTGATTTACAACATTGAATTGATTTACCTCAGGGGCTGGGTAATTTCTCTGGGTCTCATTTAGCATTGATATTGAAGATTTAGTTTTATTTATTTTATATCCTGATATTTCCCCAAAATTCTTTATTAAATTCAACAAGGTTGGAATTGATTTTTTTAGATTCGACATAAACAAAATTATGTCATCGGCATACAGGGAGATTTTATGTTCTGTTGGTCCAACTTTAATTCCATATATTTGTGAATGTAAACGTATCGCTATCGCTAAAGGTTCAGTTGCCATAGTAAACAGTAAAGGTGAAAGTGGACAGCCTTGTCGACATCCTCTATTGATTTTTATTGGTTTTGAAATATTGTTATTTATTAGGATTTCTGCTGTAGCATTATTGTATATTATTTGAACCCATTTTATGAAATTATTTCCAAGTCCAAACCTTTGTAGGACTTCAAAAAGAAAGGGCCATTCAACTCTATCAAAGGCCTTTTCGGCGTCCAGTGATAGGAGAGCTGTATCCGGTGCTTCTTTATTAAAATAAATAATATTAAATAGTCTTCTTACATTATGGAAGCCTTGTCTTCCCTTTATAAAGCCATTCTGATCTCGATTAATAATATTTGGTAAAATTTCTTGTATTCGTCTTGCTAAAATTTTACAGATTATCTTAAGGTCGGCGTTTAATAGGCTTATTGGTCTCATATTTTCACATTTATTAGAGGGCTTACCTGGTTTTGGCAGCAGTATAATTAAGGCATTATTTATGTATGATGGTAAATTATTATTTTGAAATGCTTCTAAAACCATTTCCAAAAAAGGTTTTATTAATTTATTCTTAAATTTCTTATAAAGGTCAACTGGAAGACCATCTGGTCCTGCACTTTTTCCTGATTTCATATTATCAATGGCTAGCCCAACTTCTTCTTGACTAATTTTAGACTCCAATATCTCCCTGTTTTCATTTGGAATACACGGTATAGATAGTTCGTTCAAAAACCCATTTAGTTTTGTTAAATCAAATTCATTTTTAGTATCATATAATTTTTCATAGTAATCTCTAAAGGCTCTGTTAATTTCTAAAGGATCTATAACTACCTGTCCGTTACTTATAATACTAGTAATTGGTGTTTTAATTTCTAATTGTTTAATCTGCCATGCCAATAATTTTCCTGATTTTTCACCTTGTTCATAAAAAGATTGTTTCAATCTTAGAAGACTCGAGGCAGCTCTATTCGCTGATTTTTTGTCGTATTCAGCTCTCAAAATCAGTAATTCATTCTCCAACCTTGGATCACTTCCTGCATACACTTTTTCCTGAAGACTTTTCATTTTATATTCCAATTTAGCTCTCTCCTCTCGAGTCTTCTTAGATTTTGATCCTGTATAACTAATAATATGTCCCCTAATAAAAGCTTTGAAAGCTTCCCACTTTACACATGCTGATGTTTGTGTAGTATTGATGTCAAAGTACTCGTCTATCTGTTTTTCTATATACTTGACAAATTCCTCATCCTGAAGCCATTTATGCTGAAATTACCATCTACCTGATTCCTTTGTCAATTTTTTATCTACATATATTAGACAACAGGGTGCATGATCAGAGATCACGATGTTATCATAAAAGCAGTTTTGAATCTTGGATCTTAATTCTGTGGAAATCAAAAAATAATCAATACGTGAGAATGTCTTGTAGGTACTGGAATAACAAGAATAGGCTTTAACTTGTGGTTTCATTTCTCTCCATATATCTAACAATCTCAATTCTTTCATAAAATGATTAATAGTCATCCTACATCCATTGTGCGTACAATCCAGCCCTGTTGATCTATCTATACCTGGATTCAATGTACAATTAAAATCCCCTGCTATTATATGTTGCCCTGTAAGTGATGATAAGATGAGAAATAAATTAGCAAAGAACTTTTGATCATCTATATTGGGACCATATAAGTTCACAAGATTTATATTTTCTAATAGCAAAGAACCTTGAATGATTACATATCTTCCAAGTTTGTCTCCAATTACATTTTTCACTTGAAAAGGGACTGATTTATGTATGAGAGTCATAACTCCCCTGGCCCGGGATGAAAATGATGGGGTGAATACACTTCCTTGCCATCTACTCCTAATTCTTTTTATATCCTCCTCTATTAGATGAGTTTCTTGTAAAAACACAATTTTTGAACCCATGTCTTTTATTTTATTCATAACTTGTTTAAGTTTTTTTAAATTTTGTAGACCTCTGCAATTCCATGAAGTTAAATTAAGATTAACACTTTGGTTTATGATCAATAGAGAGTTTGGGATTACCTTGCAGTGTAAACATGCTCATACAGAGAAGCAAAAACATGAGTGGTTGAACATTCATCCTACAAACTACACACAAACAAATTCCCCCTTCCCACACTTGTGGCGAACCCCCCAAAATCAAAAGAAAAATTCCATCTCCCGATATAGCCATCGACCGCTCCACACCCACGGGGAACAGCCTAAGCCACTCCTTCTTCATCCTCCCAATCACCCTAACTCTACTGCTTTTAATGACGTAACATTAACTCTCCTCTGTAGTTTTCCAACTTAACTCCAAAATTTTTAACAACTTTGTACATCATAGTTTTTTTTGTTTGTTTTGTTTTTGTTTTTTTTAAATATATAATACAATCTATATTTTGTAAACTTGCTGTTTACTTCAAGTCAGTCAGATGCCTGTGCAAATGCTTAATTATTCTACCTTATATTTTGTTCATGCTTAGCTCCCACCAGTCTCTTCTTCTTCTTTGATCTTCTTGATGAACTCCTGCGCCTCCTCTGGGGTCTTGAAGATGTGGGTTCTGCCCTCATACGTGGTCAGCAGTCTCGCAGGATAGATTACACCATGACGAATCCCAAGGTTGCGCAGCTCCTTACGTATGGGATCAAACTGCTTCCTCAATTGTTGGATTCCTGTGGCCAGATCTGGGTAGAACCGCACCTGCTGATCCTGGTGTTTAATCTCTCCTTTAGCTTGTGCAGCGTTGAAGATCTTCATCCTGTCTCTGTTGCTAAGAAACTTCATAATTAAGGTCCTCGGCGGTCCCTTATCTCTCCGTGGGCCAATACGATGTGCTTTTTCCAGAACCACTGCTGATTGCAGCTCCACGCTGCCCAGCACCTCCGGAATCCACTTTTCCAGAAAGGAACATACGTCCCGACCTTCTGATTCCTCTGGAAGACCCACCAGCCTCAAGTTATTCTGTCTCGACCGAGATTCCAAATCCAAAATATTATCTTCTAGACATTTATTTTTTTTTTCCAAAGTGCGCACCTTTAATTGAAGACGGGTGACGTCATCTTCAGCACTAGCGAGACGGAGCTCCATCTGCGCCGTTCGTTCTACACAGTCACCCAATTCCTTTCTTATTCCTTCCAACGCTGTCATAATCCCATCAAATCTAGAGGAAAAGTCCGCTCTCATTGAACTCATGGCAGCCATCAGCGCATCTGCGCCGTTCCCCGCAAATATCGCACCGTTGCCAGCCTCCTCCGCCATATATGGAGTTTTGTTTGCTGCGTCACAGACCTGAAAGTCCGTTAATTTGGACTGTTTCGGCGGCTCGCTTTTTCCTTTACCTAGTTTTCCAGCCTTAGGTTTCGCCGACATATCCTCGCCCAAACGCTGGGATACGTTCTGTCCCAAATGAGAGAGTTATTTGCCGATTTTTTTCTCCAGGAGCAGAGCAGAGTGAAACACGTCCGTCTTACGTGGCAGCCATAACCGGAAGTCCGTCTGTCCGTTTGTTAGTAGAATTACATAAAAACTACTTGATGGATTTTGATGAAAATTTCACCAGAGGTAGACCTTGGGCCAAGAATGAACCCATTAAATTTTGGTGATGATCTGAGAGTGCATACCTTTACCAAGGACCTTGTTTGTATTTGTGCAGCAGGACTGCACAAAAACTACTGCATAGATTTGAAGGAAGTTTTCACCAGAGGTGTTTCTTAGGCTAGAGAGGAACCCTTTACATTTTGGTGATGATCTGAGAATGCATACCTCCATCAAGGCTCTTATCTTCCCACACTGTAATAGCAAGAATCCTCCAAAAGCAAACCCATTACATTTTGGAGGTGATCCATGAGGGATGGAAGGAGCCTTGGTGGAGGTATGTGCTCTCTTGAGTGCTTTTCTAGTTTATTATTTATTTTAATACTATTTGTAAATACATTTGAATTTATGTCTGATTGTATTTAACTGTTTTTATTCTTTTAATTATCTTAACTGTCTCGTCTTTTTTTTTTTTATCAACAAATGATATTATTACCTCCACCAAGGAGGTTATGTTTTTATCAGGGATTGTTTGTCTGTCTGTTTGTCTGTTTGTCTGTCTGTTACCAACATAACTCAAAAAGTTATGAACGGATTTTGATGAAATTTTCAGGAAAGGTGTGTAATGGCACGGGGAACAGATGATTAGAATTTGGTGATGATCTGAGAGTGCATACCTCCATCAAGGGCTTTGTTTGTATTTGTGCAGCAGGATTACACAAAAACTACTGGATGGATTTGGATGAAATTTTCACCAGAGGTGGTTCTTGGGGTAGACAGGAATCCATTATATTTTGGTAGTGATCTGAGAATACATACCTCAGCCAAGGCTCTTATCTTCTCACAGTGTGTTAGCAACAATACTCCAAAACTGATGGACAGACTTTGATGCCATTTTCACCACAAGTGGCTATAGGCCTACACACAAACCCATTACATTTTGGAGGGGATTCATGAGAAACGGAAGGAGCCTTGGCAGAGGTATGCGCTCTGAGTGCTTTTCTAGTTATTATTGTTTTATTTTTTTATCACCCTGTCCAAGTTCCAGCATTCCCTCGTAGGGAACCCTCCCATTGGGAGTTGTGCCTGTTTTCTGGCTGCAGGGTGCTGACCTGTGACTGCCCTGGTCTACTTGGCTGAGGGGGTCATACACTGTGGCACCATACCTACAGTGTCGACCCATCAGACTGGACTTGGGCGGTCTCAGAGGTGGTGTCCCTGTAGCTGTGGACTTGGCCCTTTCCCTGCTGGTGACAACTCCTTAGTGATAGTGCTTCCACACCTGCATCCTCAGTGCTCAACCATAAGAGTCACACAGCCAAAAGTTTCTTTGTGTGTGTGTGGGGGGGGGGGGGGGGATTGTGTTTTACTACAATGTGTGAAGCACTTTGTGCTACAAATTTTTGTGTCAAAAGTGCTATACAAATAATGTATTGATTGACTAATCCACAGTTGGTGATATAGAGTATGTCACATCCCTCTGGCTTATTTTGCAAAATTTTCACTGTGATGATAGATGAATATTAGTATCAGTTTTCAAGGCAGTCAGAGTCAGTTTGCCTATCATTAGCTTAACAGCTTGATCACAACTGGTTTTGACTGGTATTTTCTAAATTCTCTTCACCCCCCACTGGAATCCTTGGTCATTTATCAAACACTTGACAATATATGTCATTCTTAGATGTTAGTTTAACTAATTTTATTATATTTTGTACTCTGACCGAACCAAAAACAGCTAGCAGCCTTTAGCAGTTTCCTATTGTCTTATTTGATTTTGTGTACCTGTACTTGTTGTTCTCCAGGGACTGGTCATATCCTATAGACCACTGAAACCACACACTCCTGCCCACCAGTGATGCTTTACAGACATTTCATTCATTCTTTAAGACAAAATTTATGTTAGCTGGCCCAGGCTAGCAACTCAAGCTCGGAGCTAGGTAGCTAACATTAGTAATAGTGATGAAAGAGGGAGGCTGGGGTGAACTGAGGCTCACAAACATTTCATTAAGACCTGAGGGAGCTGTCAAACGTGGAGAAAGTGCAGTAAATTGGACCTTTAAATTTCCTTCGGAAAGATGCGTGAAACCAGTCTTAAAGGGGTCATTGACTGCACTTTTTCCACAGTTTAACAGCTCACTCATGTCTTAATGAAATGTTGGTGACATATTTTGTTAACATTTTCTTTAATTTTTTAATTATTGAAACAAATTTGTTTTGTATTTTTCCTGGCTTTCTTGAAATGTTCTGATTTAAAGCCTGTCACTTTAAGAAAAATTCTTCACCTGTTCAAGTCCGGCCTCCCTCTTATGTCAGTTTGTGGTCTATATTAACCATATATTCCATAACCTACATATGTTGAAGCATGTGGAAATGTTTGGTAATTACATATGTAAAGGACTTCACACCTCTGAAAGGACAAAGGGCTCTCACCCGCCGAGTGAAGAACAAAGACGTTCCCGGACACGGCGGAGGAGACCGGAGGAGCCACCCTCACCCCCTAAGGCGAGGAGAGGAAATACCAAGACAATAGGGGGATTAAGATAATGAAGGATGTCAGCCTTTGTTATGCATGTCTTTTGTTGTGTGCCAGTACAAAGTCAGTGAGCTGGAGACATTCTGTCTCTTTTCCCTTCTGCCACTCTCTGCACCAGATGAGACTTGTTAGAAGAGCTGAATATTAAAACTTTGCTTATAAACCAAATCGCCTCTTCATTTCCAAGCTCCTCTACACTGGTGACCTTGACGCGAGTATGGACCGGAGGCGTTCCCCCGCAATCGACTCATCCGTGGCGACCCAGGCAGATGCCAGCGGCCACGCAGACGAGGGAACAGATGGACAACTGTTCCCCCCGGCAGAAGAGATTGAGAGGGCTCAACCGAGCACCAGCACCGCCGTGAGAGCCGAGGCAGGGCACTCTCACCCGGCGGGCACAGCAGTGATGGTGTGCACGAATGCCGTCGCTGTCAAGCTGCCAGACTTCTGGCAAGAAGACCCCGCCTCTTGGTTTCAGCAGGCTGAAGCCCAGTTCACACTGGCGGGCATCACGGCTGATGACACCAAATTTTATCATATCGTCTCCAAACTCGACGCCGCCACTTCGAAGTGTGTGCGGAGCATGATCCGGCGACCACCGGCCCGGGACAAATACGAGACGCTCAAAGCAACCATCGTGGCGAACTACGTCCCATCAGCGGAAGAGAGAGCCGAGAAGATCCTGGCGGTCTACGGCCACAGAGGGTGCAAACCGAAGGCCCTCATGGAGGATTTGCTACAGCTCAAAGAAGAGGACAATGACAACTTCCTCTTTCAGTTTATATTCCTCAGCACGCTGCCACCACACATGAGAGGGACACTCGCCAGCATGAAGTGCAACAACCACCAAGACTTCCGCGTGCTGGTCAATGAAGCTCATCGGCTCGTCAATGCCTGCAAGGAGCTGACACCCACAGCAGCATCCGCAGACCTCAAAGCTGACGCCCCGGGCCACGAGGAACCGCAACCCACGGAGCAGACCCAGCCCACGGTGACAGCGACACGACCAAGACGTAACAGACAGAGCGACGTCTGTTATTATTACCACCGCTTCGCTGAGAAGGCCCGCAAATGCGTTCCCCCCTGCAAATTTGCGATTTCAGGAAACGCCAAAGCCGAGAGCCGTTAACAGCAGCGGTTCTTGGTGAGAAAAACAAGCTGTTGTACGTGACGGATGGACACACAGGCAAGCAGTTCCTCATCGACACAGGAGCCCAGCTGAGTTTCGTCACGCCCTCCCACGCAGATCGAGCCACCGGCACCCGGGGCAACGGAGCCGTGGCAGCCAACGGCTCTAGCATCGACACGTTCGGCGAAAAGAGCCTGCACCTCCTCATCCACGGCCGCAGCTACAGATGGACATTTGTTGTAGCGGCGGTGAGTTTTAACTTATTAGGCGCAGATTTTTTGTGTGCACATGGGTTATTAGTGGATCTAGCAAATAGGTGCTTGGTTAATGCACTGTCCTTTGCTTCTATTCCATGCTCAGCCCAAGTTTCTCCACCACCTGTGCAGGCCAACGTCACCACGGCAGGAGGTAAGTTTGAGCAACTCCTCACCCAATTTCCAGCACTCACAATTCCCAAATTCTCAGCCACTGTGGCTAAACACGGGGTTGAACACTTCATTCCCACAACGGGACCTCCCGTTTTTGCCAAAGCTTGCCGCTTAGACGCGGCCAAGCTCAACATAGCACGGGACGAATTTACAACTCTTGAAAAATTGGGCATTGTTAGACGCTTGAAGAGCCCTTGGGCCTCGCCACTTCACATGGTTCCGAAATCCGACGGTTCTTGGAGGCCGTGCGGAGATTACCGCAGATTAAACAACGCTACAGCGCATGACTGTTACCCAATCCCTCACATTCAAGATTTTTCACTACATCTAGCGGGTGCGCGCATTTTTTCAAAAATAGACTTAGTCCGCGGTTATCACCAAGTCCCAGTCTGAGCAGAAGACGTTCCTAAAACAGCGGTAATAACCCCTTTCGGCCTTTTTGAATTCCTGCGAATGCCTTTCGGCCTCAAAGGCGCTGCTCAAACTTTTCAACGAATGATGGACGCGGTCCTACGTGACCTTCCTTTTGTCTTCGTCTACCTCGACGACATGCTGGTAGCCAGCTCGTCTGAGGAAGAACACGAGCAGCACCTCACTACGGTTTTTCAGAGGCTGGAAGAGCACGGGCTAATTATCAGTCCAGCCAAATGCAAATTCGGCGTGTCACAAATTGATTTTTTAGGACACAAAGTCTCTCCGAAGGGGGCAGTTCCACTTCCAGACAAAGTTCACGCGATAGAAAGTTTCCCACGGCCACAAACGGTCAAATCGCTACAGGAATTTTTAGGGATGGTTAATTTTTACAACCGCTTCCTCCCCCACGCAGCTCAGCTCATGCAGCCCCTATATGACGCGCTCAAAAAAAAGAAAGCTTCCAACGCGGTCGAATGGACCCCGGAGCGCGAACGCGCTTTCGCGGAAGTAAAAAGCGCCCTAGCTAACGCCACATTGTTAGTTCACCCAGATCCCTCGGCCCGCATCGCACTAACCACAGATGCTTCAGACCTAGCTATAGGGGCAGTTGTAGAACAACCTGTCAGCGGGGTCTGGCAACCTTTAGCATTCTTTAGCAAATCGCTAAACCAAACTGAACGTAAATACAGCACTTTTGACAGAGAGCTGCTGGCGCTTCATTTATCCATCCGCCACTTCCAGTTCTGGTTAGAAGGGCGGAGTTTCACGGCTTTTGTAGACCATAAACCGCTCACCTTTGCTATGGCTAAAATTTCAGAACCATGGTCAGGCAGGCAACAAAGACAGCTAGCTGCGATTTCAGAGTTCACCACAGACATTCGACACGTGGCAGGCAAACTTAACGTAGTAGCGGACTGTCTCTCTCGCGCTGTGACACCACCAGAGCGCGGGGAGACAGATTATACTGACTCAGCAGCAGAACTCTTCACTAACGCAGACACATACGCAGCACCTATCCATGCAGGGATAGATTATGCAGCCATGGCAGAGGAACAGAGCAGTGACGCGGACGTGCGCGCGCTCCTGTCTGGACCAACAGGGTTAAGGCTGGAGAAAAAGGGTTTACGTGACGGCGTGCCCCCCCCCCCAATATGCAATGTTTCAACCGGCCGACCTCGCCCATTAGTACCAGCTACATGGCACCGCCGTATTTTCGACGCAATTCACTCCCTCGCGCACCCAGGTGTGTGCGCCTCGGTTAAAATGGTCGCCGAAAAGTTTGTGTGGCCAGGCCTGCGCAAAAACGTAAAAGAATGGGCCAAAAACTTGCATTTCTTGTCAACGCGCCAAAATACACAGACACACAAAAGCCCCTCTGGAGCCTTTTCCAATCCCTGCTAGAAGGTTCGACCACGTTCATGTCGACCTTGTGGGGCCACTACCTTCCTCCCACGGTTTCACACACCTGTTAACAATGATAGACCGCACCACACGCTGGCCAGAGGCAGTCCCTCTAGCGGCAACCACAGCGGAGGAAGTCGCTCGCGTTTTTTTGACAAACTGGGTGGCACGTTTCGGCGTCCCATCGGACATCACGTCCGATAGGGGGCCTCAATTTGTCTCAGAGCTCTGGTCAGCCATGTCCAACAGCTTAGGGGCAACAATTCACCGCACCACCGCTTATCACCCTCAGGCTAATGGGTTATGCGAGCGTTTTCACAGGTCTTTAAAGGCCGCCATCAGAGCCTCACTAACGGACACAAATTGGGTAAATAAACTTCCCTGGGTTTTATTGGGGTTGTGTGCTGCACCTAAAGAGGATCTAGACGCCTCTCCAGCAGAATTAGTTTTTGCACAGCCTCTCAGGCTCCCAGGTGAATTTTTACCAGAGAACCCAGAGCCAGGGCGCCTTCCAGTCCGAAGGTTTTTAGGCAACAATGGACCGACCTCTCTCCCTGGTCCAGCTCATCACTCCTTCCCACGGGTTTTTGTCCCTCAGGCTTTAAAAAACGCTGAGTTTGTTTTTGTTAAGCATGAAGCTTTAAAACCTACCTTTCGCCCAGCATTCGATGGGCCATTCAGAGTGCTGGAACATGGTGATAAACACTTTGTGCTTGATTTTGGGGACAGAAAAGAAACAGTCAGCATTGACAGACTTAAACCTGCCTTCTTGTTGAAAGACGAGCCTGCACAGTTGGCGAGAGCACCTCGGCGGGGTAGACCCCCCAAGAGAAAAGAGTCAGCCCCCCAGCAGGGAACAGTTAACCTCTCTCCTTCCCACACTGCAGATCCCTCTCAAGAAGGTCCCAGCAGGGCGCCTAAACCAACCTACAGCAGTTTTGGGAGAAGATTAAAACCCAGACAGCACAGGGACTGATACAAACCACTCCACAATTGTTCACTAATTGTGCTGCAACAGTTTAGGACTGACTTATGATTTTACTATGCTGTTATGATTACCACTGAACTCTCTTAGGAGCATGGCTGCTAGAAAGTTTCTTCCGTGGCAACAGATGTAACACTTAGTATGTCATAATAACTATCTTAGACTGTGAACCTTCCTGTTGTCCTTTCTTAGTTGTTTGGGGGGCCTGTGGTCTATATTAACCATATATTCCATAACCTACATATGTTGAAGCATGTGGAAATGTTTGGTAATTACATATGTAAAGGACTTCACACCTCTGAAAGGACAAAGGGCTCTCACCCGCCGAGTGAAGAACAAAGACGTTCCCGGACGCGGCGGAGGAGACCGGAGGAGACCGGAGGAGCCACCCTCACCCCCTAAGGCGAGGAGAGGAAATACCAAGACAATAGGGGGATTAAGATAATGAGGGATGTCAGCCTTTGTTATGCATGTCTTTTGTTGTGTGCCAGTATAAAGTCAGTGAGCTGGAGACATTCTCTTTTCCCTTCTGCCACTCTCTGCACCAGATGAGACTTGTTAGAAGAGCTGAATATTAAAACTTTGCTTATAAACCAAATCACCTCTTCATTTCCAAGCTCCTCTACAAGTTAACCATTAGCTGACTAGCTTCTAGCCTCCTTCTAGCTGGGATGAGCAGTGCTGGTTCACTAATCCGCAATTGATGGTGTATCTTGCGTCAGTTTTGCCCATCTCCCAGTAATTTTACCAAGATTCCACAACAAATCGCTAGCACCATGTGCCAGACAGCCCCCTGATCTCCATAACTGAGACCTGGCCTAGGACCCAATGCTGCTGGCTGAGCTGAGCTACCAAGCCAGGGGATCTAAAAGGGCAGTGTCTCGCTCTGTGGGACTCCGCTCTGCTCCCACGTCCAGCTGAAGGCGATCCGCTGTGGAATCACGATGAAACCATTGGGAGATGGGCCAGAGTGACACGAGGCACACCGGCAAACCAGGTGGTAACAGGGATGGTGTTATGTCTGGTATTGCCCTGTTGCATAGAAGAGGCGAGGTGACTTGGAACACAGCTTTATTTAACTCACTGATAACGACAGCCACAGACTCAGCACCAGCCAAGGAACAGGTGAGACAAGAGGCCGTAAGGTGGCTGATCCCGGCCTTACATAGGGTGGCCCGGCGGACCACCCAGCACTTCACAGTAAAAGAACTGTATGATACTATGTAACATCCCTCCACCCCCTTTAAAAAGTCCAAAACCACTCACTCAGTTAAGACCCTCCCCAATTTGGGACCCAAATCACGCACTAACAAATGAAAAATAATATTTCCAAATGGCCTAACTCACACACAAACCTAAAATAAGGCGGCCAGGTGGACTGCAGTCCTGCCCGCATGGCAAGGTGGATTATTCTTCCACCTGCTAAAGTAGGTCAAAGTCCATTGATAACTAAAATTGTATGCCGTGCTCCTAAACGAGAACAAAAAGAAACCGAAATAATCCCTTATATAACTTTTTTTTTTTTTTTTTTACAACAACACCAGAACTTCATCATATACTATTTACAACCCAAGTCTTCAAGTAAAAAGACATAACTGGCATGGGGGCCCAGAGCACCCTCTCAGCAGATGTGCCCCTGGAAACAGCTGATCATTGGGGTGAAGGCTGGTCCTCCAGATGCTGAAACCACTCCTCCTCATCATCGACCTCGTCCCACATCCAGCCACGTCTGGTTCGCATGCCACACCAAGTCATCAGACAGCTTGAAGTGCGTTGCATCCAGTCTGGCCACTATGCGCAAATGCTCCCAATGCTCCTGAGGTTGTAGTCTGGCCCATCTTCGCTGCGGGCGCTCCTCACCTCAAACCCGGACCCAATCCAGGACCCTCAATGGGGCCCAGCTCGGCTTGGGGCGTTGCTGTCAAGCACGCCAATCCCTCATGCTCATCGGTCTTGTCCCGACCTCTTCTAATGTTGGTGTAATGTGCACCACCGTAGCCGCAGACCCTCCGTCCCATTGCGGCCAAACTTCGGAGGAATCTAGAGCTAACCCATCGGCGCCACTCGACGCGCTGTCACACTCGGTACTCCCTTCGACCGTTTCCCGAGCGCTGACACTGAGACCCTCCTGTGCTGGCCCTGAGCAAAATTGGTCCCACTTGACTGCCATGGCATCCGGTAGTTCTTCATCCCACACCACATTTTCATCAGTCGCCGGAATCGGGGGGTTCCACTAGCCACAGCACGACCACTCCTCCCCAGTGTTGTCTTTGATGGCGAAACCCAGTCCGTAAAAATCAATCACAGCCCATGATGTTATTGCCCCATACTGTCACGTGGAATGTGAAGTCGAGCACCGTTGTTGTACTGAGCAGTCAGCTCCAAAGTCCCGACCATGTCCAGCCTTCCACCTCCATAACCGTACAGTGGCACTGGGTTGCCTCTAACCCTGTGGTGAGGAAAAAAACCTCTTCACCATGGCCCAGTTTAGCAGTGAACCCTCTGCTCCCAGGTCGATCAACAGCAGCACCTCCACGTCGTCCAGCCTCACTGTGCAAAACATGTATCCATTCTTGTCGGGGGACACCGTGTGGATGGTTGTATGGAGTGGGCGGAACGATTTCCTCCGTGGGCTCTCCGGTTTAAGCTCACGACACATCCTGGAAAAATGGTTCAAGCAACCACATCTGTTACACCGTGTTCCTCTCGCTGGGCAGTCCTTAGTCTTTTTCCGGTGCGTCACAGACCCAGAACCCATACAAAGGGACTTTCCCAGGGCCAGCCCCCAGCTAGTAGCATTGGCTTCCGTCCCCTCGTCGTCCAAGCTATCTTCACTGCTCAGGTCCATGGCATTTGCCATGACAAGAGGCTCTAGTGGTGACTGGCGCCCAGTTTGCTCCAGGGTTAGCTTGTCCGCGGCTTCCATTTGGAGAGCTAGCTTGACGGCTCTGGCTAACCTGAGCTCACTTGGCACCGTTCAGGTTCAGGTTCAGGTTCAGGTTACTTTATTTGTACCCATAGGTAGATTTGTTTTGCAGGCTGGTGACATCCATATTTACAAGCCACAATTACATTCAACATAGACACAAACACAGGCACATATGAAGCTGACTATAAACATGATAAGAATACTCAAGGCTCCATCAGTCAGGGTATAAAAAGACAGAGATGGGAGAAAAACCAGAGGTAAGACAGAAGGGTCATATTAAAAGTTAAAAACTAGTCAAAGAGGTTAAAAACTCAAAGGTCTAAAACCCAATAAAATATTTAGAACCCAAGTGACATCCTACAAAAATAAGTAAATATAAAATGGAGTTAATAAATAGGTACCTAAATTATGTGCAATATATTGTTACAGCTTGTTCAACTCTTTGACAGCAGCAGAGACAAAGCTGTTTTTGTAGCGCTGGGTTCTACTTTTTGGGACAGCAAACCTCCGTCTTGAGGGAAGAAGCTGAAAGTGGCAGTGCAAAGGGTGGGAGTCATTATTTAAAATGGAGGTAGCCATCCTGTGTACTTGTCTGGCGTACAGGGATGTCAGGCTCAGCTGTGGCTCACCAAGCAAACGACTGGACCATCTAACTACTTGATCCAAGGATTTCCTCTGTTTCAGTTTTATCTGACCAAACCATGACACTAAAGAAAAGGATAAAACAGATTCAATAAAAGCCCGATAAAACATTGTCATTATGGTTCGGTCAATTTGGAAGCGTGCAAGTTTTCTCAAGCAATGCAAATGTTGCTGACCCCTTTTGCACACCCTTTCACAGTTCTCTTCAAAGTTTAAATTACTATCAATAATCGTCCCAAGATATTTGTAGGATTGTACACATTCGGTGGTCTGGCCTTTTAGTACGGTGACTTTGTGCCTGGGAGTTTTCCTCCTAAAGTCAATAATCATGTCTTTAGTTTTTGTTGTATTCAGCTGCAGGTAGGAATCCTCACACCAGTGAACAAAATCATCAACTACTGGGCCATGGCCACTCTCACCATCCTGGAGGAGACTGACAATAACTGAGTCATCAGCATACTTTATAATGTGTCTGTTGTCATGTCTGCTCCGACACATGTTTGTGTACAGGATGAAGAGTAGTGGTGACAACACACACCCCTGAGGAGAGCCAGTAGAAGAGCACTTTAGGTCAGACAATGTACCATTAACCCTTACTCTCTGCGTCCTGTTGGTTAAGAAATCCAGAATCCAACCCACCAGATTATTGCTCAGATCAAATTGCTGCAGGAGCCTTTCAACTAAGATATGAGGTTGGATTGTATTAAAGGCGGAGGAAAAGTCCACAAATAAAAGTCTGGCGTGTGTCCCATTAAAATCCAGATGTTAAAAAAGCATGTTAAATAGAGTGACAGTGGCATTCTCCACTCCTCTGTGAGGCCTATAGGCAAACTGCAAAGGATCCAATGCATGCTCAGTCTGCTTTAGGACCTCACATCTGACCAGTTTTTCAAAAATTTTCATTAAAATTGAAGTCAAAGCAACTGGTCTAAAATCATTTACTGTTTTAGGACAGCTGGATTTTGGAACGGGAACAACCACGGCTTCTTTCCAGATCATAGGTACATGTTGTGTCTGTAAGGACTTATTGAAAATGTAATGAAATATAGGGCTCAGTTCATGTGCACAGGACTTTACCAAGCGCCCACATATATTATCAGGGCCCTGACTTTTGTTCACTTTTACAGCACAGAACTCCCTTTTAACATCCTTCAACTCAATATTAAAGTGCTGATTGTCTTTGAGTTTCTGTTTCAAATCTTGGGTTTCTGTGCTAAAATCAAGGGAGTCAAAACGACCATAAAAACAATTAAGAGCATTAGCTAGCTCTGTGTCTGAATTAAAACCATCTAAAAACACACGATTACTGCACTCTGTGCTCTGAAGGCCTGCAATAGTTTTCATACTGGCCCAGGCTGAACCAAGTTTCTTTGTTGCCATCTTGCTTTCCAATTCTGATTTATAATTCTGTTTTGCTCTTAAAATTTCGGACTTCAGCTCTTTTGTGGCAACCTGTAGCTCAGAAACAGACCCTTGTTTAAAGGCAAGTGCTTTCCTCTGTAAGCAGGATTTAACTGATTTTGTAACCCATGGTTTGTTGTTGGGATATATTTTGACACGTTTACATGGAACAATCTTATTTTTACAGAAAGCCATGTATGAGCATGTGACGTCCACCAAAGAGTCCAAATCATCCCCGCAGGCCAGTGTGAACATCTCCCAGTCTGTACAGTCAAAGCATTCCTGGAGGCTGTGCACTGAATCTTCTGTCCACACATCAATGTCTCTCGTCTCTACCTTGCCTCTTCTGAGAGCAGTTTTATATGTGGGCAGCAAATGTGCACAGTTGTGATCTGAGGATCCTACAGGAGGAAGGGGTAGTGATTTATAGGCCTTCTATATGGATCCATAGCACAGGTCCAATGTCTTTTTTCGCCTGGTTGGGCAGGAGACATACTGATAAAAGTTTTTAAGTGTCTTCTTTAAAGAAACATGGTTAAAATCCCCAAGAATGAAGTTTGGCGCCTCTGGAGAAATTGATTGCAGCTGCTGGATCACATCAAAGATGGTTCTGGAGGTGGAGTCAGCATCTGCCCTCGGGTGAATGTACACAGTTGTGATGAAAAGCTGGGGGAACTCGCAAGGCAAATAAAAGGGACGTAGTGACACAGACAGCAGCTCCACATCGGGTGTACAGATGCGCTCTTTGACCGTGACAGATGTGCAGTACTGCTTATTAATGTATAAACATACGCTGCCCCCCTGACGTTTCCCCGTTACCTCTTCCTGCCAATCCGAGCGCAGCGGGGCTCCAAAGCCGTCAATCCACAGGTCTGCATCTCGGTCATGCGCAGTAAAGAAAGATTCGGTGAAAGCCATGACACAGCAGTTCTTAAAGTCCTTCTGGTAGCGTACATTCCCTTGAATTTCATCCACCTTGTTTCTCAGAGACTGTACATTCCCAAAAATCATAGAAGGAAGAGGAATGTTACCAAACTGACGTCTTCTCAGGCACAATTTCACACCTCCACGCTTTCCGCGCTTCCTTCTGCCGTCTCTCCCGTCTCTCTTTTCACCGCTGTGTCCATCTCTCAAAATAAAGTCTGGCAGTTGCGGCTTAGGCTCAATCACAGCCGCTGCATCAACCGTGTTTAAATGCAGCAAGGTGTCCCTGGAATAATGTATCCTGCCCACCATGATGCCGAATGCGTTTACCTCATAGACAAAGAGCCGGAGGAAAAGTAGCAGCAGTGCAAGAAAGGGGAGGAAGTCCATGTTGTTGGAACCAGGGAGCTCTTCGCCATACAGTCCACAAACATTCCAGGGAAGAAACAACACAGAGGATTTTGTAAAAACATATAAAAGTACATAAAAACAGACACACAGACGACGGACTTTTTCACCAGCTGCCGGTCGCTGCGTGCGCGTGCGCCCTTGCTGTAAGTAGCCTAGCTCTCAGTGTGGTGCTACAAGTGTGTTCCACCAGCTGGTCACGGACTATTTCCTCTTCCAGCCCTCCAAAATGGCACTTGCTAGCCAGCTGCCTCAAGTCGGCGACAAACTGCCAGACGGGTTCACCTACCCGTTGATGTTGCTGTCGAAAACGGATCCTCTGGACTGTCACATTATCTGGAGTGTGGAAATGGCCAGGCAGCTGCTCCGCTACCTCTTCGTAGGTGTCCGCAGCACCAAGCGTTTGCAGGATTCACTGGCCCTCTATGCCTAAATTGTGCGCCAGGAGTGCCCAGGCCCTTAGCTTGTTCAGTTCCCCAAGACCCAGTGCGACAACATAGTTCTGGAAAGCTTCGAACCACCTATACCAAGGCACCGGCGGCTCCCCGGGCACCTCAAGAAAAGGGCGAATAGGAGCAATGCACGCCTCCATTGTTTAAGCCGACGTCGCCAATGTTATGTCTGCTATTGCCCAGTTGCATAGAAGAGGTGAGGTGACTTGGAACACAGTTTTATTTAACTCACTGATAACGACAGCCACAGACTCAGCACCAGCCAAGGAACAGGCAAGATAAGAGGCTGTAAGATGGCCGACCTTGGCCTTACATAGGGCGGCCCGGTGACATCACCAGAGGTGAGCGTAATCACCCAGCACTTCACAGTAAAAGAGCTGTATGATACTATATAACAGATGGCTATTAGGGTGACTAAGACCTGAAGAAAATAACAATATTACTTACTAATTTACAGTGAGTGTCCTGTTACCGGTGTTAGCTTGAGGGCTAATAGGATACCTTTAGCCCCCTACTTCCATCTACACGGTGGACAGCTAGGCAGGCCAATAATAAAGCAGTGGGTGGGTCTTTTGGATGGTGGTTGGTTGGCTTTTTCTAATCACAGAAATCAAATCAGTGGATTGTCACTTCTTTGTGGTAACGTATCGTCACTTCCTGTTTTGTTGTTTGTCTGTGTGGTTTGCTCTCCTCACTCTCCTGAGCTTTTGGGTTAGCCACTAGCAATGGCTACTAGCTCTCCTTCCTCTCCTCCTCTGGTGTGCTCTCTCTGTCAGATGTTTAGCTACACCTCTGCCTCTTTTAGTGATAACGGTAAATGTAATAAATGTCTTTTTGAGGCGCCTGAGGCGAGGTTGTCTGATTTGGAATCCCGGCTCCGCTGCATTGAAACACCGTCTGCGCCAGTTACTCTTGACGGACGCCCCTTAGCTGCAGCGGAGCTAGCTAGCATAGCTAATCCTGTTAGCGGTCCTCCGGCTCTCCTCAGCAGCGAGGAGACTGGGTGGGTGACGATGAGGAGGAAGCCTAGTCGCAAAGCCCCAGTACACCACCAACCTGTTCACGTTTCTAATCGTTTTTCCCTGCTCAGCGACACACCCGCTGAGGAAAAAACTATGATCATTGGCGACTCTGTAGTCAGAAACGTGAACCTAGAGACTCCAGCGGCCATAGTCAAATGCATTCCTGGGGCCAGAGCAGGCGACATCGAGTCAAATTTGAAAATGCTGGCTAAAAGTAACTGTAAATACTCCACAATTGTTATTCACGCTGGCGTTAATGACATCCGTCTCCGGCAGTCGGAAGTCACAAAACTTAATGTAGAATCGGTGTGTGACTTTGCAAAAACGATGTCTGCCACTGTAGTATTCTCTGGGCCCCTCCCCAATCTGACCAGTGATGACATGTTTAGCCGCTCGTCATCCTTGAACCGCTGGCTGTCTGTGTGGTGTCCTGCAAACAACATGGGCTACATTGACAATTGGAGCTCTTTTTGGGGAAAACCTGGTCTTATGAGACGAGACAGCATTCATCCCACTTTGGATGGCGCTTCCCATTTATCTAACAATCTGGCATCTTTTTTATCCAAATTTCCAAAACCTTGACTACTCAGAGTTGGGACCAGGAAGCACAGTCGCAGTCTTACACGTCTCTCTGCAGCTCCTCTTCATCCGCCACCCCTCAACTTAGCCCCTGTCTTCCCCATCAGAGAATCATTGTCTGCTCCCTCCAAAGTAAATAAAAATATAATATATAAGCATCCCAAAGTGATTAAGCAAAATATTGGTAAAACTCAAATTAAACATAAAGCCTCTAAATTGAATGATTTGGCCTCTGTTCCTCCTCATAATTTAAAAATTAAATGTGGTTTATTAAATATTAGGTCTCTAACTCCCAAGTCTCTCTTAGTCCATGATCTGTTAATTGATCATCAGATTGATTTAAGTTCCCTTACAGAGACTTGGTTAGGGCAAGAGGATTATGTTGGTTTAAATGAATCAACTCCCTCTGGTTATTTAAACTGTCAAAATCCCAGAAGTTCTGGTCGTGGAGGAGGAGTAGCAACAATTTACCATTCCAAATTACTAGTTAACCCCTTGCACTCCGGGCAATTTTCCTAAAAATGCCAAAAAATAATGTGCCCAAAGTAAATCGAAAGCTGTTCTTCAACCCTTTGCAGCATCTTCATGAGCTTGTCTCATTTAAAAGAAAACACTTTGAATTTTTTGGCAAAAAAAACATAATCTCTCTACGTGCTCCGACCACTGAGTTACAGTCATCTAAACATACTAAACTTGAAGAAAATAAATTTGGCCACGGTGTTTTTTTGGATACAAATGCTTGCAAATAACACACAGCTGTCCGATCTGGCTGGAAAATGCAACAGAAATGTAGAACCAAGTGTTATCCAGCTGAGGTCCAAATTTTGTAACAATACCACAAAAAATGAATATTTTACACAGCTTTGTTCTCAGGCTGTTCCCAGGCGTTTTGGAACTGTGCCAAATTGTGCCAAATGGCACAGTTTGGAAAAACGTCTGTAACTTTTGAATAATTCAATGTAGAATCTTCATTTTAGGCTCTAATGAAAGGTCACATTCAGGGCTGTGTCTGTGTGTGTGTGTGTGGGGGGGGGTCGTCCCCCCCCCGCTACCAAGGACGGAATTCGGCCCTTGCTACATGACGGATTACACTCGTTGCATGTTTCCACAGCAATGCTGTCACAGTGGCTTCCCCCCCCTCGCTACTGTGTGTGTGTGTGGGGGGGGGGTTGTCCCCCCCCTCGCTACAGAGGACGGCCATTGCTACATGATGGAATAGACTCATATGTCTATGTGGCGACCGCTGCGCAGTCAGCGCGGCTTCCCCCCGCGGACCGGGGGCGTTCGGACCGTGAACGCCCCCCCCCGCTCCTCTTCTGCAGCGGGGGGGGGGGGCATTCACGGTCCGAACACAGCAAAAGAGCCGTTTATCGCAGCGCACACACTTCGTACTTCGTGCGCCGTACAGTTGTAATTTACCGATCGGTCAAAAGTCATTTTTGGATTACAGTTTTCAGGGAGAAATAATAATTTAGCTTATAACACCTTACCTCTTCACAGCAGCAGAGTCCTGGTGAACTTCTCTTCCCCATTGTCAGACGAACGCGATGCTGGTCCGCTCGTGGATCCCGATCAAAACATAATTCCAATATTGCGGTTTTGGTGAATGATTTACGACCTTTGTCGTCGGCCTCCATCGATCTATGATGACGGAAGAGAATCCTAAACGTCTATTCTGCTGGAATGAGTGCAGGTCCCACTTGTGGGTGTTCTCCATGTTGCTGGGTGAGCCTGGGTCTGTAGCAGGTTCGTCCAGCGTCCTTTATTTTCATCTGCTGCAAAAGTAAATCTCTCTTCACCCAGCCCGAATTTCTGTGCTTCAATTGGCTCCTGCATTCACAGTAGGCGGGTCCTCCTTCCTAGGTTTTCATTCATTGGCTCTTCATGGTTTCAGAAACCCAATTCAAGGCTCTTATTAGTCGAATGAGAGGTCAATCAGATGAACTAATCTGTTCGCGGCTGTGTCTGCAGCTTTTTTTTTCAGTGGCGCTTGGAGGCCACACCACCTACATCACCACCATCAGTATCTCTATCATGCGTCATGCGTCCGAGCGCGCACGAGAGCGCTCTCGTGCGCCCTAGGATGCAGAGACTTGCCTGCCCGCGGAACAACGGAGCGCAAGTGGTTAATGTAAAGTAAAAAACATGTTATAATTCCTTTGAGGGCCTGGTCCTCAGTATTGGGCACTTTAGCAATTTTAGGTTAAACCCAATTTTATTTGCCATAGTTTATCGTCCCCCATCAACCTACTCAGAATTTTTATCCGAATTTGCTGATTTCTTAGCTGATTTAGTGCTGAAATCTGATAGAATAATTATAGTAGGGTGTGGGCAAGCTCTTCTACATAGGGGACTTTAATATACATGTGGATGTAGATAGTGACTGCCTTAATGTGGCATTTAATTCAATATTAGACTCGATTGGGTTTTCTCAGAAAGTAGGAAATTCTACTCATTACCTCCACCATACATTGGACCTTGTTCTGACATATGGCATAGAAATAGAAAATCTTGTAGTGTCTCCTCATAGCCCTGTACTGTCAGGCCATTGTCTGTTAACCTTTGATTTTACTATTTCTGACTATTTGGCTCCTAAAGAAAAATATTATTACAGTAGATGCCTCTCAGATGATGCTGTTACCAAATTTATGCAGATTGTTTCCTCTATGCCATGTGTCAACACAACGGAAATAAGCTATAGACAGCTTGCTCCTTCTGTAATTGATAACATGGTGGATAGTGTTTCAGCTTCTCTGCATCAGACTCTAGACTTGGTGGCCCCCTTAAAAAAGAAAAAGTCTAATCAGAGATTTCTAACTCCTTGGTTCAACACAGAAACTCGTAGCTTAAAACAGAAGACTCGTCAATTAGAAAGAAAATGGTGCTCCACTAATTTAGATGAAATTTATTTAGCATGGAGAAATCATCTTTTAATTTATAAAAAATCTCTTAGAAAAGCTAGAACGAGTTATTACTCTGCATTAATAGAAGAGAACAAGAATAATCCCAGGTTTCTTTTCAGCATTGTAGCCAGGTTGACAAAGAGTCAGGACTCTGTCAATCCTAGCATTCCCTTAGAGCTTACTAGTCAGGACTTTATGAACTTTTTCAATAATAAAATTTCATCCATCAGAGATAAAATCAATCAGATTCTTCCCACAGTTAACTTAAATACTGTAACTACTACAACTCCTTCAATTGATGTCTGTCTTGAAGAGTTTACTCCAATCGACCTTTGTCAGTTAGACAAAATAGTTTCCTCATCCAAACCTTCAACTTGTCTTTTAGACCCTATTCCTACCAGGTTATTTAAAGAAGTCTTCCCACTTATTGGTAGCTTTATTCTTCATATAATCAATTCTTCATTAACTTTAGGCCATTTACCGCAGGCTTTTAAAATGGCTGTAATTAAACCCTTACTCAAAAAGCCAATGCTAGATCCAGGAGCTTTAGCTAACTATAGACCAATCTCTAATCTCCCTTTCATTTCAAAAATCTTAGAAAGAGTTGTTGCTACGCAATTATTTGACCACCTGCAGGGAAATGGTTTACTTGAAGAGTTTCAATCTGGGTTTAGAATCCATCATAGTACTGAAACAGCCTTAGCGAAGGTCACTAATGACCTCCTCATTGCATCTGATAATGGACTGGTTTCTGTACTTGTCCTTTTAGACCTTAGTGCAGCTTTTGATACTATCGATCATAATATTCTACTTGATAGATTAGAACACTATGTTGGACTTAATGGAACTTCGTTGCAGTGGTTTAGATCTTATTTATCTGATAGGTTCCAGTTTGTTCATGTAAATAATGAGTTTTCTTTCAACTCAAAGCTTAGTCATGGAGTTCCACAGGGATCTGTGCTAGGCCCTACTCTTTTTAGTTTATATATGCTTCCCTTAGGCAACATTATTAGAAAGCACTGTATACATTTTCATTGTTATGCAGATGACACACAATTATACCTGTCAATGAAGCCAGATGATAGTAATCAATTAGCCAAGTTAGAAGCCTGTCTTAAGGAAATCAAAAGCTTGGATGACTTGTAATTTCCTGCTATTAAATTCAGATCAGACTGAAGTCATTCTTGTTGGTCCAAAAAACCTTAGAAATACCTTTCCAAATCAAACTTTCAGTTTGGATGCGGTTACTCTTTCTCTTAATAGCTCTGTGAGGAACCTTGGAATTATTTTTGATCAAGATCTGTCCTTCAATTCACATATTAAATTTGTTTCTAAGACTGCCTTCTATCATTTGCGTAATATTGCCAAGATTAGGAGCATCTTGTCTCAGAGTGATGCTGAGAAACTGATCCACGCTTTTGTTAGCTCGAGATTAGATTATTGTAATTCTTTATTATCAGGCTGTCCTAAAACATCTTTAAAAAGTCTTCAGCTGATCCAAAATGCTGCAGCAAGAGTTTTAACAGGTACTAGAAAGAGAGATCATATCTCTCTGGTTCTGGCCTCCCTTCATTGGTTTCCCATAGAGTTTAGAATTAAGTTTAAAATCCTTCTTCTTACTTACAAAGCTCTAAACAATCAGGCTCCTTTTTATTTAAAAGATCTGATACTACCGTATTATCCTAACAGAGCACTACGCTCCCAAAATGCAGGATTACTTGTAATACCTAGAATCTCCAAAAGTACAATGGGAGGCAGAGCCTTCAGTTATCAAGCTCCTCTCCTGTGGAACCAGCTGCCAATCTGGATTCGGGAGTCAGACTCGATCTCTGTTTTTAAGAATAGGGCTAAAACCTACCTTTTTGGTATAGCCTACAATTAGGGAGGGATCATGTGTTTCTGAACCCTCCCTTAGTTATGCTGCTAATAGGTTTAGTCAGCCGGGGGACCTCCAGTAATGCACTGGGCCTCACTCCTTTCCTCACTCTCAATGAAATAATTTTTTTTGCTGGTCATTAACATTTGTTTGTTCTCTCCCATAGATTGAGTCCCCATCGTGCTGTTTGCTCTCTACATGTCTGTTCTTTTCATCTTCTCTATCCCCTCACCCCCCAGCCAGTCGCAGCAGATGACTGCCCCTCCCTGAGCCTGGTTCTGCTGGAGGTTTCTTCCTTTTAAAAGGGAGTTTTTCCTCTCCACCGTCGCCAAGTCCTTGCTCACAGGGGATCGCCTGATTGCTGGGGTCTTTCTGCAACTGTGGGGGTTCCTCCTACAATTGATAGTGCTATGAAATGACTGTTGTTGTGAAATGGCGCTATATAGATAAAGTTGAATTGAATTGAATTGAATTGAATTGTGACATATACGTTTTCTATGGAGGAGTCAAAAACGTTTCTGGTGTTTTTGGGAGAGAAAAACGAGATAACGGCTGTGTGTGTGTTTTTTTTTTAGGAGAACTAACTTGAATTTTTTTTTTTTTTTTTGATAATTATGTGACCAATAGACTCATTTCAGACAGCTAAAACCTACAAACACACCATTTTTCAATCAATGACCCCTTTAAGATAGATGTCAGACGCTAGTTGAAGACATCTGAAACCAGATGGCAATGACACCTAAAAGTTAAAATGTAAAGACTGCAGTTCCCCTGCTGTCCACTAGAGCATACCCACCAGTGAGTCAACCCCATAGAGACCCATGTTTAAATGTCTAACTTTACAGCAGAAATAAACATGGATGTAAAATGGTATAAAAAAAAGATAATTTAATTCCTAAAAGTAATTCCAGAACAGCATTTGGAGCCAACCCCTGATGGGCATTCAAGGAACTGCAGTTTTTCATACTTAAAATCTCATTTTCTCTAGAAACCACAGATTATGATTCATTACAAATCCTCACAATAAGCCAGAACACAAAATAGACAATTATGGGTTCAGGATTATAGAATTTTTTTTTCTTTTAAAAAACAGATGAACCTTCGCTGTGATGAACAGACGTTAACTGACCTTGGCCTGTGGTCCCGCTCCACAGTGAGATCAGAGCTGAGGAGAAACCACACTCAGGTTAATTTACCACATTTAATCATGCCAGGGAACCATAAAAACAGATTCAGATTGTTGATGTTGAACATTTATCAAAGATTGACTTGATGTGATTGGAGGAATGACAGACCACAGTGATTTCCTGTAAAGGTGTCACCACCATATTTCCACGCCATTCTCTACAAAGTTTTTAAGGTGAATTTCAGTTCCATTGCAAAAAACTGTATTTTTTAATGGTTTTAAAACGGTGAATAAACTTACCGATCAGCCACAGCAGAGATGTTTTGTCCATCTTTACACTGAAGTCTAATCGATGTTTGAGCTCTTCACAGGAAAATACCCCCCACCCCCCTCCCCTCCTTCCTGAGGAAGGCAGGGTTGTGGTTTCACCACCCACTCATCACTGAAGTGTTGAGGCTGTCACACTTGCATGACATGAACATGGATGTTTATGGTTTTTGTCTGAAGGGTTAGGGTTAAAGCGTAATAATCCTGAAATGAAAAGTCATACGTTTCTTTTTCTTGTGGTTCTTTAGCTGAAAGGAACAGAGCTCTGGAGGGTTTTACCCGGCAACATCCAGCTGATTTGTTTTTAGGGACACTCGTGGCCAATGTTTGAACTGCACACAATTTTCTCCATGGCAGACGTTCACAAAGGAAGTGAATGAGGTAAGAAGCAGTGGCGTAGCCAGAAATGGAAAAGTGGGTGAGCAGAGAGAAAATCAGGTGGCAAAACTTACAACATACAGACTACCAAATAAGCCAACTATACCCGCTTAAATGAGCCACTCGTTTAATTAACCAGCAGCCTTTTAACAAACAATGTTATAACAGCCATGTAGGTACAACACTGTTACTGCAGTGGCCACACAGCACTGCTGACAGAGCAAACAAGCACCACCCATAATAGGCTACAGGCCCCTCAACAGTCTATGTAAAAAAAAAAAAAACCTTTAATATACCCTGGGCTCAGCACAGCCACATAAACTACCCATGTTTACCAGTCCAAAAACCCAGTTTTGATAAAAGCAGACCAGGCAGCCACATAATAAACCACACATTAACAGTCCGAAAGAGCTTATTTTATATACGACACACATGAAATAGACTTCACAGTCCACAAATGGCTTCCATTTGATGGTTACAGTCAGAGATGACGAGGCTTGGTGTTGAGCACTTGGTGTTGAGCATTTTTAAAACGCAGTTAAAACGCGGTTTGGAGCTGGTGTTTTGAACTTTTATTGTTACTACCGCTGGAGAGGGAGCCTGCTTGTGCCGAAGAAAAGGGGAAGTTGCCAGGGGTGGCTGGTGAAACGGGGCCTTCTCACGCTCAGGGAGAACAAAGAGAACTTTTCACGTGGGCCGCAGCGGAGAGAGGACGGTGAGAGACGGTGTGAGAAGTCGCAGCGGACGGGATCGAGGACGAGGGGAGATTGACCTGACTTGACCAGTGGCGGAGACGCTAATGCTGGATGAGAGGCGTAAAAACAGATAAGTAAAGGAACGTGCTCACTGTCTGTGTGTGTGTGGTGAATATTTGTTAGCCCCGGTGCGTTCACGGGAGGCTAAGTTGTGCTGCACTGTGTGCTGCAGGTTTTCCCCTGGGCGACGGTAACCAAGGAACCGCTCTTCCTCTCTCCACCTGTCTGCCACCTCTCCTCGGGCACGGAGTATTCCCTCCTCCTCGAGGCGTACAAGAGGGCCTTGGACGAGCCCGGACAGATTCGGTGCTTAACTTCCAGGTTAAAGAGGACGACAGCGGGAGTTCCTGGCCGGACAGTCAGTGAATGCATCACGCTCGATTGAAGACACTCAGAAGGTTTTCCTCTTGTAGCGCAGGAAGTGACTCTGGTTGAAAGAATTGCATTGCTCCTTTCCCTTATGTGCTTTTAGGGTATTTATGCGATTTATAATATTTATTGTGGAGTAATTTCTTATCAGAATCAGAATCAGGTTTATTGCCATTGTTCATGTGATACACAAACTAGGAATTTGTCTCGGTGCCATGCTGCAACATTAAAAACATAATGAGAAAAAGGGATAAACTAAAAAACTAAAGGACTAGAAACGTGCAATAAGTGTAGAAAAATAAGTAATAATAAGTAATAATAATAATAATACTAGTAATAATGAGTAGTACTAGTCAAGGCAGTTTTAAAAAATTAGCATGTAGCAGATAATGTGAAGTACCACATAGTGCAGTCAATAATGCAACAGAAAAACAGTGATGATTGACATGAGTCTGGTTGAGCTGCTGTACATAGTGCACGAGAGTCAAAAGTCACTTAATGTTCAGCAGTCTGATGGCAGAGGGGAAAAAGCTGTTCATGTGCCGGGAGGTTTTAGTCCGAATGGACCGAAGCCTTCTACCTGAGGGGAGGGGGGCAAACAGCACGTGACCAGGATGTGAAGGATCGGCTATGATCCGGCCAGCACGCCTCCGGGTCCTGGAGATGTACAGGTCCTGGAGAGATGGGAGCTTGCAGCCTATCACCTTCTCAGCAGTGCGCACGACGCGCTGCAGCCTTAGTCTGTCCCTGGCAGTGGCTCCTGCGTACCACACAGTTATGGAGGAGGTGAGGATGGACTCGATGATGGCCGTGTAGAACTGCACTAACATCTTGGTGGGTAGCTTGAGCTTCCTCAGCTGCCGCAGAAAGAACATCCTCTGCTGGGCCTTTTTGATGAGGGAGCTGATGGTTGGCTCCCATTTGAGGTCTCGGGTGATGGTGGTGCCCAAGAAGCGGAAGGAGTCTGCAAAGGTGATGGGAGAGCCTGTGATGGTGAGGGGGGGCAGGGGGGATGTGACTTTCCTGAAGTCCACAATCATCTCCGCTGTCTTCAGAGCATTCAGCTGCAGGTTGTTGTGGCTGCACCAGGACACCAGCTGGGCCACCTCTTCCCTGTAGGCGGACTCGTCGCCGTTGGAGATCAGCCCGATGAGGGTGGTGTCGTCCGCAAACTTAATCAGCTTAACAGACTGGTGGGAGGAGGTGCAGGAGTTGGTATAAAGGGAGAAGAGTAGGGGGGAAAGTACACAGCCCTGGGGTGATCCAATGCTGATGCTAACAGAGTCTGAGACAGACTTCCCCAGCCGCACATGCTGTCTCCGGTCCGTCAGGAAGTCGGTGATCCACCTGCAGAGGGAGTCAGGCACGTTGAGCAGGGACAGCTTGTCCTGGAGCAGATCGGGGCGGATGGTGTTGAATGCGGAGCTGAAGTCCACAAACAGAATCCTGGCGTAGGTTCCCGGGGAGTCCAGGTGCTGCAGGATGGAGTGGAGGGCCAGGTTGACTGCGTCGTCCACAGACCTGTTAGCACGGTAGGCAAACTGCAGCGGGTCTAGGAGGGGTGTGGTGATGGACTTGAGGTGAGACAGGACCAGGCGCTCAAAGGACTTCATGACTACAGAGGTGAGCGCTACAGGTCTGTAGTCGTTAAGTCCAGTAATCCGTGGCTTCTTGGGGACAGGGATGATGGTGGAGGATTTGAGGCAGGTCGGCACGTGACATTGCTTAAGGGAGGTGTTAAAAATGTCTGTGAAGACAGGAGCCAGCTCTTTCGCACAGTGTCTCAGGGTGGAGGGAGACACACCGTCCGGCCCGGGGGCCTTGCGCGGGTTCAGTCTGGAGAACTGTCTGTGCACGTCCTGCTCACTGATGACAAGGGGAGGGGGGGAGGAGGAGGAGGAGGAGGGGGGGACCGCTCTTGATGAATTAGGGGCTGAGGAGGCAGAGGAGCTGGGTGGAGTGGGTGAGTTGGACACAGCTGACGAGGTGTCAAAACGGGCATAGTGTTGGGACAGTCTTTGACAAAGGGCTTTGTCATCCTGACCTTTAGAAGCCTGAGGCCGATAGTTGGTGATTTGCCTCAGTCCTCTCCACACAGAAGCCGAGTCATTAGCAGTGAACTGCTGCTGGAGTCTCTCAGAATATACAGATTTAGCTCTCCTCAGCTCTCTGTTAAACCGATATTTGACCTCCCTGTAGCAGTCCCTGTCTCCACTTTTCAACGCTGCTTCCTTCTCCTTCCTGATCCGTCTGAGCTTAGCTGTGAACCAAGGCTTGTCATTAGAATATCTTATCCTGGTGCGCGATGGGAGAATGTGCTCTTCACAGAAGTTGATATATGAGTTCACAGTGTATGTGTACTCATTAAGATCATGTGTGGCTCTTTTAAACATGTCCCAGTCAGTTATTTCCATGCATGTGTTCAGTTTCTCTCCAGCTTCACTGGTCAATTTCTTTGTGGTGGTCACAACAGGTTTAGTGAGTTTCAGTCTCTGTCTGTATGTGGGGATGAGTTGAACCATCACGTGATCAGATAGTCCCAGCGCAGCGCAGGGAACAGCGCGATATGCGTCCTTTACTGAAGTATAACAGTGATCTAGCGTGTTATTTCCTCTGGTTGGACATTTAATAAACTGTTTGTAGCGGGGGAGCTCGTGACTCAGATTGCTCTGGTTAAAATCGCCCACCACGATAACCAGGGAGTCTGGAAAGTTCCGCTCCGTAAGTTGGATGTGATCTGCGAGCACGCGCTGAGCTTTGCGCGTGTCCGCGTCAGGAGGGGCGTACACAGCGACGAGAATGAATGAGGCAAACTCCCGCGGGGAATAAAATGGCTTGCAGTTAATGAAAAGAAATTCCAGGGCGGGAGAACAGTGTTTGGAAATCACCGTTACATCAGAGCACCAGCTGTTGTTAATATAGAAGCACACTCCTCCTCCGATAGACTTACCGGACAGCTCTGTGACGCGGTCAGCACGAATCAGCTGGAAACCCTCGAGGCTGATCGCGCTATCTGGAATGTTCTCATTAAGCCAGGTCTCAGAGAAGCAGATGACAGACGAGGAAGCGAGGTCCTTGAAACGCATCAGCAGTCTTAATTCTTCTACCTTGTTCAGGAGAGAATTGGCATTGGATAGAAATATGCCAGGCAAGGCTGTTCGCGAGCCTCTTTTTCGTAGCCGAGCGAGAATCCCTCCTCTCTTCCCTCTTTTCCGCCATCTTGCTTTTTTGGCCAAACAATGGATCAGATCAGCGGCAGGAGCTAAAAAAACTGGAAGAAGGTCCATGGGGGTGAGAGTCCTGATATTTAGTAGTTCTTCACGGGTGTATGAACCGGCAGATGCACAATCAGTGAACAAAAACAGACAAATTATAAAAATTAAAGGGCAGCGATACACCATGGCGGCCGCTGTGGGCGCCATCTTGTCTATCTTTGGGCACATTGGGAATATATGGTTTCTATGGGAATGTATGATTTCAAAAAAAAGATGGCTGCCACTGGAGTGAGGAGTGGTCTGATGGGACACTTTCTGCCTATCTACTTATTCTTATTATTGTCTTTGTGTGTCTGGAACTGCAACAAGAACGGTTTTCCGGCCAACTCAACTAAAGGTGAAGCTAAAAAGTTTTATTTATATGGATTTGGACATGGCCATTTCACCCTGTACTCTATCTGGTCTGCAAAAGCCCTGAGAAAAAGCTCCCAAAACAAGGCAAACATGATGGGTAAGCAAATATCGCAATATGGCAGAGGCTATACAGTCAAAGTACTGTTAGCACTGCTACTTCTGGCAGGGGATATTCACCTTAACCCTGGACCTGCCACTATTAAACAGCAGACCACTGGGTTAGCACAAACATCTGAGCCGGCGGATTGGCTGTTTCTATCTACGGCCCGGCATAGCGAGTCGGGTGAGTCGAATTGCACTGAACAGACTCACATGTCTGATCCTGCTGTAAACAGCTGCGCTACGACCAAAATTTTGGGAACAGGAGCGGTTAAACAAATTGCAAATGAGGCGAGATCCAAAAACCGAGCTGTACGAAAGCAAAAACAACATCTATTTTTCCAAACTGTTAATCATGCACGAGTTCTTTGGGACACAAAGGCTAAACCAAAGGGATCCTCGGCGGACATCTAAACATAAGGAGCATAATCCCCAAAAGAGACGAGATTTCAGTGTTACTGTCTGATTCAAATCTGGACTATCTTTGTCTCTCAGAAAGCTGGCTACACAGGAACATAGACACTAATATGATCGATATTGTGGGTTATCAGTGTTTTAGAAAAGACAGACAGGCAGGGAGGGGAGGATGTGTTTTAATTTACATCAAAGAAAAATTTAAATGTCAATTGGTTGATTTGAATACTTCACTTGAATGTTTAGCTGTTAACTGTCACCATGGGGCGAGATGCCGTCTCGGCGCTCAGCCCATGTTTTCCTTCACCCCTGCTTCTCATTGAGCAGCGTCTCAGCAGGCTCCCAGCTGGCAGCATTACGGACGGCTGGGGCCAATTAATCCTCATCAGCTGGGGCGCTGCCAGTGAGAATAAATAGGAGCAGCCTCGATGACTCGGGGC
This sequence comes from Pholidichthys leucotaenia, assembly GCA_020510985.1. Taxonomy (NCBI): domain Eukaryota; kingdom Metazoa; phylum Chordata; class Actinopteri; order Cichliformes; family Pholidichthyidae; genus Pholidichthys; species Pholidichthys leucotaenia. Next base: position 45,426,800 of record CM035836.1, read on the forward strand.
TGCGACATAAGCACTGCTAGGCTGAAGCCCCTTCGTCTGGTGTCAGCCTCTACTCCCCTTGCAGCATTCCTGTGATTGTAATCCGCTGTGAGTATGTACGCCTTGTTACCCCTATGTCCGGTACGAGCTTCCTGCTCCTGCGCTGTGCAACCTGTGAGTGTACCACTGTATGAGTATCTGTGCTCTCCTCATCCCTCATCCCTCACCTTTAATAAAACATCACGATTCACTGGCTCGCCCTTGGCTCTTATTGCGCGGCTCCCTAGAGCCGTGCGTGACAGTATGTTGCAGCCAGATGAGTTACCGGTGGCCGTGAGTCGCTGTGGAATTGTACCTTTCTGTCCGGGTGTCAGCGCTGCTAGCATGCCGTTTCCCAGGAGTCACTCCCGGCGCCAGGGCGACGAGCTGAGGTCCATCTCGGGGGCTGTCGACGGGACGCTCTTCACCCTGCACAACGCCTCCAACGCGAGACGCGGGCATCCGGGCCGTGCTGAGGAACTCCTGGACTGTTACCCTCATTCTGTGTTCCATCTCGAGGACAGTGCCAGGATAGACGCCACAGGTACACAGCGAGAGAAGCTCCGCAGATTGGATGGAAATCCCGGCAGGAAGCCGAAGTGGGTGACGTTGCCCTCCGCTTCGGGATCCCGTTCCTGCCGCTATTCCAGCTCGGGAGTTCGCGCCAACCAGAGGGCTTCCCCCGACCTGCGCCACGTCACTCGGGATTCCCTTCAAGGAGCCGCAGCTGACAGCAGTTATGTCTGGGGCCGAGTGGCTGTCGTGAGCTCCACTGTGTGTCCTGTTACCATCTTCAGGCATGTGGCGGCGGCAGTGAGATTGGTGGAGAGGACTCCAGGGCTACGAAGCTTTCCCGTGCTCAACGCCTTCCTCGCCTCGATCTCCGATCAGGAGCGGCGATTCCTGGGTTCCCCCCTCGCTTCGTCCCCTGGGAATAGCCGTCATCACATCGCTGAGTCACCTCTGCACGAACCCCGTCCGGATCCAGTCCTGGGCTGCCGCCAGGACCGTTCCCCCCACGCAGCTGTCACCTCTTCGTCTTGTCAGCGTGGAGTTTTCACAGCCTCGTTCCCTGAGCCTCATTCCCCCGCTGTCATTCCTGGACATTCGGGCTGGCTCACCCCGGCTGTTTCCCCCTCCTCCTCGACGCGCTTCCTGACTGCTGAGTGTGCCTGGAATTCCGGCCTGGCGAGCTCTCTGCTGGAGACAACGCGAGCGATCCTCAGACGAATTCCCGGGGGGTCCTCCGTTATCGCCGGGCGGGGAGAGGAAGAAGCAGTATCCACTACAGCAGGCGATATTCAACCTCCAGGAGGCAGGCAAGTCATAGTTTTTTCACATCTGCTCAATGATTTGCTCTGTCACATTCCTGGAGGAGGAGTTCTGGGTTCGCAGCTCCCTGCACTCCCCCCACCTGCTGTAACCTGTGTTCCTAATCCCGCATCCTCTGTGTCTCTCTCCGCCGAGCGATCCCCAGCTCCGGGTCAACGTGGTGGGATAAGGAGAGGGCCTGTGGTTCCGCAGCTACGTTGCGGACGGAGGAGGGGGGCTGACTGCTGCGTGGAGTCTGCGCCGACGACTAAGCGTCCCCGGGTCTCCACGGAGGAGCGGTTCGGTCCAGCGGGACGAGATTCTTCTGGCTTCACGCCGAGTGGATCATCAGCGGGGTTACTGGAGCTGGAGGAATCTCAAGCTGCGCTGACCATCGTGCTGGCTGCGGGGCCCGACGCGGCTGGATGGGAGCCTGACAACGACCTCCTGACGACGGATCCTGGATCTTCGCAGTCCTGGACGGCGTCAGAACCCGAGATCAGGCGAGTGCTCTCCTTTCTTTTCTCCCTTTTTATCTTTGAGCACTTCAGCCTGTCTCTAGGGGAGACGAGCCGGGTGCAGCCGCCCGCTGCGTCTGAGCTCGTCTCGCCGGGTTCTGGCGCTGCCGGTGATCCTGATCCCGGTTCTGTTTTCTCTTCTGAGCCTTCTTCCAGGGTCACCGGCGAGGAGTTGCTGTTCCTTGTGGTGCTGGAGGGTCCAGGTTCAACGTTGGAGGTCGGTTCTGGTGCGGGGTCCAACGTGGGTTCGCCCGAGACCCAATCGGGGTCCAACGTGGGTTCGCCTAAGGCCCGATCGGGGTCCGACGTGGGTGCTGCTCCAGTGTTGTCCAGGTCCGGTGAGGAGGTGGCCGTTTCCCTGCGGCTTGACGCTCGTCGCCCTCGTCATCGGCTCTCCCCTGAGCCGCTTCCACTGGGACCCGCTCTGACCCTTTGTCCGTCTCAACGGTCCTGGTGGTTGAGTGATGCGGGTCGACAACCCGACCCGCAAGACTTTCGGTTCGGTGGTCTGGTTCCCCCCGCTGATCTGTGTTTGCCTGTGGGTGGCCTGGTTCGGCTGCCGGTGGACTGGATTCCTGGGATCTGGGTCCGGAGTTCGCCGTCCGAACATTTCCCTTTCCCTGGTTTGCCAACTGGACAATGGGCGGGGAGATCTCTGGAGCCATCTCGGCCATTTTTGGACTCTTCCTGTCATATTCCTCGGGTGCCGCTTATTTTTGTTATGGTCACTCGGGTGAGATATTTTGTCCTTTTGGTAAATACATATTCATAGTGCTGTGTATTGTTTTGTTTTGGTTTTTTTTGTTTTTTTTCCGTATTAACCGTACTCAGCACTTTATCCCATTGTTGTCTTATGTACCTGTCACCAGTTTTTTTCCTAGGTGACCCCCCGTATATTTGCCGCCGTGTATTGTGTTCTCTCCTTTTCAACCATACTCGGCATCTTGCCTCATTGTCCTGTGAACCTGTTCCCATTCTCCCTCTAGGGGACCCCCCGCATATTTCGGGCTGTGTATTGTGTTTTCCCCTTAACCATACTCAGCTTTTTACCTTATTGTTGCCCTTTTACCCTGTCACCGTTATTCTCCTAGGTGTCCCTCTTGGTATTTGGCGCCGGGTATTCTGTTATTTTTTTTTATTTACCGGTGCATGTCATTCTCATTATTTTTGTCTTGTTGTGAACATATATTCATAGTGCTGTGTTTTCCATTATCCGTACTCAGCATTTTCCTTTTTGTGCCTTGTTTCTTAGCTGTGTCTGTGCATTATGGGGTTATGTGTTTTGTTTTCCGCCATACTCTGTAATTGCTTTATCCGTTTTTGTCCTTTTGGTGGATTGTTCTGTTCCCGTGTTTTGTATTCTCTCCGTCTGTGCCCTGGTTTTTTTTTTTCCCTTTTTTTTGGTGCAATGTAGAGTAGCGCATTTGGGTTTTTTTTTTTTCTCTGCCCTGTTACCCTACATTTTGTCTACTGGTGTTGTCCTTCCCCTTGCTTCCCCCCCCCCCCTCCGGTCCTGCCTCCCTTCCTCCCACCCCAGGTGTGTGTGTGTGGGGGGGGGGGGGGGCTGGGATGTTCCTGGTCGTTCAGGAGCCCGACCTTGAGGGGGAGGCTCTGTCACCATGGGGTGAGATGCCGTCTCGGCGCTCAGCCCATGTTTTCCTTCACCCCTGCTTCTCATTGAGCAGCGTCTCAGCAGGCTCCCAGCTGGCAGCATTACGGACGGCTGGGGCCAATTAATCCTCATCAGCTGGGGCGCTGCCAGTGAGAATAAATAGGAGCAGCCTCGATGACTCAGGGCTGCGACATAAGCACTGCTAGGCTGAAGCCCCTTCGTCTGGTGTCAGCCTCTACTCCCCTTGCAGCATTCCTGTGATTGTAATCCGCTGTGAGTATGTACGCCTTGTTACCCCTATGTCCGGTACGAGCTTCCTGCTCCTGCGCTGTGCAACCTGTGAGTGTACCACTGTATGAGTATCTGTGCTCTCCTCATCCCTCATCCCTCACCTTTAATAAAACATCACGACTCACTGGCTCGCCCTTGGCTCTTATTGCGCGGCTCCCTAGAGCCGTGCGTGACATTAACGTATGCCTCTCACCAGTAATGAATTTCAACATCGCAGTATTGTACAACCCACCGTCACACAATTCTTCTTTTTATAATGAATTAAGTGCTCTGGTTAAACAACTTGAGAGGAGCAGAGAAACCATATTTTATGGTGATTTCAATATCAACTGGTCTGATAATAAGGAAAAACAGAAACTGAAAAGCTTCATGACTAAATTTAATTACAAACAATTGATCAAAGGACCTACCAGGATGACCAAACAATCGAGAACACTTATTGACATGGTATTCGCTAATAAACCAGAACGAATAACCAGAACCTATAATCTTGTAACTGGTCTCTCAGATCATAACATGGTTCTTGCTGTCAGAAAACTCACTAAAAAGCGACTACAGTATTTTTGGGGGAATCGATATTGACAAATCAAATTTTATTATTCCCAAATCAAAAAATGAGGAGTTTGAACATTACTTAGAGAATCAAAATTGGGAGCAGCTCATGTCAATAAATGAAATAGATGATTGCTGTAATTTTATAACTGCAACAATTACAAAGTCCATAGAAAAATTTACAAAGCAAATTAATAGCAGACAACAGAAGATTAACCTACCATGGTTAAATAATGAAATAAGAAAACTTATGAAGAGTCGAGACTATGCATTGAAAACATCATTAACCTCTAAACTACAAAATGATCACCTTGTGTACAAAAGTTTAAGAAATAAAGTGGTACAAGAGCTGCGAAAATCAAAAGTATCTTATTACAATAAACTGATAGATCATGCAAAGGGTAACAACAGTTCCCTATGGAGGCATTTAAATAACTTAACTAATAAAAAAAACGATCAGAAGGGGGTAAAGGAACTTAGAATCAATGGCAAGACCGTCAGTGACAAGGCTACTTTGGCAAATGAATTTAATTCATATTTTGTGGACTCTGTGGAAGACTTAACAAAAATTTTTGTGCTGCCAAATGTGCTCAACAACACAAATTCCATACTTCCAACAGATTCTTTTCACATCGATGAGGTAAATGAGGAGTTAATTGCTGGTATTGTTAAAACACTGTCAAACTCAAAAACTAATGATATCTACAATATGAGCACCTCCTTTCTCAAAATGCACAGCAAAATATTAATCAAACCACTGACTCATCTCATTAATCTCTCCATTAGGTCTAGTACATTTCCATCTGGCTGGAAAAAAGCTGTCGTCATACCAGTTCATAAATCAGGCAGTAAAGACGATATATGCAATTACCGCCCAATCTCTATCTTACCAGTCCTGTCTAAGGTTCTTGAAAAAGGTGTAGCTACACAGCTGATTGAATATTTACAAGACAGTCAACTTCTTCATCCACATCAATTTGGTTTTAGACCAGGATACTTAACAGAAACAGCAAATTGTTGCCTTATTGATAACGTCAAACAGTCCTTGGACAGGGGTAATGTGGTAGGAGCTGTTTTTCTAGATCTTAAAAAGGCTTTCGATACTGTTAACCACAGTTTGCTTTTATCCAAAATGGTATCTTTTAACTTCTCCCCAGATACATTAGAATGGTTTGCATCTTATCTCCAGAATAGAGAACAGTGTGTAAAAGTTCACCAGGATAAATCCTCATTTTTAAACAACCGCATGGGTATCCCACAAGGGTCCATTCTTGGTCCTTTACTTTTCAGCATTTTTATTAATGACTTGCCGTTACACTGCTCAGCTGCAACATGTCAACTTTATGCAGATGATGCAGTTATTTACACAGCTGCCAAGACTCCAGCACAGGCTGCAGATGTACTGTCTACAAGTATGGTTGATGTCCAAGAGTGGCTCCTCCAGAACCATCTATTGCTGAACCTTCAGAAAACAGTCTCAATGTGCTTTTCAATCAAAAAATGTAACCTGCAACATTTTAAAGTTAATATACATGATCATGACATCAGTTTAGCTACAGAATTCAAATACCTTGGCATTGTACTAGATCCTCAACTCAAATTTAATCTTCATATAAAGAAAATTTCAAAAACAGTAAAAAAAAAATCTGAACTGCTTTAAATTAATTAGATATTACATACCTTACGAAGCAGCTGTACTGTATATGCATTCTATGGTTTTTTCTCATATATCATACTGTTTGACAGTCTGGGCTCAAGCAGCCCCTTCCACAATAAGACATATACTGTAGGTTCATTATATAATCAAACCCTAAAAATCTTGGACAAAAAGCCCATTAGGTGGCATCACTGTAATGTTTTAAAAAAAATACAACCTATTGAGTTTTGAGAGTTTCATTGACCTCTGTTTTCTGAAATTAACGTTCATATGTTTCCATAAATCAGCACCCGAGCCACTTGCTGGTTTCGTCCAAAGACAGGACAGCAGCAGAGCCACCAGGAGTTCTGTTAACAATAACTGTAAAATATTCCACCGCAGAACCACATTTGGACAAACAGCTTTCTCTATAAAGGGCAGTCACATCTGGAACACAATGCCAAATGTAATTAAAATAATAACGGACTTTAAAACATTCACTAAAAAGGTTAAAAACTGGCTGAAAAATAAACAAGAATGTACTCATGTATGAATTGATTGTCTACAAGGTGAGAGTGAATGAAGGGAAGGAATGAATGTGTTTGTTTATAGTGAGTGACGAAGGGAGGGAGGCCTGAAATAGGCAAATGTGAGTCAGGTTGTTATATTTGTGTATTTATAATATTTATAATATTTATAATTGTGTATTTATAATCTTTTTTGCATTGATGTATGTGGTTATTGTGTATTTCTTTTTTTTTTTTCTTTACTTGATTCTCTTTTCTAAAGCCCATCCAGGGACAAGAGTTGGTTATATTTGTGTATTTATAATATTTATAATTGTGTATTTATAATCTTTTTTGCATTGATGTATGTGGTTATTGTGTGGGGTTTTTTTTTTTTGTTTTTGTTTTTTCTTACTTGATTCTCTTTTCTAAAGCCCATCTAGGGACAAGAGTTGCAAATTAGCTAATAGCTATACACTCTATGTGCAACACATCAGATTGATTGTCATTGATTAATTGTCTATGTTTATTGCACTGTCCCTGTCAAATAAACTAATCTATCTATCTATCTAACTGTAATGATGTTCTGGTTAGTCCATCATTCAGTCAGATGTCTTCTAGGAGAACAGGGACAGAGTTCAGCCTGTCTGTCAGCACTGATACTATAATGGTAGATTTATAGAAGAAATCAGCTTGTTTATAGTTTATACTGTAATATTCTCACCAGAACTGGCTGTATCTGCAATCATTTTAGTAAATTAATCATCTCATTTTATTGAGAGTGGAGGCCTATGGTAGAGCATCCGCCCCACAGCTGGGAGGTCGTGGGTTCAAGCCCCGGTTGGGTCACACTAGAGACCATATAAAAATGGTACTACCTGTCTTCTAGCTTGGTGCTCAGCATAAGACAATGGGTGAAGGAGAAGTTGTTTGTGGCGGTGCCTTGCATGGCAGCGACCCCTCTGATTCTAGATGTGATTAATATTGTAAATGCGATTTTGTTCTACTGTACATGATTGGCTCTATGGACTGAATGACAAAGTTGTCTTCTTCTTCTTCGATATGGTTTCTCTATTTAGGCTCAGGAGCAAATTAGAATAATAGCTTTGTAACTCAGAAGGAGTTAAATTTATGAGAAAAACATTGCAAATTTATATGAAAAAGTCTAAATGTTATCAAAAACAGTCACAAATTCACAAAAAAGTCTCAGAGGTATACAAAAATAAATCACAAATTTATGAGGAAAAACCCCCCCACAAATTTTATGAGCAAAAGTTACAAATTTCTGTCATAAAAATCCCATTTGTGGGAAAATGTTTATGTTTATACAAGGAAATAGTTGTACATGGATTCAGTAGAAACAGGTCCTAAATGGATGATGAAAAAAAAATGTAAATTTATGAAAAGAGTCACAAATGTAGAAGAAAAATCTTGCAGATTAGTTTGTCTGTTGATTCAGCTGTTTTTGCTTCAGTAAGTCAGTAGCTACTGTCTTGCTGTTAATGTCATAGCTTAGCCCTACTTTTATTGAGCACAGTTTCTGTTTCACCCGCCTCTGTCACAGCTCTGTGCATGGACTCTGACATGCAGGGGAGCAGAACCGCTGATAGGAAATGTTTGAAGCCAGCATTACATTAGTGTGTCAGACGCCTCTGAGAACAGTGGAAGCGTCTACTTAATCCTCACTGCAACTTTTAACTGCAAAATAAAGTGGCAGTAAACTACCAGCTGCTGCTTGATTGGGTGCCCTGCAGTCTTCCAGATACTGAAGACAAGAAAGGAGCAACGGCTGCTCACATTCTGATTGGCAGTTGGGATGAGCAATCAAACAAAGGAGGCGTGCTGATTGGGTGAGCAAGATTGACAAGTGGGTGGGAAAATGCCACCCAGAGCCACTGATAGCCACGCCTCAGATTAAAAGCACACAACACAAACAAAACACAAAGCAAGCTCACACTCAGTCACTGTAAAGATGTGGGGACTAAAGGTGTAATATGTTCAGTGAATGGTGTGCTGGTTACATTTTTAAAGCCATCTTTGTGCAGTGAAGAAATATTGAGAAATTTGAATTCTTCTACTTCAGACAAGCTGTCAGCTATCTATTTGAGAAAGAGCCATTCTTTTAGCACTGTGAAGCTAGCGTCGGGTTCAATATTATTATTTGAATATGGGGCTGATTGTGTGGGAGCAGTATCCATGCCTGTCAAACCATGCGCTGTGCCATCCTAGGCACTAGTCCTCCAGAACCCTGAACCCCATAGAGTCTAGGGTGGCACAGTGTTTATGAAATGTGCCAGCATACCCATATTTTCTAATACAGTTTCTACCAGTGAGACTAAACTGAGTGGTCCATGGCTACTGTCATGGTCCTGGGGCACGGGTGGGTGCCGTGCCCAGTTCCCTGTCAAGTTTAGTGTTTTCTGTCTGCTTGTTTCTTTGTTATCATGTCGGCTGTACTTGGTTCCTGTTTAATTCTTGTCATTGTGTATCTGTAGTATTATGTACATTTTGGGTTCTATTGTGTTTGTATCTTTTGGTTTCCGGTTGTGTTTTATTTTGACAGCGCTGTGCAGCTTCCAGCTGTCAAACTGTTCGGAGCTGCACAGCTGCTATTCATTCTGTTATTTTCTCAGCTTATGGATCCACACCTGTTAACCATCATGAGAAGAGTATTTAAAGGGCACAACAACCTTCTCTGTTGTCACGCCCTACTAAGACGTCCTCAGATGTTGTGCTGCAGTCTGAGTGTTTTGTCTGCTGTCGCCGTTGAGGAGATCGCGTTGACCTCCGACCAGGTAATCTTGCCGTCTCTTAATTCCTTCAGCTGTTGAGCCCCGCTGTTCCCTGGGTGTGCTCCGGCTGTATTCGTCTCTGGTTCCCTGGTGTCTTTGAGCACCTCAGCCGTTTTTCCTGGGCTGTTCTGGTCGCGAGCTCTGCTCTCCTCCAGCGCGGGTTTTTTCCTGTTCTGTTACAAGTGTTGTGTTATTTGTATGTGCATTTTTCCTTTAATAAATGTTACAAACTCACAGAAGGCACTTGCTCTTGTTTTGCCTGTGAAACAGGCGCTTTGTGACAGAAGGACCAGTGTGACACCAGCCTCTGTGAGTTTGCGTTTCTTTTTTCTGCAATCATTTTTTCTACCCTTCTGTTTTTCACGTGCGCCCTGGGTATGTCACCAGCGCATCGGGGCCCCACTAACCAAGGCAAATCGGTAGCCAGGAGCCCCACCATTGATGAACTGTGGGCGGCGGACTTGGCCCAAGACTGTATTGATGCCACGCTCACTTCCTGTTCATTTAAAGAAGTCCATAGGAACGTGACAAGAGCGGCGGCCATCGTGGAGGCGCATCTGGGGTTAGGTGGTTACCCCAGGTATGCGGGCTTGCTCTATACCGTCTAATCCTCTGGATGGACCCTCACTGCCTGGTTGGAAACCCTCAGTCCTCAGCGCCGAGGGCCAGGTCTACAAAGAAGCGGCCTTGAGCTCCGGCGCCCTGCCTCCTTCGACAGGAGCCCGAGCCTCCGCCTCCTGCCCAGAATACATCAGCTGTGGCCAGAGGAGCACCAATTGTAACATCTTCAGTAGCAGGAACCATCATGCATCATGAAAGAACCTGCAGTTCTAGTAGTCTCTGCCCCAGCCCTGCGCCCACGCCCGGGATGGGAGGAATGGTCCATCTGTGCCCTGAATCCTGAACCAACAGATGGGGGTCCCCTGGGTTCAGCGGTGCCTGCAGCTAGGTCCGCTGCAGCAAGATCACCGGAGTCCTGGATGATGGTGGAGCTCGAGCTCAGGCAAGTGCTCTTTCTTGTTTTCACGTTCTCTGTTCTAGAAAGATCTTGCCTGGTTCTTGGTGAGGAGGTCCAGGTGCGGCCGTCAGCCACACCTGAGCCCTCCTCGCTTGGTTCCACTGCTGCCAGTGACCCTGACCCAGTGTGTGTGTGTCTGTCTCTGTTCCTTCTTCACCCGAGCAATTATCTAGGGTCACCGAGGTCTCCGTGGGTGCTGCTCCCCCTCCAGTCGAAGTATCTGTGGGTGCTGCTCCCCTTCCGGTCGAGGTCTCCGTGGGTGCTGCTCCCCCTCTGTCCAGGGCCTCCGCGAGTGCTGCTCCCCCTCCGTCCAGGGCCTCCATGGGTGCAGCTGTGCCTCAGTCTGGGGCCTCCACGGGTGAAGCTACGCCCCAGTCCGGGGCCTCCATGGGTGCAGTCATGCCACAATCCAGGGCCACCGTGGGTGCAGCGCCTCAGCCTGGGACCCCGTTGGTTGACTGCCTCCTTGGCCTGGTGCTCTCATGGGTCAGCCTCCGCATCATGGGTACCATGTTTCGGTTCAGGGTTACCGGGGACCGCCGTGGGTGCTTTGCCCCAGTCCAGGGCCGCCGTGGGTGCTACACCCCAGCCCGGGGCCACCATGGGTGCACCGCCCCAGTCCAGGGCCTCCGCGGATGCTACATCTTTGTCTGAGGTTGTCTTAGATCCCTTCACCTCGTCAAAGGTCCCCACCAAGCTGCCACTCCCCTCATCTGATTGGTCACTGCCACCTCTGGAGGGGGGAGTGGTCCCCCGTGGTCCGCTGGCCCATGAAGTCTGGGAGGCCACCCGATGCCCCCCCCCCCCCGGGTGGGTTGTTTTTCTTGTTGGGGGGAGTCTTCTGTGTGTGTATGGGGGGGGGGGGGTTGTGATGTTACCCTGGAGTGTCTGGGGTCCACCCCTTCAGGAGTCGGCTCTGTCCAGTTCCCTGTCAAGTTTAATGTTTTCTGTCTGCTTGTTTCTTTGTTGTCATGTTGGCTGTACTTGGTTCCTGTTTAATTCTTGTCATTGTGTATCTGTAGTATTATGTCCATTTTGGGTTCTGTTGTGTTTGTATCTTTTTGGTTTTTGGTTGTGTTTTATTTTGACAGCACTGTGCAGCTTCCAGCTGTCAAACTGTTCAGAGCTGCACAGCTGCTATTCATTCTGTTATTTTCTCATCTCATGAATTCACACCTGTTAACCATCATGAGACGGATATTTAAAGGGCACAACAACCTTCTCTGTTGTCGCGCCCTACAGAGACATCCTCAGATTTTGTGCTGCAGTCTGAATGTTTTGTCTGCCATTGTCATTGAGGACATCGCTTTGAGCTCCGACCAGGTAATCTTCCCGTCCCTTAATTCCTTCAGCCATTGAGCCCTGCTGTTCCCTGGGTGTGCTCCGGCTGTATTCATCTCTGGTTCCCCGGCATCCTTGAGCACCTCAGCCATTTTTACCAGGCTGTTCTGTTCGCCCTGGTCGCGAGCTCCGCTCTCCTCCGGCACAGGTTTTTTTTTTCCCCATTCTGTTATTAGTGTTGTGTCATTTGTATGTGCGTCTTTCCTTTAGTAGATGTTACAATCTCACAGAAGGTGCTTGGTGTCTTGTTTCGCCTTGTGGCAGCTACCAAACCATGTGCTGTGCCACCCTCGGGACTAGTGGTCAAGGACGCTCACCCATGGATGGTCAAAACCTCATGGAGTCTAGAGTGGCACAGTGTTTATGCAATGTGCCACACATGTGCCAACATACCCATATTTTCTAATACAGTTTGTACCAATGAGGCTAAACTCAGTGGTCCGTGGCTACCAAACTGAACACTGTGCCACCCTAGACTCCATGAGATTTTGACCATCCATGGGTGAGGGTTCTTGACCGTTAGTCCGTAGGGTGGCACAGTGCATGCTGCTGTGTCCTAATTTAAACATAACATCAAATCAATCCCCATGAACATACACAAATATCAGATGCATAAAATAAAACACCAAATAAGTTGTACCCCATGACCATCAAAACATACACATATGTACACATCACAGCATTCTTTATCCAGGCTGAAAAAATATGAAGAATTTCTTTGTCTGAATTCTAGCCATTTTGAAGGGGATCTAATGAAAGCACCCTTTACTTTTTCAATAGTGCATTAAATTCTTCTGGTAAGGATGCAGCCCTCTTTTATCATCCTCAAAGTGAGGTGGTAAATCTAAGATATCATAAATTTCCTTTAGGGTACTGGCGGTCTGAGGGAGTTTTTTCTGAGAATGCTGTTTGATAAATTTAATAGAGAACTTTCTGCATTCAAACTTCATAAGTTCCCATTTGAGAGAAAAAGAAATATTATTTTTGGATTTGAAGCTAGTTGTAATATCTTTAATGCCTGAACAATAAGAGGGTGATTGTAGGAACAGTGAATTAAATTTCCAGTATCCAGGAGTCTTATATATGTGAATTGGGTTTTGAATTGGAAAGAAGAAAGTCAGTACCAGCATGTCTGAAGGGAGCAGCAGAAATATTACTGGAGCAGAGGAAGGGAGCAGGGAGTCAGAGATAAGCCATAAGTCTCTGCAGGATTTCTGTGATAAATCAGCCTTAAACCATGTAAAATTGTTGTCAGAGTTGGGGTTCATGACTCTAAAGGCATCCAATAATGACAGAGGTCCATAATTACAGGTTTGAAATTATTAGTTGTCCCTTTGTGAGGAAATCTGTCCATGTCCAGATCAGGGTTTTCATTGAAGTCACCTCCTAAGATAAAAGAGGCTGATGCATATTTAGACTTTAGGGAGAGAATTTTACCTGACAAGTCTTGAAGGAGTGTCAGATTTAGGGTGGGTCTATTGAAACCATAAATGTTAACTAATTTTTTTTAAAAAGCAGTGTTAATTTGAACAGCGAGAATGAGCCAGCTGCCTTCAGAGGAATGCTGAGTTTCTAAAACACAACCTTTATTAAAGTTGGGGTCCACAGAGGTCAAGGTGCCCCCTGACAAGTTAGAGCCATGGGAAAAAAACTCAGGAATAAGGCGGACAACTTAATTATTCACCTGTTTTGTGAGCGCTGTCAGTATCAATAAAGATAATTTAAAAACATATCTGTCTCTATGGTAAATAACACAGGATTAAGTCATAGAATTTAGGGGTCGGGTTTAAATGACATAATGTTACACACTCTTGTACAGTAGGTGGCGGTATGTGTTGTCAGTAATAAGGAGCCAAGGACGAGGCCAGGCATCGAGCTAAACACACATTTATTGAGGGTCACAACACTGCATGTGTCTAACCATGTTTTTTTCTTGTAGATGCATTTTACTGCTTTTTTACATCTTGGCCAGGGGACTACAGATGAAAACTAGCCTTTTGGCTAATTCTGGCTTTTTTAACCATGTGTAATCATGTGTTTTATAAAATTGCATTGTCCCTTTTCAAATGAACTAAACTAAACTAAAGCACACGAGCGCAGCCGTCAGGCAGAGAGATGGCAAAGAGACCGCCCCTCCTGCCCACTGCCCTCTGATAGCCACGGGTGGTGGCGGAACCGGAAGGTGGAGCCACCACCCGTACCACACAAATAAAGGTCCAAACTTTAACACAACAGTAGGCACCTTTCAGTTGTTTGCTATCCACCAGTAACCAAAAGAAGAAGAGGAAGAGCTGTCTCTATGGTAACACTTCCTGGCTTCTGTAATGTAACTATTTATTGTTTAGATTGTAGCGGTGTGTAGCACCTTGGGGGAGCCAGATTGTCTAGCATCTCAGACAGGAGACAGTGGATAAGCTTGGGAGAACAAAGAGCAGGGGATTCCTGGTAAGACTGCAGGAAGGAGTCAAGGATGAGGGGGTTGAATGCAGTGTGATGCAAATGTCATGTTGTGTGTGATGTAAATGCCATGAAACTTAACAGAGGAGTTTCTGCTTGAGAGTCATTCTGTTCTGTGCTTGAAAGATGTGAGTGTGTAATAAATCGTCTGAAATGATTCCGCCTCTGATTTCACACACTCCACACTGGTGACCCAAGACGTATTATGGAACACGAGGGAAGATCCTCGGAGCCGTCCCGGCCAGGAAGCTACAGCGAGGTGGCAGCCATCCCACAGACAGCCAGGACTGGAACCCCCAGCCACGCGTGTGTGGTTTCAGTCAAGCTACCGGATTTCTGGCAGCACAACCCGCGCTCTTGGTTCCACCTCACTGAGGCCCAGTTCGCCCTCCGGGGAGTAACGGTAGATGATACCAGATTCTACCATGTGGTTGCAGCGCTCGACGCCCGCACAGCTCAGCAGGTAGCGAGCCTGCTCGATCAGCCACCAGCCAGCAGCAAATATGAAGCGCTCAAGGCTGCGCTCATCCAGCGCTACACGCTCTCGGACTGTGAGAGAGCAGAGAGGCTCCTGACGCGGACCGAGTTAGGAGATGGTTCAGCCGTAGACCTGATGGAGAAGATGCTGGCATTAATGGGCACGGACGACGGGCACTTTCTGTTTGCCCACCTCTTCCTCCGGAACCTTCCAACAGTAGCGAGAGCGGTTCTGGCCAATTCGCCGTGGCTGGCCGTATGCGGCTATCGTGCGCTAGCCCAGGAGGAAGACCGGATCATCATCACCACCAGGGCGATCACAGTCAATGGGGCAGTGGCGGAGCCCAGCGAGACTGGGCTCCGCCACTGGGCTCCGCCACTGTGTTTTGTGTTTTTTTCAAAATCATGAGCACAAGGCCTTGGACAGCCAGCTGCAGCGCCAGATAAGACTGGGCGCCAGACAGACAAAACATCTTCTGCCAAGGGTCCTTGGGTCTCTCTTATTATCATCAACACTGCTCAACACCGCACACACATTGATTCATGAACTGATTAAAGATACTGTACACTGCTCTCTTGTGTCTTGTGAATTCTATTGTATGCTAATGCATGAGGGTTTTTTTCTGTGTAGTCAAAATTTGGCTCACATATGAGCGTTTATTCTGATTACTATGTTTTTTCTCTCTCCTATTGTGTTTTCCTCCCCCTCCTCTCCCCTCTTTACCTCCACTGTTGACAGGCGCCTTGTATGGCGACGCGTCATTGGATGCGCCTAACGTGCGCGTCTAATGTCAAGTCAAATTCCTTGTGTGTTTACTTGTAAATATACTTGGCAATAAAGCTGATTCTGATTCTGATTCTGATTCTGACAACCAGAGGAGGCGAGGAGCCACCGACGGTAGCGGCAGCGGGGGCCAAGGAGCGCCAGAGAGACACGCTCTGCTTCTACCACCGCCGCTTCGGAGAGAAGGTACGCAGATGTGCGCCACCATGCCAATTCAAGCGCTCGGGAAAACGCCGAGGCCGGGGGTCAGTAGCAGCTGCAACCCTCAGTGAAGAGAACAAGCTGCTTTACTTAAAGGATGTACGCTCTGGGAGGCGTTTCCTCATGGACACCGGAGCGCAGAAGAGCTTCATCCGGCCGACCTACGCTGACCGGCTGGCAGGATCTAGCGGCCCCGGGATGTTGGCAGCAAACGGCTCGGATATTAAGACCTTTGGTGAGAGGACTCTGCTCTTATCTCTACACGGCCGTACATATGAGTGGACTTTTGTCGTAGCAGCACTGAATTACCACATACTGGGGGCTGATTTTCTGTGTGCATATGGTTTACTGGTTGATGTTGCTAACAGGCGCTTGGTTAATGCACTGTCCTTTGACTATCTCCCCGTACAGCTCGAGTGACCCAGCCAACAGCACAAGCCAACGTCACAGCTACAGGCGATAAGTTCCACACACTGCTCACTCAGTTCCCAGAACTCACGGTCCCGACGTTTTCCGCGGCCATCGTTAAACACGGGGTGGAGCACTTTATCACCACCACCGGGCTGCCCGTTTTTGCAAGACCTCAGCGCTTGGACGCAGCTAAACTGGCCATAGCGCGCGAGGAGTTCGCCAACCTGGAAAGGTTGGACATCATCAGGCGCTTTAACAGCCCATGGGCATCCCTGCTACACATGGTCCCTAAGGCTGAGGGATCGTGGCGACCGTGCGGGGATTTCCGCAGGTTGAACAACGCCACAGCGCACGATGGCTACCCAATTCCCCACATACAGGATTTTTCCGTTCACCTCACCGGCGCGCGCATTTTTTCCAAAATAGACCTGGTCCGTGGTTACCACCAAGTCCCAGTGCGCGCTGAGGACATACCCAAAACAGCGGTAATAACCCCGTTCGGTCTATTCGAGTTCCTGCGCATGCCATTCGGGTTAAAAGGAGCGGCACAGACGTTCCAGCGCATGATGGATGCAGTGCTGTGCGATCTCCCGTTTGTGTTTGTCTACCTGGACGACATCCTGGTAGCCAGTGCGTCCGAAGACGAAGACGAAACCCACCTCACAACGGTTTTCCGGAGGTTGGAGGAGCACGGGTTAATAATCAACCCGGCGAAATGCCAGTTCGGCGTGACGGAGATTGATTTTTTGGGGCACCGCGTCTCTCTGGAAGGAGCGATCCCACTGCCCGACAAAGTGCGCGCCGTGGCGGATTTTCCCCGGCCTCATACAGTCAGGGCACTGCAGGAATTTTTGGGAATGGTGAACTTTTATAATCGTTTCCTTCCCCGCGCGGCGCAGCTCATGCAACCATTATACGCCGCGCTCAAGAGACAGAAACCCGCGGATAGGGTTGATTGGACCCCGGATCGAGAGTGGGCGTTCTCGGAAGTTAAAGCGGCCCTGGCAAACGCCGCACTGCTGGCGCATCCAGACCCAATGGCCCCCATAGCGCTCACCACCGACGCTTCAGACGTGGCCATAGGGGCTGTCGTGGAGCAGCGCGTCGCCGGGGCTTGGCAGCCGCTCGCTTTTTTCAGCAGAACTCTGCGCGACAGCGAACGTAAATACAACGCGTTTGGCAGAGAGTTGCTGGCCCTTCACCTGGCCATACGCCACTTCCAGTTCTGGCTGGAAGGGCGATTCTCCAGTTCTGGCCGCGGAGCAGATTAGCGATGCAGACGTGCGCGCGCTCCAGTCTGGACCAACAGGGTTAAGGCTGGAGAGCAGGGTGCTGCAGGATGGCGGCCCCCCCCTAATCTGCGATGTCTCCATGGGTCGCCCGCGTCCGGTGGTCCCGGCCGCGTGGCGCCGCCGCGTGTTTGAGTCGGTTCACACTCTGGCGCACCCAGAAGTGCGTGCATCGGTCAAAATGGTGGGAGAGAAATTTGTGTGGCCGAGCCTACACAAACAAGTGAAAGAGTGGGCTGCAGCCTGCGTGGCCTGCCAACGAGCCAAGGTACGCAGACACACAAAGGCTCCCTTGGAGCCGTTTCGTATTCCGGCTAAGAGGTTCGACCATGTTCTCGTGGGCCTCCTCCCGCCATCACAGGGGTGCACACACCTCCTGACAATGGTGGACCGCACCACGCGCTGGCCAGAAGCGATCCCGCTGGCGGCAACCGCGTCCGCGGATGTAGCGCGCACTTTTTTAACAGCATGGGTGGCGTGTTTTGGAGTCCCGTCGGACATTACGTCCAACAGGGGCCCACAATTTGTTTCCGAACTCTGGTCTGCAATGGCCCACAGCCTGGGTGTTACAATTCACCGCACAACCGCGTACAACCCACAGGCCAATGGGTTATGTGAGCGTTTTCATAGATCACTGAAAGCAGCACTCAGGGTTTCATTGACGGATGCAAATTGGGTAGACAGGCTGCCATGGGTTTTATTGGGGTTGCGCTTCACGCCGAAAGAGGATCTGGAAGCTTCCCCGGCAGAGCTGGTTTTTGCGCAGCCACTACGGCTGCCTGGGGAATTTCTGCCAGATAATCCCGCGCCGGACAGCAGCCCGTCTCAGCTTTTGCAGCGTAGCGCAATCACAGGCACGCTGCCGGGCCCTGCCCACCACAGATTTCCGCGTGTTTTCGTGCCTAAAACTTTGAAGAACGTGGAGTTCGTGTTTGTCAGACACGACGCCCACCGCCCTCCATTGCGCCCACCCTATGATGGACCGTTCAGAGTGTTGGAAACAGAGGATAAGCATTTTTTGCTAGACTTGGGGGGTAGGAGGGAAAAAATTGGCATAGACAAACTCAAACCCGCTTTCGTTGTGGCGGACGAGCAAGTGCTGTTGGCTAAGGCCCCTCGGCGTGGAAGACCCCCACGGAGAGCTCCCCAGGGAAACGATTCACCAGAGCAGCCACACGGACAGACCGAAGTGCCCCCCCCAATAACAGCCCACCCACAGTCAGACACACTTCCAGCAGCCCCCCACCAGCACAGCAGCGCCACGGAGGCGGTAAACCCCAGTTACAGCAGATACGGGAGGAGATGGAAGCCCAAGCAGCATGTGGACTGATGTTCAATTGTTCTATCACAGCATGTGGACTGTTATTCTATTGTCCTATCTAAGGATCTGGGGGGGGGATGTGTAGCAATGTGTAGCACCTTGGGGGAGCCAGATTGTCTAGCATCTCAGACAGGAGACAGTGGATAAGCTTGGGAGAACAAAGAGCAGGGGATTCCTGGTGAGATAGCAGGAAGGTGTCAAGGATGAGGGGGTTGAATGCAGTGTGATGCAAATGTCATGTTATGTGTGATGTAAATGCCATGAAACTTAACAGAGGAGTTTCTGCTTGAGAGTCATTCTGTTCTGTGCTTGAAAGATGTGTGTAATAAATCGTCTGAAATGATTCCGCCTCTGATTTCACACACTCCACAAGATATTGTAATTCATATGGAGCTCTTATTTGTGTGGAACTGAATGGTGGCTCCGCCTTCCGGTCCCGCTAACCCCGTGGGTATAAGAAGGGCTGCAGGTGGGGGGGCGGTCTCTTTCACCTTTACCTCTGCCAGTGGCTGCATGTGTAGTTAAGTGCATGGAGCCCTGTATTTAATAAACAAGTGTTCAGCTTTACTCCTGGTGTTCTCTTTGACTCCAAACTGGAGTCACATGGAGGCATGCGGGACACCAATTCGGCCGTTCTTGGAGCTCTCGGGTGAGCCGCCTGTACCGTGGCCTCTGTGGTACGAAGCTTTTCAAATGCATATGGTGGCGTTTACCCCGGAGGGCTGGAGAAGCTCAGGGCACATGCCTTGCTTGTGCACAACCTGGGAATGGAGGGACAGAGGATTTGGGGCACACTTGGTGACAACTTTGAAGAAGTGGTTGAGTTAGTGGCGTGCCATTTCAGGGCGCAGAACAACATCATCGTCCGGGGGATTAATAAGTTCAGACAGCGCTGCCAACAGGTAGGCGAACCCATTCAGTGGTTTGTGTCGGACTTGAGGCAGTTGGCCACCGAGTGTCGATTTGGGCTGTTGGAGGAAGAAATAGTTCGCGACCAGTTGGCAGAACACACCAACTGTGCTGCGGTCTGCTCCAAGCTGCTCACATTCCCGAGTGAGTTGACGCTGGCCAGGGCCGTCGAGTTGGCGCTCCAGCTGGAAGCAGCAGACAAGCTAACTCAGGAGCTAAGCGAGCATCTATCACCGAGAGATTTACGATCCCCCATGGCTACGCAGGTAGTGGACCCGGACAGCGATAGGAGCGTTGAGGACGACGCGGAGGGAGCCAACGCTGTACAGATGAGGTCTACCCCAGGGAAGCCCAGGTGTATGGGCTGCGGGTCCATGAAGCACTGCTACAAGGCCAGAGAGTATGCGGCAAGAGGGAAGCGCCATCTACATCACTTCACAAGAGTATGCCAGTCAGCAGAACAAGAGAGCCTGCCCAGAAACTTGACCCCTCCCACCCCAACAGTAATACATACTGTGTCCTTGAGTACCAGTGGGTGCGCACATTGCACGGTAGTGTTGGATGGAGTACCGGTACCAATGCCGATTGACACGGGGGTGGAGAGTTCTCTGCTGAACTGGGTTACAGTTAGGCAATTTTCTCCCCACTACAGAATTGGAGGTGACTCAGCGCCACTTTGCGGCTATGGAGGAGGACCGTTGGCCACGGTGGGTACCGTCAGACTGACGGCTCGGTACAAGTCAGCGGAGATGGCCGATGTGGAGTTCATCGTGACGGCCTGCGGCACGAACATCATGGGCTGCAACCTGTTCTATGGCCTCAGATTTTCCATCAGGAGAGGCACTGGGGAAAAGTGGTTGGGCTGTGGACTGTGGGACCGACCGGTTCCGAGAGTTCGGGATGACACTGTGTGAGATGAACAATTGCAGGGTACTCTGGAATGTGGACAGACCTTGTCGTGCTCAGGGTCGCCGCGGGAGGGCCCCAGTGCCAGTGTCCGAGTCACCCTGGAAGAGGGTATCCGGGTGGCACGGGGGAGAGTCTACAGCGGTGAGCGATGCCCAAAAGATGGTCCCAGGTGTTCCCGGAGCGCAGCCGTGGTGGGCCGGTGAACACAGGGCCACATCGGCAGGGTCCGCAGCAGGTTTACAAGCAGTCGGGGCAGGACTGAGTGGCACTGGGAGAGTGAATGCCAGGTGGAGACACCGCAGGCCGTGCAGGGCCCCGCTTGGAGTCGCAGACTAGGTTCGGGCGGAGGTGAGGTCCAGGCAGGTGAGAACCAAGCGGAAAATGGAACAGTACCAGGGCCAGTTGCAGGTGATGGGTGAGCAGCAGGACGGTTACCTTCTGCTGTCGGATGGCTCATGGCGTCATCCTAATGAGTTATGGCATGCCCCGAAGAAGGCGGTTAGGCATGGCCCCAGATGATTGGAGCGTCCGGAGATGTAGAGGAGAAGGTATGCCGGGATTGAACTGACCAGCTGTGGCCCAGGAAGTGAGCTACCTACAGGGGCGGACTGAATGGTGAAGGGGGGCACGGGTCATCCTCACCGAGGTATGGATGTGT
Organism: Pholidichthys leucotaenia; assembly: GCA_020510985.1. Taxonomy (NCBI): domain Eukaryota; kingdom Metazoa; phylum Chordata; class Actinopteri; order Cichliformes; family Pholidichthyidae; genus Pholidichthys; species Pholidichthys leucotaenia. The sequence goes on from CM035836.1 coordinate 45,447,811, forward strand.
ATATTAATCTGTATTTATAGTTCTGGGATTATTTTGGTGTTCTGTTTTAAGTAGGAGACACAGCAGTAATTTTCTTTTAGTTTATAACTGGACTTTTATATTCAATTCAATTCAATTCAAACGTTTATTTCAAACTCAGGGTTCATATTAAGAGCAAAAACTAAAACGAGTAGAAAATAGATAAACAAATAAATAAAAGTATATACAGATCAGCAGACACTCGGCGCTCTTGTAACAACAATAACATACAATAATGGGCTCAGTATAAAATGGAACGCCACCACTTCCAAATGCTGGAATGAAGTGTGAGTGACGAGTTGCCAATTGCTGATATAAGATGATTGTTACATGCCAGCAACCTTCTCAAAAAACTGTAAACATTTTTACGTATCAATTCGCCAAAAGACGGAATGTTCACAGACACAAACATCTTGCTTGCACTCGACCTTCGTGGTACATCTAACAACCTTCTTAGGGAGTTATTATATGCAATGCGGATTTTGTTCCTAACAGCAACATTGCTATTAAACCATAAAGGCGAGCAGTACATTGAGGTACAGAAGGTCTTGAACAACATACATTTGACATCAGGAGAACATCTATGGAAATTACGCAACAGTAAATTTGTTTGAGCGTACAGTTTCCTGAGATGCCTGTTACAATCAACATTGGTCTTAGATTCAATCCACACACCTAGGTATTTGACTTTTTCAACAAAGTTCAAGCTATTACCACAAAGTGGCATAACAGGATTCGACGTATTGACACCCTTTGGTTTGAAAGCCATACACATAGATTTAGTACAGTTGAACAGGATGTCATTTTTTTCACCAAATTTTTCATATACCGAAAGGAGATGTTGCATCGCTGCAGTAGACAAACTTAACAAACAGAGGTCATCAGCGTAGAAAATGTGATTTAACAGTGCACCGTTAAAGGAGCCGCCCACATTAGTATTGTTCAACAGTACACTGAGATCATCAACATAGACATTAAACAACAAGGGTGACAGTATACCACCTTGTTTAACACCGTTGGTCACATGAAATTTGGATGAGGTGACATTGCCCCATCTAACAACCATAGACTGCCTTCTGTACCAGTATAGCAGGATGCTAACAATGTAAATAGGAATACCTCGATCGATCAATTTTCTGAACAAACACCAGTGGTTAATCCTGTCAAAAGCTTTGCTAGCATCTAGGAACGTAGCATAGACACTAGTGGAATGGCTTCTGAAGTAGTCAACAAATTCATGGAGTAGGTAAACAGCCTTGTCAGTTGAAAGAGCTGATTTGAAACCAAACTGATTGTCGTTTGTCCACAAATAATCCTCAGTTCTGTTCAGGAACAAACCCTCTAACAGTTTAGATATAACATTTGCAATAGCTATAGGTCTGTAGTTGTTCATATCAGAAAGACTGGCACACTTGTTTTTCACCAAAGGAATAATAACAGAGTCCATCAACATATCTGGCATGTAACCATGAACAAACATACAGTTAAAACACAATGACAACAGAATACACAAATTGAAATCAGCGTTGATGAGGCATTCACTGGTGAGACAGTCAGGGCCAGCTGATTTGCCTTTCTTGAGAACTTTGATCAGTGAATCAACTTCAACAGGAGTATCAGCAGAAATATCAGAGGCATCAAACATGTCGTTATACAGACGAATATCATGCATAACAGAATCCTTCATTGAAACATTCTTGACTGAGTTGAAAATAGCTTCATACTGACATTTCCACTTTTCAGCAATATTAACGTCACCAGTCACACCATCAATAGTGTTTGATCTGACAGACCGGTGGGAGCTCATAGCCTTCGTTTGTTTCCAGAATTCTACCATGTTCAGTTCACTCATGTGATTAGCTAGCTGGTCGCATTTGATACTTTCTTCATTGCGCCTGCATGCTCGTAGAGCATATTTGAACCTAGCCCTGCAATTTTTCATGTTTTCAAATATTGGACCAGAACGTGGTTTGCTATTACTCCTCCACCACAAAAAAGCATCCCGAGCAGCTGTGTGAGCCTCGCTAACGACATCATTCCAGCCTGGGACGTTATATTGGGTGGCCACACTGTGACTAGGAATGCATTCACTCACACAGTAATTTAAAGCATCAACAATATCACTGTAGAACCTGTCGATATCGTCCCTGTGTGCCGCACAATTACGGTCGTGACACCTGATGGCGTCCATAGGAGCACGGATGTTACAGAGTTTCCTACGAGTAAGTTTCTTATATCTGGACAGGTCTGACGCTGTGGCATCACGCCATTTGTATGTTCTACTGCCCGTTGTGGCTGAGGGAGCTTCCCGGGGGCCACTTACAGCACTAGAAACCTCAATATCTATAGATAAAGGTACATGATCAGAACTCACATAGTCAAACAGAACTTTGATATTGGACATGTTATCATGGCCTGAGGATGTAGTCACACAGTGATCAAGCCATGATGTAGAGCCATGAGCCATGCTAACATGAGTAAAGGTATCACCTGGTAAGATAATCCTGTCTGAGATGTGTAAGGAGTAACTCTCACAAAAAGACACCAGTTCGTCTCCAAAACAACTTGAACGTGCTGTATTAGCGTTGAAGTCACCAATTGTGAACACATATGGAGTTGGAAAGTCCTCGGTGATACGTTTAACAAGACTCAGGCAGTGCAAGTATTCATCCAAGTTTTCAACACTGTCATAGGGGAAATATACACATAATATAAGACAGTGAAAGTCACCCAGGTTGACTTCAATACCTGTAACTCTTAGGCAATCGTAAGTTTTCACAACACAACTGTTCGCAAGTGACTTCCGCCATAGGATACCGACGCCGCCATAGGGGCGACCTAAGATAACACGTTCTTCCGTATCCATAAAAGAAACACCTTGTCCTATAAAGTCACCATGTAATCTGCTCAGAATAGACAATTCATTTTCGAACAACCAGTGTTCCTGCAACAACACAATGTCATGGTTATCACATAAACTGGAGATCTCATTGGATGAAGTTTTTACATTCTGGCAGTTGAATGAACATATTCTAAGGTTGGTCCTACTATTGAATGAGTATAATGACAAACACAATAATGACAATCACATGTAGATCATTTCCTCTCAAAAAACTGTCGAAGGTATAAACCAGATGGCCACACATTTTTGTCAAGCAACTTCTTGCTGCAACTGGCAGGACATGTAATCTTAAAAGAGGCATAACCATCATACTTGGTTTCTAGTTGCTCAATCTTGATATTGTCATTTAATTTAACACGGGTTTCGATGTAGGAGCGTACATGATGGGGTCTGGTGGTGGGGTCAAGTCGACTGATGAAGACTTGGTGCTTCTTATGACCTTGACCTTGACCCTGATGCCTGCCAGACCACCTACCAGACTTTGGTACAACGCGTAACTGTGAGTGGGGGCGTGTCATGTTGACAACCTGTAGCTGGTTCGTGGTCTGCTTGGCAGTCGGTTGGTTGTCAGACGATTGAAGTACATTAGCATATGATCTCTTCTTCTTCTTGGAACTGCGACTCACAACTTCCTCGAACCCATCCTCGCGCTCTTCGGTAATTACAGCAACTTTGGCAGCTTTGGCAACCCCAGAAGGGCTGCTGCCGACAGCGACATCAGAACAGGCCTCTGTAGAGCTAGCGGCCTTGTCCGCAATCTCCCCGTCGGCCTTGGCGGACGGTGGAGGACCACGGGCTACATTGGCGATCGGGGTGTGGACGTCAGCTGCTACCACGTTCTCCCCATCGCTGGTGGGGATGGCAGCACTCTGAGTACTGCCAGCTTCATCGTCGCCTTCCACGACCAGGACGTCAGCTGGAGAGGGTGTGTCGTCGAGTTTGGAGTTAATAGCCGCCACGCCGTCCTGGATAGCAGATATCGTTGTGAACACGGTAGCAAGGCTCTCTTCAAGGGACATCACACGGCACACGTCCTTAGACAGCCTGGTAAGGTCAAATGACTCCAATGAAGCTGGTGGCAAATTCTTGAGGTTCAGGGCAACATATTGTGGTGCCAGCTGACCAGCCTCATTCAGCTTGTGGTAGATGTCGCCGATGTCGTCTTTCTTCTGGTTGTAGCCGGTCCTCTTCTTCATCCGCGAGCTTCCTGCTGGACACTGCTCGAACAGCAACTTCTTTGCTCTTTTAACCTCGTTCACGTCGTAGAAGTCGCCAACCCATTTCACAAGATAGGTCTTCGGGACATTACCCATGTTGTTCTGCATAAAGCACAACAGCTCACAGACGGGCCTCTGACGTGGGAGTGCTGAAGTTGGCCCATGCTGGGGATGGTCGTCACCATGGTAGTCTCCAGCCATATCTGACGTTAGTCCATTTAGTCCAGGAGACATTACTGACAGTTATCTAACAAGATACTATCATGTATATAGCACACCAACTTATATATATATATCATACGCGGCAGAGTAACCCACCTCGCCGTGGGTGTGTGGGGGGGGGGGGGGCGTAGGATGGCAGTCTGCCCATCTACCCTAATTTTAGTTATTTTGTGTGAATGCTATAGGTCCCTTTTGTGATTTTAGTTTTGTTTTGTTTAGCTGATGATTCAGGTTCCAAATTGGGGTGGGCTGATTGTATATGTGTTTTGGATTTTTCTACAGGTGGGGGGGAATATAATATAGTGATTTATTGTTTATATATTGTATTTCGTATGGAGCTATATTTGTGTGGCATTGGGTGGCAGCTCCGCCTTCCGGTGTTATGCCGAGAATTGCTCGCTTGCTGAGAATTGCATCCCATCCGCAAAAACTATAAAATATAACACTACAGCCAGGCTTGTAACTGTTTGTGCATTTTTAGAAGCACCCATTATACATTTTTAGAAACAAAAAATTATTACCTCTTGTAAACTATCTTTAAATTATGTTTATTCGCCAGACGTTTTAGTGTTTCAAAGAGGGTTAGAAATTAATGTGATCCAACTCCACGTTTTACGAGCTTTAAAGTCCAGATTTTGCATTTATGCACTGCCAGTAAAAAGGGTAATCACTTTTAAGTATTTTCAAAGTATATAGTTGTATTGACTTGACTTACACTAAACACCTGCTTGCGACAATGGGATGCAATTCTCGGCAAGCGGGTAATTTGACTTGCCAGTATGACATAGCGTTTACAAAATTAACCAAGTGCATTCTGGGAACAAAAGGCCTTAGTAGTTCGCTGAGATCACGTCAACATAGCAGACATAGGGAAGTATAGAGCTCGCTAGCTGTGTTGTAAACTGTTACAGTCATTCTTACAACCACCGTGGAAAATAGGAATAGGCTTTCATTGTTTTCCAGCATGGAAGAACAGCACAGCCCACGTTTCGGATGAAACAAAGAGACGACGTCTGGCCTGGATTGCAGCAGTGAGAAGACCCAATATAACTTTCAACTACACTCCTTTATTGATGATGGTGTGTGCTATGTCGGTAAAAGGGAGCCAAGGACGAGACTGAGCGTTGAACTGGACACAACTTTATTTGTGACTCACTCTCACAATACAGGCGCTGCCGTCAGGATGAGGGGAGACCAAAGAGACCGCCCCTCTTCCTCACAGCCCTCTTATTCCCCAGGTGGCAGCGGAACCGGAAAGGTGGAGCCACCACCCGTGTCACACAAAAATATGTCCCCATAACAACACAACACCCCCCACCCCCTTCAAAAAAAAGTGGTCCACAACATATGCACACAATGGAGACCCTCCCCAATTTGGAACCCGACTCATGCACTAAAACTAAACAGAAATACTTAAAGGTCTATTACACTCACTCAAAACAACTAAAACTGGGGGGGGCGGGGACAGGTGGACTACCGTCACACCGCCACATGGCAAGATGGCTTATTCTGCTATCTATATTAAAAGAACAGTCCACTAAACAGAAAACTGCTGTGTTCCTAAAATAAATATATAAAACACAAAACAATCCCATTAACAGAACTAATATACAACTCGGTTAGCCCCCATTTCCATCACCATGCATTATATACAGTGCATCTGGAAAGCATTCATGTCGTCGGCCTCCGTCGGTCTATGATGACCATGGAAGAGAATCCTAAACGTCTACTCTGCTGGAACAGCACCGCCTGTGGCTGAACAGGCCGATGCACGAATGGCAGTCCCTGTCACACAGGTCGCACTTGTGGGTGGTCTCCGTGCTGCTGGGTCTGTGGCGGTTCTTCCTGCGGGTCCTTTTTTCATCTGCTGCAGCAGTCAGTCTCTCTTCACCCGCCTTGAGCTGTCTGGTCAGGGTGCCTCTCCATTTGGAGCGGTCCGTTGCAAGGTCCTCCCAGCGCTCTGTGTTGATCTCCAGGGCCTTCACATCTCTCTTGCAGACGTCTCTAAAGCGCAGCTGTGGGCGGCCAACGTCTCTCCTGCCAGTCACCAATTCTCCGTAGAAGACGTCTTTGGGGATTCTGCCATCCTCCATACGGTGGACGTGGCCTAGCCAGCGGAGCCTGCGCTGCCTGAGTAGAGTGAACATGGAGGGAAGGCCGGTGTGGGACAGAACTTCTGTGTTGGGCACTTTGTCCTGCCAGGATATGTCCAGGATGTGGCGAATGCAGCGCAAGTGGAAGGAGTTCAGTCTCTTTTCCTGCCGGGCGTATGTTGTCCACGTCTCACTCCCATAGAGCAGTGTGCTGATGACGTAGGCGTTGTACACTGCCATCTTCGTCTTGACAGAGAGTTTGGGATTCTCCCACACTCGTGTGGTGAGGCGAGCGAGTGTGAAGGCTGACTTTCCAATCCTCTTGTCGATCTCTGTATCTGTACAAACAGAAATCAATTCAAAAAGAGGTACAAATATTATTTGCTGAAAGGATATATGTTAGAAGGGTAGTATTTATATGTACGATTCACTATACTCACTCTGGGACACTATGGGACACTATGGAATGGTGGGTGGGACAGCACTGTGCATATCTGTGTTGTTTGAGGCTGGTTTTGATGTATGGGCATCAGTATATGCTAGGATGGATGGGTGTTAATGTTGATATGTACAAAATACAGTTAATTGTTTACTTGGGGTCTTAAATGTGGTAATTTGTATATAATTCACATGAGTGTATTTATGGAAAAGAGGAGATGGAATTAATAAGTGTTCACTTCTTCCTTCTCCCTTTCGAACACTGTATACTGTTACTTTATTGCATTTGTCATTTGTTTTGTTTTTGTTATACTTTTTTGTTCGAAATAAAGTATCTATCTATCTATCTATCTATCTATCTATCTATCTATCTATCTATCTATCTATCTAAGAGAGAGGTTGTTGCTGATCGTGGACCCCAGGTACGTGAACTGATTCACGACCTCCAGCTCATAGTCGTCAATGGTGATGGTTGGTGGTGCTTCCGTGTCTTGCGCCAAGACGTTAGTCTTCTTCAGGCTGATGGTAAGCCTGAAGTCCTTGCATGCCTGGGAGAAGCGGTCCATCATGGTCTGAAGCTCCTGCTGTGTGTGGGTTGCGACTGCAGCATCATCTGCGAACATCATGTCTCTGATTAGAGCCTCGCGTACTTTGGTTCTGGCTTTCAGGCAGGCGAGGTTGAAAAGCCTGCCGTCAGATCTTGTGTGCAGGTAGATTCCCTCTGTTGCTGTGCTGAAGGCATGCCTCAGGAGCATAGCAAAGAAAATCCCAAAGAGGGTTGGCGCAAGTAAACAGCCCTGTTTCACTCCACTGCGCATGTTGAATGGCTTTGAGACGTTGCCGTCGTGCTGCACTATCCCCTGCATGTTGGTGTGAAACGATTCGATGAGGCTTTGCAACTTTGGTGGGCATCCTATCTTTGGCAGGATCTTGAAAAGGCCCTCTCTGCTGACCAGATTGAACTCTTTAGTGAGGTTGATGAAGGCGACGTACAGGGGCATGTTCTGTTCTCTGCATTTCTCCTGAAGTTGGCGGATGGAGAATATCATGTCTACTGTCGATCGCTCAGCGCGGAAGCCACACTGAGACTCGGGGTAGACACGTTCGGCAAGCTTCTGTAGACGAACGAGAACAACTCGTGCGTAGACTTTGCCAACAACGCTGAGGAGGGAGATGCCCCTGTAGTTGTTGCAGTTGCTTCTCTCCCCTTTGTTTTTGTAGAGGGTGATGATCTTGGCGTCCCTCATGTCCTGTGGTACGGCACCTTCCTTCCAGCACTGGCAGAGGACGTCATGCAATGGCAGCAGTAGGGCGGTCTTGCAGTGCTTGATCAGGTCGGGGGGTATGCCGTCGTTGGCGGGTACCTTGCCAGCGGCCAAGCTATCAATGGCCTTGCTGAGTTCGTCGATGGTTGGCTCGGCGTCAAGTTTGTCCGTGGATGGCAGGCAGTCGATGGCATCAAGGGCTGACGGTGTCACGGTGTTCTGTCTGGAGTAGAGGTTGGAGTAGTGTTCCACCCATCTCTCCATCTGCTTGTTCTTTCCTGTGATCATCTCCCCAGTGGAGGATTTGAGGGGGGCCGTCTTATTCTGAGTCGGACCAAATGCTTTCTTGATGCCATCGTACATACTACGGATGTTCCCTGTTATGGCAGCGGTTTGAATGTCTTGGCTGAGCTGAGTCCAGTACTCGTTGGCACAGCGCCGAGCAGTCTGCTGAACTTTGCTTCTCGCAGCCCTGAGAATCTGGAGATTCTTCTCGTTTGGGTACTTCTTGTACTCGGCAAGTGCTGAGCGCTTGGCTTCAATGACGGGGGTCATCCCGGTCAACTTGGCATCAAACCAGTCCTGTGACTTCGAGGTCTTCCTCCCAAAGGTAGCCAAGGCTGTGCGGTGGGTGGTGTTTCGCAGCTCTTCCCACTTCTGCTTTGCAGATTCTCCTTCTTGTGGTACACCAAGTTCCTACTCAAAGGTGGAGGCAAACCGCTCAACAAGTTCTGGTTGGGCCATCTTGCTGGTGTCAATCCATGCCTTTCCAGGCTGTCTAGCATGATGGAATTTCTTCAGCTACAGCTTGACCTTGCAACACACCAATAAATGTCTGTGTCGCAATTTGCAGTCTGGAATGAACAGGTGATTAGCACGTTCTTCAGTGAGGTGTGCCTGGTCAGGATCAAGTCCAGCTGGTGCCAGTGCTTTGAGCGCGGATGTCGCCAGGAAACCTTGTGTTGGGGCTTGGTCTTGAAGAACGAGTTTGTGATGCACAGATCGTGATATGTGCAGAACTCGAGCAGCCGCTGTCCGTTGTCGTTCATTCTGCCCATGCCAAATGGTCCAAGACAGGAGGGCCAGGAGTCGTGGTCAGCACCCACTCTGACATTGAAGTCTCCAAGGAGAATGAGTTGTTCAGAGTTGGGGATGATCCTGACAGTTGTTGCGAGATTCTCGTAGAATTCGTCTTTCGCCTCTGGTGTGGCTGTCAGTGTTGGGGCATACACACTGACGAGGGTGACTGGGCCTTGAGTGGTGTTCAGGCAGAGGGTGAGGAGTCGTGGAGAGCCATTACTGCCCGGTTCCACTATCTTCAGCAAGGTGTTCTTCACTGCGAAGCCCACTCCGTGTTCCCTGTGTTCGTCACTGCCCTTTCCCTGCCAGTAGAACGTGTAGTCCTTCTCTCTCAATGTGCCTGCGTCAGCCAACCATGTTTCCTGGAGAGTGGCGATATCCACTTCCAGTCTCTTCAGCTCATTATTGATGATGGCAGTCTTCCTGGTGTCGTTGATGTCCTTGAGGTTAGCAGCGAGTCCTGTCATTATAGTGCGGACGTTCCAAGTTCCCAGTTTTAGAGTTGGTCTCTTTTGGGTTTTTTTTTTGCCTGGTGCAAAGGTTCTCAGCCTGCCATTTGGACTTCTCCTCATCCCCATGCACCCAATGAGGAAAGCAAGCTGTGGTGGGACAACACCTTATTGGCTGGGGGCTGCCCAGCTTGAGGCGGGCGGTAGCTGTCCAGTGAGATCCGATGATCCCTCCCACCGTCGGGAACAACCCCTGGCGCCGCGCTCTACGCCAATTGAGCGCTGGCTTATAACCGGTAACTGTCATTCCCCGTGTTTTGTCTACGCCAAAGGCGAAGCTGGAGTGTCCCCTCCAGTGATCCGGTGTTCTACCTTCCAGCGTTGGGCGTTGGCAGGATTCAAGCCTGGGCAGGAAGATATGGAGGACAAGATGTTGCCCATGCAGCATGTCCTCCCTCTCCACGTCACTGATGAATCCAAAGGAACAGCAGGGCTGCTACAATTTGGCACCAGCGCCGTTGCAGGAGCTGCCAGAACAATGTTGAGCACAACAGAGAACTGCCTTAGGGACTCTGACTCCGGATTTTTCCTCAGGGTTGACTCCCGAAGCCTTTCCCGTGACCGGATGTGCTGCAAAGCAGCGGAGGTTTGAAATCAGGGTTTACCTTCCCCTAGATGGGCTACCTTCCCAGGTTGACGAGCCACCATCTACCCGAAGCATCTGGTTTTAAGGCGCCAGAGATCCACCCTTGCCCCCTCTCCTAATAGTAAAAGCAGTTCCGCCGGGCTTAGAGACTAGACCACACGGGCAGGCTAGGAGTTGGACTTAGATGTCAGAGGCTTTTCGAGACGCATGCCATAAGGAGCATTTTATGAGCACTGGGAGCTTAACCCCAGTGCCGCTCCTGGTTATGACAACCTTGGAGCCAAAGTTCCAAGGTTGTCACAGCGCTTCACTTTTTCCACGTTTTATGTTACAGCCTTACTCCAAAAGGGATTAAATTCATTTTTCCTCAAAATTCTACACACAATACCCCATAATGACAATGTGAAAAAAGGGTGGGTTTTTTTTTTAGATTTTTGCAAATTTATTAAAAATTTGGACGGTGCAGTGGCGCAGTGGTTAGCACTGTGGCAGCACAGCAACTCACCCTTGGCCATGGGATCCCGTGCATGCTCTCCCCATATCTGCGTGGGTTTACTCCGGGATTTCTCCGGTTTCCTCCCACAGACCAAAAACATGCAGGTTAGGTTAATTGGAGACTCTAAAGTGGATCTAAGTGTGAATGTGTGTGAATGGTTAAGGGATAGCGCCGTACCGCGGCTGCTTCATCCATCCAGGTGGATGCCCTCAATTTCCCCTCTGGGGATCGATAAAGTATACAAAATAAAAATTAAAAAAAAAATAAAATTAAGAAATCGCATGTACATAAGTATTCACAGCCTTTGCCGTGAAGCTCAAAACTGAGCTCAGGTCCATCCTGTTTCCACTGATCATCTTGAGATGTTTCTACAGCTTAATTGGAGTCCACCTGTGGTAAATTCAGTTGACTGGACATGATTTTGAAAGGCCCACACCTGTCTATATAAGGTCCCACAGTTGACAGTGCATGTCAGAGCACAAACCTACCATGAAGTCAAAGGAATTGCCTGTAGACCTCCAAAAAAGGATTGTCTTGAGGCACAAATTTGGGGAAGGGTACAGAAAAATTTCTGTTGCTTTGAAGCTCCCAATGAGCATAGTGGCCTCCATCATCCGTAAATGGAAGAACTTCGGAACCACCAGGACTCTTCCTAGAGCTGGTCGGCCATCTAAACTGAGCGATCAGGGGAGAAGGACCTTAGTCAGAGAGGTGACCAAGAACCCGATGGTCACTCTGTCAGAGCTCCAGCATTCCTCTGTGGGGAGAGGAGAACCTTCCAGAAGGACAACCATCTCTGCAGCAATCCACTAATCACCCCTGTATGGTAGAGTGGCCAGATGGAAGCCACTCCTTAGTAAAAGGCACATGGTAGCCCACCTGGAGATTGCCAAAAGGCACCTGAAGGACTCTCAGACCATGAGAAACAAAATTCTCTGGTCTGATGAGACAAAGCTTGAACTCTTTGGCGTGAATGCCAAGCGTCATGTTTGGAAGAAACCAGGCACCTCTCATAACCACGCCAATGGTGGTTGCAGCATCATCCTGTGGGGATATTTGTCAGTGACAGGAACTGGGAGACTAGTCAGGATAGATGGAAAGATAAATGCAGCAATGCACAGAGACATCCTGGATGAAAACCTACTTCAGAGCGCTCTTGACCTCAGACCGGGGTGACGGTTCATCTTTCAGCAGGACAACGACCCTAAGCACACAGCCAAGATATCAAAGGAGTGGCTTCAGGAGAACTCTGTGAATGTCCTTGAGTGGCCCAGCCAGAGCCCAGACTTGAATCCAATTGAACATCTCTGGAGAGATCTGAAAATGGCTGTGCACCGACGCTTCCTATCCAACCTGATGGAGCTTGAGGGATGTTGCAAAGAGGAATGGGTGAATCTTCCTAAAGATAGGTGTGCCAAGCTTCTGGCATCATATTCAAAAAGACTTGAGGCTGTAATTGCTGCCAAAGGTGCATCAACAAAGTATTGAGCAAAGGCTGTGAATACTTATGTACATGTGTTTTCTTAGTTTTTTATTTTTAATAAATTTGCAAAAATCTAAAAAAAACCCAACTTTTTTAATGTTGTCATTATGGGGTATTATGTGTAGAATTTTGAGCAAAAAAGTGAATTTAATCCATTTTGGAATAAAGCTGTAACAACAAAATGTGGAAAAAGTGAAGCCCTGTGAATACTTTCCGGATGCACTGTACATTGCCCAACCATCAGTCTGCCCCAGAAGAGGAACCAACCCCCGGAAAACCGTCAGATAGCTCCCCTCCAGTGCACCTTCTTTTCTTTGCTCCAGGGATGACCCACGTCGAGGTCCAAGCACGTCCTTCTTCTCTCGGGTGCACCACAGCTCATTGGGATGCCTCCACGAGCCATCAGATAGCTGGAGGTAGGCATCCTCCCCAACAGCCACCACCTGCAGCCACCCCTGGTCGTCTTCTTGTCGGTGTTTTCCCCACACACCTCTTGACTGGGCCTCCGCTCTGGGTCGGACCACATCTGTGACCCCCAGGGGAGTGCTACTCTCAGTGTAGCATCCTTCCAGTGTCTCTGTTTGGCACGTCGTTTCACCATGCCAGCCGGTCCTGTCCTGCTGTCTTTCACTTTCGCTGCTGGCAAAGCTGCGTGACCCCCTGCTCACCGGTACCTTCCAGCCGAACTCTGGGAGTAGAGTGGGTCATCCACTCAGCTCCACCTACTGTCACGGGTGTCCCACCATGCTGCCCAGTTCCCTCAGCTAGGGTTACTTGAGCACTGGCACCGGGACCCCCCCCCCCCCCGCTGGAATGCTAGGCAAAGGTTTGTCCTACACAGCTCCATCCATCGTTCGTGGAGCCAGTTGGTCCCACAAACCACATCCCAACCACTCTTCTCCAACGCTGCTGAAGATGGTGAAGCCCAATCCATAAAACAGATCACACCCCATAATATTCTCTCCACAAGCAGTCATGATGAACTTCAAGCTGCACACCTCCACCGACTTGTACCTAGCCGTCAGTTCCACCGATCCCACCGTGGCCAATCTTCTTTCACCATACCCACACAGAGACACTGAATGACTTCTCACTCGATAATGTGGGAAGAAACTCCTCACGGTTGACCAACTGAACATGGATCTCACCGTTCCCATGTCAATCAGTAACGGCACCGTTACCCCTTTGTTATAATAAATAAATAGTGAAGATTAGTTAATTAGATATTACACAAAGTGCTCTCTCTCTCTCTCTCTCTCTCTCTCTCTCTCTCTCTCTCTCTCTCTCTCTCTCTCTCTCTCTCTCTCTCACACACACACACACACACACACACACACACACACACATCCAAAAAGTGCTTTAGCTCTATACACACACACATGCATACACATATACAAACTCCACAGGAAGGTCTCTGTTCCTCTTTCCATATATGGGCATGTGTAAGGCTAAAGAAGGACATTGAGAGGAAGTCATAAAACCATAAAGAGGAGACATCTGGAGCGACATCTGGAGCCACTGACAGGAAGGATGTGGGGGCTATCTGGACACCAAGTAGACAGTTTGAAACAATGGACATGTATTGCTGGAAAGTAACGCCTACCAACTCAGAAGCATTATGTAGGAGGGACTCCTTTTGTTCGGGGTCCTCCCCAGGAAGCAGAGCTGGGAGGATCCGCAGCCATGTTGACTTCTTCATGGTTCAATAAAAGTTAAGCTGAGAAATTGTTTTTCCTTCTGTGATCATTGGTTGGTTAAATGAAAAGATTCTGCTAAATGTCTCGAAAATTAATTTTTACACTGTCCAGTTCCACCATGCAATAGGAACGACCGTCGGTACTTGGGGATACGGTGTGAATGACCATGGGAGTTGGAGCGGGGGGAGGGGGGTCCTCATTGCGTCTCGGGTCCCCTCGCTCGAACTTATAACATGCCCTGGCAAAATGATGCAGGAGTCCACACTTGCCGCAGTGTCTTCCTCTTGCCGGACAGTCTCTAGCCTTAAAATGGTGCTTGGTGGACACACAACCCAAACATCTAGGCGATCCCGGGGTGGACCTCATCTTTACAGCATTAGCGCATTCTTCATCATCCTCCATACCATCATCGCTGTCCAGGTCCACTGCCTGCGCCATCGACTGTGGTTCAAAATGGCAGTGTGACGCTCTCTCACCGAGCTCCCGTGATAGCTTGTCTGCTGCCTCAAACTGTGGAGCGAACTTGATGGACATGGCTAACGTCAGCTCGCCGGAGTGTCTGAGGATCTTCGACCTTGTTGCCGGGCAAACAGTATGTTCTGCCAACTGGTCACAGACCATCTCTTCCTCTTTTGCTCCAAACTGACAGTCCTTGGCCAGCTGATGTAGGTCTGCTACATACCGCTGCACTGACTCGCCAGTCCACTGGTGGCATTGCCAAAACTGGATCCTCCGGACGATGACGTTTTCTGGGGTGCAAAAATATCGCACTTCTTCAAAGCTATTACCCTTGCCTAAGGTACTAAGGATACATTGTCCTTCCATTCCCAAGTTTTGAACCAACAGTGCCCATGCCCGTAACTTCTCCAGTCTTCCAAGGTCCAGTGCTACTAAATAATTTTGAAAGGCAGTGAACCACCTCGCCCAAGGGACGGGTGTCTCACCAGGAAGCTCCAAAAATGGCCGAATTTATATAATATATAATCCCCACGTCCATACTTTTTACCCTTGTCACCAAATGTTATGTCAGTAAAAGGGAGCTAAGGAAGAGACTGAGTGTTGAACTGGACACAATCTTATTTGTGACTCACTCTCACAATACAAATGCTGCCATCAGGCTGGGAGGAGGCCAAAGAGACTGCCCCTCTTCCTTGCAGCCCTCTTATAACCCAGGTGGTAGCGGAACCAGAAAGGTGGAGCCACCACCCATGTCACACAATAATATTTGAATTTATTTATTTATTTTCGGATAGTACATTACAGGTTAAAAGAAACTGTATAATATAACAACAAGGTCAAATTAGACAAAGACTCCTTCTACTATACAATTCCACGTGAGTTATCCGAAATGGGTGATGGCTGAAGCCGCAGCTTATATTGCCCACCCATATTCCATCCAAGAATTCAAAGGAGAAAAAAGAGAAAAACAAGACAAGAGCGATTACAATTTAAAACAAGGCTAAGACAAAATGTGACTGAGAGAAAAAAGAAAACTGAGCTAGTCTAAGTTAAGCGGTTACTATTCAAAAACAAATCTAAGACATAATGTCACAGAGAAAAAAAGAAAAAAAAGAAAAACTAAGCTACAACACAACACAGGCTGGAAATGTCAATCCTTATGTGAGTTTACATGTCGTCTTGTAAATATGTTTGGAGTATTTCTTCCTTTAGTTTTTGTTTAAATTGTCCAAGCGTTGTACATGATTTTAATTCAGGTCCATAATCGTTCCATAATCTGACTCCTTGCACTGAAATACAGTGTTGCTTGGTGGTTGTTCTCACTGTAGGCTTTTGAAATATACATGTTCCTCTGAGGTGATATCGTTTCTCCCTTGTTTGGAACAACTTTTGGATATTTGCGGGCATTGATAGATTCTTCACTTTGAACATTATTATTGCAGTTTTAAAGTCAATCAGATCTTTCAACTTGAGAGTTTTTTGTTTAAGAAAAAGTGGGTTTGTTGGTTCCCTGTAAGCTGCTTTGTTGATTATTCTAATAGCTCTCTTTTGAAGCATAAAGAGTGGATATATGTTTGTTTTATATGTATTTCCCCATACTTCATTACAATATGTCATGTATGGGAGTATTAATGAATGATACAAGGTGTATAGTGTGGGTTGATTCAGCAAATTTTTCACTCTGTGTAATATTGCAATTGTATGTAATATGTCTCCATAACATCATAACAGTGTGTTCAAAGCATTTCCATAAAGGTACGCTAGGATTTACTGTCTATAAGTCTCGTTACTGAGCGGTTAAAACTTGCTTGGTCATAGCTTTTTGCCTATGTTAATGTAGAATAGTAATATAGTATAATATATCAGTATGGCAGTGCCCTAGGGTGGGAGGGGTGATGCCCCGCCTTTGAGGGGTGGCGTCACCTGGGATATAAAAGCCTTGTGCAGGAGACATACTGTCTCCTTACCTCAGTCCTGTACTCTCAGTAGGGTCTCCCTAGAGTGTGTATTAGTTCTTGTTATTAAACTTATAAAACGTCACCTTGCCTCCTTATTATTTGGACACTACATTTGGCGACGAGGACAAACGGAGATGATGGAGAGGGCTGCTGCTGCACTTCGTGTTGCAGGCTCCGGTTGAGCTGTTGGTCCTGTGGAACAGGTGGCGGGTGGCCTTTGAATACTATCTACTTGCGTTAGACCTCAGTGACCTGGATAAATTATGTGCACGGGCTATCCTGGTCCATAACCTGGATGAGGAGAGCCAGAAAACCCTCAGCACGGTTGGAGGAGGTGACCCATTCAGCCATGTGACGAGGCTCATGGCGGGCTATTTTGGTGCCACTGGAAACATCGTAAGGCAGCGCATGCAAGTCAAGCAGCGGAACCAGCAACCCGGAGAGTCAGTTTGACGGTTTGTGGCAGACCTTCGGCGGCTGGCAGGTGAGTGCAGGCTTGGGACTTTGGAGGAGGAGTTGGTCCGCGGCCGGCTCCTCAGCAAGAGGCCTGCTAACTCACGCTGGTGAGCTAGCACCCATAGCAGCCATGGAGCTAGCATGACAAAACGAGACAGCGGAATGGCTAACGACACGTCTTAAGGACAGCGAAGACCTGCAGAAGAGCGACACATACGGGATGACCCTGGCTTCAGATTTGGATGATGGAAGCGACACTGACGGCATGGCCATTGTAAAAACAGTCCACCCTGGGGACGCCAAGATACTACGGCTGCGGATCCAGCAGGCACCGTTATCGAGCCAGGAAGTGTACAGTGAGAGGCAAGCATTGTGGACGGTGCAGTCTGCTACATCACTTTGCCAGAATTTGCCGCAGTTTCTACAGGGAAGAACAGAAGTCTGCTGGGGATGGTGGCAAAGAAGTGTGGGACTTAGAGTGGCCCACTCCTGGTGAAGATGGACACCGCCGGCACCTTAGTACTCCGGATAGGTGGGGGACCCGTGCCAGTGTTTGTGGTGAACGGTGGACTGGAACAGTATGGTTTGATCCCTGCGGTGGCGGAAAGGTCCGTAGAGCGTGAGCTACAGGGCTCCGGCAGCCGACAGGGTCCGGCTGCTGAGCCAACAGTGACTGGTGCCGCTCCGACACAACAGCATCTGGTATCTGGGGTTACACCTGACAGCACGAACCCTAGCTGCACCGATACCAAAGGCAAGGGACATGACTTGAATCAACTTGGCGAACCGCTGAGGAGTCGTAAGGGAGCCAGATCGTGGCGCAGGAGACGGAGGAAGCCAGTGAGTGCTCCTCTGGGCGAGGGTGATGAGGTGCACCCTAGGGTCGAGCATCGGCTTGGACGGGTGTGCAGTTCCAGGATAGGGACAGCGGGACAGGATAATCTGCAGGTGATCCAGTCCGGTGGCGACGGTTACCTGAGTTTGACTGATGGGTCGAGACGGCATCCTAATGAGCTGCGACGTCGGAGCAGGTCAGTCCGTCTCCGGTCACTACAAAATGGAGATGCTCTGGAAGTGGGCTGCGTGACAGACACTCCGGGGGGGCCTTCAGAAGACCTGGATTGAATGCATGAGGGCTTACAGCGTGTCTAATGTGTGCAGTTATTAATATTTGTTATATGTTATGGTTAATTGTTCTGTTTAAAAAGAAAAAGCAAGAAATCCACACCATAACCAACCAAAGGGGCAGCTTACACTGTTCGCGCAGGTTGAATATGCCGTAATCATTCCATTCCTCTCTGACAAGTTAATCCAATGCACTCGACCCTGGACTTGTGTTTACAGAAAATTGTTTACTGCAATGTGACCTGTTGGTGGGCGCTACCTTTTGATCAGGGTAATTGTTTTACAATATTTTTCAGTATTATTACCTCTGCCAAGGAGGTAATGTTTTTACCAGGGTTTGTCTGTCTGTTTGCCTGTCTGTCTGTTACCAACATAACTCAAAAAGTTATGAATGGATTTTGACGAAATTTTCAGGAAAGGTGTGTAATGGCACGGGGAACAGATGACTAGATTTTGGTGATGATCTGAGAGTGCATACCTCCACCAAGGGCTTTGTTTGTATTTGTGCAGCAGGATTACACAAAAACTACTGGATGGATTTTGATGACATTTTCACCAGAGGTGGTTCTTGGGCTACAGAGGAACCCATTGTATTTTGGTGATAATCTGAGAATGCATACCTCAGCCAAGGCTTTTATCTTCTCACAGTGTGTTAGCAGCAATACTCCAAAACTGATGGACAGACTTTGATGCCATTTTCACCACAAGTGACTATAGGCCTACACACAAACCCATTACATTTTGGAGGTGATCCATGAGAAATGGAAGGAGCCTTGGTGGAGGTATGCGCTCTGTGAGTGCTTTTCTTGTTCTTATTTCTAATTCCAGCATGTGTGCCTAAGGTCTGGAAAGATGCCGTGGTTGTTCCCGTTCCAAAATCCAGCTGTCCTAAAACGGTAAATGACTTTAGACCAGTTGCTTTGACTTCAATTTTAATGAAAATTTTTGAAAAACTGGTCAGATGTGAGGTCCTAAAGCAGACTGAACATGCATTGGATCCTTTGCAGTTTGCATATAGGCCTCACAAAGGCGTGGAGGACGCCACTGTCACTCTGTTAAACATGCTTTTTAAACATCTGGATTTTAATGGGACACACGCCAGGCTTTTATTTGTGGACCTTTCCGTCCATCCATCCATCCATCTTCTACCGCTTTTCCGGAGGTCCGGGTCACGGAGGCAGCAGTTCAAGCACAGAAGCCCAGACTTCCCTTTCCTCAGCCACCTGCTCCAGCTCTTCAGAGAGGATACCAAGGCGTTCCCAGACCAGCTGGGAGACATAGTCTCTCCACCAAGTCCTGGGTCTGCCCCGGGGTCTCCTCCCAGTGGGACGTGCCTGAAACACCTCAAGTGGGAGGCGTCCAGGAGGCATCCTAATCAGATGCCCATACCACCTCAACTGACTCCTTTCAATGTGGAGGAGCAGCGGTTCTACTCTGAGCCTCTCCCGGATGACTGAGCTCCTCACCCTATCTCTAAGGGTGAGTCCAGCGATCCTACGGAGAAAGCTCATTTCAGCCGCTTGTATCCGCGACCTTGTTCTTTCGGTCATTACCCAAAGCTCGTGACCATAGGTGAGAATAGGAACGTAGATTGACTGGTAAATCGACAGCTTTGCCTTAGAACTAAGCTCCCTCTTCACCACAACAGACTGGTACAACGTCCGCATCACTGCAGATGCTGCTCCAATCCGTCTGTCAATCTCTCGCTCCATTTTCCCCTCACTCGTGAACAAGACCCCAAGATACTTAAACTCCTCCACTTGGGGCAGGAGCCTGTCCCCAACCCGGAGAGGATAATCCACCTTTTTCCGGCTGAGGACCATGGACTCTGACTTGGAGGTGCTGATTCTCATCCCAGCCACTTCACACTCAGCGGCAAACCGTCCCAGCAAGATCTGTAGGTCATTGCTGGATGAAGCCAACAGGATAACATCATCTGCAAACAACAGAGATGAGATCCTGTGCTCACCAAGGACTTTTCCTCCTCCTTTAATACAATCCAACCTCATATTTTAGTTGAAAGGCTCCTGCAACAATTTGATTTGAGCAATAATCTGGTGGGTTGGATTCTGGATTTCTTAACCAACAGGACACAGAGAGTAAGGGTCAATGGTACATTGTCTGACCAAAAGTGCTCTTCTACTGGCTCTCCTCAGGGTTGTGTGTTGTCACCACTACTCTTCATCCTGTACACAAACATGTGTCGGAGCAGACATGACAACAGACACATTATAAAGTATGCTGATGATTCAGTTATTGTCAGTCTCCTCCAGGATGGTGAGAGTGGCCACGGCCCAGTAGTTGATGACTTTGTTCACTGGTGTGAGGATTCCTACCTGCAGCTGAATACGACAAAAACTAAAGATATGATTATTGACTTTAGGAGGAAAACTCCCAGGCACAAAGTCACCGTACTAAAAGGCCAGACCACTGAATGTGTACAATCCTACAAATATCTTGGGACGATTATTGATAGTAATTTAAACTTTGAAGAGAACTGTGAAAGGGCGTGCAAAAAGGGTCAGCAACATTTGTATTGTTTGAGGAAACTTGCACGCTTCCAAATTGACCGAACCATAATGACAATGTTTTATCGGGCTTTTATTGAATCTGTTTTATCCTTTTCTTTAGTGTCATGGTTTGGTCAGATAAAACTGAAACAGAGGAAATCCTTGGATCAGGTAGTTAGATGGTCCAGTCGTTTGCTTGGTGAGTCATAGCTGAGCCTGACATCCCTGTACACCAGACAAGTACAGAGGATGGCTGCCTCCATTTTAAATGATGACTCCCACCCTTTGCACTGCAACTTTCAGCTTCTGCCCTCAAGACGGAGGTTTGCTGTCCCAAAAAGTAAAACCCAGCACTACAAAAACAGCTTTGTTCCTGCTGCTGTCAAAGAGTTGAACAAGTTGTAACAATATACTGCACATATATTGGGGGTGGCGCAGTGGTTAGCACTGCGGCAGCACGGTTTACCCTTGGCCGGGGGATCGTGGGTTCGATCCCAGTCCCCGACCAACAGTGATCTGTGTGGAGTTTGCATGTTCTCCCCGTGTTTGCGTGGGTTTACTCCGGGATTTCTCCGGTTTCCTCCCACATGCCAAAAAACATGCAGGTTAGGTTAATTGGAGACTCTAAAGTGGCCCTAGGTGTGAATGTGTGTGTGAATGGTTAAGGGATAGCGCCGTATCGTGGCTGCTTCATCCATCCAGGTGGTGGATGCCCTCAATTTCCCCTCTGGGGATCAATAAAGTATACTAAATCTAAAAAAAAATCTAAATAATTTAGTTACATATTTATTAACTCCATTTTATATTTACTTATTTTTGTAGGATTTTTATTTGGGCTCTAAATCTTTTATTGGGTTTTAGACCTTTGAGTTTTTAATCTCTTTGACTAGTCTTTAACTTTTTAATATGACCCTTCTCTCTTATCTCTGGTTTTTCTCTAATCTCTTTGTCTTTATATCCTGATTGATGGAGCCTTGAGTATTTTTAACATGTTTATAGTCAGCTTCATGTGTGCTTGTGTTTGTGTTTATGTTGATTGTAACTGTGGTATGTAAATATGGATGTCACCAGACTGCAAAACAAATCTACCTACGGGTACAAATAAAGTAACCTGAACCTGAACCTGAACCTGTGTTGCTGCGTTTATTACCCTGTCTCAGGTTGGACTGTTATGGCTGTTTGAATTTTCATTAGGAAAGGGAAACATCTCCCTCTGTGACAGGGTGATTTAAGTATTTAGAGCACATGGCCACTGTTGGTGGGTGATGTTAAGTGTGTGGTGCAGTAACACCTATGTGTGAATGGTTTGTTTACTGCCCTATTCTGTGTGATTATTTTGGGGAGTTCTCTGTGTGTGTGTTTTTTTTATGTATCCTGTGTTTATGGGATTGGGTACCGCCATTGTCTATGTCTGTATTTGTTATATGTTTAGTTTAGGAGGGATTCATTTATTTTGGTGGGTGGCTCTTTTTTATTTCGGAGACTTTTTCAATTATTATTATTATTATTATTTATTCCATCTAGCTACAATGCTCTGCACTGTGTGTGTTTATATATTTACATATTTATTCCATCTAGCTACAATGCTCCACACTGTGTGTCTATATATTTATGTTTATATGTACATGTGTATACTCCCTGCTCTTGTTTTTTCTTGTCTTCTGATTGTTGCTGTGAGTGTTGCTATCCCTGTGCTGTTGCAATCCTGGAATTTCCCCATTGTGGGACTAATAAAGGCTTATCTTATCTTATCTTATCTTATCTTAATTACATAGTGGAGAGTTCCACTGAGCCAGTGTGTGGTGTGAATGGATAGGCCCGTTCCCCTCTGTATTAGTGTATGATTCGGGTATAAATTATTTGGTTGGGTAATTTGTGTGCTTGCAGTTTTTCAGGGGTGGGGGGGGGGGGTAAAAACATTAGTATGGTGGTGCCCTAGGCTGGGAGGGGTGATGCCCCTCCTTCGGAGGGTGGCGTCACCTGGTATATAAAAGCCTGGAGAAGGAGACAAACTGTCTCCTTGCCTCAGTCCTGTACTCTTGGTAGGGTCTCCCCAGAGTGTGCATTAGTTCTTGTTATTAAACTTATAAAACATCACCTTGCCTCATTATTTGGACACTACAGTTAGCAGTGCTAAGATAAACTAAGCTAAGCTAAAGAAAGACTCTGATATCCGAGTAGCTAGAAAAAGTTACCACTTACACACGTATGTAAGTGGGTTTAATTTGTTCTACACCAAAGTATTTTCTTACCGTTTCCTTTGCTTTTACAGGCAGACCAGCTTATGAAATGCTAGACTGTGATCCTGATTGGGCACCTTCTCTAAATGTTGGCCATGCAGAGCTTCCAGCTGCCACTCCTGACAGGTTTAACCGCTTATGCAGAAGGATGAGATCACGACAAAAAGAATCGGCAGGGCATGCAAGTGAACCCCTTGACTGAGATGGAGGAAAGAACATGTGATGAAGCAGCACAGATCTGTCAGGCTGATGATGCTCCAGTGGAAAATGTCGAAGAACAGCAGAACTGTAGCATGTGTCACCTGAGGCTTAACCAAATTTTACTCTTGCAAGAGGAGAATAGAATAGACTTTATTGTCATTGTACAGCAGTACAGCATAAAAAAAATTGTGGGACTGTGGCTTTCTTCAGAAACTGTCACCAAGAGACAGTATTGGCAGACTGTGGATTTGATATTAAGGAAAGCATTGCCCTTGCAGGTGCCACACTGAAAATGTCTGCATCCACCAGCCAGCTTGATGCCAGAGGGTGGCCTAAACCCAGCCTTTTGTAAAGTGCTTTGAGATAACCTTGTGTTGTGATTTGGTGCTATATAAACAAATTGAATTGAGAGAGTAATAGGGTGCATGTGCTCCAGATATACAATACTGAATGACACTATACTTCTGGCCTTTGTGGTACCATGTGAAAGCGACGACATGACTTTACTGGACAAGATTGTTGCTCCAACCTGTGCTTTGACCAATATGTGTCCAAGTGGGATTATAAAGCCACAGTTTTAGAACGTAGACACTGACATGTTTTGAAATGGTTTACCCCTTCAGATATTCAGACATAATGTCTTTAACAGCTTTGTAACAATTTGAAAATAAAGTACAGAATGGGTTACAAACTCCAGCTCTTTATTTATAAGGTGCAAAATTCTGAGTGAAACTTAAGTTGTGGAAAACACTGGAAAGAATGTGTGCAAAGTGCAGTCCCAAAATGGGTCTTTTTGACTGTAATACTTTTCAAAAGCTTTGTAAAATGTGGAACACTTTCAAAACTTAAACGATAGAACAGAATAGGCTTCACTGTCATTGTACAGTTGTACAATACAACCAAACTGTGGGAGCTGCACCAGGCTACTGCGCAATTAACTATAAGAGGATGAGATAAAACACAGTTACAGAACACACAACTGAAATAAAAACAGCCCAGGATCATGGAAAACTTGTAGTAAAAAAAAATACAGGAATATAAAATGACATGCATCAATGTGTTTCACGCAACAATGTTCTACTATATAACCAGACTCATGCTTTCAATCAATCAACTTTATTTATAAAGCACTTTAAAAGCAACACTCGCTACACAAAGTGCTGTACAGCAAGAGAACATAAAAGCAGGGCACTAACACAAAGTGTGCTAACACAAGAACCACAGTAAAAAAAAAAAAAAAAAAAAAATCTATTTCATTCAATAAAATCAATGTCTCATACTGGGTCGAAGGCCAGGGAGTAAAAATGTGTTTTAAGACGTGTTTTTAAAATGGACAGTGAAGGTGCTTGTCTAATGTCCAGAGGTAAATCATCCCATAACCTGGGGGGCCATGATTGAAAAGGTTCTGTCCCCTCTGAGCTTGCGCCTCGCCTTTGGTACCTCCAAAAGCAGCTGTTCAGCTTATCTAAGGGACCGGGTGGGAGCGTAGGGATGCAGAAGCTCAGAGAGGTAAGGTGGAGCAAGACCATTCAAGGATTTAAAAGCAAATAAAAGAATTTTAAAATGAACTCTAAAATACATGGGCAGCCAGTGGAGTGAAGTTAAGATGGGTGTGATGTGATCTCTTCCACGTGTACCTGTTAAAAGACAAGTAGCAGCGTTTTGAACCAGCTGCAGACGGGAAAGAGATGACTGGCTGACACCGGCGTAAAGTGCGTTACAGTAATCCAGCCGAGATGAAATAAAAGCATGGATTACTGTTTCCAAACCGGAGTGGTGGCTCAGTTGATAAAGCATCTGCCCCACACCCGTTAGGCAGGGGTTCAAATCCCGGCCAGGTCATACCAAAGACCATATAAAAATGGTACTTTCCGCCTTCTAGCGTGGTGCTCAGCATAATAGAATGGGGAAAGGAAAGTTACGCACAGAGCTACCAGAGGACTGACCCCCCCACTGTAGCTTTCACTATTTACAGTAGCTGTGTGGCCTAGGGTCAGAGAAACGAAGATAGGTGCCGCCCCATACACCAAATGGTGTTCCACATGCTGTGGAAGGGAATTAACTGTTTCCAAGTGTGGTCTAGAGAGAGTGTATTCTATAGTATTCTAGTGTGCACATGAGGGATAACCACGGCTGCTGCTGGACTGAGTCCCACATCCTAGATGGAACCACTGGATCACACAGTTCTGGTTCTCACAGGAACCATGTCATCCAGCTCTTCTGGTTGCCTGCAAGTCCACCACAACACATTCAGAATTACACCAGATTAAGCAGGAGAACTAGAATCAGAACAAGCAAATTTATATAATCAAAACAAAGAAAACAACTTGATAAATGTTTCATATGGATTAAAACAAATGACAAGTTCACCCATTTTTCACAGTACTTGAAAATGATATAATTTCTGTACATTTTGAGAACTATTTTCAGAGTGCTGCACATTTTAATTTCATCTGGTTGTATAGGGAAAGAACGATGTTTAGCAAAACAAGAGAGGAACTAAAAAGAAACCTTCCTTTGTGCTCACAGCTGTCTCCAGGTCTGCCTTGTCCATCTGCAGTCATCACTATCCATGCAGATGCAGATGCGGTCCATCCACTGTGCGTCCCCAGTTGTGGGACCGCGGATATGCTGCAGATACGGATATGCTGCGGTGATTCCGCGGCATATCCGCATCCTCGGTCCCATGGTGAATACGTGGGTAGAAGGACTGCAGGTAGGGGGTGGTCTCTTCTGGCTTGTCCCCAACTCGCGGGGCGTGACGGTTCACGCGCATCCTGTATATAAACGTGTTCAGCTCTATGAACCTTTCAGTTGCTTGCTATCCACCAGTAACCGAGAGAAAATGAAGAAGAACCTCCTGGACTCCAAATTGGGACAGAACCCGTCCACTTGGTGCTGCAGAGACCACAGATCTTCCTCGCCTCAGAATTTTCAACAATGACTGTCAGATATGAAGCCACACTTTTGTTAGTGTTTCTGTCGCTGGCTGATGCAACGTTTTCTCCATGTGGTAAGTTTTTCTCTTTGTTTGAATACAAACTTTAGTTTTATTGTGCTAACCGGTTAGAAGTCAAATGATGAACAGCTTTTAGAATTTTTAGTCATTGCTGAAAAAATTCTGTGGAAGGACAATTTTCAGTGAAAAAAACTCTTATTTATATATGTGTAGAGACACACGGAGACAAACTTGAGTGGTTTCTGTGTGGGACGCGGGGAGCGGAGCGCACGCGCGGTGAGCAGAGCGGTCACCTGCGCGGTGAGCGGAGCGATCACCTGTGCGGTGAGCGGAGAAGTCGCCCACGCGGCGAGCGGAGCAGAGCGCACACACAGGGAGGCAGGGCTTGACATTAACAGCGTCCAATGGCTGAATTTCAGGAGTGGCGGTCAGACAGCTCCACTCTCCAGCTACTTTGACCATGCGCAGCCATGAAGGGGTTTCCCACTCCACTGGGGTAGTGATGTTCAGCTCTTCACCACCCACTCACCACTGATAGAATGTGCTCAGGAGCACCCCTTGTACACCAAAAGACCTGAGTCTCCTCAGTAGGAACAGCCTGTGCTGTCCCTTCTTGTAGAGTGCGTCGGCATTGTGTGACCAGTCTAGTTTATTGTTCAGATGAACACCCAGGTACTTGTAGAATGTCACCATCTCAATGTCTGTTCCCTGTATGTTTACTGGTGCTGTGAGCGGTTGTCCGTGCCTGTGGCAGTCCACCACCAGCTCCTTAGTTTTCCTCACGTTGATCTGGAGGCAGTTCCGATGGCACCAGTCCACGATGTCCTGGATAAGTCATCTGTACTCAGCTTCATCTCACCACGGTGATGGGACTTATTCAGAGGGATGAGGAATCAATGTACAGGGAAGAAGTGAGAGACCTGGAGGGCTGGTGCAGGGAGAACAACCTGGTGCTCAACGTGGACAAAACAAAGGAGATGATTATCGACTTCCGGCGGTCACAGCCTGAACACGTCCCCCTCAGCATCGGCGGCCGTTTAGTGGAGAGAGTGGAGAACATCAAGTTCCTCGGAGTGCAGATCTCGCAGGACCTGACCTGGAGCAAGAATTCCTTGGGGATCAGGAAGCGGGCTCAGCAGAGACTGCACTTCTTGAGGAAACTCAAACAGGCCTCTCTCCCCATCTGCATCCTCAGGACCTTCTACAGAGGTGTGGTGGAGAGTGTTCTGACGTACTGCATTGCTACATGGTACTCCAGCTGCAGTATGTCAGACAAAAAAGCCTTGCAGAGGATAGTCAAGGGGGCTGAGAGGGTAATTGGAGTCTCCTCCCCTCTGTCCAAGAACTTTTTCAGAACCGTTGTAGGAGCAGGGCACTGAACATTGTCAAGGACTGTTCTCACCTTCTGCATAAACACTTTGAACTTCTTCCATCTGGTAAACGATTCCAGACCATCAGAGGCAGAACCACCAGACTGATCAACAGCTTCCTTCCACAAGCTGTCAGGATGCTAAACAGTTGACCCGGAATCTCTCATACACACTACTGCACCTATGGACATTTTGTATATTATTTGTATATTATAGTTAGTTAGTTTTTTTTTTCCCCAAGTATGTCTCAGGGATGTGTGAATGGAGGAGGGGGGGTGAAGCTATGTGTGAGTGTGTCTTAAATCATTCTGCTTCTATTTATATGGATGCCGAGAGAAACGCAATTTCATCTTGCCTGCACTACAGTTGTATGTACAGCAATATGACAATAAAGTTTGATTTGATTTGATTTGATTTAAATTGAGTTCCCTGGAGGGCTGGAAATTGACCGTGTGCACCGGAGCCTTGCTAGACGCAAACCAGACGGCCAGCCACCCAGGGCTATTCTGATTCGAGTTCTGCGCTTCCAGGACAGGGAGCGTATTGTGGAGGCAGCACGCGGGATGGGAAAGCTGGATTGGAATGGTCATCATATCATGATTTTTCCAGATTATTCCAGATGAGTAACCGAGATGAGGGCGATGTTCAAGCAATGTAAACACCTGCTGCACCAGAAGAAAATTGCATTCTCCCTCAGGTATCCTGCAGTTCTTGTCGTGAAGTTGGCAAGTGGCAAACAGGAGTTCACTGATCCCAAGAAAGCATTGAACCTGATCCTTTCACTACCGTGAGACATTGACGAACAATGGTATGAACATATGTTATATATTTTTGACGGAGGATTTGATGCAGTATTAATGTAAGGCTTCATTTTTGTTTTTGTTAACAACCAAACATAAAAGTTACTGCCCGCGCTTTATTATCTGTAAGCATTAGGCTGCTGCGATGTTGCGGCTCTCCTTGAGTTTGTTGCACTGTTTACAGTCACGGTCTTAAAGTTTTTTATTTTAGTTGGTGCTGTTCTTGTGCACCTATGGGTGACATTTGTTCTAGGTCACCGTTTATGCTACTCTATGATTAAGTGGTTTTCGTTTCTTTTTTTTTGTATTTTCAACTTTTACTGTTTTCATCTTTTACCCAGTGAGGAAGTTTTTTCGTAGAGAATTGCTGGATATTTTGGATGGTAACATGTACTGTTTATGATGTCGGCTAATTGTCAGAGCTTTCTTAACCTTATAACTTGGAATGTTAAAGGTCTTAACCACCCAATTAAGAGGAAAAAAAATGTTGGCGTTTATTAAATCAAAAAAAGTGGATGTAGCTTGCTTCAGGAGACCCACCTCACTATACAGAATCTAAAAAACTCTGTCAGGACTGGGTGGGCCACGGGTTTGCGTCTTGCAGTAATAGCCAGAGCAGGGGGGTGGCAATCTTTATTCATAAACATCTGCAGTTCAAGTGTCTAAAAGAGGTTAGTGATGATGATGGACGACTCCTCATAATCCTTGTAGAAATACAGGGCCGTAAGATGATACTCGCAAATGTCTATGCACCAAATATAGTTGATTGTGCATTTTTTTGCACAACGTGAACATAGACTAAGCGAAATGGGTAATTATCCCATTTTAGTAGGTGGGGATTTTAACCAGGTCATGGACAACATTTTAGATCAGAGCACCCCATCACAGCATTCATCTAAATCTGGCTCTATACTGCAAGACATGTGCAATACAATTGGTTTGGTAGATGTTTGGCGGCTTTCTAATCCGTCCACAAGAGATTACACTTTTTATTCCACTGCTCATAATGTGTTTTCCAGGACTGATTACTTTCTAATGTCAAAATCCTCTGTCTCTTCTGTAAATTCAAGCTCCATTGGTAGCATATTACTATCAGACCATGCCCCTGTTTTTTTACATATAGTTCCGCCTTGTCAGTTAAAAAGAAATTCTAGATGGAGGCTTAATTCAAGTCTTCTTCTTAATCCAGATCTTATGTCCTCTTTGAAAGCAGAGATCTCTCTATATATCGAGACAAATTTCAATGACCTCTCTTTCGTCTGTGTTCTTTATGAAGATGGTGTCTTTTACAGCAGTGTTATTGCATATTGAATCACCTGTTGGCACCGTAGTGGGTATTTCTCGGGCCAGTTTAGGTCCAATGTTAACAAAAAAATTATTAAATTCATCTGCAGGTGAAGCTATATTCACATTCGGAGTCGATTTATTATTTTTTGGGATGTTAGTTGGGTAGCTGGTATTTCTGCTTTTATTTCCAAGGATACTGTTGATTATTGTCCATGTATTTTTAATATTGTCTTTGTTTTTTTCCAGTTCTTTACTGTAATAGTCTCTTTTACTGCATCTTATTATATATGTTAACTTATTTTTGTATGTTTTATACCGCTGCTCTGCTTCTTTTGTCCTTTTCTTTATGAAAGCTTTATATAATAAATTTTTCTTTTTACACGCCTTTTGTAGTCCTTTGGTTAGCCATGGTTTGTCAGTAAATTTGTGTTTAAGCTTTTTTTTAACTAATGGGCAGTTTTTTTCATAAAGAGTGGTTACAATGTTTGTAAATGTGTCATAGGCTTCATTTACATCTGATACATAGACTTCTGTCCAGTCTTGCTTCAGCAAGTCCTCTTTAAAAGAACTGATTGCGTTTGGTGATTTGTGTCTGAACGATTTTGAGATTTTTTCTGGGTTGGGCCCCGTGTGGCCATGGATAAGTGCAAAGATTGGCAAGTGGTCGCTTATATCATTTATCAATAATCCACTTTCTATTTTCTTGTCGAGAACATTGACAAACAGGTTGTCAATAAGTGTAGCAGTGTGAACTGTGATTCTACTGGGATGTGTTATTGTGGGATATAGACTCATGCTGTACATAGAGTTCGTGAACTCTGTAACTACATTTTGTTGATGTGGATTAAGTAGATCAATATTGAAATCTCCACAAATTGCTACCATTTTCTTACTAGTAATATTATTGTACAGCTCGACTAATTTATCTCTGAATGTCTCAATGCAAGTTCCCGGCGTTCTGTATATGCAGCTTATGATTAGATTTTTTGTTTTGTCTAGGTCAATCTCAACAGTAACACATTCCAGAATCCCTGGTAGTGCTGAGGACATTTCATTTACAAGCTTACATCTATATAGGTCATCAATATACAGTGCAACACCACCACCGTTTTTTTGAGATCTGTTAATGTTAAACATCTGATATCCCTCTATTGCCATCAGGGGAGCCTGGTCTGCATTAAGCCAGGTTTCAGAGACTGCTATAGCTGTGAATTTTCTGTTTAGCTGTTTTAAATAGTCCTGAATCTGTGAGAAGTTTTTGTTAAGACTTCTGCTATTGAAGTGTATTATTGACAGTTTACCATCTAATTGCACTTGACTTTTGAATTGCTTTTCAGTGTAATATTCACAGTGGTTATGAATATTATTGAAAAAGTGGTTATCAGGATCAATATCATTCTCCATCTCTTGTGGTTTATGTTCAGCATAGTGGCATATTTTTTAGAGTTTGAGTTTCCTCACTCTGTGTTTCATAGTCAGTGTTCATCTGTATTTATCTAAGTCAGTAGCATCTCTGATCATTATACTTTTTGCTTGCTCAGGTGTTCCATTTAGTTTAATCCAAATTCTACAATTTCTTGTCCAGGTTGACTGTATCTTATTATGTTTCTTTAGCATCCGTGCCTGCCGTGCTAATTCAGCGTTTTTTTTTGTCAGGTGTTCATTTAGGTAAACTTGAGTTTCCTTTAGTTTTTTGGCCTGCCTCAGTATGTCATTTTTCACCCTCCTGTTCACAAAGCGCATCACAATTGATTTCTTTGTTTTGTTATCTTTCTTCGGTAA
Source organism: Pholidichthys leucotaenia (assembly GCA_020510985.1). Lineage (NCBI taxonomy): Eukaryota > Metazoa > Chordata > Actinopteri > Cichliformes > Pholidichthyidae > Pholidichthys > Pholidichthys leucotaenia. The sequence goes on from CM035836.1 coordinate 45,478,964, forward strand.
AGCATAACAGGCTGAGATCGCATTGGCTTCTACCTTAATGTCTTTATCATTAAGGAACTGAAGCACTTGGTTTTCTAAGGACATTGATTCACTTATGGAAGCATGTTCACCACTCAGTCCTGTAGCGGCATGGGCGTACGACTGATATCTGATGTCTAGTCCACTTATAACTATGTCATCAATGCGAGAACCTTGTTCAAGATCCTCGACGCGTTGCTCCAAAAGACGCCCGTGTTGCTCCAGGTCCATAATTTTTTTGTCTTTTTCTTTTATTATTGAATGTAGGGCTTGTACCTCCTGTATTAGGTCTAATATTTTGTCCTGCTGGCTAGTCACTTTGGGCAGTTCTTCTAACACAAAGTTCAGAGTTTTTTTAATTTCTTCCATTTCCTCTTTTTTGGGTGGCATTTTACTGACCTGTGGATAGAAATAAGCAGAGAATCCGGCTAGGCCTCAACTAGCTCGGTCGCTACTGGACCCGCCGCTCCTGCGCAGCTTCTCCGCCGAGTGACGCTGCTCAGCTCCACAGATCACCGCCGTCTATCGCCGGCGCCTGCCTCCGTCTACCTGGCCAGTTATGTCGTGCATCGCCGGCGCAGCCGGAATCCACCGATCACAGCCACTTGTCGCCGTCTGGCTAGGCGACTCCTCCGCTGGGCCCCGTCCCCGTCAGTTATGTCGCACTCCGCCGGCTCAGCTCTAATCCACCGATCACCTCCGCCGATCGGTGGCCGATCACCGTCGCTCGCTGTCGTCCGGCTGGGTGGCTTCTCCTCTAGGCCCCCTCTAGGCCCCGTCACCGACCGCCGTCAGATAATAATACTTCGATATGGATCCAAGTATTCCAGACACTCGTGTTTTGGAGGAAGTTATTGAAGATTTCTCAGCCTTGATGAACAACTGGTTCTCCAACAGTCTCTGAAGGATGGTGTGCACGTGGACCCGGTGCTCTTCCTTTTCTCTTCCAGCGGCTCCGACAGTTCCTCCTCTCCCCGTGGGGCGAATAGTCCTTACTGTACCATCTGAGGCCCCCCAGTGACCTTCCTCCTTCAGTCCATTGTTCCCCCTTTCCCCAGCTGCCTTCTCTGGATGGAGAATTCCCCACCCGTACCACCACACCTTTGATACTGAGCTGCCCAAAAACACTGATCTTGTGGAGAGTGCAAATAAAAGAACCAGATCTGCACGACAGATGGCTTTATTTCTCTCTCTCACTGCATTCATACACAGAAAAAGACTTGAAAAAGATTTGGAGAGTTATCTGAGCAGCCCTCTTCCCTTAGTACATCTAATCACAATCAAACTTTCCTCTGAATTTCAGTTGCATCCTATAGTATCCTTTTTACAATACGTTTGGAAGAGGATTGCTTCTATACTAGGGTTTAGCTCTCATCTTCATTCTATGGCTTCTATTTGGCTTAACCCAAGTCTCCACATTGGAAAATCTCCATTTATTTGGAAAATCTGGGTGAAAAAGGACATCTTGATGCTAAAAGATCTATATCAAGGGGGAGCTCTCAAATCATTTGATGACCTATGGGCACAGCATGGACTACCACAGAATCAGTTCTGGAAATACTTACAACTTCTACATTTGCTGTGTCAAGTCTTTGGATCTACAACTACCCCTCCTCCTGAGGCAGACTGGCTCACCCAGGCATTGAGCTCCTGTGGTAAAAGATGTAAGGCCTCAAATTTTATTCAGTGCTCCTTAAGAGCTCAAATAAAGATTTTTCAATCCTCAAACAGGCATGGGAAAAAGATCTGAATTCACAATTTACTGATGCTGAATGGGCAAATATTCTAAGAAATGAGAAGAAAGTGTCTAGGGAACGTAAAACGTTTAGAGCAAATCTTATACATTCATCAAGCTGCTGGAGATGTCTACAGGGGGAGGGTACACTTATCCATATGATCTGGAGTTGTCCGGAAATCCAGGACTTTTGGTTGGAGATCCATAGACATATTATGACAATTGTCAAGCAAGACGTGCCTTTCACGCAGAGACTTTTTGTCCTTGGGGATCATTCAGGACTCAATCTGACGCCGAGTGTATTCAGTTTGCTTTGATGGTGGGCCAAAAGATGATTATTTCCTATTGGAAATCTTCCTCTGCCCCACCCGTAGCTCAGTGGCTCAGGGAGCTGGGCAAGCTAGCTGCACTAGAACGCTTTTCATATAAACTTTTGGACAGGATGGACAGCTTTTACAATAAATGGGGATCCTATCTCACCTTTATAGGTGTTGTAGATTAAGCCAATCATCTTAGGAGTACTAGGGTGGAACTGGAATGTTTTGTTTTTTTGTTTTTTTTGGGGGGATTTTTTTTTTTTTATTTAAGTTTTTGTAAAGGGTATACAGGTCGTTACAGCAATGCAGTGTTTGCATTTTCATCACATGTTCCCTTATTTTCTGATATCTGACAACATTGGAAGATTAATTCTTACAACACCCCCTTTTTTTTTTTTAAGTGAAAGAAAAAGTGAAATTAAAGAGAAAAAAAAACAAAAAACAAATAACAAAAAAAAAACAAACAAACCAGTAAAAAACAAACAAAAAGAAAAAGTAAGTAAATAAAGATAAAAGAGCATCTGAGTAGCGTTGGAACAAAGAGCGGAACCATTATTGAAATGGTAATTGTCAAAGATTAGATCTAATGGAAGACACATATGCGGTCCAGGGTTGCCAAAAGTTCATGAACACATCCATGTCCTGTCTCAGTGCGAATGTCAACTTTTCCATCGAGTAAATGTCTTGGATCACGTTAGTCCAATCTTCAGGTGTAGGACAGTCCTTCAACATCCATTTTTTAGTTAGAGCTTTTTTGCTTGCCAATATTAAAACATTGAATAAGTATTTTTCTCCTCGTCTTTCCAGTGAGTCCGGTAGTAAACCCAAATACAAAGTTACAAAAGAAAAGGGAACTGTTATTTTGAATATTTTCCCCAATATTGTCTGTACCTTGGTCCAATATTGGTGGATAACTGGGCATGACCAAAACACATGAAAATGATTTGCAGTCTTTTCACCACACAAGCGCCAACAGTTCAATCCCTTATGGGTAAATTTGTTTTGTGCAGGTGTTCTGAAAAATCTTGCCAAGTTTTTCCATCCAAATTCTCTCCACTGCAGGGATGAGGTACTTTTCCATTGCTGTTTATTTAGCTTTTCCCATATTTCCAGTTGTAAAGTGAAATTCCCCTCTTTTTCCCATCTCTCTTTTATATAAGATGTGTTGTCTCCTTTTAAGTCTTGAAGACCTTGGTATATTTTAGAAATGTATCTGATCCCTGGGATCCCTTTATATGCCATTAAGAAGACCTTCAGAACACCTGACTGGGCCCTTTCCAAAACCTCCTTTTTAAGTATATTGTTTATGTGGTGTCTAAGCTGGAAGAACCTGTAAAGGTCTTGATTAATTAGGCCTTGTTTTTTCAAATCTTCAAAACTTCTTAAGATTTGCCCTTTAAAAAAATCGTAATATTTTATCAGCCCTTTCTCCTTCCACTTTTTAAATCTGGTGTCTGTTTTATTAGGAGTAAAGTCCTGATCATAGGCGATCCATTGCAGAAGTCGATAGGGCTCTTTAGTTTGATTCTCTCTGACTATCTTAAACCAAATTTTTAGCGGGGTCTCTATCCACGGGTTAGTGTTATTCAAAAGCTTAGGTAAGACATTGTTCCCTATTATCGCCTGTAGGGGGATGTCACTTGTTATTTGGCATTCGATCTCCTTCCATTGTGCAGTGTAGACTGGGTTACATATCTCTACTAAAGTTTTAATTTGTGCGGCTTTAAAGTAGTCCCTGATATTTGGCAGCGCGAGCCCACCTTTGTCTTTGTTTAGCTGTAGGGTTCTATATCTGATTCTAGGTCTCTTGCCCTGCCATATGAATCTTGAGATCCTTCTGTCCAGCTCCTGCCATGTTTTTTTGGGAGGTTCTACCGGTATTGTTTGGAAAAGGTATAGAAGACGTGGAAGTATATTCATTTTGACTGCTTCAATTCTTTGTGCAGTACCCAAGAATGGTATCATATTCCATCTTGCTAGGTCAGATTTTATTTTTGTCACCAGTGGATCATAGTTTAGTGATATAATTTTGTTGAGTTGTTTCGGGATATTGACCCCCAGATATTTCATAGATTCCGACTCCCAGTTAGTTTTGAGTTTGCTTAGTGAATAATGATTTGGGTCATAGTTGAATGTTAAAACTTGGGTTTTTTGCATATTTAATTTGTACCCCGATAAATCTCCATACTCTGAAAAAACTGAGGTTAGTTCTGGTAAAGAAGTGTCCGGCTGCCCTAGGTATATTAAAATGTCATCAGCAAAGAGTGCTATTTTATGTTCCTTCTGACCAAGTGTAATACCTTGAATTTTTTGGTTTTGTCTTATCCATTGGCTCAGAGGTTCTATGAAGATTGCAAAGAGCAGTGGAGACAGGGGGCAGCCCTGACGACATCCTCTTTCCAGTTCAAAAGATGATGATAAATTACCGTTAATCCTTATTTTAGCTGTTGGTTTTTTATATAATGCCTGTATAGTTCTAATGAAGTTGTTATGAAAATTGAAACTGGATAAGATTCTATATAGAAAAGACCAGTCAACCGAATCGAATGCTTTTTCAGCATCTAATCCCAATATGACTGCATTTAAGTTATATTTTTTTATATGATGAATTATGTGTAAAGTGCGTCAAATGTTGTCTTGTGTCTGTCTTTGTCTTATAAAACCTGTTTGGTCTAAATGAATTAGGTCTGTCAGTATATTTTCTAACCTTTTGGCAAGGATAATGGTAAAAAGCTTATAGTCCTGATTTAGTACACTGATTGGTCTGTAGTTGGAGCACTCTAGTTTATCCTTTTCAGGTTTAGGTATAACTGCAATGACCCCTTCTCTCCAGGAGGGGGGGATTTCCCCTGTGTGGAGGACATAATTAAATGTTTTCAGGAGGAGAGGAGATAGTTGCTGTTTAAAGGTTTTGTACCACTCTGCTGTATAGCCATCAGCTCCTGGGGATTTGTTAGCTTTAAGTTTCATAATTGCTTTTTCCAATTCTTTAGGATGTATTTCTGACAGTAGTGTTTTATTTTGTGACTCCGTAAGTTGGGGAAGGTTTAATGTGTTTAGGAATGCCTCGGATGCGTTTTTATGTTTTTTGTGGGAGTATAAGTTCTTATAGTAATTCTCGAAGTTTTTAAGAATATCCTGAATTCTGAATTTTATTTCCTTTGATACTGGGTCTCTGATTTTGTAGATTGCTCTTTCTGTTTGATGTTTCCTCAATTTATAGGCTAGCAATTTTGCCGATTTACTGCCTGCTTCATAGTATTTTTGTTTCAGAAATGTAAGTTTCTTCTGGATTTCTATTGTGTAGATCTCATTTATTTGGTTTTTAATTTCTTTAATCTTGAGCGAGTCAGTAGAATGAGTGTTGCCTTTGTGTTCTTTTTCTAGGTTCCTAAGTTCTGACTCTAATGTGGATAGTTTTTCTTGTCTTAGTTTCTTTTGGGTTGCCAGTTTTGCAATAATCTTTCCTCTTATTACAGCTTTACATGCATCCCACAGTATTAAAGGGGATACTTCTCCATTATCGTTATCTTCCAAATATCTGAGAATATCTGATTCCAATTCATCTTTCAATGGTCCTTTCAGGACATTTGAATTTAACCTCCAAGAAAATGTATTATTTGTGTATTTTTGGATATTTAAGTCCATGTAGATCGGACTGTGGTCGGAGAGATCCATCAGTCCTATTTTACATGTTTTTACTCTTCCAATGTCTCTATTAAACATAAAAAAATAGTCAATCCTTGAGTAAGATGAATGTGGAGTTGAGTAAAATGTATAGTCTTTTACACTGGGGTTGAGTTCCCTCCACACGTCACAGATTCCCAATTCTTTTAGTAGCATCCGAGTCTTCCTGTTTTGGGTGTTATTTTGATGTGGGGAATTACCAGAAGCATCCCAGTATGGATTCAGTCTAAGATTGAAGTCCCCACCACATATCACTAAACCTTGAGCTTTAGTTATCATTAGGTCGAATACATTTTTATAAAATTTCCAGTTAGCCCCTGGGGGAGCATACACATTCAGCAGGGTGATATCTTCTCCCTCTAGCCGCCCAGTTACCAAACTGTATCTCCCTTCTTTATCTTTGTGTTCTGATTTTTTTTCAAATGTAATTTTGGTTGATATCAATGTCGCTACTCCCCTCCTCCTCCCTGATTTATATGAAGATGAAGAGATCATTTTAAACCCTTGTCTACTGAGTTTATTGTGTTCCACGTCTGTTAGGTGGGTTTCTTGTAAAAGTATTATTCCTGCTTTGTCTTTTTTCATTTTGCCTAGAATCTTGGATCTTTTAACTGGATTCAGGATTCCTTTTACATTATATGAAATTATTTTGGTTACACCCTGTTTCTCCATTGTGTTGTTTTGTTTAGTATAACTGTGTGGTGGCCCTCTTTTATGCTACTCAGAAACTGAAAGAACATTAAAAACAAGAAAAACATTAAGAACATAGTGTAAAAAACTTTAAAACAAAAAGCTGTCATAAGAACTTCCTGAGCTGAGGTCTTTTTAAAGACCCTGTAAGAGCCTTGATGGAGTGAAGGCTCTGAGGGAAATTCCTCAAACTCTGTTACGTGTTGAGGGCCCTCTCTTACCACTGAAAGTAGTCCCATGCTTTTAACGTGAGTTTCAGAACCCAATCCAAACTTGTAATGATTTTTTTTTTTTTTCCTTTTATGCCTAAACCCTGTGAAATTGTGTGCACCCTCCCACCCCCATCACATCAAACATTCACGCAAAAACAGTATTTGTTAGTATGAGGAGAACATGTGGATTATTGTCACATTTCTATTTTAACAAGTTTTTTTTTTTTTTTTTATTACAAAGACTTATTTGTTTCAAATAATATGATTGTTCCATGAAATGTTTTACCACATGCTGAATATGCATCTCCTTTAATGTTTGTTACCTTGTATGAGGGGGGTTGGATGTGCGGATTGATTCAAGAGAAAAGAAAAAAAAAAAAAAAAAAAAAAAAGGTCGCTATTCCAACCTGAAAACGGATAGTTTATCCGCGACGCTCTGGTGCTGGGTTTCCCGCTGCTGGTCCGTGGATTTTGAAGGTCTTTGTGTTGTCCATGTTTGCGCTTTGATCTTCTCACTCGGGTCTGCTGCGGGTTTAAATACCGTTACCGGGAGGCCTCTTTTCGCCATGTCAGCTGTTGCTTCTTCCGCCGAATTATAGAGACACGTTTCATCGCCGTAGAAGACCCTTAACTTCGCAGGAAATGGTGTCTGAAAGCGCAATTTCTTCTCTCTTAACACCTTTTTCGCGTCATTGTATTCCCTGCGCTTTTTAAGGACCTCCGGGGCGTAATCGTGTTCCACGTAGACTTTTCTCTCCTGGTGCATAAATCCTTTTTTCTGCCAGGCCAGTCTTACAACCTCTTGTTTTATTTTGAAATTGGAAAATCTTACCAACACCGAACATGGGGGCGCTTCCGCCGCCGGCCTAGCGGCTAATGAATGATGTGCCTTTTCTATCTTCAAGTCGGTGGTTTGTGGAATATCCAATTTCTCTCTTAGTAAGGATTCCACGCATTCTGCCATTGAGTTAAAACCATTTTCGGTTCCTTCTATCAGACCATGAATTCTTATGTTGTCTCTTCTTTGTTTTCCTTCTTGATCGGTTAGCTTAGCCTCTATAGCTGCTTGTCTTTTGCGTAGGTCTAGCACAGAATCTTCGAGCACTTTTATTCGATCCTCTGTTTCCAAGATTCGGTTCTCGGCCTGGTCCACTCTGCTGTTTGTCCTTTTCAATTCTTCTCTGAATTCCCGAAATTCGGCCGTAACATCTCGGCGAAATCGTCGTAGCTCCTCAAATAGTGATTTCAGGCTAACCCTTTTGTTAGCTATCACCAGTTCCTCGTCTTCTGAACGGAGATCTTCCAGTTCGGATTCTCCGGCCGATACGTGTCCTGGCCTGGAGAATTTCAGTTTCTTCTGTTTTCCTTTAGACATGATGATTTTGTCTTTTGATTTTCACTCCTCCAAAAATCCGTTAAGTTTGATTTTCAAGGTGTTATCCTGGATTGGGTCTGAGAACTTCAGTGTTAAGCTGCAGTCGCCATGGCGTCCAGACCGGAAGTCCCGGAACTGGAATGTTTTGTCCTCTCACTGGGTATATTCGCTCTTGATGTTTTTTTCCCCCTTTTTTTGTTTGTTTGTTTTTTATTTTTTGTTTTACTTTCTAGATTGAAAACCCAATAAAGTTCAAATCATAAAAAAAGAAAACATGTCAGACAGTGTTGTGTTTGGGGGAGACAGAACTTCATCCTGATGCAGCGCAGCAAAATATAATGTTAAAATCATAAAAATGAGACCAGCTCCCTTCCTCTACACACCAGGTGACCGCTGTGATCAGCTCTGCTTTAACAGAAATGATCCATTAAACAACTCTTTGAATGAATGAATGAATTTATTTCGGATAGTACAGTACAGGTTAAAAGAAACTGTATAATATAAAACAAGGTCAAATTAGACAAAGACTCCTTCTACTATACAATTCCACGTGAGTTATCCGAAATGGGTGATGGCTGAAGCCGCAGCTTATATTGCCCACCCATATTCCATCCAAGAATTCAAAAGAGAAAAAAGAGAAAACAAGACAAGAGCAATTACAATTTAAAACAAAGCTAAGGCAAAATGTGACTGAGAGAAAAAAGAAAACTAAGCTAGGCTAAGTTAAGCGGTTACTATTCAAAAACAAATCTAAGACAAAATGTCACAGAGAAAAAAAGAAAAAAAAGAAAAAAAAACTAAGCTACAACACAACACAGGCTGGATATGTCAATCCTTATGTGAGTTTACATGTCGTCTTGTAAATATGTTTGGAGTATTTCTTCCTTTAGTTTTTGTTTAAATTGTCCAAGCGTTGTACATGATTTTAATTCAGGTCCAAAATCGTTCCATAATCTGACTCCTTGCACTGAAATACAGTGTTGCTTGGTGGTTGTTCTCACTGTAGGCTTTTGAAATATACATGTTCCTCTGAAGTGATATCGTTTCTCCCTTGTTTGGAACAACTTTTGGATATTTGCGGGCAGTGATAAATTCTTCACTTTGAACATTATTATTGCGGTTTTAAAGTCAACCAGATCTTTCAACTTGAGAGTTTTTTGTTTAAGAAAAAGTGGGTTTGTTGGTTCCCTGTAAGCTGCTTTGTTCGTTATTCTAATAGCTCTCTTTTGAAGCATAAAGAGTGGATATATGATTGTTTTATATGTATTTCCCCATACTTCATTACAATATGTCATGTATGGGAGTATTAATGAATGATACAAGGTGTATAGTGTGGGTTGATTCAGCAAATATTTCACTCTGTGTAATATTGCAATTGATTTGGATACTTTACCTTTAATATAATTAATATGTGACTTCCAACACAGTTTGTTATCAATTATTACTCCAAGAAATTTAGTTTCAGATACCCTTTCAATCTCTACACCATTTACACTGAGTTTGGGTACTGGGTTGTTGTGATGGTTGTTAAAGACTATAAATTTTGTCTTACTTAAATTGAGCGTTAGTTTGTTTGAATAAAACCACAGTTTAAGCTTTCCTAATTCCTTTCCGAGTGTATCCAGAAGTTGTTCCAAATTGTTTCCACTGCATAGCAGATTAGTGTCATCGGCAAACAATATTAAGTCCATTTTTTCTGAAACTTTACATATATCGTTTATATACATATTGAATAATAATGGTCCCAAAACTGAACCCTGTGGGTTCTTCTGGTTCTTGTGGGTTCTTGTGGTTCTTTAAAATGAGAGCCCGTGTCTCAATGAGATTACCTATATAAATAAGGTTAATAATAAATAATTTGGTTGTTGGTTCGATCCCAGCCCCCGACCAACAGTGATCTGTGTGGAGTTTGCATGTTCTCCCCGTGTCTGCGTGGATTTACTCTGGGATTTCTCCGGTTTCCTCCCACATGCCAAAAACATGCAAGTTAGGTTAATTGGCATCAAACTGGGGATTCTAAATTGTCCTTAGGTATGACTGTGACAGTGAATGGTTGTCTGTCTCTCTGTGTTGGCCCTGCGATGGACTGGCGATCTGTCCAGGGTGTACCCTGCCTCTCGCCCAAAGATGCTGGGATAGGCTCCATCTCCCCCGCGACCCGAAAAGGATTAAGCGGAAGAAGATGAATGAATGAATGAATGAATAAATAATCCTGGCCATTACAATAGGGCTCTCGCCCACTGATGTCAGTGGCTCTTGCCCTAATAAACTGCACAGATCATACCAGCGGCGAAACAGTGGTCCTGCACAGGAAGGAGGAGCCGTGAGACTCCCCTCTCCTGTGTGACCTGTCGTGCCGAGTTTTGCTCTCTTGCCGAGAATTGCATCCCATCGTCGCAGACACGCGGAAATGGGCAGGACTGGCGCGTGACCGTGTGCGACAACGCGCATCTAAGGGCGTGACGCTGTAATCCCACGAACTCTAAAGCCAGGCTGGTACCGTATTTTTGGGACTATAAGGTGCACTGGATTATAAGGCGCATTAAAGCGAGGTAGTCGGAGCCGGGCAAAAAATTTTTTTTGCATGCATGGAAAGAAAATCCTATCTATAGTCATTATAGACACATATAGCGCGATTGTCTACGAATGTGAATGACCTGTTCCATGAGCAGGCGGAACGTTTTTAGTCTGTGGCGGTTTACATCGCCATATTGGCCAGAATACTTGTTCGGTACTCGCTCGGTAATCGATACAGCTCGCTCTCCGGCAGAGAGCGAGCCGTATTTACAGCCGTAAATACGTATTTACAGCCGTATTTACTGCTCCCGTTTACAGCTAAATGGGAGCAGTTTCGATGCCAAAATTTCACATACAAATCCTAATATACGTGTTCTATACACCATCGGCTTTTGGGTATCGGCTACCTTGCGAGGTAGTCGGATCTGGGAATTTTTTATTTCTTTTTTGCGTGCATGGAAAGAAAATCCTATCTATAGTCATTATAGACACATATAGCGCGATTGTCTGCGAGTGTGAATGACCTGTTCCATGAGCAAATGTACGTTTTTGGTCTGTGGCTGTTTACATCGCCAGGGTACTCGCTCAGTAATCGATAAGGCTCGCTCTCCGGCGGCAGCCCCGAGAAGTAAACAATGCAAACAAATGTCGGGACGCTTGAATTCTTTCGTCCCGAAAATATCTTTTGAATATTAATTACAGCTAAACAGGAGCAGTTTTAATCCATGATCCATTGGCAGTAGTGGCATAACTCGCTAGCAATTTAACTTTGAATGACCTGTTGACACCAATATAGCGGTTGGAGTTCTTTGGTTAATCCACCCGGAATGATGGCAAGCTCTGAATTAGTTTGCTTCACTTGGGTTTTGACAGTATCGGTAAGATGGGCGCGCATGTAGTGGCAGATCAATAGGGATGGAGATTTGTGGAAAAAGCCATCCGGCCATTATGTTGAAGCACATATTACTCTGTGAGGCTCCTGACTACCGTAATGCTCCGACAATCCATCAAGCGGTTCGGCTTCGTAACTTACCAAAGTCGTACTAAAACATTTTTGACAGATTTTTGAGCGCCGTGTACCACATAAAATCAGTTTGAGGTCAGTAAGCACAACCAGAATTAATACATAAGGCGCACCGGATTATAAAGCGCACTGTCGATTTTTGAGAAAATTAAAGGATTTTAAGTGCGCCTTATAGTCCAAAAAATACAGTAAATGGGCTTTAAATGATGTTTATTCGCCAGACATTTTAGTATTTCAAAGGGGGTTTTCATGTATTGTTCATTGGTGAGTCAGCTTTCCAATAAAATGTGTTAATTCCAGCTGGTGTCTGAGTGCAGATTTATTCAACTAAATGAACTTCTTTTTAAGGGGGATTTGTCTTGATATGTGTGTGTGTTGGATGAGACTTTAAATTTATTATCATATTTTTCTCATTATCAGCCACTTAGGTTTGTAAAAATTCTGGCATGTAATTATTACCTGTCAGCTTAATTTTCATGTAAGATGCCCAATAGCTTCACTTTTAATCATGAACCTGCAGGTCCAGTATGCATGCATTTATTAATGTATTAATTGAACTGATGAAATTTTTGACATTTTGCAGATGTATTAGAACGGAGACTGTGAGCAGCTGTACACAGACAGGAGAACTTTTATAAAGACTTAACACACAAACATGAGACATCTGATATTTAATAAGCACTATAAAGTAAAAAGGTTGGAATTATAATCAAAATTGACAATAGGTCAACCACAGTGTGATCTGTCAAAATAAAAGTCAGCCTTCAGATCACTGCTAAAAACAATCTGAGATAGTTTTCAGTACTTTTAGACATGTACTTCTAGAGGAAGTAAAGTCAAATACGCCAAGGAAAGAACCCCCCAAAATGTACCTGAATTTTCCCTGGTGTAAAATTCTGTTGCAATCAGAATGAAATTATGATGATTGAACCTAATAAATGGAGTAAATGTCTTCAGTCATACTCTGTACATTTCCTGACAACTACTCCTGCTGGAAAATGCCTCCATTCTAAAAGTCACCTTCTGCTGGTCCAAACATCAAATATTTTTTGCAGGAGAGTCGGGGCAGGACTGTGGAGATGACCCACCTTTGGGGCAGATGCATTTTCCTGCATTTTTTTCCTCCCAGAAATTGCATATATTTTCGTCTCCACAGTGTAAAGACTGAAATGCATTTTAATTTCTCCATTTATTAGTATAATTCCTGTAAGAAATATTTTATGCTCGGACAAGATTTGCATTGTAGCTAGCTTATTTCTGTGTTGGACTGATAGTGCTACACGTGTTCTCTTCACAGTGTGCTGCTAAAATGTAACAAACTGGTAAAACCCTTTCACTTCCAGTTATCCTTAATTTTTCTGGTGTCAGTATTCCAAAGTGCAGGTGTAGCTTTAAATAGGCTTGTGTGTTTTATGTCCTCTTTCTCCCTTCATATCCAACACTACCCTTTGTCAATGTCATGTGTCTTTGTTATGCACTTTCCTTCAGAATTTCAGATATTAATACAAAAATAAATCCATATCAGTTCTTCTGCCACACCCACAATTCTTTCAAGTGGTTCGGCCTCACTAAGCATGTACTATTATAACTATAAAGTCTCCTAGGGGCCCAAAGACCAAGACCATGCTTGCCTATATTTGCCATAAATTCAAACGTTTATTTCAAACTCAGGGTTCATATTACAAATAGATAAATAAATAAAGTATATACAGATCAGCAGACACTCGGCGCTCTTGTAACAACAAAAAAAACATAATGGGCTCAGTGTAAAATGGAACGCCACCACTTCCAAATGCTGGAATGAAGTGTGAGTGACGAGTTGACAATTGCTGATATAAGATGATTGTTACATACCAGCAGTCTTCTCAAAAAACTGTAAACATTCTTACGTATCAATTCTCCAAAAGACGGAATGTTCACAGACACAAACAGCTTGCTTGCACTCGACCTTCGTGATTAAAATCACTTCCATATTGCTAGAGACCAAAGCCTTCAGAGTTTTTGTTTAAAGGTTCTATATTGTAGCCTGCTGGCAACTATTTGCTTTGCAAGTGACTTGACCTCTTATTATTATTGTAATACCTAAGAGACAGCAGTCATGCACTTCTTATTCCATTTAGCCATATTTATTTTTGCAGAAATAAAATACAAAAAGTAAAAAATAGTCAATGTACATAATTAATTTATCAAAAAAGGTTAATTTATAATAAATATATACTTTATTACAAATATAATATGCCTTTCTATATGTTTAATGACTTTCTTCTGATGACAAAATAGGGTAATTTAAGTGAAGCCGATTTATAAACTGACTTTCCTTTTATTGAAATGCTACATCATTTGACAGGATTAATTTGCAGTTGCCAGAAATGGTACCACTGCAGTCTTCACAGGGGAAAGATTAAAATGCATGACATTTGCTACAGTTAACAGTATTCTTGCCCTGACTCTCCTGCAAAAAAATATTTTATGTTTGGACCAGCAGAAGGGGCCCTTGGGGTGGAGGCATTTTCCGGCAGGATGAATTTGTAATTGCCAGAAATGGTACCCACTGCTATCTTCACAATGGAAACACTGAAATGCATAACATTTGCTACAGTTAACCGTATTCTTGCCCTGACTCTCTTGCAAAAAATATTTTACATTTGGACAAGCAGAAGGTGACCTTTGGGATGGAGGCATTTTCCGGCAGGATTAATTTGCAGTTGCCAGAAATGGTACCCACTACTATCTTCACAATGGAAAGACTGAAATAAGATAAGATAAGATAAGATAAGCCTTTATTAGACCCACAATGGGGAAATTCCAGGATTGCAACAGCACAGGGATAGCAACACTCAGAGCAATAATCAGAAGGCAAGAGAAAAAAACAACAACAAGAGCAGCAAGTATATATATATATATATATATATATATACACACAGTGCGGAGAATTGTAACTGGATGGAATAAATATTTGAGTATATAAACACACAGTGCGGAGCATTGTAGCTAGATGGAATAAATATGTAAATATATAAACACACACAAAGCAGAGCATTGTAGCTAGATGGAATAAATATGTAAATATATAAACACACACAGTGTGGAGCATTGTTGCTAGATGGGATGAAACAGCACAACTGCCTACTTAGTTATCTTACATGGTATGATTATGTACCCATACATATTCTCACCCTCCATAGCGACCGGTATTTTCCTAGTTGTATGCCGGAGGGGACCATTGTATAAGTCTATTGCGTCTTTTGCATTCAAAACTATTAGGTTGTCACGTCTTTTTGTTATCTCTGCGAGCAGCCCTGCTTAGGTTGTACAGTCTGACAGCCGTAGGTAGGAAGGACTTGCAAAACCTCTCGGTTGTGCACCTAGGATGATGTAGTCTGCTGCTAAATGAGCTCCTCAGTGCATTCAGTATGTCCTGCATAGGGTGGAACTCGGACTCCAGCAGAGATGACAGTTTAGCCACTGTCCTTCTCTCTCCTATCTCCTCCACTGGGTCAAGGCGCTGCCACAGGACAGAGCTAGCTTTCTTGATCATTTTTTTCAGTCTCTTCCTATCGGCTGCCGTAATGCTACTGCCCGAGCAGACCACTCCAAAAGTGATGGCTGATGCCACCACCGTGTCATAGAATGTCTTCATCAGCGCCCCTTGTACACCAAAAGACCTGAGTCTCCTCAGTAGGAACAGCCTGCGCTGTCCCTTCTTGTAGAGTGTGTCAGTATTGTGTGACCAGTCTAGTTTATTGTTCAGATGAACACCCAGGTACTAATGTATTTATACTCACTCAGTGTGAACCCTGGGCCTGTTTAGATGAACACAAAGCTGATATCCTGGTACGAATGGAAGAAAGACACACACGGAGCTCTTCCTCAACAGCTCTCAGTCTTTCTCTGTTTTTAGTTTTTATCACAGTCAAGCTTGAAAAGCTCAGCTCACACAGATATGTCGTGGAAAATGGGAGCAATGTTGAAATAGCTTTGTTGGCCAGAATGGGGAACTCCTTGGCAGCAGTCAACCAAAAACTGTCCAAAGGAAGATCAGCAAAGTTTAGCTTTAAACCATGATCTTGTTTCAGTTCAATGAGTTCTTCTTGCTCCTGTAAAGTCATGTCGTTTCCAACAACTGATGCTGAGCTGTATGGGCCACAGTTACATGGGTAAAATTTCTTCAATCTGATTACAATTCAGATCAGAATTTTACTGTTTACATGGATCCTGAAAAAGCTGATCTGATTTGGACGAGCGTTTTCATGTGTCACAGGTTTGAACGGAATAAGTCATTTTGACATGCGCAGGTCGACATTCAAAAAATAGAAGAAGCATCTTCTGATGTTAGCAAGCCCCGCTTCGTGTCGAAATTGACCTGTATCGTGTTATTCAGACTGTACTTTTGCTTCTGCTAGTCTCCGTAATGAAGCTACAAGTACATACTTCTGCATATGATAAACAGAGGGAGACAGCAGGACGATACAGACCAGTTTTGTTTTACTCCCGCTATGTTTTCCGCTAGCTGCTGCTCAGGCGGAAATACATCATGTCGACGTGCGGCTGGTGTACAGACATGCGCAGTAAACATATTTTCTGCCCTGTGTTCGGAATAAGTGATTTCATGCGCACCATTCGGATTAACAATCGGCATAACCCACCCCTCTCAATCGGAATTAAATTTTTATCTGAATGAGCATGATCGGGTCAGAATATTCAGATTGCCGTGTTTACGTGAAGCATTTTTATTCCGATCAGGCTTTTAATCCAGTTACTTGTGTCCATGTAAACATAGTCACTCACTCGAGTAATTAAGTCAAAATGGATAATTTCCCACCGCACACCTAACGATCTCTCATGGCACACTAGTGTACCGCGGCACATAGGTTGAAAATCACTGGTATAGTCAAATTAAATGAAAATAAATAAAATCATTTCACTGAGACTTTGGAATTTATTCTCCTCAGAAGAATAAAAAAAAAATGTACCTGCATTAATGTGAAGGGTGACACTGGTGTTTCGACTGCAGTAAGCAGGCCAGGTCTGGCTCAAAAGCAGTGGTTTTGATGCGCAAGATGTCACGCAGGTGAGAGTCACTTAGTCTTGTCCTCACACGGTTCTTGTTAATGTTCATAACCGAGAACGTCTTCTCGCACAAGTATGTGGAGCCAAACAAGCTAAGCATTTTCTTAGCAAATGTTCGAATCTCTTGGAGCCTGTCTTTGTCCAGCTGGCGGTAAAAGTCGACGAGAGGCAGTTGTTGGTGGCTGCAGTGTGACACTCCGCGTCACACTGCAGCTCAATGAGCTCCAGCTGCAGGTGGTCTGGAGTGTCATTAGGATCCACGGAAAAAGGAGTGGAAAAAAGTGTGATCTCCTTTTCATTAGCTGCGAAATCCCTGAAACGTTGTTGAAACTCCTCAGTCAGAGATGAGATGTTTTCTGCATACCTCCTCATTTGCGCACTAATATTGTTTTCTGGAAAACTGGTCATCATTTCCTGCAGTGATGGGAAATGTGTGGTATTGGGCTGCGTTTGTGACAGGTGCCTTTGGAAAAGTAGCAGCTTTGTCCGAAAAGCTTTTATGTATGAATACAGATGGCTCACCACTGCATTTTGCCCCTGAAGGCTCGTGTTCAGCGCGTTCAGATGTCGTGTTATGTCAACTAAAAATCCAAAATCAGCCAGCCAAACAGGATCGCAAAGTTCACACAGGGGTCACACGACGAGAATGCGGCCACAGGTCTACTGCCACTCTCTGGTGAAATATAAAATTGCTGTTTTTGGTATGTGTGTATTGTTGACTGTGGGAAACTGTGCTGGCGGGCCACATGTTATTGATTTTATGACAGGATGCTTCAGGCCGGTGGAAATTTGGACACGGGCCGGATTTGGCCCGGGGGCCGGACTTTGGGCATGTCTGCTTTAAATCCATATTCAAACAATCTCAACAACACGCTCTTTGTAGCTTCCAGACAACTGTCAGGATTTGGTGCGGCTATCAAAATATCATCGACGTACTGTATGAGAACTACGCCCGGTGGAAGAGGACAACCCTGTAGTTGTTCCTTCAAAACCTGATTGAAAATACCTGGTGACAAAATGAACCCCTGTGGTAGTCGGGTGTAGCGCAGCTGTGTGCCCTTGTAGGTGAATGAGAAGAAATCCCTGCACTCCTCTGCTAAGGGAAGACAAAAAAAATGCATTAGTCAAATCAATACATGTAAACTATGAATGTTGTGATGTGAGAGCAGATAAAGCAGCGTATGGGTTCGGCACGGGTACTGTGGGGGTGGAAATCCGTGAATTCACATGCCTCAAATCATGGGCCATTCGGTATTTACCGGTGTTTTGCTTTTCAACTGGGAGGATAGGAGTGTTCCAGGCAGAGTGAGAATTTTCTAATACCCCTGCCTGAAGCATCCCTTCAATGGTGTCAGTAATGCCCTCCTCTGCTACAGGCTTGTGAGCATACTGACGTTGCCAAACAGGTTCACCTGCTAGGACCTGAAACGAGATGGGAGAAATATTTACACATTTACCAACATCTGTGGGTCCTTGTGACCATAAATGTTGTGGCAGTGAATCCAACATGTCTGCTGCTGATTCATGATCACTGCGCTCCCTGCCATGCTCTCTCTCAATCTGTCAGTGTTCAAACAAAAGCTGATCAGTTGTATCAATTTGGATGCGATAGGCCTGATATTTTGCAGAATATTCAACTTTTGGGATCTGTGTCATCTGCCAATCAGTGGCTTCAGACAATGTTTTAACCATAGGCCCTAACTCTTTAGCTTGATGATTAGCATGTATGAACAAGGTAATGTGTGGAGCTGATTCGTCTGACATTTCATACCACTGTAATTGCTCTGCATTTAATACAGCATCTGCGGCGACACCCTCTTGTCCGACATACAAAAACCGAGATTTAATGGTCCAAGTTTGACCATCCAGTTGGGAGAAAAATCAATCATGATAAACGTCATCCGAATTTCTGTCATAATACAGAGTGACATGTAGGGGCTCAATGGGAGGTGTGTAGGGTGCAAGAAGAGCAATCCAAAGCTTCCAGGCCATGAACACTGGCAACACGCCAGTCTGTGAGGGCGAGTCAGGCGATAACAGGCCCCAGTAAATGTCAGCCCAGGTATTTGGCGCTTGTGGTGTCACATCAGGTTTCAACAGTATTTGTCCATGCACAGACAGTCCTTGCACTGAACAGTTCACAGCAACACCATTAGGGAATGACAAGATGACTCCATCGGCTGAGCACAGCACCGATGCCCCCAGTTTAATCAGCAGGTCTCTCCCCATCAAGTTTGTGGGAGAGTTTTTTGAGCAGGCATAACGTTGTTTCACAGTTTGACCAGCAACACAAGTGTCCAAAGGCTTTGTCACAGGCAGTCTTTCAGGAACCCCAGAGAAACCAATAACCTCCACAGCTTTAGCCGATAACAGTGTAGGCTCAATGTCACAGTTCAAAGTGGAATAGGTTGCCCCCGTATCAACCAGAAAAGGCAGGTCACAGTCCATAACCTTTAGTGTGACCATGGGATCTGCCATTCCCACGTCACTTTTTCTCTGTGGGCCCCGTCATTGTTCCTCATATTGTGTGAGGTACACTTCCCCTGCAGTTGAAGTGTGTGCTGGATATTGGCCAGCAAGTGGAGCTGCCGCTGCATAGGGTGCTTGATGTCCTGCGCTTGCTGGTGCCACTGGTGGTGGGTAAGGATTAGTTGGGCAATCCTTCCTCCAATGACCATTTTGACCACAGCCATGACATGCATTCAGGCCCATGACCTTTCGACCCTGAAAGCTTCTCACACCCCGCCTTCCACGAGATACCCCCCTATAATAATTGAAACCACGTGGTACACCCTGATAATATGGTGTTTGGGGTGTCCAACCAGTGGGTGCCAGGTACATGGGGCAGGTAAAGCTGCCGTTCCTGGTGTGGGCGTTGGCCCTGAGGGTGTTTCCGGAGCCTGCTGTACCAACTGCTTAGCTGGTTTGTTTATTTTTTTAACCTCAGCTATTTCTTATTTTGCCTTTTGTAACTGCAATTTTAACAGTTGCAGTTCTTGATTGTCAACCTTTTCTTTTTCTGCTTTTTCCTGTTCTTTAAGCATATGATGTGTGAAGTGCCTTTCCCACAATTCCACAGAGCTACTGGGAATGTCAGGGTTGCTGTCCATAGCCTCTCTCACTGCCTGAGGCACTCCTTTTAACACTGCCTGCCTGATTACGTCCCTTTGAAAATCAGATGTATTAGGATGAGAGCCAGCAGCCGCTGTCCACTCCATTTTACATCTACTGATAAATGCTATAGGAGACTCATCTTCCTTAATTGAAAAAGTTAAAGCTCTAAAAGCTCCTGGTGGAATTGGAAATTTGTGTCTCATTGCTGTGCCTAAGGCTGATGCTACAGGGGTGAAAGATAAGATAAGATAAGATAAGCCTTTATTAGTCCCACAACGGGGAAATTCCAGGATTGCAACAGCACAGGGATAGCAACACTCAGAGCAACAATCAGAAGGCAAGAAAAAAAAAAAAACAAGCAAGCAAGAGCAGCTAATAAACATATGTACGTATTACTATAAAATATATATATATACACACACACACAGACACACAGTGCAGAGCATTGTAGCTGGATGGAATAAATATATGAATATATGAACACACAGTGCAGAGCATTGTAGCTAGATGGAATAAATATGTAAATATATAAACACCCACAGTACGGAGCATTGCAGCTAGGTGGAATAAATATGCAAGTATATAAACACACACAGTGCGGAGCAATGTAGCTAGATGGAATAATATGTAGATATATAAATATATAAACACCCACAGTACGGAGCATTGTAGCTAGATGGAATAAATATGCAAATATATAAACACACACAGTGCAGAGCATTGTTGCTAGATGGAATGAAACAGCATAACCGTCTACTTAGTTATCCTACATGGTATGATTATGTGCCCATACATATTCTCACCCTCCATAGCGACCGGTATGTTCCTAGTTGTATGCCGGAGAGGACCATTGTGTAAGTCTATTGCATCTTTTGCATTCAAAAAACTATTAGTTTGTTACGTCTTTTTGCTATCTCTGCGAGCAGCCCTGCTTAGGTTGTACAGTCTGACAGCCGTTGGTAGGAAGGACCTACGAAACCTCTCGGTTGTGCACCTGGGATGATGTAGTCTGCTGCTAAATGAGCTCCTCAGTGCATTCAGTATGTCCTGCATAGGGTGGAACTCGGACTCCAGCAGAGATGACAGTTTAGCCACCGTCCTTCTCTCTCCTATCTCCTCCATCGGATCAAGGCGCTGCCCCAGGACAGAGCTAGCTTTCTTAATCAGTTTGTTCAGTCTCTTCCTATCGGCTGCAGTAATGCCACTGCCCCAGCAGACCACTCCAAAAGTGATGGCTGATGCCACCACCGTGTCATAGAATGACTTCAGCAGCGCCCCTTGTACACCAAAAGACCTGAGTCTCCTCAGCAGGAACAGCCTGCGCTGTCCCTTCTTGTAGAGTGCATCAGTATTGTGTGACCAGTCTAGTTTATTGTTCAGATGAATACCCAGGTACTTATAGGATGTCACCATCCCGATGTCTGTTCCCTGTATATTTACTGGTACTGTGAGGGGCTGCCCATGCCTGCGGCAGTCCACCACCAGCTCCTTAGTTTTCCTCGCGTTGATCTGGAGGCAGTTCCGATGGCACCAGTCCACGAAGTCCTGGATAAGCCCTCTGTACTCAGCTTCATCTCCATTGGAGATGAGGCCAACGATCGCAGAGTCATCAGAGAACTTCTGTAGATGGCAGTGTGTTGTGTTGTGTGAGAAGTCCGCAGTATAAAGAGTGAACAGGAAGGGAGCCAGCACCGTTCCCTGGGGGGCCCCCGTGCTACTGATGATCGTGTCGGACACACAGTCCCGGGTTCTCACAAACTGAGGCCGGTTCGTGAGGTAGTCCAGGATCCATGATGACAGGTGCTGGTCCACCCCTGCGCGCAGCAGCTTGTCCTTCAGGATCATCGGTTGGATGGTGTTGAAAGCACTGGAGAAGTCAAAGAACATGATCCTCACCATATTCCCGGGCTTCTCCAGGTGGGACAGAGAACGGTGAAGGAGGAAGATCACCGCATCCTCCACCCCAATGCCATGCTGGTAGGCGAACTGGAGTGGATCCATCGCTGGTTCCACCAGGGGGCGGAGGTGAGCAAGGAGCAGTCTCTCCAGGGTCTTCATCAAGTGGGACGTCAAGGCCACCGGTCTGTAGCTGTTCAGGTCTTTGGGGTGGGAAGTTTTTGGTACAGGTACCACACAAGATGTTTTCCACAGCTGTGGTACCCTCCCCAGTTTCAGGCTCATGTTGAAGATATACGTCACAATCCCACACAGCTGGTCTGCACAGGACTTGAGGAGCTTTGCGCTGATGCCGTCCGGTCCCGGCGCCTTCCTCGCCTTGATCTTCCTCAGCTCCGTCCTCACCTGGGTCCTGGTCAGGGTCAGGATGGGGGGCTGTGTGTTGGGAGTGGGGGGGTGTTGGTAGAGTGGGGAGTGGGCAGCAGGACTTGATTTCTTTAGAGGCAGCAGTGGTTGTTGTGCAGTCAGGGGGGAGGGCGGTTGGTCAAATCTATTGAAAAACAGATTCAGGTTGTTCGCCCACTCCCTGCCCCCTGTGGCCTGGGGGGAGGTATTCTGGAGCCCCGAGATGGTTTTGAGGTTTCTCCAGACCCCGCTGATGTCGCTCTGTTGCAGCTTGTCCTCCATCTTCTTCCTGAAGCTGTCCTTGCCTTCTCTGATCTTTCTCCTCAGCTCCCTCTGTACGGACTTCAGCATCTCCCTGTTCCCCGACCTGAAGATCCTCTTCTTCTCTCTCAGAAGTGTTTTTATCTCAGGGTTGATCCAGGGTTTGTTGTTTGAGTGACGCCGTATGGTCTTGGTGGGAACGGATTTGTCCACACAGAAGCTGAGGTAGCCCGTGAAGGTGTGAATGAGGCCATCGATGTCCTCACCATGTGGATCGCAGAGCTGCTTCCAGGCGGTGGCTTCAAAACAGCCCTTTAGGGTGTCCATTGTCTCCTCAGACCATAACTCCACAGTGTGCATGGCCGGAGGTTGTCTGTGCACTAGGGGTTTGTACACCGGCCGGAGATGAACCAAGTTGTGATCCGATCTCCCGAGTGGGGGTAGTTGTGATGAGGTGTACGCCTCCTTAGTGTTTGCGTAGAATAAATCCAGTGTTTTATTGTCTCTAGTGTGGCATGTGACATACTGGGTGAACGTGGGTAGAATGGGAGACAGTGAAACATGGTTGAAATCGCCTGAGATGAGGAGAAGAGCATCTGGGTGTTCTGTCTGCAGCCTGCTGGTTACTGAATGGATGACGTCACGTGCTGTCCCAGCGTTCGCCGTCGGATTTGCATAAACAACAATGCAGATCACGTGTGAGTGTTCTCTCGGGAGATATGTAGGCCTCATGCTAACAGCTAGCAACTCAATGTCTTTGCTGCAGTGTCGTTGTTTAACAGTGATATGTCCCGGTCTGCACCAGTTGTTGTTAACATACATGATCACTCCACCGCCCCTAGCCTTGCCACTGTCTGGTGTTCGGTCAGCTCGTATCATGTGAAAACCCTCCAGCTCAATGTTAGCATCTGCTGCTAGTTCAGTTAGCCACGTCTCAGTAAACAAAAGGAGAGAGCACTCCCGGTATGTGCTATCATAACGGGAGATAGCCGCTAGCTCATCTAACTTTCCCAGTATCGACCATACATTTCCCATGACAACAGATGGAAGGGAGGGTCTGTACCTTATATTTTTTGTCCTCCGCCTTACTCCAGCCCGGCAGCCGCGGCGTTTTCGCCTCAGTTCACTCGGTATGTCGAGTTTTTCCAATGGGACCGGGTGGCGGTTGAATGCTAGCAGCTGTTCTCTGCTGTATCGTATCCTGCTATAGACAGTGGCTCCGTCCACCGGCTCAGGAGACATTTAGGACGATCTGTGTGTCCGTGATATAAGTGGGGTGAAAAAAAAAGACGGATCAAAAGAGAGAGGAAGGGAAAAAGACTCGGAATCGAGCCGCTGTTGCAAAAGGCAGCCGACTCGTGTGGCGCCGAGAAAAAAAAAAAAAAAAAAAAAAAAAAAAAAAAAAAAAAAAAAGGTGCTGAATCTGAAATTGTTTGGGTTCCTGCCAACTGTTCAATTTGAGAGACCTCCACAACACTTAATTGTCGCCCAAGCAAAGCTCTAAAATCTCCCATTGCCACGGTAACTCCTTGAGTTAACTGATCAAATTTTGTCATCCACTGACCTCCACCCTCACAGGGCGGGGGCATTTTTTCTGAAATGCCATTTATGTCTGTCCATGAGAATGGCTGATATGTTCTGCCTCTGCTTTTCATTACCAGTGGTGCCTGTGTGTGAATGCGGTGCTCTGTGGCCTGTTGTGTGTTTCTATGTGCAGCTGAATTAAGACGGCGGCCTGTATAAGGATCACATTCATCACCATCCCAAACCCTGCGACACAAATCTCTATTTCTGAAACTGTAAGGCCTGCCTCGCACGTGCTTCTCCTGATCTCCTAATTCTCTCCTGTCCTCATCTGTCATTCTGACCTCTCCTATCAGTTGGTATGATCTATTTTCCTGCAGTGGTCTGCCTTCATGTTTTTGTGCATTATTTATTTTTGTAAGAGCTGCAGTCATAGCATCTGAACTTTCTCTCTTCTCTGCCTGCTCTTAAAATCATCTTGACCATAAGGGGTAGATGAAGCAAATACTGTAGGGGAAAGGAGATGTATTTCTTCACTGTCTGCATGTTCACTCCACTGACCACAGTCATCTTTGGGACCCCTGTAGCTTATCTCTTGATAGAGTGTACCTTCATCATCTGCTGCACCTGATTCCACACTACCTGTATTAGACCATAAACTATGTTGAAAATCCTGTGTTTGTCTCTGCAAATTAGTTATACCAGCTTCAACATTCTGCAACCGTTCTCCCACATTCTTTTCCAACCTTAATCTTTCAAGCTCTTCCTGCAACTTTTCCATGTCACGTCTGTCTGCCTGCATTTCCTGTTTCTGATTTTCCAGCAAACCTTTCAACTTTTCACATTCGTCCTGTGATGTCACCGTCTCAATTTCCACCAATCCTTCTTTAAGTTTAACCAAAGGCATCTGATTAACACAATATGGCGGTGGGGGCAATTCCCCCTTTAAATCTCCCAAATTAGGGTAGAGGGACAGCACCTGTCCCTTTTGTTTATCCAGCTGCTTATCAACCATTAAATCTTTATTCTTTTCCACCTCACTCTCACACCCCACTGGTCCAACTGCTGCTGAATCATGCCTCAAACCGCTGTTTGCCTCCATTTTCATCATGTGCTGATTCTGCTCCTTATCAGACACCTGTGCCTTGATCAATTTCACACCATCCATTGCAGCAGAGCATGCCACCAAATTATGAACCAGCCTGCATTCACGTTCACAGTCCTCAATATGATGCTTATGTCTCTTTTTCACCAAAAATCCTGTGTCAGCCATATCTTTCATGACTTGTATGCCATCCATCCTTTTTCGTTCCAAGTGCATCAACAACTGAGTCAAACTGTCCTCCTTATTTGAATTTAGAATGCCTTCTTCCACCAATTTCTGATACAATTTACCACATTCTATTTTAACCTTACTTCTGTCTTTGGGTGATATACCACTGAGCATTTGAGTCACTGTTGAATCCCACTGTTTTTTCATATTTTCTTTACATAACTCAACATTGTCTACATCATCTGCTGGATAAAGTAACTCCCGTGAGTCACACGGCCCCGCCTTTCGCATTTTTCAACTTAGCTGAACAGAAATTGACACATGTTTTTTCTACAGGCCAAATATGCCTCTCCCCCACCCCGAGGCAAAGGAGAGAAACAGAGAGAGAGAGAGAGAGAGAGAGAGAGAGAGAGAGAGAGAGAACCTCGCCCGCCCCCTTTGGGAGAGCGAGAAATAGAGAGAAAGAGAGAGAGAGAGAGAGAGAGAGAGAGAGAGAGAGAGAGAGAGAGAGAGAGAGAGAGACGCTCCTTCAGCAGCCCCTCCTTTCACATTCCACAACTCTGTGCTGTTCACGCTTCTATTTTTTTTTTTTACAGAGCAAGCCTATCGCTCGCCTCTTCCCTTGCTAAGGAGAGAGGGAGAGAGTTGCCGTTCACCCTCCCCTTGCTGATGAGAGAGAGAACCGCTGCTCGCCCCTCTGTTGTCTCTTTTTTTTAAAAACTTTTTTAACTGAGTGTTTCCTTCACACTCACAACGTTACAAATATAAAACAAAGAGCAATTGCAGCAGTGATTAAATAGTATTCTGTGGTGCACTAAGCCACAGGGCCTTTCACCCCATTTATGATTAATGTCTTAATCAAAGGCCTTCAACCTGTGCCATACTGTTCGAGGGCGCCACTTCCCCGGGGCATTACCCCAATTCTCACCTTCCCATCGGACTGCGAAGGATTCTCTCCTTGGCGCTGACGTTTACGGGTACTAATCCGAGGGTGTCAATATAGGGCCCAGGTTTTATAGCCTTCGTCAAGCTAAAGGAGTCCAACCCAGTTCCTGTCCTCACAGGTCACAGACCAATTCGCTCAGTCCGTGAACCTGTAGTCAGGCCGGATGACCAT
Organism: Pholidichthys leucotaenia; assembly: GCA_020510985.1. NCBI lineage: Eukaryota > Metazoa > Chordata > Actinopteri > Cichliformes > Pholidichthyidae > Pholidichthys > Pholidichthys leucotaenia. The sequence goes on from CM035836.1 coordinate 45,505,199, forward strand.
GAATAAATATGCAGCGATATCATCCGGGCCGGGGGGCCTTTCACCTCCCTAGTCTTGGCCATTAATGTCCCAAGCGATCACAATCTAATCAATCAATATAAAATCAATGTCAAATCATGATTGGTTGGTCAAAATCGGGTCCTGCACCCGAGCCGGGGGCCTTTCACCACTCTCTCGGTCTTACGGTCTTTCTTAAGCAAGCAAGCATTCATCAAAAAACATTTACTATATTCAACTGCTTTAAACTAGGACACACACCAAACCGCTTGACAACACAGACTTTGGTTATAGCCAACAACAGAACTTTGATATAACAGGCGTCTGCTTACCTCTTTTTCAGTGCGGCCGCTCGTGTTGTCAGTCAGTGATGCAGGTCCGTTGTCCAGACAATCAGAGATCCAAATCAGATGATAATCTCCCCCTTTCACCGGACGAAGCCCCCAAATTGTTAGGATTGAAAATAGTAAAAACCATCTAAGTCTACTCTTCAAAGATCATCTATGTGTGTAGATGGTTTACCCAGGTTCGTTTTCAAGGAAGAGATTAGTTTACTTGGAACACATATTTATTGAAGCAAGTTGAATATAGTAGGTTACAGCTCTAGGTCAACCCTTCTCTCCCTGACAGCAACAGGTCGTGTCAGTTCATGAAGTCTGACTGACTATGCTGGCCCTGACCCAGAATATTTATACAGAAAATGAACAAAAGTGAAAGCATGCATTATCAAATGACAGTCCAGGTGCATGGTCCACGGGAGGGTCCATTCCTGGCGCCGAGTGTATCCACATGAAGGCCACTTCACCTCCCAGGTCAGAGTAGGCCAGGCTCAGCCATTCCTTATCACAACTGTGCCTCCTTCTCATAAATTCCAGGCGTTTGTTATCCTCTGTGCTGAGACAAAGGTCCACTATTTTGCAGAGAGTGAACCACACACTTGGCAATATATATTCCATGGTATATTGGTTATTTTACCTAGACATAAGCAGAGTACAAATATTTTGAGTCACACAAATAACTGTTATATGGTTATGTTGGGCTGCACGGTGGCGCAGTGGTTTAGCACTGTGGCAGCACAGTTTTACCCTCGGCCGGGGGACCACGGGGATCATGAGATCGTGGGTTCGATCCCAGCCCCCGACCAACAGTGAGCTGTGTGGAGTTTGCATGTTCTCCCTGTGTTGCGCGGGTTTACTCCGGGATTTCTCCGGTTTCCTCCCGCATACCAAAACATGTAGGTTTAGGGCGCTCGCGCACGCAGCGACCAGCAGCCGGTGGCTTGTCACCAGACTGCAAACCATGTCTACCTACGGGTACAAATAAGTAACAAAAAAAAAAAAAAAAAAAAAAAAAAAAAAAAAAAAAAAAAAAAAAATGTTGATCACTTTATCCCATCAAGAGTCAGGGCAAGTGTAGAATGATGTCATCACATCGTCACGTCACGTACGTGGCACACACACACAGCCAGGACTACTGGTATGTACACCTGCTTTCTTCCTGCATCGCTGAATAAAAACATTTGTGAAATAACGCCTTCGGTGCCGTTCTACATGGTGTCAGAAGTAAAGCAGCGGAAACTAATTTTCCTGCCGAACTCTACATAGACCCAGTAAGTCAACTAATTATTTAGTTAGACGTTAGAAGCGTATCCTGTGGTACACGTGTGCCTCCCCCAGCTAACGCTAGCATGGCTGATGGATTCCGCTGTCCGGACCCGCTTGTGTTCAACGACAAAATTGCAGAAAACTGGCGAGTGTTCGAACAAGAATACGACATCTTCATCGCGGCTGCCCACAACGACAAGCCTGACCGAACCAAAGCCTACATACTCCTCAATTTGGCAGGTAGCGAGGCTATTGAAAGGGAATGCACGTTCACCTATGCACCAGCTCAACGGAATAACGAGGGGGAGGAGATCCGTCCGGCAGAGTCACGGGAGGATCCAGAATGCCTAAAAAGAAAGTTCAGATACCTCTGCAGTCCACAGACAAACATCACAATGGAGAGACATGCATTCAACACAAGGAACCAAAAACCCGGTGAGACCATAGAGGCTTATGTAAGCGCACTCCGAAATAAGGCTAAAACGTGTGACTTTGGAGCATTGCATGACGACTTAATTCGTGACCGGCTGGTTGTTGGTATCAGCTCCGATAGCGTGAGGAAGATACTACTGAGAGAGAGCGATTTAACACTACTAAAGGCCATCAAAATATGCCACATCAATGAACAAACAGAACAACATACTAAAACTCTAGCAACAACACCACGTAGTTCAACAAATGTGGATGCAATACGCCAAGACCGCAGAATGCAAAAAACAGTTCGCCACAAGCAGTACAAAGAACATTACAGTCCCAAATCAGACAACATAAGCTGTACCAACTGTGGACATGAACATCCAGCGAAGAAGGAACTCTGTCTGGCATATGGGAAGCAATGCAATTACTGCAAAAAGCCCAACCATTTCAAAAACTACTGCAGATCGGCAGCAAGAAACAAGCAGTACAAACCTGTCAACCAAATAGCCCAAGCAGACTCCGACAGTGACGGCGAGGACTCTGAATCATTCGACATCAACGGGCTGTCACCAGCCGCAAATAAGATAAACACACTGTCTACTGATGATGTGAAAGAAGAACTACACTGCAATGTAAAACTCAATGGCAAGACACTCAAACTGAAAGTAGACACTGGCGCAAAGTGTAACGTAATCTCCCTGGATGCATTCAGGTATGTGAGAAGCACAGAAAAAATAAACAAAGACAACAAGGCCAGGCTCATCGCTTATGGAGGCACGGTGATAAACACTGAGGGGACTGTGTTGTTCAAGTGCCAGACCAGTGACCAAAGATCCTACAACCTGCGTTTCCATGTAGTAAACGGCAAAGTGCAACCACTGCTAGGGCTCCCGGACTGCATGAAGATGGACCTGATGACTCTGAAAGACCAGGTTTTCCAGGTGAACGTGACCGAACCGAGCTCCTCTCAAAAGTGGTTTAATAACTATGCTGAGCTTTTCAATGGCGAACTAGGTTCACTCCCAGTAACCTATCACATGAAACTGGACCAGAATGTGACACCCGTCATCCGGCCCCCTCGCCGCATTCCAGTTGCCATGATGGACAAAGTGAAAGCAGAACTGGAAAACATGGTGCAGCAAGGAGTCATCACACCCATTTCAGAACCCACTGAATGGGTATCCTCAATGGTAGCGACACACAAAAAGGACACTGACAAGATCCGTGTGTGCATCGACCCAAGAGACCTAAATGAAGCAATTATGCGCCCCCATCATCCCATGCGCACAGTCGAGGAAGTTGCTGCACAAATGGCAGGCGCAACCGTGTTTTCTGTGCTTGATGCCAAGAGCTCCTTTTGGCAGGTCAAACTGGACCAAACGTCATCATTCCTCACCACTTTCGCCACTCCATTTGGGCGATATCGATACCTGAGAATGCCATATGGTATCAATGCAGCGTCTGAGGTCTTCCAGAGATCCATGGAGCAAATATTTGCCGGCCTCCCTTGCGCAATAATTGTTGATGACATCATAATCGGTGGAAGAAATCTTAAAGAACACGACGAGAACCTTCAAAAAGTGCTCAACAGGGCAAGGAACGTGAAATTGAGGCTGAACCCCCAAAAATGCAGATTCCAGCTAAAGGAAGTCAGCTACGTGGGCCATGTCTTCACTGAACAAGGGTTGAAACCCGATCCAGCAAAGATCCAAGCGATCACTGACATCCCGGCCCCCCAGGACAAAGCTGCTCTACAACGCTTCCTGGGTACGATAAATTACCTGGGCAAGTTCATTCCAAACCACAGCAACATTGCAGCACCTCTCCACCAGCTCCTGCATAAAGACACAGCATGGACTTGGACTGAACAACAACAAAATGCATTTGACACTCTGAAACAGTGTGTGACGTCACCTCCAGTACTCCGGTACTATGACGTACAAACACCAGTCACTCTGACATGTGACGCCTCGCAGTATGGCCTTGGTGGTGCATGTCTCCAGAATGGCAGTCCTGTCGCATATGCCTCTCGCACTCTTACTGAAACAGAAAGAAAATATGCACAAATTGAAAAAGAGCTGCTTGCTGTCGTTTTCACCTGTTTCAAATTCTATGACTACATATACGGAAAACCAGTGATCGTGGAGACAGACCATCAGCCCCTGGTCTCCATCCTGAAGAAACCTCTCCACACAGCGCCTGCGCGTTTACAACGCATGATGCTGAAGCTGCACAAGTTCAACCTCACGCTAGTTTACAAGAAAGGAAAGGAATTGCACTTGGCAGACATGCTGTCCCGTGCACCGAGCAACGCCATAGCCTCACATGTCACTGAACGTGAGGACTTCGAGGTAATGACGGTGCAGCACATCTCATCCAGTCGTCAGGAAGAACTCCGCACACATACAGCGAAAGACACCGCCCTCCAGGCCCTGAGCAACATCATTAAGCATGGATGGCCAGATAGGTTGAGCAAAGTACCCGACACAGTGAAAGAATTCTTCCCGTTCCGTGATGAGCTCTGTGTGGAAGATGGAATAATCATGAAAGGTACAAGAGCAACAATTCCACAAACGCTGCACAAAGAATATCTCCTGCTGCTCCATAAAGGACACCCCGGTGCTGAAGCCACCAAGCGGCGAGCACGCAACATAGTCTATTGGACCACAATGACAAGAGACATTGACAATTATGTACAGTCATGCAGCACTTGCAATGCCCTTAAACCACATCAGCAAAAGGAGCCAATGCAACCACATACAGTCCCAGAGCTCCCGTGGTCAATAGTGGCAACAGATCTGTTCGAATGGAACAGCCAGCACTACCTGGTCCTGGTAGACTCCTATTCAGGATGGTATGAACTGGATCCAGTCAAGAAAATCACATCACAATGTGTAATTAACAAGCTGAAACGTCACTTCTCAGTCCACGGAGTCCCCCACAAGCTGCTGTCAGACTGTGGAACACAATTCACTAGTCAGATGTTCCAAGACTTTGCGAAAAGCTGGGATTTCACTCATGTCACCAGCAGCCCTGAGTATCATCAAGCAAACGGGCTGGCAGAGAGAGCCGTACGGAGTGCAAAACGACTGTTGGAAACATCCAAAAGAGACGGTACTGACCTGTTCCTCAATCTTCTGAGCATCAGAAATGTCCCACGAGACGGCACGCTGGGCTCACCTGCACAAAGACTGATGTCCAGAGAGACACGCACAAATATTCCCATCAGCAGGCACCTGCTTAAGCCAATGTCCAAGAATCCAGAGTCGATCCACACCCACCTGTCAAAGAAGAGGCAAGCACAAAAAGGATTCTACAATCGTGGCAGCCGGCCACTTCCCCCGCTCCAAAGCTCCCAAGTAGTACGCCTGCAAACAGAGAAAGGACATGACAAAATTGGCATCATCAAAAGAATCGCAGCAGAGCCACGGTCTTACGTGGTGGAATCAGGAGGAAAAGAATACCGCCGGAACCGGCGACACCTGCTGCCAGTCACAGAACCACCACCAACAGAACCAGAACCAGATCCAGCCTCACCGGCAGACTCACCAACACAGAAGACCAGCAGTGAGACTGTGCCCAGTCTACCCGCATCTCCTCCCAGGCATGATGCCGTGCACACTTCCCCCAGGCAGGCCGCTGTGCCCGCATCTCCTCCCAGGCATGATGCCGTGCACACTTCCCCCAGGCAGGCCGCTGTGCACGCTCCTCCCAGGCTTCCTGCTGCGCACACTGACCACACACCTGGCCTCCTCGGAGAGCCATCGCTCCCACAAGTCACCGAGACCCCCCTGGCCCGTTCCAGGTTTGGTAGACTCCTGAAGCCTAATCCCAAGTACAATACAGACTGATTGTGACATTTACTGAAGCTGATGTTTTGTAGTTTCGTGTTGAAATATAGACATATTTACAAGCCAGGCATAAGTTCATTTTCAAATTAGATCAGTTATGTTGTGTCACGGGAATTTATTTTATTTGCAAGCCAGGCATTAGTTTATTTTCAAGATAGGTATGTTATGTGGTGCCATTGAAAGTTATTTTACTAGTTGTTTATTTGTCACAGTATACTCACTCTCACAGGAATGTGACATGTTTTCTCATATCAATCCAAGAGTCAATAGTGTTCTCTTTGTACCAAAGTTCTATACTAAAGAAGGGGGATGTAGAATGATGTCATCACGTCGTCACGTCACGTACGTGGCACACACACACAGCCAGGACTACTGGTATGTACACCTGCTTTCTTCCTGCATCGCTGAATAAAAACATTTGTGAAATAACGCCTTCGGTGCCGTTCTACAGCAAGAATACTGTTAACTGTAGCAAATGTCATGCATTTCAGTGTTTCCATTGTGAAGATAGCAGTAGGTACAATTTCTGGCAACTGCAAATTAATCCTGCCGGAAAATGCCTCCATCCCAAAGGTCACCTTCTGCTTGTCCAAACGTAAAATATTGTTTGCTGGAGAGTCAGGGCAAGAATACTGTTAACTGTAGCAAATGTTATGCATTTCAGTCTTTCCATTGTGAAGATAGCAGTGGGTACCATTTCTGGCAACTGCAAATTCATCCTGCCAGAAAATGCCTCCATCCCAAAGGTCACCTTCTGCTTGTCCAAACGTAAAATATTTTTTGCAAGAGAGTCAGGGCAAGAATACTGTTAACTGTAGCAAATGTTGTGCATTTCAGTCTTTCCATTGTGAAGATAGAAGTGGGTACCATTTCTGGCAACTGCAAATTAATCCTGCCAGAAAATGCCTCCACCCCAAGGGCCCCTTCTGCTGGTCTAAACGTAAAATATTTTTTGCAGGAGAGTCAGGGCAAGAATACTGTTAACTGTAGCAAATGTCATGCATTTCAGTCTTTCCATTGTGAAGATAGCAGTGGGTACAATTTCCGGCAACTGCAATTAATCCTACCGGAAAATGCCTCCATCCCAAAGGGCACCTTCTGCTGGTCCAAACGTAAAATATTTTTTGCAGGAGAGTCAGGGCAAGAATACTGTTAACTGTAGCAAATGTCATGCATTTCAGTCTTTCCACTGTGAATATAGCAGTGGGTACCATTTCTGGCAACTGCAAATTCATCCTGCCGGAAAATGCCTCCATCCCAAAGGTCACCTTCTGCTTGTTCAAATGTAAAATATTTTTTGCAAGAGAGTCAGGGCAAGAATACTGTTAACTGTAGCAAATGTTATGCATTTCAGTCTTTCCATTGTGAAGATAGCAGTGGGTACCATTTCTGGTAACTGCAAATTCATCCTGCTGGAAAATGCCTCCATCCCAAAGGTCACCTTCTGCTGGTCCAAACATAAAATATTTTTTGCAAGAGAGTCAGGGCAAGAATACTGTTAACTGTAGCAAATGTTGTACATTTCAGTCTTTCCATTGTGAAGATAGCAGTGGGTACCTTTTCTGGCAACTGCAAATTCATCCTGCCGGAAAATGCCTCCATCCCAAAGGTCACCTTCTGCTGGTCCAAAGGTAAAATATTTTTTGCAGGAGAATCAGGGCAAGAATACTGTTAACTATAGCAAATGTTATGCATTTCAGTCTTTCCATTGTGAAGATAGAAGTGGGTACCATTTCTGGCAACTGCAAATTCATCCTGCCAGAAAATGCCTCCACCCCAAGGGCCCCTTCTGCTGGTCCAAATGTAAAATATTTTTTGCAGGAGAGTCAGGGCAAGAATACTGTTAACTGTAGCAAATATTGTGCATTTCAGTCTTTCCATTGTGAAGATAGCAGTGGGTACCATTTCTGGCAACTGCAAATTCATCCTTCCAGAAAATGCCCTCATCCCAAAGGTCACCTTCTGCTTGTCCAAACATAAAATATTTTTTTTCAGGAGAGTCGGGGCAAGTATACTGTTAACTGTAGCAAATGTTGTACATTTCAGTCTTTCCATTGTGAAGATAGCAGTGGGTACCTTTTCTGGCAACTGCAAATTCATCCTGCCAGAAAATGCCCTCATCCCAAAGGTCACCTTCTGCTTGTCCAAACATAAAATATTTTTTTCAGGAGAGTCGGGGCAAGTATACTGTTAACTGTAGCAAATGTTGTACATTTCAGTCTTTCCATTGTGAAGATAGCAGTGGGTACCATTTCTGGCAACTGCAAATTCATCCTGCCGGAAAATGCCTCCATCCCAAAGGTCACCTTCTGCTTGTGCAAACATAAAATGTTTTTTTGCAGGAGAGTCGGGGCAAGAATACTGTTAACTGTAGCAAATGTCATGCATTTCAGTCCTTCCATTGTGAAGACTGCAGTGGGTACCATTTCCGGCAACTGCAAATTAATCCTGTCAAATGATGTAGCATTTCAATAAAAGGAAAGTCAGTTTATAAATAGGCTTCACTTAAATTATCCTGTTTTGTCATCAGAAGAAAGTCATTAAACATAGAAAGGCATTTTATATTTGTAATAAAGTTTATATTTATTATAAATTAACCTTTTTTGTTAAATTAATTGTGTACATTGACAATTTTTACTTTTTGTATTTTATTTCTGCAAAAATAAATATGGCTAAATGGAATAAGAAGTGCATGACTGCTGTCTTTTAGGCATTACAATAATAATAAGAGGTCAAGTCAGTTGCAAAGTAAATGGTTTTCAGCAGGCTACAATACAGAACCTTTAAACAAAAACTCTGAAGGCTTTGGTCTCTCACAATATGGAAGTGATTTTAATCACATTTTATGGCAAATATAGGAAGGCATGGTCTTGGTCTTTGGGCCCCTAGGAGACTTTATAGCTATAATACTACATGTTTAGTGTCGCTGAACCACTTGAATTAATGTAGAAAGTATTGTGGGTGTGACAGAAGAATTGATATGGATTTATTTTTGTATTAATATCTGAAATTCTGAAGGAAAGTGCATAACAAAGACACATGACATTGACAAAGGGTAGTGTTGGATATGAAGGGAGAAAGAGGACATAAAACACACAAGCCTATTTAAAGCTACACCTGCACTTTGGAATACTGACGCCAGAAAAATTAAGGATAACTGGAAGTGAAAGGGTTTTACCAGTTTGTTACATTTTAGCAGCACACTGTGAAGAGAACACATGTAGCACTATCAGTCCAACACAGAAATAAGCTAGCTACAATGCAAATCTTGTCCGAGCATAAAATATTTCTTACAGAAATGATACGAATAAATGGAGAAATTAAATGCATTTCAGTCTTTACACTGTGGAGACGAAAATATATGCAATTTCTGGGAGGAAAAAATGCAGGAAAATGCATCTGCCCCAAAGGTCGGTCGTCTCCACAGTCCTGCCCCAACTATCCTGCAAAAAATGTTTGATGTTTGGACCAACAGAAGGTGACTTTTAGGATGGAGGCATTTTCCAGCAGGAGTAGTTGCCAGGAAATGTACAGAGTATGATTGAAGACATTTACTTCATTTATTAGGTTCAATCATCATAATTTCATTCTGATTGCAACAGAATTTTACACCAGGGCAAAATCAGGTAAGTTTTTTGGGGGGTTCTTTGCTTGGCATATTTGACTTTACTTCCTCTAAAAGTACATGTCTAAAAGTACTGAATACTATCTCAGATTGTTTTTAGCAGTGATCTGAAGGCTGACTTTTATTTTGACAGATCACACTGTGGTTGAGCTATTGTCAGTTTTGATTATAATTCCAATCTTTTTACTTTATAGTGCTTATTAAATATCAGTTGTCTCATGTTTGTGTGTTAAGTCTTTATAAAAGTTCTCCTGTCTGTGTACTGTTACACCTGGCTCTCGCCGATCATTATCACCAGCTGCGCGCACACCTGCGTCTCATCAACGATGAGCTATATCTTCCCCTCTGCCCTTTGCTTCGGCCTGGAGTCGTCTTCGCATCTACTCCTCAACTCGGCGACTGATCCGGTCTCTGCCAACAGCGCACTCTACACGTAAGCCATTCATCATTCCCTTACCTTCTCTCCAGTCCTTCCCCTGTGCACAGGTGGATTCCCAGGCGGCGGCTTTCTCTCCTCCTCGCCTCATCTCCGCCTGCATGGCTCCGACGCGTCAAGGGCGCACAGCCGTGCTGTCTTCCAGGACACAGCTGTCAAGCCAACGCCAGCCACTCATTCCCCTGCACGTGAGCAAACGTAATAAATTATTCCCACGGTGTGGTCAGCTACATCTAACCTCCTGCTCTGCTCTCCCCTCAGGGTTACCTGGTCGTACGGCGAGCTGTTCCGCGCACCTGGCACGGTGTCCGCCCACACCACATCTCCATTCTCACTCACGCACTCATACACCTTTAACTGTCAATAAAAGCATTAAATCTTCCCGAGCCCGTGTGCGTGTGTTCCCTGAGTCCAAGGTTATGACAGTACGACTCCAGCAAAGTGACTCAGCGGACAGCGGGCTAGCACGCCGCTTTTCCAACCTACAGGCTCGGGTTGATTTAATTGCTCAGCAGCAACAGACAGTTGTCAGTCAGCTTACCCAAATTGTCCAACGAATGAGCCGCTTGGCTCCTCCGGCACCTTCCGGCGGGTCAGCCTCCGTCTCTCCCTCGGTAAGTCTCAATAGCTTGGGTTCGCTGACCCAACTCACACCTATCCCAACCCCGGCACGCTTCACCGGACAACTCGGTGAAGCGAGGGGGTTCCTTCTGCAGTGTGAGTCGGTGTTTGAGCGTGTCCCCGGAGACTTCCCGTCCGATCACAGCAGAATTGGGTACGTAGCTAACCTTCTGGGAGGGCGAGCGTTAGCCTGGGCTTATGCCGTTATGGCGAAACCCAGCTACGCGAGCCTGACCTATGCCCAGTTCGTGCGCCAATTCAAGGAGGTGTTTGATCATTCCGCTCACGATAACACCCATGCCGCCCGGTTGTTAAACCTTCGTCAGGGTAGCCGGTCTGCCGCCGACTACGCTGTCGACTTCCGGGTGGCAGCGGCGGAAGTTGGTTGGGGCGAAGCGGCGCTCTGTAGCATCTTCGCTCGCAGCCTAAACTCCTCCCTGCTGGACGAGCTGGCTTCCCGGGAGTTGCCGGACAAATTAGCTGATCTGACATCTTTAGCTATCAGTGTTGATAACAGGCTGAGGGAGCGGGCCGCCGAGCGCCGTACTTCCGGTTGCTCAAGCGGAGCTTCCGCCCGGGTTCCTCAGTCTCGCCCCCTGGCGTTTCCCACTCCTGGGTCCGCCGATGCCTCGGAGGCAATGCAGGTGGGTCGGGCCAGGCTTTCTCCTGCGGAACGACAGCGCCGCCGAGAGCTGTCTCTCTGCATGTATTGCGGAGGGGATCAGCACTCAGTGGAGAATTGCCCGGTTCGGCTGAAAGGGGAACGTCCGCGAGTCGCTCTAGGGGGTCTCGCGAACGTCTCCCGTCCGAGCACCCTCACCAAATGCATCCTTCCGGTTAGGTTTTGTCACAACTCCACTGCGCATGCCACACACGCACTGGTGGACTCAGGGGCGGAACAAAATTTTATTTCACAAGGCCTGGTAACCCGCTTGGGCATTCCTTGCCAAGCCCTGCCATCCCCCTTGAAATTAGTTACCCTTGCTCACTCGCCCTTGGTGACTGTTACCCATAAGACTAAACCGGTCCCGGTGATCATCTCCGGCAATCACAGGGAGGACCTCAGCCTGATTGTGCTACCCACCTCGTCCTCTCCTGTCATCTTGGGTTATCCCTGGCTGCGGCTCCACAACCCCGTCCTAGACTGGCAGTCCGGCAGCATTCTCTCCTGGAGCACGTTCTGTATGAGCTCCTGTCTTCAGTCTGCCGCCTGTGCTCCCTCGGTGCCGCACCTGACGCCGGACTCCCCGCCTCCGGACCTATCCTTGGTGCCTCCTGAGTTCCATGATCTCGGACAGGTATTCAGTAAATCTAAAGCACTGTCTCTCCCCCCCCACCGTCCCTACGACTGCACCATAAAACTCCGCCCGGGGGCGCCGTTACCATCTGGTCACCTCTACAGCTTGTCTGCCCCGGAGCGTGAGGCCATGGATGTCTACATTAAGGAGTCGCTCAGCGCAGGCATTATCCGACCATCCTCGTCCCCGGTTGGTGCTGGGTTCTTCTTTGTGGGGAAGAAGGACGGGCCCATGCGCCTGTGTATCGACTTCCGGGCGCTGAATGACATCACCATCAGAGACAAGTACACGCTGCCCCTGATGGACTCGGCCTTCGACTCCCTCCAAGGGGCCACCTGGTTCACCAAGCTCGACCTGCGCAGTGCCTACCATCTTGTACGGATCCGGGAGGGCGACGAATGGAAGACGGGGTTCTGGACGCCCAGCGGCCATTTCGAGTACCTGGTTATGCCGTTTGGGCTTACCAACGCGCCGGCCGTCTTCCAACGGCTAATCAACGATGTTCTTCGGGATTTCCTGGGGGTCTTCGTGTTCGTGTACCTGGACGATATTCTAATCTTCTCCCGGTCCAGGGAGGAACACCAGGTCTACGTGAGGCGGGTCCTTCAGCGCCTCCTGGAGAACAGGTTGTATGTAAAGGCGGAGAAGTGTGAATTTTTCACCAACCAGACTTCCTTTGTGGGGTTTGTAATTGCTCATAATCAGGTCCTCCCCGACCCAGCTAAGGTTAAAGCGGTGGTGGAGTGGCCTACCCCCTCTTCCAGGAAGCAGGTGCAACAGTTCCTAGGCTTTGCTAACTTCTACCGCGGCTTCATACCCAAGTACAGCGCCATCTCCGCCCCCCTGACCCGTCTCACCTCCCCCAAGATGCCGTTCAGGTGGACCGAAGAGGCTGCCTCGGCCTTCAGGGCCCTGAAGACAGAGTTCGCTTCCTCCCGGGTCCTCACCCAGGTGGACCCCGCTCTCCAGTGCATGGTCGAGGTGGACGCATCCGACACAGGGGTGGGAGCAGTGCTTTCCCAGCACTCGCCAGTGGATGGGCAGGTACACCCCTGAGCCTTCTTCTCTTGTCGCCTCTCCCCCGCTGAACGGAACTATGACATCGGGAATCGGGAGCTCCTAGCAGTGAAGCTGGCTCTTCAGGAGTGGCGCCATTTCTGGAGGGGGCTTCTCAGCCGTTCGTGGTCTGGACCGACCACAAAAACCTGGAGTACCTGAGGACAGCCAAGTGCCTGAATGCCCGCCAGGCGCGTTGGTCGCTGTTCTTTGGTCGCTTCAGGTTCACCATCACCTACCGGCCTGGATCCAAGAACGGCAAACCAGACGCGCTCTCCAGGCAGTTTGAACCCGAGGAACCGGCGGACCGTGAACATACCATTCTTCCGTCCTCGTGTGTTGTGGGGGCTGTTGCATGGGGAATAAAGGCCAAGGTCCGAAGGGCACAAGAGGCGGAGCCTGATCCTGGCGGCGGTCCAGTCGGGAGGTTGTTCGTCTCGTCGTCGGTTCGGGGCGACGTCATCCATTGGGCCCACACGTCCAAGTTCGCTTGCCACCCCGGTACCTCTCGGCTGGTGGAGCTTATCCAGCGGTCTTTCTGGTGGCCAGGTCTCAAAGGTGACGTCTCCAATTACGTCCGTGCCTGTCCTCAGTGCGCCGTGGGTAAGACCTCCACTTCCCCTCCAGCGGGTCTCCTCCACCCGTTACCGGTTCCCGGGAGACCGTGGTCCCATGTGGCCTTGGATTTTGTTACCAGCCTCCCTAAGTCTAACTCCTACGACACCATCTTGACCATTGTCGACCGGTTCTCCAAGGCGGCCCACTTTGTGCCTCTCCGTGGGCTCCCCTCGGCACGGGAGACGGCCGAGCTGCTGACTCAGCATGTGGTTAGGCTGCATGGGATCCCGTTGGACGTGGTCTCGGATCGGGGTCCCCAGTTTGTTTCCAAGGTGTGGGGCGCCTTCTGCAACGTGCTGGGGGCCACGGTGAGCATGTCCTCTGGCCACCATCCCCAGATCAACAGCCAGTGTGAGCGCACAAACCAGGAAGTGGAGGCAACCCTGCGCTGCATCACCTCGTCCAATCCATCCTCCTGGAGCACCTGCCTGCCCTGGGTCGAGTACGCCCACAGCTCCACCCTTTCCTCGGCCACCGGCATGTCCCCTTTCTGGGTGTCCTTGGGGTACGATCCGCCGCTGTTCCCGGAGGAGGAGAAGAAGGTGGCGGTCCATCTGTCCAGGCTCATGTAAGGCGCTGCCGGCGCATTTGGACTAGTACGTGCCAGGCTCTGTTACGCACAGCGGAGCGCAACTCTCGCTTCGCCAAACGCCACAGGAGGGCTGCTCCCAAATACCAGGTGGGTCAGCGCGTTTGGCTGTCAACCAAAGACATCAAGTTGAAGGCGGAGAAGAGGAAGCTGGCGCAATGGTTCATTGGGTCGTTTTCCATCACCAAGATTGTTAACCCGGTGGCTGTGCGCTTGGCTCTCCCCCCCTCCCTCCGGGTCCATCCTACCTTCCATGTGTCTTGTGTTAAACCTGTGCTGACTGACCCTCTCTGTCCTCCTCCCAAGACCCCTCCTCCCCCCAGGTTGCTCAATGGAGATCCTGCTTGGAGTGTCACGGCCATCCTGGATTCCTGCCGCCGTGGCCGCGGTCTCCAGTACCTTGTGGACTGGGAGGGATATGGCCCGGAGCACAGGTCCTGGGTGCTGCCGTCCTGGGTGCTGGACAACAGTCTCATCACGGAGTTCCATCGGACGCACCCAGGTAAGCCAGCGCCAGGAGGCGCTGCTCGGGGGGGGGGGGGAGTACTGTTACACCTGGCTCTCGCCAATCATTATCACCAGCTGCGCGCACACCTGCGCCTCATCGGCAATGAGCTATATCTTCCCCTCTTGCCCTCTGCTTCGGCCTGGAGTCGTTTTCGCATCTACTCCTCAACTCGGCGACTGATCCGGTCTCTGCCGACAGCGCACTCTACACGTAAGCCATTCATCATTCCCTTACCTTCTCTCCAGTCCTTCCCCTGTGCACAGGTGGATTCCCAGGCGGCGGCTTTCTCTCCTCCTCGCCTCATCTCCGCCTGCATGGCTCCGACGCGTCAAGGGCGCACAGCCGCGCTGTCTTCCAGGACACAGCTGTCAAGCCAACGCCAGCCACTCATTCCCCTGCACGTGAGCAAACGTAATAAATTATTCCCACGGTGTGGTCAGCTACATCTAACCTCCTGCTCTGCTCTCCCCTCAGGGTTACCTGGTCGTACGGCGAGCTGTTCCGCGCACCTGGCACGGTGTCCGCCCACACCACATCTCCATTCTCACTCACGCACTCATACACCTTTAACTGTCAATAAAAGCATTAAATCTTCCCGAGCCCGTGTGCGTGTGTTCCCTGAGTCCAAGGTTATGACATGTACAGCTGCTCACAGTTTCCGTTCTGATACATCTGCAAAATGTCAAAAATTTCATCAGTTCAATTAATACATTAATAAATGCATGCATACTGGACCTGCAGGTTCATGATTAAAAGTGAAGCTATTGGGCATCTTACATGAAAATTAAGCTGACAGGTAATAATTACATGCCAGAATTTTTACAAACCTAAGTGGCTGATAATGAGAAAAATATGACAATAAATTTAAAGTCTCATCCAACACACACACACATATCAAGACGAATCCCCCTTAAAAAGAAGTTCATTTAGTTGAATAAATCCGCACTCAGACACCAGCTGGAATTAACACATTTTATCGGAAAGCTGACTCACCAATGAACAATACATGAAAACCCCCTTTGAAACACTAAAATGTCTGGCGAATAAACATCATTTAAAGCCCATTTACCTGCCTGGCTGTCGGGTTATATTTTAGAGTTGGTGGGATTACAGCGTCACTCCCTTAGACGCACGTTGTCGCACATGGTTGCGCGCCAGTCCTGCCCATTTCCGTGTGTCTGCGACGGTGGGATGCAATTCTCAGCAAGAGAGCAGAACTCGGCACGACAGTCCCCCTATCTGGCCATTGTGCTCCACAGTCATGTCCGTGTTAACTTTGCATTTTAGATATTACAGCAGCCAGGACTCACAGTGTGCCATTTACAGGGAAAGGGGAATTTGCAGGGCCCTGTAAATGGCTACAGTCACACTGCAGCTTTTAATACTCAATTCCGATTTTTTTGCACAAATGTGACCCATATCTGATTTTTTTTTTTTTTTTTTTTTTTTTTAATGACTGACCAGCACATAATCCATTTTTTCCCCCACACCAGACCCAGGCCACTTTCATATGTGGTACTAATTCGGATGCATATCTGATATTTTCCCCCCCTCATGGATTGTCACCTTATCATGGCGGGGGGGTTGCATGCCCCAGTGATCCCAGGAGCTATGTTGTCCGGGGCAATTTGCCTCTGATAGGGTCACCCAAGACAAAATGGTCCTGGGTGAAGGGCCAGACTAAGAACGATCCAACAGACTCTCATGATAAATTCTAGATCAAGGATTCAGTGTACCCTGCCCGGTATGGGGTTACCGGGGCCCCACCCTGGCGCCAGGCCTGGGGGAGGGGCTCGATGACTAGCGTCTGGTGGCTGGGTTTCCGCTCATGGGATCCGGCCGGGCTCAGCCCGAAGGAGTTACATGGGTCCACCCTACAGTGAGCTCACCACCTGCAGGAGGGATCATGGGGGTCCGGTGCTATGTGGATTAGGTGGCGGTCAAAGGCGGAGACCTTGGCGGACTGATCACAAGCTTTCTAAATTGGCTTTTGGTACGTGGAATGTCACCTCTCTGGTGGGGAAGGAGCCTGAGCTGGTGTACAAGGTTGAGATATACTGGCTAGATATAGTTGGCCTCACCTCAACACACAGCTCCGGTTCCGGAACCAGTCTCCTGGAGAGGGGCTGGAGCTTGGCCTTTTCTGGAGTTGCCCCAGGCGAGAGGCGACGAGCAGGGGTGGGTATTCTTGTATCCCCCCACCTTGCTGCTTCTATATTGGAGTTTTCCCCGGTGGATGAAAGAGTTGCTTCCCTGCGCCTTCAGGTTGGGAAACAGGTCCTGACCATCATTTGTGCCTACGCACCAAATGATGTTTCAGAGTACCCACCCTTTTTGGAGTTTGTGACTGGGGTGATGGAGGGTGTTCCTCTTGGAGACTCCATTGTCCTACTGAGGGACTTCAATGCACACGTGGGCAATGACAGTGAAACCTGGAGGGGGTGATTGGGAGGAACGGCCTGCCCGATCTGAACATGAGTGGTGTTCAGTTATTGGACTTCTGTGCTAACCACAGTTTGTCCATAACGAACACCATGTTCAAGCATATGGGTGTCCATATGTGCACCTGGCACCAGGACACCCTAGGTCACAGGTCGATGATCGATTTTGTTATCATGTCATCAGACCTGTGACTGTATGTCTTGGACACTCGGGTAAAGAGAGGTGCAGAGCTGTCAACTGATCACCACCTGGTGGTGAGTTGGATCTGATGGCAGGGGAGGAAGCCATTCAGACCTGGTAGACCCAAACGTATAGTGAAGGTGTGCTGGGAATGTCTGGCTGAGGCCCCTGTCCGGGAGGTCTTCAACTCCCACCTCCAGAGGAACTTCAACCACATTCCAAGGGAGTCTGGAGACATGGAGTCTGAATGGGCCATGTTCTCCACCTCTGTTGTTGAAGCGGCGGCCCAGAGCTGTGGCCGCAAGGTGGTCGGTGCATCTCATGGTGGCAACCCCCGAACCAAGTGGTGGACACCAGTGGTGAGGGGGGCCATTAAGCTGAAGAAGGAGTCCTATCAAGCTTGGTTGGCTTGTGGGACTCCCAAAGCAGCTGTGGTGTACCGGCAGGCCAAGCGGAGTGCGGCTTGGGTGGTTGCTGAAGCAAAAACCCGGGTATGGGAGGAGTTTGGTGGGGCCATGGAACAAGACTTTCGGTTGGCCTCGAAGTGATTATGGCAAACTGTCCGGCGGCTCAGGAGGGGAAAGCAGCTCCCTGTCCACACTGTGTATGGTGCAGATTGGGCGCTGCTGACTTCGACTGGGAATATCGTCAGGCGGTGGAAGGAATACTTCGAGGATCTCCTCAATCCCACTGATACGCCTTCCACAGAGGAAGCAGGGTTTGTGGACAAGGGGGATGACTCGCCTGTCACAGGGGCTGAGGTCGCCAAGGTGGTTAAAAATCTCCTTTGTGACCGGGCCCCGGGGGTGGATGAGATTCGCCCTGAGTACCTCAAGGCCCTGGATGTTGTTGGGCTGTCATGGTTGACACGCCTCTGCAACATTGCATTGAGGTCGGGGGCAGTGCCTTTGGCATGGCAAACCAGGGTGGTGGTTCCTCTCTTCAAAAAAGGGGACCGGAGGGTGTTCTCCAACTTTAGAGGGATCACACTCCTCAGCCTCCCTAGGAAGGTCTATGCCAAGGTACTGGAGAGGAGAGTCTGGCCGTTGGTCGAACCTCGGATTCAGGAGGAGCAATGTGGTTTTCGTCCTGGCCATGGCACATCGGACCAGCTCTTTACCCTCTCGAGAATTCTCGAGGGTTCGTGGGAGTTTGCCCAACCAGTTTACATGTGTTTTGTGGACTTGGAGAAGACATTTGACTGCATCCCTTGTGGTTTTTTGTGGGGGGGTGCTTCGGGAGTATGGGGTATCGGGCTTGTTGTTACGAGCTATTCGGTCTCTGTATGACCATTGTGAGAGTTTGGTTCGTATTGCCAACACTCGGTCGGACTCATTCCCAGTGAGAGTTGGACTCCGCCAGGGATGCCCTTTGTCACTGATCCTGTTCATAATTTTTATGGACAGGATTTCTAGGCGCAGCCAGGGAATGGAGGGTGTCATGCTTGGTGACCACAGGATCTCATCTCTGTTGTTTGCAGATGATGTTGTCCTGTTGGCTTCATCCAGCAATGACCTGCAGCTCTTGCTGGGATGGTTTGCCGCTGAGTGTGAAGCGGCTGGGTTGAGAATCAGCACCTCCATGTCTGAGTCCATGGTCCTCAGCCGGAAAAAGGTGGATTGTCCTCTCTGGGTTGGGGACAGGCTCCTGCCCCACATGGAGGAGTTTGAGTATCTTGGGGTTTTATTCACGAGTGAGGGGAGAATGGAGCGAGAGATTGATAGACAGATCGGAGCAGCATCTACAGTGATGCGGATGTTGTACCAGTCTGTTGTGGTGAAGAGGGAACTTAGTTCTAAGGCAAAGCTGTCGATTTACCAGTCAATCTACATTCCTACTCTCACCTATG
Source organism: Pholidichthys leucotaenia (assembly GCA_020510985.1). NCBI lineage: Eukaryota > Metazoa > Chordata > Actinopteri > Cichliformes > Pholidichthyidae > Pholidichthys > Pholidichthys leucotaenia. Next base: position 45,524,290 of record CM035836.1, read on the forward strand.
GCCACGAGCTTTGGGTAATGACCGAAAGAACGAGATCGCGGATACAAGCGGCTGAAATGGGCTTTCTCCGTAGGACTGCTGGACTCACCCTCAGAAATAGGGTGAGGAGCTCAGTCATCCGGGAGAGGCTCAGGGTAGAACCGTTGCTCCTCCACATTGAAAGGAGTCAGTTGAGGTGGTTTGGGCATCTGATTAGGATGCCTCCTGGACGCCTCCCACTTGAGGTGTTTCAGGCACATCCCACTGGGAGGAGAGCCCGGGGCAGACCCAGGACTCGGTGGAAAGACTATGTCTCCCAGCTGGTCTGGGAACACCTTGGTATCCTCTCTGAAGAGCTGGAGCAGGTGGCTGGGGAGAGGGAAGTCTGGGCTTCTCTGCTTGAACTGCTGCCTCTGCGACCCGGACCTCCGGAAAAGCGGTAGAAGATGGATGGATGGATGGATGGATCTGATATTTCCCAAAGCGACCTTAGTCTGAACTGTTATTTTGCATTTCTTCTGACTTTTCCCTCATTGAAGTGAAGAAATCTTATAGATTACCAGAGGAAAAGGGCTGTGGCATGGAGGATAGTCAAAAACTCAACAAAGCAATCATGGAGAGATTTTACTTCAGCAATTGGCAGAGAAGTAAAGTCAGGAGACATATAGTCCATGTTTAAACAAACGTCTGGGAAAAGGAAGTCGTCTTCTATTCCAACACTAGTTGATGGTGAGACACTTGCAGTGACAGATAAGGAGAAGGTCGCTCTATTAAGGAGGACTTTTGCTGCAGTGCATAGTGGTGACCACCTGGATGACACACATCGGCAAAAGAGAGCGTATGTTCAGAGAGAATAAAAATGTAAGGGAGAAGCAGGGGGAGGACTTGACAACTTTAAATATGGACGTCTCAATGTCAGAGTTTCAAATAGTATTACAATGTACAGAATTTTCAGCCCCGGGGGGGGGGGGGGGGGGCCAGTTATGTTATGCAATGTTCAGACAACTACCCGTTGAAGCACTTAAGCTTTTTCTCTTATTAAGTAATAACATATGGCAGAATGGAAAACTGCCAAAGTGTTGGAAAAGAGCAATCCTGCCACTCAACAAGCCAGGAAAGGACCCAGCTTACCCAGGTAGCTATAGGCCCATCACTTTGACATCATATTTATGCAAATGGATGGAGAAATTGATCATTTGCAGGCTTTTGACATATTGTCAGCCCAGGAAACACGCACGCAGGCTCAGGTAGATTTGACAGCTTTATTAAACAACAAGGTGAGTGTATGGATGCGTGTGTGAGAGATTAGTGTGTGATGCGGGTGGAGGATGCAAGCCAGGACAGAGCAGTACGTCGTGCGGCCAGACAACCCTATAGGAGAGAGGAGAAAAGGGGTTAGCTAGGCAACCACACGGGAACGTGATCAAGAGCTGTGCTTACTTGCAGAGATGCGGTGGCTGGCGTTGGCAGGTCCCAAGCCTGGGAGACAACGTCCTGCTGTGCGTCCGGGCGAAGCGATGAGGCAGAGGAGCAGTAGGACGATGGAAGGTAAGTCCGCTGCTGGGTTATCCACCTGTGCACAGGGGAGGCTGATAGGAGAAGATGAGCAGACAATAATGACGGCTTACGTGTCCGTTAGCGTAGATCAGCAGGCCTGACAAGGAGGAAGCTGCTGGGAGATTCCAATGTTGGGAGACAGACGGCTCCAGGATGCAGCTCAGGGCAGAATGGAATAAATAGCGGCACACTAACAAGACGCAGGTGTGCGCGCAGCTGAGGTGGAAGCCTGTGAGCTGCGGGTGATGACAGTACTCCCCCCCTACCAGCGCCTCCTGGCACTGGCTTACCTGGGTGTGTCCGGTGAAACTCCGCGATGAGGTCTGGATCCAACACCCACGAAGAGCGCACCCAGGATCTCCACTCTGGCCCATAACCCTCCCAATCCACCAGGTACTGCAGCCTGCGACCCCGACGCCAGGAGTCCAGAATGGCAGAAACACCCCACGCCAGGTCACCGTCGATCATTCTAGGCACGGGAGGAGACCTAGGAGGAGGGCAGAGTGAATTGAACACAACAGGCTTAAGCTTGGAGACGTGGAAAGTGGGACACACACGGAGGGAGGGGGGAGGGCCAAACGCACAGCCACCGGGTTGATGATTTTGGAGATCACGAAGGGGCCGAGGAATCTCGGGGCCAATTTCTTCTTTTCTCCCTTCAGGTTGATGTCTTGAGATGACAGCCACACCCTCTGACCCACCTGGTAGGCAGGAGCTGGTCTCCTGTGGCGATTGGCGGTGGAGCTGTTGCGCGCCGCTGTGCGTAAAAGCACGTCCTTAGTTTTGGCCCAAATCCTCCGGCAGCGCCTGATGTGCGCCTGGACGAAGGGGACGGCTAACTCACCCTCCTGCTCAGGGAAAACGGGGGGGTTATACCCCAAGGACGCTTCAAAGGGTGACACTCCAGTTGCCGTGGACAGGGCCGAGTTATGGGCGTATTCTACCCAGGTCAGGTAGGAGCTCCAGGACGAAGGATTGGAGGATGTTACGCAGCGCAGAGCGGCTTCCAACTCCTGGTTCGTATGCTCGCACTGCCCGTTGGATTATGGATGGTGACCTGAGGAGAGACTCACCGTGGCCCCTAAGGCGCTGCAAAAACTCCTCCAGACCTGGGAGACGAACTGTGGGCCCCTGTCCGAGACCACGTCCAGCGGGATACCATGCAGTCTGACGACATGGTGGACCAGTAGATCGGCCGTCTCGCGTGCTGAAGGGAGACCCTGAAGAGGCACAAAATGGGCGGCCTTGGAGAATCTATCCACAATTGTCAGGACTGTGTCATAGGTGTTAGAGACTGGTAAACCGGTGACGAAGTCAAGGGCGATGTGCGACCAGGGCCTGCCCGGGATCGGCAGGGGCTGGAGTAGACCTGCAGGTGGAGAGTTCTGGGTCTTGCCGGTTGCGCACTGGGGACAGGCCCGGACATAGTTGGCAACGTCTTTATGGAGACCTGGCCACCAAAATGAGCGCTGCAGCCAACTCACCAGGCAGGTAATGCCGGGGTGACAAGCAAGTCTGGAGGTGTGGGCCCAATGGATTACCTCATCCCGAACTGCAGATGGAACAAAGAGCCTCCCCTCCGGCCCCCCGCCAGGATTCGGTTCCTTCTTCTGAGCGTCCAGAATCTTGTCCTTAATGGGCCAGGCGATCACTCCTAAGACGCACGACTTGGGCAGGATGGTATGACCGGATTCTTCAGGACCCTCGGGGGCAAACTGTCTGGAGAGGGCGTCGGGCAACCCATTCTTCGAGCCTGGACGGTACGTGATGGTGAAGTTAAAGCGAGCAAAAAATAGAGACCGGCGTGCCTGGCGGGCATTCAGACGCCTCGCTGACCTCAGGTACTCGAGATTTTTGTGGTCCGTCCAGACCACAATGGGTTGGGCTGCCCCCTCCAACCAGTGCCGCCATTCCTCTAGCGCGAGCTTGACAGCGAGAAGCTCCCTGTCGCCGACGTCATAGTTACGTTCCGCTGCCGTCAGCTGTCGAGAGAAGAAGGCGCAGGGCCGCTTGACTCCATCCACCGGCGAGCGCTGACAAAGCACCGCCCCCACCCCTGTGTCAGATGCGTCAACCTCCACTAAGCACTGAAATGCAGGATCGACCTGGGTCAGGATCCGGGGGGACGAGAATTCCGCCTGGAGGGTCTTGAAGGCGGTGGCCGCTTCCTCGGACCACTGGAAAGGCACCTTCGGTGACGTGAGGCGGGTCAGGGGGGAGACGATGGCGCCGAACTTAGGGATAAAGCGCCGGTAGAAATTTGCGAAGCCAATAAACTGCTGCACCTGCTTCCTGGATGTGGGCGTGGGCCACTCGACCACCGCTTTAACCTTCGTGGGGTCGAGGAGGATCTGGTTATGTGAAATGACGAACCCAAGGAAGGAGGTGGTTCGGGCATAAAACTCGCATTTCTCGGCTTTAATAAACAGCCGGTTCTCCAGCAGCCGTTGCAGGACCCGCCTCACATGGGCCTGGTGTTCATCTCGTGCCTTGGAGAAGATGAATATATCGTCCAGATATACAAAGACGAACACTCCCAGAAAGTCCCGGAGGACGACGTTGATTAGACGTTGGAAGACGGCAGGTGCGTTGGTGAGCCCAAACGGCATCACGAGATACTCGAAGTGGCCGCTGGGCGTCCTAAAGGCCGTCTTCCACTCATCTCCCTCCCGGATCCTAACGAGATGGTAAGCGCTGCGGAGGTCAAGCTTGGTGAACCAGGTCGCCCCCTGGAGGGAGTGGAACGCAGTGTCCATAAGGGGCAGAGTGTAACGGTCCTTAATGGTGATATCGTTCAGGGCTCTGTAGTTGATACAGGGGCGAAAGGACCCGTCCTTCTTTGCCACGAAGAAGAACCCCACACCAAGTGGGGACAAAGGGGGTGGATGATCCCAGCGCTGAGCGACTCCTTAATGTACGTGTCCATTGCTTCTCGCTCCGGTGCAGAGAGGCTGTACAGACGGCCTGACGGCAGGGGGGCCCCCGGGGGGATGTTGATTGCGCAGTCGTAGGGTCGATACGGGGGAAGAGACAAGGCTCTGGACTTACTGAACGCCGCCCCTAGGTGGTGGAATTCCTGCAGCACCAGGGTCAGGTCCGGAGGTTTGGAGATGAGCGCAGATGAAGGGGAGGACGGTGCGCAGGGCGCCGACTGGAGACAGGTGCCCAAGCAGAAGGTGCTCCAGGACAGAACGCTGCTGGTTCTCCAATCCAGGACAGGGTTGTGCAGCCGCAGCCAGGGGTATCCCAGGATGACACGGTCTGACAAGGAGGTCAGGACGTAGAAGGACAAATCCTCCCGGTGGTTGCCGGAGATGATGATGGGGACTGGCTTCGTGCGATGTGTAACAGTACCCAGGGGAGAACGGGAGAGTGTGACCAAGTTTAAGGGGTTAGGCAGTGGTTGACATGGTATGCCCAAACGGGTTGGCAGGCTTTTGGAAATAAAGCACTGCTTTGCCCCGGAATCCACCAGTGCGTGAATGGAGTGCCCAGTGGAGTTGTGACAGAACCGTAAGGGCAGTGTACAAGAAGATAGGGAGTTAGACCGGTTAGAGTCCGCAAGGCCCCCTATTGTGACTCGCGGACCTCCCCGTTTGGCTTAACCGGGCACAGCTCCATGGGATGCTGGTCATCTCCGCAATACATGCAGAGACTCCGTTCCCGCCGGCGTTGTCTCTCCGCTAGAGGGAGCCTTGTGCGCCCGATAGCCATAGCCTCTGGTTCATCGGCGGACTCTGGACCCGGTAACGCCAGGGGGCGAGACTGAGCTGGGCGGAGGGAAGCTCCGCTCGAGCGGCTGGCAGACTTCCGCTCCGCCCGCTCACGTAGCCTGTTGTCCAGGCTAATCATGAGCGAGATTAGCTCGGGGAGTCGCCCTGGGAGGTCCCGGCCAGCTAGCTTATCCCCCAGACCAGAGTTGAGGCTACGGAGGAAAATGCTGCAGAGAGATGCCTCATCCCAGCCTCCTCCGCTGCCACCCGGAAGTCGACCACGTATTCCGCCGCTGACCGGCCTCCCTGTTGGAGACTGAGAAGCCGATCAGCGAGGACGCTGTTGAGACGGGAATGGTCAAAAGCCTCTAGAAAGTCCCTTACGAACCGGTCATACGAGAGGTTAGCGTAACTGGGCTTCATCATTACGGCGTAAGCCCAAGTTAACGCTCGCCCCTCGAGAAGATTGGCCATATAACCGATTCGGCTGTGGTCAGAGGGGAAATACCCGGGGACGCGCAGAAACACCGACTCACACTGCAGAATAAACCCCTTCGCTCCACCGAGTTTCCTGCTGAAGCGAGAGGGGGTTGGGATGGGTGTGAGACAGGTTAGCGCCCCCGAGCCAGGCTGGCCGGCCGAGGAGACAGCCGGAGCCGCGGCACCAGGAGGACCCGGAGAGAAGGACCATGGAGGATCCAGGCGGTCTCACTGGTCAGTAATTAATGTCAATTGATTTAGTATCACCTGCTGTTGGTGAGCTATCATATCCACCCGAGCCTCGAGGGTGGAAAAATGGCGTGCGAGCCCGCTGTCCGCTGGGCCGCTTTGCTGGAGCCGTACTGACATATTGTCAGCCCAGGAAACACGCACGCAGGCTCAGGTAGATTTGACAGCTTTATTAAACAACAAGGTGAGTGTATGGATGCGTGTGTGAGAGATTAGTGTGTGATGCAGGTGGAGAATGCAAGCCAGGACAGAGCAGCACGTCATGCGGCCAGACAACCCTATGGGAGAGAGGAGAAAAGGGGTTAGCTAGGCAACCACACGGGAACGTAATCAAGAGCTGTGCTTACTTGCAGAGATGCGGTGGCTGGCGTTGGCAGGTCCCAAGCCTGGGAGACAACGTCCTGCTGTGCGTCCGGGCGAAGCGACGAGGCAGAGGAGCGGTGGGACGATGGAAGGTAAGTCCGCCGCCGGGTTATCCACCTGTGCACAGGGGAGGCTGATAGGAGAAGATGAGCAGACATTAATGACGGCTTACGTGTCCGTTAGCGTAGATCAGCAGGCCTGACGAGGAGGAAGCTGCTGGGAGATTCCAATGTTGGGAGACAGACGGCTCCAGGCTGCAGCTCAGGGCAGGATGGAATAAATAGCGGCACACTAATGAGACGCAGGTGTGCGCGCAGCTGAGGTGGAAGCCCGTGAGCTGTGGGTGATGACAGCTTTCACATGTATTGGAGTAAAGAGGTTTCCTGAGCAGCTGTCAGAATGGGTTTCATAAAGGAAGAGCTACAATAGATGCCTTAGTTCGAGTTAGTAATGAGGTGGAAAAGGCCCTGAAAATGAAAGAGCTGATGGCAATTGTTTATTTTGACATAGAAAAAGCGTATGATTCTATGTGGAGAGAAGGGCTACTTATTAAATTAAGCAGACTGAATATAGGTGGAAGAATGTAGAGTTGCATAATGGACTTCTTAACTGATAGGATAATCAGAATCAAAGTTGGGTCAGAAACTTGTAAAGACTTTACAATAGACAATGGTATACCGCAAGGAGTGCAATTAGTCCATTGTTATTTGATATCATCATAAATGACATTTTTGCTGATCTAGGTGCTAGCATCAGATCCGCATTATATGCAGACGATGGGGCCATATGGACTCGGAGAAGGAATAAGTCATATGTGCTCGAAAATATAAAGAAAGCAATAAAAGTAAAGAAATGGTCAATTGAGTGGGGATTCAAACTCTCAAATAGCAAGTACTCCATCCATCCATCCATCTATCTTTTACCGCTTTTCCGGAGGTCCGGGTCACAGAGGCAGCAGTTCAAGCAGAGAAGCCCAGACTTCCCTCTCCCCAGCCACCTGATCCAGCTCTACAGCAAGTCCTGTTAAATGATTTTTACAAACAGGCGCAAGACTGGCTTTGTCCGGCCAGCTGTTCGTGACTACAAGCTGAAGCGCACTTGGGTTCTGCAGCAGGACAATGATCCAAAACACACCAGCAAGTTCACCTCTGAATAGCTTAAGAAAAACAAAATGAAGACTTTGGAGTGGCCCAGTCAAAGTCCTGACCTGAACCCGACTGAGATGCTGTGGCATGACCTTTAAAAGGTGGTTCATGCTCGAAAACCCTCCAATGTGGCTGAATTACAACAATTCTGCAAAGATGAGTGGGCCAAAATTCTTCCACAGCACTGTAAAAGACTCATTGCCAGTTATCGCAAACGCTTGATTGCAGTTGTTGCTGCTAAGGGTGGCCCAACCAGTTATTAGGTTTAGGGGGTACTCACTTTTTCACACAGGGCCATGTAGGTTTGGATTTTTTTTTCTCCTTAATGATAAACACCTTCATTTAAAAACTGCATTTTCTGTTTACTTGTGTTATCTTTGTCTAATATTTAAATGTTTTTGATCTGCAACATTTAAGTGTGACAAACATACTTAAATATTAGACAAAGAAAACACAAGTAAACACAAAATGCAGTCTTTAAATGAAGTTGTTTATGGTTAAGGGAAAAAAATTATGCAAACCTTCATGGCCCTGTGTGAAAAAGTGATTGCCCCCTAAACCTAATAACTGGTTGGGCCACCCTTAACAGAAACAACTCCAATCAAGCGTTTGCAATAACTGGCAATGAGTCTTTTACAATGCTGTGGAGGAATTTTGGCCCACTCATCTTTGTAGAATTGTTGTAATTCAGCCACACTGGAGGGTTTTCGAGCATGAACTGCCTTTTTAAGGTCATGCCACAGCATTTCACTCAGATTCAGGTAAGGACTTCGACTAGGCCACTCCAAAGTCTTGTTTTGTTTTTCTTAAGCCACTCAGAAGTGGACTTGCTTGAGTGTTTTAGATCATCATCCTGCTGCAGAACCCAAGTGCATTTCTGCTTGAGGTCACAAACAGATGGACATTCTCCTTCAGCATTTTTTGGTAGACAGCAGAATTCATTGTTCCATTTACCACAGCAAGTCTTCCAGGTCCTGAAGCAGCAAAACAGCCCCAGACCATCACACTACCACCACCATATTTTATTGTTGGTATGATGTTCCTTTTCTGAAATGATGTGTTCCTTTTATTCTGGATGTAATGGGATACACACCTTCCAAAAAGTTCAACTTTAGCCTCGTCAGTCCACAGAGTATTTTCCCAAAAGTCTTGGGGATCATCAAGATGTTTTCTGGCAAAACTGAGACGAGCCTTTATGTTCTTTTTGCTCAGCAGTGGTTTCGTCTTAGAACTCTGCCATGAAGGCCATTTTTGCCCAGTCCCTTTCTTATGGTGGAGTCATGAACACTGACCTTAACTGAGGCAAGTGAGGCCTGCAGTTCTTTGGATGTTGTTGTGGGGTCTTTTTTGACCTCTTGGATGAGTCGTCACTGCGCTCTTGGGGTAATTTTGGTCAGCCGGCCACTCCTGGGAAGATTCACCACTATTCCATGTTTTTGCCATTTGTAGATATTGGCTCTCACTGTGGCTCTCTGGAGTCCCAAAGCTTTAGAAATGGCTAGAAAATTGTCCTCGGCTTTCAAAGATGTGATAAACCACAGTTAATTTATGTTTTAATGGGGGCAATCACTTTTTCACACAGCGCCATGTAGGTTTGGATTTTTTTTACTCTTAATTACAAACACCTTCAACTAAAAACTGCATTTTGTGTTTACTTGCATTATCTTAGTCTAATATTTAAATTTGTTTTATGATGTGAAACATTTAAGTGTGGCAAACATACAAAAAAATGAGAAATCAGGAACGGGGCAAACACTTTTTCACACCCCTATATGTGTAATGAATATTGAGAGTTTCTTAAATAATCTAGCAAAAAAAAAAAAAAAACTTTTTCCAAACATTAATTTATTAAAATGCAGTAGCAGTTACTGGTATAAACAGTAAACATGTAATATTCTGATTTAGCTTCCAGCTCATTATCTTCAAAGCTGCTCTGACTGCTGACCTACAGGTTCACTGCTGTGTACCTCAGAAAGAGAAACAATAAAATTCTGATTACTATTACAGACGTAATAGAAATATTTCAAAATCATCGCAACAAAACTAGAAAATCATTCAGAGAGCAAACACCTTTACCAAGGTATGCGCTCTCTGACATAGAAGGTAATGTAATTGGGGCAGTTTGTCTGACTGTTAGAAGGATTACACAAAAACTACTGGACAGATTTTGATAAAAATTTCCACCAGAGGTAGCCCTTGGGTCAAGCATTAACCCATTAAATTTTGGTGATCTGAGACTGCATACCTCCACCAAGGACCTTGAAGCAGCTCTGGCGGAGGTATGCACTCGCTTCAATGGAAGAGATTTGTCATTCAGCCATTCAGAGGTAGACTTGCTGGTGTGTTTTGGATCATTGTCCTGCTGCAGAACCCAAGTGCGCTTCAGCTTGAGGTCACTAAAAGATGGCCGGACATTCTCCTTCAGCATTTTTTGGTAAACAGCACAATTCATGGTTCCATTTACCACAAGAAGTCTTCCAGGTCCTGAAGCAGCAAAACAGCCCCAGACCATCACACTACCACCACCATATTTTACTTTTGGTATGATGTTCCTTTTCTGAAATGCTCTGTTACTTTTACGCCAGATGTAATGGGATGCACAACCTCCAAACAGTTCAACTTTAGTCTTGTCAGCCCACAAAGTACTTTCCCAAAAGTCTTGGAGCTCATCAAGATGTTTTCTGGCAAAACTGAGATGAGCCTTTATGCTCTTTTTGCTCAGCAGTGGTTTTCATCTTGGAACTCTGTCATGAAGGCCATTTTTTGCCCAGTCTCCTTTTTATGGTGGAATCATGAACATTGACCTTAACTGAGGCAAGTGAGGCCTGCAGTTCTTTGGTGTTGTTTTGGGGTCTTTTGTGACCTCTTGGATGAATCGTTACTGTGCTCTTGGGGTAATTTTGATCGGTCGGCCACTCCTGGGAGGTTCACCACTGTTCCATGTTTTCACCATTTGTGGATAATGGCTGTCACTTTGCGTTGCTGGAGTCCCAAGGCTTTAGAAATGGCTTTATAACCTTTTTCCAGACTGATAGATCTCAATTACTTTGTTTCTCATTTGTTCCTGAGTTTCGTTGGATCGCAGCATGATGTCTAGCTTTTGGGGATCTTTTGGTCTTCTTCACTTTGTCAGGCAGGTCCTATTTAAGGTCCGGCCGCGATGTTTTGATATGAGCCGAGAATTTTAAGTAAAACCGTCAAAATAAGGACTTTTGTTGGCCACCAACAAATGTGGGGAACACTCTTATGACAACCAGCGCTGACCCGGTGAAGGTTCTGGCGGTTCTGGCGGCTCTGGTTTTAGACCTCTAAAGACCGCTCCTCCGCCTCTTCTGCTTCCCCAGACAAACGACTGCAGTGTGAAGGTATTCACGTAGTCGGGCTTAAGGTCTTTTGCGTGCGTTAAAGTTAATACTGGTGTCATCTACCGTTATTCCCCGGAGGGCAAACTGATCCGAAGTGAGGTGGAACCAAGAGCGCGTGTGTATTAACTCGCACAAGAGTGCACTCACAGACTCTACCACGCCAGCTTAGCTAATGCTAAGCTAACGCTATTGCTAAGCTAATGCTAAGCTAATGCCAAGCTAATGCTAACGCTAAGCTAGCGCTAGCCCCCGCCAATCTAATGATCAGCCTCGCTGAACGGCACTCCTGTTGGTCTTCAAAGCTACCTCGATAAACCTAAGTTGGTACGCTATATACATGATAGTATCTTGTTAGATAACTGTCAGTAATGTCTCCTGGACTAAATGGACTAAAGCCAGATAAGGCTAGAGTCAACCATGGTGTTGACCATCCCCAGCATGGGCCAACTTCAGCACCCCCATGTCAGAGGCCCGTCTGTGAGCTGCTGTGCTTTATGCAGAACTACATGGGTAATACCTCGATGGACTTTCTTGCGAAATGGGTTGGCGACTTCTACGACGACAACCAGGTTGAAAGTGCAAAGAAGCTGCTGTTCAAGCAGTGCCCAGAGGGTTCATCGCGGATGATAAAGAGGTCCGGCTCAAACCGGAAGAAAAACAACATTTCCGACATCTACAACAAGCTGAATGAGGCTGGTCAGCAGGCGCCACAATACGTTGCCCAGAACCTCAAGGCTTTGCCACCAGCTTCGCTGGAGTTGTTTGACCTTGCCAAACTGTCTAACGATGTGCGCCGTGTGATGTCCCTCGGTGAGAGCTTTGTCACCGTGCTCAAAACGATATCTGCTATTCAGATCGACGTGGCGGCAATATTGTCCAAACTCGGCGACACACCCCCTCCAGCTATCGTCCCGGCCAAGGAAGACGAGGATGAAGAAGGTGAGGAAGAGGCCGACAGTACTCAGAGTGCTGTCAGCATCTCCAGCGAAGATGAGACCCTGGTACCAGTTGTCGTCCACGCCTCGGTCTCCAGTGCTGCCTGTGGTCCTCCTCCCACTGTCATGGCCGACGTTGTGAATACGGTTGTGACCACCATCCCCACAGAGGCCCGTTCTGATGACGCTGTCGACAGCAGCCCTTCTGGGGCTGCCAAAGCTACCATAGTTGCTGTAATTGCTGAAGAACACGAGCTGGAGTTCAAGGAAGTTGAGAGTCGCCGTACCAAGAAGATAAATAAGTCGAAGAGGTCCTACGCCGATGCACTCCAATCATCGGACAAACAACCGACCACCAATCAGACCGCGAACCAGTTACAGGTCGTCAACAAGTCACGCCCCCACTCACAGTTACGCGTTGCACCGAAGTTTGGTAGGAGGGCTGGCGGTCTTCAGGGTCAAGGTCAAGGTCAGAAGAAGCACCACGTCTTCATCAGTCGACTTGACCCCACCACCAGACCCCACCATGTACGCTCCCATATCAATACTCACGTTAAACTAAAAGACGATCTCAAGATTGAGCAACTAGAAACCAAGTATGATGGTTATGCCTCCTTCAAGATTACATGTCCTGCTAGCTGCAGCAAGAAGTTGCTTGACAAAAATGTGTGGCCACCTGGTTTATACATTCGACAATTTTTTGAGAGGAAATGATCTACATGTGATTGTCATTATTGTGTTTGTCATTATACTCATTCAATAGTAGGACCAACCTTAGAATATGTTCATTCAACTGCCAGAATGTAAAAACTTCATCTAACGAGATCTCCAGGTTATGTGATAACCATGACATTGTGTTGTTGCAGGAACACTGGTTGTTCGAAAACGAATTGTCTATTCTGAGCAGATTACATGGTGACTTTATAGGAAAAGGGGTTTCTTTTATGGATACGGAAGAACGTGTTATCTTAGGTCGCCCCTATGGCGGCGTCGGTATCCTATGGCGGAAGTCACTTGCGAACAGTTGTGTTGTGAAAACTTACGATTGCTTAAGAGTTACAGGTATTGAAGTCAACCTGGGTGACTTTCACTGTCTTATACTATGTGTATATTTCCCCTATGACAGTGTTGAAAACTTGGATGAATACTTGCACTGCCTGAGTCTTGTTAAACGTATCACCGAGGACTTTCCAACTCCATATGTGTTCACAATCGGTGACTTCAATGCTAATACAGCACGTTCAAGTTGTTTTGGAGACGAACTGGTGTCTTTCTGTGAGAGTTACTCCTTACACATCTCGGACAGGATTATCTTACCAGATGATACCTTTACTCATGTTAGCCTGGCTCATGGCTCTTCATCATGGCTTGATCACTGTGTGACTACATCCTCAGGCCATGACAACGTGTCCAATATCAAAGTTCTGTTTGACTATGTGAGTTCTGATCATGTACCTTTATCTATAGATATTGAGGTATCTAGTGCTGTAAGTGACCCCCGGGAAGCTCCCTCAGCCACAACGGGCAGTAAAACATACAAATGGCGTGATGCCACAGCGTCAGACCTGTCCAGATATAAGAAACTTACTCGTAGGAAACTCTGTAACATCCGTGCTCCTATGGACGCCATCAGGTGTCATGACAGTAATTGTGCAGCACACAGGGACGATATCGACAGGTTCTACAGTGATATTGTTGATGCCTTAAATTACTGTGTGAGTGAATGCATTCCTAGTCACAGTGCGACCACCCAATATAACGTCCCAGGCTGGAATGATGTCGTTAGCGAGGCTCACACAGCTGCTCGGGATGCTTTTTGGTGGTGGAGAAGTAATAGCGAACCACGTTCTGGTCCAATATTTGAAAACATGAAAAATTGCAGGGCTAGGTTCAAATATGCTCTACGAACATGCAGGCGCAATGAAGAAAGTATCAAATGTGACCAGCTAGCTAATCACATGAGTGAACAGAACATGGTAGAATTCTGAAAACAAATGAAGGCTATGAGCTCCCACCGGTCTGTCAGATCAAACACTATTGATGGTGTGACTGGTGACGTTAATATTGCTGAAAAGTGGAAATGTCATTATGAAGCTATTTTCAACTCAGTCAAGAATGTTTCAGTGAAGGATTCTGTTATGCATGATATTCGTCTGTATAACGACATGTTTGATGCCTCTGATATCTCTGCTGTTACTCCTGTTGAAGTCGATTCACTGATCAAAGTTCTCAAAAAAGGCAAATCTGCTGGCCCTGACTGTCTCACCAGTGAATGCCTCATCAACGCTGATTTCAATTTGTGTATTCTGTTGTCATTGTGTTTTAACTGTATGTTTGTTCATGGTTACATGCCAGATATGTTGATGGACTCTGTTATTATTCCTCTAGTGAAAAACAAGTGTGCCAGTCTTTCCGATATGAACAACTACAGACCTATAGCTATTGCAAATGTTATATCTAAACTGTTAGAGGGTTTATTCCTGAACAGAATTGAGGATTATCTGTGGACAAACAACAATCAGTTTGGTTTCAAATCAGCTCTTTCAACTGACAAGGCTGTTTACCTACTCCATGAATTTGTTGACTACTTCAGAAGCCACTCCACTAGTGTCTATGCTACGTTCCTGGATGCTAGCAAAGCTTTTGACAGGATTAACCACTGGTGTTTGTTCAGAAAACTGATCGATCGAGGTACTCCTATTTACATTGTTAGCATCCTGCTATACTGGTACAGAAGGCAGTCTATGGTTGTTAGATGGGGCAATGTCACCTCATCCAAATTTCATGTGACCAACGGTGTTAAACAAGGTGGTATACTATCACCCTTGTTGTTTAATGTCTATGTTGATGATCTCAGTGTACTGTTGAACAATACTAATGTGGGCGGCTCCTTTAACGGTGCACTGTTAAATCACATTTTCTACGCTGATGACCTCTGTTTGTTAAGCTTGTCTACTGCAGCGATGCAACATCTCCTTTCGGTATGTGAAGAATTTGGTGAAAAAAATGACATCCTGTTCAACTGTACTAAATCTATGTGTATGGCTTTCAAACCAAAGGGTGTCAATACGTCGAATCCTGTTATGCCACTCTGTGGTAACAGCTTGAACTTTGTTGAAAAAGTCAAATACCTAGGTGTGTGGATTGAATCTGATAAGACCAATGTTGATTGTAACAGGCATCTCAGGAAACTGTACGCTCAAACAAATTTACTGTTGCGAAATTTCCATAGATGTTCTCCTGATGTCACATGTATGTTGTTCAAGACCATCTGTACCTCAATGTACTGCTCGCCTTTATGGTTTAATAGCAATGTTGCTGTTAGGAACAAAATCCGCATTGCATATAATAACTCCCTAAGAAGATTGTTAGATGTACTACGAAGGCCGAGTGCAAGCAAGATGTTTGTGTCTGTGAACATTCCGTCTTTTGGCGAATTGATACGTAAGAATGTTTACAGTTTTTTGAGAAGGTTGCTGGCATGTAACAATCATCTTATATCAGCAATTGTCAACTCGTCACTCACACTTCATTCCAGCATTTGGAAGTGGTGGCGTTCCATTTTATACTGAGCCCATTATTGTATGTCATTGTTGTTACAAGAGCGCCGAGTGTCTGCTGATGTGTATATACTTTATTTATTTATTTGTTTACCTATTTTCTACTCGTTTTAGTTTTGCTCATAATATGAACCCTGAGTTTGAAATAAACGATTGAATTGAATTGAATTGAATTGAAGTGATTTCTTGATTGAGAACAGGTGCGGCAGTAATGAGGCCTGGGTGTGGCTAGAGAAATTGAACTCATCTTTCAAAAGATGTGATAAACTGTCAAGAATTATCTGCCGTTTAGAGGCAGAAATAATAAACCCACTCGCAGGAGTACATTGTGCGCATTTTATTGTGCATAACAAAAATATAACAGTCCAAATAAACAAGAAAAGAGGAGCTGAGGGATTACAGGGATACCTCAATGACGCTCAACAGAACAGGTGAGTAAAATATGGGGAAAATGTTCCATGGCTGCCAGAATTGCAGAGGTGGGATGGATAAGTGCCCAGGAAAGGAGCCGCCAGACGGAACTGGTCGGCAGGGTGAAACGGTTAGTACTCACGCAGCTGGAGCAGTCCGAGTTAATCCGTGAAGTCCACAGAGCGAGGGAAACAGCGTGGAGAACTGACAGATGAAAGCTACGCTGGAAATACACCTCAGTCACCCGACAATGCACAACAGCGAACTTGGATCTTATATACAACAACACTAACGAGCTGAGTGCATGCCGGTGTGGAGAGAGGAAAAAGAGTGTGTGGTGAGCCAAGCACTGATCCGCGCTCGGGTTACTCAGTATTTTCTCTGTTCCCTCTTGTTATTTCAGTTTTGTTATTATTGCCTTCCAGGGCTTTTATTGTAACAGCGCCGCAGCCGTACTTCCAGTTGTCAAAGCCGGGCCAACGCTGTCATAGCTGATCTCGATTTCACTAATTACATTCCCCTTTCCTGTTTGGTTCTGTTTCGTTTGTGTTCAGTATTTAAGGGAGCAGCTGAGGCTTACTCCTCGCTGCAACCACATTTGTCAAAGTCAAAGTCAAGTCAAAGTCAAAGTGCCTTTATTGTCATTCTGTTGCTAAAAAAAAAAACAATGCAACAAAATTGAGATACTGCTCCCTAAAACAAACTATCACACTCACAGTTCACTCATGCATTTAACATTCTCATAATTACAACAATAAATAATGCTTAAGACAATAATACCTAAAAAGTTGAATACAGTATGTACATAGCAATAATAAAAACATACTGAGCGTTAAATAAATAAGACCAGCTTATACACACAAGGTTATTGCCACAAAATAACCTAAAATAACCTAAAATAACATCAGCAGTCTGTACGTGTTACATAAATCTCTTCAAAATACGTACTGCTGCTGGGAAAAAACTATGATTAAACCAGGTAGTTCGGGTTTTATGGGATCTGTACCGCTTTCCTGAGGGGAGCAAGTGAAAGAAATCATGGCCTGGATGAGTGCAGTCTTTTATAATTAATGGCAGTAGCTCTGCTGAGGTACCGAGACCTGGAAATCTCTTCCAGAGAAGGGAAAGAACAGCCAGTGATTTTTTGCGCAGTCTCAAGCACTCTCTGGAAGGCTTTGCGGTCTGCGGCTGAATAGCTGTCATACCAAACCATGATGCCATATGACAAAATGCTCTCAATAGCAGAGCGATAAAATAAAACCAGCAGCTGTGCATTCAAGCCATTCCTCTTGAGGAGCCTCAAAAAGTGTAGACGTTGTTGAGCCTTTTTTATCGTAGCTATGGTGTTAACTGCCCAGGTAAGGTTGTGAGAAATATGAACACCCAGAAACTTAAAAGCCTCCACCCTCTCTACACACTCCTTGCCTATATATAGAGGAGGTGGCTCACTGCTATGCTTCCTAAAATCAATAATGAGTTCTTTTGGGTTTTTTTGTATTCAATAGCAGATTATTATCTGAGCACCATCTCACCAGTTTCTGAAACTCATCTCTGTATGCAGACTCATCTCCTCTTGATATGAGCCCCACTACTGTTGTGTCATCTGCAAACTTCACTATAATGTTTGTGGGATGAACGGGTATGCAGTCATATGTGTACAATGGATACAAAGTGGGGCTCAACACACAGTCCTGTGGCGAGCCTGTGTTAAGCATGACTGTAGAGGAGGAATAGGGTCCGAGTCTAACAGTCTGTGTTCAGTTTATTAGGAAGTCCTTAATCCAGCTGCAAGTGTGAGTAGGCAGACAAAGCTGAAGCAATTTGTGTCCTGGACTGGAGTCTCTAACCCCAGCTCCAGTCTTTCCTCGGTGTTCTGATCCATCTTCGCTTCAGCACTTGTAAGTGTGTGTTTTACAGCGTTAGGCTCCGTCCTCGCTTCACCCTTACATTCTATATCAGTATTTTTTATTTGGTGTTCTAGTTTATGTATGTGTTTTGCCCCATGTGGCTATTTACTTTATCCTTTTGTTAAATAAACAGACAATATTACTGCTGGCTCCTGGCGCCTCATTAATACCCTGAAAGGGGCATTCGTGACAGTAGGTTGCAGCCAAGAGAGGTGCCAGCCTCAGTAAGTTTGTTTTCTGGCTTGAGTTTTTTCCCTTTTCCGGGTACCTGTGTGATTGGAGTTATGGCGGCATCTAGGACCAGATATTTGATGAGCCTGGGGTTTGAGCTAATTCAGGCTCTGATGGAAATAGACGGTCTCAGAATCAGAATCAGAATCAGAATCAGGTTTATTGCCATTGTTCATGTAGTACACAAACTAGGAATTTGTCTCGGTACAATGCTGCAACATTAAACATGATAAGATAAGAGAAATAAACTATACATGTAATAAAGTGTAGGATAAGATTAAGTGATACTGGTCAACAGTTAAAATATATATTAGCCAGCAGCAGATACTGTGGAGAACTATATAGTGCAGTCGGTAATGCAGGAAGAAAACAGTGATGATTGACATGAGTCTGGTTGAGCTGCTGTACATGGTGCACGAGAGTCACTTAGTGTTCAGCAGTCTAATGGCAGAGGGGAAGAAGCTGTTCATGTGACGGGAGGTTTTAGTCTGGATGGACCGAAGTCTTCTACCAGAGGGGAGGGGGGCAAACAGTACATGACCAGGGTGTGAGGGATCGGCTATGATCCGGCCAGCACGCCTCCGGGTCCTGGAGATGTACAGATCCTGGAGAGATGGGAGCTTGCAGCCGATCACCTTCTCAGCAGTGCGCACGACGCGCTGCAGCCTTAGTCTGTCCCTGGCAGTGGCTCCTGCGTACCACACGGTTATGGAGGTGGTGAGGATGGACTCGATGATGGCTGTGTAGAACTGCACTAACATCTTGGTGGGTAGCTTGAGCTTCCTCAGCTGCCGCAGGAAGAACATCCTCTGCTGGGCTTTTTTGATGAGTGAGCT
Organism: Pholidichthys leucotaenia; assembly: GCA_020510985.1. Lineage (NCBI taxonomy): Eukaryota > Metazoa > Chordata > Actinopteri > Cichliformes > Pholidichthyidae > Pholidichthys > Pholidichthys leucotaenia. Next base: position 45,543,021 of record CM035836.1, read on the forward strand.
GATGGTCAGCTCCCATTTGAGGTCCCTGGTGATGGTAGTGCCTAGGAAGCGGAAGGAATCAGCAGTGGTGATGGGAGAGCCTGAGAGGGTGAGGGGGGGCAGAGGAGTAGTGACTTTCCTGAAGTCTACAATCATCTCCACTGTCTTCAGAGCGTTCAGCTGCAGGTTGTTATTGCTGCACCAGGACGCCAGCTGGGCCACCTCTCTCCTGTAGGCGGACTCGTCGCCGTTGGAGATGAGCCCGATGAGGGTGGTGTCGTCCGCAAACTTGATCAACTTGACAGACTGGTGGCTGGAGGTGCAGGAGTTGGTGTAAAGGGAGAAGAGTAGGGGGGAAAGTACACAGCCCTGGGGTGATCCGGTGCTGATGCTAGTATAGTCTGAGACAGTCTTTCCCAGCCGCACATGCTGCCTCCGGTCCGTCAGGAAGTCGATGATCCACCTGCAGAGGGAGTCAGGCACGTTGAGCAGGGACAGCTTGTCCCGGAGCAGAGCGGGGCGGATGGTGTTGAATGCGGAGCTGAAGTCCACAAACAGGATCCTGGCGTAGGTTCCCGGGGAGTCCAGGTGCTGCAGGATGGAGTGGAGGGCCAGGTTGACTGCATCGTCTACAGACCTGTTGGCTCGGTAGGCAAACTGCAGCGGGTCCAGGAGAGGGGTGGTGATGGACTTGAGGTGGGACAGGACCAGGCGCTCAAAGGACTTCATGACTACAGAGGTGAGCGCTACAGGTCTGTAGTCATTAAGTCCAGTGATCCGTGGCTTCTTGGGGACAGGGATGATGGTGGAGGATTTGAGGCAGGATGGCACGTGGCATAACTTAAGGGAGGTGTTAAAAATGTCTGTGAATACAGGAGCCAGCTGTTTCGCACAGAGTCTCAGGGTGGAGGGAGACACGCCGTCTGGGCCGGGGGCCTTGCGCGGGTTCAGTCTGGAGAACTGTTTGAGCACATCCTGCTCACTGATGATAAGGGGAGGGGGGGAGGTGGGGGGGGTGCCTTAAATGAAGTAGGGAATGTGGAGGCTGTGGAGCTGGAGGGAGGGGGGGAGTTGGACACAGATGACGAGGTGTCAAAACGGGCATAGTGTTGGGACAGTCTCTGACAAAGGGCTTTGTCATCCTGACCTTTAGGAGCCTGAGGCCGATAGTTGGTGATCTGCCTCAGTCCTCTCCACACGGAAGCCGAATCATTAGCAGTGAACTGCTGCTGGAGTCTCTCTGAGTACACAGATTTAGCCCTCTTCAGCTCTCTGTTAAACCGGTATTTAACCTCCCTGTAGCAGTCCCTGTCTCCACTTTTCAGCGCTGCTTCCTTCTCCTTCCTGATCTGTCTGAGCTTAGCTGTGAACCAGGGTTTGTCATTAGAGTAACTCACCCTGGTGCGTGATGGAAGAATGTTCTCTTCACAAAAGTGGATATATGAGTTCACAGTGTCCGTGTACTCATCCAGATCATGCGTGGCTCCTTTAAGCATGCCCCAGTCAGATATTTCCATGCACGTTTCCAGCTTCTCCTCAGCATCACTGGTCCGTATCTTCGTAGTGCTCACAACAGGTTTAGTGAGCTTCAATCTCTGTCTGTATGTGGGAATGAGGTGAACCATCACGTGATCAGATAATCCCAGCGCAGCTCGAGGGACAGCGCGATATGCGTCTTTCACTGTGGTGTAACAGTGATCCAGTGTGTTTAATCCTCTGGTGGGGCATTTAATAAACTGTTTGTAGCGGGGGAGATCGTGGCTCAGATTGCACTGATTAAAGTCGCCAGCCACAATAATCAGCGAGTCTGGAAAACTCCGCTCTGTGTGTTGAATGTGATCCGCGAGCACGCGCTGAGCTTCGCGCGTGTCCGCGTCGGGAGGGGCGTACACAGCGATCAGTATAAAAGAAGCAAACTCCCGCGGGGAATAAAAAGGCTTGCAGTTGATAACAAGAAATTCCAAGGCAGGAGAACAGTGTTTGGAAATTACCGTTACATCAGAGCACCAGCTACAGTTGATGTAGAAGCAGACACCGCCTCCTGTGGTCTTGCCGGAAAGCTCTGTGTCACGATCAGCACGGAAGAGCTGGAAGCCGTCGAGGCGCAGCGCGCTGTCCGGTATATTTTCCCGGAGCCAGGTCTCAGTAAAGCAGAGGACAGCTGAGGAGGCGAGGTCCTTAAAACGCATCAGCAGTCTCAGTTCATCCACCTTGTTAGAGAGAGAGTTGGTATTGGACAGAAATATGCCAGGCAGCGCCGTTCGCGAGCCTCTCCTGCGAAGTCGTACGAGAGCGCCCGCTCGTCTTCCTCTCTTCCGCCGTCTCACTTTTCGAGCCAAACAATAAACCAGATCGGCGGCAGGGGCTAGAAAAACTGGGAGGAGGTCCGTGGGGGTCAAAGTCCTGATATTTAAAAGTTCTTCACGGGTATAAGTGCAAGCAGACACACAATTGACAAACAAAAACAAACAAAGAGCGCAGCGAAGCACCATGTCGACCGCTGTGGGCGCCATCTTGGATTCTCCTGTCCAACGCCCGACTGTTCGCCACCTCTGTAAATGTGCAGTGGTACCTAGACCTTGCAGAGGCTGCTGTAAAGCGCCGTACTCACCTGGCCGAGGATGCCGAGGGCATGGAGAGGATGGCCAAATTTGCGGCACTTCAGTGGAGGAACCATGGGCTGGTGAAGAGTCCCAGCAGAAAGTCGAAGTTGGAGCCGACGAGAGGCATCCCCGCTCCTCGCCTCAGGATCAGGTTCCTGCTACACACCCAGCCCTAGGTTCTTCGTCACCGAAGGGCCGTCTCCATATGCAGCAGAGGAAGAGGGCAGCCGGGGCTCCCTGTGAAGAGACACATTGGGCAGCTGATCTCATCAAGGGCCGCATGGCTGAAGCACGCTCTTCCTCCCATCCCAGCAGAATCCTGAGGTATGCCGAGCTACTGGTCTCTGTCTCTGCGCAGCAGCAGCGCTTTCCTGACTTGAACCTAGCCTCGCCCTCTGCAGGAAGACGCTGCCGCCCTGCCCGTGATCAACCTCCTGTCCGGGTTGAACCTCTGTGAGATCCCAATCCGGATCCTGTCCTGGGCCAGCATAAGAACTCCGCCTCCCAGCCAGCTGTTTCCCCCGCGCCATGACAGAAGGTAAAGACAGTAGCCCCAGCGTTCGGGTCACCTCTTTCCACTGTTCCGTCAGCTCCTCGTCCCCGAACTGCCTCAGCTGCTCCTCCCTCCTCTTTGGCCCTTCCTTCAGTGGCTGTGAGCCCAGCAAGTCCCGCTCTGGCTGCGCCCGTCATCAATCCTGTGGGAGCGACTCCTCCTCGTCTTCCCGGGGGGCCCTCCGTCACCATCCTTAGGGGAAAGGGGAGAACCAAGCCCGCTGCAGCAGTCACCATCATCCTCCGGGAGAACAGGCAAGTGTTTTTTCATTTTAAATCTTAGTTTAATGAAATGCCTTGTTTGATTCCTGGGGGTGGAGCTCAGGGTTCACAGTCCTCTGAGCTCCCACCACCTGCTGCAGCTATAAAAATTAAACCTGCTACCTCTGTGTCTCCTCCTCTTCTCTCCGAGCATCCCCCGGTGCCTGCAGAGGATAGTCAAGGGGGCTGAGAGGGTAATTGGAGTCTCCCTCCCCTCTGTCCAAGAACTTTTTCAGAACCGTTGTAGGAGCAGGGCACTGAACATTGTCAAGGACCGTTCTCACCCTCTGCATAAACACTTTGAACTTCTGCCATCTGGTAAACGATTCCAGAGCATCAGAGGCAGAACCACCAGACTGATCAACAGCTTCCTTCCACAAGCTGTCAGGATGCTGAACAGTTGACCCGAAATCTCTCATACACACTACTGCACCTACGGACATTTTGTATATTATTTGTATATTATAGTTAGTTAGTTTTTTCCCAAGTATGTCTCAGGGATGTGTGAATGGATGGGGGTGGGGGTGGGGGGGTGAAGCTATGTGTGAGTGTGTCTTAAATCATGCTGCTTCTATTTATATGGATGCCGAGAGAAACGCAATTTCATCTTGCCTGCACTACAGTTGTATGTACAGCAATATAAAGTTTGATTTGATTGATTTGATTTGATATTATAAATAACTACACTACAGAATTCACCCACTTTGAGGTGGTACTCAATTGTAATGGAAAATGACCAAAACCGTGTTGGGCCAAGTAGAGTCGAGGCAAGTTGAGCTGAGTAAGTGCTTGTGGAAAAGGACCAATAGATATGTACAACTGCTGGCATGGCTCTCTGGCCTAATTGAAGTTAGCCTCTGGCCAGTTAGCATTTTTGGGCTAGCTACTTTGAAAACTTTACCCAAATTAAGATGGTTTCCCATTAAATTGTTTTTAAGGACTGATGCAGTTTCTGTCATTGTCCTGGGCCACCGTGCATACAACTGGCCATGTTCTTCAACCGGTAAGTGTTTTTATTACAGGATTTATTCTGTTTAATGCAGTGCTAGCCAATATTAGCCTTGTGGGATGTGGATTGTGTTGTGCTGGTGTTTGGGGGCATGTTATGGTGTAACACAGGTGGTGGCTCTATCTTTCCAGTTCCGTCGCTGCCCGGGGTTTAAAGGGGCTGTGAGGGAGAGGGGCGGTCTCTTGGCCTCCTCTCAGCCTGATGGATGCACATGTACTGTGAGAGTAAGTCACCAATAAAGCTGTGTCCAGTTCAACACTCGGTCTCATCTTTGGTTCCTATTGCCAACATAACATTTGGCGATGAGGGTAAAAGTATGGATGCAGGGGTAGCTTGTATTTGGCCATTTTTGGAGCTTCTCGGTGAGCCACCTGTGCCTTGGGTGAGGTGGTTCACCGCTTTTCAGAATTACTTGGTGGCGTTGAACCTTGGAAGACTGGAGAGGTTGCGGGCATGGACACTGTTGGTCCACAACTTGGGAATGGAAGGACAATGTACCCTTAAGGACGTAATGACTTAAGGACTTAACGTACTTGAAGGACAAGCTGCTGTGCGCATGGGTGGACCAGCACCTGTCAGCATGGATTCTGGACTACCGAACAAAACGGCCACAGTTTGTGAGAACCCGGGATTGTGTGTCCGACACGATCATCCGTAGCACGGGGGCCCCCCAGGGAACGGTTCTGGCTCCCTTCCTGTTCACCCTTTATACTGCGGACTTCTCACACAACACAACACACTGCCATCTACAGACGTTCTCTGATGACTCTGCGATCATCGGCCTCATCTCCAATGGAGATGAAGCTGAGTGCAGAGGACTTATCCAGGACTTCATGGACTGGTGCCATCGGAACTACCTCCAGATCAACACGAGGAAAACTAAAGAGCTGGTGGTGGACTGCCGCAGGCAAGCACAACCCCTCACAGCACCAGTAAATATACAGAGAACAGACACTGAGATGGTGAAATCCTACAAGTACCTGGGTGTTCATCTGAACAATAAACTAGACTAGTCACACAATACCGACGCACTCTACAAGAAGAGACAGTGCAGGCTGTTCCTACTGAGGAGACTCAGGTCTTTTGGTGTACAAGGGGCGCTGCTGAAGACATTCTACAACACGGTGGTGGCATCAGCCATCACTTTTGGAGTGGTCTGCTGAGGCAGTCGCATTACAGCAGCCGATAGGAAGAGACTGAACAAACTAATCAAGAAAGCTAGCTCTGTCCTGGGGCAGTGCCTTGACCCAGTGGAGGAGATAGGAGAGAGGATGGTGGCTAAACTGTCATCTCTGCTGGAGTCCGAGTCCCACCCTATGCAGGACATACTGAACACACTGAGGAGCTCATTTCGCAGTAGACTACATCATCCTAGGTGCACAACTGAGAGATTTCGCAGGTCCTTCCTACCTACGGCCGTCAGACTGTATAACCTAAGCAGGGCTGCTCGCAGAGATAGCAAAAAACGTGACGACCTAATAGTATTGAATGCAAAAGACGCGATAGACTTACACAAATGGTCCCCTCCAGTATACAACTAGGACAATATCAGTCGCTATGGAGAGTGACAATATGTATGGGTACATATCCATACCATGTAGGGTAACTAAATAGATGGTTATGCTGTTTATTTCATCTAGCTACAATGCTCCGCACTGTGTATATATATATATATATTTATATATTTATATGTACATATGTATATTCACTGCCCTTATTTTTCTTATCTTCTTAATTATTGCTCTGAGTATTGCTATCCCTGTGCTGTTGCAATCCTGGAATTTCCCCATTGTAGGACTAATAAAGGCTTATCTTATCTTATCTTATCTTATCTTACTACCTTAGGCTGGGGTGATAGCACTGAAGAAGTGGTTGAGCTAATGGTGTGACATTTTCGCACCCCAGAGAACGTCATCGTCTGGAGGTTTCAGTTTCAGCAATGCCTCCAGCGGACTGGTGAGTCGGTGCAGTGGTATAGATAAGATAAGATAAGCCTTTATTAGTCCCACAATGGGGAAATTCCAGGATTGCAACAGCACAGGGATAGCAACACTCAGAGCAACAATCAGAAGGCAAGAGAAAAAACAAGAGCTGCGAGTATACATATGTACATATATATATATATATATATATATATATATATATATATATATATATATATATATATATATGACACACAGTGCGGAGCATTGTAGCTGGATGGAATAAATATGAGTATATAAACACAGTGCGGAGTATTGTAGCTAGATGGAATGAATTTGTGAATATATAAACAGTGCGGAGCATTGTAGCTACATGGAATAAATATGTAGATATATAAACCCACAGTGTGGAGCATTGTAGCTAGATGGAATAAATATGTGAATATATATACACACAGTGCGGAGCATTGTAGCTAGATGGAATAAATATGTAGATATATAAACACACAGTGTGGAGCATTGTAGCTAGATGGAATAAATATGTAGATATATAAACACACACAGTGCGGAGCATTGCTGCTAGATGGAATAAATATATAAATATATAAACACACACAGTGCGGAGCATTGTAGCTAGATGGAATGAAACAGCACAATCGTCTACTTAGTTATCCTACATGGCATGATTATGTACCCATACATATTCTCACCCTCCATAACGACAGGTATTTTCCTAGTTGTATACCGGAGGGGACCCTTGTGTAAGTCTATTGCGCTTTTGCATTCAATACTATTAGGTTGTCACGTCTTTTTGCTATCTCTGCGAGCAGCCCTGCTTAGGTTGTACAATCTGACGGCCGTAGGTAGGAAGGACCTGCGAAACCTCTCGGTTGTGCACCTAGGATGATGTAGTCTGCTGCTAAATGAGCTCCTCAGTACATTCAGTATGTCCTGCATAGGGTGGGACTCGGACTCCAGCAGAGATGACAGTTTAGCCACCGTCCTTCTCTCTCCCATCTCCTCCACTGGGTCAAGGCGCTGCCCCAGGACAGAGCTAGCTTTCTTGATCAGTTTGTTCAGTCTCTTCCTATCGGCTGCTGTAATGCCACTGCTCCAGCAGACCACTCCAAAAGTGATGGCTGATGCCACCACCGTGTCATAGAATGTCTTCAGCAGCGCCCCTTGTACACCAAAAGACCGGAGTTTCCTCAGTAGGAAGAGCCTGCGCTGTCCCTTCTTGTAGAATGCGTCAGTATTGTGTGGCCAGTCTAGTTTATTGTTCCGATGAACACCCAGGTACTTATAGGATGTCACCATCTCGATGTCTGTTCCCTGTATATTTACTGGTGCTGTGAGGGGTTGTCCTTGTCTGCGGCAGTCCACCACCAGCTCCTTAGTTTTCCTTGCGTTGATCTGGAGGCAGTTCCGATGGCACCAGTCCACGAAGTCCTGGATAAGCCCTCTGTACTCAGCTTCATCTCCGTTGGAGATGAGGCCAACGATCGCAGAGTCGTCAGAGAACTTCTGTAGATGGCAGTGTGTTGTGTTGTGTGAGAAGTCCGCAGTATAAAGGGTGAACAGGAAGGGAGCCAAAACCATTCCCTGGGGGGCCCCTGTGCTACGGATGATCGTGTCTGACACACAGTCCCGGGTTCTCACAAACTGAGGCCGGTTTGTGAGGTAGTCCAGGATCCACGATGACAGGTGCTGGTCCACCCCTGCACACAGCAGCTTGTCCTTCAGGATCATCGGTTGGATGGTGTTGAAAGCACTGGAGAAGTCAAAGAACATGATCCTCACCGCATTCCCGGGCTTCTCCAGGTGGGACAGAGAACGGTGAAGGAGGAAGATCACCGCATCCTCCACCCCAATGCCATGCTGGTAGGCGAACTGGAGTGGATCCATCACTGGTCCCACCAGGGGGCGGAGGTGAGCAAGGAGCAGTCTCTCCAGGGTCTTCATCATGTGGGACGTCAAGGCCACTGGTCTGTAGCTGTTCAGATCTTTGGGGTGGGGAGTCTTTGGTACAGGTACCACACAAGATGTTTTCCACAGCTGTGGTACCCTCCCCAGCTTCAGGCTCAGATTGAAGACATGCTCCACAATCCCACACAGCTGGTCTGCACAGGACTTGAGGAGCTTCGCGCTGATGCCATCAGGTCCTGACGCCTTCCTCGCCTTGATCTTCTTCAGCTCCGTCCTCACCTGGGTCTTAGTGAGGGTCAGGTTGGGGGGCTGTGTGTTGGGAGTGGGGGGGTGTTGGTGGAGTGGGGAGTGGGCAGCAGGACTTGATGTCTTTAGAGGCAGCAGTGGTTGTTGTGCAGTCATGGGGGAGGGCGGTTGGTCAAACCTATTGAAAAACAGATTCAGATTGTTCGCCCACTCCCTGCCCCCCGTGGCCTGGGGGGGGGGGGGTATTCTGGAGCCCAGAGATGGTTTTAAGGTTTCTCCAGACCCCGCTGATGTCACTCTGTTGCAGCTTGTCCTCCATCTTCTTCCTGAAGCTGTCCTTGCCTTCTCTCATCTTTCTCCTCAGCTCCGTCTGTACGGACTTCAGCATGTCCCTGTTCCCCGACCTGAAGATCCTCTTCTTCTCTCTCAGAAGTGTTTTTATCTCAGGGTTGATCCAGGGTTTGTTGTTTGAGCAACACCGTATGGTCTTGGTGGGAACGGTGTTGTCCACACAGAAGCTGATGTAGTCCGTGATGGTGTGAGTGAGGCCATCGATGTCCTCACCATGTGGATCGCAGAGCTGCTCCCAGGCGGTGGTTTCAAAACAGCCCTTTAGAGCGTCCATTGCCTCCTCAGACCATAACTTCACTGTGTGCATGGCCGGAGGTTGTCTGTGCACTAGGGGTTTGTACACCGGCCAGAGATGAACCAAGTTGTGATCCAATCTCCCGAGTGGGGGGAGTTGTGATGAGGTGTACGTCTCCTTAGTGTTTGCGTAGAATAAGTCCAGTGTTTTATTGTCTCTAGTGTGGCATGTGACATACTGGGTGAACGTGGGTAGAATGGGAGACAGTGAAACATGGTTGAAATCGCCTGAGATGAGGAGAAGAGCATCTGGGTGTTCTGTCTGCAGCCTGCCAGTTACTGAATGGATGACGTCACGCGCTGTCCCAGCGTTCACCATCGGATTTGCATAAATAACAATGCAGATCACATGTGAGTATTCCCTCGGGAGATATGTAGGCCGCATGCTAACAGCTAGCAACTCGATGTCTTTGCTGCAGTGTTGTTGTTTAACAGTGATATGTCCCGGTCTGCACCAGTTAACATACATTATCACTTCACCGCCCCTTGCTTTGCCACTGTCTGATGTTCGGTCTGCCCGTATCGCGTGGAAACCCTCCTGTTCAATGTTAGCATCTGCTGCTAATTCAGTTAGCCAAGACTCTGTGAATAGAAACAGGTTACACTCCCGGTATATGCTATCGTAGCGGGAGATAGCCGCTAGCTCATCTACCTTTCCCAGTATCGATCGTACATTCCCCATAACAACGGATGGGAGGGTGGGTCTTTTTCCGTTAGCACCGGGTGGCTGTCGAGTGCTAGCAGTCAAGTATGTAGCAGTTGACAGTATGACAGTAGTATGTAGCAGTCAAGCTATCTCGGGAGCTTGGTGAGAGAGTGTCACGCCACCATTTTGAACCACAGTCGACGGCGCAGGCAGTGAACCCGGACAACGACGACGGCATGGAGGATGAGGAGGAGCAATGCCGCAAAGATAAGGTCCGCCCCGGGATCGCCCAGATGTTTGGGTTGTGGGTCCACCATGCACCGTTATAAGGCTAGAGAGTGTCCGGCAAGAGGAAGACGCTGTGGCACGTGTGGACTCTTGCACCATTTCGCCAGGGCATGCTACAGGTTCGAGCGAGGGGATCCGAGACACATGGAGTATCTTCCCGTTTTGCCTCCTACTGTTGTTCACAGTGTATTTCCAAGTGCCAACAGCCGTTCTCACTGTATGGTGGAACTGGATGGGGTGACAGCACCATTGCTTGTTGACACGGGAGTGGTGAGATCTGTGTTAGATTGGGCAGCCGTGAGGAGTTCCTTCTCACAGTATCCGGTTGGAGAAGAGCGGTCGGACTGTGGTTTGTGGGACTGGCTGGTTCTGCAAACGATGGACGGAGCTGTGTGGGACAAACCTTTGCCTAGTAATTTGGACAATGAGTAGGACCAATTCCACCCAGGGCCATTGTGGGAGGGTCCCGGTGCCAGCGCCCAAGTAACCCTAGTTGATGGAACTGGGCAGCACGGTGGGATGCCCGTAACGGTGGGTGGCACCGAGTGGAGGGCCCATGCTGCTCCCAGAATTCGGTTGGAAGGAATGGGAGAGCAGGGGGTCACAACAGTGATGCTGGCAGCAAAAATGAAAGAGAGCAGGGCAGGACCGGCTGGCACGGTAGAACAAAGTGCCAAACAGAGTCACTGGAAGCCAAATGGGGCCTTTCTGGAGGTCGCAGATGTGGTTCAACCCAGGGAGGAAGCCCGATTGAGAGGTGTTTGGGCAGTACGTTGGAGAGAGGATGACCAGGGGCAGCTGCAGGTGGCAGCTGTTTGGAAGGACGCCTGCCTCCAGTTATCTGATGGCTCATGGAGATGTCCCAATCAGCTGCGGTGCACCTGGGAGAAGAAAGAGGAGTTTGGACCTAGATGTGGGACATCCCTGGGAATGAAGAAGAGAAGGTGTACCGGAGTAGAACCGTCTGACAGTTTTCCGGGGGGGGGGGGGGGGTTCCTCCCCTGGAGCAAGCTGACGGTTGGACAATGTATATTATGCATGGTGATGGAAAAGGGGGACATCTAATGTGTATTTAGTTCTGTTAATGGGATTATTTTGTGTTTCATATTATTTTAGGAACACGGATTTTAGTTTTATATGGACTGTTTTATTTAGCTCAGACGGAAGAATAATCCATCTTGCCGTGTGGGGGTGGGACGGTAGTGTTGTGTATGTAAACTGGCTGTATTACCAAGATGGCGGCCGGGTTGGTCATGGGTTAGACCGGGGTGGCTTACTACCGGTTTCCAGTGGTGACGCCACCCGAGGTAAAAAGGGAGTAGGCAGAGGAGGCTCTGCCTTTTTTGTCGCAGGAGCCACCTGGCAAGTGGGCGTGTGCCATAAGCCTCTTTATGTATATAACTGTCAATGTAATAAAGCTCCGTAAACTAAATTACTTGTGTGTTGCTTTTACCCACCTATGGACACAACATTTGGTGAAGAGGTAAAAGCGGGAATGGAAAAGCGTGCTGCTGAGTTTCGATCGTTTTGGAAGGCCCCGGGCAGACCGCCCGTGTCGTGGCCTCATTGGTTCACTGCTTTTACCAACTACCTCGTGGTTTTGAACCTTGGCGAGCGTGAGAGGCTTCGTGCGAGGGATGTGTTAGTCCGTAAGTTCGGTACTGAGGGGAAGAGAGTATTGGAGAGCCTGGGGAGGGAAGGGCTGATAGCTTCGATGGTGTTGTGGAGTTGATAGCCCGCAATTTCCACGCTCAGGAAAGTGTCATGGTCCAGCGCATCCAGTTTTGACAGTGCCGCCAGCGTTTGGGAGAGCCAGTGATGACGTTCGTTGACGTGCTCCAAAGGCTGGCGAGGGGTGTGTGATTTAGGACGCCTGGAAGAGGTGATGATTCGGGACCATCTAGCGGAGCATGTTCACAGTACACTGGTCCGGTCCAGACTGGTGGAGTATCCAGGAGACCTGACATTAGCCACAGCTATCGAGCTCGCCCAGTGGTTCGAGGCAGCAGAGACCATCATGAGAGGCCCTCCTGAAGAGGCTTTTCTGGGTGAGGATGAGTCTTGCGCTAAGGCATTTTTTGTTTTGGGACCCTTGTGATGGTGAATGCGGAGAGGAAGATTTTGCCTCTGTGGTCAGGATAAGGTCTGCCCCAGTTATGCCAAAGTGTTATGGGTGTAGGTCCACTGTTTGCCACTGTAAGTCCAGGATGTGCCTGGCAAAAGGAGAGCGTTGTGGCAAGTGCAGTTTTGGACCGTTTTGCCAGGGTGTGTGACAACTTCATACGCAGGAGCTGTAGGAGTGAACCAGGTGCTGGGCAGAAGACTCCGACAGTGGTGCATGCCGTCTCCCTGGAGATGACAGGGAGGGTCGGCTGTATAGTCACGCGAGATTGCGTCGAGATCCTGCTCTTGGTGGATAATGGAGCTGTGATTTCCGTCCTGTTTCCCCACCGGCAGATTAGAAGACATTATGAAGAGTATTATGGTTATGGACAGAGCGGGTTGGCTATTATGGGCTATGTGGAAATGGAGGCCCAGTTTAAGGACAGTGTGCCACACAGTGTTCGCATCAATGTTTCAGCATCCGGGGTTAACATTATGGGGTGTAACCTATTTTACAGTCTTGGGTTCTCTGTTGCCAACGTGTTGGGTGAAGAATGGTCTGGATGTGGACTGTGGGGCCAGCCTGTTCCAGTTGTGGAGGGTGCTGAGGTGTGGGATTCAGACTGGTTGGACAAAGTGACAGAGGGAGAGCACACACTGCCAAGATGCCGTCACGCAGGCTGCCCTGAACGAGGGTGCCGGATGGCACGACAGGACCCCCAATGAGGCTTGTGAGGATGAGACGCCAACGTCGGATGAAAAAGGGGCTAGACCGCGGAGTGTGGTGATCGTAAAGTGCTCCCAACGACGGCCTGCCGGGAGGAGACCAAAATGAGCCCGCGAGCTGGAGCAATCGGTGATGGAGGCCTGTCGCAGGATTGGTGATCTGGATAAAAGGAAGAGGGCTCCCTCAAAGACCAAGGTTGATGCTCGAGTACAACGGGATCACAGTCCACGCAAGCAGCAGGACAACCAGAGACGGTCTACCATGGATAACACTGACTGGGCCTACGAGTCAACCGGATCGTTGGTGGAGACCAGTCAGACCCAAAATCACCGGAGAAAGAAGACGTGGGCTTCCCTGCAGGTCAGCGACATGGTGTGGCCCAGGGTCGAGGCCCGGATGAGAGGTGATTGTGGTTTGCGTGGGCAGCGCGGTGAGAGGAGACGTTCCGAGTGGAGGCTGCTCGGAATGACGGGTATCTGCGCTTGTCTGACCAGACCTGGAGGCATCCGAACGAGTTGTGCAGAGTGGAGGAGAAGAAGTGGCGCAGTGGGAGCCCTGAGGTCAAAAGATGGAGGCGGCTGGAGAAGGACCCGTCTAAGGACTGAGAGTAATGTGATGTCTTTATTTTCTGTTTGTGTACTTCTGCTCCAGTCCTGTTATGTGTGTTTTACTTCTGGTATGATACCCCGATGTAAATTTTTTTTTTTTTAAAAAAAAAAAGGAAGAGAAAAAGTAAAAAGGTAAAGTCAGAAGACGTTATATTGTGAAATGTGGGGTGTTGTGTGACACCTGGGAGTTGAATTTTGTTCTAAGGGGCCTTTAGTGTGAATGTGGGATCTTATGGGCTCTATGACAGTAATTTAATAGAATTGGATTTTAGTAATGTGCTAATTTTATGCCCAAGTTTGGGGTGGTGGGATGTGTTTACCCTGTTTAAAATGTTTATGTGTACAGATTTACATACCCACCGTTTTAAGTATTGTGATGTGCCCATTGTGGGGTGAGCGTTGGGGGGGAGGTGTCGTGGTGAGCTCTGCTCGCTTGCCGAGAATTGCATCCCATCATTGCGGACACGTGGAAATGGGCAGGACTTGCGCACAACCGTGTGCGACAACGTGCATCTAAGGGAGTGACGCTGTAATACCACCAACTCTAAAATATAACCTGACAGCCAGGCTGGTAAATGGGCTTTAAATTATGTTTATTCACCAGACATTTTAGTGTTTCAAAGGGGGTTAGAAGTCAGTTTATAAATAGGCTATACTTAAATTATCCTATTTTGTCATCAGAAGAAAGTCATTAAACATATATCCATCCATCCATCCATGTTCTACCGCTTTTCCGGAGGTCCGGGTCGCGGAGGCAGCAGTTCAAGCAGAGAAGCCCAGACTTCCCTCTCCCCAGCCACCTGCTCCAACTCTTCAGAGGGGATACCAAGGCGTTCCCAGACCAGCTGGGAGACATAGTCTCTCCACCGAGTCCTGGGTCTGCCCCAGGGTCTCCTCCCAGTGGGATGTGCCTGAAACACCTCAAGTGGGAGGCGTCCAGGAGGCATCCTAATCAGATGCCCATACCACCTCAACTGACTCCTTTCAATGTGGAGGAGCAGCGGTTCTACTCTGAGCCTCTCCCGGATGACTGAGCTCCTCATCCTATCTCTGAAGGTGAGTCCAGAAATCTTACGGAGAAAGCTCATTTCAGCCCCCTCATGGATCATCACCTTATCGGGGTGGGGGAGTTTGCGTGCCCTAGTGATCTCAGGAGCTATGTTGTCCGGGGCAATTTGCCTCTGATAGGGTCTCCCAAGACAAGCTGGTCCTGGGTGAAGGGCCAGACTAAGAACGATCCAACAGACTCTCATGATAAATTGTATATCAAGGTTTCAGTGTACCCCGCCCGGTATGGGGTTACCAGGGCCCCACCCTGGTGCCAGGCCTGGGGGAGGGGCTCGAAGGCTAGCGTCTGGTGGCCGGGTTTCCACCCATGGGACCCGGCCGGGCTCAGCCCGAAGGAGCTACATGGGTCCGCCCTCCAGTGGGCTCACCACCTGCAGGAGGGATCATGGGGGTCCTGTGCTATGTGGATTAGGTGGCGGTCAAAGGCGGAGACCTTGGCGGACTGATTCCATTAAACATATAGAAAGGCATATTATATTTGTAATGAATTATATATTTATTACAAATTAACCTTTACTGATAAATTAATTATGTACATTGACAATTTTTTACTTTTTGTATTTTATTTCTGCTAAAATAAATATGGATAAATGGAATAAGAAGTGCATGACTGCAGCCTTTTAGGCATTACAATAATAGGAGGTCAAGTCAACTTTGAAACACTAAAATGTCTGGTGAATAAACATAATTTAAAGCCCATTTACAAGCCTGGCTGTCTGGTTATATTTTAGAGTTGATGGTATTACAGCGTCACTCCCTTAGATACGCTTTGTCGTGCACGGTTGCGCGCAAGTCCCACCCATTTCCGCATGTCCGCAATGATGGGATGCAATTCTCGGCAAGCGAGCAGAACTCAGCACAACAGAGGCCGCCAGTCGTTGTTATGTGTTTTATGGTTTTGTATGTCTTTTATGTGGAGCTGTTCCGGGATTATTTTAGTTACACGGCTTGTGCACACGGTATGTTTGGCGGCAGAATAATCCACCCAGCTGTGTGGGGGTGCTGGTAGTCTACCTGCCCCCCCCCCCCCCCAGCTTAGGTGTGTGCATGGATCGGTTGTTTATTTGTTTCTGTAATTGTTTTGTTTTAGTGTGTGAGTCAGGAAGCAAACTGGGGAGGGCTATCTGTGCGCATGGCATTTTTTTTGAAGGGGGGTGAATGTTGTGTATGTAAACTGGCTGTATTACCAAGATGGCGGCCGGGTTGGTCATGGGTTAGACCAGGGTGGCTTACTACCGGTTTCCGGTGGTGACGCTGCCGAGGTATAAAGGGAGTGGGCGGAGGAGGCTCTGCCTCTTTCGTCGCAGGAGCCACCTGGCAAGTGGGCGAGTGCCGTAAGCCTCTTTATGTATATAACTCTCAATGTAATAAAGCTCCGTAAACTATATTACCTGTGTGTTGCTTTTACCCAACTATGGACACAACAGGTAGTCCACCTGTTCCCCCCTAGTTTTAGTTGTTTTGAGTGAATGTGATAGATGGTTTAGGTATTTATGCTTAATTTTTTAGCGTGTGATTTGGGTTCCAAATTGGGGAGGGTCTCGATTGTATGTGTGTGTTTTGGACCATTTTTGAAGGTGGGGGGAGTGTTGTGTTGGTGTTTGGGGACATGTTATGGTGTGACACAGGTGGTGGCTCTACCTTTCCGGTTCTGCCGCCGCCAGGGGTATAAAAGGGCTGTGAGGGAGAAGGGACGTCTCTTGGCCTTCTCTCTGCCTGACGGATGTGCACGAACTGTGAGAGTGAGTCGCCAATAAAGCTGTGTCCAGTTCAACACTCAGTGTTGTCCTTGGCTCCTATTACCGCCATAACTGGTTGGGTCTAGTCACCAACTCTGGTGTTTGAAGGCAGTGTGGGGGGGAATGAAAAGATTTTGACATGAAACTGTAACACAATGAATGGTTTTTTTTGTAGAAAAAAGGCCATAAGACAATTTTAGACAGTGTAGATTTGTTTTTATAGGGGATTTATAGCCACCGGAGTGCATCTTTAGGTGATAGGCTTAAAATCAGAGTGTTTCAATAAAAGCAAGGATTGTGGAGAGTGGGAATAACGAAGGCAGATTTATGAACAGACTGAAGCGGCATGAAAAAATAAGCAGCAGTGCTGTGGTTTTAAGCAGGTTTTATTAAATCATACCACCTTCACGGGATCCCCTCTCCGGTGCATAGTGGAGCAGCCCGGAGCGGGATCCCTAGGCTCTCAGAGAAGGAGAGGCAGACACGTGTGTGTCTACCAGTTGCAGGATCAGAGTGAGAGAAGAAGAGAGAGATTGCGTTACAGAGTTGCACCTTAAATACTTGATCATAACAATACATCAAAAAGACATACCCCACAGTCTAGAATGATCAAAGGGACAACAGAACAGGCAGGAGGTATTTGCATTTGTAAGCCACACATCACAATGGGCAGATTAGCTAGACCTCGCTCTAAGTGCAAGACAAAGAGGCTAACAAGCACATCTACATATTGATCTGAGTCTCTAGGTCACAGTAAGGACAGGACGCATGAGTACAAAGGATGAAAGGCATCGATTAACATCACATAGGTGAGACAGAAGAAACTCGTCTACCTGTAGACATTAATACACCAAAGCACATCTAAGATGCTCAGAAAAAGCACAGTAAGGACAAGCCATATGCACACTATACAGAATGGCGCATTACATCACAACACATGCATGTTTGCATCACAAATACATGAATGGCACATTGCTTCTCAGTAATGCAGCAGAAAAACAGAGAAAAGAGGGCTGAGTGTCCTTAGTCTGTTGTGGGGTTAAAACGAACCGCCACACAGACGACTTTATTCCACTCTCTCATCAGTCATACACAGAAAAAGCATGTCTCAATAAACCATGGTTTCTCCTTTTATCCCATCCGCTCATCTCACATTTGCATGACATTTAACATCACAATACCTTAATCCTTTCTCCCCTCAACTCCTTCTTCCTGCTATCTCCCCATGATCTCCCTAGCTATTATTCTCCTCTCTTTACCATCTGCATCCAGTCTGAGATGATTCACCCAGTCTCTACACCTCTCTACACCGCCCGCCCCCAGAATATCAGACATAGTTTCAGTCCTCACTTCCTTTTGGCTTCAGTCTCCTCTCATATCTGCTGTAACTGGGGTTTATGACCTCTGCGGCGCTGCTGTGCCGGCGGGGGGCTGCTGGGAGTGTGTCTGACTGCAGGTGGGCCATGGCGAGGGGGGGGGAAACTTCGATTTGCCCGTGTGGCTGCCCTGGTGAATCGTTTACCTGGGGAGTTCTCAGTGGGGGTCTTCCACGCCGAGGGGCCCGAGCCAACAGCACTTGCTCGTCCGCCACCACAAAGGCGGGCTTAAGTCTGTCTATGCATATTTTCTCCCGACGACCCCCCAAGTCTAACAAAAAATGCTTGTCCCCTGTTTCCAGCACTCTGAACGGGCCATCATAGGGTGGGCGCAATGGAGGGCGGTGGGCATCGTGCCTGACAAACACAAACTCCGCGTTCTTCAAAGTTTTTGGCACAAAAGCGCGTGGAAAACAGTGGTGGGTCGGGCCTGGCAGCGTGCCTGTGTCTGCACTATGCTACAAACGCTGAGACGGGCAGCTGTCCAGCACGGGATTGTCTGGCAAAAATTCCCCGGGCAGCCGCAGTGGCTGAGAAAAAAACAGCTCTTCTAGGGAAGCCTCCAAATCCTCTTTTGGTGCGGAACACAGCCCCAATAAAACCCACAGCAACCAGTCTACCCAGTTTGCATCTGTCAACGAAGCCCTGAGCGCTGCTTTCAGTGACCTATGAAAACGCTTGCATAACCCATGGGCCTGTGGGTTGTATGCAGTTGTGCGATGAATTGAAACACCCAGGCTGCGGGCTATCGTGGACCAGAGGTCGGAAACAAACTGAGGGCCCCTATCGGACGTGATATCTGACGGGACTCCAAAACGTGCCACCCATGTTGTCAAAAAAGCGCGCGCCACGTCCGTGGACATGGTTGCCGCCAGCGGGACTGCTTCTGGCCAGCGTGTGGTGCAGTCCACCACTGTCAGAAGGTGTGTGCACCCCTGCGATGGCGGGAGGGGGCCCACGAGGTCCACGTGAACATGGTCGAACCTCTTAGCCGGTATACGAAACAGCTCCAAAGGAGCCTTTGTGTGTCTATGTACTTTGGCTCATTGGCACGCTACGCAGGCTGTGGCCCACTCTTTCACTTGTTTGCGCAGGCCTGGCCACACGAACTTCACTCCCACCATTTTGACTGACGAGCACACTCCTGGGTGCGCCAGAGCGTGAACTGACTCGAACATGCGGCGGCGCCACGCGACCGGGACCACTGGGCACGAGCGTCCCGTGGAGACATCACAGATTAGGGGGGGCTTGCTGTCTTGCAGCACTCTGCTCTCCAGCCTTAACCCTGTTGGTCCAGACTGGAGCGCGCACACGTCCGTATCGCTAATCTGCTCTGTGGCCATGGCTGTATAATCTATCCCCACGCAGACCGGGGCCACTACCATGCGTGAGAGGCAGTCCGCCACCACATTCAGTTTACCCGAGACATGCTGAATATCAGTCGTAAACTCCGAGATCGCGGCCAGCTGTCTCTGCTGCCGGCCCGACCGTGGTTCCGAAACCTTGGCCATCGCGAACGTCAGCAGCTTGTGGTCCATGAACGCGGTGAAGCTGCGCCCTTCCAGCCAGAACTGGAAGTGGCGTATGGCCAGGTGGAGAGCCAGCAACTCTCTGTCGAACATGCTGTATTTACGCTCACTGTTGTGCAAAGCCCTGCTGAAAAAAGCGAGCGGCTGCCAAGAACCGGCGACACGTTGCTCCACGACGGCCCCTATGGCCACGTCCGAGGCATCGGTAGTGAGTGCTATCCGGGCCGCCGGGTCTGGGTGCGCCAACAGTGCGGCGTTTGCCAGGGCTGTTTTAACTTCCGAGAACGCCTGCTCTCGCTCTGGAGTCCATTCGACCCCATCCGCGGGTTTCCATCTCTTGAGCGCGGCGTACAATGGCTGCATGAGTTGAGCTGCGCGGGGGAGGAACCGGTTATAAAAGTTAACCATCACAAAAATTCTTGCAGCGCCCTGACCGTCTTAAGCCGGGGAAAATTCGCCTCGGCGCGCACTTTGTCGGGCAAGGGTATCGCTCCCTCCGGTGAGACGCGGTGCCCCAAAAAATCAATCCCCGTCACGCCGAACTGGCATTTTGCCGGGTTGATTATTAACCCGTGCTCCTCCAACCTCCGGAAAACTGTCCTGAGGTGGGTTACGTGTTCATCTTCGGACGCACTGGCTACCAGGATATCATCCAGATAGACAAACACAAACGGGAGATCGCGCAGCACCGCATCCATCATGCGCTGGAACGTCTGTGCCGCTCCTTTTAATCCGAATGGCATGCGCAGAAACTCGAACAAGCTAAACGGAGTTATTACCACTGTTTTGGGTACGTCCTCCGCGCGCACTGGGACCTGGTGGTAACCGCAGACCAGGTCTATTTTAGAAAAAATGTGTGCTCCGGCGAGGTGAACGGAAAAATCCTAAATCTGAGGAATCGGGTAGCGGTCGTGTGCTGTGGTATTATTCAATCTGCAGAAATCACCGCACGGTCGCCACGACCCCTCGGCCTTAGGGACCATGTGTAGCGGGGATGCCCATGGGCTGTTCGATCGCCTGATGATGCCCAACCTTTCGAGGTTGGCAAACTCCTCACGCGCTATGGCCAGTTTAGCTGTCTCCAAGCGCCTAGGTCTTGCGAAAATGGGCAGCCCAGTGGTGGTGATAAAATGTTCCACCCCATGTTTAGCGATGGCCGCCGAAAACGTTGGGACTGTGAGTGCTGGAAACTGAGTGAGCAGTGTGTGGAACTTACCGCCTGGAGCTGTGACGTTGGCTTGTGTTACTGGCCCGGCCCCTCGAGCTGTACAGGGGAGAGAGTCAAAAGACATTGCATTAACCAAGCGTCTGTTAGCAACATCAACTAGTAAACCATGTGCACACAGAAAATCAGCTCCCAGGATTGGGAAACTCAGTGCTGCTATGACAAAAGACTACTTGTACATACAGCCGTGTAGAGATAAAGTCAGTGTTCTCTCACCAAAGGTCTTAATGGCCGAGCCGTTTACTGCCGCCAGCCCGGGGCCGCTAGGCCCTGCCAGCTGGTCGGTGTAGGACGGCAGGATGATGCTCTTCTGGGCTCCGGTGTCTACGAGGAAACGTCTCCCCGAGCGCAAATCTGTCACGTAGAGCAGCTTGTTCTCTTTGCTGGCGGTTGCAGCTGCTACCGACTGCCGGCCTTGGCATTTCCCAAGCGTTTGAATTGGCACGGTGGCACACATCTGCGTGTGTTCTCTCTGAAGCGGCGGTGATAGAAGCAGAGCGTGTCTCTCTGGCGCTCCCTGGCCCCCGCTGCCGCTACCGTCGCCGGCTCCTCGCCTCTGCTGGTTGTCTCGCTGGGTTCCGATGCCACCGTGTCGACTGTGAGGGCTCTGGTGGTGAGGATGATCCGATCTGCCTCCTGGGCTAGCGCACGGTAGTCACACGCGGCCAGCAACGGCGAATTGGCAAGAACTGCTCTCACCTCTGTTGGGAGGTTCCGGAGGAAAAGGTGGGCAAACAGAAAATGCCCATCGTCCGTGCCCATTAAAGCCAACATCTTCTCCATCACGTCACTCAAACAACAAACCCTGGATCAACCCTGAGATAAAAACACTTCTGAGAGAGAAGAAGAGGATCTTCAGGTCGGGGAACAGGGAGATGCTGAAGTCCGTACAGAGGGAGCTGAGGAGAAAGATCAGAGAAGGCAAGGACAGCTTCAGGAAGAAGATGGAGGACAAGCTGCAACAGAGCGACATCAGCGGGGTCTGGAGAAACCTCAAAACCATCTCGGGGCTCCAGAATACCTCCCCCCAGGCCACGGGGGGCAGGGAGTGGGCGAACAACCTGAATCTGTTTTTCAATAGATTTGACCAACCGCCCTCCCCCCTGTCTGCACAACAACCACTGCTGCCTCTAAGAAATCAAGTCCTGCTACCCACTCCCCACTCCACCGACACCCCCCCCACTCCCAACACACAGCCCCCCATCCTGACCCTGACCAAGACCCAGGTGAGGACGGAGTTGAGGAAGATCAAGGCGAGGAAGGCGTCGGGACCGGACGGCATCAGCGCAAAGCTCCTCAAGTCCTGTGCAGACCAGCTGTGTGGGATTGTGACGTATATCTTCAACATGAGCCTGAAACTGGGGAGGGTACCACAGCTGTGGAAAACATCTTGTGTGGTACCTGTACCAAAAACTTCCCACCCCAAAGACCTGAACAGCTTCAGACCGGTGGCCTTGACGTCCCACTTGATGAAGACCCTGGAGAGACTGCTCCTTGCTCATCTCCGCCCCCTGGTGGAACCAGCGATGGATCCACTCCAGTTCGCCTACCAGCATGGCATTGGGGTGGAGGATGCGGTGATCTTCCTCCTTCACCGTTCTCTGTCCCACCTGGAGAAGCCCGGGAATATGGTGAGGATCATGTTCTTTGACTTCTCCAGTGCTTTCAACACCATCCAACCGATGATCCTGAAGGACAAGCTGCTGCGCGCAGGGGTGGACCAGCACCTGTCATCATGGATCCTGGACTACCTCACGAACCGGCCTCAGTTTGTGAGAACCCGGGACTGTGTTTCCGACACGATCATCAGTAGCACGGGGGCCCCCCAGGGAACGGTGCTGGCTCCCTTCTTGTTCACTCTTTATACTGCGGACTTCTCACACAACACAACACATTGCCATCTACAGAAGTTCTCTGATGACTCTGCGATCGTTGGTCTCATCTCCAGCGGAGATGAAGCTGAGTACAGAGGGCTTATCCAGGACTTTGTGGACTGGTGCCATCGGAACTGCCTCCAGATCAACGCGAGGAAAACTAAGGAGCTGGTGGTGGACTGCCGCAGGCATGGGCAGCCCCTCACAGCACCAGTAAATATACAGGGAACAGACATCGAGATGGTGACATCCTACAAGTACCTGGGTATTCATCTGAACAATAAACTAGACTGGTCACACAATACTGACGCACTCTACAAGAAGGGACAGCGCAGGCTGTTCCTGCTGAGGAGACTCAGGTCTTTTGGTGTACAAGGGGCGCTGCTGAAGTCATTCTATGACACGGTGGTGGCATCAGCCATCACTTTTGGAGTGGTCTGCTGGGGCAGTGGCATTACTGCAGCCGATAGGAAGAGACTGAACAAACTGATTAAGAAAGCTAGCTCTGTCCTGGGGCAACGCCTTGATCCGATGGAGGAGATAGGAGAGAGAAGGACGGTGGCTAAACTGTCATCTCTGCTGGAGTCCGAGTTCCACCCTATGCAGGACATACTGGATGCACTGAGGAGCTCATTTAGCAGCAGACTACATCATCCCAGGTGCACAACCGAGAGGTTTCGTAGGTCCTTCCTACCAACGGCTGTCAGACTGTACAACCTAAGCAGGGCTGCTCGCAGAGATAGCAAAAAGACGTAACAAACTAATAGTTTTTTGAATGCAAAAGATGCAATAGACTTACACAATGGTCCTCTCCGGCATACAACTAGGAACATACCGGTCGCTATGGAGGGTGAGAATATGTATGGGCACATAATCATACCATGTAGGATAACTAAGTAGACTGTTATGCTGTTTCATCCCATCTAGCAACAATGCTCTGCACTGTGTGTGTTTATATATTTACATATTTATTCCATCTAGCTACAATGCTCAGCACTGGGTGTGTTTATATTTATATATCTATATATTTATTCCATCTAGCTACAATGCTCCGTACTGTGTTTTTATAGATCTACATATTATTCCA
Organism: Pholidichthys leucotaenia; assembly: GCA_020510985.1. NCBI lineage: Eukaryota > Metazoa > Chordata > Actinopteri > Cichliformes > Pholidichthyidae > Pholidichthys > Pholidichthys leucotaenia. The sequence continues at coordinate 45,566,434 of CM035836.1, forward strand.
TCTAGCTACATTGCTCTGCACTGTGTGTGTTTATATACTTGCATATTTATTCCACCTAGCTGCAATGCTCCGTACTGTAGGTGTTTATATATTTACATATTTATTCCATCTAGCTACAATGCTCTGCACTGTGTTCATATATTCATATATTTATTCCATCCAGCTACAATGCTCTGCACTGTGTGTCTGTGTGTATATATATATTTTATAGTAATATGTACATATGTATATTAGCTGCTCTTGCTTGCTTGTTTTTTTTTTTCTTGCCTTCTGATTGTTGCTCTGAGTGTTGCTATCCCTGTGCTGTTGCAATCCTGGAATTTCCCCGTTGTGGGACTAATAAAGGCTTATCTTATCTTATCTTATCTTATCTTATCAGATCGACGGCCGAACCATCTCCTAACTCAGAGCGCCTCAGGAGCCTCTCTGCTCTCTCACAGTCCGAGAGCGTGTAGCGCTGAATCAGCGCAGCCTTGAGAGCCTCGTATCTGTTGTGGGCTGGGGGCTGATCGAGCAGGCTCGCTACTTGCTGAGCTGTGTGAGCGTCCAGCGCTGCAACCACAAAGTAATACTTGGTGTCATCTGCTGTTATTCCCCACAGGGCAAACTGAGTCTTGGTGTGGTGGAACCAAGAGCGCGGGTTGTGATGCCAAAAGTCCGGTAGTTTGACCGAAACAGCGCACGCATTGCTGGGGGTTCCCGTCCGTGCCGTCTGTGGGATGCTTGCCGCGTCGCTGGGGCTTCCCGTCCGGGCCGACTCCAGGGTTCTTGCCTCGTGTTCCATAATTCGTCCAGGGTCACCAGTGTGGAGAGTGGGAATAACGGAGGCAGATTTATGAACAGACGACTTTATACCACTCTCTCATCAGTCATACACAGAAAAAGCATGACTCAATAAACCATGGTTTCTCCTTTTATCCCATCCGCTCATCTCACATTTGCATGACATTTCACATCACATTGCATGACATTTAATACCTCACAATACCTTAATCCTTTCTCCTCCAACTCCTTCTTCTTGCTATCTCCTCATGATCTCCCTAGCTATTATTCTCCTGTGGGTGACCCCCACAACAGACTGGGACAAGCAGAGCGCTCAGCTGGAGCAATTAACATAACAGTGAAATGTGTGTATTGATATCAATAGGAAGCCTCTCTTTGTCTAGCTCTTTCCGCCAGTATCCTGCTGTTATGTTATGTATGACTCAGATGCTAATGTTCATGCTTCCTGCTCTGTACTGTAATGCAAATGTCCCATGCCTTCCTGCAGTTACTGTGCCTTTCATGTATTGTCTGTGACTGGGTATATAAGTGACTGAATATCACATGCTCTCTCTCTCTGACCACCGCTTCTGACACACGCATTGCCTGTCTCCTGACGAGAGCCTCCGGACCCGCTCCGGCGCGCCTGCACAGCGCTGGAGTGAGTTCTGTGATGGCGGTATGATTAATAAACTCCCTTAAAAACTCTCAGTTCGCTGCTTATTATTTCATGCCGCCACACTCCTCTCTTTACCCTCTGCATCCAGTCTGAGATGATTCACCCAGTCTCTACACCTCTCTACAGGATAATACAAAACAAATTTGCTTCAATAATTATTCATTCATCTTCTTCTGCTTAATCCTTTTTGGGTCGCGCGGGGGGCGGGGCGGGGGGTGGGGGGACTGGAGCCTATCCCAGCATCTTTGGGTGAGAGGCAGGGTACACCCTGGACAGATCACCAGTCCATCGCAGGGCCAACACAGAGAGACAGACAACCATTCACTCTCACAGTCATACCTAAGGACAATTTAGAATCCCCAGTTTGATGCCAATTAACCTAACTTGAATGTTTTTGGCATGTGGGAGGAAACCGGAGAAATCCTGGAGTAAACCCACGCAGACACGGGGAGAACATGCAAACTCCACACAGATCACTGTTGGTCGGGGGCTGGGATCGAACCCAGGGATCGATTGTGTATTTATAATGTATTTACAATCTTTTTTGCATTGATGTATGTGGTTATTGTTTATTCTGTTTTCATTTTTTTTTATCTTTTCCTTTCCTTTTTTTCTTTTTACTTGTTTCTCCTTTCTAAAGCCCATCCAGGGACAAGAGTTGCAAATTAGCTAATAGCTATACACTCTTTGTGCAACACATCAGATTGATTGTCATTGATTAATTGTCTATGTTTATTGCACTGTCCCTGTCAAATAAACAAATAATCTAATCTAATCAGGATCCCGCGGCCAAGGGTGAGTTGCTGTGCTGCCGCAGTGCTAACCACTCCGTCACCTTGCCGCCCGCTTCAATAATTAAATAACTAAAAAAAATGTGAACATACTATGTCACATTGACGTCTGAGCTGTTAACATGTGGGAAAAAGTACAAGCAATGACCCCTTTAAAGTCACAAATGACTGTGGGAGAACTTGTGAAGCGTTTTCTTTGGGGCATAGATATAAAATGCTAGATTGGCAGTAGGTCACTGGAGCGCGAGATTTACGGCCGCCATATTGGTACAGGAATCACAACAAATCCACAGCTCAGCTTAACGCACAACACTCTGATTAAGTCTTCATTTCTGTCACCATGGGATGAGACGCCGGGTTTTCCGGCGCTCAGACCATGTCCCTTCTCATCGCTGTCTCTCATTGGGCAGCGTCTCTGCGGGCTCCCAGCTGTCAGCGTTACAGGACGGCTGGGGCCCAATTAATCCTCATCAGCTGAGGCGCTGCTAATGAGGATAAAAAGGAGCAGCTTCGATCACTCTGGGCTGCGACTTAAGCACTGTTATGCTGGAACCCTTACGGTAAGTGTCGAGTATTTGTTTTTAAATAATTTTAATGGCGTGTTGTCAAAAATAAAGGTTAAAAACTCTGATTTTCATTTGGGAGGTCACTGATTTCTGTACATGCATGACTGCCATGAGTGTAATATATATTGTAATTCAGTATCGATAGTTATGGCAATATTTCTCATGTAATATTAGTATACAGTGTAGAAGGGCTTGGAAATGAAGAGGCGATTTGATTTATAAACAAAGCTTAATAATCAGCTCTTCTAACAAGTCTCATCTGGTGCAGAGTGGCAGAGGGAGAAAAGAGGCAGAATGTCTCCAGCTCACTGGCTTTATACTTGCACACAACAAAAGACATGCATAACAAAGGCTGACATCCCTCATTATCTTAATCCCCCCCATTGTCTTGGTATTTCCTCTCCTCGCCTTGGGGGGTGAGGGTGGCTCCTCCGGTGTCCTCCACCGTGTCCGGGAACGTCTTTGTTCTTCACTCGGTGGTTGAGAGCTTTTGTCCTTTCAGAGGTGTGAAGTCCTTTACATATGTAATTACTAAACATTTCCACATGCTTCAACATATGTAGGTTATGGAATATATGATTAATATAGACCACAGGCCCCCCAAACAACTAAGAAAAGACAACAGAAAGGTTCACAGTCTAAGATAGTTACTATGACATACTAAGTGTTACAAATCAGAATCAGAATCAGGTTTATTGCCATTGTTCATGTAGTACACAAACTAGGAATTTGTCTCGGTACAATGCTGCAACATTAAACATGATAAGATAAGAGAAATAAACTATACATGTAATAAAGTGTAGGATAAGATTAAGTGATACTGGTCAACAGTTAAAATATATATTAGCCAGCAGCAGATACTGTGGAGAACTATATAGTGCAGTCGGTAATGCAGGAAGAAAACAGTGATGATTGACATGAGTCTGGTTGAGCTGCTGTACATGGTGCACGAGAGTCACTTAGTGTTCAGCAGTCTAATGGCAGAGGGGAAGAAGCTGTTCATGTGACGGGAGGTTTTAGTCTGGATGGACCGAAGTCTTCTACCAGAGGGGAGGGGGGCAAACAGTACATGACCAGGGTGTGAGGGATCGGCTATGATCCGGCCAGCACGCCTCCGGGTCCTGGAGATGTACAGATCCTGGAGAGATGGGAGCTTGCAGCCGATCACCTTCTCAGCAGTGCGCACGACGCGCTGCAGCCTTAGTCTGTCCCTGGCAGTGGCTCCTGCGTACCACACGGTTATGGAGGTGGTGAGGATGGACTCGATGATGGCTGTGTAGAACTGCACTAACATCTTGGTGGGTAGCTTGAGCTTCCTCAGCTGCCGCAGGAAGAACATCCTCTGCTGGGCTTTTTTGATGAGTGAGCTGATGGTCAGCTCCCATTTGAGGTCCCTGGTGATGGTAGTGCCTAGGAAGCGGAAGGAATCAGCAGTGGTGATGGGAGAGCCTGAGAGGGTGAGGGGGGGCAGAGGAGTAGTGACTTTCCTGAAGTCTACAATCATCTCCACTGTCTTCAGAGCGTTCAGCTGCAGGTTGTTATTGCTGCACCAGGACGCCAGCTGGGCCACCTCTCTCCTGTAGGCGGACTCGTCGCCGTTGGAGATGAGCCCGATGAGGGTGGTGTCGTCCGCAAACTTGATCAACTTGACAGACTGGTGGCTGGAGGTGCAGGAGTTGGTGTAAAGGGAGAAGAGTAGGGGGGAAGTACACAGCCCTGGGGTGATCCGGTGCTGATGCTAGTATAGTCTGAGACAGTCTTTCCCAGCCGCACATGCTGCCTCCGGTCCGTCAGGAAGTCGATGATCCACCTGCAGAGGGAGTCAGGCACGTTGAGCAGGGACAGCTTGTCCCGGAGCAGAGCGGGGCGGATGGTGTTGAATGCGGAGCTGAAGTCCACAAACAGGATCCTGGCGTAGGTTCCCGGGGAGTCCAGGTGCTGCAGGATGGAGTGGAGGGCCAGGTTGACTGCATCGTCTACAGACCTGTTGGCTCGGTAGGCAAACTGCAGCGGGTCCAGGAGAGGGGTGGTGATGGACTTGAGGTGGGACAGGACCAGGCGCTCAAAGGACTTCATGACTACAGAGGTGAGCGCTACAGGTCTGTAGTCATTAAGTCCAGTGATCCGTGGCTTCTTGGGGACAGGGATGATGGTGGAGGATTTGAGGCAGGATGGCACGTGGCATAACTTAAGGGAGGTGTTAAAAATGTCTGTGAATACAGGAGCCAGCTGTTTCGCACAGAGTCTCAGGGTGGAGGGAGACACGCCGTCTGGGCCGGGGGCCTTGCGCGGGTTCAGTCTGGAGAACTGTTTGAGCACATCCTGCTCACTGATGATAAGGGGAGGGGGGGAGGTGGGGGGGGGGGGTGCCTTAAATGAAGTAGGGAATGTGGAGGCTGTGGAGCTGGAGGGAGGGGGGGAGTTGGACACAGATGACGAGGTGTCAAAACGGGCATAGTGTTGGGACAGTCTCTTGCCACAGAAGAAACTTTCCAGCAGCCATGCTCCTAAGAGAGTTCAGTGGTAATCATAACAGCATAGTAAAATCATAAGTCAGTCCTAAACTGTTGCAGCACAATTAGTGAACAATTGTGGAGTGGTTTGTATCAGTCCCTGTGCTGTCTGGGTTTTAATCTTCTCCCAAAACTGCTGTAGGTTGGTTTAGGCACCCTGCTGGGACCTTCTTGTGAGGAGTCTCCAGTGTGGGAAGGAGAGAGGTTAATTGTTCCCTGCCTGGGGGCTGAGTCTTTTCTCTTGGGGGGGTCTACCCCGCCGAGGTGCTCTCGCCAACTGTGCAGGCTCGTCTTTCAACAAGAAGGCAGGTTTAAGTCTGTCAATGCTGACTGTTTCTTTTCTATCCCCAAAATCAAGCACAAAGTGTTTATCACCATGTTCTAGCACTGTGAATGGCCCATCGTATGCTGGGCGGAAAGTTGGTTTTAAAGGCCAAATGTCACGTAACAGGGTACTTTAAATATCTTGAAACTAGATATAAAAGGGAACCGATCCGTTCGGGTGCATATGCTTCAGTAACAACGGAATATTCATTAATTTAAAACTGCCGCGCTTGGCCTGACACTGCCCCTGGAATCGCCTGGGGAAGAGACGAAATCGATTGTACCCTAGTTTGATGCTTGGGGTATTTCAATTGATTGTTTATATGGAGACTGGAAGGTTGAAGTGAGCAACAAGAAAGGAAAAAAAAAAAAATTGGATATTTCACCCATACCTTAAAACGGGACTATCAGGGACAGCTGGGTAATAAGGGACACTTCTCTGGGAAATGTTTTCTTACCTGTCAAGTGAGACGTTTTCGCCGTACTTCAACACCGTAAAAAGCGGCTATAAGCAACGGCGGAGCAACAAGGCACACCTCTCTGGGATCTCGGTCTGTTCCGCAACCGCTGCACAGCTCAACGTGTTAAACCATTGTCCTAATTACTTCTCATGGTAGTGAGAAGAGCTCCCGCTGAGCGATCAGCCCGCCTCAGCTGTGAGTGATCACACACAGGACTGCTCCTCAAGACACTCAGTTTTTTTTCCAGTATATTTTTTCTTTTGGGCGTACAGAAATGGCAATACGCCCGTTTTTGCTAAAATTGCATTTTCCCCGTATTTTCCTTAAAATATTTGACAATAACAACACGAACTACATTTAAAACATTTCCCAGAAAAGTGTCCCAAACCACTGCGCCGTCTCCCACAGCCGCGCTTGGCACCAAAATACGGCGAAAACGTCTCCCTTGACAGGTATGCGCCTCCATTTTCATATTGATCTGATCAATTTCTTGACAGCAGCGGCTCTCCTCCACTGCAATAATAATGGCTTCCGAAAAATCAATATTTATGGGGCACCCTCGACAGACCCCCTCCAGCTTCGCAATTCTGGAGGCGATTAATGTCCAGTTCAATGACATTTTCCACTGGTTCTGCTCTCTGGTCATCGTTGGAACTGTTGTCATCAGACAAAGCATCTGATTCCGTCTCGGACGGCTCGAACCGGTAAGGTTCTATGCCTCTGTCACTGTCTGAACCACTGACAAAAAAAAGACAAAACTAAACTAATTTGTTCACAATCGCTGTCACTTTCCGTCATGATTGTCCAATGTTGATAAGTGTGAATGTGGATAGGCAGGGCAGCCAGGGTACAACTGGTGATGTCAAAAACATGGGCGTGGTCTGGACTGGCTGTCACAAGCCAGCAAGCAAGGTGGGGCCTTCACCTGGTGTATTTTGTGCAATTATGTAAATACAGGTGGGTGATATGGTCTCCGGTATGAATATTTGGTTTAAGCTATGTGTATTTTATCTAAATTCGTTGTCATTTAGAAAAAAAAATTACGTGACATTTGGCCTTTAAAGCTTCATGCTTAACAAAAACGAACTCAGCGTTTTTTAAAGCTTGAGGGACAAAAACCCGTGGGAAGGAGTGATGAGCTGGACCGGGGAGAGTCTCCAGTCCGTTGCTGCCTAAAAACCTTGGGACTGGAAGGTGCCCTGGCTCTGGGTTCTCTGGTAAAAATTCACCTGGAAGCCTGAGAGGTTGTGCAAAGACTAATTCTGCGGGAGAGGCGTCTAGATCCTCTAATAACCCATGTGCACACAAAAAATCTGCGCCTAATAAGTTAAAACTCACCGCCGCTACAACAAATGTCCATCTGTAGCTGCGGCCGTGGATGAGGAGGTGCAGGCTCTTTTTGCCGAACGTGTCGATGCTAGAGCCGTTGGCTGCCACGGCTCCGTTGCCCCAGGTGCCCATGGCTCGATCTGCGTGGGAGGGCATGACGAAACTCAGCTGGGCTCCTGTGTCGATGAGGAACTGCTTGCCTGTGTGTCCATCCGTCACGTACAACAGCTTATTCTTCTCGCCGAGAACCACTGCCGTTAACGGCTCTCGGCTTTGACGTTTTCCCGAAATCGCAAATTTGCAGGGGGAACGCATTTGTGGGCCTTCTCGGCGAAGCGGTGGTGATAGCAGACGTCACTCTGTCTGTTACGTTTTGGCCGTGTCGCTGTCGCCGTGGGCTGGGTCTGCTCAGTGGGTTGTGGCTGCTCGGGGCGTCAGCTTTGAGATCTGCAGATGCTGCTGTGGGTGTCAGCTCCTTGCAGGCGTTGACGAGCCGATGAGCTTCGTTGGCCAGAGCGCGGAAGTCTTGGTGGCTGTTGCATTTCATGCTGGCGAGTGTCCCTCATGTGTGGTGGCAGCGTGCTGAGGAATATAAACTGGAAGAGGAAGTTGTCGTCCTCTTCTTTGAGCTGTAGCAAATCCTCCATGAGGGCCTTCGGTTTGCACCCTCTGTGGCCGTAGACCGCCAGGATCTTCTCGGCTCTCTTCCGCTGATGGGACGTAGTTCGCCACGATGGTTGCTTTGAGCATCTCATATTTGTCCCGGGCCGGTGGCCGCCGGATCATGCTCCGCACACACTTCGAAGTGGCGGCGTCGAGTTTGGAGACGATATGATAAAATTTGGTATCGTCAGCCGTGATGCCCGCCAGTGTAAACTGGGCTTCAGCCTGCTGAAACCAAGAGGCGGGGTCTTCTTGCCAGAAGTCTGGCAGCTTGACAGCGACGGCATTCGTGCATACGTCACTGCTGTGCCCGCCGGGTGAAAGTGCCTTGTCTCGGCTCTCACGGTGGTGCTGGTGCTCGGTTGAGCCCTCTCAATCTCTTCTGCCGGGGGGAACAGTTGTCCATCTGTTCCCTCGTCTGCGTGGTCGCTGGCGTCTGCCTGGGTCGCCACGGATGAGTCGATTGCGGGGGTATGCCTCAGGACCATACTCGCGTCAGGGGTCACCAGTGTAGAAGAGCTTGGAAATGAAGAGGCGATTTGATTTATAAACAAAGTTTAATAATCAGCTCTTCTAACAAGTCTCATCTGGTGCAGAGTGGCAGAGAGAAAAGAGGCAGAATGTCTCCAGCTCACTGGCTTTATACTTGCACACAACAAAAGACATGCATAACAAAGGCTGACATCCCTCATTATCTTAATCCCCCCCATTGTCTTGGTATTTCCTCTCCTCGCCTTGGGGGGTAAGGGTGGCTCCTCCGGTCTCCTCCGCCGTGTCTGGGAACGTCTTTGTTCTTCACTCGGCGGTTGAGAGCTTCTGTCCTTTCAGAGGTGTGAAGTCCTTTACATATGCAATTACTAAACATTTCCACATGCTTCAACATATGTAGGTTATGGAATATATGATTAATATAGACCACAACAGTAGTGATGGGTCCATGAGGCGTCATGATACGTTTTGACACATTGCAAAACTGTATTGATACTGTGTTGCTGAATACTGACACCTGCTGGACCTTAAAAATCCCTACAGGCAACCTAGTTGACAGACTCAACTGACACTGATTTATGACCTAGTATACAATAATATACTGCTAAAAAAAATAAAACTGTCCACTTAGGAAGCAACACTGACAATCAATTTCACCTGCTGTTGTGATTTTGTTGTCAGCACATTCAACTATGTAAAGAACAAAGTATTTTAATATTTCATTCAAATCTAGGATGTTATTTAGTGTTCCCTTTATTTTTGGACCAGTATATAATTTAAGTCATTGTATTTTATATTGTATTATTTCATATCCATTTTAATTTCAAATATCATTGATAATTTTAGATGCAGTCAATAAATTTGTATCACTGTTACAGGCCCAGTACCGTGGCTCAGAGATCCGTCGCTACCAGAAATCCATGGAGCTGCTCATCCATAGGCTGCCCTTCCAGCGCCTGGTGAGGGAGATCGCTCAGGACTTCCAAGACCGACCTGTGCTTCCAGAGCTCTGCCGTCATGGCTCTGCAGGAGGTCAGCGAGGCCTACCTGGTGAGTCTCTTCGAGGACACCAACCTGTGCGCCATCCACGCCAAGAGGGTCACCATCATGCCCAAAGACATCCAGCTGGCTCGCCGTATCCGCGGAGAGAGAGAGAGAGAGAGAGAGAGCTTAGACTTTCTGCTGCACGTTCACCAAACACAATGCTCCGCACTGTCTTTATATATTTATAGTAATATGTACATATGTATACTCCCTGCTCTTGTTTTTTCTTGCCCTCTGACTGTTGCTCTGAGTGTTGCTGTCCCTGTGCTGTTGCAATCCTGGAATTTCCCCATTGTGGGACTAATAAAGGCGTATCTTAATGTGAACATGTATCATAACATGAAAATCTAAGTGAACATGTTGTGAATGAGGATGCTTGTGGACTGTGATTTGGTGTTTTTTTTTTTTTTTTTTAAACATTCTTTTTACAAATTTTTATTCAAAAAAATAAGTTTTTCCAAAGTTTTAAAATTCAGGTGGTTGCACTTTTTGGACACAACTTCTCCAGCTGTTGAAAACATGCGCTCACATGGCACAGATGAGGCTGGAGTGCAGAGAAATCCTAACGCCAGCTGGAAGAGGTTGGGATAGCTGGCATTTTGATTGTCCCAGTATCTCAGAGGATCCTGGGACCTGGCAATATTGCCCTCTGCCAGGTACCTCTGCACCTCCTGGATGGCATCAGCTGTGGCGTTTTTGGTCTGCCTGCCCACTTCGATGTCCAAAGGTTATCTAAAAACAAAAAAAAAAAAACAACCACAACAAATTGGCATTTTAGTACATGATTTCCGAACAACAAATTATGCTGAATAACATGCCTGAAGTGGGTGCAGACAGCTTTTGTGAAGACGGTCCTGGCTGGGGCTCATTTGTGCGTCCGATTACAGACGCACATTCTGCCCGCAGTCTACTGATGGCGTCACTGCACTTGGAGGAACTGCGGAACCCGAGTGATTTAAATCTGGGGTCTAGAAGTGTGGCTAGGGTCAACACACTTAATGACTCCAGGTTGGAAGCAGTGTCTGACTCGACGCTTCAGGTGTTCATGTAGGTGTATGGCTGCCTGTGTGTGCAAGGTTGAAGCATTACGCTCTAGTGTGAGAGAGCATTTTCATCATCGGGATGACCTTTGACCCTGACACTCGCCTCTCTTCAAAGAACTCCACTGTAGCTTGATGGAAAGGAGCAAGCACAAGAAGTGTTTCTCCTATGATGGTATACTCATCAGCTGTAAGTGGAGTCAAATTGCTTTTTAGAGAGGCCAGAGATACCCACACTGGTTCCCTCTCATCATGTAGCCTTGACAACATTTCATATGTGCTGTTCCAGCGTGTTGGCACCTCATTGAGAAGTTTCAGGCTTGGTCATCCCATCTGTTGCTGCACTTGAGCGAGCTTCTCCTTGGCTGTAGTGCTTGATCTTAAGTATGTGATAATGTGCCTAGCTTTGTGTCTGGTGGATGTAAGTGTGGGGATCTGATCACATGATTTACTAACTAATAAATTTTGACTATGTGTAATGCAAATTGAGTGCTGAATTTGAAGCTGTCGAGTGGATGCAATCATGTTGGGTGCTGCGTCGGTCACAAGACACTTTATTGGTTATGGCCCAGTCCTCCATGCCCCTTTTGACTTGGGCCAAATTGTCAGCAGTGTGACTTAGTGGAAAGTATTGCACTCCCAACACAGACGTACACAACTGCAAATTCTCATTAATGTAGTGACAGGTAAGAGCCAAGTAAGCCTCCATGTTCACAGGTGTCCACATGTCAGCTGTTATACTCACTGCCACAGCTTGCTGTACTTCCTTTTTCACTCGTTCCCGTTCCTCCTCGTACTTTTTCGCCAGCATTTGTTTGATGGTCTGAAAATTACACCAAGTCAAACCAAAAGCAAATCCATATATTTAAATTAAAGATTAAATAAATTGGATATATCAACTACTACTAGCAGGGCTGCTCGCAGAGATAGCAAAAAGACGTAACAAACTAATAGTTTTGTTTTTTTTTGTTTTTTTTTGAATGCAAAAGATGCAATAGACTTACACAATGGTCCTCTCCGGCATACAACTAGGAACATACCGGTCGCTATGGAGGGTGAGAATATGTATGGGCACATAATCATACCATGTAGGATAACTAAATAGACGGTTATGCTGTTTCATCCCACCTAGCAACAATGCTCTGCACTGTGTGTGTTTATATATTTACATATTTATTCCATCTAGCTACAATGCTCTGCACTGGGTGTGTTTATATTTATATATCTATATATTTATTCCATCTAGCTACAATGCTCCGCACTGTGTTTTTATATATCTACATATTATTCCATCTAGCTACATTGCTCCGCACTGTGTGTGTTTATATACTTGCATATTTATTCCACCTAGCTGCAATGCTCTGCACTGTGTGTTCATATATTCATATATTTATTCCATCCAGCTACAATGCTCTGCACTGTGTGTCTGTGTGTGTGTGTGTATATATATATATTTTATAGTAATATGTACATATGTACAGTATATTAGCTGCTCTTGCTTGTTTTTTTTTTTTTTGTTGTTTTTTTTCTTGCCTTCTGATTGTTGCTCTGAGTGTTGCTATCCCTGTGCTGTTGCAATCCTGGAATTTCCCCGTTGTGGGACTAATAAAGGCTTATCTTATCTTATCTACTTTAGATAATTTCCACAAACCTTTCTGGTTGGCAAAACATATGAGGGCTGAAGGGCCTGAACCAGTTCCCTGAACCCTTCACTCTCCACAATGCTGAGGGACTGGCAGTCCTTCACCACGAAATTCAGCAGAGCCTCATCCAGCATCTGCTTCCTGGAAGCTTGATGGTTAAAAATGAAGTCAAAAATAAATTAATAGGAATTAATTATCAATAAAACAACTGTGAGTAAGTAGTAGTAGGGCTGTATACCTGCGTCTATCCTGGGTGTATCCGGGACTTCATTTTCATGCCTGGCCCTATAATGTCTCAGCATTGAGGAGGTGCTCTTGTTGAAATATGACAACAGAAAATATGAAGAGTAAACTAAGAGTCACTTTCAAATTAATTTGAATGCAGATAAATCAAGTGGAAACTCTTGAGAGGCACAGGATGAAACAACAAGGAAATTAAAACAAAGAAAATAGTCCTTTAAAAATACTATATTTTTTGGAAATACCTTATTTTCCGATATCAGATCAAAATGGTCCCACACGGCGGAAACCTTTCTTTTTCATTGATGCTGCTGCTCGTGCTCCATAATTCGTGATAAATTTGCACAAGGACCGTCCGCAATACATACGAGTCTTTGGGCAAATGCATCCCCGTTGACAGATGCACTTCCTTATAAACGCGGGCGCGTCAGTGTTTCGACGCCCTAGCGTCACGTGACTGATACAGTCCCTGTATCGGTCACGTGACTTTCTTAATGCGAGACGCACCGACACGCACCGAAACTGGGTTTCGCTCTGTGAGCCCGACGCATGCGCCGACGCATCGGTGTTGCCGGACCCATCACTAGTATACAGTGTTACATTGTGTTCTTTGTTACTGGGTCAGTATTGGTAGCCAATATTATCAACAATGAACTTTGGGTTCTTGTTTGGTAGTTACTCAAATAGCATGAGGATAGTTTTTCTTTTTCCTGTATACACTTGGCCTAATGAAAGATTTAGGTTTATCAAACCGTCTTTACACAATAATTACACATATATGTGTACAAACATCTACCTCCTGTATCAGACCAACATCATGAAGGTTTGCAGATAGTAATTTACAGATATTGTGGCACATATGTCTGGTTCATATCTCCCACAAATGTATGGCTTATGTGGATTAGGGCTTCACGTCTGGAGGAACAAAGAGTCTGGATCGACGGGGGCCGACAGGAGATGTCGAGGAGGTGTGAAGTCGGACCCTTGTCTCAGAGAGGAGGCCCTGGGGGCATCCCCGGAACATCGGAGAATAAGAGACAATGGTGAATCTTCAGAGACTTGCATTGCATTGCATTGCAGAGACACATCACAGCCTGCCTCCCTGCATCACACGACCCGCTCCAGTTTGCATATCGTTCAAACCGCTCCACGGAGGATGCTATAGTCACCACCCTACACTCTGTCATCACCCACCTGGACCAGAAAGACACCTACACCAGACTCCTGTACATTGATTTCAGTTCAGCATTCAACACCATTATTCCCCAGAGACTGATAGAGAAATTACTCCTTCTCGGTCTGAACACCGCCACATGTCTCTGGATCCTGGATTTCCTGACTGAGAGACCTCAGTCTGTCCGGGTTGGAAACAACATCTCCAACTCTGTCACGCTGAGTACCGGAACCCCTCAAGGCTGTGTACTCAGTCCACTGTTGTTTACACTTCTAACACATGACTGTGTATCCAAACACGAGGGGAACCAGATTATTAAGTTTGCAGATGACACCACGGTGGTGGGACTTATTCAGAGGGATGAGGAATCAATGTACAGGGAAGAAGTGAGAGACCTGGAGGGCTGGTGCAGGGAGAACAATCTGGTGCTCAACGTGGACAAAACAAAGGAGATGATTATCGACTTCCGGCGGTCACAGCCTGAGCACGTCCCCCTCAGCATCGGCGGCCGTTTAGTGGAGAGAGTAGAGAACATCAAGTTCCTCGGAGTGCAGATCTCGCAGGACCTGACCTGGAGCAAGAATTCCTTGGAGATCAGGAAGCGAGCTCAGCAGAGACTACACTTCTTGAGGAAACTCAAACAGGCCTCTCTCCCCATCTGCATCCTCAGGACCTTCTACAGAGGTGTGGTGGAGAGTGTTCTGACGTACTGCATTGCTACATGGTACTCCAGCTGCAGTATGTCAGACAAAAAAGCCCTGCAGAGGATAGTCAAGGGGGCGGAGAGGGTAATTGGAGTCTCCCTCCCCTCTGTCCAAGAACTTTTTCAGAACCGTTGTAGGAGCAGGGCACTGAACATTGTCAAGGACCGTTCTCACCCTCTGCATAAACACTTTGAACTTCTTCCATCTGGTAAACGATTCCGGAGCATCAGAGGCAGAACCACCAGACTGATCAACAGCTTCCTCCCACAAGCTGTCAGGATGCTGAACAGCTGACCCGGAATCTCACATACACACTACTGCACCTATGGACATTTTGTATATTATAGTTAGTTATTCTTTTTCCCCAAGTATGTCTCAGGGATGTGTGAATGGATGGGGGGGGGGGAGCTATGTGGGAGTGTGTCTTAATCATGCTGCTTCTTATATGGATGCCGAGAGAAACGCAATTTCATCTTGCCTGCACTACAGTTGTATGTACAGCAATATGACAATAAAGTTTGATTTGATTTGATTGTGATTAAATGTTTGCAGAAGCACCATCCCAAATATGTGTTAAACTTGCTTTAACTAACCACCACCCATTTGTCTTTTGTGTAGGCAAGACGGAAAATGTCCACCCCAACTGGACCTTGCCTCACTATTTACAGAGATGCAGGCTGAAGATCTGCTGGACCAGGACCAGGGGCTGATCCGGTTGCTTCTCAGTGAGGGAGCGTGGCAGCCGTGTGTGACCCATTCAAATTTTATTCTTTTTTACAGTTTGAATTTTGCACATTCTGAATAATCTGGAATTTGCTGCTGATTGTAATAAAGAATTTAGTGACTTAAGTGTTTGCATCATGATTTTCCATTTTGTCTGTTAAGACAGCGGTGGGAAAAGAGTCAACTGTACAAAGGATTTATCTGTGACCTTGAAAATAAAGGCTCATTTTTAAGAAAAAAGTAACCAACACAATAATTTTATTAACTGAACACTGTATTGTTGGATGTATATGGAGGAATTCTGGGTCATATTAGCATCTGCTCTTCATCATAATGGGTTTGGGCGGGGGGGGGTGTCTAATCATGTGCCATGGAGGGCAAAGACCCTGCAGGCTTTACCTCCAACCAGTGTCTTCAACAGCAGACTCCACTGAACTTCTTCCACTGACTGATCAGTGACAACACCTGCTGAAGAGACTGGGTAGAAGAGAGAACCTGCAGGGTCTTGACAACCCATGACAACTGATTGGAAGCCCCCGGTTTAGGTTTAATGGGATTTAAAATTTAACACAAACTGCTTTATGGTTCATAATATTATATAATACAATATGGATCATAATTTTGATGAGACTTACACCCAACCAAAAGTGATTTCTCAAAATGCTGGATTGTTCTTAGCTTTGCCAGTCTTTCAGTGTTTAATTTGTGCCACATGGTGGTAACCTTCAGATATATAAAAAAGAGACATCTGCCAAAAATTCACAGGTTTATTGTCAGTGCAATTCCCAGTGCAATACTACATGAATG
The DNA here is from genome assembly GCA_020510985.1 of Pholidichthys leucotaenia. Taxonomy (NCBI): domain Eukaryota; kingdom Metazoa; phylum Chordata; class Actinopteri; order Cichliformes; family Pholidichthyidae; genus Pholidichthys; species Pholidichthys leucotaenia. Next base: position 45,582,386 of record CM035836.1, read on the forward strand.
CATGTATAGTACATTGTTGATGCAGAGAATATACATTTCTACAGTACATGTATCGAGGAAATCAATTATTTCCATGTGACCTTATGACTGCATTATTTTCATTGCCTTTTTGTAATTAGTTTTTATTGACTTTATACAAGATGGTACTACACATACTGATCTTCCAAGTATCACATCAGTCTCCAAAAAGGATAAATAGGGTGAAAAAAAAAATATATGTATACATATACTGGATTACAAAGCAAGGATATCAGTGAGGGAAGGCAATAACCCCCCAGGAAAAACAAAAAAACAAAAAACAAAGACAGGTCTTCATTAACATTACCTATTTTTACCTATTTTACCTAATTGCCTTTAATCCTAGATCAAGTTTGTTTTGGCCTACAATACATCATAACTATAAAATATATCTTATACGTAACTCAGTACTGTTTACTTTTTGAATAGATATTTTGTGGCTAATATAGTTATTAAACTGGCGATCAAGTTGTGTCAGCTAATCAATTTTTTCTATGACCATACCTCAGACTGCTGCAGAAGCAGGTACGTCTATGATGTCTGAACAGTCTCTCCATGATTTTCACACAGAGCAGAGCAATTTGTTGTACAGGAAATGAACGTTTCTACAGAAATTCTTAAGCTTGGTGAAGGTGTACAGTCATTAGTGCCAGGCTGATGACAGTGAGAGGCGTTGCTGAGCCAGAACGACCATTTGAAGAGGTAATTTCTCAACAACAGAGCCATCTGAAACACACACACACACACAGCATACATATTTTAGTACCTAACTTGCAGACATTACAGTGTAGCACGACGTACTTACAGCAAACTAGCATTAGCAACCATTAGCTTACCTAGTTTGTATCCTCACGTCTTCGGCTCTCCCAGAAGCTGCAGAACTATTCCAGAGTGTTTAGTCTCGCTGCCCGTACCCTTATCTGGCGGTGCTTTTTGGTATTTACAGCGAAAAAAGCCACAAACCGAGGAGTCGCCTTGTAGAGCAGCCATGTTATGTTTGTTTGGGTCGCGCGCTTCACGTCACGAGAGTGAAGCGCCGCCTTGCTGTTAAGAAATCCCACCCAGCCGCGGCCGGACTGCAGTACTGTTGAAAAGCAATCGAGGGATCATGGAGCGGCGCCGACCTGAGTCGTGTTCTCGGGCCGAGGCTGACCGGGGCCCATGGAAAAGTGCCATTAGAGAATTAGGGGTGGGTGATGCTAACTTAAGCATGATGGTGGGGGATGGTGTAAGAAAGCTGTTGGTCTACCTTAAAGATACGGGGCTAATTAATAGAATATAGTGGGGTTTTTTTTGTTTTTGTTTTTTTTGAGTTTGAAATAAACGTTTGAATTTGAATTTGAATTTTCCTTGGGGTATAATGTCTGGTCCACACTCCAACGCTGGATGGCGGTAATGCGCCTTTAAGTTGGGTGCCCCCGCCAAAAAACAGAAGAAGAAGAAGAAGGAAGCGTCTGGCGTCTTGGAACGTGAGGGAGTTAGTTTTTACGCTCCCGGTAAATTTAAAAGTGTTTTACTCGATTTAGTCTAATCTGTTTCAACTTTTGTGTCCTTTTAGGAAACTCTACCGACATCTTTGAGCTTTTTGAAGTGTAAAATCGAAGGAAAATGTCCATTTTAGTAACTGCGTCACTCTTGCTGGTGCCCGTGTTTAGTTCAGGTGAGATTTTAATCTTTAAAATTATGATTTTAAATCGACTCAGATGTGTAATGTATTGTTGTCATTTTGTTGAAACTTGTCATAGATTAACTGGAAGTTCATAAAACTAATGTTTAATAATTCCGTCATTAGTGTTTATGACGGTGAAAAGTGAGTAATGTAGCACTGTGAAGTTAGCATCGGGTTCGATGTTCATATTCGATTATGGGGCTGATGGTGTGCGAGCAGTGTCCGTGCCTGTCAGACCACACGCTGTGCCATCCTAGACACCAGTCCTCCAGAATCCTGAACCCAATGGAGTCTAGGGTGGCACAGTGTTTATGTAATGTGCCACACGTGTGCTAACATAGCCATATATTCAGGTACAGTTTCTACCAATGAGGCTAAAATGAGTGGTCCATGGCTACCGAACTATGTGCTGTGCCACCACCCTATGGACTAGTGTTGCCACTCCATGGGGTATTGACCATTCATGGGTGAGGTCCTTGACCACTTGTCCATAGGGTGGCACAGCGCACCATCAGCCCTATATTCGAATATGAATATCAAACCCGATGCTAACTTCAGTGCTAAATAATATGTAGAAAACGGGTTCAGAGCAATAAAAGTTCTAAGACATTTACATATTTAAATTTGAAATCTCCATTAGTTAACAGTCTCCAATACTGTAACATATCACTGTTGGTCCAACCCGCCTGTACATACGCCACAAAAATAGAAACATTTGTTTTCTCTCCCAGGGCAGCCCTGGTTTGAGTATGTACAGGCCTTAAGAGTAAATGTAGGCTGGAAAAACCTTCTTGCCAATGTGCAAACAATCTCTAAGATGTTTTCCGGATGAAAACTTGCTGACATTGGCCCGATGTATGTGTGCTGTTGGGGTATGCTGGTCCCCAAGCTAAACCAGCATCAAACCAACACAAACCAGTGTGGAAGTCATCCTGGTTTGTTTCAGTAGCACAAAGGGTACAGTGCCTCCATCTGGTGGTGGAGTTGATGTACTGTATTACAATTCATACATCGTTTGAGTGGAACGTTGGATCGTCATGACATGAATGAGCAGGTCACACAATGCAGAATTTTGCACAATGCAAAGTTATTTATCAGTCTGGTGTAACTATACTCTTAATCGGGGTTTTAGGTAAAACGGTCTGGAAAACAGACTTTTTCTGATAACTTTATTCTCCCCCTTTTCTTTTTTTCAGCAGAATTACTTCTTTCTACTTCCTCAACTTCAGCAACAGCAAAGCCTTCTGGGAATTGAAGTCTAGTATAGCAGTGACAGTAGTCAGTGGCCCTGTTAAAGCTGTAGTTAGGGATTTACCAGTGCCACTTTTTTCATAGATAGATGTACTTTATTGATCCCAAACTGGGAAATGACAGTGTAAGAGCAGCATGAGAGTAGACGACCAAAACAACAAACACACACAGCATAATGGACAAAGGAATTACCCATGGAAGGTAGAACTGCCTAAATAACTTGTGTACATTGCAGTTGAATAGATGATGACCCATACAGATACATGAATCATCCTCGCTATACAATGCAGGACTATCAGCCGCAGGGTGCAGTGTACGGTACCAATAGATGGCGTCCCACAGCAAAGTTGTATAACCTTTTAAGTGCCATTTTTATTTTCTCTAGTTGAGTTGTGGTCGTTTCTGTCTCGTTGAACTGCCGCTTTTTTATGTCTCGTTGAGCTGCCGCTTTTTTGTGTCTCGTTGAGTGGCCGCTTTTCTTCGCGTCTCGGTGAGTTGCCGCTTTTCTTCGCGTCTCGGTGGGTGGCCGCTAATTTTTCCCACCATCTCAGAGTTGCTGCTTTTTTTTTTTTTTTCTTTTTTTTTTCTTGTAGAGTGGTGGATTTTTTTTTCCCTCAACTTGTGGAGTTGCAAGTATTTTCTTGTTCAGTTGTGACTTTTTTTCCTCTTCTAGATATGCCTTTTTCTTTTGAATTTTTGACTTTGACACACATTGAGTTGCTATTTTTTCCTCATTAATTTGCCTTTTTTTTCCCAAACATCTGTGATACTTGTTTTGTTACCTTTTTTGTAACATTACCCATCTCTTTACCCGTCACCTCACCGAATGACCAAAATACTGTCAACATTTATCACAGGGTCATGCCCAAATGAATGCTGTAGTAGTTAATGTTCGCTTTTTTTTCCCCAATCAGATTATTTTAAGGGTGAAGAAATAATAATAGTTGAAAGCTTAAAGCCCTGGGTCATAATCATTATAAAAGAAGAAAATGTCCAATGTTTAATATTTTCAGGAATTATTATATAGACACAATTCAAACCAGTGGTGTATACCGTGTTCCAAATTATTATGCAAATAGGATTTTGGTGTCATAAACATTCAATTTTTTGTTTTTCAATTGAATTCATGGATGGTATTGTGTCTCGAGGCTCTTTGGATCACTGATATCAATCTGACACCTGTCATAATTAGTTTGCCAGGTGAGCCCAATTAAAGGAAAGCTACTTAAGAAGGATGTTTCACATTATTAAGCATCCCGAAGGTTTCAAGCAATATGGGAAAGAAAGAGGACCGCTCTGCTGCTGGAAAGTGTCAAATAGTGCAATGCCTTGGACAAGGTATGAAAACGTTAGATATTTCACGAAAACTTAAGCATGATCATCGTACTGTGAAGAAATTTGTGGCTGATTCAGAGCACAGATGGGTTTGTGCAGATAAAGGCATAATTAGTCCATGGGCCCAGACCAGATTTTTGGGTTATTGGTACCACTCAAAGGGACAAATTCTAGTGATGCATTTTGGAATGGCCTATATCTGTGGATGATATTTTGCCATGATAGCAATTCCAAAGTAGTAGCTTAGTCATAGCTATCAGGCATTGAATATGATGCCCCATAAATCACAAAATCTGAGGCTGCGAATTTTTGGAATGATAATACGAACACATATTTACCCTATTAATGAGCAGTTACTTATTACAGCATATCTGAGATACAAATAAAGCACAAAAAACAATTTTGACAGTTGGTATTGTAATACTGTGGCATTGCAAAGCACTTCCAATAGAGTACTATAGCGGCTAGTATTAGTCTGTGTCCGAATCATCTACTGCTGCTTCTTCATAATTGCAGAAGTGAATGTTGTTAGAGGATATCTGAGATACAAATGAAGCACAGTAAACAGTTTTAACAGTAGATTAATGCATAATTGTTGTAGGATTACAAAGTAGTCTCCTAGCAAAAGAGTAGTATTCCATTACAGTACTGTAACAGGTAACTAGTAGATCTATTCGTCTGTGTCCGAATCATCTGCTACTTCATAAGCTTCTTCATCTTCTTCCCTCTGGTTGCTGAAGCGAAGGGCAGAGTGATGTGCTTCATTGGCTTCACCTTACCATTGGTAATATACCAAGTCCTTGCCAAATGAGCTGCAGAGACGCTGGATTCTGTCAGATGGGTTTGAGCGGTCTGTTGAGTCCGTCAGCAGTGTGTTCAGGAACCTGGTCACTGAAGAAGGAATGACCGCATCCTCCGACATCTAAGGTGGCCATGACTGTCTGTAGTCTTGCTTCTTGATGTCACCTCTCATCTGCAGTGCTGCCTTGTCGATGATGTCCTCACTCCTGTCTGATTCCACGAGTTGCACCTTTCTCTGGAGTATTTGGTATGCCTGAACAAGCTCTGGCATAGAAAGGCTGTTGGGATACACAAGTAGTTTCCCATTGTCATCTTGAGTGATTTGCAGGGCTTCTCCAAACTCAGCTACCAGTTTGCGTCGGATGTGTTTCTTGGTCGAGGCTTTCACTGTTTCCACTCCAAGAGTTACCATGCCCTCGACCAGTCTGGCTGTGAGGTTGGTCATTGGCATCACATCAGGGTTGACAAACAGTTCTTCTCTTACGTAAGAGAAAAGGTCATTGTATGACTGTTGCTCTGCAGCTTCATACTCAGCATCAGTATCAGTTGGAGCAGCACTGGCACCTTTTCCACTGTCCTGTGTGGTGGTGCTTGAATCCCGTGTGTACTCACGGTAGCAAGTCCGGTGGTAATGACCTTCCGCTGCCACGAGGTCTCTGCTGACGATGGCAAGCATTCTGTTGTCCAGTTTACTGACAGCAGCCTTTCGGACTTTCTCATTGGCACGCAGTTCAGTGCACTGGACCAGAGGATCTCTAGTCCTATCTCCTTTCAAGTACTTGTTGGTCTTCTCACAGAAGATGCACTCTGCCTCATAAACCCTTGACTGAGATGGTGCTGGCCTCTGTGACTTTTTTCTTTCCGTTGAGCTTTTGTTTTCTTCTATGCGCCTCTGCTTGGAGATTATAGCATCGAGGTCCCTTTTCATGGTGAAAATGCTTCGGCATTTCCGGTGGTAGGCCACAGCTGGTATGGCATCATCTGGCAATCCTTTTGCTAGGTCCAGGATCGGAGCATGCTGTCTTATTTCAGCGGCTCTCAGCAGGATTTTCCAGGAGTTGATGTCCTTTGGAGATACTAGTTCTTCATATGAAGATGAGCAATGGATTATGCAATCAAGGCGTGCGCGCTTGGGTGCCGTGCCACTCCCTGCTTCTTGGGTGGAATCCATTTTCAGTTAGATACATTCATCCAGACCTGCAATGACACCAGGTATTGGTAAATTATCTCATATAATTAATTGCATCAACTGAAATTGGCATTGAAATTACTCATTCTTGTCTATAAAGTTGTACACTATTATTCTGGTTTCGTTTTTAATAAAATGTTGCGATCCTCCAGAACTCCAGTTTCTTTTGGCACACTATAAAAGATAACATTTAATTAATTTTCTTAACTAAGTGATAACCAAAATAAGTCTTAAATAAACATTTATATTGACTTGCCTCGCAGCGCTCCATTGGAATGCGAAAATGTGCTGAAATCAAAAATAAATCGTACCTTCTCCCTCAAAAAAACCCTGAAAAGTAGAAACTGAATAAAAATTAATATTGGAAACTGTCCAAGGTCAATTTCTATTAGCATTTTGTACAGTAAAAGGGAGAATAATTCAGAAATACCAGCATGTGATATTAGGCGTCATGATAATTTTACTTAAAAAAAGGAGGTGCCGTGTATCATGACTAAGCTACTCATTTGGAAATGCTATCATGCCTTAATACACATATATAGGTCCTACAAACAAAATGGCACCATAGAGGTTTTGTCCCTTTTAGTGGTACCGATATCTGACTTGGCCCATGGACTAAATGAGGAAAGTTTCTGCCAGACAAATTCATCAGATTAAAAGAGCAGCTGCTAAAATGCCATTACAAAGCAGCAAACGGGTATTTGAAGCTGCTGGTGCCTCTGGAGTTCCACGAACCTCAAGGTGTAGAATCCTCCAGAGGCTTGCAGTTGTGCATAAACCTACTATTTGGCCACCTGTAACCAGTGCTCACAAACAGAAACAGTTGCAGTGGGCCCAGAAATGCATGAAGACAAATTTTCAAACAGTCTTGTTTACTGATGAGTGCCATGCAACCCTGGATGGTCCACATGGATGGAGTAATGGATGGCCACCGTGTCCCAACAAGGCTGCAACATCACCAAGGAAGTGGTGGAATCATGTTTTGGGCCGGAATCATAAGGAGAGAGAGCTGGTAGGCCCCTTTAGGGTCCCTGAAGGTGTGAAAATGACCTCAGCAAAGTATATAGCGTTTCTGACTGACCGCTTTCTTCCATGGTACAAAAAGAGCCATGCCTTCTGTAGCAAAATTATCTTCATGCATGACGATGCATGCTGCAAAGAATACCTCTGTGTCATTGGCTGCTATGGGCATAAAAGGAGAGAAACTCATGGTGTGGCTCCCATCCTCCCCTGACCTCAATCCTATTGAGAACCTTTGGAGCTAAGGCTGCCACGGTAGAGGAATTTCCCCTGCAGTGATGGTGGATAGCTCAATACCGCGATACGTGGTATTATTGCAAATGGTTTTAGGACCCTGTGGTCTCGTAATTTAAACAGGGTTCATAACTTATGTGGCAAACAATGGGCACTGTGAGAAACTTGCTGCAGCTCCGCTCTCAACGTTATGTGCGTGTGTGACAATTGTGTAGAGCTCCCGTCTAACTAGGCATGAACTGCTGATTCTGTTAAAAAAAAAAAAAAAAAAAAAAAAAATCATTTTCATAAAGCAGTGGCGGGCGAGAACTCCAGTATTTCAGCTATGGTGTGTGTGTGGACTGGAGACTGTAGCGACATTCAGCTCATTTAAACAGGACAGTCTCCGTACAGGACCCTGCATGGCTCTTGTCTCCATGATTTTTATTTTTAATCCATTTTGGAATAAGGCTGTAACATAACAATGTGGAAAAAGTGAAGCGCTGTGAAGACTTTCAAGATGCCCTGTATCTTGATTTCAGTAAATATGACCTCCGAATGCTGCATATTCAACAAATGACCATTTTCAGTTCTTTACAACCAATAAAATGTTTTGAAACTCTGTTGTGCATAATAATTTGGAACAGTGCATTTTATTTTTTTATTTTTCAAAAAAAAAATTATCATTGGGAGAGTGTTCAATAAAATTTGAATTATGCTCTAATGGTGAATGACTTGAAAATTATACCGACTGTCATTTACATCAACTATTTTGAGAAATCAGAGACAAGTGTCATTTGCATAATAATTTGGAACGCGGTGTAGTGGTTAGAACTATTACCTCACACCAAGATGGTCCTGTGCTTGAATCAATGAGCTGGCCAGCTCTTCTGTGTGTATTCTGACTCTCATCCCACCTCCCGGAGACCCAAAAAGGATCAAGTGGCTTGACATTTGCTTTTGTGCTCACCGGCCGCTGTAGCTAGTGGTTTTATCAAGTAGCTGCGCACCATTTTTAGTCACCGTGAGTTTGTGGTTGGAAAGTTGTTTTTCCTCAATCAAGGTTGATTAAAGGTTGGTGTTTCCTCCTCAAATAAACTGAGCGTTAGGTTAGCAAACCAGTTTGACTCATTTTTATAAAAACAAAAACCTGCAGCTATACTTAAAACTTTTAAACCTAGCACATCCAGAGTTTTGAGTATTCAGGAGCAATCTCAGGGTGCTTTCACACCTAACCCATCTGATCCAGACTTTTGTGATTTTTATTTTGATCCAGACCAAAATTTTAGGTGTGAGATTTCCCCCAAACCATGGTCTGAACCAAAGAGCTTAAACTTGGTCCAGCAAAAAGAGGTGGTGTCGGTCCAGATCAAACTGAACCTTGGTCTGGTTCATTTAGAGAGTCAAGGCAATTTAAAGAAAGATTCAGACATGGCTTCCATGAGGAAGCCATTCAGACCTGGTAGACCCAAACGTATAGTGAGGGTGTGCTGGGAGCGTCTGGCTGAGGCCCCTGTCCGGGAGGTCTTCAGCTCCCACCTCCGGAAGAACTTCAACCACATTCCGAGGGAGTCTGGAGACATGGAGTCTGAATGGGCCATGTTCTCCGCCTCTGTTGTTGAAGCGGCGGCCCAGAGCTGCAGCCGCAAGGTGGTCGTGCATCTCGTGGTGGCAACCCCCGAACCAAGTGGTGGACACCAGTGGTGAGGGGGGCCATTAAGCTGAAGAAGGAGTCCTATCAGGCTTGGTTGGCTTGTGGGACTCCCGAAGCAGCTGAAGTGTACCGGCAGGCCAAGCAGAGTGCAGCTCGGGTGGTTGCTGAAGAAAAAACCCGGGTATGGGAGGAGTTCGGTGAGGCCATGGAACAAGACTTTCGGTTGGCCTCAAAGAGATTCTGGCAAACTGTTCGGCGGCTCAGGAGGGGAAAGCAGCTCCCCGTCCACACTGTGTATGGTGCGGATGGGACACTGTTGACTTCGACTGGGGATATCGTCGGGCGGTGGAAGGAATACTTCGAGGATCTCCTCAATCCCACTGATAACGCCTTCCACAGAGGAAGCAGGGTTTGGGGACGAGGGGGATGACTCGCCTATCGCAGGGGCTGAGGTCGCCAAGGTGGTTAAAAATCTCCTTGGTGGCCGGGCCCCGGGGGTGGACAAGATTCGCCCCGAGTACCTCAAGGCCCTGGATGTTGTTGGGCTGTCATGGTTGACACACCTCTGCAACATTGCGTGGAGGTCGGGGGCAGTGCCTTTGGCATGGCAAACCGGGGTGGTGGTTCCTCTCTTCAAAAAAGGGGACCGGAGGGTGTGCTCCAACTTTAGAGGGATCACACTCCTCAGCCTCCCTGGGAAGGTCTATGCCAAGGTACTGGAGAGGAGAGTCCGGCCGTTGGTCGAACCTCGGATTCAGGAGGAGCAATGTGATTTTCATCCTGGCCGTGGCACATCGGACCAGCTCTTTACCCTCTTGAGAATTCTTGAGGGTTCGTGGGAGTTTGCCCAACCAGTTTACATGTGTTTTGTGGACTTGGAGAAGGCATTTGACGCGTCCCTCGTGGATTTTTGTGGGGGGTGGTTCGGGAGTATGGGGTATCGGGCTTGTTGTTACGAGCTATTCGGTCTCTGTACAACCGTTGTGAGAGTTTGGTTTGTATTGCCAACACTCGGTCGGAGTCATTCCCAGTGAGAGTTGGACTCCGCCAGGGCTGCCCTTTGTCACCGATCCTGTTCATAATTTTTATGGACAGGATTTCTAGGCGCAGCCAGGGAATGGAGGGTGTCATGCTTGGTGACCACAGGATCTCATCTCTGTTGATTGCAGATGATGTTGTCCTGTTGGCTTCATCCAGCAATGACCTACAGCTCTTGCTGGGACGGTTTGCCGCTGAGTGTGAAGCGGCTGGGATGAGAATCAGCACCTCCAAGTCCGAGTCCATGGTCCTCAGCCGGAAAAAGGTGGATTGTCCTCTCCGGGTTGGGGACAGGCTCCTGCCCCAAGTGGAGGAGTTTAAGTATCTTGGGGTCTTGTTCACGAGTGAGGGGAAAATGGAGCGAGAGATCGACAGACGGATTGGAGCAGCATCTGCAGTGATGCGGACGTTGTACCGGTCTGTTGTGGTGAAGAGGGAGCTTAGTTCTAAGGCAAAGCTGTCGATTTACCAGTCAATCTACGTTCCTACTCTCACCTATGGTCACGAGCTTTGTGTAATGACTGAAAGAACGAGATTGCGGATACAAGCGGCTGAAATGAGCTTTCTCCGTAGGATTGCTGGACTCACCCTCAGAGATAGGGTGAGGAGCTCAGTCATCCGGGAGAGGCTCAGAGTAGAACCGCTGCTCCTCCACATTGAAAGGAGTCAGTTGAGGTGGTATGGGCATCTGATTAGGATGCCTCCTGGACGCCTCCCACTTGAGGTGTTTCAGGCACGTCCCACTGGGAGGAGACCCCGGGGCAGACCCAGGACTCGGTGAAGAGACTATGTCTCCCAGCTGGTCTGGGAACGCCTTGGTATCCCCTCTGAAGAGCTGGAGCAGGTGGCTGGGGAGAGGGAAGTCTGGGCTTCTCTGCTTGAACTGCTGCCTCTGCGACCCGGACCTCCAGAAAAGCGGTAGAAGATGGATGGATGGATGGATGGATTCAGACTGTCAAACCAAACACAAAGTTAAGGCAGGCGATAAGAGGGAAAATAAGCCATGGTAGCCCTCAGACAGGAAATATGGCTGTTGGCGGCATAAATAGTCACTTAGAAAAAATCATAAAAATGCAGAAAGTTTGCAGATATTTTTGGAGAGGGTGAGACAGTTTATGAATAAAATTAACAACCAACACCACCTGAAAATGATCACTGCTGATAAGATGGACAAACTTCCTTTTAATGAAACCTGGGTAAGATTCTAACCTCACTGAACAAGTTGACTGACTAATATGGAGTCTTAACCAATTTACACTTAGTGCAGTTATTGTATAGCTGCAGGAAAAACTTGGGAGGGTGAATAGTATGTTTGCTAACTCCCGCTCTGTGCTAACAACCCAGACATCATCACAGCAAGACGTAGGTGTGTCACGTAAAGTTTAGTTCACTTGGAAAAGCAGCAGTGTGGAACCAAACCTGACTGGACTAGATGTAAACGATGGAACAAAAGCCGGAACTGTGGTCCAGACCTTGGTGTGGCCTTTCAGGTGTGGAAACGCTCTGAAGCTCATGTCCACAAATTCTGTCAGCATAGCAGCCATGTTTACAGGCACACTGATAAACCAGTTAGAATTGGTTTTCTGGACTTAAAGGATTATTCAGGTAGTTTTGTAAACAGACTTAATTGGGTAAAGGCCATTATCTGGTTTTGAGGAATTTTGCCCAGTAATTAGTTTTTCAGTGCATGTTAGCTGGTTATTGCTCGCTGCTATTTTAGGATTATCGTCTCCATTTGTTTTTCCAGAAATGGGACTTTATAAATTTCAAGGAAGTTTATTTTTCCAAAGTTTTGGAGCTTTTCTTGTGAATTTGACTTTTTTTTCCCCCCTCATCAATTTACTTTTCTAATTGTAAATAGCTAACTTTTTCTTTGTAAAGGTAGAGTTTTTCACCTTAATTTTGCAGCTTTTCTCATAAGTTGGACTGTTTTTCCTCAAAAATTTTGACATTGGATTCTTATACATGACCAAATTTGTCCATTTGTGACTTTTTTTTTTTTGTGAATTCTGGGACTTGATAAATTCAGTAAAGTGTAATTTGACATTTAATGAAATAAAATGGTTTGGGGAAAGAAGTGAATATGCGAATATCAGCTTTGCAAACTAATGCCAGTGAGAGGAAAGCTTTTTTGGATCATTGAATATTTGGGTAAAGCACTTTTTTTCCCTAAATAAATCTGAAACTTGGGGGAAAAATATAAAATAAATTTGTAAATCTTTTAATCATAAATTTGAAACTATCAAAAATTTGACTTCTTTACAAATGTGCAACTTGGTTATGGCAAATTCTTAGTGTTTTATCATAATCACATTGGTGAATTTGCTCATTTTTGCTTGCAAGCAAGTTTTTACCTTTGTCTTTAAATAGCATTATACCCAAATATTATTCAAACATTCATTACACTCATATTTGGTTTTAAAATTATCTTTTACAATAAAAAAAAATTGCAAATTAAGGAAAGAAAATCCAGTTTAACAAAAATGTAAACTGAATAAATTTGCAACTACATGAAAACCTTTTTTTTTTTTTAATTTCCATGACAAATTTCAACTTTGGGGGAAAATTCTGCATTTACAATTAAAATGCAAATTTTTATGGAAATGATAATAAATTTGAGAATTTCTCAGGTTTACAAAATGTACAAATTTACGACAAAAATTACAAATTTATATAAAGTTAAATATTCAAGAAAATGCCACATTTCTGGGAAAAAAAAGATGGAGTTTATTCAGGAAGATGGAAAACTGCAGGATTAGTCTTGATCGCTTCAAAATCTCAGAACACCAAAGATGTTTTTTGGGGTAGCACTACTTTTAAATTTCCGAGATAGCTTACATTTACCGTTTGTCTCATAGAAATAGAATACAGGTCAGGACTGAATTTGACGGTGTTTGGCTGGTGAGCCAGTGTGCTGATGTCGAGCCCTGATCCTGCCACAGCCTCACATTTTAACAGCTGGGAACATCTGTCTTACATGTCCCTCTATCCTTCTTGGCAACAAAAAATGCCATGTAAATCCAGTTTTTATGTATATGCACAGATAATCAATGGAAGTACTGTGTATTTTTTTCTTTGTATGCTTATATACTGTATATGGTACCACACCCCCCCAAGGTGATCTACTCCCAGTCATAATTAATCATGTTCTAATGACTGACTTGTAAATGATACTGTGATATGAATGTTATTTTTGGAGGGAGGGGCTGGTAGAATGTTCTCGTTTCACACCAGCACACGACAGGCAGAGGTGGCTGCAGGAGCCAGAAACTGGACTCCAGTTAAGTAGCACGACCTCATGAAGTTAGTCAGTCAGATCCACGAGTAAGAAAATGTCTATTGATAAAGTTACTTAATTAGTGGATAATGTTGCCAGGTTGAGAGGCTTTTTCATAAATCATACCCTTTTTTGTAAATTGGAAAAAAATAAAATGCATAAATTAGAATTTTTCTAATAAGTGTGTGTTTATTTTTTATTAAATCGGTTTCTTTCTGTCCACAAGATTGTGCAAAAAGCGCCACACTGATCTTGATTTTAAAAAAAACAAACAAAAACAAAACAGAGGTGGCCCTTGGGCTACAGAAGAACCCATTAGAATTTTGAGGTGACCCGGGTCTGGATGTCAGGTGATCACTTAATTTTAACGCTGCCAGATAGATGGATGGATTGGTAGAGGTATGTGCTGGAGGGCACTCAGAGTGCATACCTCCACCCAGGCCCCATCTCACAATGTTAAAGGAAGTGATGAAATGATCCAGAATCTGCATCCTGACCCAGATTGGGTCGTCTGTAGGCCACGAGTCGCCTTTGAAACCAGTCCGGTAGTTTTTGTGTAATCCTGCAGACCTTGGCAGAGGTGTGGCCTCTCCTGAGTGCCTTCTAGGTTTTTTTTTTCTCAAATTTGTCTTTTTATAATACTGCTTTTCTAATAAATTTGAAAGTTTGTGATGAAATTGTTACTTTTTCTTTACATGTAACCCATAAATTTAAACAATAATTTCAATTTTTATTTCAAATAATATAAATTACCAAATACAGTGGACTAAAATGACTGCAGATGCAGTTATTTTCTGTTTATTACAGTATAAACAAGCATATTTCCAGTCAGTTTATAGTGACAGAACCATCAAACATATCTGAGTAAAACTCCAGGTTTTTCTTCAAGAACGTGACCAGTTCCTCCCACCTCTGTTGTGTTACGTTTGTTATGACCCTGGAGGCAGATGAGCGTCAGCCAACCCCTCCACCACCGAAAACACCACAGCAGGCTGCATGGCAACATTTTTAATCATACATGTGATATGTCAGATTTATTTCTGTTTCTCTGTTGTAAACTTCAAGAAAAGTGTCATTATCTTTTGTAATATAAATTGAAATGTACATGTAGGATTACATAATACACTGAAGTCTTTAAGGGGAATGCTCAGAGTTGGGACCCTTTCATTACATATAATTTTTATTCTTATGAACAAATGATCAGTATTTATTAACCTTTTTAAAAAAAAAAAAAAATCATCCACTACATTGTGTTAATTTTTGTCTTGTGTGGTTGTTCCAGTGTGTTGAGTGTTTGGACTGAAGTGGTATGTTGTTGGGTTCAATGATTTTATGGCAATAAAGGTGTTCTTTGTGCTTTTTTTTTTTTCCTTTAAAAAAATCAGCTGATGTTCCATTGCAGTGTTGACAGAATTTGTACATTTAAACTCGTTACAAATGTTGAGCTGGATCATAACTCAGGGCATTTAGGAATCGGCACAATGCTCAGTTTGAATAGTTTCCACTGTGCATTTTATATGAACTTAAAGCGTACCTGTGGTGGTCGTGAAAAAAAAGATATTCTATTGAGCCCCTGTCTCACGTTCTAGTTCAAGTTTAAGTTCAAGTTCAAAGAACTAAAATGAGTAGAAAATAAATGCTTAAATTCAGTGGGTCGTCTCGTCTGATCTGAGCTCGTAATGGCCGCCAGACAGCCGATGATTCTAAAACTATATACAGAGCGGCAGACACTCGGCGCTCTTGTAACAACAAAAACATACAATGCGATATGGATATCGCAACATGGCGGAATGTAAAGCCTTTGGATGTCTCAATAATAAGCGAAAAAACAAAGAGAAACACTTCTTTTGTGTACCCAAACCCAGCTCACCTTGTCAGAAGATCGTAGCGGAAAAGTGCACAGACGAATCCTTTCAGACGAAATTGCATTGTGTGTGAGGACCACTTTGTCACTTTCACCCTCAGAAGACCTTTCTGGCTCAAACCTGTAGCCATGTTGGACGAATTCTTCCGCGTCATGGCTGCGCGCAGAGTTTTCATTGGCTGGCCATGCCTGCGGTCATATTTGCATATTTCTCTGGTGGTATATTATAACCCATAAATTGGCTGGCAATAATTATTTAACGAAATAACGAATACTTTGCCTGATGTTTGCCTAATGTTTTCAAGTTGAATGCATTTAGACGACCACCACAGGTACGCTTTAAAGATGAGGTCTGTTCAAGTTAGTCTTTGGACCCTGTTCTGACAATCTAAAGTCGAGTGTCAAAGGTGCAAAGCTCAGCTGTGGACATGGAAGCATGTCCAAATCCATTTTGCTTTTATGGCAGCAGCAAAAAATCAAAAACGTACCAGTGGTAATTGCAAAGGGGTTGAACAACTAATTAATCAGAGATGCGTTGTTGGTGGAACATGGAAAAACCCGATCCAGTTGGCTGTTCTCACCTTCAGCATGCAGGGCTGCAGGATTATGCAAATGTATGAGGAAAGAAGTCACAAATTTATGCGGGGAAAATTTATAAGAAAAAAGTTACAACTGAACAAAAATGGAAGCAAATTTATGAGGAAAAGTTACAAATTTACGAGGAAAAAAAATTACTTGGAAACAAGAAAAATTTTGAAAATTAACAAGGAAAAAAGTCATAAATTTGAGGAAAGAAATTAGAAAGTTTCAAATTAACAGAAAAGTAACAAATGTATGAGTAAGTAAGTTGAAAATCTGAGAAAAAGGTCCCAAATCTATGAAGAAAAACTGAAAGTTTACAGTTTAAAAAAAAAAAAAAAAAAGTTGAACATTTTTGAGAAAGTTCCAAATTTACAAGAAAAATGTTGCAAATTTTAGATGGAAGAAGTTACAAATTTGCAAGGAAAAACTTGCAGGATTACAGAAAAAAAACTGGCAAATTAACGAGTTCCAAAATTACAAGACAAAGTTCACAAATTTCCAAGAAAAAAGTTACAATTTTAACAAAAAAAAGCGAACTAGTTTTTAAGAAAAGTTCCAAATTTACAAGAAAAAAGTGACAAATTTATGAGAAATTTGCAAGTTTACAGTGAAAGTGACAAAATTTGTTTAAAATTTTCAAGAAAAGTGCATTAAATTGTATCTGATGGGACTAAGTGACATCAAGTCAACTGACAGGACACATTTACAAATATTTGAGACCTACTGTAATATAGTCCTTGAAATTTAATCATTTTGGCGTTTTGTGACCCGTTCAGACACAAAATGATCTTAGGAGCTATGATGTTGGGGGCAACTTGCACTTGGGGGGGGGGGGCATCTTTCAGGGCAAATTGGTGGTGGGTGAAGGGCCAGACCAAGAGCAGGCCAGTAGATCAAAATGAAAAGTTGCAAGGACCCAATGTACTCTCCAAAGGAGTCACATGAATCCGTCCAGTGGGCGCACCACTTGCAGGAGGGATTTGGTGCTGTGGGAACCCAGTGGCAGTCTCAGCTACTGTGACTTTAGAGGTACTTTTTGTGGAGCAGAGGTGCATTGTCAGAAAATGCAACAACATAGTAATGTGCGACATCATGCCTACGCTGTGCTAGCTCCAAATGAGTCACCTTCTTTGAGTGTAATGTGCGCACAGTCAATGTCTTCTTAGATGGTGAAGGTGCAAAGCATAGGAGACAATGTGCTGACAGAAACTAACAGAACCACTGGTGCAAGGGGCAAATGCACACTTTAGCTTGTCATAATGGGGCCCTTTATGTTTGAGTGATCCGAGACACCAAACCATAGTCGCAAGTCTCTGAATTGGAAGATTTACAGGATGGTAGAGAGACTTGCCATGATGTGGTTTGCAGACGTGACACTGATAAAAAGGCAGGAGACAGAATTGAAGATGCTAAGATTCTCTTTGGGAGTGACTGGGAGGGACAGGATTAGAAATGAGTCTATCAGAGGGACAACCCAGGCTGAGCTGTGTGGAGACAAAGTAAGAGTCAAGGCTGAGATGGTTTGGACGTGCAGAGGAGGGGTAGTGGAGATACTGGACAAAGAATGTTGAAGATGGAGCTGGCAGGGAGGAGAAGAGGAAGACCACAGAAGATTGATGGATGTAGTGAAGGAGGACGTGGAGAGGGCTGGCATGACAGAAGACTATGCAGGGGATATTGTGAGATGAAGGCAGATGATCCGCTGTGGCCACCCCTGCAGGGAGCTCAGGTTTGTGAACATACTGAAAAGATTTGTATTTGCACAGAATTTGTGAAGCCACCAAGATTCAGCTGAAGGAAGAAGGTCTTAAGAGAAACTCATTTGAAAAGTGATGTAAAGTGGGCAGTAGACTCCCAACTAGAACTGTCAGGACATCAGATTTTTCCAACACAGCAGGGCCTTAAATGCTTTGTACATAACATTGTTCCTGTTGGAAATGTGAAAATTAATAATCTTACAGGTCAAATTGTCTTTAACCTTTTTCTTGAAATCCTGTATGTATAATTCTACAAAATGAACAACTACTCTATAGACTAAAAAAGCAACTGAAGCCCAACATATTGGTTGGGCTTTAACTAGGGCGGCACAATTAATCACAATTGCAATGTCAGTCTGCAATTATTGGACTGCACAAAATACTATGATTTCAGCTTAACAAACGTTATTTTGTAAACTACACATTTGCATATTGATTTTTTTTTTTTTTAAACTTAATATTTGAGTTGAGAAATTGATATTTCAAAATGATCAGTCCTGCATTTAATAAAGCAGACTTATGACACCATCGGTTTAAATAACATGTACTGTATATAATAGAAATAGCACATCACAAAATTGTCTTAAATGGCACAGCCTGAGTATTAACGTAATCACACACTGTCATCACTGTTACTGTCAAAATCGGAATATCACAAGACCCCCAAGTCTGAATAAGCTGTACAATGATTCCAACTGTAGTCATGCTGAGTTTTACTTGAAAGTACTTCAACATCTTTAAGGGAAGATGAACTCAAATTATGGTACAATTTAGATTTAGAATCTGTTTTGACTCATTTCATCGAAGACCTAAGTAAAAATCCCCCCCCCCCCCCCCAAATGTAAGGAATTCCACAAATGGTGACATACAAAGCTGTCGAGTTTAATATTTGGGTCTTTCTTACTTTTCATGTGATAAATGTCATTAAATAACTGAAAATATCAGGAATAGGTGTGTGATGATTAAAAAATGTTGAGTGCTAGATTATCCCAGAGATGATGATTAACAGTGTTATCATACCTGCCAACTACTCCGGTTTTGCTGTAATGGTTCCGGTTTTCAAGACCCCATTCTGGGTTACGGCTTTATTAATCAAAATTACAGTTTTTCACTAAAAATTCAGTCAAAAATTTTAAATCGTAAAAAAAACACGAAAGCAATTCCAAACATGAGATCGCTAGGAATCGTATCTAAATTTAGAACATAGCAATTGTGCTGTTCGATACCACTGATTTCCGATCCGATACTGAGTAAAATTCAGGCTGGTATCGGCGATACCGATATTTTATGCAACTACACCTAATATGTCTTTTAAATCTAAAAAAAAAACGCATGACGCACTTACCCAGGCGGAAGAAAAAGTAGTCCCACCAACCGCGTGTCACTTAGACAACATCTCAATAGTTTAGTTACTTTTCACCGTGTTGTGGCGGAAGGAAATAAGGCATGGCGAACTTAAGTTCAAAAGGATGTTTTATTCATCCACCATCACGAGACTCGCTCCAGTGCTGTGAAAATACACTGGAGCGAGCCCTCAGCAAACAGGCAATGAGTGTGATCAAAAGCAGTAGTCAGAGAGAGAGCAAGCGATATTCAGTCACTTATATACCCAGCTAGACAATGCATGCATGGCACATTAGCATCACAGTACAGCAGGAATGCATGGGACATTTACATGAGAGTCACGCATATCAATAGCAAAATTACTGGCAGGAAGGAGAGGCTGACTAATGACATCAGTCCATAAATCTCACTGTTAATGCTAATTGCTCCAGCTGAGCGCTCTGATTGTCCGTAGGCTGTGGGGGACACCCACAGTGTTCCTGTTAAGGATATATACTTGCCTCCATTAGAAACGCACCCCCCATACACATATGGTACAATGTGCATTAATGGTATTCCCAATTTTTATTTTGTATATTTTGATTTAGAAATGGGAGGTCTGATTGCTAGGGTGTTTTGTTTTTCTTTCTAAGTACAGAATTCTGTGTACAGGCCACACCTTAAAATTTGAGTGTTGAGCAGAGTCCCATACTCAGAGTCACGCTTGACTGAAATTTTGAGTTGTGGTGAATAGCCTATATAAGGCCAGTATAAAAAAACACCAAAAGGTTTCTTCCAGCTCGAAATGCCGAGACTCACGACGCAGCAGAGAGAACGTGCCATTGGCATGTTAAGGGCGGGTCTCAGTCATAGTGCAGTTGCCCGGCAAATGCTGGCGAGCCGCATGATCCTGTCCTGAGGGATCCTCTCCCACTCCTCCTGTACGGCCTGGACGAGTTCACGCTGCATACGTGGAGCTGGTTGACGTTGGGCAATAGCTGTCTTAAGCTGGTCCCAAAGATGCTCAATGGGCGACAAATCAGGGGAGTAAGCAGTCCAATTCATAACAGAGATGTCATTTTGGCGCAGGAAATCCAAAGTAAGCCGAGCTGAATGCGGACGGTCATTATCTTGTATTGATTCATGACACTTCTGAATTTCGAGTGGTTGTATGCAATGCACTAAATAAACGTCTTAAATTGATCCAAATTTGTTCAAAATTAATTCACGTGGGGTTAATAAGTCCTTCTTCGATAATGTATTTCCTGGAATAAAACAAATAAATGTATCCCTGGTTATGCCCAGAAATCTTACCCGTGCGTTTTTAATGGAGGCAAGTATGTGTGTATATATATGTATACTCACTGCTCTTGTTTTTCTCTTGCCTTCTGATTATTGCTCTGAGTGTTGCTATCCCTGTGCTGTTGCAATCCTGGAATTTCCCCATTGTGGGACTAATAAAGGCTTATCTTATCTTATACTTTACCTCAAATGGCTTAAGTATCAAAAGTATCGATATTTTGATTTGAGAATCCAATTTAGAGCATAAAGATCCGGTATCAGAAGTATCAATATTTCAGGATCGATCCGCACATCACTACATAGCAACACGTGATGGCGGCCGGGATGGTCACACTTTTTCAGTGCTGAGACAAAGTTGCTGATTTTGCCACTAAAATAACTAACCAACAGCGAATATCGGATCAACATTTGTGACGCACACGCACAGGCTGAATTTCCACCTTGGTTGAACCAGCTTTTGAAGTAGAAATGCCCCTTTATTCGCCTTTCACCGGGCTCTGTGAGTAAACTGAGTAGCGTTTCTTTTCGTGGTTCGCTGCTACGCTTTACCTGAAGCGTTTGCTAAGCTAACGCTATTGAGGGTATTGAGGTTTCTATTCTCGCGCGAAATCCCGGAGAGGCGTGCGCACATGGCGAGATGTAAACACGATGTAAACTGCTGCAGACGTTCGCATGGCTGCACTTCAACCCTGGCAAATGGACCATGGATTCGACATCTAAAGGGAGAATACATTTTATATAATGCCTAAGATTCTGAAGAACATGTGCTGTGTCATTGCAAGCCTTGTCATGCTTGGTGTATCATGTAAACACATAAAATATCAGAGCGATTTTGCCGTCTTTTACGCACGTGTCTGTTATACAGTGCTAGTATACCCTGCTGATATTTCTAGTCGTCTAGCTGATGTGATCATCAGCGTTGGTTTGTCTTTGTTAGCAAGATAACTCAAAAAGTTATGGATAGATTTTCATGAAATGTTCACAGATTGTCAGAAATGGGGTATCCTACAGATGATTAGATTTTGGTGGTGATCCGGATCACCGTCTGGATCCAGGAATTTTTTAAAGGATTTTTTTTTTTTTTTAACATTGCGAGATAGGGCCATTTTCAATATTTTATTTATGATGTTAAACACTGTATGGTGGGAACTGTGGCACTTGACGGAGGTCTGCGCTCTCCGAGTGCTTTTCTAGTATTCATAATACATCACATCTGGCCTGTTCGAAGTTCTATGCAGTGTTAAGATAAGTCTTTTGAATGCAAATTGAATGAATGAATGAATCTTTATTTCGGATAGATTAAAAGTAAAGATTAAAAAGAAACAGAATAATATAACAAAGGCGAAAAAAATCCAACAAGGTCAAATTAAACAATAACTCCTCTGATTATACAGTTCAACATAAGTTATCTGAAATGGGTGATGGTTGAAGCCACAGCTTATATTGCCCACCCATATTCCATCCAAGAATTCAAAAGAAAAACAAAACAAGAGCGATTACAATTCAGAACAAAGCTAAAACAAAATGTGACCCAAAAAAAAAAACAGCTACAACACAACACAGACTGGATATGACAATCCTTATGTGATTTTACATGTCATCTTGTATATATGTTTGGAGTATTTCTTCCTTTAGTTTTTGTTTAAATTGTCCAAGCGTTGTACATAATTTTAATTCAGGTCCAAAATTGTTCCATAATCTGACTCCTTGCACTGAAACAGTGTTGCTTGGTGGTAGTTCTCACTGAAGGTTTTTGAAATATACATGTTCCTCTGAAATGATATTGTTTCTCCCTTATTTGGAACAGCTTTTGGATATTTGCGGGCAGTGATAGATTCTTAGCTTTAAACATTATTACTGCAGTTTTAAAGTCAACTAGATCTTTCAACTTGAGAGCTTTTAATTTAAGAAAAAGTGGGTTTGTTGGTTCCCTGTAAGCAGCTTTGTTTATTATTCTAATAGCGCTCTTCTGAAGCATAAAGACTGGATACAGTGGGGCAAAAAAGTATTTAGTCAGCCACCAATTGTGCAAGTTCTCCCACTTAAAAGTTGAGAGAGGTCTCCAATTTTCATCATAGGTATACCTCAACTATGAGAGACAAAATGAGAAAAAAAAATCCAGAAAATCACATTGTCTGATTTTTAAATAATTTATTTGCAAATTATGGTGGAAAATAAGTATTTGGTCACCTACAAACAAGCAAGATTTCTGGCTCTCACAGACCTGTAACTTCTTCTTTAAGAGGCTCCTCTGTCCTCCACTCGTTACCTGTATTAATGGCACCTGTTTGAACTCATTATCAGTATAAAAGACACCTGTCCACAACCTCAAAAAGTCAGACTCCAAACTCCACTATGACCAAGACCAAAGAGCTGTCAAAGGACACCAGAAACAAAATTGTAGACCTGCACCAGGCTGGGAAGACTGAATCTGCAATAGGTAAGCAGCTTGGTGTGAAAAAATCAGCTGTGGGAGCAATTATTAGAAAATGGAAGACATACAAGACCACTGATAATCTCCCTCGATCTGGGGCTCCACGCAAGATCTCACCCCGTGGGGTCAAAATGATCACGAGAACGGTGAGCAAAAATCCCAGAACCACACGGGGGGACCTAGTGAATGACCTGCAGAGAGCTGGGACTAAAGTAACAGGCTACCATCAGTAACACACTACGCCGCTAGGGACTCAAATCCTGCAGTGCCAGACGTGTCCCCCTGCTTAAGCCAGTACATGTCCAGGACCGTCTGAAGTTTGCTAGAGAGCATTTGGATGATCCAGAAGAGGATTGGGAGAATGTCATATGGTCAGATGAAACCAAAATAGAACTTTTTGGTAAAAACTCAACTTGTCGTGTTTGGAGGAGAAAGAACACCATACCTGCTGTGAAGCATGGGGGTGGAAACATCGTGCTTTGGGGCTGTTTTTCTGCAAAGGGACCAGGACGACTGATCCATGTAAAGGAAAGAATGAATGGGGCCATGTATCGTGAGATTTTGAGTGAAAACCTCCTTCCATCAGCAAGGGCATTGAAGATGAAACGTGGCTGGGTCTTTCAGCATGACAATGATCCCAAACATACCGCCCGGGCAACGAAGGAGTGGCTTCGTAAGAAGCATTTCAAGGTCCTGGAGTGGCCTAGCCAGTCTCCAGATCTCAACCCCATAGAAAATCTTTGGAGGGAGTTGAAAGTCCGTGTTGCCCAGCGACAGCCCCAAAACATCACTGCTCTAGAGGAGATCTGCATGGAGGAATGGGCCAAAATACCAGCAACAGTGTGTGAAAACCTTGTGAAGACTTACAGAAAACGTTTGACCTCTGTCATTGCCAACAAAGGGTATATAACAAAGTACTGAGATGAACTTTTGTTATTGACCAAATACTTATTTTTCACCATAATTTGCAAAGAAATTCTTTAAAAATCCTTCAATGTGATTTTCTGGATTTTTTTTTTCTTATTTTTCTCTCATAGTTGAGGTATACCTATGATGAAAATTGGAGACCTCTCATCTTTTAAGTGGGAGAACGTGCACAATTGGTGGCTGACTAAATACTTTTTTACCCCACTGTGTATGTTTGTTTTATATGTATTTCCCCATACTTCAGTACAATATGTCATGTATGGGAGTATTAATGAATGATACAAAGTATATAATGTGGGTTGATTCAGCAAATATTTCGCTCTGTGTATTATTGCAATTGATTTAGATATTTTACCTTTAATATAATTAATATGTGACTTCTATGTCAAATGCTAATATTTGTTTGATACTGCGGCCCCTGGACCCCAGCTAGCTACTAGGCTTTTCAGGTTTGAAAGTTGAAGAAATATGAGGTTGTTAGCTACATTTAACTAGATTTAATGCTAATATTTGTTTGGCAAATATTAGCATTATTATTATTAGCATTAGCATTATTAGCATTAGCATCGGCCCCTGGACCCCAGCTAGCTACTAGGCTTTTCAGGTTTGAAAAGTTGGCAGGTATGTGTTATTGTTGATGATGTCATGAAGACACGTTTAGACCACGAATATGATGGTAACCCAGCCAACATGTCCAGGTGGGCCCACCATAGATGAGATCTGGGCAGTCTAATGGGTCCCATGTGGGTTGGTCCCATCTGTCTGCCCACAGGGACTTTACCTGTGGGACAGGCAGGTAAACCCACATGGGTTTCAAATGGGTGAGGAGGTTTGAGTAACTTGTGCCAAGGGCAAAATTACGAGAGAAAAAAAGTCACGTTTATGAGGAAAAATGTGAAAATTTACAAGAAAAAAAGTTAAAAATTAACAAAAACAGTAGCAAATTTATGAGGGAAAAAGTGAAAATTTAGAAAGTTACAAATTTACAGGGGAAAAAAATTGTAAAATTAAAAGAAAAAATTTTAAAATTTACCATGAAAAAAAGTCACAAATTTGAGGAAAAAAATCAGAAAAAGTTGCAAATTAACAAAAAAAAAGTAACAAATTTATGAGTAAATAAGTTGAAAATCTGAGAAAAAAGTCCCAGATTTATGAAGAAAAGCTGTAAGTTTACAGTTAAAAAAAAAAAAAGCTGAGCATTTTTGAGAAAGTTCCAAATTTACAAGAGAAATGTTGCAAATTTAAGATGAAAAAGTCACAAATTTACAAGAAAACAGCAAATTTACAAGCTCAGATAATAATCTGCTATTGAATACAAAAAAAACCTCTATTGATTTTAGGAAGCATAGCAGTGAGCCACCTCCTCTATATATAGGCAAGGAGTGTGCAGAGAGGGTGGAGGCTTTTAAGTTTCTGGGTGTTCATATTTCTCACAACCTTACCTGGGCAGTTAACACCATAGCTACGATAAAAAAGGTTCAACAATGTCTACATTTTCTGAGGCTCCTCAAGAGGAATGGCCTGAATGCACAGCTGCTGGTTTTATTTTATCGCTCTGCTCTTGAGAGCATTTTGTCATATGGCATCACGGTTTGGTATGAGGGCTGTTCAGCCGCAGATCGCAAAGCCTTCCATAGAGTGATCGAGACTGCGCAAAAAATCACTGGCTGTTCTCTCCCTTCTCTGGAAGAGATTTCCAGGTCTCGGTACCTCAACAGAGCTACTGCCATCATTAAAAGACTGCACTCATCCAGGCCATGATTTCTTTCACTTGCTCCCCTCGGGAAAGCGGTATAGATCCCATAAAACCCGGACTACCAGGTTTAATCAGTTTTTTCCCAGCAGCAGTACGTATTTTGAACGGATTTATGTAACGCGCACAGACTGCTGATATTATTTTGTTATTTTAGTTTTTTTTGTGACCCCGGGGAACAGGCTTTGCTTTTGCCGTGTAAAGTGTAATTGCACATCCACGGCAGCAGGTGGTGCAGTGGCGCTCTCATTGTCAAAGTCTGTGCGGGAGTTTAAAACTTTTTAAATTGCTGTCAACAAACCCCTCGAGAGACACCATGGAGAAATATTTAACAGTAACGAAAAGAAAGGCGGAGAGAGACAGAGGTAAAGAGACAAACGAAAGTCTCCCAAAAGCTAAGACGAGGAAATATGACGAAGCTTATCTAGCGCTTGGCTTCACTGGGACTACGGTGGGAGACGAGGAGACCGGTGTGTTCACTGTGTCTGAAAGTGTTGGCAGCGGACAGCATGAAGCCAAATAAATTAAGACGTCACCTACAGACATTACATCCTCAACACGTTGATAAGCCGCTTGATTTCTTTCAGCGAAAACGTGCGGAGTACGGCCAACAATCATCCCACTTTGTGAACGCTACATCAGTAAACCAGCGAGCACTTTCAGCATCATTTAAAGTGGCGTACCAAATTGCGCAGTGCAAAAACCCCACACAATTGCAGAGGAGTTGATACTGCCTTTTTCTACCTTTTTCTTCAGACTAAAATGTTAAATATATTGGTACTCCTGTGTTAATGTTCCAGATCAATTTACATATAATATTGTAGCGAACTCAATATGAGCACCCTACTTGACTTGCCAAGTGAATTGACCCTATTGGCGACACAGGTAGAGTGCGGGATTCCGGAGCGGGAGGCGTGAGTTGGAATCTCCCGGTGGGACGTTGCCATGTCAAGCAGCACGTTACAATATTATTTATTGATTGAATTATTTTTCTCAGCATCAAATGGTTCAGTTGGTCAAAAATGTTTCTAGTTTAAATAAGGATTGACATATTTTTTATTTCAGGCACTTTGATGCACTTTAAGTTTTTTTTTTTCTGTTTTAGACTATAACAGGGTTTCTGTGTGGCAAAAAAAAGTTAATATTTGTTGAAAGTTGATTTATATTGCTTTTTTCTTTTGTTAATGTTAAAAAGGATACAATTTTAGGTATACTTATACAATTTTTATAGATAATGATCTTATTTATAGTCACTGCGGCGAGTTGGGGGGGCGCGAAATATTTTCTCTTTCCTAGGGGGGGCTTTGCAAAAAATAATTGAGAAGCACTGATGTAGACAAACCCACATGGACCCAGAAGACAGCCCAGTCTGGCCCCCACCTTTGGTGGGGCCCATATGGACATGCTGGCTGGGAATCCATGTGAGGCCTGTCGAACATTATTGAACTGGAAGTGAACTGTGGAAAAACATCTGGTGGTCATACGCCCACACAGTAGATGGCTACTCCAGTAGGTTCATTTTGTCTTCTGTTTCAGTTCTTAGTTTTTTCTTTTTCTTATTTCAGACCAAAATAAAAAGATGTTTTTTTTAAGTCGATGGCTACATTGTGCCACCAAACTGATTTGAACACTGAATCAAACAAAACAAGGAGGAAGAACGGGAAGGCAGTTCATTTCAGTATAGACTGGTCTGGCTAAATATGGAAGTAAACAAAGTCACCATTACCACGGGGACCATTTCCAGAGAAGCATCTGTTTAAGTGAGAGCTGTCATTACTACAGTTTCTTTTATTTAACATCATATTAGACAAAAATGCCAAGGAAAAGTGGAAGAACATGTGCAGTTCTTGGATCCTTGAAAGGCAGTGGCAAATTAAAAAAATAAGCAAACTATACAACGTTTCACCATACCAACCCAGTTTTCACAGATTCCCTGAGTGTGCACTGGACAGCATCTGGTCAAAAACTATAAACGGGAAGGATTTAGGTTCCAAAAACGACAGCAAATCGATTAGCATGCAGCTAGTTAGCTCACCATACAAGAGTAATGTTTTTAACACTACTCAGCTAGCTAAAATTAATGGGATAGTGTAGTCTTTGGAGGTTGTGGTGGTTACACATAACCTTAGTTATTATGAAATTTAAAATTAATTGCTCAAGCTAGAGCAACCTAATGACCACAAAGTAAAAACGCAAAAGGATACAGACTGAATAATAGCAGATTAATATTTGGTAGGACTGAAATAACTGTCAACACAGTTCATAATGTCCACATTTCCTTGTATATTAAAACATCAACTGGAGAGTGCAAACAACGGAGGCAGACTCTTGCAGCAGACTACTTTATTCACTCTCACATCAGTAATAACAGAAAAAGCATTTTCACAATACACCAGGGTCTCTCCTTTTATATCCTCCATGCATCTCACATCTACATGACATCTCACATCACAATACATTCAACCCTTCTCCCTCCCACTGTCTCCCAGCTCTCCTTCTTGCTACATCACCATAATCTCTCCCATCTCAATAACTATTGTCCTCATCTGTTTACCCTCTGCACCCAGTCTGAGATGATTAACCCCACGTCTACACAGCCCCCTCCCAGAATCTCAGACCGAGTTTCAGTCCTCACGTCCTTTTGGCTTCAGTCTCCTCCCGTATCTGCTGTAACTGGGGTTCTCCGCCTCTGCGGCACTGCTGTGCCGGTGGGGGGCTCCTGGGGGTGTGTCTGTCTGCGGGTTGGCAATGGGGAGGGTGGGGGGCCTTCGACTTGCCCGTGTGGCTGCTCTGATGAATCGTTTACCTGGGGAGTTCTCCGTGGGGGTCTTCCACGCCGAGGGGCCCGAGCCAACATCACTTGCTCGTCCGCCACCACAATGGCAGGCTTAAGTCTGTCTATACATATTTTCTCCTGATGACCCCCCAAGTCTAACAAAAAATGTTTGTTCCCTGGATCTAGCACTCTGAACGGGCCATCGTAGGGTGGTCGCAATGGGGGGTTGTGGGCATTGTGCCTGATAAACACGAACGTCGCGTTCTTCAAAGTTTTTGCCACAAAAGTGTGTGGAAAACAGTGGTGGGCCGGGCCCGGCAGCGTGCCTGTGTCTGCGCTATGCTGCAAACGCTGAGACGGACTTTTGTCCGGCACGGGATTATCTGGCAAAAATTCCCCGGGGAGCCGCAGTGGCTGATTTTAAAAAAAAAAAAAAAAAAAAAAAAAATAGCTCCGCCGGGGAAGCCTCCAAATCCTCTTTTGGTGCGGAACGGAACCCCAACAAAACCCACGGCAACCGGTCTACCCAATTTGCATCCATCAGCGAAGCCCTGCGCGCTGCTTTCAGCAACCTATGGAAATGCTCGCATAACCCTATGGCCTATGGCCTGTGGGTTGTACGCGGTTGTGCAATGAATTGCAACACCCAGGCTACAGGCCATCGCGGACCAGAGGTTGGAAACAAACTGAGGGCCCCTATCAGACATGATGTCCAACAGGATGCCAAAACTGCCACCCATGTTGTCAAAAAAGTGCACGCCACGTCTGCGGACGCGGTTGCCGCCAGCGGGACTGCTTCTGGCCAGCGTGTGGTGCAGTCCACCACTGTCGGAAGGTGCATGCACCGCTGCGATGGCGGGAGGGGGCCCACGAGGTCCATGTGAACAAGGTCGAACCTCTTAGCCGGTATATGAAACGGTTCCAAAGGAGCCTTCGTGTGTCTGTGTACTTTGGCTTGTTGGCATGCTACGCAGGCTGTGGCCCACTCTTTCACTTGTTTGCGCAGGCCTGGCCATACGAACTTCGCTCCCACCATTTTGGCTGACGCGCACACTCCTGGGTGCGCCAGAGCGTGAACTGACTCAAACACTCTGCGGCGCCAAGCAACTGGGACCACTGGGCGCGGGCGTCCTGTGGAGACGTCGCAGATTGGGGGGGGGGGGGCTGCCGTCTTGCAGTACTCTGCTCTCCAGCTTTAACCCTGTTGGTCCAGACTGGAGCGCGCACACGTCCGCATCGCCAATCTGCTCTGCGGCCATTGCTGCATAATCTATCCCCACGCAAACCGGGGCCACTACTGCACGCAAAAGGCAGTCCGCCACCACACTCAGTTTACCCGACACATGCTGAATATCGGTCGTAAACTCGGGCCAGCTGTCTCTGCTGCCGGTCCGACCATGGTTCCGACACCTTGGCCATCGCGAACGTTAGCGGCTTGTGGTGCACGAACGCGGTGAAGCTGCACCCTTCCAGCCAAAACTGGAAGTGGCATATGGCCAGGTGGAGAGCCAGCAACTCTCTGTCAAACGCGCTGTATTTATGCTCACTGTCGCACAAAGCCCTGCTGAAAAAAGCGAGCGGCTGCCAAGAACCGGCAACGCGTTGCTCCATGACGGCCCCTATGGCCACGTCCGAGGCGTCGGTAGTGAGCGCTATCCAGGCCACCAGGTCCGGGTGCGCCAGCAGTGCGGTGTTTGCCAGGGCTGTTTTAACCTCAGAGAACGCCTGCTTCCGCTCCTCAGTCCATTCGACTCTGTCCACCGGTTTCTGTTTCTTGAGCGCGGCGTACAATGACTGCATGAGCTGAGCTGCACGGAGGGAGGAACCGGTTATAAAAGTTAACCATCCCCAAAAGCTCTTCGCCACGGCGCGCACCTTGTTGGGCAAGGGTATCGCTCCCTCCGGTGAGACGCGGTGCCCCAAAAAGTCAATCCCCGTCACACCGAACTGACATTTCGCCGGGTTGATTATTATTAACCCGTGCTCCTCCAACCTCCGGAAAACCGTCCTGAGGTGAGTTACGTGTTCGTCCTCGGACGCGCTGGCCACCAGGATATCATCCAGGTAGACAAACGCAAATGGCAGATTATGCAACACCGCATCCATCATGCATTGGAATGTCTGTGCCGCGCCTTTTAATCCGAATGGCATGCGTAAAAACTCAAACAAGCTAAACGGAGTTACCACCGCTGTTTTGGGTATGTCCTCCGCGCGCACTGGGACCTGGTGGTAACCACGGACCAGGTCTATTTTAGAAAAAATGCATGCCCCGGCGAGGTGAACGGAAAAATCCTGAATATGGGGAATCAGGTAGCGGTCGTGCGCTGTGGCGTTATTCAGCCTGCAGAAATCTCTGCACGGTCGCCATGATTCCTCGGCCTTAGGGACCATGTGTAGCGGGGATGCTCATGGGTTGTTTGAGCGCTGGATGATGCCCAACCTTTCCAGGTTGGCAAACTCCTTGCGTGCTATGGCCAGTTTAGCTGCGTCCAAGCACCGAGGTAGTGCGAAAACGGGCAGCCCAGTGGTGGTGATAAAGTGTTCCACCCCGTGTTTAGTGCTGGCTGCTGAAAACGTTGGGACCGTGAGTGCCAGGAACTGAGTGAGCAGTGTGTGGAACTTACCGCCTGGAGCTGTGACATTGACTTGTGTTATTGGCCCGGCCCCTCGAGCTGTACAGGGGAGAAAATCAAAAGACATTGCATTAACCAGGCGCCTGTTAGCAACATCAACTAGCAACCCATGTGCACACAGAAAATCAGCTCCCAGGATTGGGAAACTCAATGCCGCTATGACAAAAGTCCACTCATACATACAGCCGTGTAGGGATAAAGTCAGTGTTCTCTCACCAAAAGTCTTAATGTCTGAGCCGTTTACGGCTACCAGCTGGGGGCCACTAGCTCCTGCTAGTCGGTTGGCGTAGGACGGCAGGATGAGGCTCTTTTGGGAGCCGGTGTCTACGAGGAACCGTCTCCCTGAGCGCAAGTCCGTCACGTAGAGCAGCTTGTTCTCTTCACCAGCGGTCACAGCTGCTACTGACTGCCGGCCTTGGTGTTTCCCGAACGCTTGAATTGGCACGGTGGCACACATCTGCGTGCGTTCTCTCCAAAGTGGCGGTGGTAGAAGCAGAGCGCGTGTCTCTCTGGCGCTTTCTGGCCCCCACTGCCGCTACTGTCACCGGCTCCTCGCCTCCGCTGGTCGTCTCGCTGGGTTCCGACGCTGCCGCATTCACTGTGAGGGCTCTGGTGGTGAGGCTGATCCGATCTGCCTCCTGGGCTAGCGCCCGGTAGTCACGCTCGGCCAGCAACGGCAAATTGGCAAGGACCACTCTTGCCTCTGTTGGGAGGTTCCTCAGGAAAAGGTGGGCAAACAGAAAATGCCCGTCGTCCGTGCCCATCAATGCCAACATCTTCTCCATCAGTTTGACCGCCGACCCGTCTCCTAACTCAGAGTACCTCAGGAGTCTCTCTGCTCTCTCACAGTCCGAGAGCATGTAGCGCCGGGTCAGCACGGCCTTGAGAGCCCCGTATTTGTCGTGGGCTGGAGGCTGTTGGAGCAGGCTCGCTACTTTCTGAGACGTGCGAGCGTCCAGCGTTGCGACCACATAGTAATAGCTGGTGTCGTCTGCCATTATTCCCTGGAGGGCGAACTGAGCCTCGGTGTGGTGGAACCAAGACCGGGGGTCGTGCAGCCAAAAGTCCGGTAGTTTGACCGAAACAGCGCACGTGTTGCTGGGGGTTCCCGTCAGGGCCGACTCCGGGGTTCTTGCCTCGTGTTCCATAATTTGTCGAGGGGTCACCAGTGTGGAGAGTGCAAATAACGGAGGCAGACTTTTGCAGCAGACTACTTTATTCACTCTCACATCAGTAATAACAGAAAAGGCATTTCACAATACACCAGGGTCTCTCCTTTTATATCCTCCACCCATCTCACATCTGCATGACATCTCGCATCACAATACATTCAACCCTTCTCCCCCCACTGTCTCCCAGCTCTCCTTCCTGCTACATTACCATAATCTCTCCCATCTCAATAACTATTGTCCTCATCTGTTTACCCTCTGCATCCAGTCTGAGATGATTAACCCCGCGTCTACACAACAACCTTTTCAACAGATTATTATAACAGGTGATTAAAAATCTCCTTGGTGGCCGGGCCCCGGGGGTGGACGAGATTCGCCCTGAGTGCCTGAAGGCCCTGGATGTTGCTGGGCTGTCATGATTGACACGCCGCTGCAACATTGCATGGAGGTCAGGGGCAGTGCCTTTGGCATGGCAAACCGGGGTGGTGGTTCCTTTCTTCAGAAAAGAGGACCGGAGGGTGTGCTCCAACTTTAGAGGGATCACCCTCCTCAGCCTCCCTGGGAAGGTCTATGCTAAGGTACTGGAGAGGAGAATCCGGCTGTTGGTCGAACCTCGGATTCAGGAGGAGCAATGTGGTTTTCGTCCCGGCCGTGGCACATCGGACCAGCTCTTTACCCTCTTGAGAATTCTCGAGGGTTCGTGGGAGTTTGCCCATCCAGTTTACATGTGTTTTGTGGACTTGGAGAAGGCATTTGACTGCGTCCCTCGTGGTTTTTTGTGTGGGGTGCTTCGGGAGTATGGGGTATCAGGCTTGTTGTTATGAGCTATTCGGTCTCTGTACGACCGTTGTGAGAGTTTGGCTCGTATTGCCAACACTCGGTCGGACTCATTCCCTGTGACAGTTGGACTCCGCCAGGGCTGCCCTTTGTCACCGATCCTGTTCATAATTTTTATGGACAGGATTTCTAGGTGCAGCCAGGGAATGGAGGGTGTCATGCTTGGTGACCACAGGATCTCGTCTCTGTTGTTTGCAGAGGATTTTGTCCTGTTGGTTTCATCCAGCAATGACCTACAGGTCTTGCTGGGACGGTTTCCCGCTGAGTGTGAAGCGGCTGGGATGAGAATCAGCACCTCCAAGTCAGAGTCCATGGTCCTCAGCCGGAAAAAGGTGGATTGTTTTCTCTGGGTTGGGGACAGGCTCCTGCCCCCAAGTGGAGGAGTTTAAGTATCTTGGAGTCTTATTCACGAGTGAGGGGAAAATGGAGCGAGAGATCGACAGACGGATCGGAGCAGCAGCTGCAGTGATGCGGACGTTGTACTGGTTTGTTGTGGTGAAGATGGAGCTTAGTTCTAAGGCAAAGCTGTCGATTTACCAGTCAATCTACATTCCTACTCTCACCTATGGTCATGAGCTTTGGGTAATGACCGAAAGAACAAGATCGCGGATACAAGCGGCTGAAATGAGCTTTCTCCGTGGGATTGCTGGACTCACCCTCAGAGATGGGGTGAAGAGCTCAGTCATCCGGGAGAGGCTCAGAGTAGAACCGCTGCTCCTCCACATTGAAAGGAGTCAGTTGAGGTGGTATGGGCATCTGATTAGGATGCCTCCTGGACGCCTCCCACTTGAGGTGTTTTGGGCACGTCCCAATGGGAGGAGACCCCGGGGCAGACCCAGGACTCGGTGGAGAGACTATGTCTCCCAGCTGGTCTGGGAATGCCTTGGTGTCCTCTCTGAGGAGCTGGAGCAGGTGGCTGGGGAGAGGTAAGTCTGGGCTTCTCTGCTTGAACTGCTGCCTCCACGACCCGGACCTCCGGAAAAGCGGTCGAAGATGGATGGATCTGATATTTCCAAAGCGACCTCAGTCTGAACCGTCATGTCGCATTTCATCTGACTTTTCCCTCATTGAAGTGGGGAAATCTTATAGATTACCAGAGGAAAAGGGCTGTGGCATGGAGGATAGTCAAAAACTCAACAAAGCAATCATGGAGAGATTTTACTTCAGCAATTGGCAGAGAAGTAAAGTCAGGAGACATATGGTCCATGTTTAAACAAACGTCTGGGAAAAGGAAGTCGTCTTCTATTCCAACACTAGTTGATGGTGAGACACTTGCAGTGACGGATGAGGAGAAGGCCGCTCTGTTAGGGAGGGCTTTTGCTGCAGTGCATAGTGGTGACCACCTGGATGACACACATCGGCAAAAGAGAACATATGTTCAGAGAGAATAAAAATGTAAGGGAGAAGCAGGGGGAGGACTTGACAACTTTAAATATGGACGTCTCAATGTCAGAGTTTCAAATAGCATTACAGGGTACAGAATTTTCAGCCCCGGGGAGGACCAGTTATGCTACGCAATGTTCAGAAAACTACCTGTTGAAGCACTTAAGCTTTTTCTCTTATTAAGTAATAATACTGTATATGGTGGAATGGAAAACTGCCAAAGTGCTGGAAAAGAGCAATCCTGCCACTCAACAAGCCAGGAAAGGACCCAGCTTACCCAGGTAGCTATAGGCCCATCACTTTGACATCACATTTATGCAAATGGATGGAGAAATTGATCATTTGCAGGCTTTCACATGTATTGGAGCAAAGAGGTTTACTGAGCAGCTGTCAGAATGGGTTTTATAAAGGAAGAGCTACAATAGATGCCTTAGTTCGAGTTAGTAATGAGGTGGAAAAGGCCCTGAAAATGAAAGAGCTGATGGCAATTGTTCATTTTGACATAGAAAAAGCATATGATCCTATGTGGAGAGAAGGGCTACTTATTAAGTTAAGCACACTGAATATAGGTGGAAGAACGTAGAGTTGGATAATGGACTTCTTAACTGACAGGATAATCAGAATCAAAGTTGGGTCAGAAACTTGTAAAGAGTTTACAATAGAAAATGGTATACTGCAAGGAGTGCAATTAGTCCACTGTTATTTAATATCCTCATAAATGACATTTTTGCTGATCTAGGTGCTGGCATCAGAGTCGCATTATATGTGGACGATGGGGCCATA
Organism: Pholidichthys leucotaenia; assembly: GCA_020510985.1. Lineage (NCBI taxonomy): Eukaryota > Metazoa > Chordata > Actinopteri > Cichliformes > Pholidichthyidae > Pholidichthys > Pholidichthys leucotaenia. The sequence continues at coordinate 45,617,374 of CM035836.1, forward strand.
TGGACTCTGGGAAGGAATGAGTCATATGTGCTAGAAAATATAAAGAAAGCAATAAAAGTAGAGAAATGGTCAATTGAGTGGGGATTCAAACTCTCAAACAGCAAGTACTCCATCCATCCATCCATCCATCTTCTACCGCTTTTCCGGAGGTCTGGGTCACAGCGGCAGCAGTTCAAGCAGAGAAGCCCAGACTTCCCTCTCCCCAGCCACCTGATCCAGCTCTACAGCAAGTCCTGTTATGATTTTTACAAACAGGTGCAAGACTGGCTTTGTCCGGCCATCTGTTCGTGACCTCAAACTGAAGCACACTTGGGTTCTGCAGCAGGACAATGATCCAAACACACCAGCAAGTCCACCTCTGAATGGCTTAAAAACAAAAGGAAGACTTGGGAGTGGCCCAGTCAGTCCTGACCTGAACCCGACTGAGATGCTGTGGCATGACCTTAACCCCTTGCACTCTGGTCAATTTCCTTAAAAACGCCAAAAAATAACGTACCCAAAGTAAATCAAAAGCTGTTCTTCAACCCTTTGCAGCATCTTCATGAGCTTGTCTCATTTAAAAGAAAACACTTTGAATTTTTTGGCAAAAAAAACATAATCTCTCTACGTGCTCCGACCACTGAGTTACAGTCATCTAAACATACTAAACTTGAAGAAAATAAATTTGGCCACGGTGTTTTTTTGGATACAAATGCTTGCAAATAACACACAGCTGTCAGATCCGGGCTGGAAAATGCAACAGAAATGTAGAGCCAAGTGTTATCCAGCTGAGGTCAAAATTTTGTAACAATACCACAAAAAATGAATATATTACACAGCTTTTGTCACAGGCTGTTCCCAGGCGTTTTTGAACTGTGCCAAATTGTGCCAAATGGCACAGTTTGGAAAAACGTCTGAAACTTTTGAATGATTCAGTATAGAAGCTTCATCTTGGGCTCTAATGAAAGGTGACACTCAGGGCTGTGTGTGTTTGTGGGGGGGGGGGGTTGTTTATTCATTCATGAATGAATGAATGAACAAACAAGCCCCCACACACAAAGAAGCATGCCACGTAAAAAATGTGTGGCTTTTTTTTACAAGAAAAAATAACCTACAGTGCACTAAAAATTATACTAAAATATTTGTAATGTAGAAGATAACAACTCCCACCCCCACCCCCCACCCCGCTACAGAGGACGGACATCGCCCGGTGCGCCGCGGTCTACTACACACAGTTGTAATTTACCGATCGGTCAAAAGTCATTTTTGATTACAATTTTCAGGGATAAAGAATAATTTAGCTTATAACACTTACCTGTCCACAACAGCAGTGTCGCTGGCAAACTTCTCTTCCTCACTGTCAGACGAATATGTATGCTGATCCGCTTGTTACGGACTCGTGGTTCTGGTCATGCGACCCGGTCAAACCATAATTCCATTATTGCGGTTTTGCGCTTCCATGATTGCGGTTTTGGCGAACGATTTTTCAAAACAAATAAGAACAGTAGTAAGAAAAAAAGACTGGCGAACGTGTGTGTGTCACCCAGCGGCTAAAACAAAACAGATTTTATGCAAGGGAGGCACGCTTTCGAACTTCTGTGCTTCAATTGGCTCGCTGTATTCGCAGCCATTAGTAGGTGGGTCCTTCTTGCTAGGTTTTCTGTCATTGGTTCTTCAAGGTTTCAGAAACCCAATTCAAGGCTCTTATTAGTCGAATGAGAGGTCAATCAGAGGATCGAATCAGTCGAATCAGAGGTCGAATCAGAGGTCAATCTCCTTTGGCTTTCTGTTCGCGGCTGTGTCTGTAGTGGAAGAACGGAAATGCGGGGGGGTGGGGGGGGGGTTTCAGTGCCTCGTCCTAGGACGCCCACGTGTGCCCTAGGACGCAGAGACGTGTCCGCCCGCGGTACACCGAAGTGCAACAGGTTAAAAAGGTGGTTCATGCTCGAAAACCCTCCAATGTGGCTGAATTACAACAATTGTGCAAAGATGAGTGGGCCAGAATTACTCCACAGCGCTGTAAAAGACTCATTGCCGGTTATCGCAAACGCTTGATTGCAGTTGTTGCTGCTAAGGGTGGCCCAATCAGTTATTAGGTTTAGGGGGTACTCACTTTTTCACACAGGGCCACGTAGGTTTGGATTTTTTTCCCCTTAATGATAAACACCTTCATTTAAAAACTGCATTTTGTGTTTACTTGTGTGATCTTTGTCTAATATTTAAATGTGTTTGATCTGAAACATTTAAGTGTGACAAACATACAAAAAAATGAGAAATCAGGAAGGGGGCAAACACTTTTTCACGCGTGTGTGTGTGTGTTTGTGTGCGTGCGTGCGTGTGTGTGTGTGTGAGATCTTCTACCTTTTTGTGTTAAAACAGAGACTGGGTGTGCAGACTTGGGCAGAGTCTATTTTTTGCTTTTGCACTTTACCTTTTTTGTTCAAGACTGCTCCTTAATTTATGTCAGTTGTTTGGCTAAAAAAAAAAAAACAAACACATTTCGATCAGCTATTGGCTTCAGTTTCAAATGTGTATTTCATGGGTCATTTTATTTAGCTCTGGAAACTGCTCATCAAGCGTTCTGTTAAAGCAGGGACTGGCAACAAGGTGATTTTCACAGGTGTGCAGGCTGAACAAATGAGGTAAAACCTGCACTAGAGCCCCAAAGAAGTGCCATGCCAACAGGAAGCAGACATGGTGGACAGGACCGAAATAATGCAGTTGGTCAACTAATTAAAAAATAGTCGTTAGATCAGGTGACTGCCAAAATAATGGTTTGTTGCAGCCCTCCACTTCACATTATTACATGTAACTTGACTGATGGACATCTGTTTATTTCTGTGTCTGTATGGATTAGTTGGGTTGTTACCAACATCTGGTGAAAATTCCACTACAATAGCCCCACTAGAAATAGATTTACTGAGAAAAATAGTGACATGTTCAACCCTTAATTTAGCTGCTGGATATACAGAACATCTGAATTCTGAATATTTTTATGCATCTTAAGGGGAATGTGACCACAGGATTTGAAGGAAAATGGTTTTAATGTCAGAAGGAGCCTTCCTGGTTTGATCATGTTGAACTTGTTTAATGTTGAAATAGTTTTATTAGATTTTTTTTTTTTTTAAATGTTGAACCAGGAGTGGGAATGTTAGGACAGGGAGACACGCCCTTTATGTGTCTGATTGGATATGAATTCACAAGATCCCAAGATCAGCCTTTTTAATAGAACGCCTTTTCATGAGTGAAACCAGTCAGACATTTCCAGGTCTGTCCTGCTGCTGAACTCTAGTGTTCATGTATTTATTTCACTTAATGAGCTCATTGATTGCAGTTTGTCCACGTTTTAACGGCTCACACAACTTAATGAAATGTTTGTGACGTACAGTATTTTGTTCATATTTTCTTTAATTATTTTGCAAATTGGTTTTGTATTTTTCCTCGCCTTTCTTGAAACACTCTGGGCATATCACTTTATGAAACCTCATTCACCCGTTCAACTTCGCCCTCCCTCTTCCGTCATTTAGCCATTAGCCAGCTAGCTTCTACCCTTTAGCTTTTAGCCTCCTTCTAGGTCTAATCCTGGCTCGGTTGCATCTTCAACCGAATACAAGTCAAGTCAGCCGCTGGGGCTCGGCAGCTCCCGCAAGTTGCCCACAGGTAACGGTGCTTGCTGCTCCATGTGAGACAGGAATAAGGGCACGAGTGGAGAACTTGTGTCAAACTTGAGACCATTGTCAGTCACCAACAAATGTGAGGTATATTATAAGAGGTTCTACACTAGATGCACCAAGGATCCAGTCCAACTGCCCTCTGACCCGCCACCCCCAAGATATGAGCATTCATGTCAAAGAATGAACGAAACAAAGCATCGCTGGTCAACAGGGGTGTGTGATCCCAGTGGTCGACAGGACCTGACCAGTCCCTAGAGCACAACAACAAGCACAGAAGCACACGCACATGAGTGGCCAGACCGCCAGCTTGGATCACGGCGTTCGTCACTGCAACCGATGCTGGTGACCCAGCACGCCAGTGCCAACAGTTCACTGTAGAATCACGCCAAAATTATTAAAAAATAAGCCAGACTTCCGGGAAGATGGCGGAGAGACATAACGCTTAAACAGAGAGCTCTCCCTAGCCGGATTAAAAATCATCGGTAAATGGCCAACTCGACATAAGCGGATCAATAAAATAAGGGATGAAAACACGAAGGAGCCGGGCACAAGGACAAAAGCAGGGTAAAATTAAAGAATTCCTCTTCAACAACGCAGGAAAAGCCGCTGAACACGAGGCCCAAAAAAACGAGGTGACTGCAGCAGAGAAAATGGAAGACGCAAAACTCAATACCATGAACACTGGCATCGCCAGTTTGGGTAAAGAATTGAGAGACTTCAAGCGGCAGCTACAGCAGGATTTAGCGGCTCTTAAGGAGGAGCTGAAAAAAGAGATTAAGGAGGAAATTATGGGCCTCCGAAGAGAAATGGAGCGCAAGCTAGCAGAAAACATGGAGGAGCTGCGCTCTCAGCGGGCGTGTATGACAGAAGCACAGGCCCGAATATCAGAGCTGGAAGATTGGAAGAGCGAGGCAAGCGAGCAGCTTCAGACCCTGACGGCACAAACGCAGAGGATGCAGGAGAAAATAACCGACTTGGAGAGCAGGTCCAGACGGAACAATATACGCATCTTTGGAATCCCGGAGGGCATTGAAGGCAACTCGATGACGAAATTCATGGATCAGTTCTTAAAAAAAGAGCTGGAACTGCCCGATGAAGCGGATCTGCAGATTCAACGAGCGCACAGAGCCTCGGCACAGAACCCGAAGCCAAACTATCCACCCAGGTCAGTTGTGGTAAACTTTCTGAAATATGACATAAAGGAAAGAATCCTGACACAAGCATGGAAAAAAAAGATACGAATCGGCGACAAACGGGTATTCTTTGACCATGACTACCCGACAGAAATTGTGCAGCAGCAGAAGAAATATGCCAACATTAAAAAAAACGCTGAAAGAGAAAAAAATTAAATTCCAAACGCCGCTAACGAAGATGAGGATTTATTGGGAGGACGGCGTAAGAACCTACAACACGGCCAGAGAGGCAGCGCGGGACATGATGGAGCGGGGCCTTGCGGTGAACGTGCCGGAGGATACGGATGGAGCAGTGGCGGCCCTGAACGCATCACGACAGCCGGAGTGGAGGCGAGTGAGCGGCAAAAGACGGGGGAGGGACGTGGAACAGCAGGCCCAAGACAAACTACAAGGCTTTCAACTGAAAGCCTAGATCATAACAAAGATTAAGAAAGGCACAGAAGAAATGAAGGCCAAGAAGACAAGGTAAAAAAGAAACAGACGGCTAGGAGAGGTTTAAGTGATATTTGTTGGACATTTCTAGACTAATGACTATTACTTGGATAGTAACTAGAGGTCTAGGGAGGGCCCCTCACTCAGTGAGGACATTCCCTCCACCCACCAACAGGGACAAGTGGGCAGAAGAAAGGCCCAAAGTACGGAGGTCGAGATTTTTTAATGTGTTTTTATATAAATATGTGTTATTTTTGTTGTTAAAGGGGCTAGGAGCACAAGTTAAAAAAATGGAAAAACATGAATATGGGTAAAAATCTTAAGATAATGACACTAAACATGAATGGTCTGAACTCGCCTGTTAAAAGGGAAAGAATAATAAGAAAATTCAAGAAGGAAAAAGCTGAAATTATATTTATGCAAGAGACACATTTGAGCAAGACAGAACATGTGAAACTAAAGAGATTTGGCTATAAGAACTCCTACTACAGTTCATTTAAGGGAGGAGCTAAAAGGGGGGTTATGATACTAATTTCAAACAAAATACAATTTGAAAGTGAACAGGAAATCCAGGATAAAGAAGGCAGGTATGTAATAATAAAGGGAAGAATAGATGGTATGCAGATCACATTAGTGAACATCTATGCCCCACCAGAAAGTGACAAGGGTTTTTTTCAACATCTGTTTGATCTCATAGCAACACACAGTGAAGGAGTCCTAATTTGTGGAGGAGACTTAAATGCTGTCATGGATCATGAAGTTGATACAACAAGTGTTAAGAAGACAAAAAAACATGTAACAAAGTTCATAAGAACCTCACTGGCAGAAATGGGTATGGTAGACATATGGAGGGACCTGCACCCACTCGAAAAAGACTATACACATTATTCAGCAGTCCATAAAGTACACTCTAGAATAGATTACTTCCTGATGAATGAAGGTGACAGACACAGGTCAGAGACACACGTCTCTACATACGGAATTTTCAGGTTACGAGACGCCTCAACGGGAAAATATTGCCTCTAGTTACGAACGAAATTTCAGGATACGAAAGGCAAAAAAGTACGCGCCCCTCGCAGCTTCCGTAGTTTACCGAACGTAAACATACCTGTAGCTGCTCTGCCATTGGCTATCGCCTAGCATCTTCCTGGTATCCCATTGGCCACGAAGTTTTTTTTTTTTTTCCAAAACTTTATGCGTTTGGTTGATCTCGCCAAAGAATATGGCCGTAATACATCAACGATCAGCACGGTATTAAAACAAAACGAAGCACTTACAAGCCGACAAAAGCAAACGTCCTTGGATCAGAACATGAACCAAAGAAGGCAAAAGGTGACGACGTCGACGACGATAGCAGTTAAAGGGTAAATGAACATAATTTTTATTATTCTTTCTCTTTTATTTTTCTCTTTTATTATTCTTTCTCTCATTTTAAACTCTCATTTTATGTTTATTGTGCAGTAATTTAATTGTAACATGTATTTGTTACATGTTTTGATGCGTTTTTATGATTTATAAAAAATTTATGCCCGAATTTTGGGGGCTTGGAATGGATTACGGCATTTACATGTAAAACGCGCCTCTACTTACGAATTTTTCACGTTACGAGAATTCTTCCGGAACGAATTAAATTCGTAAGTAGAGGTACCACTGTATATCTAAACAATAGAAAACGACAAACAACATGGAAACTTAATGTAGGACTGTTAAATGATGAGAAAATGAAAGAAAGAATAAAAGTAAACATAAACGAGTATATCCAAGAGCATGACAATGAAGAAGTGGACCCAACAATACTATGGGATGCACTAAACGCCGTGTTAAGAGGTAAATTAATTGTTGTAATTAATTGCCCTAACCACCTTCATTGAAAATGGCTTCGAGAGCAGACTGAAGACAGGGGCTGTGTTTCTCGATCTTACAGCCGCCTATGATACGGTCTGGCACAAAGGCCTCCTCCTGAAACTTATAAAGGCGATCCCTGCTTGGGCAACAGCAATTATAAAAACCCTGCTGACCAACCGAAGGTTCAGAGTCCACCTCAGTCAGAACACAAGTGCATGGAGAATGCAGAAAAACGGACTCCCACAAGGCTCAGTTCTAGCTCCAACTCTGTTCAACTTCTACATAAACGACCTGCCTACTACAAAATCCCGCAAATTCATCTATGCAGACGACATCTGTTTGGCATTCCAAGCACCAGACTTTGAACCACTGGAACGGGTGCTCACGGAAGATCTTGCTAAACTGGACCAGTTCTGCAAAATCTGGCGCCTAAAACCAAGCCCAGCAAAAAACCGTCTCCAGTGTATTTCATCTCCACAATGCAAAAGCTGCCAGAGAACTAAACATCCACCTGAGCGGACGCAAGCTTAAGCATGCCCCAAATCCAACTTATCTTGGAGTGACCCTTGATAGGACCTTATCCTTCAAGGAACATCTAAAGGGGACGGCTGCTAAGGTGAAAGTACGAAACAACCTGCTCTGCAAGCTCGCTGGTGCAAAATGGGGGGCGGCAGTCTCCACCCTGCGCACCTCAGCACTGGCCCTTTCATACTCTGTAGCAGAATATTGTGCCCCTGTCTGGTCCAGGTCATCTTACACACACCATGTAGACACCCAGCTCAACTCAACCATGAGAACTATAACTGGAACAATCCGCTCAACACCACTCCCCTGGCTCTCTGTACTGTCAAACATAGCCCCTCCACACATCCGGCGAGCAGCATTAACTCAAAGGATGCTCCAAAAAGTTAAAGATTTTCCTCACTTACCAATCCATGCAGATATCTACACCCCACCCACTGCCCGACTTTCATCCAGACGGCCGATTTGGAAAAACCCTCCCCCAGCTGACTTTACCATCCAGACAGCTTGGCAAGAGGAATGGGAAACCAAGGAGGTCCCAAACAAACAGCTGGTGATAAACCCCAACCAACAGGTCCCGGGCACCAACCTCCCAAGGAGACAGTGGTCTACACTCAATCGCTTCAGGACTGGACATGGCCCCTGCTTGGCCAGCCTTCACAGATGGGGCAGTAGCCCTAGCCCACTGTGCGCATGTGGAGAGGAGCAAACTATGGAACACATCATAGAGGCTTGCCCGCTCCAAAGACTGGAAGGAGGATTACACACCCTCCATACAGCAAACCAGGAGGCAACTGCTTGGCTTAAGGACTTTGCATTCGCTAAATAAATAAATAAATTAATTGTTGAAACAGGAAAAGCAAATAAGACTAAACTGGAAGCATATGAACAAAGATGTGAGAGACTGAGGGAATTAGAACGTAAACATCAAAGCACAAATGATCCAAAAATATATCAAGAAATTAAAGAAGAAAAAACAAAGATAAAAGAAACACAAATGGATGAAATTGAAAGGAAAAATAGATATCTAAAGCAAAAATATTATGAAACGGGACCAAAAGCCACAAAACTGCTGGCAAAACGGTTAAGAAAACGACAAACAATGAATAATGTATATAAGATTAAAGACCCCACCACAAATAAAACCACAGTTAACCCAGAAAGCATCGAAGAAATATTCCATAATTTCTACGAAGAACTATACTCACAACCTGAAGAAACAAATAAGATAAGATAAGATGAGCCTTTATTAGTCCCACAACGGGGAAATTCCAGGATTGCAACAGCACAGGGATAGCAACACTCAGAGCAACAATCAGAAGGCAAGAAAAAACAAGCAAGCAAGAGCAGCTAATATACATATGTACATATTACTATAAAATATATATATACACACACACACACACACAGACACACAGTGCAGAGCATTGTAGCTGGATGGAATAAATATATGAATATATGAACACACAGTGCAGAGCATTGTAGCTAGATGGAATAAATATGTAAATATATAAACACCCACAGTATGGAGCATTGCAGCTAGGTGGAATAAATATGCAAGTATATAAACACACACAGTGCGGAGCAATGTAGCTAGATGGAATAATATGTAGATATATAAAAACACAGTGCGGAGCATTGTAGCTAGATGGAATAAATATATAGATGTATAAATATAAACACACCCAGTGCAGAGCATTGTAGCTAGATGGAATAAATATGTAAATATATAAACACACACAGTGCAGAGCATTGTTGCTAGGTGGGATGAAACAGCATAACCGTCTATTTAGTTATCCTACATGGTATGATTATGTGCCCATACATATTCTCACCCTCCATAGCGACCGGTATGTTCCTAGTTGTATGCCGGAGAGGACCATTGTGTAAGTCTATTGCATCTTTTGCATTCAAAAAAAAAAAAAAAAACTATTAGTTTGTTACGTCTTTTTGCTATCTCTGCGAGCAGCCCTGCTTAGGTTGTACAGTCTGACAGCCGTTGGTAGGAAGGACCTACGAAACCTCTCGGTTGTGCACCTGGGATGATGTAGTCTGCTGCTAAATGAGCTCCTCAGTGCATCCAGTATGTCCTGCATAGGGTGGAACTCGGACTCCAGCAGAGATGACAGTTTAGCCACCGTCCTTCTCTCTCCTATCTCCTCCATCGGATCAAGGCGTTGCCCCAGGACAGAGCTAGCTTTCTTAATCAGTTTGTTCAGTCTCTTCCTATCGGCTGCAGTAATGCCACTGCCCCAGCAGACCACTCCAAAAGTGATGGCTGATGCCACCACCGTGTCATAGAATGACTTCAGCAGCGCCCCTTGTACACCAAAAGACCTGAGTCTCCTCAGCAGGAACAGCCTGCGCTGTCCCTTCTTGTAGAGTGCGTCAGTATTGTGTGACCAGTCTAGTTTATTGTTCAGATGAATACCCAGGTACTTGTAGGATGTCACCATCTCGATGTCTGTTCCCTGTATATTTACTGGTGCTGTGAGGGGCTGCCCATGCCTGCGGCAGTCCACCACCAGCTCCTTAGTTTTCCTCGCGTTGATCTGGAGGCAGTTCCGATGGCACCAGTCCACAAAGTCCTGGATAAGCCCTCTGTACTCAGCTTCATCTCCGCTGGAGATGAGACCAACGATCGCAGAGTCATCAGAGAACTTCTGTAGATGGCAATGTGTTGTGTTGTGTGAGAAGTCCGCAGTATAAAGAGTGAACAAGAAGGGAGCCAGCACCGTTCCCTGGGGGGCCCCCGTGCTACTGATGATCGTGTCGGAAACACAGTCCCGGGTTCTCACAAACTGAGGCCGGTTCGTGAGGTAGTCCAGGATCCATGATGACAGGTGCTGGTCCACCCCTGCGCGCAGCAGCTTGTCCTTCAGGATCATCGGTTGGATGGTGTTGAAAGCACTGGAGAAGTCAAAGAACATGATCCTCACCATATTCCCGGGCTTCTCCAGGTGGGACAGAGAACGGTGAAGGAGGAAGATCACCGCATCCTCCACCCCAATGCCATGCTGGTAGGCGAACTGGAGTGGATCCATCGCTGGTTCCACCAGGGGGCGGAGATGAGCAAGGAGCAGTCTCTCCAGGGTCTTCATCAAGTGGGACGTCAAGGCCACCGGTCTGAAGCTGTTCAGGTCTTTGGGGTGGGAAGTTTTTGGTACAGGTACCACACAAGATGTTTTCCACAGCTGTGGTACCCTCCCCAGTTTCAGGCTCATGTTGAAGATATACGTCACAATCCCACACAGCTGGTCTGCACAGGACTTGAGGAGCTTTGCGCTGATGCCGTCCGGTCCCGACGCCTTCCTCGCCTTGATCTTCCTCAACTCCGTCCTCACCTGGGTCTTGGTCAGGGTCAGGATGGGGGGCTGTGTGTTGGGAGTGGGGGGGGTGTCGGTGGAGTGGGGAGTGGGTAGCAGGACTTGATTTCTTAGAGGCAGCAGTGGTTGTTGTGCAGACAGGGGGGAGGGCGGTTGGTCAAATCTATTGAAAAACAGATTCAGGTTGTTCGCCCACTCCCTGCCCCCCGTGGCCTGGGGGGAGGTATTCTGGAGCCCCGAGATGGTTTTGAGGTTTCTCCAGACCCCGCTGATGTCGCTCTGTTGCAGCTTGTCCTCCATCTTCTTCCTGAAGCTGTCCTTGCCTTCTCTGATCTTTCTCCTCAGCTCCCTCTGTACGGACTTCAGCATCTCCCTGTTCCCCGACCTGAAGATCCTCTTCTTCTCTCTCAGAAGTGTTTTTATCTCAGGGTTGATCCAGGGTTTGTTGTTTGAGTGACGCCGTATGGTCTTGGTGGGAACGGATTTGTCCACACAGAAGCTGAGGTAGCCCGTGAAGGTGTGAATGAGGCCATCGATGTCCTCACCATGTGGATCGCAGAGCTGCTTCCAGGCAGTGGCTTCAAGATATTAAAAAATTTCTAGGCACATTGGACTTGCCATCAATAGGAAATCAACAAAATGAAAAGGTAACAGCAGAAATAACAACACAAGAGATTAGAGATGATGGAGGTGTGCTGGCAATGGAGTAGGTGTGTGCGTTGCTGGCTCCTGCTATATTTTTTTCTTTACTTTTTAAACCCTATTTTGCTGTAAGCTGTTAATGTTTTGGACATTTAATACGTGCAGAATCTGTTTTGAAATATGTCCAAAACAAGAAAGCAGACTGAAAAGGAGGCAGCAGGGAACAATACTAACACCAGCTTAGCTGAGGATGCTAATATCAGCCTTAACCCTGCACTTGTTGCCTTGCTTGAGCAACACAGAATGTCCATAGCTGCTGACTTCAAAGCTTCATTTGAACTTATTAATGGTAAGCTGGATAAAATTCAAGCAGATGTGGCGAACCAGGAGCAACGCATTGGCGACCTTGAAAACAACGCGGAGGACGTCAGCCAGCGCCTAGCGGCGCTTGAAGTTACATGCGAGTCAATACAGGAGGAGAACAAACTTTTGAAAAACAAACTTTCTGACCTGGAGGGAAGAAGCAGGAGGCTGAATATTCGTCTGGTGGGTCTGCCGGAGTCCTTTGATGTGGGTCCACGGCCATCTGAATTTTTTTCTCGGCTGTTGGTGGACGTCTTTGGCACACAAACTTTGCCATCTCCCCCAGAGCTGGATAGAGCCCACCGCAGCCTCATGTCCAAGCCGAGTCCGAATGGGAAGCCGCGCGCTGTCATTATTTGTTTCCACCGGTTTCGGACCAAAGACTTGGTGATGAGAGAAGCGCGGAGACGCCGTGGGACTTTGGAATATCGTGGGCATAAACTTCAGTTCTACGAGGATTATAACGCCGACGTTCAGAAGCAACGAGCCGAATATAAGGAGGTTATGTCCGAGTTGTACAAGAGAGGTTTTCGTCCTTCTCTTCTTTTCCCCGCCAGGCTCCGGATAACTCTTCCAGACGGCAAAAACCAGTGGCTGGCGTCCGTCTCGGAGGCCACCTGCTTCATGCAAACTATGGAGAGAAACCAGCAATTTTCGCCTTGAACTGGACATTTCTGGGTTGACCAGCTGCCGCGCTGGGCTGCTTGTTACTTCATTGAAGCTGCACTGACTGGACATTGATGCATTTTCAGATGTTTAAAAACAAGGTAAAATTGGCTCCCTATACGTTGTTGTTTACTTAATTCTTTTTTTTAATTTTATCTTATTTTTTTTTTTTTTTTTTTTAGGGTAAAACGTTCATATTATGCAGGATTGAAGCCAGTTGTATGGGAGCATTCTGTTAGGATGAAAATAGAGCTGGAGATGGAGCGGTTGCTGTTTTTTTGCAACCGGCTGGAGTGTTGTTATAGGTTTGGTTGTTGGATTTTTTAATTTTTTTATTTATTTATTTTTGTTTTGTTTTTTTGTTATGGTTTTATTTACACCCCCCTTACCCCTTGCTTTTTTTTTTTTTTTACCCGTACCTCACTTTATTCTTCTTTGGGCTACACAACATAATATATAAATTTTACTCTTTGAATGAATAGTAATCTTACTTTGGTAAGCTGGAATGTGAAGGGGTTGAACCATCCAATTAAACGAAAGAGAGTCATGTCACGTCTAAAGCAGTTTAAGCCTGGGGTACTGTTTTTGCAGGAAACCCATTTGCAGGATTCCGACCACTTGCGTTTGTCAAAATGTTGGTCAGGACAATTTTTTCATTCAAATTTTAAAGCTAAGGCCAGGGGCGCTGCTATTCTTATTGATCGAAATATCCCATTTATTCCCTCTAATGTTGTATCAGATAAAAATGGACGATTTGTAATAGTATCAGGTAAACTTGGCGATAAACATGTCACTTTGGCTAATCTGTATGCACCGAATTTTGATGATGTGCACTTTTTTCGCAACCTTTTTTCGCAACTTCTAGATTTAAATACTCATTCTCTAATTCTTGGGGGTGACTTTAATTTGTATATGGATCCGATCTTAGATCGCTCATCTTCAAAACCTGCTAGTCTTAATAAATCTGCAACTTATGTTAAGTCTTTTCTTGAGGAATATAGCCTTACAGATCCTTGGCGTTTTTTACATCCTAACGGCAGAGACTATTCTTTTTTCTCTCACGTACACCATACTTATACCAGAATAGATTATTTTTTTGTTGACAATTTATTAATTAATAACCTTTGCTCTTGCAGTTATGATAGCATCTCGGTTTCTGATCATGCCCCTCTTGTACTTAAAATGATCCTCCATGGATGTGACTCCATGAGAAAGCATTGGAGATTGGATCCATTATTACTTACAGATGAAAAATTGGTTGCGAATATTTCTTCTAAAATTAATTTTTTTTTGAAAGAAAATAAAACTCCTGGTATGTCAAATAAAACGATATGGGAGGCCATGAAGGCATTTCTTAGGGGGGAATTTATTTCATTGGCAGCATTTAAAAGACGATCCTTAATACAGGAACAGAAGGCTATTTTAGATAAAATCCTGGACATTGACAGACAATATGCTCAATCTCCATCACCCGCTCTGTACAAGGAACGTATGACATTACAAACTAAACTTAATTTACTTTCTACTCGACAAATTGAAGGTTGTTTAATAAGGAACAAGAGTGAATTTTATGAACATGGCGAAAAAACCAGTAAACTTCTAGCTAATCAACTACGTGGTATTAGAGCTAAGCAAATTATTACTGGAGTTAGGACAGATAAAGGAGAGGTGACATCTGACCAACAAGCGATTAATGATATTTTCAGGTCATTTTATTCCAAATTATATACCTCAGAATATACAACAAACTTAAAGGATTTGGAAATTTTTTTTGATTCTATTGATATTCCTTCGATTTCTTCAGAATCTCGGCAAATTTTAGAAGCTCCCATCACAAAAGAAGAAATTCAGCTGGCAATATCATCCATGCAATCAGGAAAATCTCCAGGACCTGATGGGTTTTCCGCTGATTTTTTCAAAAAATTCTCTGATGAACCTCGCCCCTTTCCTTTGTCAAGTTTTTACAGAGTCGCTTGACTCTGGTACACTTCCTCCTTCATGCTATCAGGCCTGTATCACTGTGTTGCTTAAAAAGGATAAGGATCCTGTTGATTGTGCTTCTTACAGGCCTATTTCCTTGTTAAATACCGATGTTAAAATTTTGTCAAAGTTGTTAGCTTCAAGGTTGGAAAAGATTCTTCCTTTTATAATTTCACAGGACCAAACCGGTTTCATTAAAAATCGCCATTCTTTTTTTAACTTGCGGCGGTTGTTTAATATTATTTATACTCCTCACCACAACATACCTGAATGTCTTATTAGTTTGGACGCTGAAAAGGCATTCGATAGGGTTGAGTGGGAGTATTTGTTTTTTACTTTGGAGAGGTTCGGTTTTGGTCCTTCCTTCTGTTCCTGGATTAAACTTCTCTATGCTAGTCCTTTAGCTTCAGTGTTAACTAATTGTCGCTATTCTGACTATTTTAGACTTTACCGTGGTACGAGGCAAGGCTGTCCTTTGAGCCCGTTGCTCTTTGCCTTGGCAGTTGAGCCGTTAGCTATTGCAATCCGTGGGAGCCGGGACTTTCTAGGCATTCGTAGGGGTGGCATTGAGCATAGGGTTTCACTCTATGCTGATGATCTTTTATTATTTCTCTCCAACCCACTTACTTCATTACCCGCTATACTTAATATTTTGGATAGTTTTAGTAGGTTTTCTGGTTATAAAATTAATCTTAATAAGAGTGAACTGTTTCTGATTAATGAAAAGATTCAAGTTCAGGATTTTGAAAATTTTCCTTTCAAGGTTGTTATTGATCATTTTAATTATCTTGGGATATGTGTCACTAAACAATTTAATTACTTGTTTAAAAATTATTTTCTCCCCTTACTTGACCAGTGCAAGTTAATACTTTCCAAATGGTCCCCATTATCCTTGTCTTTAATTGGCAGAATCAATTCTGTAAAAATGATGTTACTTCCAAAGTTTTTATATTTGTTTCAATGTCTCCCCATTTTTATTCCTAAATCCTTTTTTAAGTCTTTGGACTCTCTGATTACCTCATTTATTTGGAATGGTAAACATCCGAGATTGAGGAAAGCTTTTCTTCAAAGACCCAAATCAGTGGGTGGCATGGCTCTGCCTAACTTTCAATATTACTACTGGGCAGCAAATATCAGGTGCATGTTATATTGGAAACATTTTTATCTGGAACCCAAATCACCTATTTGGATCCTTATGGAGTCACATGTGGACAATCAAACTTCCCTACCGGCAATTTTAGGTTCACCACTTCCCCTTGCTTTGTCTACACTGGGTAATAATAAAGTAGTTCGTCAGTCTCTTAGAATTTGGTCTCAATTCAGGAAAAATTTCGGTCTTCAGTTTTTTTCCATTAGAAGTCCAATTGCCGCAAATCATTTATTTACCCCATCAACTATTGATAGTGCATTTCATATATGGCACAGAAAAGGTTTAAAATCTTTTGCGGATTTATATTTTGATGGTCAATTTGCAAGTTTTTCTCAACTTTCCACCAAATTCGACATCACTTCTACACATTTTTTCCGCTTCCTCCAGGTCAGACATTATGTGCAAACCATGACAAAACAATTCCCTCAAAAACCTTCTGATAATCCTCTAGATGATTTTTTATTAGTTAAACCAACTTCTAAGGGGGTAATGTCAGTTTTATATAATTTAATTTCAAATTTACAATCTTCTTCTCTGGCCGCTATCAAATTGAACTGGGAACAAGATCTTAATTTTACTTTTACTGATGAACTGTGGGACTCTATTCTTGGCCAGGTTCACACTGTATCAATGTGTGCTCGTCACGCTCTTATTCAATTTAAGATTGTACACCGGATGCACCTGTCCAAGGTTAAGTTAGCACGTATTTACTCGGATATAGACCCAACTTGTGAAAAGTGTGGTAGCGCTCCTGGCACTTTGCTTCACATGTATTGGTCCTGCCCTGCACTGATGAATTTTTGGCATTCTGTTTTTATCACTATGTCTGAAGTCCTGCAATATCAAATTAAACCTGATCCATTATGCGCCATTTTTGGTGTGGCTCCAGAACTTGTCTTGCCAAGTTCCAAATTAAAAGTATTCAAATTTTCATTATTATTGGCCAGACGTGCTGTATTACTGAAGTGGAAAGACTCTTCGCCCCCTTCACATTTACAGTGGATAAAAGATATAATGTCCTGTTTGGATTTAGAAAAAATCAGATATACAGTCTGTGGCTCTGAAAACAAATTCTATAAATTATGGCGCCCGTTTCTTGATTTCTTTGAAAGACCCACGATTATAGTTTCTGAGTAGCTCATATCCCCTTTACCCCACCCCCACCTCACACACACAATTTTTCTTTGTATTTTTTTTTTTTTTTTTATTGTTTATTTAAAGGTTTTTGTGCTTTGAAGCATTTACATTTGTTGGCTTTAAGTTCTAGTTTTTTACTGTTTGGTTGAAACAAAAATGAAAATTTCTAATACTTTGTATTGTATTGATACTTCAATTAATAATAATAAAAAGACCTTTGAAAGAAAGAGATTAGAGATGTGATTAAGTCACTTAAAAACGGTAAATCACCAGGTAGTGATGGATACCCATCTGAGTTTTATAAACTGTTTATAGAAGAACTCACGCCACAGCTCCTAAAGTCATTTAATTGGACGTTGAACAACAACAAAATACCTCCATCATGGAACGAAGCTATTATTTCAGTTATTTTAAAGCCAGGGAAAGATAGAGATCAATGCGGAAACTATAGACCGATCTCTTTATTAAATGTGGATTATAAAATATATACAACAATTATATGTAAACGAATAAAGACATTCTTGACGGAACTGATAGAAGATGATCAAACTGGATTCATAGAGGGACGCCAAACACATGACAATATCAGGAGAACAATACATATAATTAATCAAATACATAAAGAAAAAAAAGCGCAGTAGTAATGAGTTTAGACGCAGAAAAAGCATTTGACAGAGTTAACTGGAAATTCCTATATAGTGTGCTGGAACGCTTTGGATTTAACAAAAAATCAATACAATGCATAAGGACGCTGTATCAAGAACCTGTGGCAAGAATCAAGATAAACGGTAGCTCAACAGACAAAGTAAATATACAGAGATCAACTAGGCAGGGATGCTGCTTATCGCCCACCTTGTTTGCTCTGTTCATAGAACCACTGGCTCAAGCGATACGACAAAATAAGAAATTAAAAGGTGTAACAATAAAGGGGGCGGAACACAAGATTGGGCTATTTGCAGACGATATTATAGTTTACCTTGAACAACCAGATGAATCAATAATGGAAATGATGAACTTGATAGAAAATTTTGGAAAATTATCAGGATACAAGATAAACATAACAAAAACACAAATACTGACATTCCACTATAACCCTCTAAACCAGATAACTGATAAGATCAAACTAAACTGGAAACAAAAAGAAATAAAATACCTTGGAGTGAACATACCTAAAGATCTAAGCAAAATCTATAAAGCAAACTATGATAGGTTGGAACAAGAAATAAAGATATTGATAGATGGTCAATCTTAAATATGGATCTGAATTCAAAAATTGAGACAGTCAAAATCAACATACAACCTAGATTACCTCTTCCAGGCTCTACCAACAGAGATTCCAGGTGCCCAGTTCTCAAAATGGGACAGGATGATATCGAGATTTGTATGGGGAGGTAAAAAGCCAAGAGTGAAATATAAAACTCTCCAGTTACCAAAAGAGAAAGGAGGCATGGGCCTACCGAGTCTAAAGGAATATTACTACTCAGCACAAATAAGATATATCATATGTTGGTGTGACGAGGGATATGAGGCAAAATGGAAAGAAATGGAAAAGGAAATTGAGGGACTCCCAGTACAAAGCATAATAGGAGATAAAGATGCATATAAGCAAATCAAACAAATAGACCCAATCACTAAATTTACTTTAGAACTGTGGTATAAAATAGTACAAAAGTATAATATAAAGGAAGACATAAAACTATTGAAATGGGTAGCATTTGACAGTCAGTTTGAACCGGCAAAACAAGATAGGGGATACAAAAATCTGGTGAACAAGGGAATCACAGCATGGGGCAATATCGGAAAAAAAGATCTCGGGAGCTTTGTAAACATCAGGAGAAAATTTAAACTAGAAAGATCGGAATTCTTCAGATATCTGCAAATGAGAGATTATTATATGAAGAAGATTAGGCATAACCTCCAAACAGATGTGAGCAAGATTATACAACTCATTTTAAGCTCATATACAGGAAATAAAATAAGAATTATTTCAAAGCTATATCAAAAACTTATGGCAAACAATCATTCAAGTAACTATATAAAGGAGAAATGGGAGAAAGAACTCAATTTAAACATAACAGAAGAAAGCTGGCAGGAAATATGGAAAACACAACACACATCAACAAATTCAAGGACATGGAGGGAATTTGGATGGAAAAACCTGATTCGCTTTTTCATTACACCACAGATTCAAGGAAAATATACAAATACCCAATCTTTATGCTGGAGGGGATGTGGGGCTCAAAATGCAGACCACTCACATATGTTTTGGAAATGCTGCAAAATCTCATCATTCTGGAAATCTATACATGTGACAATACAGAGGATATTAGGATATAATATACCAATGAACTGTAACCTGATGTACTTATGTGATCTTAAAAGAGACAATGTTATACAGGCTGAGGACAGATATCTAGTTAAAATCTTGTTGATTGCATGTAAAAAAAACAATCACAAAAAAATGGCGATCAGAAGTTCTTCCTGACCAAGAGCAATGGACTGACATTGTTGAGGACATACGTATGATGGAAAAACTAACATATCGACAAAGAATGCAAGAAGGACTATGGGAAAAAAAATGGCGGAAATGGACACACTACAAAGTGCAACAACGAGACAGAAATTGAAAGAATAACCAAAGACGCTGGAAAAACCAGAAGAATTAAGAGATGGAAACTAAAAACTTGATGCTCCAACATTTGTCCCCACCCCTTTTTCTTTTTCCCTTTTTTTTTTCTTTCTTTCTAACCCTAGCCCCTTTGTTTTTAAATGTAGAATGTGATCTGAATGCAATATATATGATGAAAAATGAATAAAAATCTAAGTTACAAAAAAAAAAAAAAAAAAATAAGCCAGAATGGTGGGAGATATATTATCAACTGTGGATTAGAGAACCAGGTGGTAACAGGGATGACTGAAATCTGAAGAAAATAACAACATAAGCCACGCTTGGTGCGAGCTAATACTTTTAGCTCCCCTTCCATCTACATGACAGACAGCTAGGTGGGCCAATAATATGTAGAGCAGTGGGCAGGTATCAAGGCGAGTGACGGTTACCTTTTAGTGAAACTTACCAAGCCTTGATGTAGAGGAAAAACCCTGAAATAAGGCTGTGTGGTTTCTTTTTTGAACAGAAGTGACTGTTTTGACATTTTTGTGATAATAATGTGACCAACAGACACATTTCAGACAGTTAAAACCTACAAAAACTCCATTTTTTGTCAGTGGCTCTTTAAAGTGCTCCAGTTCCAATTTAAATCACAACTATCCCTGACTGAATCAATCCTAAATCAAATTAGATTGAAATCAAATCAGTACCTTCTGAATCAGCGTTGAATGAATTCTGGAAATCATTGATGATTTTTAGTCCTAGTTCACATCCTGGTTGTATTCCAAGGTCAAAGGTCAGGAGATCTGAGCACCCTTGCAGTGATTTCATCAAGTCAGAATGAGCTACTCCATCCGTTTTTGGGTTTTTTTTGTTTTTTTTTAATGAGCATTTTCTAGATCATCCCCACTTTTTCTCATTTGGGATTATATGCAGTCGTGAAAAAATTTGGACACCCCTTTAAATATTCAGTTCTTTAATTAAGAAATGTTCACGTATCTATGTCTAACTTTGTTTTTATTTGCGTTTTTAATATTTATTTTAGCCATTGTAAATGGGAAAGAATGTTGGGGTGTGCTAATTTATTCCTCACTGTTTGTTTAGAATTACATTTTACAGAAAATTTTTTAAAAGTCTTTAATTCATTTTTAATTGTTTAGTTGTATTGCGTGAATCTCTCAGTATTTTTAACATTGATCTTAAATATCCATATGTCCAAATATGTTAAACACACAGGGTGTGCTACTTTTTTCACATGACTGTATCTTGGCTGCTGTGGAATGTTGACTGTGGTTAAAACCAGTTTACTTCTTCTATTCATTAGTATTGTTGATTAATGCTTTGTCTCGTTATCATTTTTTTAACTTCAGAGGAGTCTAGCTCCCGCACTCCTGGGCAGTCAGTTACTCTGGAGTTTAACACCGTCCCCAATGTTGATTCCGTGCGACTGATGCGAAAAGACAGCGATAAGTACGTCTACTTCTGCAGAGATGACCACAACATGGAGGACAAAGACCAGGAGGAAGGGCTTAAAGGCCGGGTGGAGGGCTTCAACTGTAGCAGGATGGACGGTAACTTCTCTGTAACCTTGACAAACCTGACCACCAACGACACCGGAGTCTACGAGTGGAGGGCCAAAAAAGGAGAAAAAGTCTTCAATGAAACGATTCGTCTGGACATCAGTGAGAAGGGTGAGAGACTCGTATGTTTCACATGATGGAAAACATGCTGCCGACTACCTCAGCTTTATCTTGATCTGTTTGTAACCTGTAGGTGAACCAAGAGGCTGGACGGTTGAGAAGATAATTGGAGTCATTGTGGTTGTTGCTCCAGCAGCTGGTGTTCTGATCTTTCTCTACAAGAAGAAGGAGGTGATAGTCATTGTGGTTGTTGCTGGTCTTCTGATCTTTCACTACAAGGAGGACAACTTGCCCTACTGAACTGCAGATGATGAACCGGACCAGAAACAAAACATTCTGCCACGTTTCTCTGACGGCAACAGGGGACCCAGTGTGTAGCTTCCAGTGGTTCTCTAGGATGACTTGAGCGATGCCAGCAGATGTGTCTCTATGGCATGGTAAGATAAGATAAGCCTTTATTAGTCCCACAACGGGGAAATTCCAGGATTGCAACAGCACAGGGATAGCAACACTCAGAGCAACAATCAGAAGGCAAGAAAAAAAAACAAGCAAGCAAGAGCAGCTAATAAACATATGTACGTATTACTATAAAATATATATATATACACACACACACAGACACACAGTGCAGAGCATTGTAGCTGGATGGAATAAATATATGAATATATAAACACCCACAGTGCAGAGCATTGTAGCTAGATGGAATAAATATGTAAATATATAAACACCCACAGTACGGAGCATTGCAGCTAGGTGGAATAAATATGCAAGTATATAAACACACACAGTGCGGAGCAATGTAGCTAGATGGAATAATATGTAGATATATAAATATATAAACACACCCAGTGCTGAGCATTGTAGCTAGATGGAATAAATATGCAAATATATAAACACACACAGTGCAGAGCATTGTTGCTAGATGGAATGAAACAGCATAACCGTCTACTTAGTTATCCTACATGGTATGATTATGTGCCCATACATATTCTCACCCTCCATAGCGACCGGTATGTTCCTAGTTGTATGCCGGAGGGGACCATTGTGTAAGTCTATTGCATCTTTTGCATTCAAAAAACTATTAGTTTGTTACGTCTTTTTGCTATCTCTGCGAGCAGCCCTGCTTAGGTTGTACAGTCTAACAGCCGTTGGTAGGAAGGACCTACGAAACCTCTCGGTTGTGCACCTGGGATGATGTAGTCTGCTGCTAAATGAGCTCCTCAGTGCATTCAGTATGTCCTGCATAGGGTGGAACTCGGACTCCAGCAGAGATGACAGTTTAGCCACCGTCCTTCTCTCTCCTATCTCCTCCATCGGATCAAGGCGCTGCCCCAGGACAGAGCTAGCTTTCTTAATCAGTTTGTTCAGTCTCTTCCTATCGGCTGCAGTAATGCCACTGCCCCAGCAGACCACTCCAAAAGTGATGGCTGATGCCACCACCGTGTCATAGAATGACTTCAGCAGCGCCCCTTGTACACCAAAAGACCTGAGTCTCCTCAGCAGGAACAGCCTGCGCTGTCCCTTCTTGTAGAGTGCATCAGTATTGTGTGACCAGTCTAGTTTATTGTTCAGATGAATACCCAGGTACTTATAGGATGTCACCATCTCGATGTCTGTTCCCTGTATATTTACTGGTACTGTGAGGGGCTGCCCATGCCTGCGGCAGTCCACCACCAGCTCCTTAGTTTTCCTCGCGTTGATCTGGAGGCAGTTCCGATGGCACCAGTCCACGAAGTCCTGGATAAGCCCTCTGAGCTCAGCTTCATCTCCATTGGAGATGAGGCCAACGATCGCAGAGTCATCAGAGAACTTCTGTACATGGTACAGAAGTACATGGTACTTCGGTACATGGTACCTTACATGGTATGGCATATTCATACCATGTATGGTAACTAAATAGACTGTTATGCTGTTTATTCCATCTAGCTACAATGCTCCACACTATGTGTGTATGTATATATATATATAATTTATATATTTGTGTACATACTGTATGTATATTCACTGTGTATATATACAGTATATATATATATATATATTTTTTTTTTTTATTTATATATTTATGTGTACATACTGTATGTATATTCACTGCTCTTATTTTTCTTATCTTAATTATTGCTGTGAGTGTTGCTATCCCTGTGCTGTTGCAATCCTGGAATTTCCCCATTGTGAGACTAATAAAAGCTTATCTTATCTTATGGCGTCATGGTGGTATTTGTGATCATCTTTTCTTGGTGGTGGTGGATATCAAGGTCAACCTTTGATGATCTTGCATCATTGGCTCAAGTGTTAGAGGGAACTGAGTTTGACACGTTAAGTTGACAGATGAAAGTATTTCATGATGCACTGCAGCTGCCAGCAACAAATAATTATACTAAGAAATACGTATATTTTCAAATCAGTATAAAGAATTTGCATTTAAATTATTTAATGAAGCATTCAATACATTTTGATATATTTCAATAATTACACATTTTAGTCATTATGAATGTAAGGAATGACATTGAATCACTCATTCCCAAATTTAAACAATTTATGATTATAATTAATGATTTTTTTAATTCCAATTTTTAAAAGTTAAGGCTCCATTTATTTTATTATTTATTTCTGTATATCTATTTGTTGAATTTGGGCCTTTCTGGCCCTCCCTAGCCACAATAGTTTCAGGTGGGAATGTTGTAAATTCTGGTTTTCCCTCCTAATTTTCTGCCTCTTGAGCCTGAGATCATGTGATGCAGACTGTTTTCTTCTTTCGAATGGTTTCATGCCAACAACGGTCACTGCTGCTGACAACACGGCGCTTTCTCATCAGCAGATCAATGCAGCCACTTTCACTGATCATTGGATATCAGCTCTGGAAAAATGAAGAGACCACTGCAAAACAATCACTTCATCTGCTTTTACTATTTAAACATGCGTGTGAGTAAAATTAACAATTTTCTTTTATTCTCCAACCTACTGAAAACAAGTCACCCAAATTCCAAGTCAAAATATCATCATTAGCATGTTTACAGGCGCAAAATGTCTTCAGTCCGATAACAGTTCAGATGAGAACTTTACTGTTTACATGGACCCTGAAAATGCTGATGTGATGATGACGTGCGTTTACATGCCTCACGTTTGAACGGACTAAATCATTTTGACATGCTCAGAATTGTCTGACATTCCGGAAACAGTAGAAGAAGAAACAACTTCAGATGTAAACAACCCACTTCATGTGTCTTTCTCTTTTTGAAATGGACCTGTATTGTGTTGTTCAAACTGTACTTTTGCTTCTGCTGGTCTCCGTAATGAAGCTACAAGTCCAGCAGTACAAACTTCTGCATAGGACCAAGACAGGGAGACAGCAGGACGATACAGACCACTTCTGTTTTACTCCCGCCATGTCTTCCGCTAGCTGCTGTAAAGGCAGAAATATGTTGCGTAGATGTGTGGCTGACGTACAGACATGTGCAATAAACAGATTTTCTACCCAAACTTTGGAATAAGTGTTTATATGCGCACCAATCGGATCAACAATTGGCATGACGCACCCATCTCAGTCGGAATAAAATTTTGATTGGAAGGAGTGTGATCGGGTCAGAATCTTCAGATTGCCGTGTTTACATGAAGCTGTGGAGAGCGTGAAATGAAGAGGCTGAATTTAAGATAAGATAAGATAAGATAAGCCTTTATTAGTCCCACAATGGGGAAATTCCAGGATTGCAACAGCACAGGGATAGCAACACTCAGAGCAACAATCAGAAGGCAAGAAAAAACAACATCTAGCAAACATATGTCCATATTACTATAAATGTATATATATATAGACACAGTGCAGAGCATTATTTATTTCTCAATTCAGGTTTATTAACAATCACGTGTCTCCAACATCCTCTCAAACAGAAAAGAAACCAACTTCCCACATCTCCCCTTTTTATACCCGGGACATCAAAGTACAGAATCACATTGTCATTCAATCCCCAGAGACAATACATCACCCCCCAGGTCTTCTCTTCTCCACCTAAAACCCTGGTGGTCAGGAAGTCTTTTCAGAGCCATTTCTAAAGACACATTTCACACCCTCCTGTCATCCCCAGGAGGTCCAGACTTATTGTTCCTTCTAAGATGTGAGGTAACAGTAATATACATATGCAGCCTCAGCATCTCAAATATGTGTGCCACATGACCCCCCTCCCCCCCAAACGTCGAAGATGAAACAATACAACATAGTCTACACAACATGATAAAATCACAAACATCAGTCCATATGCTGTCTGGGCTTCAACCGTCTTCCGAACTTGCTGTAAGCGGGCTTCGCCGCTCCCGTGGCGCCATCCTGTAGTGGATCCGCTATCTGAGGATGAGAACTGTTAGTCAATCCCTGAGGGGGCTCTGGGGCATGCTCCCTGGGAGGTCTGCCGCATCAAGGAGCCCTTGCCACTTGCACAGTTTCATCAGCCATCACAAAAGCAGGTTTAAGTCTGTCTATACCAATTGTTTCCCTCCTGCCCCCTAAATCTAGCAAAAAATGCTTATCACCTGTTTCCAGCACTCTATATGGGCCATTGTAAGGTGGTCGCAGGGTTGGGCGCTGAGCCTCGTGCCTGACAAAAACAAACTTGGTGTTTTTTAAAGATTTAGGTACAAAAACACGCAGAAAAGTGTGATGAATGGGGCCCGGAAGCATGTCCGCTCCCGTGTCGTTCAGTGACCGCTGAGCAGGGGGACGCTCTGGCGCCAAATTGTCAGGAAGAAACTCTCCTGGCAGCCGGAGTGGTTGCACAAACACCAACTCAGCTGGGGAGGCTTTTAAGTCCTCTTTAGGTGCAGAACGCAACCCTAATAAAACCCATGGTAGTCTGTTTACCCAATTTGCATCTGTAAGCGACGCTCTGAGGGCTGCTTTCAATGACCTATGAAAACGCTCACATAAACCATTAGCCTGGGGGTGGTACGTGGTAGTGCGGTGGATTGTTATCCCCAGGCTGCGGGCCATCGCTGACCAAAGCTCAGAAACAAATTGAGGCCCCCTGTCGGACGTAATATCCGACGGGACCCCAAAACACGCTACCCAAGCCGTTAAAAATGCGCGGGCCACCTCTGCGGCTGTGGGTGATGCCAGTGGGACCACTTCAGGCCAAAGCGTGGTGCAGTCCACCATTGTCAAAAGATGCGTGCACCCCTGCGACGACGGTAGGGGGCCTACGAGGTCGACATGCACATGATCGAACCTCTTGGCTGGGATGTGAAACGGCTCTAAGGGGGCTTTTGTGTGTTTGTGTATTTTGGCCCGCTGGCAAGCCATGCAGGCTCTTGCCCACTCCTTAACGTGCTTGCGCAGGCTCGGCCAAACAAACTTCTCTCCTACCATTTTTACCGACGCGCGCACCCCTGGGTGCGCCAGAGAGTGAATCGAGTCAAAAACACGGCGGCGCCACGCGGCCGGCACTACCGGACGCAGTCGTCCGGTAGAGACATCGCAGATTGGGGGGGGGCATACCATTTTGCAGCCTCCTGCTCTCCAGCCTTAACCCTGTTGGTCCAGACTGGAGCGCGCACACGTCCGCGTCGCTACCCTGATCCGCAGCCATGACTGCATAATCTATCCCCACGTGGACTGGGGCCATGTACACTTCCGCGCTGCTATTTTGCTCTGTGGCCGCGGTAGTATAATCTACCTCTGCGCGGACTGGAGCGGTTACGGCGCGAGAGAGGCAGTCTGCCACCACATTAAGTTTACCCACTACGTGTTGAATATCAGTAGTAAATTCTGAAATTGCAGCCAGCTGCCTCTGCTGCCGGCCCGACCATGGTTCCGAAACTTTGGCCATCGCAAAAGTGAGCGGTTTGTGGTCGACAAACGCGGTGAAACGCCGACCTTCTAGCCAAAACTGGAAGTGACGAATGGCTAAGTGGAACGCTAACAACTCCCTGTCGAACGCGCTGTATTTTCGCTCAGCCTCGCGCAAGGTCCTGCTGAAAAAGGCCAGCGGCTGCCAAGCCCCGGCGACATGTTGCTCCACTACTGCCCCTATGGCCACGTCTGACGCATCAGTGGTGAGCGCTATGCAGGCCGTTGGGTCCGGATGAGCCAACAACGCAGCGTCTGCAAGGGCTTTTTTGACCTCCGAGAATGCACGCTCCCGCTCCGGGGACCATACGATTGCATTTGAGGGGTTTTGTTTTTTAAGCGCGGCATACAACGGTTGCATGAGCTGCGCTGCGCAGGGGAGGAAGCGGTTATAAAAATTCACCATTCCCAAAAACTCATGTAGTGCTTTGACCGTTTGTGGCTGGGGAAAATCTGCTACTGCGCGCACTTTGTCCGGCAGCGGAACTGCTCCCTCTGGGGAGACGCGGTGCCCCAAAAAATCAATCTGCGCCACCCCGAACTGGCACTTCGCTGGGTTGATTATTAACCCGTGCTCCCCCAACCTCCGGAAAACTGCCGTGAGGTGCTTTTCGTGTTCTTCTTCGGACACGCTGGCTACCAAAACGTCGTCCAGGTAGATGAACACAAAAGGGAGATCGCGTAACACCGCGTCCATCATGCGCTGGAAAGTTTGCGTGGCGCCTTTAAGCCCAAACGGCATGCGCAAAAACTCAAAAAGTCCAAACGGAGTTATTACCGCTGTTTTGGGAATGTCCTCAGCGCGTACTGGGACTTGATGATAACCGCGGACCAAGTCTATTTTAGAAAAAATGCGCGCCCCCGCCAGATGAGCCGAAAAATCCTGAATATGGGGAATTGGGTAGCGGTCCGTTGTTCAACCTGCGGAAATCACCGCAAGGCCGCCACGAGCCGTCAGCCTTAGGGACCATGTGGAGTGGGGAAGCCCATGGGCTATTCGAACGCCGGATGATGCCCAACCTTTCCAGGTTGGTGAACTCCTCGCGCGCTATGGTCAGTTTAGCTGCATCCAAGCGCCGAGCTTTTGCAAAAAAGGGGGGACCAGCGGTAGTGATAAAGTGCTCCACCCCGTGTTTAGCAACAGCTGCTGAAAACGTGGGAACCATGAGTGCTGGAAACTGAGTGAGGAGTGTGTGAAACTTACCGCCTGCTGTGGCGACGTTGGCTTGTGCTGTGGGCGGGGACACTTGAGCTGCACAAGGGATAGAGTAAAAAGAGAGTGCATTAACCAAGCGTCTATTGGGAAGATCAACCAACAACCCATGTGAGCACAGGAAATCAGCACCTAACATGTTGAAACTCACCGCCGCTATAATAAAAGTCCACTCATATGTGCGGCCGTGCAGGGACAGAAGTAGAGTCCTTTCACCGAAGGTCTTAATGCTCGAGCCGTTCGCCGCTGATGCTCCATGACTCCCGGGGCCCGCCAGCCGGTCAGTGTAGGTTGGCATGATGAAACTCACTTGGGAGCCTGTGTCCACGAGGAATTGCCTCCCAGAAGGCGCATCCGTCAGGTAGAGCAGCTTGTTCTGTTCACCAAGGGCTGCAGCTGCTACCGACTCCCGGTCCTGGAGTTTCACGAGCTCTTGAACTGACACGGTGGTATACACTTGCGTGCCCTCTCTGTGAAACGACGATGGTAAAAACAGAGGTCATCTCCTCTGCGATGTCGGGGCTTCGCCGCCGCCGTTGTTGGTGTGTCTTCCTCCGTCGCCTCTGGCCCTTTGCCATTCCCGGTCGTCACGCCGAGGTCTGCCGCTGCTGCGGTGGCCGTGTGCTGTCCGCTGGCGTTGAGGATCCGCTGCGCCTCCTGGGTTAGCGCGCGGAAGTCCCGCTGGGTCACAAACTGAGAGCCCGCCAGGGTCGCCCTCGTCTGCGACGGTAGAGTTCTCAGGAGGATGTGAGTGAAGAGGAAATCGTCGTCGTCTGAGCCTCTCAGCTTCAGCATGTCTTCCATCAGGTCAACAGGCGTGCTTTCTCCCAAGTCGTGCAGGGCCAGGAGTCTCTCAGCTCTCTCCTGGGCTGAGGGAGTGAAACGCTGGATGAGGGCAGCTTTCAACCCGCCGTATCTGTCGCCAGCGGGTGGGCGCTGCACCAGGCTCCACACATGTCGAGCTGTGTGGCTATCGAGTTTGGCGATGACGTGGTAGAACTTTGTGTCATCTGCTGTTATTCCCCCGAGAGCGAACTGGGCTTCGGCCAGGAGGAACCATGAGTCCGGGTTGTCCTGCCAGAATTCTGGTAGCTTGACTGAGACTGCGTTTGCCCGACTGGTCCCTGGTGAGTCTGGTTCGGGGGAATTGTCTCTGCTCATTATACGTCTTAAGGTCACCAGTGTGGAGAGCGTGAAATGAAGAGGCTGAATTTATTTCTCAATTCAGGTTTATTAACAATCACGTGTCTCCAACATCCTCTCAAACAGAAAAGAGAACCAACTTCCCACATCTCCCCTTTTTATACCCGGGGCATCAAAGTACAGAATCACATTGTCATTCAATCCCCAGAGACAATACATCACCCCCCAGGTCTTCTCTTCTCCACCTAAAACCCTGGTGGTCAGGAAGTCTTTTCAGAGCCATTTCTAAAGACACATTTCACACCCTCCTGTCATCCCCAGGAGGTCCAGACTTATTGTTCCTTCTAAGACGTGAGGTAACAGTAATATACATATGCAGCCTAAGCATCTCAAATATGTGTGCCACAAAGCATTTTTAATCCGGTTCCTTGTGTCCATGTAAATATGGCTACAGTACTTTCGAACATATATTTACAGAAAATGACAACTGGCCAAAACAACAAAAAGATGTTGCTTTTAGATTAAAGAATTGAAAGAAAACCAGTCCATGTCATTCTTAAACACTACAATACTTAAGTTTGAACTAAAGGTTTAACTCAGAAATCTGTATTTGTGGAAGAACTCTTCTTCACAGCTTTCATGCATCTCACCATGCTTAGGTGATCTCATCAGTTCCTCCTACAGCAGATTGACGTGTCCTTGTGTTGGAATTCAACAGATACTCAAACTGAATGGTTGCCGTACATGTAGACATGATAATTTAGGAAAGATTTCGCATTAGTCTACCCCCCCCCCCCCCCGCCGAGTTGTATATTGTAAGTAATATTGAAAGTTTGCGTTTTGTATATAGCGTTAATATTTCACATTTTGGCCAATTTTACAATCATAGTGTTGTGGGCACCCAGCACAATGCAGACTGATAATATTCACGCTCAGCAGGGATTGCATACGGACAGAGAGCCCCTTGGGGGAAAACCAGTTAATCACACGATTGATATGTATTGACTGATATGTATATCAATATGTAGATGTGCCATGCATTCTCTCTTGTCTGTATAAAAGAGCTGACTTTACATGCCTCATGACAGCGCACTGACAACAGCACACACGCAGCACAACGCTACTGTGTGTCTCATGGTGATGGAGGAAAAAAAACTCTGAAACCTTCAGCTCACCATGTCACGCCTGAACTTATGTTGTTCCTCCACAGTGTCTGCTATTGCTCATTAACCTGGCTAGAATTATAGACTAAATGCACAATTGCCTGAATGCACCACTGCCTGAATGCAACAATCCCTAGTCTTGTGGGGAGCGTGAAATAACGGAGCTGAATTGGTTCTTAATTCAGGTTTTATTCATGCACTTCATCCCCAGCCTTCTCTCAAGAACACAAGAGGCTGAGCTGCATCAGACCTTCACATTTATACATTTCACACAAAGGAAGAATCACATATCCCTGTCAAAACCCCTTATTGACATTGACTCCTCCTCAAGTCTCTCAGTCCTCCACCTGTCTCCCAGGAGGTTGGGAAGTCCTTTCAGCCCCTTATCGCCGTACCTCCGTCCTCTTGTTGTTAACCGCAGGTGGTCCAAACATATTGTCCCATTCAGGACGTGAAGTCAATCCACACATGCAATCTCCAGCATCCCCTTTCTGCTTATGCATATGTAGACAAAAATACATGGGCTACATAACCACCCCCCCCCCCCCCAAACGTCGAAGAATGGACAATATATTAAAATTCAGGGAACATGTTAATATCAACAGCACAGTCTATACCACATGATCACATCAAAAATCAGTGATAACATCAATAGTATAGTCTATACCACATGATCACATCAAACATCAAACAATCAATCCGTACGCCGTCTGGGCTTCAACCGTCTTCCGAATCTGCTGTAAGCAGGTCTTGCCGTCCCTGCGGCGCCGTCCTGCACAGAATCTGCTGACTGAAGAAGAGAGTGGTTATTTGATCCCTGCGGGCGCTCCGGGACACATTCCCTGGGGGGTCTGCCACGTCGAGGTGCCCTCGCTACCCGTACAGACTCGTCGTTCATCACAAAGGCAGGCTTTAGTCTGTCAATACTGTCTCTTTTCTGTCTCCCAAATCTAGCACAAAATGCTTATCACCTGCTTCCAGCACCCTATATGGCCCATCATATGGCGGTCGGAGGGTTGGTCTTAGAGCCTCGTGCCTGTCTAAAACGAACTCAGCATTTTTTAAAGCTTTGGGAACAAAAACGCGTGGAAAAGTGTGATGAACGGGGCCTGGGAGCATGTCCGCTCCCGTGCCGATCAGTGGCCCAAGAGCCGGGAGGCGTCCCGGTTCCGGATGCTCTGGTAGAAACTCACCGGGCAGCCTGAGAGGTTGTGCAAAAACTAACTCCGCTGGGGAGGCATTTAAATCCTCCTTAGGCGCAGAACGCAACCCTAATAAAACCCTTGGTAGTTTGTTTACCAAATCTGCATCCGTAAGTGACGCTCTGAGGGCTGCCTTCAAAGACCTATGAAAATGCTCGCATAAACCATTAGCCTGAGGGTGATAAGCGGTAGTGCGGTGAATTTTCGCTCCTAAGCTGCTGGCCATGGCTGACCAAAGCTCAGAGACAAATTGAGGCCCTCTGTCGGACGTAATATCCGACGGGACCCCGAAACGCACTACCCAGGCCGTCAAAAAAACGCGAGCCACCTCTGCAGCCGTGGTCGATGCCAGTGGGACTACTTCCGGCCAGCATGTGGTTCGGTCCACCATTATCAAAAGATGTGTGAACCCCTGCGACAACGGTAGGGGGCCCACGAGGTCGACGTGCACGTGATCGAATCTTTTGGCCGGAATGTGGAACGGTTCTAAAGGGGCTCTTGTGTGCTTATGAATTTTGGCCCGCTGACAAGCCATGCAGGTCCTTGCCCACTCTTTCACATGCTTGCGCAGGCTCGGCCAAACAAACTTCTCCGCCACCATTTTCACAGAAGCGCGCACCCCTGGGTGTGCCAGGGAGTGAACCGAGTCAAAAACGCGGTGGCGCCACGCGGCCGGGACTACCGGGCGTGGCCGCCTGGTTGACACATCGCAGATTGGGGGGGCATACCGGCTTGTAAACACCTGCTCTCCAGCCTTAACCCTGTTGGTCCAGACTGGAGCGCGCGCACGTCTGCATCTCTGCCCTGCTCCACTGCCATGGCTGCGTAATCTATCCCCACGTGAACTGGGGCCGCGTGCGCTTCCGCACTGCTATTTTGCTTCACGGCTGCTGTAGTATAATCTGCCTCTGCGCGCGCCGGTGCTGTGGCCGCACGAGAGAGGCAGTCTGCTACTACGTTGAGTTTACCTGCTACGTGCTGAATATCAGTGGTAAATTCCGAAATTGCGGCCAGCTGCCTCTGCTGCCGGCCCGACCACGGATCTGAAATTTTGGACATCGCGAAAGTGAGCGGCTTATGGTCAACAAAAGCGGTGAAACGCCGACCTTCCAGCCAGAACCGGAAATGGCGAATGGCCAAATGGAGCGCTAACAGCTCCCTGTCAAACGTGCTGTATTTCCGCTCAGCTTCGCTCAAGGATTTGCTGAAGAATGCTAGCGGCTGCCAAACCCCGGCAACGTGCTGCTCTATAACTGCCCCTATGGCCAAATCTGATGCGTCGGTAGTTAGCGCGATGCGGGCCGATGGGTCCGGATGAGCTAGAAGCGCGGCGTCAGCCAAGGCTTTTTTTACCTCCATGAACGCGCGCTCCCGCTCCGGGGACCACTCGATCGTATTGGAGGGTTTTTGTTTTCTGAGCGCGGCGTATAATGGCTGCATGAGCTGCGCTGCGTTGGGTAGGAAACCGTTATAAAAATTTACCATTCCTAAAAATTCCTGCAATGATTTGACCGTTTGTGGTCGGGGAAAATCTGCCACTGCGCGCACCTTATCCGGTAGTGGAACTGCCCCTTCTGGGGACACGCGGTGGCCCAAAAAATCGATCTGCGCAACACCAAACTGGCACTTGGCTGGATTAATTATTAAGCCGTGCTCTCCCAACCTCCGAAAAACCGCAGTGAGGTGGTTTTCGTGTTCTTCCTCTGAAGTACTGGCGACCAAAATGTCGTTGAGGTAAACGAACACGAATGGAAGATCACGTAACACGGCATCCATCATGCGTTGGAATGTTTGTGCGGCGCCTTTAAAGGTGACGGACAGACGAAAACTCAAAATCGCTAAATCATATCTCAAATTGTTGTCTGAGACGAGCTAATTGGAACCCCACATGTTTTGGTGTCAACGTATGTCGCATAAGGTGACAATGCGCTCTTGAAGTACGCTGTTGTGGAGAGCTGTCTGACCCAGCCAAGATCAGCGGCTAAAATGGCCACTGACTGTGTGACGTCATTTCGGTGTGGCACACAGTCGGCGGACATTGCTTTTTTTTTATTTGATGTTTACATTTTAAAATCGGCGATTACGGATATTTCTCGGAATACTTTTGGATTACAAATAGATTATTTATTAACATTAGGATTTCAGGAATCGAATTAATTATGGTTTGTCGTTGTGTTGTGTACGGGTGCGACGTTATACCAGAGGAGCATGCTGTGAGTGTTTTTGAATGTCCCGTCCCTGTGAAAATCAGAACGGCATGGGTGAAATTCGTTCAGAAAACGCAAAAAAAAATGTACTTATGTCGGTAAAACACCAAAAATGTGCAGTAGAGATTTCGTTGACAGCGATTTCGAGAATAAGATGCAATTTGTGTCACGACTCGCCGCTCCTCAGCGGATTCAGCTGGGCGCACACCTGCCCCTCGTCAGCACATCCCCATAAATCCATTCACACACACCTGCTTGTTGAATAAAGCTGTTAAATCTATCCTGAGCCTGCGTGCGTGTTTCCTGGGCCAGACATTATGTCAATTTGAAATGAAATTTGCCAAAAGATTTCTGATAAAGAAAACGGCTATTCCAACTATATATGCCTCGATTTCCAAGTGTGACTCTGAGAACAGGGTCAGTGACAATCAACTGTCAGAACACGAGAAGTACACAGGGTACGTTTTTTTATTTTTAATATTCACTGCAAATGTTTACTAAACATCTTAAATGAATTCCAAGCCATGGTTTGCATTGCCTTACCAACTTATCAAATATTAGCATATTAGGGTGTTCATACTCATCAAATATGAAATATTCAGTGCTGTATAGGGAGGTGGTTGTGCCTATTTGATCAATTTATATTTCATAAACTCAATATACTAATAATAACTCAACATATGATTTTACAAAACTTTATTTAAATAACATTGTTCACAAATCTAATCTTGGTAGGCAAAATCCCTTGTAGTGATGAGATGGGAATGTTTCTCTGATGAGGCTCACCGCACAGGCAGGCAACATAACCCTCACTTCTTCTCCAAAAAAATCCCCAACACTATGAATCTGTATTGCCTGAAAAATATGGGGTTGGCATTGATTATTCCGTTTGCATTGATTATTGAATGTATTGAATGGTTTCTTCATAATTCATCTGGGAAATTAAATCAAATGAATAAATATTGTTTATAAACTCACTCGTGTGGACGATAACGGCCGCTTCATCTGTCTCATCAGCTCCAGCTGCGCACAGACCAGCAGGTGCTAATCAGCGGCTGAGAAGATGCAGCGAGTGACCAATGGGTAGTTTTATTTTTAAAATTAAGTGTGTGACCAAGCATGTCGCCAAAGAAAAATATTTGTAAGCATCTTTTACCTAGAAATATCTTACAGCCAATCGTAAACGTGTTCTTTTCCCGTCCGTGTTGCGTCTTCCTCCTCTTCCTCGAACAAATAAGGCTGACAGCCCACACACCACCCAAAACGTCTTCATTGTCAATGTAATCATTTGTAATCATTTATATTGAGGTCGTCAAACTCTAGAAAATAATCGCTGTCCGAATCACTTTGCTCTCGTTCTGCAATTTTTTTTCATACCGAATTGACGTGAAGGCTGCACGCACCTATCGGCAGATGGCGGTACTGCAGCATCACTGAGCGAAAGATGGACTATGACTAAATAATTTCATTTATGTAGGATGGTGACACATATTAAATCAGGGGAATGGGAAGAATGGAATATTTTCATACAATCAGTTGATTGGTTCAATAAAAAAATGTCAATGTCCGTCGCCTTTAAGACCAAACGGCATGCGCAAAAACTCAAAAAGTCCAAAAGGGATTATAACCGCCGTTTTAGGAATGTCCTCAGGCCGGACTGGAACCTGATGGTAGCCGCGAATCAGGTCTATTTTAGAAAAAATGCGTGCCCCCGCTAAATGCACCGAAAAATCCTGTATGTGTGGGATGGGGTAGCGATCGTGTGCTGTGGCGTTGTTTAGCCTGCGGTAATCGCCGCAAGGTCTCCAAGAGCCGTCAGCTTTCGGGACCATATGCAGCGGCGAAGCCCATGGGCTTTTCGAACGGCGAATAATGCCCAGCCTCTCTAGGCTGGCGAACTCCTCGCGCGCTATGGAGAGTTTAGCAGCATCCAGGCGCCGAGCTTTCGCGAAGACGGGGGGGCCAGTTGTAGTGATAAAATGCTCCACCCCGTGTTTCGCAACCGTCGCTGAAAATGTGGGGACCGTGAGTGCTGGAAACTGGGTGAGGATTGTGTTAAACTTACCGCCTGCTGTGGCGACGTTGGTCTGCACTGGTGGCGGGGACACTCGAGCTGCACAGGGACTAGAGTAAAAAGAGAGTGCATTTACCAGCCGCCTATTGGCAAGATCAACTAACAAACCATGTGAGCACAGAAAATCAGCACCTAACATGTTGAAACTCACCGCCGCTATGACAAAAGTCCATTCATAAGTGCGGCCATGCAAGGACAGAGACAAAGTCCTTTCCCCGTAGGTGTTGATGCTCGAGCCGTTCGCCACCGTTGCCCCGTTTCCACGGGGGCCAGCCACCCGGTCAGCATAGGTTGGGGTGATGAAACTCACTTGGGCTCCGGTGTCTATGAGGATCTGCCGCCCGGAGCTTGTATCTGTGATGTAGAGCAGCTTATTTCTTTCGCTGAGAGCCGAAGCTGCTAACGATTCTCGGTCCTGCCGTTTCCCGACTTCTTGAAGTTGCACGGCGGCACACACCTGTGCGCCCTCTCTGCAAACCGCCGATGATAAAAACAGAGATCCTCTCCTCTGCTGTGTCGGGGCCGCACCTCTGCCACTGGGCCATCACCTCCGCCGCGTCGGGGCCGCGCCGCTGCCATTGTTGGTAGGATTGGCTCGGCTGTCTCCGGCTCGTCGCTGCTTCGGGTCGCCGCCGCGGTCGCCTGCTCGCCGCAGGAGCTGAGGAGCCTCTGCGCCACTTGGGCCAGCTCCCGGAAATCCTGCTGGGTCTCACAACACATGCTGGACAGCGTTCCTCTCATATGCGTCGGGAGGTTACTCAGGAAGATGTACTTAAAGAGGAAATCATCGTTGTCTGACCCCCTCAGCTGCAGCATGTCTTCCATCAGGGCGCCTGGCCTGTGCCCTCCTTGGTTGAGCATAGCCAGGAGCCTCCTAGCCCTCTCTTTGGCTGAGGGCATGATACACTTGGTGAGGGCAGCCTTCACTCTGCCGTATTTGTCTTCGGCGGGTGGCTGCTGTACCAAGCTCCGCACGCATCGAGCTGTGCGGTTGTCGAGTCTAGCGATGACGTGGTAGAACTTAGTGTCATCCGCCGTTATGCCTGCAAGCGTGAACTGTGCCTCCGCCTGGAGGAACCACGAGTCTGGGTTGTCCTGCCAGAATTCCGGCAGTTTGGCGGCGATGGCGCTCGCTAGGGCAGACTCCAATGATTCCTGATCGTGGAGAGCATTTCCAGGCATTCTCACACGTCTCGAGGTCACCAATGTGGAGAGCGTGAAATAACGAAGCTGAATTGGTTCTTAATTCAGGTTTTATTCATGCACTTCATCCCCAGTCTTCTCTCAAGAACACAAGAGACTGAGCTGCATCAGACCTTCACATTTATACTGTGACGTTTGCAGGATTCACACAAAGAGGAGCAAGATGGTTGTGATGAACAGGCTTTATTTACACACCACCGACCCCCAACCCCCTTCTGAGCACAGAGAGGAGAGGAGGTCATTCTCCCAGACCTCCGTTTCAATCATGGTTACACACACATGATACATCTTGCCCTAATCCTGCTAAACACTGCTGGGTCATTATAACGCAGTTATAATGACACAGCAGTATAACTCAGTAATAACACATTTAATACACACACACAGTAACGTTTTCAACTGGCAAAGCATGCTGGGAAATCCCTGCCCCCCTTAAAATGGCCCCGACGTTACACTGCCCCCCCCCCCCCTCGGACTGGTTTCTGTCCCCAGAAAATTCAAAGTCCACTTTCAGAAATCCAATGCGAGTCAGCCTGGTGCCGGGGCGGCATGCACGGGCCATCTGAGTCTCGGTCGGAGTATCTGGTTGGGGTAGGGTTCCGGTTTGGCCACCAGCTGGCAGATGGACACATCTGACAGCCTCTGTAGGACCACGCACAGTCCCTTCCCTGGCAGCGGGAGTCCCATGCCCGCTCCGGCCGACTCCCACCGCTGCCAGGTCTCCCAGGCGGCCGCTGGCCCGCGTCCATGCGTCCAGCCCTTGCCATGCCTGGAAAATGGCCGGATCTCCGTCCTGCTCACTCCGCTGCGTCGCTGCTGCGCCGAGGGCCTCCGTGACGTCACCGAAAGGGAAAGCATCTGCGGGTGGCGGTGGGACACGCACAGTTCCTCCTTTGGCAGCGGGAGTCCCATGACTCCCACCGCTGCCAGGACCTCCCAGGCGGCCGCTGGCCCGCGTCGAGGCGTCCAGCCCCTGCCGAGCCCGGGAAAAGACCGGATCTGTTCTGCTCGCTCCGCTGCTGCGCTCCAAAGGCCTCTGTGATGTCACCGCCGGGGGAAGCATCTGCAGGAGGCGGCTTTTTCTCCGTCCATGCCACCTCGCTCTAATTTAACGTCGGCGAGGGGCCAGTTTGTCGTGCGCTGCGTGCGGGGCAGTACCATGCGATGTACCCTGGCTCTGTGCAGCGGAAGTCACCTCCCGGTCGATCACCGCTCCTAATCGCTCTGGAATCGCCAGCCCGTCCTGCCCTGAAAAGGGCGGAAAACAGGGCTGGTTTGCTCTGCTCAGTCCCGTCGGGTCCGCTGCTCCATCCATCGCGGCGAGCCTCTCCGGGGGGGCCGGCGTCTCAGCTCTGCGCTCCGTTCCCAGCCGAGCAATGAACCGCTCCGGCCGCAGGACCTCCGCCTGGATCCTCATCTTGCTCCATGCCCACTCCTGACACCAGTGTGACGTTTGCGGGATTCACACAAAGAAAGAGGAGCAAGATGGTTGTGATGAACAGGCTTTATTTACACACCACCGACCCCCAACTCCCTTCTGAGCACAGAGAGGAGGGGAGGTCATTCTCCCAGACCTCCGTTTCAATCATGGTTACACACACATGATACATCTTGCCCTAATCCTGCTAAACACTGCTGGGTCATTATCACGCAGTTATAATGACACAGCAGTATAACTCAGTAATAACACATTTAATACACACACACACAGTAACGTTTTCAACTGGCAAAGCATGCTGGGAAATCCTTGCCCCCCTTAAAATGGCCCCGACGTTACAATACATTTCACACAAAGGAAGGATCACATATCCCTGTCAAAACCCCTTATTGACATTGACTCCTCCTCAAGTCTCTCAGTCCTCCACCTGTCTCCCAGGAGGTCGGGAAGTCCTTTCAGCCCCTTATCGCCGTACCTCCGTCCTCTTGTTGTTAACCACAGGTGGTCCAGACATATTGTCCCATTCAGGACGTGAAGTCAATCCACACATGCAATCTCCAGCATCCCCTTTCTGCTTATGTATATGTAGACAAAAATACATGGGCTACAAGTCTGAACGCACCACATGTCTGGACTGAATGCACCACTACTTAGCCTGAATGCACCACTCCCTATAGACTGAATGCACCACCCCAAATATGTTTTCCTATGTTAGTTTTTCAATGAAATAGGTTAATATTATATCATAGATGGAAGTTTAGGTGTGAAATCCAGTTATGCAAACTTAATACTCAAAGCAGGAGGTTTTAACTTAATCTTCACACCTTTGCCCTAACCCTAAACCCTAACCCTTAACCCTAACCCTATCCCCTAAACCTAACCCTAAGCAGACCAAGAAGCAGGACTCGAAGCATCAGAAGCTCAAGCAACTCTGGACTGCCTATGAAAACCACACCATCATCACTTCCGACTACCTGAAGCAGTGCAGCAACCTGACTGATCATGCAGAAGACTAAAATAGCTGGAATGATTGAATTACTTGAAATTGTGATGTTTGAATAAAGAAATTTAAAAAAAAACATTTTTGAGATTTGTTATATTGTTCATATTGTGTGCATTCAGACTAGGTAGGTGGTGCATTCAGTCCAGACGGGTGGTGGATTCAGACTAGGCTGGTGGTGCATTCGGTCTGGTGCATTCAGGCAATGGTGCATTTAGTCCGACACCCCCTGGCTAGCTTAGCGTAGCATAGCTATTGTGTTGTCTACACGTTACCCGTTCCAAATAACGGTGCAGGGGCTCTAATGAACCTGGAACTCAACAAAACATAAATCTTCCCAGTTATTATCTAGGTTATTTTTTATTCATTTATATGAGCAGTGTCCACTGGTTATTGTTGTTAAGCCTGGTTAGCTTACAATTGCTTACTGATTGCATTCATTAAACTTTATCCCTCACCTAGCGATCATGGGCTCACATGAACCTCAGGAACACATTCCTAGCAGTTGTTACAAAATTACTCTGATTTTACTTGGCACTGATCTTACTTCCTGAGGAATGCTGACAGTAACGCTAACAGTAATAAATGAGGTGTAACGTCGGGGCCATGTTAAGGGGGGCAGGGATTTCCCAGCATGCTTTGCCAGTTGAAAACGTTACTGTGTGTGTGTGTATTAAATGTGTTATTACTGAGTTATACTGCTGTGTCATTATAACTGCGTTATAATGACCCAGCAGTGTTTAGCAGGATTAGGGCAAGATGTATCATGTGTGTGTAACCATGATTGAAACGGAGGTCTGGGAGAATGACCTCCCCTCCTCTCTGTGCTCAGAAGTAAGTTGGGGGTCGGTGGTGTGTAAATAAAGCCTATTCATCACAACCATCTTGCTCCTCTTCCTTTGTGTGAACCTTGCAAACGTCACAGAGGGATGCTATGCACATACATTAATAATAAAATAAGCTAGATAACAACTGGGAGTAAGGTTTGTGTGTGTGTTTCACAGATTAGAGCCCATGTACTGTTATTAGGAATGGCTAGGATGGAAGCAACATAATAGCTATGATACACTAAGCTAACTGGGCTAACAAACAACTGCAGGCACTGTAATAAGAAAGATGATCAACATGTGAAACATGAACTCAACCGCAAAAGAAACGTCACCCTACTAAAGTTTTGGTAATATAAGTTTCGTTTTAATTTTGATTTTTTAAAATCATTTTATGTTCTTGCTAGACGTGGTTCGAAGCTATTGGTCAGGAAAATTTGCTTTCAGATTCTGTAATTGATACCAAAAACACATCGCCAAAATGCAGTCACTAAAGTAATGATGGGGTACAGTTGCTGTGCACTTTTCCTGAAAGTGACAATGCACGTGAAAGTGACAATGCACGTGCATTCTGAGGTGTCGTCCCTATAAAAAGAGCCACCGAACATGCCCCAAATCACTCGCGATTCGACTGCAGCGACATGCCACGACTGACAAGGGAGCAGAGAGACCAAGCCCTGGGAAGACTCCATGCCGGCCAGACTGCAAGACATGTTGCCAATCACTTCAATGTTCATGTCCGAACAATATACCGCCTGCAGCAACGTGTCCAAGCCACTGGAAGCACAGCCGATCGTCCTCGTAGTGGCAGACCGCCTGTTACAACGTTGAGGCAAGATCGACAGATCGTCCGACACCACCTGCAAAACCGCTTCGCCAGAGCTACAGAAACTGCACGGACAACTATTGGCAGTGATCAGAGACCAATCAGCGACGACACAGTGCGCAGGCGTTTGAGGCAGAGAAATGTCAGATGTCACAGGCCTTACACGGGTCCGATCCTCACTGTTCGACATCGTCGCGCTCGTCTCCAGTGGGCTACACTGCATCGGAACTGGCGTAACCGGGACTGGCGGACTGTAGTCTTCTCTGATGAAAGCCGATACTGCATCTCGACAGCTGATGGCAGAATGAGAGTGTGGCGAAGACGAGGGGAGCGTTTTGCAGATGGGTGTGTTCAGGAAAGAGACTCGTGGGGAGGTCCGAGCATCATGGTATGGGGTGCTATTGCTCTGAACCACAAACTAGGCCCTATGGTGTTCCAGAATATCGGTCATGGTAGAGGCAACGGTGTTACAGCTGCCCGCTACATCGATCAAGCGCTGAGACCCTTCATCGTACCCCATTTCGGTCGTCATGGAAATCACATCTTCCAGCAGGACAACGCTCATGCCCATACTGCCAGAGCAACGAGAGACTTCCTCCGTCAACATGGGATACAGACTCTTCCATGGCCTGCCCTCAGTCCTGACCTAAACCCGACTGAACACTTGTGGGACGAGATTCAGAGGAGACTCAATGACGTTCGACCAAGGCCGACAACTGCAGCTCAACTCACTCAGGCGTATCAGCGAGTATGGGCCCAAGTTCCTATGGCCTTCATCAACCGTCTCATCCACTCCATGTACAGACGATGTAACGCTGTATTCAACGCCCAGGGAGGTCATACACGCTATTGACTTTGAGATCGCGCTGTAGCGCCACCTGTCATCACTTTCACTTGAAACTCATGGAACTTTATCTCTAAATGCTGATGATCAAACACGTCCATTTTAAAATCATTCCGCCAATTATTTTGTTGTTTACATTTATGTGAATTAAACTGATTACCAATTTTGAAAAAGGGTGACTTTTTTTTGCGGTTCAGTATATATATGACCCGTGCTGGCAAAGTGAGCCAGAATGAGGAAATTTTCAAAACTGAGAAAATGTTATTTTCATATTACGTATTGAAAGACCTTCAAAATGATATTTAATTTGTAGGAATTTGGCAAAAACTGACCAGCAATAAGCAAATTTTGTTTATATTTTGGCTTGTTTGAAAAATATGCGTTCAATTGGTCTTGAGTTACAGTACGTCTTCCGCTTAAATGTGTATTTTTAGAAAGTAGGAGTTCCAAGCTTTACAATGATACCAGGCACTGATGAGGGTTTTCCCAGGACTTGCCACCAGCAAAGAAAGAATCATGATTTATGACTTCACCTGTCTGTAGCTCGTAATTACCCGGTGCGCATTCCGACTCATTTTGCCAGCACGGGTTACACATATACAGTGTATAACTGTCAATACTATTTATAGTATTGTAACGTCGGGGCCATGTTAAAGGGGGCAGGGATTTCCCAGCATGCTTTGCCAGTTTGAAACGTTACTGTGTGTGTGTTAAATGTGTTATTTCTGAGTTATACTGCTGTGTCATTATAACTGCATTATAATGACCCAGCAGTGTTTAGCAGGATTAGGGCAAGATGTATCATGTGTGTGTAACCATGATTGAAACGGAGGTCTGGGAGAATGACCTCCACTCCTCTCTGTGCTCAGAAGAAGGTTGGGAGTCGGGGTGTGAAAAATAAATCAGGTTGATCACAACCATCTGCTCCATTGTCTTTGTGTGAACCTTGCAAACGTCACACTGGTGTCAGGAGTGGGATATGGAGCAAGATGAGGATCCAGGCGGAGGTCCAGCGGCCGGAGCGATTCATCGCTCAGCCGGGAACGGAGCGTAGAGCTGAGACGCCGGCCCCTGGAGAGCTTTGCCGCGATGGACGGAGCAGAGCAAACCAGCCCCGTTTCCCGCCCTTTTCAGGGCAGGACGGGCTGGCGATTCCAGAGCGATTAGGAGCGGCAATCGACCGGGAGATGACCGTCCCATCCATCCAGCAGCGGGCCAAGATTCCCCGCTACAACGGCGAGAACCTGTTGGATGACCGCCTAGCCCAGGTCGAGTTGGCTGCCGCGCTGATCATCGGAGGAAACCACCGTGCTGAGAGCGAGTGGAGGAGGAGCTACGGCAGATCACAGCAGCGCGTGCACGAAGGAAACAGCCGTGGCGATGCGAGGAAGGACGGCTTCCGCTGCACAGAGCCAGGGTACATGGCATGGTACTGCCCCGCACACAGCGCACGA
The DNA here is from genome assembly GCA_020510985.1 of Pholidichthys leucotaenia. Taxonomy (NCBI): domain Eukaryota; kingdom Metazoa; phylum Chordata; class Actinopteri; order Cichliformes; family Pholidichthyidae; genus Pholidichthys; species Pholidichthys leucotaenia. Next base: position 45,660,958 of record CM035836.1, read on the forward strand.
CAAACTGGCCCCTCGCCGACGTTAAATTAGAGCGAGGTGGCATGGACGGGGAAAAAGCCGCCTCCTGCAGATGCTTCCCCCGGCAGGTGACGTCACAGAGGCGGTCTTTTCTCGGGATCGGCAGGGGCTGGACGCCTCGACGCGGGCCAGCGGCCGACTGGGAGGTCCTGGCAGCGGTGGGAGTCATGGGACTCCCGCTGCCAGAGGAGGAACTGTGCGTGTCCTACCGCCACCCGATGCTTTTCCTTTCGGTGACGTCACGGAGGCCCTCGGCGCAGGAGCGATGCAGCGGAGCGAGCAGGACGAAGATGCGGCCATTTTCCAGGCGCGGCAAGGGCTGGACCCATGGACGCGGGCCAGCGGCCGCCTGGGAGACCTGGCAGCGGTGGGAGTCGGCCGGAGCGGGCCTGGGACTCCCGCTGCCAGGGAAGGGACTGTGCGTGGTCCTACAGAGGCTGTCAGATGTGTCCATCCACCCGCTGGTGGCCAAACCGGAACCCTACCCCAACCAGATACTCCGACCGAGACTCAGATGGCCCGTGCATGCCGCCCTGGCACCGGGCTGACTCGCATTGGATTTCTGAAAGTGGGCTTTGAATTTTCTGGGGACAGAAACCAGTCCAGGGGGGCAGTGTAACGTCGGGGCCATGTTAAAGGGGGCAGAGATTTCCCAGCATGCTTTGCCAGTTTGAAACGTTACTGTGTGTGTGTTAAATGTGTTATTTCTGAGTTATACTGCTGTGTCATTATAACTGCATTATAATGACCCAGCAGTGTTTAGCAGGATTAGGGCAAGATGTATCATGTGTGTGTAACCATGACTGAAACGGAGGTCTGGGAGAATGACCTCCTCTCCTCTCTGTGCTCAGAAGTAGGTTGGGGGTCGGGGTGTGAAAAATAAATCAGGTTGATCACAACCATCTGCTCCATTGTCTTTGTGTGAACCTTGCAAACGTCACAGTATTTACAATGATAAGTGAAAATTGATAATGTGATTTAACAATGAGGAAACGCTGTGTTGCAAGCTAGTGTTGTTTGGCTTTTAGCAGAAGTGAACTGACCGGCACCACATGGTGCAAAAGGTGCATACAGACTTTAATTGTGCCTTAGTGTTGACATGATAGTCCTGAAAGACGTACTGTATGTTTCCTAAGTGTTAAACATTGTTGCCATTCAGTACAGCAAACCAAATACATGTACTTCAGTCCAGCATGAAACACTAGGGGGCGCTACAACTTCAAATGTTGCCTTGAGTGCCTTTACACATAATTAACTAGTGGTGTGTTTCTTCACCTAGAACAGGGGTTGGCAACATGCACCACACAAAGGGCTGCGTTGAATGATTTTTGTCTAAAAAAAAAAAAAATCTTCATGGAGCCGCAGAAATATGAGTTTAAGAACTGCGTCAGAATTACAGCTACAATCTGTCCTCACAACGTCAGGATCAGGAGTTTTTTCTAAGAAATTTGCAGCTTTGCTGATTGCAAATATGTTTCCTTTTTCCTCATTAAAGGTGCAATCCATTACTTTTTGACTTCCTGCCCAGTAGGTGTCACACTCACTGCTGCTGCCTCATGATAACATTCCAGGTGTTGCCATGTAGAAACAGTGCTGGAAACAAGCATTCACAGGCAGCAGTAGACTGTATGGAAATCAGTTTCTTTGTGACTACGAGCCAGTGAAATCATGTCAAGCGATGAATCTTTTGTGGTACAGTGGCCAGTGATTTTAATAGAGTCTTCTTTGATGTTTATCTCCATTCGACAATTTTTTTAAATTACTCATAATTTTGATAATCATGTCAAAACTGTAGCTGACTTTAAGCACTTTGCTGTTGGTAGTGTGTTTTTAGCAGATATGCTCTAACAAACTCTTGCGGTTTATGTTCAGCGTTTTAGCTAAGAATGCTGTTCTACAACGAGCTGTTGCTGTGGCTAATCCATTGCTTTGGTCATCCCCAGTTGCTGTGTGGGCAATCAGGAACCGTTACCCTGATCCCTACGGACAATACACTGGGTTTGTTCCAGTTCACGCTCCTGGTCTGTGGCAGGTCCACATGTACATCCATGGTACAAGGTGCATCAAAAACCAGGAGGTGGCAGTTAATTTTGGGGTTCTGTCTCATTTTCTGTTCATGTAAGCTCACTTTTTGAAATTATTTGTAGTGCAGTAATACTCCAGTTGTTCTCATATGGATACTCAGTGTAAAAAACTCAGTGCATTTCAGAAAATAAGCATCACTAATCCAATCTGACACAATCACGTCATAGTCCTCATAGCTATAAAAAAGTATTCTTTAAATATTTAAATTTATATTGGATTAGTGTATAATCTTAAAATTTTGTTAGTATTTTATAAGTTAAATTCTCAGCAATATTACATTTTCTGACAGTGTACTAATATGTTATAAGGAAAATCAACATCAACTGAAGTTGTCCACCCTGAGGAAAAATCCGGAGTCGGAGCCCCTAAGGCAGTTCTCTGTTGTGCTCAACATCGTTCTGGCAGCTCCTGCGACGGCGCTGGTGCCAAACTATAGCAGCCCTGCTGTTCCTTTGGATTCATCAGTGACGTGGAGAGGGGGGACATGCTGCATGGGTAACATCTTGTCCTCCATATCTTCCTGCCCAGGCTTGAATCCTACCAACGACCAATGCTGGAAGGTAGAACACCGGTGTGCATCGGCCTGTTCAGCCACAGGCGGTGCTGTTCCAGCAGAGTAGACGTTTAGGATTCTCTTCCATGGTCATCATAGACCAATGGAGGCCGACGACGAATGAAGTTGTCTATGAAAAAAGGGCTTTTTTTAAATAAAATTTTATTATACAGCACAAAATCACAACAACAGCTCATAGAACTTTGAAGTGTTGGACAAAGACGCCACAATTCCAGAAAGAGCTCAACAACCGGGTGATCCCCTATGAGGATCACTTAGCCACAGTGCAGAGCAAAAACTCCATTTTTACAATAGGAAGCCTCAAGCAGAAGTGGGTCTGGCGTCTGATCAGGTCGCCTCCAACTTCAGGTGATTGGAACACGTCCCCTGAGGATGAGACCACGGGGCAGACTGTGACTCCCAGCTGGCATGGAACCCCTTGGTGTCCCCTCTGAAGAGCTGTAGAAGGTGGCTGGAGAGAGGGAAGTCTGGGCTGCTCCACTTGGACTGCTGCCTCCATGACCCGGATCCCCAGAAAAGCTGTTGAGGATGGATGGATGGATGGGCAAAATTCTGGTGACAGAGAGTGGGTAGAGAAATGGAATTGGATTTTACCTGTGTGCTGTGTTCACTGATGCTGCAGCATTGGACCTGATTCAAGAACAGGAAAAAGATTTTCAGTTCCACAAATTAAATTTACTTAGGAATAAACTGTGATACTGTAGGGAGCGTGAAATGAAGAAGCGATGTGATTTTATAAATCAAGTTTTATTATCAACTTCCAGTCCCTAACATGTCTCATCTCGATGCAGAAGCAGAATGAAGAGGTCGAGCGCAGTCAGACCTTCATACTTATACCCACACTCAACAAAAGACATTGCATATCAAAGCTGACATCCTGCATTAGCGTAATCCCTCTCCATTGTCCTCTCTCTCCTCCACCTGACCCTGGGTGGTCAGGAAGTTCGATCCGGTCTCCACCGCTGCGACTCCGTCTGCTCCTTGATCTTCGCCGGTGGTCGAGACCTCTTGTCCTGCTCTGAGACGTGAGGTCATTCTACATATGCAATCTCTAAACATTCCACTTATGTCTATACATATGTAGGTATGGATATATGAATAATATAAGCCACAGCCCCCCCCCCAAACGTCTAAGAAAAGGACAATCAAATTAAGTTTACAGCTTAAGATAACATCCATGACATATTATACTGTTACACATCTCAACAGGAAAAAGGAAAAATATCTTCAGCAGTAGGGCTGGGAACGATCCCTAATTTCCAGAATCGATTCGATTCCGATTCTTGAGATTCTGAATCGATTCGATTCCGATTCAATCCCGATTCGATCCGATCCCAATTTAATCTGGGGAATTACCATTTTAATAGCCATTTTACTTCCCATGAAACAAAAATCTTCGAGACCTAATGCTGCAAATTGTACCAAGAATCTTCTAACTTTGTTAATACATAAATTATCACATATAGAACTGACCCAAAATCAGTTACAATAATGCACTTTTTATTATTTAACTTATCATTTCATAAAGTGCTCACAGGTGCTTTCTTTAGTGCAAAGGGTGTGTCGTGTCAAGTTCACCACCCAGAGTAAGTAAACAAATTCAATGCATGAACCATGCATTCATAATCTCATTGTATTTCAGTCCCTCCAGGATTTTGTCAGCTGTTTTTGTGATTGTTGTGGCCCAAAAAGCCTGGATTTGTGGGAGCTTTTCCAAAAAGTTATGGCACTTTTAGAGTTTTTTTGCACTCAAAGTTGTGTGAGGAAGTACAAATTTTAAAGCAGCTGCTTTTTCCATAGTTTACAGTGATGCTATTCTATATAACACCACAAGAAAAGTACAGGATTGCCAAAAATTTCTTGTTAAACAGTGATTTATTTAGAATTAAATGCTCAGTAAAATTGTAAAAAAAAAATGACCAATATTGTGTTCTTGCTGAGAACTTTAAAAAAAGAAATAAAAGAATTTGTCATTACAACAACTAAATTGCATTGAATGCATGTTAGTGTGGAGAAAGTGATGGCAGCACCTCCTTGAATCTTGAAGGTCTTCTTCTGTGCTGAAATCCACATGAAGCAGGGATGCTCCTCCACTGACGACCTCTGACCTTCAGAAGGTCTCAGTGAGGATGAAGCTTCCAGTCTTCACACATCTGAAGGCAGATAAAAAGAATAGATTTCACAGTAAAATTAACATTCATATTTTTAGATCGCCACACCACAGTAGGGTTTTTTTTATATTTTAACTACAAATTAACTTTCAATGTTGGAAAAGGGTTTCAGTTCATTTCCTGAGAAGGTTTGTTCATTTCAATTTAGTTCTACTGAGTAAAAATAGCTTGTTGTACTGCAGCCTTTATTAATTTTATTGTGATTTATTCTCTTCACATCGCTTAAAGTGTACCTGTGGTGGTCGTGAAAAAAAAGATATTATATTGAGCCCCTGTCTCACGTTCTAGTTCAAGTTTAAGTTGAAATTCACGTTCAAAGCAATTTGATATAAATCCATTGCTGATGTACTGGTTCAGCTATGTCAGCAAAACATGGGTACAGCCATACTAGCGGCTACATGGACTTCCAGGACGCTTCCTGTGACGTAATTTCGTGGCTACCGCGATCTGGATCAGTATTGGCTGAGTCTCGAGTACCCGGATGTGCAGCGGCTTTGGGGATATTCAAATTCAAATTCAAACGTTTATTTCAAACTCAGGGTTCATATTAAATGCAGAACTGAAATGAGTAGAAAATAAATAAATAAATGCTTAAATTCGGTGGGTCCTCTTGTCTGATCTCAGAATCAGAATCAGATTTATTGCCATTGTTCATGTGATACACAAACTAGGAATTTGTCTCGGTGCCATGCTGCAACATTAAAAACATAATGAGAAAAAGGGATAAACTAAAAAACTAAAGGACTAGAAACGTGCAATAAGTGTAGAAAAATAAGTAATAATAAGTAATAATAATAATAATGCTAGTAATAATGAGTAGTACTAGTCAAGGCAGTTTTAAAAAATTAGCATGTAGCAGATAATGTGAAGTACCACATAGTGCAGTCAATAATGCAACAGAAAAACAGTGATGATTGACATGAGTCTGGTTGAGCTGCTGTACATAGTGCACGAGAGTCAAAAGTCACTTAGTGTTCAGCAGTCTGATGGCAGAGGGGAAAAAGCTGTTCATGTGCCGGGAGGTTTTAGTCCGAATGGACCGAAGCCTTCTACCTGAGGGGAGGGGGGCAAACAGCACGTGACCAGGATGTGAAGGATCGGCTATGATCCGGCCAGCACGCCTCCGGGTCCTGGAGATGTACAGGTCCTGGAGAGATGGGAGCTTGCAGCCTATCACCTTCTCAGCAGTGCGCACGACGCGCTGCAGCCTTAGTCTGTCCCTGGCAGTGGCTCCTGCGTACCACACAGTTATGGAGGAGGTCGTTATCTGAGGTCGTTATCGGGAGGTCGTTAACAGCCGCAACAGGGCAGAATAATTCGGCTCCTCCCTCGCCGCTATAAAGAGCGGCAAACAGTGCGTTGCTTTGTGTGAGGACCAACATTCAAACGTTTATTTCAAACTCAGGGTTCATATTAAATGCAGAACTGAAACGAGTAGAAAATAAATAAATAAATGCTTAAATTCGGCGGGTCCTATTGTTTGATCTGAGGTCGTTAACAGCCGCAACACGGCAGAATAATTGGCTCTTCCCTCGCCGCTATAAAGAGCGGCAGACACTACGTTGCGTTGTGTGAGGACCAAAATTCAAACGTTTATTTCAAACTCAGGGTTCATATTAAATGCAGAACTGAAACGAGTAGATAAATAAATAAATAAATGCTTAAATTCAGTGGCTTGTCTCATGTGATCTGAGCTCCTAACTGCCGCAACACGGAAGATGATTCTACAACTATATACAGAGCAGCAGACACTCGGTGCTCTTGGAAAAAAAACATACAATGCGATATGGATATCGCAACATGGCGGAATGTAAAGCCTTTGGATGTCTGAATAATAAGCGAAAAAAACAAAGAAACACTTTTTTTGTGTACCCAAACCCAGCTCACCTTGTCAGAACATCGGAGCGGAAACAGGGCACAGACGAATAATTTCAGACTAAATTGTGTTGTGTGTGAGGACCACTTCGTCATTTTAACCCTCAGAAGACCTTTCTGGCTCAAACCTGTAGCCATGTTGGACAAATTCTTCCTCAGAGTCCGACAATTCAGCCATAATAGAATAAAAACACTCACAACAGCACCCTAGTCTCTCATACAGGCGGAGCATTGACTGTTAAGTATCAACGAAGTGACGTCACATCCGCATGTGTCATGGCTGCGCCCACAGTTTTCATTGGCTGCCCATGGCCAAGGTCCTATTTGAATATATGTCTGGTGGTATATGGCTGGCAAAAATTATTTACCAAAATAAGAAATACTTTTTCATAATGTTTTCAAGTCAAATGCGTCTTCACGACCACCACAGGTACGCTTTAAGTGGCAGAAGTCCATAATCTCATAAAATATACCTTAATTCTGCATTTATTCACAGCGCTTAACCAACAGTTCTCTCTGTGTCCATAGTTTGTAAAAGAAACCATCATCATGCCGGATAAATTATTAATTGACGACACAAACGTTAAAAGAAACAAATATTATACTTACAGTCTCAGCAGCTCCAAGTCTCTGCTTCACGGGTTTCAGTCTCCGCGCATTTTCCCTTTATCAGTCGTCAACTTGATGTTCCAACACAGCGCTGCATGGAGTAAAAGTCCGTTTATCCCCGCTTTATGAAAAATATTAAGAAGCTGTTGAGGACAGTCTTTACGGTGACTTTTGCTGCTAAATTAAGAGACGCACGTTATTATCTCCGCGTCATGTAAACACAAAAGACGTGTGCCCGCGCCGCAGGGAACACAGAAGTTTTATTTATGAAAAATATTCAGAAGCTGTTGAGGACAATCTTTACGGTGACTTTTGTTGCTAAATTAAGAGACGCACGTTATTATCTCCGCTCGTGTAAACACGAAAGAGCACACGCGGCAGGAAACTCTTGCCGGATGAGAACCGTTTTAACACCACAGAAGAAGAACTAGCATATCCGTTAGCTTGCTAGCTCCGTTAGCGCGTCGGTTGTTTATTGGTCTCGGCTGTTGTTCCTGGCTCACTCACCCGGTTTCGACCCGATTATACTCAGCAGACGTTCACAAACGTAAAAATATTATATTAAAACATATTAATATTAAAAGATCGATCCGCGGATTTTGTGGATCGATATCGGCTCAGTCAAACATGTATCGATCCATATCGATATATTGATCTTTTGAACCCACCCCTATTCAGCAGTCATGTTAACCTTCAAGTTATGCAGCATGATCCTGTTAAAAATTCAGTGGTAACAACAACAGTATAATTAATGTCACAAGTCAGCCTTAAAACTGCAACGGCACAATCTGACAACATACAGTAGTTAACAACTCTTTGTCAATTTTACATCAGTCTATGTGTCGTCTGGGTTTTAATCTTCTCCCGAATCTGCTGTAGACCCACTTTGGCGTCCTGGCGGGACCGTCCTGTAAGGGATCTGCAGCTTGGGGAGGAGAGTGGTTATTTGTTCCCTGCAGGGAGGCTGGGTCTTTCTCTTGGGGGGTCTACCCCGCCGAGGTGCTCTCGCCACCCGTGCAGGCTCGTCGCTCAACAAGAAAGCAGGTTTAAGTCTGTCAATGCTGACTGTTTCTTTTCTGCCCCCTAAATCAAGCACAAAAGGCTTATCACCAGGTTCCAGCACTCTGTATGGTCCGTCGTATGGAGGGCGGAGGGTTGGTTTTAAAGCTTCGTGCCTAACAAAAACGAACTCGGCATTTTTCAAAGCTTGGGGGACAAAAACCCACGGAAAAGAGTGATGTACGGGTCCGGGGAGCGTGTCCGATCCCATGCTGCTTAGGGGCCTCAGGGCTGGTAGGTGCCCGGGCTCTGGATGTTCTGGTAAGAACTCACCTGGGAGCCTGAGAGGTTGTGCAAAAACTAATTCTGCCGGGGAGGCGTCTAGATCCTCCTTAGGCGCAGAACGCAACCCTAATAAAACCCAGGGAAGTTTATTCACCCAATCTGTATCCGTTAGTGAGGCCCTGAGGGCGGCCTTTAAAGACCTATGAAAACGCTCGCATAACCCATTAGCCTGAGGGTGATACGCAGTGGTGCGATGAATTGTCACCCCCAAGCTGCTGGCCATGGCTGACCACAGCTCTGAGACAAATTGAGGCCCCCTATCGGACGTGATGTCCGATGGGACGCCGAAACGCGCCACCCAGTTTGTTAAAAAAAACGCGAGCGACTTCCGCGGCTGTGGTTGACGCCAGCGGGACCGCCTCCGGCCAGCGCGTGGTACGGTCTACCAATGTTAACAGGTGTGTGAACCCTTGCGACGACGGTAGTGGGCCCACGAGGTCGACGTGTACGTGGTCAAACCTCCTGGCTGGAATTCAGAAAGGTTCTAGAGGAGCTTTTGTGTGTTTGTGTATTTTGGCGCGTTGGCATGACATGCAAGTCCTTGCCCATTCCTTTACATTTTTACGCAGGCCCGGCCAAACAAACTTCTCCGCGACCATTTTAACCAAGGCGCGCACCCCTGGGTGCACGAGAGAGTGAACCGAGTCAAAAATGCGGCGGCGCCAAGCGGCTGGAACCACCGGGCGAGGCCGGCCGGTTGACACGTCGCAGATTAGGGGGGGAATGCCGTCACGCAAACCCCTTTCCTCCAGTCTTAACCCTGTTGGTCCAGACTGGAGCGCGCGCACGTCCGCGTCACTGCTTTGTTCCGCTGCCATGGCCGCGTAATCTATCCCTACGTGGATTGGGGCCGCGTACGCGTCTGCGTTGGCCATGAGTTCTGCGGCTGCGGTAGTATAATTTGCTTCCTCGCGCTCTGACGATGTCACGGTGCGGGAGAGGCAGTCTGCTACCACATTAAGCTTACCTGCCACATGTCGAATATCTGTGGTGAACTCTGAAATTGCAGCTAGTTGTCTTTGTTGCCTGCCTGACCATGGTTCTGAAATTTTAGCCATCGCAAAAGTGAGTGGTTTGTGGTCTACAAAAGCCGTGAAACGCCACCCTTCCAGCCAGAACTGGAAGTGGCGGATGGATAAATGAAGCGCTAGCAGCTCCCTGTCAAAAGTGCTGTATTTGCGCTCGGTTTGGTTTAAAGATTTACTAAAAAATGCTAACGGTTGCCAGGTTCCGCCAACATGCTGTTCTACGACTGCCCCTATGGCCAAGTCTGAAGCATCTGTGGTTAACGCTATGCGGGCCGAGGGATCGGGGTGAACTAATAATGTGGCATTCGCTAGTGCACTTTTCACTTCCGTGAAGGCGCGTTCCCGCTCCGGGGTCCATTCGACCGCGTTGGAGGGCTTTTGTTTTCTGAGCACGGCATATAGGGGCTGCATGAGAGGGTGGAGGAAACGGTTGTAAAAATTCACCATTCCTAAAAATTCTTGTAGTGATTTGACCGTTTGTGGTCGTGGGAAATTAGCTACTGCGCGCACTTTGATGTGGCGGCATCGAGTCTGGCGACGATGTGGTAAAATTTTGTTTCATCCGCCGTTATCCCCGCCAGTGCAAACTGAGCCTCAGCTTGCTGGAACCACGAGCTCGGGTCGTTTTGCCAGAACACTGGGAGTTTGACGGTGACGCCGCTTGCCTGGGCCGTCTCTGATGTGTCTGCAGGGCGAGAACGCCTTTCTTCCGTTCTCGCGGCGGGGCTGGGGACGGTGCTCGGTTGAGCCCTCTCTGACGATTCTGCTGTGGGGGAACGTCTTCCATCCGTTCCCCTGTCTGCGTTGGCGACGGCGCTTGCCTGGATCGCCTCTGATGAGCTTGTAGCGGACGTCTTTGGTCCATCCTCACGTCTGGTCACCAATGTAGGGAGCGTGAAATGAAGAAGTGATGTGATTTTATAAATCAAGTTTTATTATCAGCTTCCAGTCCCTAACATGTCTCATCTCGATGCAGAAGCAGAATGAAAAGGTCGAGCGCAGTCAGACCTTCATACTTATACCCACACTCAACAAAAGACATTGCATATCAAAGCTGACATCCTGCATTAGCGTAATCCCTCTCCATTGTCCTCTCTCTCCTCCACCTGACCCTGGGTGGTCAGGAAGTTCGATCCGGTCTCCACCGCTGCGACTCCGTCTGCTCCTTGATCTTCGCCGGTGGTCGAGACCTCTTGTCCTGCTCTGAGACGTGAGGTCATTCTACATATGCAATCTCTAAACATTCCACTTATGTCTATACATATGTAGGTATGGATATATGAATAATATAAGCCACAATACCTTTATTTTAATATGTGGGCTTATTGGTAACAATAACAACTGTATCACCCATTTAGTCTCCAACAAAGAAAAATTGCACATCAAGGGTGATACTTTCTTAAACTCATTGATGGGCACAATGGCACTGGTAGATCAATTATTTGTGTTGCTGCAGTAATACAAGAAATGTTGCACCTACCATGAAGTCGTCATGCGTTGCAGCTTTGTTACAGCACCAACAAAAATGATTAATGATGTCACGCAGCCACAGAAGCAATCCAGCCTGCCCCTTCGTTTTACCTGCCTGAAGAGGACAGACACAAATCCATCTTTTATTTTTCGTAATTCATTTGTGGATAGTTAGGATATTGTAATGACTGGCAAGACTTGCGTACAGATGAGACCCTTTTAGATTCTTGGCCCCATGCCACATGTCAAAGCTTTGCTTGACACCAGGAAAAACGCCACGGTCTGAATGACAGAGATTGCATTTTCAATTACATCACTAATTCAAATATTCAGCTGGAGAATTTTAATACTCACTTACCCATGAGTGCCGTTCTGGGGAAGTGACCCTGGTATACTTGATATAGGTGGCAATGGTGTCACGGTACGATTCCTTTTTGGTTTTACAGGAGTAGATGTGATCGGGTCATAATTGCCAGAATACCTGTAAACAGATGACATCAGTCTCTTCATTTAGTTATGGTGCAACATATTACAAGACTTTCTATAGTTATACTTTTACCAACAAAAAACATGTACAAGAGTTAAGGTCATTTACAGCTGGATTTGTCGTAAATAGTAGGCTCAGTAAATCCAAAAAACACAACGTCATTGGGCTGCTAGGCTGATAACGCACATTGAACACAAACCAAAAAGACTGAACAATAGATACTGGTCAAGTGGACCCCTGACCAAGTGAGCACCCTCAGTGGACCACAGGATCCTATCTGTATATGTACAAGTACATTCTCAATCCTGAGATTTATAAAAGCGAAGGAGAACAAGAAATTTTACAAAACTGTTGGGAATACTTTCCACAGACACCAAGAAGTTTAAAAAATTATATATAAATGTAAGATGAGAACTAAGCTGACCCGGAGAAGGTTTTGGCTCCGTTTCTACTTTCTAAAGACTTTTATTCTCCACCACTGCTGCTCATCACCGCTGGCTGCCCCCAGATGAATTTCACAGAATAGGTATGTGGGACTAGAATGTTCTGAATGAGGCTTTAAAAAGCTCTGAATCAGTTTGTAAATCACTGGATTGAAAATGTACTTGTACTTGTATAGACTGGACATTGGGGTCCACATGGGGTGATCACATGATCAGGGGTCCACTTGACCTGTTCCCCTGCAAGACCATTAGCTAAAGATTCAAAGATTTTATTGTCAATACTACTATATGTGCAGGACATACAGGACAACTGACATGGTGCTTCTCTCTCTCTACACTGGTGTGCATTTTATAAAAAGAAAGGAATTAAGTCTGGATTAAAAAGAGAAAAACAACAACAACAACGATGGCAGCAGTCTGTGTCCAGTCTATATACAGTTACATACATTGACACTGCAACATTTTGGGCAAAGAGTGCTTCTCTCAGTAAATGGGGATACATTGGGGTAAGATCATCTAACACAATGTAAAAGCAATTTATTTTCTAAACGTCAAAAACGTTTGATCACGTAAACAACAGATCTGTGGCGGTTTGGTGTAAACCCCCACAAACAGACTGGACAGACACAGAGCAATTAACAGAACAGTGAAATGTGTATTAATGTCTACAGGCAGCCCCGCTTCTTCTGGCTCACTTCTGTGATGTTAATGTTGCCTTTCATGCATTGTGTTCATGTGTCCTGTCCTTACTGTGACCTAGGGACCGAGATCAATATGTCTCTCAAATGCAAATGTCTCATGCCTGTTCTGTTATCTCTTTGATCGTACCAACTGCTGGGGGAATGCTCTTTGATGTATTGTTGTAGTTGGGTATATATGCTGCAACTCTGTAACTCAAACCTTCTCTCATTCTGACTCCTTCAACTGCTGCAGACACGCACTTTGTGTCTCCTCTCTGAGAGCCTGAGGACATCACCTCAGCCCGCAGCACGAGGGCTGGGGAGGTGTTCCGATGAAGGCGGTATGATTCAATAAACCAACTAAAAACTCCATCGCTGCCTTTACTTTATCATGCCGCTTCAGATCCACTGTTTGACGTAACTACCAAATTTTGATTTTGGAGAAATTAAACAACATTAAAATTACGGGCAAAAAGTGCTTATTTAGATAAATGGCCACAAGTGTGTTGGAGATCATCGAACGCAATGTAAAACTAATGTATTTTTAGAAACTCATAACGTTCGTTTGAGAAAAATGGCAGTTCCTTCCTTCACAGGAGCTAATGCTAACTGTAGCTACACCAAACCCGAGTGGAAAAATGAATGGAAAGTATTAGCGAGCAATTCCTGTGGTCTGTCCCATCGCCATACACCAGCTGATATCATCACACAGTCATATTATTAACAGGAACATCTCATAGCCTAAATGTAGGCTACACAAAGCTAGGCAAACACTAGTTAGCTTAGCTTAGCTTAGCTTACCGGTCGAGTAGCAACTAGGCGACTTCAGTTTGGATTTTCAAACCTTTATGATTCTTCAAATCGCACCAGCGATCAAAAGCTGAACCAAAACTTGTTCTTGTCTTCCCCTTTGTTTATTACTTCTTACTTGAGAAGGATAACGGAATGAGCTAATCCTTCCAGAAGCCGCTAGGAACCCGCACTCATCCGGAAATGCAATAGCACGTGACATCAACAGATTAATTGCATTGGATCAGAAATCCGGACGAAACAATTTTCTGTCTAAATAAATCTGCTGGAACGTAAATATTTCTATTATTTACGACCCCTAAAAAATTACAATTTTTTTGTCATCAATATACTAATTTTTTGAAGAACATTAAGACTTTCATTGTGCAAGTTTAAATGCTTTTTGATTTTTTTTTAAATCTTTGTTTTCATAAAATAGTTATGGATTTCACCTTTAATCTATGTTTTTCTAAAATTTATTATATTTGGCATAAATGTGTTCTGCATTTTTTATAAATGTGGCATATTTTTCTATGCAAACTTGATAACTTTTGTCATGTAAATTTGAAGACTTTTTAAAGAATTTTTTTTCTCATTTTTCCCTAATAAAATTACACATTTTTTCATAGATTTTATCATAATTTTTTGAGGGGAAATGTTACTTTTTTTCCTGGTAAAAATGCGCCTTTTTTCAAATAAATGTGTCACAGTTTTCTAAGAAAACTTTTTCTGCCAAATTTTGTCTTTTTTTCTGCAGGTCTTTGTTTTTTCTCATAAATTTTGAAAATTTTGGCATAAATTTTTAGCTATTCATACAGATTTGTTCATTTTTTTCTTTGTACATTTATTACCTTTCACAAGTAAAAGTGCAGCTTTTTTTTTAACAAAAAATGTATATTGTTTTCATAAAACTCCAACTTTGTTAAGCTAATTTGTGATTCCCCCCCCCCCCACACACACACAAATTTTTTGCCTCTTGTAAACTGTGGGAAAGTTTTCCTCAGAAAATTGCAACATTTCTTCTAAATTTGTGAGATTTTTGCATAAAATTTCCAGTTTTCTCACTTTCTGCTTTTTAGGGCAGTTTTTCTAACGACCGTGCAACCATTTTTTCATTAAAAACTGTTGTGTGGTATATATTACTCATATATTCCATACCTACATATGTTAGAGCATGTGGAAATGTTTGGTGACAGCATATGTAAGGAACTTCACACCTTGGAAAGGACAAAAGAATCTCCCCCGCCGGGTGAAGGACAAAGACTTCCCAAGACGCGGCGGCCGAGACAGACTAGATACCTTCGCCCCCCAAGGAGAGGAGAGGAGTTTCCATCACTTCCCAAGATGAGGAGAGGAGATAACAGAACAATGGGGGGATTAAGATAACGGGGGATGTCGGCTTGTTCAATGCATGTCTTTGATGTGTGCCTGTATTTAACCAGCGAGCTGGGCAGAAATCTCCCTCTTTGCCTTCTGCCAAGCTCTGCACCAGATGAGACAAGATAGAAGAGCTGTTCATTAAAGACTCTGTTTTTAATACAAAGTCGCCTCATCATTTCCAGCTCCTCTACACTGGTGACCTTGACGCGAGTATGGACCGGAGGCGTTCTTCAAGCGACTCATCCGTGGCAACTCTGACATACGCCAGCAACGACGCAGACGAGGGAGCAGACGGACAGCTGTTCCCCTCGGCAGAAGGAATTGAGAGGGCTCAACCGAGCTCCAGCACCGCCGTGAGAGCCGAGGCAAGGCACTCTCACCCGGCGGGCACAACAGTGATGGTGTGCACGAACGCCGTCGCTGTCCAGCTGCCAGACTTCTGGCGAGAAGACCCCGCCTCTTGGTTTCAACAAGCTGAAGCCCAGTTCATACTGGCGGGCATCACAGCAGACGATACAAAATTCTACCATATCGTCTCCAAACTCGACTCCGCCACTTCGAAGTGTGTGCGGAGCTTGATCCGGCGACCACCGGCCCGGGACAAGTATGAGACGCTCAAGGCGACCATCGTGGCGAACTATGTCCCACCAGCGGAGGAAAGAGCCGAGAGGATCCTGGCGGTCTACGGCCACAGAGGGGGCAATCCGAAGGCCCTCATGGAGGATTTGCTGCAGCTCAAGGAGGAGGACAATGACAATTTCCTTTTCCAGTTTATTTTCCTCAGCACGCTTCCACCACACATGAGAGGGACACTCGCCAATACGAAGTGCAACACCCACCAAGACTTCCGCACACTGGCCAGCGAGGCTTATCGGCTCCTCAACGCCTGCAAGGAGCGGACACCTACAGCGGCATCCGCGGACCTCAAAACTGACGCCCCGAGCCATGGAGAGCCACAACCCACGGAGCAGACCCAGCCCACGGTGACAGCGGCGCGGCCCAAGCATAACAAACAGATCGACGTCTGTTATTATCACCACCACTTCGCCGAGAAAGCCCACAAATGCGTTCCCCCCTGCAAGTTCACGATGTCGGGAAAACGCCAAAGCCAAGGGCCGTTAACAGCAGCGGTTCTCGGCGAGAAAAATAAACTGTTGTACGTGATGGATGGTCACACAGGCAAGCAGTTCCTCATCGACACGGGAGCTCAGCTGAGTTTCGTCATGCCCTCCCACGCAGATCGAGCCATGGGCACCCGGGGCAACGGAGCAGTGGCAGCCAACGGCTCTGACATCGACACGTTCGGCGAAAAGAGCCTGCACCTCCTCATCCACGGCCGCAGCTACAGATGGACATTTGTTGTAGCGGTGGTGAGTTTTAACTTGTTAGGCACAGATTTTCTGTGTGCACACGGGTTATTAGTGGATTTAGCAAATAGGCGCCTGGTTAATGCACTATCTTTTGCTTCTATTCCATGCTCAGCTCGAGTTTCTCCACCACCTGTGCAGGCCAACGTCACCATGGCAGGAGGTAAGTTTGAGCAACTCCTCACCCAATTTCCAGCACTCACAACCCCCAAATTCTCAGCCACTGTAACTAAACACGGGGTTAAACACTTCATTCCCACAACGGGACCTCCCGTTTTTGCCAAAGCTCGCCGCTTAGACGTGGCCAAGCTCAACATAGCACGGGACGAGTTTACAACTCTCGAAAAACTGGGCATTGTTAGACGCTCGAAGAGCCCCTGAGCTTCACCACTTCACATGGTTCCGAAATCCGACGGTTCTTGGAGACCGTGCGGAGATTACCGCAGATTAAACAACGCTACAGCGCATGACCGCTACCCCATCCCTCACATTCAGGACTTTTCACTGCATCTAGCGGGTGCGCGCATTTTTTCAAAGATAGACTTAGTCTGCGGTTATCACCAAGTCCCAGTCCGGGCTGAAGACATTCCTAAAACAGCGGTTATAACCCCTTTTGGCCTTTCTGAATTCCTGCGAATGCCTTTCGGCCTCAAAGGCGCTGCCCAAACTTTTCAACGTATGATGGACGCAGTCCTACGCGACCTCCCCTTTGTTTTCGTCTACCTCGACGACATGCTGATAGCCAGCTCGTCCGAGGAAGAACACGAGCAGCACCTCACTACGGTTTTTCAGAGGCTGGAAGAGCATGGACTAATAATCAATCCAGCCAAATGCAAATTCGGCGTATCGCAAATTGATTTTTTGGGACATAACGTCTCCCCGAAAGGGGCAGTTCCGCTTCCAGACAAAGTTCATGCGATAGTAGGTTTTCCACGGCCCCAAACGGTCAAATCGCTACAGGAATTTTTGGGGATGGTTAATTTTTACAACCGCTTCCTCCCCCACGCAGCTCAGCTCATGCAGCCCCTATATGACGCGCTCAAAAAAAAGAAAGCTTCCAACGCGGTCGAATGGACCCCGGAGCGCGAACGCGCTTTCGCGGAAGTTAAAAACGCTCTAGCTAACGCCACAATGTTAGTCCACCCAGATCCCTCGGCCCGCATTGCAATAACCACAGATGCTTCAGACCTGGCCATAGGGGCAGTTGTAGAACAACTTGTCAGCGGGGTCTGGCAACCTTTAGCATTCTTTAGCAAATCGCTAAACCCAACTGAACGCAAATACAGCACTTTTGACAGAGAGCTGCTGGCGCTTCATTTGTCCATCCGCCACTTCCAGTTTTGGTTAGAGGGCGGAGTTTCACGGCTTTTGTGGACCATAAGCCGCTCACTTTTGCTATGGCTAAAATTTCAGAACCATGGTCGGGCAGACAACAAAGACAGCTAGCTGCGATTTCAGAGTTCACCACAGACATTCGACACGTAGCAGGCAAACTTAACGTAGTAGCGGACTGTCTCTCTCGCGCTGTGGCACCGCCAGAGTGTGAGGAGACAGATTACACTGCCTCAGCAGCGGAACTCTTCACTAACGCAGACACATACGCAGCACCTATCCGTGAAGGGATAGATTATGCAGCCATGGCGGAAGAACAAAGCAGTGATGCAGACGTGCGCGCGCTCCTGTCTGGACCAACAGGGTTAAGGCTGGAGAAAAAAGGGTTGCGCGACGGCGTGCCCCCCCCTAATATGCGATATTTCAACCGGCCGACCTCGCCCGTTACTACCAGCTGCTTGGCGCCGCCGCATTTTCGATGCAATTCACTCCCTCGCGCACCCAGGTGTGCGCGCCTCGGTCAAAATGGTTGCCGAAAAGTTTGTGTGGCCAGGCCTGCGCAAAAACGTAAAGGAATGGGCAAAAACTTGCATTCCTTGTCAATGCACCAAAATACACAGACACACAAAAGCCCCTCTGGAGCCTTTTCCAATCCCTGCTAGAAGGTTCGACCACATTCATGTCGACCTCGTGGGGCCGCTACCTTCCTCCCAAGGTTTCACACACCTGCTAACAATGATAGACCGCACCACACGCTGGCCAGAGGCAGTTCCTCTAGCGGCAACCACAGCGGAGGAAGTCGTTCGCGTTTTTCTAACAAACTGGGTGGCACGTTTCGGCGTCCCATCAGACATCACGTCAGATAGGGGGCCTCAATTTGTCTCAGAGCTTTGGTCAGCCATGTCCAACAGTTTAGGGGCAACAATTCATCGCACCACCGCTTATCACCCTCAGGCTAATGGGTTATGCGAGCGTTTTCACAGGTCCTTAAAGGCCGCCCTCAGAGCCTCATTAATGGACACAAATTGGGTAAATAAACTTCCCTGGGTTTTATTGGGGTTGCGTGCGGCACCTAAAGAGGATCTAGACGCTTCTCCTGCAGAATTAGTTTTTGCTCAGCCTATCAGACTCCCAGGTGAATTTTTACCAGAGAACCTGGAACCAGGGCACCTCCCAGTCCCAAGGTTTTTAGGCAGCAACGGACCGGACTCTCTCCACGGTCCAGCTCATCACTCTTTCCCACAAGTTTTTGTTCCTCAAACTTTAAAAAACGCTGAGTTCGTTTTTGTTAAGCATGAAGCCCTAAAACCAACGTTACGCCCAGTATACGATGGCCCGTACAGAGTGCTGGAACATGGTGACAAACACTTTGTGCTTGATTATGGGGACAGAAATGAAATGGTCAGCATTGACAGACTCAAACCTGCCTTCTTGTTGAGAGACGAACCTGCACAGTTGGCACAAGCACCTCGGCGAGGTAGACCCCCCAAGGGAAAAGTCTCAGCCCCCAGGCAGGGAACAAATAATCTCTTTCCTTCCCACACTGCAGATTCCCCACAAGAAGGTCCCAGCAGGACGCCTAAACCAACCTACAGCAGTTTTGGGAGAAGATTAAAACCCAGACAGCACAGGGACTGATACCAACCACTCCGCAATTATTCACTAATTGTGCTGCAACAGTTTAGGGCTGACTTATGATTTTACTATGCTGTTATGTTTACCACTGAACTCTCTTAGGAGCATGGCTGCTGGAAAGTTTCTCCTGTGGCAACAGCTGTAACACGTAGTATGTCGTAGTAATTACCCTAGACTGTGAATCTTTCTGTGTCCTTTCCTAGTTGTTTGGGGGGCCTGTGGTATATATTACTCATATATTCCATACCTACATATGTTAGAGCATGTGGAAATGTTTGGTGACAGCATATGTAAGGAACTTCACACCTTGGAAAGGACAAAAGAATCTCCCCCGCCGGGTGAAGGACAAAGACTTCCCAAGACGCGGTGGCGGAGACAGACTAGACACCTTCGCCCCCCAAGGAGAGGAGAGGAGTTCCCATCACCTCCCAAGAAGAGGAGAGGAGATAACAGAACAATGGGGGGATTAAGATAACAATGGGGGGATGTCGGCTTGGGGGGATGGGGGGATGTCGGCTTGTTCAATGCATGTCTTTGATGTGTGCCTGTATTTAACCAGCGAGCTGGGCAGAAATCTCCCTCTTTGCCTTCTGCCAAGCTCTGCACCAGATGAGACAAGATAGAAGAGCTGTTCATTAAAGACTCTGTTTTTAATACAAAATTGCCTCATCATTTCCAGCTCCTCTACATGTTGCTTCTTTTCTTGAAACTTTGGGAGTTTTTTTCCCTCCAGGCCTCAGGGAGCCAAAGAGCCACAGGTTGCAGACCCCTGACCTAGAAGAAAAGGGATTTTGCTCTTTGCTGAGGTGAAGGAATGGATGAAGAATGTATCAATAACGAGCCAATTTTAAATGAGTCACATGTGCCTGTGATGAATACCAGCATTTTTCTGTTTTTTAGCTGCAATATCAGATCTATAAAATGAAGTATATGCAAATCAAGACGAGGCAGTAAATCATGATTGCACAGGTGTAGCTGGAAAAACTGCAGTAATGTGATTTGTTGTTTAATAGAAGAACCTATGAGCCATAACCTTCAACAAACTTGAAATATTTACTTTTTGTGCAATGAATTCAGTACATATGAAGACAAAATATGATAATTTCTGGAGCTGTCCCTGGTGTGATATTTGATTAAATGTGTGTTCAGAACTGTGATTTATGATGCTGGGCATCGATTGTTGCTTCATGTTAATATTTACATGTCTATTTTTTAATGTGAAAATGTGGAGGTAAATATAGTTTACATAATATTTTTGGCAGTTTTGGTGGTGGTTCTATAGAGGAAAATAAAGTATACATATATTCTAAGAAGGTAAAATGGTTGATGTGTCACTTTGCAAATATTTCAACTGCTGTGAAATAATAAAAGGAAATGTTTAAAAATTCTGTCCTAAGATTATTAAACTGTAACAAACTGAAGTTGTACAATTTGCTTTTAACTCACAGTCAAGTAGAGCCTGACGTTGGTGTGCTTCAGTTTGAGGCTTTGTGAAGTTCTGAATCGTTTTGAAAATGGTTTCATTACTAGAGATTTCATTCAGTAAGAATAAGGGAGACATCAGCTGGAACAAATGAAGGACAGATTCTCCTTCCTGCTGCTCCCTTCAGGGGTCTCCACAGTAGATCATCTGCCTCCATCTCACCCTATCCCTGCATCTTCCTCTGGAACACCAACCCTCTCCATGTCCTCCTTCACTACATCCATGAATCTTCTCTGTGGTCTTCCTCTTCTCCTCCTGCCTGGCAGCTCCATCTTCAACATCCTTTGTCCAACATCTCCACTATCCCTCCTCTGCACATGTCCAAACCATCTCAGCCTTGACCCTCTTACTTTGTCTCCAAACCGCTCAACCTGAGCTGTCCCTCTGATATACTCATTCCTAATCTTGTCCCTCCTAGTCACTCCAAATGAAAATCTTAGCATCTTCAACTCTGCCACCTCCAGCTCCACCTCCTGTCTTTGTCAGCACCACCGTCTCCAAACCATACATCATAGCATGTCTCACTACCATCTTGTAAATCTTCCCTTTCACTGTAGCTGCAACCTTTCTATTACAAATCACCCCTGACACTCAACTCCACCCTGCCTGTACTCTCTTCTTCACCTCTTGTGCATTTTCCATTGCTTTGGATGGTTGACCCCAGGTATTTAAACTTATCTGCCTTCACTACCGCTACTCCTTCTTCTTGCGCAAGATGGCTTCTTGCGCAAGATGGCGCCCACAGTGGTCGCCAAGGTGCTTCGCTGCGCCCTTTGTTTGTTTTTGTTTGTCAATTGTGTGTCTGTCAGCTCTTATACCCGTGAAGAGCTTCTAAATATCAGGACTTTCACTCCCACGGACCTACTCCCAGTTTTTTTTAGCTCCTGCCGCCGATCTGGTTCATTGCTTAGCTCGAAAAGTGAGACGGCGAAAGAGAGGAAGACGAGCGGGCGCTCTCGTCCGGCTCCGCAGGAGAGGCACGCGCACGGCTTTGCCTGGCATATTTCTGTCCAATACCAATTCTCTCTCTAACAAGGTAGATGAACTGAGACTGCTGATGCGTTTTAAGGACCTCTCTTCCTCAGCTGCCCTCTGTTTTACTGAGACCTGGCTCAGGGAAAATACACCGGACAGCGCGCTGCGCCTCGAGGGATTTCAGCTGTTTCGTGCTGATCGAGACACAGAGCTCTCCGGTAAATCCTCAGGAGGAGGAGTCTGCTTCTACATCAACAGCAGCTGGTGCTCTGATGTAACCGTAATTTCCAAACACTGTTCTCCCGCCCTGGAATTTCTTTTTATTAACTGCAAGCCATTTTATTCCCCGCGGGAGTTCGCCTCATTCATCCTCGTCGCTGTGTACGTCCCTCCTGATGCGGACACGCGCGAAGCTCAGCGCGTGCTCGTGGATCACATCCAACACACAGAGCGGATTTTTCCAGACTCTCTGGTTATTGTGGTTGGCGACTTTAACCAGAGCAATCTGAGCCACGATCTCCCCCGCTACAAACAGTTTATTAAATGCCCCACCAGAGGAATAAACACGCTGGATCACTGTTACACCACAGTGAAAGACGCATATCGCGCTGTTCTCCGCGCTGTGCTCGGACTATCTGATCACGTGATGGTCCACCTCATTTATTTATTTATTTAGCGAATGCAAAGTCCTTAAGCCAAGCAGTTGCCTCCTGGTTTGCTGTATGGAGGGTGTGTAATCCTCCTTCCAGTCTTTGGAGCGGGCAAACCTCTATGATGTGTTCCATTGTTTGCTCCTCTCCACATGCGCACAGTGGGCTAGGGCTACTGCCCCATCTGTGAAGGCTGGCCAAGCAGGGGCCATGTCCAGTCCTGAAGCGATTGAGTGTAGACCACTGTCTCCTTGGGAGGTTGGTGCCCGGGACCTGTTGGTTGGGGTTTATCACCAGCTGTTTGTTTGGGACCTCCTTGGTCTCCCATTCCTCTTGCCAAGCTGTCTGGATGGTAAAGTCAGCTGGGGGAGGGTTTTTCCAAATCGGCCGTCTGGATGAAAGTCGGGCACTGGGTGGGGTGTAGATATCTGCATGGATTGGCAAGTGAGGAAAATCTTTAACTTTTTGGAGCATCCTTTGAGTTAATGCTGCTCGCCGGATGTGTGGAGGGGCTATGTTTGACAGTACAGAGGGCAATGGATCAGCGTTCGGGGGGCAATGGATCAGCGTTCTCGTCGCGTCCTCCGCCAGTACCCGGGCTCGCCTGGGGGAAGCTAATGATCCTACCAGCAGACTAAATTCAAAGAGACAACGCCGCTGTGCCAAGTCAAAGAAGAATCCTAGTCACAGTCCTAAAGCCGAAAGTCCACCTCATTCCCACATACAGACAGAGATTAAAGCTCACTAAACCTGTTGTGAGCACTACGAAGAAATGGACCAGTGAAGCTGAGGAGAAGTTGGAAACATGCATGGAAATAACTGATTGGGGCATGTTTAAAGGAGCCACGCATGATCTGGATGAGTACACGGACACTGTGAACTCATATATCCACTTTTGTGAGGAGAGCATTCTTCCATCGCGCACCAGGGTGAGGTACTCTAATGATAAGCCCTGGTTCACTGCTAAGCTCAGACAGATCAGGAAGGAGAAGGAAGCAGCGCTGAAAAGTGGAGACAGGGGCTGCTACAGGGAGGTTAAATATCGGTTTAACAGAGAGCTGAGGAGAGCTAAATCTGTGTATTCTGAGAGACTCCAGCAGCAGTTCACTGCTAATGACTCTGCTTCTGTGTGGAGAGGACTGAGGCAAATCACCAATTATCGGCCTCAGGCTCCTAAAGGTCAGGATGACAAAGCCCTTTGTCAGAATCAGAATCAGAAAAAGATTTATTGCCAAGTACATTAACAGATCACTGATAACATACGAGAGAATTTGACTTGACACAGAAAATGAACCTGCATTTCCAGTGACACGGCTGCATCGGGGACGCGCCTGCCAATAGGATGGTACAGATAAGAAATCATACAATAGGAAGGAGCAAAAAAATCATTGAATTCAGAATATTGACCATAAGTAATCAATATTATGATTACAAAGACAAAAAAAGCCCACGATGCACATTCAAGACCAGAGTCCACAGGACACAAGGAGAGCAGTGAATGTTATCTTGTTGTCAGTTTCTGGGTCAGTGTGGATGTAGTGTTGAAGCAATGTTGTATCAATATGAGCACAAGGACACTTTGGCAGAAGATGTTTTGTCTGGCTGCAGCAATTGTCCTTGGCAATTGTCCCAAGCAGCTACTGTCCAGAGGCCGTGTGCTCAGTGTTTTGAAAAACAAAGACTGGGGATTATCAGGAGGATTTTTGTAAGGGAAATTGAGCCAAATAGACTGAACACAGAGAAAGAACTTTATTTTCTTCTGCAGATTCAGTGCTTAATCCTTCATTGCGAGGGCTTTGAGTCCGTCGTGGATAGACTTAAGCGTAGATGTAATCCACCTTCCGAGACAGTTCTCCATTTGTCGCTATCAAAGTCTCCTCCATTTTTCCAATTTGATGGATGCACCTCGCGTGGCCAGCATTTTGATAGGTTGTATCCATCTTCAGCAATTTGCGGTACACCAGGACAATCCCAGTTCCAATCAGAACGATCCCAGTCACCATTATTACGAAGATATACAAATCTTCAATATCTTCGATAGAGAGATTACTCAGGCACAAGATCCTCCAAACACTTGTCACCCGTAAATAGCCCGCTGGAGCCGTCCCTGCGGGGCAAACAGCTTCCCCCGGAGCACTGTTCCTTGTTGAAAAAATAGTGTCAATTGCGTTCAAAGCCCAGCATATCAATTCCATAATTTCTTTTCGATAATCAGCAGTAGACGCAGACAGACAACAGCAAGCTGGGATCCAGTTAGTTAGGGAAGTGGGGAGCTAGAGCAGAGAGAAAAGAGAGAAGCGTCTACTCTCCTTGAAGAGCGGAAGTGAAGACTGTCCCAACACTATGCCCGTTTTGACACCTCGTCATCTGTGACCAACTCCCCCCCCTCCCTCCAGCTCCACAGCCTCCACGATCCCTACTTCATCAAAGGCGCCCCCCCTCCTCCCCCCCTGCCCTTGTCATCAGTGAGCAGGACGTGCTCAAACAGTTCTCCAGACTGAACCCGCGCAAGGCCCCCGGTCCAGACGGCGTGTCTCCCTCCACCCTGAGACACTGTGCGAAAGAGCTGGCTCCTGTCTTCACAGACATTTTTAACACCTCCCTTAAGCTATGCCACGTGCCGTCCTGCCTCAAATCCTCCACCATCATCCCTGTCCCCAAGAAGCCACGGATCACTGGACTTAACGACTACAGACCTGTAGCGCTCACCTCTGTAGTCATGAAGTCCTTTGAGCGCCTGGTCCTGTCTCACC
This sequence comes from Pholidichthys leucotaenia, assembly GCA_020510985.1. Taxonomy (NCBI): domain Eukaryota; kingdom Metazoa; phylum Chordata; class Actinopteri; order Cichliformes; family Pholidichthyidae; genus Pholidichthys; species Pholidichthys leucotaenia. The sequence continues at coordinate 45,686,106 of CM035836.1, forward strand.
TCAAGTCCATCACCACCCCCCTCCTGGACCCGCTGCAGTTTGCCTACTGAGCCAACAGGTCTGTAGACGACGCAGTCAACCTGGCCCTCCACTCCATCCTGCAGCACCTGGACTCCCCGGGAACCTACGCCAGGATCCTGTTTGTGGACTTCAGCTCCACATTCAACACCATCCGCCCCGCTCTGCTTCAGGACAAGCTGTCCCTGCTCAACGTGCCTCACTCCCTCTGCAGGTGGATCACCGACTTCCTGACGGACCGGAGGCAGCATGTGCGGCTGGGAAAGACTGTCTCAGACTCTGCTAGCATCAGCACCGGATCACCCCAGGGCTGTGTACTTTCCCCCCTACTCTTCTCCCTTTATACCAACTCCTGCACCTCCAGCCACCAGTCTGTCAAGTTGATCAAGTTTGCGGACGACACCACCCTCATCGGGCTCATCTCCAACGGCGATGAGTCCGCCTACAGGAGAGAGGTGGCCCAGCTGGCGTCCTGGTGCAACAACAACAACCTGCAGCTGAACGCTCTGAAGACAGTGGAGATGATTGTGGACTTCAGGAAAGTCACAACCCCTCTGCCCCCCCTCACCCTCACAGGCTCTCCCATCACCACTGCTGATTCCTTCCGCTTCCTAAGCACCACCACCACCAGGGACCTCAAGTGGGAGCCGACCATCAGCTCCCTCATCAAAAAGGCCCAGCAGAGGATGTTCTTCCTGCGGCAGCTGAGGAAGCTCAAGCTACCCACCAAGATGTTAGTGCAGTTCTACACAGCCATCATCGAGTCCATCCTCACCACCTCCATAACCGTGTGGTACGCAGGAGCCACTGCCAGGGACAGACTAAGGCTGCAGCGCGTCGTGCGCACTGCTGAGAAGGTGATCGACTGCAAGCTCCCATCTCTCCAGGATCTGTACATCTCCAGGACCCGGAGGCGTGATCCCTCACACCCTGGTCACGTACTGTTTGCCCCTCTCCCCTCAGGTAGAAGACTTCGGTCCATCCAGACTAAAACCTCCCGTCACATGAACAGCTTCTTCCCCTCTGCCATCAGACTGCTAAACACTAAGTGACTTATTGACTCTCGTGCACTATGTACAGCAGCTCAACCAGACTCATGTCAATCATCACTGTTTTCTTCCTGCATTACCGACTGCACTATATGGTTCTCCACATTATCTGCTGCTCGCTAATATATTTAAACTGCTGACTAGTATTACTCACTCTTATTCTACACTTTATTGCATGTATAGTTTATTTCTTTTATTTTATCATGTTTAATGTTGCAGCATGGCACCGAGACAAATTCCTAGTTTGTGTACTACATGAACAATGGCAATAAATCTGATTCTGATTCTGATTCCTTCCATCTTCACCGTTACACCTGTCTTCCCTCATTCACACTCATGTATTCTGTCTTGCTTCTACTGACTTTCATTCCTCTTCTAACAAGTACTGGCCCTAACCACCTTCATTGAAAATGGCTTCGAGAGCAGACTGAAGACAGGGGCTGTGTTTCTCGATCTTACAGCCGCCTATGATACGGTCTGGCACAAAGGCCTCCTCCTGAAACTTAAAAAGGCGATCCCTGCTTGGGCAACAGCAATTATAAAAACCCTGCTGACCAACCGAAGGTTCAGAGTCCACCTCAGTCAGAACACAAGTGCATGGAGAATGCAGAAAAACGGACTCCCACAAGGCTCAGTTCTAGCTCCAACTCTGTTCAACCTCTACATAAACGACCTGCCTATTACAAAATCCCGCAAATTCATCTATGCAGACGACATCTGTTTGGCATTCCAAGCACCAGACTTTGAACCACTGGAACGGGTGCTCACGGAAGATCTTGCTAAACTGGACCAGTTCTGCAAAATCTGGCGCCTAAAACCAAGCCCAGCAAAAACCGTCTCCAGTGTATTTCATCTCCACAATGCAAAAGCTGCCAGAGAACTAAACATCCACCTGAGCGGACTCAAGCTTAAGCATGCCCCAAATCCAACTTATCTTGGAGTGACCCTTGATAGGACCTTATCCTTCAAGGAACATCTAAAGGGGACGGCTGCTAAGGTGAAAGTACGAAACAACCTGCTCTGCAAGCTCGCTGGTGCAAAATGGGGGGCGGCAGTCTCCACCCTGCGCACCTCAGCACTGGCCCTTTCATACTCTGTAGCAGAATATTGTGCCCCTGTCTGGTCCAGGTCATCTTACACACACTATGTAGACACCCAGCTCAACTCAACCATGAGAACTATAACTGGAACAATCCGCTCAACACCACTCCCCTGGCTCTCTGTACTGTCAAACATAGCCCCTCCACACATCCGGCGAGCAGCATTAACTCAAAGGATGCTCCAAAAAGTTAAAGATTTTCCTCACTTACCAATCCATGCAGATATCTACACCCCACCCACTGCCCGACTTTCATCCAGACGGCCGATTTGGAAAAACCCTCCCCCAGCTGACTTTACCATCCAGACAGCTTGGCAAGAGGAATGGGAGACCAAGGAGGTCCCAAACAAACAGCTGGTGATAAACCCCAACCAACAGGTCCCGGGCACCAACCTCCCAAGGAGACAGTGGTCTACACTCAATCGCTTCAGGACTGGACATGGCCCCTGCTTGGCCAGCCTTCACAGATGGGGCAGTAGCCCTAGCCCACTGTGCGCATGTGGAGAGGAGCAAACTATGGAACACATCATAGAGACTTGCCCGCTCCAAAGACTGGAAGGAGGATTACACACCCTCCATACAGCAAACCAGGAGGCAACTGCTTGGCTTAAGGACTTTGCATTCGCTAAATAAATAAATAATTCCTCTTCTCTCCAGAGCATACCTCCACCTCTCCAATTTCTCTTCCACCTGCTCTCTACTCTCACTACAGATCACAATGGCCTCAGCAAACATCATGGTCCACAGACTCCGGCCTGACTTTTAAGAATAGGGTAAAAACCTTCCTTTTCGATATAGCCTACGATTAGGGAGGGATCATGTGTCTCTAAACCCTCCCTTAGTTCTGCTGCTAATAGATTTAGACTGCCGGGGGACCTCCACTGATGTACTTGGCTTCACTCCCTTAATGTTTGCTCTCTATATGTCTGTTCTTTTCATCTTCTCTATCCCCTGACACCCCCCCCCCCAGCCAGTCGCAGCAGATGACTGCCCCTCCCTAAGCCTGGTTCTGCTGGTGGTTTCTTCCTGCTAAAAGGGAGTTTTTCCTCTCCACCGTCACCAAGCACTTGCTCACAGGGGATTGCCTGATTGATGGGGTCTTTCTGCAATTGTGGGGGTTTACCCTACCCATCAGGCTTCCCGTTACAGGAGCCGGGCCTATAGGTGGCAGTGAAATTCAAACGCTAGAAAAATCGGGCCCAGTGAGCCTGCCTGGGATTAAGCCGGCGTGCCAACCGCAGATACTCCAAGTTCTTGTGGTCGGTCCACACCACTACCGGGTGAACGGCTCCCTCCAGCCAGTGTCTCCATTCCTCAAATGCCAATTTAATGGCCAACAGCTCTCGATACCCGACGCTGTAATTCCCCTCAGCTGGGATGAGCCATCGAAAGAAATATGCACATGGGCAGAGCTTCGAGTCCAGGGAAGAGCGCTGGGACAAAACAGCGCCCACCACCGTTTCTGAAGCATCCACCTCCAGGGTGAATTGGAGCTGAGGGTCGACCTGCGCCAAGATGGATTTGTCAGTGAACAGGCCCTTTAATTTGGTAAAGGCCTGCTCAGCTGCCTCAGTCCATAAAAATGGTACCTTAACAGAGGCCAGCTGTGTTAAAGGCTGTGCTATCCCGCTATAGTTTCGGATAAACCTGCGATAGAAATTTGCAAACCCCAAGAAGCGTTGCAGCTCCTTGCAGGAGTGGGGTGTTGGTCAATCCAGCACAGCCTTCACCTTGGCCGGGTCAGCCCTCAGCTCTCCCTCTGTTACAGTAAAGCCAAGGAAAGAAGTGGAAGTTGTGGAAAATTCACACTTCTCAGCCTTGACTTACAGTTGGTTCTCTGAAGCCTGCAAATCCATCTCCATTAATACCATGTTTACTCGGTGAACTTTTGCAAATGGCGCTCAGAGATTCTGCAGAAAACGGCTCTCTCGTGACGTTACGTCCTGACCAATCAATGTTCTGCAGTCTGTTGACATCACATTTTCAGCCCGAATCAGCCCGGTTAGGACCCCCTTGGAATAGCAGACTGTGGTGCACATATGTGGGTTTCATATGCTTCACATGTATATTACTGTATGCTTATTGTATGCTTCACGTCTCAGAGGAACAAAAGGACTGGACCTCCTAGGGGTAACGGGAGGATGTGAAATCTGTCCTTTTGTATGCAAAGAGATGGCCTTGAGGGATTTCCTGACCACCAGGACTTTAGGTGGAGGCGAGAAAGCCTGGAGGGGGATGCATTGTGATTTGGGATTAAAAGACAATGTGACTGTAAGCTTTGATGTCCTGAGGTATAAAAAGGCCAGATGTTGGGGGATTCACTCTCTTTCACTGTTTTTGGATGATGTTGGAGAATGTGAATAAACTTGACTTGTGAAATAAACTCAGCCTCGTCCTTCCACATTCTCCACACTGTTCATACAGTTGATTTTTAGAATTTAACCCAAGAGCCACCCAAAAGAAAAGTTACTGCAAATTTAATGCCAAATTGTTAGAATATGAAGAATATTATAAAAAAAAGATTAGAGAAATTGTAAACAATATTGAAAGTGATGAAACAGTTGAAAGTGATATAAATAAATGGGAGTTTATTAAATATAAAATTAGAGAATTTACTATTGAATTCAGCAAAGACCTCCAAAAGGAAAAAAGAAAATCTGAAAGCTGGTTCCTTCAGGAAATCAGTCAGTACTGAACTGCGATCAACTTAGATGAGCAGGAAGAAATAAATTAATCCAATTAGCAAAGAAATGAGATGAGCTCTACCTTGACAGGACTGAAGGTTCCTTTATAAGATCACGAGCAAAGTGGATAGAGGCAGGGAGAAAAACTCATCCTGCTTTAGCAACTTAGAACCAAGGAGGCAGAAAAGTCATTCAGTTCCAAGTCTGATGATTAACGGGACAGAGTGTCAAAACTCTAAAAAGACAGAAGAAGAAGTTTTTCTGTTTTCCTCCAGGCTGTACAATTCTGATCATAATCTGGTAGAGACTAACCTCCTTTTAAACAAACTCAGTAATGTCATTCCACAGATTGAAAATCCTTTTAATCAACTCTGTGATTCAGATTTTAAAATAGAAGAACTGGATTTGGTCGTCTCTAAAATGTCCTGAAACAAATCTCCAGGCACTGATGGCCTCACAACTAATTTTGATCAGTTCTTTTGGAAAGACATCAGGAACATTTTATTTAAAGCCATAAAAAAACGTAGAGAGAAAAGAGAACTAATGACAAGTATGAAGCAAGGTTTAATCACCTTGATCCCAGAGCCAGGCCAGGACAAAAGAATCCTGGATCATTTAAGGCTGATTCCATTACTAAACATGGACTCCAAAATATTTTCAGCAGCTGTTGCTTCCAGACTTCAGAACGGCATCTCTTCCGTTATTAGTGAGACACAATCTGTATTTTTGAAAGGAAGATCTCTTCAGAACATCATCAGACTGGTTCTGGATTTACTGGGTTATAATGAGATGCTGAAAGAGGATGGCTTTTTTCTGTTCCTAGATTTCTATAAAGCTTTTGATTCGGCTGAGCAGCCTTTTATTTTAGAAACTCTACATCAGTCTGGATTTGGAGATCAGTTTATCCCCATAATGGGAATGCTGTACAAAGGTGTTAATAGTTCAGCAGACCTTAGTCAAGGCACTTGTCAGAGATCTGAAATCCAGAAAGGAATACGTCAAGGTTGTGGCAGTTCTCCTTTATTGTTCATTATGGTGGCAGAATTGTTATCAATATTAATTAAAAATAGTCAGATGGAAGGTATCAGTGTGATGGAGAGACAAATTAAAATCAGTCAGCTGGCAGATGACACCACCTTGTTCTGAAAAAATGAAAATCAAATATCAGAGAATTTTATGCAGTGAGTTGTTTCTTATATACCCGAGTCTTTCCATCTGTATAACGTTCATCATATCCATCAACCACTGACGAAAAGATGGAGGGGAAGTGGCTTTCCACTCCTTCAAAATAAGTCTCTTGGCAACAGTCATGCCCAACATCAATGACTGTTGTATAGATTTGCAAAAATGTTGAATAAGTTGGGAACAGCCGAAGATAGCAAGGATTGCATCCAGGGGAAGAGTGATTTGATAAGCCATAGAATATCAACTAAACACTCTAGATCATAAGTCAAAAAGCAAGGGACAGAACCAAAAAGCATGGGACAATGTACCCACTGTCTGACATCTGTCACACAGTGGTGAAATAGAAGGATAAATTTTATGCAGTCGGTGCTTTGAGGAATGAAGGCGGTGAACCACTTTATATTGGATCAGATGGTGTCTACTGTTGACCGAGCAATCCTGAACTGCTGGCAGACTTCTGTCCCAAATATCTCCAGACAATTCGATTCCGAACTCCTCCTCCCAAGCTGTCCTGATCGTCTCGGAAGAGGTAGTGAAAATACTGTCAAACATATTCACAAATTTAGAGACAAGGTGCCTGGAGGGAGGGGGGTTCTTAATAAGATCAAAGAAGACATGTTTCCACGGAACTGCACCAGATTCATTAACTATGGATTGAACATAATTGTGGAGAGTGTGAAATGAAGAGGCTGAATTTATTTCTCAATTCAGGTTTATTAATCATCTCACATCTCCAACCATCTCTCAAACAGGAAAAGAGAACGAACTACTCCAATCCCCCACTTTTATACCTGGGACATCAAAGTACAGAATCACATTGTCATTAAACCCCCTATCGACAATACCTCTTCCCAGGCCTCTTCTTCCTCCACCTGACCCCAGGAGGTCAGGAAGTCCTTTCAGAGTCATTGCTAAAGGTACCTCCACCTTCTACTGTTATCCCCAGGAGGTCCAGACTTATTGTTCCTTCTAAGACGTGAGGTTACAAAATACATATGCAGTCTTAAGCATCTCAGTCACTGTGCTATACATATGCAGTCAAAGCATCCAAAATATGTGTGCCACAATAATGTCTGATTTGTAGATATCAAAAAAAATGTGAATGAGGAAGACCAAATTTTTCTCTAAGCAAACTAAATGACGCTAAACAACCCTCAATATACAAGTCCCCAATGGATACCAAACTCCTCTCCCCCCAGATGTGAAAAGTTTTATCCGACCATGGGGGTAAAAATGAATGGTTTTAACAAATTTGTGTATCTGCTGAGGTCTCTGGTAAATGCAAAAATGCCCATACCTGATTTAAAATTTTAATTCAATTCAATTCAACTTTATTTATATAGCGCCATTTCACAACAACAGTCATCTCATAGCACTATCAACTGTAGGGGGGGAACCCCCACAGTTGCAGAAAGACCCCAGCAATCAGGCGATCCCCTGTGAGCAAGCACTTGGCGACGGTGGAGAGGAAAAACTCCCTTTTAACAGGAAGAAACCTCCAGCAGAACCAGGCTCAGGGAGGGGCAGTCATCTGCTGCGACTGGTTTTAACATTTTAACTAAATTTCTTAATGTAAAGCTTAAACATTTCAAAATTTTCAAGTCATCCAATTTATTGAACAGCAGGGCGGGCAAAGAAGAGTTAGTGACAGAGTCAGATTCCATGTGCAACCACAAGGGGGCCTCAAATGCTACATTATCCACGGCAGCATGTGACCAAAACATTAGTGATCTGACATTGGCGGCCCAGTAATAATGCTTGAACGATGGCAGCCCCAGCCCACCTTCCAGTTTAGGCTTTTGAAAGTGAGATTTAGAAATCCGGTGATTTTTATAGTTCCAAACATAGGATAAAATAATTGTATCCAATTCCTTGAAAAAAGCTGATGTGAAAAATATAGGAAGGTTTTGACAGAGATAAAGAAATCTGGGGAGGAGGGCCATCTTGACTGAGTTTATTCGACCAATTATAGACAAAGGTAGGATTTTCCAATTGTCTACGTGCCGCTTAAGGTCTGCAATAAACTCACCAAAATTTAATTCAAATGCCAATTTAGGATTTTTAGGTATAATTAGGCCAAGGTATTTAATATGATCATTAACTATTCTGAAAGGCGCATTTTTCAGAAAACCTGGCGAAAAAAAACATCTGAAAGAGGCATAAATTCACTCTTGGACCAGTTTATAGATTAGCCTGTCAGTCTACCAAAAGAATTCAAATTCAAATTCAAACGTTTATTTCAAACTCAAGGTTCATATTAAATGCAGAACTAAAACGAGTAGAAAATAAACAAATAAATAAATAAAAGTATATACAGATCAGCAGACACTCGGCGCTCTTGTAACAACAATAACATACAATATTGGACTCAGTATAAAATGGAACGCCACCACTTCCAAATGCTGGAGTGAAGTGTGAGTGACGAGTTGACAATTGCTGATATAAGATGATTGTCACATGCCAGCAACCTTCTCATAAAACTGTAAACATTCTTTCGTATCAACTCGCCAAAAGACGGAATGTTCACGGACACAAACATCTTGCTTGCACTCGACCTTCGTGGTATATCTAACAACCTTCTTAGGGAGTTATTATATGCAATGCGGATTTTGTTCCTAACAGCAACATTGCTATTAAACCATTGCTATTAAAAAGAAATAATCAGGTCCAGGAGAGGGGAAATTGATTTTTCTGAATTGTCTAAATATAATATCAGCGTACAAACTGATGAGAGATTCAACTCCTCTAACCTTCAGGCCTACAATATTCGGATGATTTCTTATGCTTAGGGCAAGAGGTTCAAGTGCAACTGCAAAAAGGGCTGGTGATAAAGGGCAGCCCTGCTGAACTGAACGGTGTAGAGAGAATGGAGTTGACCTGTCACCATTTGATAACACAGAACACATTGGATTGTCATATATCAATTTCACCCAAGCTATAAAAGAGTCACCGAACCCAAATCTCGTTAATGACTCTAACATATAGGTCCACTCGACTTGATCAAAAGCTTTTTGTGCATCCAGTGAAAAAATTGCTGCTCCTTTAGCTTTACTGTGATCAGCATAAATGATGTTAAGAAGTCGTCTTATATTAAAAAAATGAAAATCTGCCCAGTGCTGTCTGTGTGGTGTCCTGCAAACAATGTGGGCTACATTGACAGTTGGAGCTCATTTTGGGGAAAACCTGGTCTAATTAGACGAGACGGTGTCCATCCCACCTTGGATGGTGCGTCTCTTATCTAACAATCTGGCATCATTTTTATCCAAATTTCCAAAACCTTGACAACTCAGAGTTGGGACCAGGAAGCAGAGTCGCAGTCTTACACGCCTCTGCAGCTCCTCTTCATCCGCCACCCCTCAACTTAGCCCCTGTCTTCCCCATCAGAGAATCGTTGTCTGCTCCCTGCAAAGTTAATAAAAATATAATATTTAAGCATCCCAAAGTGATTAAACAAAAAGTTGGTAAAACTCAAATTCAACATGAAGCCTCTGAAGTTAATGACTTGGCCTCTGTTCCTCCTCATAATTTAAAAATTAAATGTGGTTTGGTAAATATTAGATCTCTAACTCCCAAGTCTCTGCTAGTCCATGATCTGTTAATTGATCATCAGATTGATTTAATATCTCTTACAGAAACTTGGTTAGGGCAAAAGGATTATGTTGGTTTAAATGAATCAACTCTCTCTGGTTATTTAAACTGTCAAAATCCCGGAAGTTCTGGTCGTGGAGGAGGAGTAGCAACAATTTACCATTCCAAATTACTAGTTAATGTAAAGCAAAAAAACATGCTATAATTCCTTTGAGGGCCTGGTCCTCAGTATTGGGCATGTTAACAATTTTAGGCTAAACCAAATTTTATTTGCCATAGTTTATCGTCCTCCATCAACATACTCAAGAGTTTTTATCCAAATTTGCCGAATTCTTTGCTGATTTAGTGCTGAAATCAGAGAGAATAACACTGATCAACACCAAATTTATTGTCAAAGGTTTTTTTTAGCTGATTTAGGACAATTTTGATGTGCTGAATCCAAAAGTCACATTGGTTTTGTTCAATCAGGTTGTAGAGGATGCATTCAAATGATGAGGCTGAGTTTTATTTCTCAGGTCAGCTTTATTGTCAGAACACATACTCTAGCATTCTCAAAGCAGGAAGAAGAGAAAGAATCATATCACATCACCCTTTTATATGTTTCCAGCATCAGAACTCAAGTCACATGGTGCTTCAGTAAACATACAGTCACAAAGCATCTCTTTGAACCTTCACCACTGTCTCTCATTCATTGATGAACGGGAAATCCCTCCGGGGCATCTTCTTTGGGACAAAAAGGCAAATCTCACACCTCCTCGTTATCTTCTGCAGATTCGAGTCTTTTGTCCTTCCAGACGTGAAGCCCCCAATACACATGCAGTCATACCTCTGTGGAAAATGTGAGCCCAACATATGTGTCACCCACAAGGTCAACTTTTTACCAGAGTGGTGGTTCAGTTGGTAGAGCATCCGCCCCACACCTGGGAGGCAGGGGTTCAAATCCCGGCCGGGTCATGCCGAAGACCATATAAAAGTGGAACTTCCTGCCATCCAGCTTGGTGCTCAGCAATAAATGGAATGGAGGAGGGAACTCTGTGGTGGCGCCTTGCATGGCAGCGGCCCTCTGATTCTGCACTTGGGGTGTGTGTGATTTACATTGTAGATAGGTAAAGCACAATCTCGTTCTGCTGTACATGATTGGTTGTACGGCTGAATGACAATAAGGGTAATTTAATTTAATTTAATTTTTGAATTATGGCCACATGTTGTTTTATATGTTTTTGTTTACATGTAAGGGTATTTTCACTTTATATGATGCAAAATTCCTTTTTATGTCTTGAAATTCTCTGAATTTTAAAAAACTCCAGCCCTCCCTTGACCCAAAAAGGATTAAGCGGAAGAAGATGGATGGATGGATGGAAGTACATGCACAGTACTAAGTACAGGTTATTACCTAGCACCTGATCGAGAGAAATGGATGTTGTTTTTGGATTCAGTGGTGTAAAGTTGTCTTAAATCAGTTGAAAAAAAAACACAGATAACTTTCAAAAAAATTGTTTTTGTAACCCTGTGTTATAGTAGGGGACTTTAATATACATGTAGATGTAGATAGTGATTGTCTTAATATGGCATTTAATTCAATATTAGACTTGATGGGGTTTTCTCAGAAAGTAGGAAATTCTACCCATTATCTCCACCACACGTTGGACCTTGTTCTGACATATGGCATAGAAATAGAAATCGGTAGTGTCTCCTCGTAACCCTGTACTGTCAGACCATTGTCTGTTCATCTTTGATTTTACTATTTCTGACTATTTGGCTCCTAAAGAAAAATATTACTACAGTAGACGCCTCTCAGATGATGTTGTTACCAAATTTATGCAGATTGTTTCCTCTATGCCATGTGTCAACACATCCGAAATAAGCTATGGAGAACTTGCTCCTTCTGTAATTGACAGCATGGTAGATAGTGTTACAGCCTCTCTGCATCAAACTCTAGACATGGTGGCCCCTTTAAAAAAGAAAAAGTCTAATCACAGATTTCTAACTCCTTGGTTCAACACAGAAACTCGTAGCTTAAAACAGAAGACTCATCAATTAGAAAGAAAATGGCGCTCCACTAAATTAGATAAAATCTATTTAGCTTGGAGAAATCATCTTTTAATTTACAAAAAATCTCTTAGGAAAGCTAGAACAAGTTATTATTCTCCATTAATAGAAGAGAACAAGAATAATCCTGGGTTTCTTTTCAGCACTGTAGCCAGGCTGACAAAGAGTCAGGACTCTGTCAATCCTAGCATTCCCTTAGAGCTTACTAGTCAGGACTTTATGAACTTTTTAAATAATAAAATTTCATCTATTTAGAGATAAAATCAGTCAGATTCTTCCCCCTATTAACTTAAATACATTAACGACTCCAACTCCTTCAACTGATATCTGTTTGGATCAGTTCACTCCAACTGACCTTTTAGAGTTAGATAAAATAATTTCCTCATCCAAGCCGTCAACTTGTCTTTTAGACTCTCTTCCTACCAGGTTAGTTAAAGATGTCTTCCCATTTATTGGTAGCTCTATTCTTCAAATAATCAATTCTCCATTAACTTTAGGCCATGTACTGCAGGCTTTTAAATCTGCTGTAATTAAACCCTTACTCAAAAAGCCAATGCTGGATCCTGGAGTTGTAACTAACTATAGACCAGGGGCGTTCAATCATGTGCCATGGAGGGCCAAGACCCTGCAGGCTTTACCTCCAACCAGTGTCTTCAACAGCAGATTCCACTGAATTTCTTCCCACTGATTGCTGATAAGTGAAAACACCTGCTGAAGAGACTGGGTAGAAGAAAAAACCTGCAGGGTCTTGGCCCTCCATGGCACATGATTGGACACCCCTGCTATAGACCAATCTCTGATCTGCCTTTCATTTCAGAAATCTTAGAAAGTTGTTGCTACGCAATTATTTGACCACTTGCAGGGAAATGGTTTATTTGAAGAGTTTCAGTCTGGGTTTAGAATCCATCATGGTACTGAAAGAGCCTTAGTGAAGGTCATTAACGACCTCCTGATCGCATCTGATAATGGACTGGTTTCTGTTCGTGTCCTTTTAGACTTCAGTGCAGCTTTTGATGCTCTCTGTCATGTGCTGGTGAGCGCTCGCCCCTCCTTCCTGCTCACCGGTCTCCTCATCAGACGCACCTGCTGACTCCTGCTGCGCCAGCGTTTATCAGGAAGCGCTGCTCAGTGATTCAACGCTGGCTCGTTCCCGCACGACGTCTCCAAAATCCACCAGTTTACTCTTCTGCTTCGGGGCCGCGCTCTGATCAACAGTCAGAGCTTCGCCACCCACGTCTGACCAATTTGTGTCTGAGTTTTCACGCGCCTTTAACCGCTCCGAGAGTGAAGGGAATATCATGAGTCGCCTGGTGCCGCTCCGCCAGGGCAGCCGGTCTGTGGCCGACTTCTCGGTGGAGTTCCGGGTGAGGCAGCAGATTCGGGGTGGAACGAGGATGCTCTGCGCAGCGCGTTCCTCCACGGACTCAACCCTCGGCTCCGCAACGACCTGGCCGTTCCTGCCACTTTAGACTGATAGATCAGGCGGTCGGGCTGGATAATCGGTGCCTCCTCTCGCGCTCCCGGGGCCTGCGGACGTAGGTGAGTCCGACTCCGCCCCCGAGCCCATGGAGCTCAGCGCTGTTCGCCTTCTGCGGGCGGAGGCTGAGCGGTGGCGGCGGATCGGGCCGTGCACCTACTGTGGTTGGCTGAAGCACAAGCTGGGCACGTGCCACCAACGGCCTGAGAGACACTGCCCGTCAGTAGCCGCGGGGGTTCGAGGCGGGCGAGACTCAACCTGATCCCCCCTTCCCCCCGGTAATTTTTCTGTTTCGGGCCTGGCTCAGCTACCGGGGGTAGAGAGGAGGGTCTCCGCCCTAATAGATTCTGGGGCAGAGAGTAATTTCATCTCCTAAACTGGTTCACCAGATGGGCATTCCCACGGTTAAACTACCGGCTCCCCGTTCCGTGCGAACCCTTTCTGGCCACACGGCGGCTTCCGCTACCATTGCATGGCGCAGTTCTCCGTCCTCTGCTCCGGTAACCACCGGGAGAGTCTGACTTTTTACGTGTTTCCATGGGCCTCTCACGCGGTGGTTCTTGGTTATCCGTGGCTCTGGAGGTACAACCCAGTTCTTAATTGGGCCCAAAATTCCATCACCTCCTGGAGCCCAAATTGTTTGGCTACGTGTCTAAACTCGGCCGAGTGTTCGCCGTCCCTCCCCTGCTCCTCTCCTCAGGCTGAGCCGCCGGACCTCACTTGGAGCGACCCGCAACGAAAGAGATGGCAGCCCAGGATCCAACCGGGCATTAAAACAGTAGGGAGAAGGATGAGAGAACCATGGATGGCGAGTGTTGTGATATTGTGCGTCTTTTCGCTTATTTATCGTATTGGTGCCAAGCTCACGTTTTTGAGCAATAACACCGATCTCTCCTCGGAGCGCGAGCTTCCTCTCTGTCTGTTCGTCCCTCCCCTTCCCTCTGTGGGACTCACTGACGGGGACCTGACGGACCCGCTCTTGAGCCCCATTTCCACCAGTATCACCTTGGCTTTACTTTTTTTTACTTGTTTCGGTTTTTTGCCATTTCCACCCAAGTCCTCACGGTTTAACCGTTACGATTTTCGTGCCTGTTCAGAGGCAGGGTACAGCCGAGCGAAAAGCGAGGTGTGAATTGACGTCAATCGACTGCTAAACGCTGATTGGTCAGGGCGTAACGTCACCAAACGCGTCCGTTTTGTTTTCTGTTGAAGCTACACGACCGCCATTTGTAATTTCAGCGAGTAACTGCGGTGACTGGATTCACAATTGTGTTCTCATATAACGATGTCCACGCGCAAGTTTATTCCATGAACAAACGAGGAGGTGTGGACTTTTCTGTCCCTCGTAGCCGATGACTACATCCAGAGCGAGTTGGTGGGGCAATGAAAAAATATACCAGGAAGTGTCCGGCCTGCTATTATGGCAGAGAATTTGGACTCGACACTGCCACGCAATTGGAAAACGGTGACGGTGAGTGTTGTTTTGTTATTGTCCGTCTTCTTGCCTTTCGGTCAAAAGCGCACTTTATTTAAGCAATAAAGAAAGTTGTTTGATTGTGGGCAGTTGTGGTGATGGCTAGCCTGCTAATAGCTAGCTACCTCTGTACCTTGCTGCTACCTCGCATCAAGCTGCTGAATCGCGCTTTTATTTCAGTATTCACGTGAACAAATCGCTGACGTAAGCTTATTGTATTCTGGTTAAAAAGTTTTGTGTTTGCGGTACATGTTGCACTTTGTTTGTGAGCTTTATTGTGTGTTTTTTCCTTCTATACACAGTTTTCAAATCCCAGGGGTCCGCCTCACTGGACTGCCAGCGCCATCACTATCCGGCATCTCCCAGTCAAGTGCTGGTAAGGCACAACAAACTGAAAATTACCACCCGGTTGTTTTTATATGTGATTATTTTCTATAGACGCATAATAAGGAATTTAAAATGTCTTTCTACGTTTATAAAAATACTAGATTCAGGGGTGTTCATAGCCACAGTGGCCCAGTGTTATAGGTGTGTTGGTGGTGGAAATACTGTAACGTGCTACTCGACATGGCGACGTCCCACCGGGAGATTTGAACTCACGCCTCCCGCTCCGAAGTCCCGCACTCTACCTGTGTCGCCAATAGGGTCAACCCACTTGGCAAGCCAAGTAGGGTGCTCACACTGAGCTCGCTACACTACTGTTGTATTTTCACAAAAAAAAGGAGCACATGTACCAACTTCAAATCAACATGCTTGATTGAAATTCTTCAAGTCAGCTAACACTATTAACCCATTCTGATTTATGAGGCCACAGTACAAAGAAATTCTTTTAAAAATAACCCATTAAATCAAAATACTTTTTACAATTAATCCTTTTTGAAATGAAGGGGGGTCTAACCACATCAC
This sequence comes from Pholidichthys leucotaenia, assembly GCA_020510985.1. NCBI lineage: Eukaryota > Metazoa > Chordata > Actinopteri > Cichliformes > Pholidichthyidae > Pholidichthys > Pholidichthys leucotaenia. The sequence goes on from CM035836.1 coordinate 45,701,635, forward strand.
CACAGAAGTTGCTTATAGTCCACTCTACTGCGGGGCAACAACATGACAGTTGAGCTTAAATACAGCAACGAAGCATCCCACCACAGGCTTTCAACAGTTTAATTCCATAATATTTTTTCTGACATGTTTTGATCCGGTGTTATCTAAATACAATGACTTCTATCTTTCATATAGGCAAGCTGAAAAGGTCCAACAACATTGCAGACCTTGCATCACTGATGGCCCAGAATCATGCTGAGGAGATGCGGATCCATGAAAGGATGCTTGAACAGCACGGCAGCACGAACAGCGCGAAAGACACCTGCAGTTAGCTGCATTAAGAAGGGATGAGCTGACAGAGACGGCTTCCTTCCACGGAGCCTTCCTAAACAATTTTGGCAGTCTGGTCGAAGTACTGAAAGCTCCCCATTTGTTAACATGTTTTGGGAATATTTGTAATGTAATAAAATGTTAGTCTTTTGGATAAAAGTGTGGTTTGTATATTATAACACTGGATGATAAAGGCGAATAATTACATACACATTCCATTGCCTCATATGACCCTAATCCTGCTGTTCAGCCATAAAGGTGTCAAGACTTTTAATGGTAATGTTATTGTTAAATTTAATAAATATTACCACTGCTGTATCCATTGCTCTACATTGGGTAGTTTTTAAGTAAAATTGTAAGCAGTTGCACAGGTGTAATTTACATTCAGCAGTAGACACTGATAAAGGTGAAAGTCGAATTGGGTAAAAGGTAAGTACATGTGAATTGAATGTTATATCGGCATTCCAAATTCTGAGAATTCCAATAAATTATAAGCAGTCTAGTATAATATAAAGCGAAAATACCCATACATGTAAACCCAAATATAACATTTTCGATGTTGTAAACGTTGACATGTATATGATAAACCTATGCTATTGTGATTCAATAGATCCATAGTGATCTTTGGTTTGAAAAAGAAAATTATAATTTGGTGTTGGGCAGTGTGACAATGTCAGTGTATTTAGTAGGATTAAAAAAAGTTTCATCATAAAATTCCAAGGTCAATTGGCAATTCCATCAAACCAAAAGTGAGTTGTCAAGCTGCAGCATTTTTTTGGGGGGGAGTCATTTCTACGTTTAGTGTGTAATTAGCCACCACTGAACAGATAACCCTTATAAATAACAATAGATGGGAAAAATGATACACAATGGGCCTAGATTTGGATTGGCTTTTTTATAATATTTTTAATTATTTTGTAAGTTAAAGTTAACTGGAAGTATAACAAGTTTCCACATATAATTCCAAGGTCAATTGGCAATTCCATCAAACCAAAAGTGCGTTGTATAGCTGCTGCTTTTTTTGGGAAGTCAGTTTATCATCAGTGTATCATTATTACACAATACACAAAATGGGTCTAGATTTGGATTGGCTTTTTTATAATATAATGTAACGTTGGGGCCATGTTAAGTGAATTTCCCAGCATGCTTTGCCAGATGAAAACGTTATGGGTGTGCAACCGTGATGTAAACAGAGGTCTGTGAGAATGACCTCCCCTGCTCTGTGTACTAAGTTGCAAGTTGGGGGTTGGGGTGTACAAAATAGATCTGGTTGATCACAGCCATCTGCTCCATTTTCTTTGTGTGAACCTTGCAAACGTCACACTGGTGTCAGAAGTGGGCATGGAGCAGATGGATGCCAGGATCAGAATGGAGATCCAGCAGCTGGAGCAGTTCATTGCTCAGCTGATGATGGACGATGGGACCGAGACACCACCCCCGGGAGCCGGGAACCGGGACGAACGAAGCGGCAGCGGACCTGACGGGGCCAGCGCACCCCGCCTTCTGTCTTTTTCAAGACAGAGCGGGCAGAGCAGAGCAAACCAGCCCCGCATTCCGCCCTTTTCAGGACAGGACGGGCTGGCGATCCCACGGCGATCGAGAGTGATGATCGATCAGGAGGCGGCCATCCCATCTGTTAGGCAGCGGGCCAAGATTCCCCGCTTCAACGGCGAGGCCACGTTGGATGACTACCTGACCCAGGTCGAGCTGGCCGCTGCGCTGAACGGCTGGTCACCAGAGGAAACCGCCGTGCAAGTCGCGCTGGCCTTGGAAGGGAGAGCTCTCTGCACGCTTTCTGATCTGCTGCCTGAGGAACGCTACAGCTGGCCAGCGCTACAAGGGGCACTCCAGAGACGATTTGGGAGAACGGCGGACGCTGAGCACGCCCAGGAACAGCTGACCCGCCGCCGTAGAAGCAACCAGGAAAGCCTAGGAACCTATGCTGCAGACATACGGCTGCTAACCCGGCGCAGCTACCCAGATTTCGCACCGGAGGCGGTAGAGAAGCTCGCCCTCCGGAGCTTCATCCAAGGTCTCCGCCCGGCCCAGCTCCAGAGCCACGTACGGATCCACGCCGCGAGCGACTGGGAGACTGCAGTGGCAGAAGCAGAGCGGGTGGAGCCGCTGATGAATCGCACAGTTGAAGCGCCAACGCACAGACAGAGAACCTTCCAGGCCACGATGGAGAGCGAGGAGGAAGAGGAGGAATTACAGCAGACCACGGCGGCGTGTCCCCGGAGAAGAACGCCCCTCGCCAGCGTTAAACTAGAGCGAGGTGGCGTGAACGGGAACAGGCCGCCTCCCGCAGATGTTTCCCCCGAGGAGCCGGCACCACGCGTGGGCCGAATTGGACACTCTCCAGGGATCTATCTACAGTGCAGCTTGGGGAAGACGTCGATCCAGGCCCTGATTGACACCGGCTCTACAATCTCCCTGGTTCGACCCGGTGTGCTGCCGGGCACAAACAAGACGGCCCCACGGGGGTGGGAACCCACCAAGCGCTGCGTCACCACGGCTACCGGTGAGCGCGCCAGACTGGGGGGGCGGAGAGTTTTGGTGGTGGGGGTGGCCGGTCAGAACATAAGACACCCGTTCTGGATGGCTGACATCCAAGACCCCTGTATTATTGGACTAGACCTGCTCACAGCCTGGAACGCCAAGATCGACACCGCGGGACCTTCCCTCCAGCTGGGAAACCGGACCATCACGCTCCACAGCAGAACCCAGAGAAGGAACACGGGGGCCTGCGCGATCGGGGGATCGCCAAGACAGACCGGACCAGGCAGGCCACCGCGAGGACTGGACACGATGACGTCACCAGCGCGGACAGAGGGAGCACGAACGCACACAAGGACAGCAAGGGGAGGGGTCAACGTGTCAGCAGAGACGCAGCAGGCGGTGGAGGAATTATTTCAGCGGAGCTGCAGCGGGCTGGACCCGGAACAGGGACGCCAGCTGCGGGAGCTATTGGACTGTTTTATGGGTGTTTTCGCCACGAAGGATGAGGAATGCGGCCAGACCGGGTTGGTGCAGCACGAGATCGACACTGGTGAGGCCAGGCCGATTCGACTCCACCCACGCCGGCTGCCCTTTTCAAGGCGGGCAGCGGCGGAACAAAAAGTGCGAGAAATGCTGGAGGCAGATGTTATTGAGCCCTCCAGCAGCCCCTGGGCGGCGCCGGTGGTGCTGGTCAAGAAGAAGGACGGGTCGTGGCGGTTCTGTGTGGATTACCAACGCCTGAACGATGCCACCAGGAAAGATTCCTACCCCCTGCCCCGCATCGATGACGCACTGGACCACATCGCAGGCTCCAGCTGGTTCAGCTCGCTGGATCTACGCAGCGGCTATTGGCAGGTAGAGCTGTCACCCGAGGCCCGCCAAAAAACAGCCTTCTCCATCGGGCAGGGACTGTACCAGTTTAAAGTGATGCCGTTTGGACTCTGCAACGCTCCGGCCACCTTTGAGCGCTTGATGGAGCGAGTGCTGGCTCACGTGCCGCGGAGTCGCTGCGTCGTTTACCTGGATGACCTGCTGGTGCATGCAGCTGATTTTGACAGCGCCCTGTCAAATCTCCGAGAGGTGCTGGGAGCCATCCAGCAGGCGGGGCTACGGTTACACCCTAGGAAATGCCACCTGTTCCGGCGAGAGACCACCTTTTTGGGCCACGTCATCAGCGCAGCGGGGGTCGCCACCGACCCGGAAAAAGTGGCAACAGTGAGAGACTGGCCAGTGCCGCGGAACGTTGGAGAACTGAGGAGTTTTCTTGGATTGGCCTCCTATTATAGGAAGTTTGTGAAAGACTTCGCCACCATTGCCAGCCCGCTGCATCAGCTGACGCAGAAAGGACGCCCGTTCCAGTGGAGTGACAGCTGTGCTGCTGCTTTCTGCCAGCTTCGCGCAGCGCTCATCAGAGCCCCCGTCCTGCGGTATCCTGACCCGAGCCGCCCTTTCATCGTGGACACGGACGCCAGCAACCAGGGCATCGGGGCGGTGCTATCCCAGGAGGGAGAACACGGAGAGCAGGCAGTCGCTTACTTCAGCCGCACTCTCAGCAGAGCCGAGAGAAATTACTGTGTGACTCGCAGAGAGCTGCTGGCTGTCATTCAAGGACTGCGTCACTTCCGCCCGTATGTGTACGGGGGGAGGTTCCAGCTCAGGACGGACCACGCTTCCCTGACCTGGTTGTTAAATTTCAAAGAACCGGATGGACAGTTGGCGAGGTGGCTGGAGGCACTGCAGGATTATAATTTCCAGATTGTGCATCGGGCAGGCCGCCTCCATGCCAACGCTGAAGCGCTGTCTCGGCGCCCCTGCGCGACAGAGGAGTGTCGTCACTGTCAACGGGCTGAAGATCGGGACCAAATCGCCCCACGGGCTGCCGCTCTCCGAGCCGCTGCGAGCAGGAATAACGCAGCGACGCACAGCCCCTCCTCAGATGATCAGGCAGTTCTCCCCAGCGATGACGTCACAGAGGTTCTTGGCACGCAGCAGCTGCAGAGCGAGCAGGACAGAGACCCGGTTATTTCGCGGGTTCGGCAGTGGCTGGACGCAGGACAGCGGCCCGCCTGGGAGGTTGTGTCACCGCTGGACCCAGAGACTAAGGCCCTACACTCCCAGTGGGCCAACCTCCGCTGTCATGAAGGCGTGGTGTATAGACAGTGGCAGACTCCAGCTGGGCAGCGGCACATTTGGCAGCTGCTGGTTCCTCGTCGACTCCGGCCCAAAGTACTCCAGCTGGTTCATGGGGCGGTAGGAGTGGGCCACTTCGGGGTGACAAAGACGCTGCAGCGCCTTCGGGCCCGGTTCTACTGGCCCGGCTGTCATCAGGACGTGGAGCTCCACGTTCATCGCTGCGACACATGCACAGCTCAGAAGGGACCAACTCAGCGATCCCACGCTCCCCTACAGCAGTACCGGGTGGGAGCACCGATGGAGCGAGTGGGAGTGGACATCCTGGGCCCTTTCCCGACCACGGACCGGGGGAACCGCTATGTGCTGGTCGCGATGGATTATTTCACTAAGTGGCCAGAGGCGTACGCGGTCCCGGATCAGAGCGCCGCTACGACGGCATCAAAGCTGGTGGATGAAATGTTCTGTCGGTTTGGCGCACCGGAGGAGCTGCACAGCGATCAGGGTCGGAACTTCGAGGCGGAGGTCTTCGGAGAGGTCTGGGCATCCGGAAGACCCGGACCACCCCACTGCATCCACAGAGCGACGGCCTGGTTGAACGATTCAACCGGACCCTCACCACCCAGCTCGCTATCCTAGTGGACCAGCGACAGCGAGACTGGGACCTGCACCTGCCTTTTGTTTTGTGGGCGTACCGGACGGCTGCTCAGGATATCTACCCGGTGCACCCCTGCGGCGCTCATGTTTGGACGCGAGCTGCGCACACCGGTGGATTTGGTATTCGGTTGCCCCCCCGAGCCGGAGGTGGAAGGAAAACCCGGATTGGATTATTTTTTTTGTTTGAAAGAACGTCTCCACACGGTGCACGAGCTGGCTCGAGAGGCCCTGGCAGCGGCAGGGGGTCGGCAGAAGCGGGCATACGACTCCCGCTGCCAGGGGAGGGACTTTGCACCGGGAGATCGAGTCTGGGTTTTCTGCCCTGAGAGGAAGAGAGGACGATCACCGAAGCTGGCGAGCCAGTGGTCGGGGCCATGCGTGGTCCTGGAGAGACTGTCAGATGTGGTGTACAGGGTGAGGCTTAGAAAAAGGGACCGGGTTGTGGTCCTTCATCGTGACCGTCTCGCCCCGTATCGGCCATCTGCACCGCTGGTGGATGAACCGGAGCTTCCATCCCGGCCCGATACCCCGACCGAGACCCAGATGGACACTAGGGGGCCTGTACGTGTTGGCCACCGGCGCCGAAGACCGCCCCGACACCTGGATGAGTTTGTATTGGACTTTTAAATTGGACTTTAATTTTTCTGGGGACAGAAACCAGTCCGGGGGGGGGGGGGGCAGTGTAACGTTGGGGCCATGTTAAGTGAATTTCCCAGCATGCTTTGCCAGATGAAAACGTTGTGTGTGCAACCGTGATGTAAACAGAGGTCTGTGAGAATGACCTCCCCTACTCTGTGTACTAAGTTGCAAGTTGGGGGTTGGGGTGTATAAAATAAATCTGGTTGATCACAGCCATCTGCTCCATTTTCTTTGTGTGAACCTTGCAAACGTCACAATAAATTATTTGGTAAGTTAAAGGTGTTTAGGATTAAGCTTCTGCATTATTTTAAATTACCCCGGTGTTTCAGCATTTAATTAACCGTCTGTTAACATTTAACCGTTTTGAACAACAGAGGCGACGTAGTTTAAAAGTGCACAACATTTTATTTAAAAAACACATTTGTCATATGTATGCACATGAACACTGAACAAATGAAATGATCTCTGCTTCATATGCAGCTGCTTCAGATTCCTCCTGGGCAACCGCTATTCTCCTCTCCTGCTCCAACGTGTGTTGTCTCAATCCACGTCGTCTTCTCCTGTAAAATTCTCTTGTCTCGTTAAAGACATTCATTGTGTTAAAAACCGTGGAAATCCTCCGCTCGTAATCCGCTATTTTTTTCTGTGTTGTTGAGGAGTCAGTCTCGCCCTTATACGTCAGCAGTGTAGCGCCACCTCGATCCCGCCCACCCCAGCAATACACCGACCAAGTACAAATTTCTCAGAAGCCGGTCTTGGTGTTGCAGAGACCCCGGATCTTCCTCGCCTGAGATTTTCAACAATGACTGTCAGATATGAAGCGGCACTTTTATTAGTGTTTCTGTCGCTGGTTGATGCAACGTCTCCTCGTTGCGGTAAGTTTTTCTCTCTTTTTTTTTTGTTGTTGAATGCTAACATTAGTTTTATTATGCGAACCTGTTAGAAGTCAAATGTTGGACAGCTTTCAGAACTTGTAGTCATTGCTGGAAAAATTCTGTGGAAGGACAACTCTCAGTGAGCGAAACCTTTTATGTTTGTGGTGAGCGGGGTTGTGTGTGTGGGTGAGTCGGCCGCTGCCTTTCCTCTCAAACGTGTCTGCGGCTGCAGCTCCAATGAGGTAAAAACCTGCACTAGAGCCCCAAACAAGAGCCGTGTCAACAGGAAGCAGACATGGTGGACAGGACCGAAATAATGCAGTTGGTCAACTAATTAAAAAATAGTCGTTAGATCAGGTGACTGCCAAAATAATGGTTTGTTGCAGCCCTCCACTTCACATTATTACATGTAACTTGATTGATGGACATCTGTTTACTTCTGTGTCTGTATGGATTAGTTGGGTTGTTACCAACATCTGGTGAAAATTTCACTACAATAGCCCCACTAGAAATAATTTACTGAGAAAAATAGTGACATGTTCAATCCTTAATTTAGCTGCTGGATATACAGAACATCTGAATTCTGAATATTTTTATGCATCTTAAGGGGAATGTGACCACAGGATTTGAAGGAAAATGGTTTTAATGTCAGAGAAGGAGCCTTCCTGGTTTGATCATGTTGAACTTGTTTAATGTTGAAATAGTTTTATTAGATTTATTTTTTTAAAATGTTGAACCAGGAGTGGGAATGTTAGGACAGGGAGACACGCCCTTTATGTGTCTGATTGGATATGAATTCACAAAATCCCAAAATCAGCCTTTTTAATAGAACGCCTTTTCATGAATTTCTGTCAAATTTGAGACCATTGTCAGTCACCACCAAATGTGAGGTATATTATAAGAGGTTCTACACTGGATGCACCAAGGATCCAGTCCAACTGCCCTCTGACCCGCCACCCCCAAGATATGAGCATTCATGTCAAAGAATGAACGAAACAAAGCATCGCTGGTCAACAGGGGTGTGTGGTCCCAGTGGCCGACAGGACCTGACCAGTCCCTAGAGCACAACAACAAGCACAGAAGCACACGCACATGAGTGGCCAGACCGCCAGCTTGGATCACGGCGTTGGTCATAGCAACCGATGCTGGTGGCCCAGCACGCCAGTGCCAACAGTTCACTGTAGAATCACGCCAAAATTATTAAAAAATAAGCCAGAATGATGGGAGATATATTATCAACTGTGGATTGGAGAACCAGGTGGTAACAGGGATGACTGAAATCTGAAGAAAATAACAACATAAGCCACGCTTGGTGCGAGCTAATACTTTTAGCTCCCCTTCCATCTACATGACAGACAGCTAGGTGGGCCAATAATATGTAGAGCAGTGGGCTGGTATCAAGGCGAGTGACGGTTACCTTTTAGTGAAGCTTCCCAAGCCTTGATGTAGAGGAAAAACCCTGAAGAGTCAAAAACCAGATAAAGGCTGTGTGGGTCCTTTTAACAGAAGTGACTGTTTTGACATTTTTGTGATAATTATGTGACCAACAGACACATTTCAGTCAGTTAAAACCTACAAAAACTCCCATTTTTTTGTCAGTGGCTCTTTAAAGTGCTCCAGTTCCAATTTAAATCACAAATATCCCTGACTGAATCAATCCTGAATCAAATTAGATTGAAATCAAATCAGTTCCTTCTGAATCAGCGTTGAATGAATTCTAGAAATCACTGATGACTTTTAGTCCTAGTTTACATCCTGGTTGTATTCCGAGGTCAAAGGTCAGGAGATCTGAGCGCCCTGGCAGTGATTTCATCAAGTCAGAATGAGCTACTCCATCCATGATTTTGAGCATTTTCTAGATCTTCCCCACTTTCTCATTTGGGATTATATACAGTCGTGTGAAAAAATTTGGACACCCCTTTTAAATATTCAGTTCTTTAAGAAATGTTGACGTATCTATGTCTAGCCTTGTTTTTGTTTTTATTTGCATTTTTAACATTTATTTTAGCCATTGTAAATGGGAATGAATGTGGGGGTGTCCTAATTTATTTCTCACTGTTTAGAATGACATTTTACAGAAAATTTTTTAAAGTCTTTAATTCATTTTTATTTGTTTAGTTGTATTACCCGAATCTCCCAGTATTTTTAACATTAATATTAAATATCCATTTGCAAATATGTTAAATACACAGGCTTATACAGGGTGTGCTACTTTGTTCATGACTTGGCTGCTGTGGAATGTTGACTATGGTTAAAACCAGTTTACTTCTTCTCTTCATTAGTATTGTTGATAATGCTTTGTCTCGTTATCATTTTTTTAACTTCAGAGGAGACTATTTCCTGCACTCCTGGGCAGTCAGTTACTCTGAAGTGCATCACCGTCCCAGATGTCGATTCTGTGCGACTGAAGCGAAAAGACAGCAATAAGTACATCTACGTCTGCAGCGATGGCCACGACATGGAGGACAAATACCAGGAAGAAGGGTTTAAAGGCCGGGTGGAGGGCTTCAACTGTAGCAGGATGGACGGTAACTTCTCTGTAACCGTGACAAACCTGACCACCAACGACACTGGAGTCTACGAGTGGTGGGCCAGAAAAGAAGAAGACGACTTCAATAAAAGGATTTGTCTGGACATCAGTGAGAAGGGTGAGAGACTCGTATGTTTCACATGATGGAAAACAGGCTGCCGACTACCTCAGCTTTATCTTGATCTGTTTATAACCTGTAGGTGAACCAAGAGGCTGGACGGTTGGGGTGATAATTGGAGTCATTGTGGCTGTTGTTGCTCTAGCAGCTGGTGTTCTGATCTTTCTCTGCAAGAAGAAGAAGAAAAGACAACTTGTCCCACAGGACTCCAGAAGATGAACTGGACCAGAAATGAAGCATTCTGCCACGTTTGACTGCAGAAGGGGACCCAGTGTGTAGCTTTCAGTGGTCCAGTATTTCATGATGCACTGCAGCTGCCAGCAACAAATAATTATACAAAGAAATGGTTATATTTTCAAATTAATATAAAGAATTTGCATTTAAATTATTCAATGAAGCATTCAATACATTTTGATATATTTAATTTACACATTTTAGTCATTATGAATGTAAGGAATGACATATTGAATCACTCATTCCCAAATTTAAACAATTTGTGATATAATTAATGATTTTTTTAATTCCAGCTTTTAATCGTTAAGGCTCCATTTATTTTATTATTTATTTCTGTATATCTATTTGTTGAATTTGGGCCTTTCTGGCCCTCCCTAGCCACAATAGTTTCAGGTGGGAATGTTGTAAATTCTGGTTTTCCCTCCTAATTTTCTGCCTCTTGAGCCTGAGATCATGTGATGCAGACTGTTTTCCTCTTTCGAATGGTTTCATGCCAACAACGGTCACTGCTGCTGACAACACGGCGCTTTCTCATCAGCAGATCAATGCAGCCACTTTCACTGATCATTGGATCAGGGATGTGATTTGGGGTCGGCAAAATTATCTGAAATTTTATTTCTTATATTTTATTTGTTTGTTATATGTCTTATATTTTCTTTATTTTATGATTAAGTACCAGAACTGTGCTTAAATGACATAAAACAAACAGCTGAAAGCCACTTATTACTGTATAATATTGACTTATGTTCCAAGAAGATAGCATTCCTAAAATACTCCAACAAGCATTATCTATCACACGCTTTAACACTTGATCAAATCAAAATCAGTTAATTTTATCTATTCCATAATATCAGCTCTGGAAAAATGAAGAGACCACTGCAAAAAAAATCACTTCATCTGCTTTTACTATTTAAACATGCGTGTGAGTAAAATTAACAATTTTCTTTTATTCTCCAACCTACTGAAAACAACTCACCCAAATTCCAAGTCAAAATATCATCATCAGCATGTTTACAGGCGCAAAATGTCTTCAGTCTGATCACAGTTCAGATCAGAACTTTACTGTTTACATGGACTCAATGTTCCCCCTAATTTTTCATGTCCGAGCGTACACACACACACTCCCTGAGAATTCCTTGGACCACTGTGAGCAACATTAGACGTGCACACTGTGGCCACACCAGTATCACACCTGTCCAAGACCTGAGATCACAGCAACTTACATGGCTTATTAAAGCAATGAAATTACAGCAGTAATTTCTGTTACATTACTTTTAATGTAAGTGATTTGTCCCACTTGGAATGAAAAAGACAAACATCTTGTTGTTCATGAGCTTTGTAGTGTGTTGTATGTGGGTGTCAGGGTCCTGCTGTGGTCTGGAAGAACTGAGACATGTACACCTTTCAGAGATAAAATTTTGTTCACATTAAAACATTCACATTTTGCACAGTGACGTGTGCTGTAGCACCAGCATGTGATACAGTGTAAATTCCTGTGACTCTTTCTGTATAATATATAATTAGATTTTATTAGCATTTCTGCTACTCATAATCTAGTAACAGCATTTAATGATTAATATCCATAAATGAAAATTCTTAAATGACACTAGAATAAATCTGATTGGGGACTTAAATTTCACCTTATTTTCCCATCTGTCCTCCTCACTTCTCCAGTGGTTCTACACTTTGTCCAGGCTGATGGCCCCGTCCGCTTCTTGCTTTGACTTTATGCGCATCAGCTGGTCCAAATGTGCCACTTCAAGACGATTTCTGGATGCTGTTTAGATATGATTCATTAAACTAAAGCCTCTTTCACAATCTGCACTGGATGCTTGAAATGTAGCATAAATATCCACAAGCTGTGAGATCTCCTTTAGCTCCTCACATCTAAGTGCTGCAGCCACCAGATCTGAGGAAGTTTTTGCTTCATTATGAACTTAAATTCAGCATATTCACTTACTTTTGTCACGTAAATTTGAAGACTTAACGAAATTATCATTTTTCCCTAATAAAATTACACATTTCATAGATTTTATCATAATTTTTTGAGGGGAAATGTTACTTTTTTTCCTGGTAAAAATGCAGCCTTTTTCAAATAAATGTGTCACAGTTTTCTAAGAAAACTTTTTTCTCCCAAATTTGTCTTTTTTCTGCAGGTCTTTGTGATTTTTTTTCTCATAAATTTTGAGCTATTCATACAGATTTGTTAAATTTTTCTTGGTACATTTATTACCTTTCACAAGTAAAAGTGCAGCTTTTTTTCATGAAAAATGTATATTGTTCTCATAAAACTCCAACTTTGTTCAGCTAATTTGTGATTTTTTTCCCCCCACAAATTTTTTGCCTCTTGTAAACTATTGGAAAGTTTTCCTCAGAAAATTGCAACATTTCCTCTAAATTTGTGAGATTTTTGCATAAAATTTCCAGTTTTCTCACTTTCTGCTTTTTAGGGCAGTTTTTTTAACGACTGTGCAACCATTTTTTCATTAAAAATGTTGCTTCTTTTCTTGAAACTTTGGGAGTTTTTTCCCTCCAGGCCTCAGGGAGCCAAAGAGCCACAGGCTGCAGACCCCTGACCTAGAAGAAAAGGGATTTTTGCTCTTTGCTGAGGTGAAGGAAAGGACAAAGAATGTGTCAATAACGAGCCAATTTTAAATGAGTCACATGTGCCTGTGATGAATACCAGCATTTTTCTGTGTTTTAGCTGCAATATCAGATCTATAAAATGAAGTATATGCAAATGTGATTTGTTGTTTAATAGAAAAACCTATGAGCCATAACCTTCAACAAACTTGAAATATTTCTTTCTGTGCAATGAATTCAGTACATATGAAGACCAAATATGATCATTTGTGGAGCTGTCCCTGGTGTGATATTTGATTAAATGTGTGTTCAGAACTGTGATTTATGATGCTGGGCATCGATTGTTGCTTTATGTTAATATTTACATGTCTATTTTTTTAATGTGAAAATGTGGAGATAAATATAGTTTACATAATATTTTTGACAGTTTTGGTGGTGGTTCTATAGAGGAAAATAAAGTATACATATATTCTAAGAAGGTAAAATGGTTGATGTGTCACTTTGCAAATATTTCAACTGCTGTGAAATAAAAGAAAATGTTTAAAAATTCTGTCCCAAGACTATTAAACTGTAACAAACTGAAGTTGTACAATTTGCTTTTAACTCACAGTCAAGTAGAGCCTGACGTTGGTGTGCTTCAGTTTGAGGCTTTGTGAAGTTCTGAATCGTTTTGAAAATGGTTTCATTACTAGAGATTTCATTCAGTAAGAATAAGGGAGACATCAGCTGGAACAAATGAAGGACAGGTTCTCCTTCCTGCTGCTCCCTTCAGGGGTCTCCACAGCAGATCATCTGCCTCCATCTCACCCTATCCCTGCATCTTCCTCTGGAACACCAACCCTCTCCATGTCCTCCTTCACTACATCCATGAATCTTCTCTGTGGTCTTCCTCTTCTCCTCCTGCCTGGCAGCTCCATCTTCAACATCCTTTGCCCAATATCTCCACTATCCCTCCTCTGCACATGTCCAAACCATCTCAAACTTGACTCTCTTACTTTGTCTCCAAACCACTCAACCTGAGCTGTCCCTCTGATATACTCATTTCTAATCTTGTCACTCCAAATGAAAATCTTAGCATCTTCAACTCTGCCACCTCCAGCTCCACCTCCTGTCTTTTTGTCAGCACCACCGTCTCCAAACCATACATCATAGCAGGTCTCACTACCATCTTGTAAATCTTCCCTTTCACTGTATAGTAGCTGCCACCTTTCTGTCACAAATCACCCCTGACACTCGTCTCCACCCTGCCTGTACTCTCTTCACCTCTTGTGCATTTTCCATTGCTTTGGATGCTTGACCCCAGGTATTTAAACTTATCTGCCTTCACTACCGCTACTCCTTTCATCTTCACCGTTACACCTGCCTCCCCTCATTCACACTCGTGTATTCTGTCTTGCTTCTACTGACTTTCATTCCTCTTCTCTCCAGAGCATACCTCCACTTCTACAGGTTCTCTTCCACCTGCTCCCTACTCTCACTACAGATCACAATGGTCTCAGCAAACATTATGGTCCACAGACTGACCTGACCTCCTCTGATCCCTGATGTAATCCCCCCCCCCCCACCTTGAATCCCTCTGTCACTCCTACAGCACACCTTATCACCGTCTTGCTGTCCTCATATATGTCCTGCACCACCTTCACATACATCTGTCACTCCTCACTTCCTCATACAGTACCACACTTCCTCTCTTGGCACCCTATCATCTGTTTTCTCAAGATCCACAAACACACAGTGCAAATCCTTCTGACCTTCTCTATACTTCTCCATCAGCACTCTTAGAGTAAACATTGCATCTGTAGTACTCTTTCTTGGCATGAAACCATACTGCTGCTCACTGATTGTCACCTCTCCTCTTAGCCTGCCTTCAACAACTCTTTCCCACATCTTCATAGTGTGGCTGATCAACTTTATGCCTCTGTAGTTACTACAGCTCTGAGCATCACCTTTGTTCTTGAAAATTGGTACCAAAACACTTCTTCTCCACTCCTCAGGCATCCTCTCACTCTCCAAGATTGTCTTAAACAATCTGGTTAAAAAGTCCACTGCCATCTCTCCTAAACATCTCCATACCTCCACAGGTATGTCATCTGGACCAACCGCCTTTCTATGCTTCATCCTCTTCAAAGCTGCCCTCACTTCCGCCTTGCTAATCCTCGGGACTTCCTTGTCCACCATCTTTTCTTCATCCAACCTCCTGTCTCTCATTTTCTTTATTCGTCAGCTCTTCAAAGTACTCCTTCCACCTTCTCAACACACTCATCATTTGTTAGTACATTACCATTTCTGTCCTTAATCAACCTAACCTGCTGTTCATCCTTCACAGCTCAATCTCTCCGTCTAGCCAGTTGATACAAGTCCTTTTCTCCTTCCTTAGTGTCCAGCTTCTCATACAACTCACTATATGCTTTTTCCTTTGACATGGGCCTTGATTCAAAATATTCCTGTCTTCTTTATCTCCCTGACTATCCCACTTTTTCTTTGCTAACCTCTTCCTTTGGATACTTTCCTGTACCTCCTCATTCCTCCGCCAAGTCTCCTCGTCTTCCTTCCTCTATCCAGAGGATACAACACATATCTTCCTACCCGTTTCCCTCAATACTTTTGCTGTACTTTCCCAGTCATCTGGTAATTCTTCCCTACCACCCAGAGCCTGTATCAACTCCTTCCTGAACTCTCTGCGACCTTCTTCCTTCTGTAACTTCCCCCGCTTAATCTTTGGCTCTGCCTTCACTGTTTTCCTCTCCTTGCTTTCAAAAGTCATCCTACAGACTACCATCCGATGCTGTCTAGCTACATTCTCCCGTCACCACCTTGCAGTCTCCTATCTCTTTCAGATTTCTCCTTCTGTATAAGATGTAGTCCACCTGTGTGCACCTTCCTCCACTCTTGTAAGTCACCCTATGTTCCCCTCTCTTCTTGAAGTATGTGTTCACCACAGCCATTTCCATCCTTTTAGCAAAATCCACAACCATCTGTCCTTCCACATTTCTCTCCTTAAGACTGCACCTACCCAGGACCTCCTCATCACCTCTGTTCCCTTCACCTACATGTCCATTAAAGTCCGCTCCAATCACCACTCTCTCCCCCCTGGGAACACTCTCTTCCACTTTATCCAGCTTACTCCAGAATTCCTCTCTCTCTTCTACCTGACATCCAACTTGTGGGGCATACGCACTGACAACATTCAACATCACACCTTTGACTTCTAGCTTCAAACTTATGATTCTGTCTGACTCACTCTTTACCTCCTGAACACTATTCACATACTCTTCCTTCAAGATTACTCTTACTCCATTTCTCTTCCCATCTACACCACGGTAGAACAGTTTAAATCCCCCTCCAATGCTCCTATCCTTGCTTCCTTTCCATCTGGTTTCTTGAACACACAGTATATCTACCTTGCTTCTCTCCATCATATCAGCCAACTCTCTGCCTTTACCAGTCATAGTCCCTACATTTAAAGTTCCTACTCTCACCTCCACCCTTCTACCGTTCCTTTTCTCCCCCTCTCCTCCTCCATCTTTGACAATATCTAATGTCTGTAATAACTACTGTACCAGTATGAAGAACACACACTATGGATACTACAAATCCCAGAATGCTCTGCATTATTACAGACCTGTAAAAGCTACAATGATTAGCCCTTCTCTCTATTCTAATAATGACACAATATTTAATCAAGGGGTAGTAAATAGAAAATGTCAAATTTTAAGCTGTTATGTTAACAAAATGGCCAAATGAAAAAATGAAGTTATAAAACAGAGGCTTTCTGGAAAGGAATAATATAATGTGAATATGTTTCGCTCTTTGACAAATAACTGGAAGTTAGTAGAAAAACGAGAACATTCACTTTTCTTTCATTTTAAACAACCAGCATAAACATCATTTTATATTTTACAGAAACAGAATATTCATGGATCAGAGAGAACTTCAAAAGACTAACGTTGTTTCAATCAACTTAAATTTGATTCACAGATTTTGTGTTTTTGCTTTTATGTTAAAACAAAGATCTTTATCATGACTTTCAGCACCATATATGGAACTTGTCAGATTTTTTTTCCCCTTTGTAGTAAAATCACTCAAAGTCCTTCAAAGTAAAAGTCTGTTGTATGAGAATCTGATACAATTTAGTGGAAATTTTGTGGGAAATTTAGTCAGGATGTGGACGGACTTGTGGAGGATTGTTCTTCAGTGTGGTGAATCTTCATGTGTATCTTCAAAAAGTATTTTTGAGTGAAGGCCTGGTCACAGGTGGTGCACCGGTACGGTTTCTCCCTGTTGTGGCTCTTCATGTGAGCCGTCAGGTGTTCCTGGCTGGCCCACACTTTCTGACAAATGCTGCACACGAACAGTTTGATGTTCGAGTGCGTCCGGAGGTGGTCACTCAAATGGGTCTTGCGCTTAAAACAGAGTCCGCAGTCAGAGCAGCTGTACTGTTTCCTGCTGGTGTGCACTCGCATGTGGGCCTTGAGGTCACTTTTGGACAGGAAGACTTCTCCGCACGTGTGGCAGTCAAACTTGTGGCTATGTGTCTTCATGTGAACCGTCAGCGTCTGGTTGGCTATGAAGGTTTTGCTGCAGATCTGACACACGTAGGACCGCTCCCTCTCTGTGTGGATCTTCTCGTGGTACTTTAGCGCATTGGGCAGCCTGAAACTCTTTCCACAGACTTGGCACAGGTGCGGCCTCTCTCCCGTGTGTGTCAGGCTGTGTCGTTTCAGAGACAGGGAGTCGCAGAGGGACTTCCCACAGACGTTGCAGTGGTATCTCTCTCTGGCAGCGTGCACCTTTCTGTGTGCGGTGAGCAGTCTGTTTACACCAAAAGACTTGGGGCAAACGTCACACTTGTATGGTTTCTCTTTCTCGTGGACCCAGCGGTGGGACTGGAGGATGGACTTTTCTGTGAAGTTTCTGCCGCAGACTTCGCACTCGAATGGCGCGTTTCCCGCATGCATAGAGATGTGGAAGTTGTAGCCAGTGACGCTGGAGAACAACTTCCCACAGAATGAACATTTGTGGATCGTGTGGGAATCTCTAAAGTGCTCCTTCAGTTCGTTCACGGATTCGAAATGCTCTCCACACACCCCGCAAACGTCCGGTGTTTTGTCCACATGACTCCAGGCGTGTTTGAACAAGCTGCCCTCTCTACTGTAAAACAAGCCACACACCTTACACGGCAGTTTACCCACAAGGCCACGTTTGGGCTTTCTCTTTCCCTTTAGCTTTTTGGGCAGCTGGAGCTCTGGCTCAGGGTTCCAGTCTCCATCGGACATTTCATCTCTAGCTTCGTCACTACTGGAGTCCAGCTCTTGCTTTTTAGGATCAGGTTTCCAGTCGCCGTCGGCATCTTTGACATCACAGGAGTCCACCTCACTCTCGTCAGCATTGTCCTCTGGTTCAAGGTCCAGTTGTTGTGACGATGAAACGCCGACCACGTCTTCTTCATCAGGAGCAGGGCTGTTGAGGAGACACAGTGTTTCCTTAGATCCTTTAACTCAAACTTTACCATTATTTGAAGCTCCCTTAAATGTTGCATTTCCTCTTAAAAATCTAGAATCCATGCCTTTGTTTTCCTCCATTACTCATGATTACATCATAGATTATATTTTAGTTGAAAACAATTTGTTTTCATTAGCGGAAGATCTACATCTTAGGCCCACTGCATTTTACTTTGTATATTAATGATTTGCCATCAGTACTCTATGTAAAGATGACATAAAAATTCAGATGTATGCAGATGACACAGTCATCTACACACATGGGAAGGATGCCAAACAAGTGGCTGACAAGTGAATGATGGCAATGGAGAAAGTATCAAAATGGCTTAATCAATCATGCCTCACTCTGAATGTAGAGAAAACAGCTACCATGTATTTTACCAACCAACAAAACCATACACGCTATCCGAGTACAAATGGCTTTCACTAATCTAGCGCCTTTATTCTCATCTCTAGATGACCAAAGCACTTTACATATCCTGCTATCCACACACTGATGGCAGCATCACTGCCAAACATGGCGCTGTCCAGACCCACCAGGAGCTATTGGGAGTCAAGTGTCTTACCCAGGGACACAACGGCAGGAAATCTGGGGAGAGCGGGATTCGAACCACCAACCATCCGGTTATTAGACAACCTACTCTACCTCCTGGGCCACTGTCGAGTATAACTGTAAATGGAGCAAATATGTAATAAATGTAATAGAATTAAATGTAATAGAGTTTTTTAAGTATTTGGGTGTCACATTAGATCCCACGTTCAGCTTTAAAAAGCAGATAAAACAGATGAGCCGCACTCTAAAATATAACCTTGCAAACTTTCGTTGCATCAGAAACTCACTTACTCAAAAAGCATCAAAAACCTTTCTGAATGCCATGATTCTGACACATTTCTCCTATTGCATCTCATGCTGGTCACAAGCCAATAGTATTTCAAATGCAAAATATACAGTACTGTCTGAGTACATATTCATATTCTGCAGGGTAACTTAACAAACCGTAATGCTGTTTAGGTTCATGTTCAGGTTACTTTATTTGTACCCGTAGGTAGATTTGTTTTACAGTCAGGTGACATCCATATTTACAAACCACAATTACATTCAACATAAACACAAACACAGGCACACATGAAGCTGACTAGAAACATGATAAAAGTGCTCAAAGCTCCAACAATCAGGACGTACGACAAAGAGATAAGAGAAAAAACAAAGAGATAAGAGAGAAGGGTCATATTAAAAAGTTAAAGACTAGTCAAAGAGGTTAAAAACTCAAAAGCCTAAAACCCAATAAAAGATTTAGAACCCAAATAAAAAACCTACAAAAATAAGTAAATATAAAATAAAATTAATAAATAGGTAACTAAATTATGTGCAATATATTGTTACAACTTGTTCAACTCTTTGACAGCAGCAGGAACAAAGCTGTTTTGGTAGTGCTGGGTTTTACTTTTTGGGACAGCAAACCTCCGTCTTGAGGGAAGAAGCTGAAAGTGGCAGTGCAAAGGGTGGGAGTCATCATTTAAAATGGAGGTAGCCATCCTCTGTACCTGTCTGGTGTACAGGGATGTCAGGCTCAGCTGTGACTCACGAAGCAAACGACTGGACCATCTAACTACCTGATCCAAGGATTTCCTCTGTTTCAGTTTTATCTGACCAAACCATGACACTAAAGAAAAGGATAAAACAGATTCAATAAAAGTCCGATAAAAAATTGTCATTATGATTCGGTCAATTTGGAAGCGTGCAAGTTTCCTTAAACAATGCAAATGTTGCTGACCCTTTTTGCACACCCTTTCACAGTTCTTTTCAAAGTTTAAATTACTATCAATAATCGTCCCAAGATATTTGTAGGATTGTACACATTCAGTGGTCTGGCCTATTAGTACAGTGACTTCATGCCTGGGAGTTTTCCTTCTCAAGTCAATAATCATATCTTTAGTTTTTGTTGTATTCAGCTGCAGGTAGGAATTCTCACACCAGTGAACAAAATCATCAACTACTGGGCCGTGGCCACTCTCACCATCCTGGAGGAGACTGACAATAACTGAATCATCAGCATACTTTATAATGTGTCTGTTGTCATGTCTGCTCCAACACATGTTTGTGTACAGGATGAAGAGTAGTGGTGACAACACACACCCCTGCGGAGAGCCAGTAGAACAACACTTTTGGTTGGACAATGTACCATTGACCCTTACTCTCTGTGTCCTGTTGGTTAAAAAAATCCAGAATCCAACCCACCAGATTATTACTCAAATCAAATTGTTGCAGGAGCCTTTCAACTAAAATATGAGGTTGGACTGTATTAAAGGCGGAAGAAAAGTCCACAAATAAAAGCCTGGCGTGTGTCCCATTAAAATCCAGATGTTTAAAAAGCATGTTAAACAGAGTGACAGTGGGCAAACTGCAAAGGATCCAATACATGCTCAGTCTGCTTTAGGACCTCAAATCTGACCAGTTTTTCAAAAATTTTCATTAAAATTTAAGTCAAAGCAACTGGTCTAAAATCATTTACCATTTTAGGACAGCTGGATTTTGGAACGGGGACAACCACAGCATCTTTCCAGATCTTAGGCACATGTTGTGTCTGTAAGGACTTATTGAAAATGTAGTGAAATATAGGACTCCCCTCATGTGCACAGGACTTTACCAAGCGCCCACATATATTATCAGGGCCCTGACTGTTGTTCACTTTTACAGCACAGAATGCCCTTTTAACATCCTGCACCTCAATATTAAAGTGCTGATTGTCTTTGAGTTTCTGTTTCAAACCTTGGGTTTCAGTGCTAAAATCAAAGGAGTCAAAACGACCATTAAAACAATTAAGAGCATTAGCCAGCTCTGTGTCTGAACTAAAACCATCTAAAAACACACGATTACGGCACTCTGTGCTCTGAAGGCCTGCAATAGTTTTCATACTGGCCCAGGCTGAACCAAGTTTCTTTGTTGCCATCTTGCTTTCCAACTCTGATTTACAATTCTGTTTTGCTCTTAAAATTTCACTTAAAAGTTTATTCCATCTAGCTGCAATGCTCCCGCACTGTGTATATAACTGTGTACATATGTATATTCATTTACTGCGTTGGCTAACCAGTTCTTATTATTTCCTATTGCTCTGAGTGCTGCTATCCCTTTGCTGCTGTAATCCTGGAATTTCCCCATTGTGGCACTAATAAAGGCTTATCTAATCTTATCTCAACTTCTGAACAAAATACCAGAAGGACTTCCTCTAGGTGGCATTGTTGCATCTCCCTATGTAAAACTGCTTTTGGACAATCGGCATTCTTGTACAAAGCTATAATGGAATGGAACAAGCTCCCCACTGCTTTGAAGACCAGAACAAATTACAGAGACTTTACCACAGAGACTAAAAAATAGATTCTAAGTAATCAAACCTGGCAGCATTGACTCTCTCCCTTAAATGGGATTTGAAATTGTACTCTTAAATTGTGTTCCAGTGTGCTGTTCTCTTATCTTTTAAACGTACTCTTCACTTGTTTCAAGGACAACAAATTTTGAAACTGGACCTGAATTGATTTCTATATGTGCTGTTTTTCTTTAATATCTTCTTGCCTGCCTCAGAGACTACAGATGGAAATTAGTGAGAACGCTATAATCTGGTACAGAGCATCTTTAACCTGTGTTTAATGTTTTTCTGTACATGGTCCCTGACAAACCAATAAGTTATACCACACACGCACACCCACACACTACATATATAACATATACGCTACTCACAAAAAGTTAGGGATATTCGGCTTTCGGGTGAAATTTCAGGATGCACTTAAAATGCACTATAACCTTTATAGCTGAACTTAATTTGACCTCTCACCTTTTGAATGCACATGTCAAATTGTTCAATATTTCAGTACTTTTTGCATAACTTGCGGTTCTCTAACAAGGTGCTTAATGGCAAAATTCACAACAGGTGTTTGATCCATGAATCGACCAATAAATTTTCTGGTTCAATTAGAATTGGTATTTAAACAGTCCTCTTCATCATGCTGTTCACATTTTGACATCATGATGTTTCATGATGTTTGACATCATCATCATGTTTCACTGTCTCCCATTCTACCCACGTTCACCCAGTATGTCACATGCCACACTAGAGACAATAAAACACTGGACTTATTCTACGCAAACACTAAGGAGGCGTATACCTCATCTCCACTCCTCCCACTTGGGAGATCGGATCACAACTTGGTTCATCTCCTGCCGGTGTACAAACCCCTAGTGCACAGACAACCTCCGGTCATGCGCACAGTGAAGTTATGGTCTGAGGAGGCAATGGATGCTCTAAAGGACTGTTTTGAAACCACTGCCTGGGAGCAGCTCTGCGATCCACATGGTGAGGACATCGATGGCCTCACTCACACCATCACAGACTACATCAGCTTCTGTGTGGACAACACCGTACCCACCAAGACCATACGGTGTTGCTTGAACAACAAACCCTGGATCAACCCTGAGATAAAAACACTTCTGAGAGAGAAGAAGAAGATCTTCAGGTCGAGGAACAGGGAGATGCTGAAGTCCGTACACAGGGAGCTGAGGAGGAAGATCAGAGAAGGCAAGGACAGCTTCAGGAAGAAGATGGAGGACAAGCTGCAACAGAGCGACATCGGTGGGGTCTGGAGAAACCTCAAAACCATCTCTGGGCTCCAGAATACCTCCCCCCAGGCCACGGGGGGCAGGGAGTGGGCGAACAATCTGAATCTGTTTTTCAATAGGTTTGACCAACCGCCCTCCCCCCCGACTGCACAACAACCACTGCTGCCTCTGAAGACATCGAGTCCTGCTGCCCACACCCCACTCCACCAACACCCCCCTACTCCCAACACACAGCCCCCCCAACCTGACCCTCACTAAGACCCAGGTGAGGACGGAGCTGAGGAAGATCAAGGTGAGAAAGGCGTCGGGACCGGACGGCATCAGCGCAAAGCTCCTCAAATCCTGTGCACACCAGCTGTGTGGGATTGTGGAGCACATCTTCAACTTGAGCCTGAAGCTGGGGAGGGTACCACAGTTGTGGAAAACATCTTGTGTGGTACCTGTACCAAAGACTTCCCACCCCAAAGATCTGAACAGCTACAGACCAGTGGCCCTGACGTCCCACATGATGAAGACCCTGGAGAGACTGCTCCTTGCTCACCTCCGCCCCCTGGTGGGACCAGCAATGGAGCCACTCCAGTCCGCCTACCAGCATGGCATTGGGGTGGAGGATGCGGTGATCTTCCTCCTTCACCGTTCTCTGTCCCACCAGGAGAAGCCCGGGAATGTGGTGAGGATCATGTTCTTTGACTTCTCCAGTGCTTTCAACACCATCCAACCGATGATCCTGAAGGACAAGCTGCTGTGCGCAGGGGTGGACCAGCACCTGTCATCATGGATCCTGGACTACCTCACTAACCGGCCACAGTTTGTGAGAACCCAGGACTGTGTGTCCGACACGATCATCGGTAACACGGGGGCCCCCCAGGGAATGGTTTTGGCTCCCTTCCTGTCCACCCTTTATACTGCGGACTTCTCACACAACACAACACAGAGAAGTTCTCTGACGACTCTGCGATCGTTGGCCTCATCTCCAACGGAGATGAAGCTGAGTACAGAGGACTTATCCAGGACATCGTGGACTATTGCCATTGGAACTGCCTCGAGATCAACGCGAGGAAAACTAAGGAGCTGGTGGTGGACTGCCACAGGCAAGGACAACCCCTCACAGCACCAGTAAACATACAGGGAACAGACATCGAGATGGTGACATCCTACAAGTACCTGGGTGTTCATCTGAACAATAAACTTGACTGGTCACACAATACTGACGCACTCTACAAGAAGGGACAGCGCAGGCTGTTCCTACTGAGGAGACTCAGGTCTTTTGGTGTACAAGGGGCGCTGCTGAAGACATTCTACGACACGGTGGTGGCATCAGCCATCACTTTTGGAGTGGTCTGCTGGGGCAACGGCATTACAGCAGCCGATAGGAAGAGACTGAACAAACTGATCAAGAAAGCTAGATCTGTCCTGGGGCAACGCCTTGACCCAGTGGAGGAGATAGGAGAGAGAAGGATGGTGGCTAAACTGTCATCTCTGCTGGAGTCCGAGTCCCACCCTATGCAGGACATACTGAATGCACTGAGGAGCTCATTTAGCAGCAGACTACATCATCCTAGGTGCGCAACCGAGAGGTTTCACAGGTCCTTCCTACCTACGGCCGTCAAGACTGTATAACCTAAGCAGGGCTGCTTGCAGAGATAGCAAAAAAAGTGACGACCTAATAGTATTGAATGCAAAAGACGCAACAGACTTACACAAATGGTCCCCTCCAGTATACAACTAGGACAATATCAGTCGCTACGGAGGGTGACAATATGTATGGATACATATTCATTCTACGTAGGATAACTAAGTAGACGGTTATGCTGTTTATTCCATCTTGCTACAATGCTCTGAACTGTGTATATATATATTTATGTGTACGTATGTATATTCACTGCTCTTATTTTTATTCTTATTTTTATTTTTCTTATCTTCTTAATTATTGCTCTGAGTGTTGCTATCCCTGTGCTGTTGCAATCCTGGAATTTCCCCATTGTGGGACTAATAAAGGCTTATCTTATCTTATCTTAGACTGTTTTAACAGGAAAATAAATTGTGAGCCGCTTCATCTCTTGCATATTATACATTATCACAGTACCCTGGCAATCCAGGCAAAGCCAGTTCGATCTGGGATTCCTTTGTTGCAAGTTACCTCAGTGGTAACGTGAGTCCGGTCTGCTTTCCCGTCTTGCAGCGAGTTGAAGGCAGCGGGGATGGGTCTTGTCTTTTTCTTTGCTCTGGACAGTTTCTCCACCCTTTTAATTTGAAGCAGGCAGGTGGAACTTCAAGCTCGAATGGACGAGTTTTTTTCACTCTGTACAGCTGGGGGGGGTTGGGGGGCTTCTGCTTTTTCAGCTGAAATGCGGCAATGGGTGACTGCATTTGCCCCTGCCTGGATGGCGACGTGACTACATTTCATAGAATAAGCTCCCATTGAAAAGGACTGCTGAGTTATCAATTAATTGACAATTTAATTTAGTCGACTAAATTCTTTTCAACAATTAATCAAAAGTCAGTTAATCATTAACATCCCTAAGCAGGATAAATCCAAAGGAAAAGAGAGGTGAGACTCATTCAATACATTCAATATCAGCTGGTATCAGATTGTTGCTCCATTAATTGCAATCCCAATTCATTATTATTTCAAAATGAACTTAAAAGAATTTCTTTAGGGACACACACACACACACACACACAAGAAATATTAAGAGAGGGGAGGAAAGAAATTTAAATAATTGACATGGGGGAAAAAACCTGTCAGTTTTAGGGACTAAATGTCAGTTTTGGTTAATTTCTAGTTATTCACCTAGCCCTAACTTACAGTTTTATTAATCACATTTTAATCGGTGGACGAGCAGCCTTGGCAGAGGTGTGAACTCTACTGACTGCCATTCCAATTTCAGTTGGTGACTTTTATATTTGTTTTCATGAAAAATCACAGGTTTTATCGCATTCCGGTTGTGTTTCTCTGGGGAAACAGTAGAGTGTTGTCTGCATATTGATTGACTACTTCGGTTTCTTGTACTAACACTTCAACTAGATTATGCAGGAATCCAGATGGTAGTCTTTCACAACAAACTCCACTCTTTTTGTTTTTAAATTACCTTGAACAGAGTTCGGCTTCATTTTCTTCTGTCACCACAATGTTGGATGACTGCGGTTCATCGGTTTTTGGTAAATACTGAAGGCCCGCCTCTTCTCCACTCTGCAACAGTTGGTTTTCAAAAAATATTTTTAGATCTGTATTACGTAAAGAAACAACAGCAGTTAATAAAGATATAATAAACTAAAACATCTACCTTCAGTCTGATGTAAAGCAGCGAGTGACCAACGGCCTTATAGATTTCATCTGAAGTCAGAAACTTCAGGTGTAGAGGCTGCAGTCTGTGACTTCTGTCTGCCAAAAACATGTCAAATGATTTATTGGGAACCAGCTGAGGGAAGGTAGACCTTAGCAGGTCCAGGAATTCAGACTCCTGTAGACCACAAGGACATTCCATCTCCTGGACCGGACAGTTCTTCAACACTGGAACATTTAATAATAATAATGTTTAGATCAGTCATGGAAGGCTACTGAGAGAAGCAACTTTAGTCAATTATTCAACCTTGATTAGAGACCACAGTGATGTCCGAGTCATTCAGAATTCGGATCTTGATAGGATGGTGGGTTGGTTCTTCCCTGACCTGAGGTCTGCCTGACCCCCTCCTGCCAGACTGAACTCTGGGAGATGAGAAGCTGACAGAAGAGAAAACATCATATTAACAATAAAAAGGTCATGAAGTAGAGATGACTCCATCTTTGGTTCTGGTTACCTCTCGTTATCTTGACCGGTCGATGTGGCAGAGCTGAATCTGGTATCCTCATCTCTTTCTTCTTCATCCCTGCTCTGACGATTTTCAACTGTCTAAAATTTTTCCCAAAAACAAGCTCAACAACAAAACTCCTAAAACTGCCATAATATTATTCATTAAGTAGAGCATCATGCTAATTCTGGATATGCCAACATTTCGTTTGTATGTTTGACAGTGTGACAGTGTCATTGACAGTGGTTGTATTTTCTAGAGCAGAAGCCTGAATTTTTCTGTTTTAACCAAGGAAGTTTACCCAACCAACCTTGGGTCTGATGTAGAGCGCCGACTGTCTAGTAGACCCAATGACCTTGTGGATTTCCTCTGGAGTCAGACTCTTTAATTTCAACGGCTGAAGCCTCTGTCTTCTGTCCACTGTGAAGATTTCAAAAGGTCCACCAGCACCCAGCTCAGGGAAGGTGGACCTCAACAGGTCCAGGAAGTTGGACTCATGTAGACCATGAGGACATTGGACTTCCTGTACTGGAGTGTTCTTGAGCACTAGAACAGAAGAACACAGATGTACAGCCTTTAAAACCCACCAGGTTAATGCATGGTAGATTCGATGAAGATCTTGAAGAATACCATTTGGAGAAAGCGCGTTGGTCTGAGAGTCAGCTAGGAGGCAGACCTGGAGATCTAGACGGGCCGGTTCACCACTGGCTAGAGGGCTACGGGACCTCCTTTTGTCGGCCAGAAGTCTGGAAAACGAAGAACGGGAAGGTAATGACAACTGAACACAGCAGGGAATATGGAAACTTTTCACACGAAGTACTCATATGCTGTTTTACAATTCTTCTTTTTTGCCTTTTTTTTTGTTGCCAAAAATCAAACCTAAGTTGGTGTATCAGACCTTCGACTCAGGCTGTCTTCAAGAATGGAGGAAACAAAATAAAGCCAACCAAGTAGGTGGGACGCTAGCGTGATGAAGAAATGGGAAATGTGATAAAACAAATGGATACCCTTTCAGTCAGACGCTATGAATGATGGTTAGCAGATAAAATTTAACAAATAAATCCATACAGTATTGATAATGTTAACCAGAGTGGTGGCTCAGTTGGTATAGCATCCGCCCCACACCCGGGAGGCAGGGGGTCAAATCCCGGCCGGGTCATGCCGAAGACCATATAAAAGTGGAACTTCCTACTGTCTAGCTTGGTGCTCAGCAATAATGGAATGGAGGAGGGAAATTTGTGGTGGCGCCTTGCATGGCAGCGGCCCTCTTATTCTGCACTTGGGGTGTGCGTGATTAACACAGTAGATAGGTAAAACACAATCTCGTTCAACTGTACATGACTGGTTGTACAGTTGAATGACAATAAGGGTGATTTAATTAATTTAATTTAAAGCAGTCGATAAATTGCTAATGGAGGATGGAGCATCATTTAGAGTCAGCAGGTGATTGGTTATTTGTTTAACAATGGGGATGGATGGGGGGTATTCGGGAATTTAGCATGAGCTACAAACATAAATTATGTACAAATCTGCAATAATAAAGGTGCTAAAATATGATAAAAGATGTCCATTTAAAAATTTGAAGCATTGCAAATTATAATTTAATTACATAGAATAAAAAAAATTAACCAGCATCCAGAAAAAAGTTGAATATTTACAGTAAAAAGGTGAAATTTTTTGAGAAAAAAAGTTGCAATTTTGCATTAATTTGTGCAAATTTATGAGAAAAAAAATTGCAATTTTACAAGAAAAAAGTTGAAAATATCCTGGAAAAAAGCTGCAAATTTTTGAGAAAAAAGTTGCAATTTTACAAGAAAAAAGTTGAAAATATCCTGGAAAAAAGCTGCAAATTTTTGAGAAAAAAGTTGAAAATTTACTGATTTTTTTTTCTTTTTTGGCGAAATTAAAGTTGAAAACTTACAGGAATAAATTGTACTTATTTATGAGGAAAAAAATTTGCAAAATTTTCAGAAAAAAAAGTTGCAAATTTACAAGAAAGTAGTTGAAGATTTATGAAGAAAAAGGTCACAAATTTATGCAAAAACAGTTGCAAATTTACATGAAGAAATTACAAATTTATGAAAAAAAGTTGAAAATTTTCTGGAAAAAAGTTACAGATTTTTAATGAGGAAAAAAATTCACAAATTTATGAGAAAAAAGTTGCAAATTTTCAAGACCAAAAAAGTTGCAAATTTTCAAGATAAAAAGTTGCAAATCTATGGAAAAAAGATTTAAATTTACAGAGGTGGGAAATGGCAAAGTTTCAGATTTATAATTTTTTCCATTTCTGTGTGGAGTTTGCATGTTCTCCCTGTGTCTGCGTGGGTTTACTCCGGGATTTCTCTGGTTTCCTCCCACATGCCAAAAACATGCAAGTTAGGTTAACTGGCATCAAACTGGGGATTCTAAATTGTCCTTAGGCATGACTGTGAGAGTGAATGGTTGTCTGTCTCTCTGTGTTGACCCTGCGATGGACTGGTGATCTGTCCAGGGTGTACCCTGCCTTTCGCCCAAAAGATGCTGGGATAGCCCCCCCCCCCGCAACCCGAAAAGGATTAAGTGGAAGAAGATAAATGAATGAATGTTGAATGTTTAGAACTGGTGCTTCAAATGCAATTCGTGCAGTTCTGTAACAGGATCCATGCATATTTCACCCTCTGTGTCCAAATAACATGACTTTGTGCTTTGAATTCACAGGAGTGGCATTTTCTAAAAGGGGTGCAGCTGCGCTCAGTATTGCCGGTTCACGGCAGTGCAACAAAACTCCTTCTGACCAACAAAATGACGTGTGAAGTCAGCGGTGCATCACTAGTTATTTACACTTGATATTAATTGGCTCTGGAACGTTGGAATGGTAAGTCAGACCTGGAGTGTGTTGCGTGATTTTGCTCCCTCAGATCCTCTCCTGTCTGGGTGGAACTGGTCAACGGTTTGCCCAACAGGTCCTGTTCGTCGACATCATCATCATCATCACCACACCAATGGTGCTCCACACTCTCCATGTCCACGTCCCCCTCACCTTGACAAAAATGACTCCATTAGTAAACCATTAGCGTTTTTTTTTTACTAATGTTGGAGGATTATTGGTGAAATCTTTTACCACATCTGATTTGTTTCTGGGTGCTAGCTATGCTTAATTGAAAGTTTTAATTTCCAATATATGTGTAACTTTTTCTGTCACAATTCCACGAAAAAGACAAATTTAGTGGACCAAATTCTGAAAAAAAAAAACTGACAATTTTATGGGGGGGAAAAAAGCACATTTTAAAGGTTTCCAACTTTCTCTTTTGTAAATAATGTACAATAAGCACAGCTTAATTTCCAACAAAACAAATATTTAGTATCATTATATGTATGCTAAATTGTATTGAGATTTGGGTACAATTGTGGAATAATTCTATACACTCTGTATTTTTATCAATGTGTAATAAAGTGTCGAAATCCAGATTTTCTAAAGGCAGTGGCTCTGCATACAGAACCATTGCCATAGTACATGTTCTACGGACATGGCTCAAAACCAAATGGCCAGTTGGTGTCATGTGACTCTGCATGTCGTATGTCATTCACAAAAATGTACGAACATGTTCTATTAATGTCGTAGCCCTACATTCATCGTCTATGGCTACGGAAAAGTTGATCAATGCGACAAAACATTTTCAAATCAGATCCAGCTGCTGGCGCTGTAGCGCCGAGCAAAAGTGTGTTCTACCTGGGATCCAAAGGTAAGCGGTTCATCTCCTGCCGTCGCCGCCTGCTGTCTTTGTAGTGTGTGTGTGCGTGTGTGTGTGTGTGTTTCATACGCATGGGTAGATAAGCACTTTGGTTAGCCAGAATTTTTTTTTTTTAAAGACTTTTATAAAATAATGCCATTTTACTTTTACATGAGATGGAATTTAGACTCCTAAATAAACATTGAGAGGTTAGCCTTTAGAATTTACAAAAGGGTAAGGTTAAAAAGGTAATAAATGGATATTATTCACATACAGAGAATGGGCACTGATGTCATGCCACACTGTATTCTGGGCCATCGTCGCCATTATCGCGGTCTGGCTTCATTTTTTACTTGTAGTTTACTGCAACTGTTAACGGGACAGACATACATGTGATAGAACGGAGCAAATAGAAAATTAAAATTTCTTATTCAGAGAAGCTGAATAAGGAAGCAAAGGAGCGCCACCTCCAAAAAATTAAGGAAATAAACGAGACTGATTGATAGGAGCACAAGAAATGGACCACGAATCTCGACCAACTGCCTGGAGTCACGCTGTCAGATGTGTTTGCCTGCCTGGCTTGTGAGGTGAGTGCATACACCCATGAGCAATTTGAGAACGATAAATCATTAGAGACTCATGTTCAATTCGCCAATGGATGGTCCAGCCGCCTCAGATCTTCTGGGTGAACGACCAGAAAACAGTCGTTTAACACACAGGTAAGCAGTCATTGTTTCTACAGTTTTCTGCACTAGCATGTGTCTCTGCAGCTACAGGCATTTCTAAGTCCCAGCAGCGAAATGTTGGATTTATGTCCAAATTTGTCATGTGATGCTTGATAAGTATATCCACATTACACAACTGCACATCAAATACTAACCAGGTAATGTGATAAGCTTGACAATCGCATACCAAAAACAATTACTGGTATAATTAGCAGCTATAAAAACATACTAAATGAGGACAGTGACAGTTTTATAGTCACCTGAAAGAGGAGAAGCTGCTGATTCTAACAATATCAAACATTCTGTGGACTTCGGTCCGTAGCTGTTTTTATGTTTCCCAACTTGTTAAAAGTTAGCAACAACTCCACGTGCATACGAGTAATCTTTATATGTGTTTAAATCACAACTTTGTGAAGATGCCGAGAACACACAACCATCTGCACAATAACTTCAAATTTTTATTTTATTTTATTTTATTTTTTGGGGGGGGGGCGCTGAAACCATCAGACATTACAGGCGCACGTAATGGCACATTTACTGGATGCTGCAAATTCCCTTTTCCTTCCTGGCTGCTGTAATATCTAAAATGTAGAGTCAATATTGACACAACAGTGGAGCGGAATGGCCAGATAGGGGGGGACACAGGAGAGGGGAGTCTTTGGTGGCTCCTCCTTCCTGTGCAGGGGGGTCTCATTTTAAAGAGGGCTGTTTAATCGATCAGTTCTGTTAAAGCAGAGCTGATCACAGCAGTCATCTGACCTGTAGAGGAATGAAGCTGGCCTCATATTTATGATTTTGACATTTTATTTTGCTGCATCAGGGCGAAGAAGTTCTGCCCCCCCCCCCCAATCGTTCTAAGTTCATATTTACTTCTGTAAACACAACGCTGTGTCTGACGTTACATTTTCTTCTGTGCATGCGGGTCACTTCATAGCTGTAGACCATTCACACCGGAGTCTGATGGGGTTGCATTTAAGTTGTAATGTGAAAGCCCACACAAAAAAATAGGATCTCAGCAAAAAATCGGAATTGAGCATCAAGACCTGCAGTGTGACCATAGCCATATTTTGTTCACATTTTCTTTAATTTTTTTAATAATTGAAGCAAATTTGTTTTATATTTCTTGTCTTTCTTGAAACGCTCTGATTTAAAGCCCGTCACTACAGAACCATCCTTCAGCTGATCAACTCCGCCCTCCCTCTTACGCCAGTTAGCCATTAACTGACTGGCTTCTAGTCTCCTTCTAGCTTGGATGAGCAGCGCCGCTTCACTGATCCACAGTCGGTTGTGGATCTCGCATCATTCCAGACCGTCTCTCAACAACCTCACCGGGATGCTACACCAAACTGCCAGCACTGTGCGCCGGGCCACCCACCTATCGCCGCAACCCGAGGCTGCTGGCCGAGTCGAGCTGCTGAATCTCAGATTGCAGCGTCTCGCTCTGTGAGACTCAGCTCCTCTCCCACGGCTAGCTGGAGATGCACCGTCATGAAGTGGCTCCCCAACGTTGCCTGCGAGAGTAAAGCAGAGCCGTGTGGTGCCCCGGAAGATTGGGGGGGGGGGGGCAGCCTCAGGTCGTGCCGTAGGTGGTTGCTGTGACCAGCATGCCAGTGCTGGCTGCAGAATCTAGGAAAAAAAAAAAACCACTGGGACATGGGCCATAGCGAGACGAGGTATATTGTGGACTGTGGACCGGTGAACCAGGTAGTAACAGGGATGTTATCAGGGTGACTAAGATCTGAAGAAAACAACAATACAAGCCACACTTGGTTTGAGCTTCCTGGTGTTATCTTGGGGGCTAATAGGCCACCTTTAGCACCCTTCCATCTACATGACAGACAGCTAGGTGGGCCAATAATAGAGCGGTGGGCGGGTCACAAGGACAGCAGTGGGTGGGCTGTTTGAACACTTGACGTAGAAGAATTACCAGAAAGAGTTAAAAAAAAAAAAAAAAAAAAAAGGCGGTGTGGTGACACAGTGGTTAGCACTGTGGCAGCACAACAACTCACCCTTGGCCGGGGGATCCTGAGTTTGATCCCAGCCTCCGACCAACAGTGATCTGTGTGGAGTTTGCATGTTCTCCCCGTGTCTGCGTGGGTTTACTCCGGGGTTTCTCCGGTTTCCTCCTACAGGCCAAAAACATGCAGGCTAGGTTAGCTGGAGACTCTAAAGTGGCCCTAGGTGTGAAGGTGTGTGTGAAGGGATTGGTGCCATATCGTGGCTGCTTCATCCATCCAGGTGGACGCCCTGACTTTCCCCTCTGGGATTAATAAAGTATACAAAATAAAAAATGTTTTTGGGAGTTTCTGGGAGAGAAAAATGAGAAGAAGGCAGTGTGCTTTTTTCAGATCGTTGACTGTTTGGAAAATTTTGGCTAATTATGTGACCAGATGACACATTTGAGACTTTTCAGTCATTGACTCCTTTAAACTGGACCTGTGAGTCTGTTTGGGGAAACGTCTTCCATATCTGCAGACCACAGAGGCTGGAGTTACGGAAATTTGAAGGCTTTTATCAACAATTGAAGGAAGGTATTTCTCATGTTTCATATTTCTCCCGTTCCAAAATCCAGCTGTCCTAAAACGGTAAACGACTTTAGACCAGTTGCTTTGACTTCAATTTTAATGAAAATTTTTGAAAAACTGGTCAGATGTGAGGTCCTAAAGCAGAGTGAACATGCATTGGATCCTTTGCAGTTTGCCTATAGGCCTCACAGAGGAGTGAAGGACGCCACTGTCACTATGTTTAACATGCTTTTTAAACATCTGGATTTTAATGGGACACACGCCAGGCGCTTATTTGTGGACTTTTCCGCCACCTTTAATACAATCCAACCTCATTTTAGTTGAAAGGCTCCTGCAACAATTTGATTTGAGCAATAATCTGGTGGGTTGGATTCTGGATTTCTTAACCAATAGGACACAGAGAGTAAGGGTCAATGGTACATTGTCTGACCTAAAGTGCTCTTCTAAAGGCTCTCCTCAGGGGTGTGTGTTGTCACCACTACTCTTCATCCTGTACACAAACATGTGTGGGAGCAGACATGACAACAGACACATTATAAAGTATGCTGATGATTCAGTTATTGTCAGTCTCCTCCAGGATGGTGAGAGTGGCCACGGCCCAGTAGTTGATGACTTTGTTCACTGGTGTGAGGATTCCTACCTGCAGCTGAATACTACAAAAACTAAAGATATGATTATTGACTTTAGGAGGAAAACTCCCAGGCACGAAGTCACTGTACTAAAAGGTCAGACCACCGAATGTGTACAATCCTACAAATATCTTGGGACGATTATTGATAGTGATTTAAACTTTGAAGAGAACTGTGAAAGGGTGTGCAAAAAGGGTCAGCAACATTTGCATTGCTTGAGGAAACTTGCACGCTTCCAAATTGACCGAACCATAATGACGATGTTTTATCGGGCTTTTATTGAATCTGTTTTATCCTTTTCTTTAGCGTCATGGTTTGGTCAGATAAAACTGAAACAGAGGAAATCCTTGGATCAGGTAGTTAGATGGTCCAGTCGTTTGCTTGGTGAGTCACAGCTAAGCCTGACATCCCTGTACACCAGACAAGTACAGAGGATGGCTACCTCCATTTTAAATGACTCCCACCCTTTGCACTGCAACTTTCAGCTTCTTCCCTCAAGATGGAGGTTTGCTGTCCCAAAAAGCAAAACCCAGCGCTACAAAAACAGCTTTGTTTCTGCTGCTGTCAAAGAGTTGAACAAGTTGTAACAATATATTGCACATAATTTAGGTACCTATTTATTAACTCCATTTTATATTTACTTATTTTTGTAGGATTTTATTTGGGTTCTAAATCTTTTATTGGGTTTTAGACCTTTGAGTTTAACCTCTTTGACTAGTCTTTAACTTTCTAATATGACCCTTCTCGCTTATCTCTGGTTTTTCTCTCATCTCTTTGTCTTTATACCCTGATTGATGGAGCCTTAAGTATTTTTATCATGTTTATAGTCAGCTTCATGTGTGCCTGTGTTTGTGTCTATGTTGAATGTAACTGTGGCTTGTAAATATGGATGTCACCAGACTGCAAAACAAATCTACCCACGGGTACAAATAGAGTAACCTGAACCTGATGTTAATGTAGGACAGAGGTGTCCAATCATGTGCCATGGAGGGCCAAGACCCTGCAGGCTTTACCTCCAACCAGAGTCTTCAACAGCAGATTCCACTGAATTTCTTCCCACTGATTGCTGATCAGTGAAAACACCTGCTGAAGAGACTGAGTAGAAGAGAAAACCTGCAGGGTCTTGGCCCTCCATGGCACATGATTGGACACCCCTGATGTAAGACCTCAAATGTGTTTAGTGAGGTTGTGGAGGAACGTAAAGAGGAGAATAAAGAGAAGTTATCAGAACGAGCTGCTATGATCCTGCAGGATTTTATGACTCAACGACCCCCCAAAGAAACACTACAATAACACACAAGTGTTACATTAACCCATGTTTTGTTTAGATTTTTAAACTTAATATCAACTATCTTTTTAATCTATTTATGTTTATATGTACATAGTACAGTTTTTTTTTTTTTGCCTTCTGATTGTTGCTCTGAGTGTTGCTATCCCTGTGCTGTTGCAATCCTGGAATTTCCCCATTGTGGGACTAATAAAGGCTTATCTCATCTTATCTTAATCTTAGCCTTTCCTAAATCCTAACCTCTTAATGTTAATTTAGGATTCCAAATTCCACCTCATGTAAAAGTAAAATGGTATTTCAGGTTCAGGTTCAGGTTACTTTATTTGTACCCGTAGGTAGATTTGTTTTGCAGTTGGTGACATCCATATTTACAAGCCACTAATTACATTCAACATAGACACAAACACAGGCACACATCTTACAAAATAGGTAAATATAAAATATGTACAATATAATTTTTATAGCTTGTTCAACTCTTTGACAGCAGCAGGAACAAAGCTGTTTTTGTAGCGCTGGGTTCTACTTTTTGGGACAGCAAACCTCCGTCTGGAGGGAAGAAGCTGAAAGTTGCAGTGCAAAGGGTGGGAGTCATCATTTAAAATCGAGTCGGCCATCCTCTGTACTTGTCTGGTGTACAGGGATGTCAGGCTCAGCTGTGACTCACCAAGCAAACGACTGGACCATCTGACTACCTGAGCCAAGGATTTCCTCTGTTTCAGTTTTATCTGACCAAACCATGACATTAAAGAAAAGGATAAAACAGATTCAATAAAAGCCCGATAGAACATAGTCATTATGGTTCGGTCAATTTGGAAGCGTGCAAGTTTCCTCAAACAATGCAAATTTTGCTGACCCTTTTTGCACACCCTTTCACAGTTCACCTCAAAGTTCAATCCACTATCAATAATTGTCCCAAGATATTTGTACGATTGTACACATTCGGTGGTCTGGCCTTTTAGTATGGTGACTTTGTGCCTGGGAGTTTTCCTCCTAAAGTCAATAATCATATCTTTCGTTTTTGTTGTATTCAGCTGCAGGTAGGAATCCTCACACCAGTGAACAAAGTCATCAACTACTGGGCCGTGGCCACTCTCACCATCCTGGAGGAGACTGACAATGACTGAGTCATCAGCATACTTTATAATGTGTCTGTTGTCATGTCTGCTCCGACACATGTTTGTGTACAGGATGAAGAGTAGTGGTGACAACACACACCCCTGAGGAGAGCCAGTAGAAGAGCACTTTAGGTCAGACAATGTGCCATTGACCCTTACTCTCTGCGTCCTGTTGGTTAAGAAATCCAGAATCCAACCCACCAGATTATTGCTTAAATCAAATTGTTGCAGGAGCCTTTCAACTAAAATATGAGGTTGGATTGTATTAAAGGCAGAAGAAAAGTCCACAAATAAAAGCCTGGCGTGTGTCCCATTAAAATCCAGATGTTTAAAAAGCATGTTAAACAGAGTGACAGTGGCATCCTCCACTCCTCTGTGAGGCCTATAGGCAAACTGCAGAGGATCCAATGCATGTTCAGTCTGCCTTAGGACCTCACGTCTGACCAGTTTTTCAAAAATTTTCATTAAAATTGAAGTCAAAGCAACTGGTCTAAAGTCGTTTACCGTTTTAGGACAGCTGGATTTTGGAACGGGAACAACCACGGCATCTTTCCAGATCTTAGGCACATGTTGTGTCTGTAAGGACTTATTGAAAATATAATGAAATATAGGACTCAGTTCATGTGCACAGGACTTTACCAGGCGTCCACATATATTATCAGGGCCCTGACTTTTGTTCACTTTTACAGCGCGGAACTCCCTTTTAACATCCTGCATCTCAATATTAAAGTGCTGATTGTCTTTGAGTTTCTGTTTCAAATCTTGGATTTCTGTGCTAAAATCAAAGGAGTCAAAACGACCATAAAAACAGTTAAGAGCATTAGCCAGCTCTGTGTCTGAACTAAAACCATCTAAAAACACACGATTACTGCGCTCTGTGCTCTGAAGGCCTGCAATAGTTTTCATACTGGCCCAGGCCGAACCAAGTTTATTTGCTGCCATCTTGCTTTCCAACTCTGATTTATAATTCTGTTTTGCTCTTAAAATTTCGGCCTTCAGCTCCTTGGTGGCAACCTGTAGCTCAGAAACAGACCCCTGTTTAAAGGCAAGAGCTTTCCTCTGTAAGCAGGATTTAACTGATTTAGTAACCCATGGTTTGTTGTTGGGGTATATTTTGACACGTTTACGTGGAACAAACTTATTTTGACAGTAAGCCATGTATGAGCATGTGAGCTCAGCCAGAGAGTCCAAATCATCCCCGCAGGCCATTATAAACATCTTCCAGTCTGTACAGTCAAAGCATTCCTGGAGGCTGTGCTCTGAATCTTCTGTCCACACATCAATGTCTCTCATCTCCACCTTGCCTCTTCTGAGAGCAGTTTTATATGTGGGCAGCAAATGAACACAGTTGTGATCTGAGGATCCTAAAGGAGGAAGGGGGAGTGATTTATAGGCCCTCTCTATGGATCCATAGCACAGGTCCAGTGTCTTTTTTCGCCTGGTTGGGCAGGAGACATACTGATGAAAGTTATTTGTTCATATAGCTCTTCTTTTTTTAATCTCTGGATAACCAATTCACACATATATCACATATTCACACACAACATTACAAAGCCAGCAGGAGGTGAACCCCTCACTTTTTCATCACAGGTACACGGCACTCTTCCCCGACACTCCAGCCGTGGTTGTGAGCTGATCTGAAAAGGTTTGGTACAACTGATCAACTCTTCCGTAGCAACACACAATGCGTCTCGGGCTACAGCTTCTGGATCCATAGCCAGCCAGAGCCTTTTCTAAATAAATGAAGTCTCGTGAATGAACTACAGTGGTGTGAAAAAGTGTTTGCCCCCTTCCTGTTTTCTCATTCTTTTGTAAGTTTGTCACACTTAAATGTTTCAGATCATCAAACAAATTTAAATATTAGACAAAGATAACACAAGTAAACACAAAATGCAGTTTTTAAATGAAGGTGTTTATTATTAAGGGTAAAAAAAAAAAAATCCAAACCTACCTGGCCCTGTGTGAAAAAGTGATTTGCCCCCATTAAAAAATAAATTAACTGTGGTTTATCACATCTTTGGAAAGCTGAGTTCAATTTCTCTAGCCACACCCAGGCCTGATTACTGCCACACCTGTTCTCAATCAAGAAATCACTTAAATCCGACCTGCCTAACAAAGTGAAGTAGACCAAAAGATCCGTGATCCAAAGAAATTCAGGAACAAATGAGAAAAAATAATTGAGCTCTTTCAGTCTGGAAAAGGTTATAAAGCCATGTCTAAAGCTTTGGGACTCCAGCAAACCACAGTGAGACCCATTATCCATAAATGGCGAAAACAGGGAACAGTGGTGAACCTTCCCAGGAGTCGCCGGCCAACCAAAATTACCTCAAGAGCGCAGCGACGACTCATCCAAGAGGTCACAAAAGGCCCCACAACATCATCCAAAGAACTGCAGGCCTCACTTGTCTCACTTAAGGTCAGTGTTCATGACTTCACCATATGAACGAGACTAAATGGCCTGCATGGCAAAGTTCCAAGACGAAAACTATTGCTGAGCAAAAAGAGCATAAAAGCTCATCTCAGTTTTGCCAGAAAACATCTTGATGATCCCCAAGACTTTTGGAAAAATACTCTGTGGACTGACGAGACAAAAGTTGGAACTTTTTGGAAGGTGTGTGTCCTATTACATCCGGCGTAAAAGTAACAAAGCATTTCAGAAAAGGAATATCCTACCAACAGTAAAATATGGTGGTGGTAGTGTGATGGTCTGGGGCTGTTTTGCTGCTTCAGGACCTGGAAGACTTGCTGTGGTAAATGGAACCATGAATTCTGCTGACTACCACAAAACCCTGAAGGAGAATGTCCAGCCATCTGTTGGTGACCTCAAGCTGAAGCGCATTTGGGTTCTGTAGCAGGACAATGATCCAAAACGCACCAGCAAGTCCACCTCTGAACAACAAAATGAAGACTTTGGAGTGGCCTAGTCAAAGTCCTGACCAGAATCCAATTGAGATGTGGTGGCATGACCTTAAAAAGGCAGTTCATGTTCAAAAACCCTCCAATGCGGCTGAATTATAACAGTTCTGCAAAGATGAGTGGACCATAATTCCTCCACAGCGCTGTAAAAAACTCATTAGAATAGAATAGACTTTGTCATTATAACAAGTACAACGAAATTAAAATGCAAACCAGTCAGTGAATTAAAAGTAAAAAGAAGCTTAAAAAGATTATATGCATTACTAATTTTAAATATCACACACACACTCAGTTTCAGAGTTTCAAACCTCATGTTCTGCTAGAATTCAGGGAGGTAATTGCAGTCAAATAAAAACTGTTTTTGAATCCGTTTGTCCTTGTTTTAATTGCTCTATACCGCCTTCCTGATGGTAGTAGTTGGAAAAGAGAGTGACCGGGATGAAAGGGGTCTTTCGAGATTTTTTGTGCCTTTTTAAGGCAGCGGGTGTGGTGCAGATCTTCAAGGCTGAGGAGAGGGCAACCAACAATTTTTTGGGCTGTGTTGACAATCTGAAGAGCTTTCTTCTGAGCTACCACGCAGCTGCTGAACCAAATACAAATACAATAAGTTAAAATGCTCTCAATAGAGCAACGATAAAAAGACAACAGCAGTCTCTGACAGATGTTTCCTCTCAACACCCTGAGGAAATGTAGTCTCTGCTGGGCTTTTTTCAGCAGCTCAGTTGTGTTCATCCCCCATGTCATGTCCTCCTGAATATGGACCCCCAGGAAGCGGAAAACCTCGACCCTCTCCACACCCGTACCACTAATAGTCAGAGGTTGAATGTCTGTTTTATTTCTTCTGAAGTCTATGATGACCTCCTTTGTTTTTGTGACATTTAAAAGAAGGTTGTTGTCTCCACACCACTCGGTCAACTGCTGCACCTCACCCCTAAAACTGGTCTC
This sequence comes from Pholidichthys leucotaenia, assembly GCA_020510985.1. Taxonomy (NCBI): domain Eukaryota; kingdom Metazoa; phylum Chordata; class Actinopteri; order Cichliformes; family Pholidichthyidae; genus Pholidichthys; species Pholidichthys leucotaenia. The sequence continues at coordinate 45,741,967 of CM035836.1, forward strand.
ATCTCCCTCGGAGATGAGCCCCACCACTGTGGTGTCATCTGCAAACTTGATGATGCTGTTGCTGTGGTGTATGGGAGTGCAGTCATAGGTGTAAAGGCTGTACAGTAGGGGGCTCAGCACACAGCCTTGTGGGGAGCCGGTACTGAGACTAATGGTGGTGGACATGTGAGGTCCCACTTTAACCCTCTGGCTGCGATCTGAGAGGAAACTTTGGATCCAAGTACAAATGGAATATGGAAGTCCTAATTCCCTGAGTTTGGACACCAGTCTGCCGGGGAGGATGGTGTTAAAGGCGGAGCTATAGTCCACAAATAGCATCCGCACATAGCTCTCCGGCTGCTCCAGGTGAAACAGAGCAGTGTGGAGGGCCGTGGCTACAGCATCCTCAGTGGATCTGTTGGTTCTATAAGCGAACTGGTGGGGGTCCAAACACTGTGGAAGAAGTGATATGATGTGGGCTCTGACTAGCTTCTCAAAACACTTCATCACCACTGGAGTCAGAGCCACTGGCCGGTAATCATTAAGACTGGTAACATTGTGTTTTTTGAGTAAAGGAATTATGGTGGAGGATTTTAAACAGTGTGGGACAGTGGACTGTGACAGGGACTGGTTAAAAATCCTAGTAAAGATTCCAGACAGCTGGTACGCACAGTCCTTCAGCACACGCCCGGAGACACCGTCAGGTCCAGTGGCCTTCCTCGGATTGACCGCTCCCAGAACTCTACTCACCTCATACTCCTTGACAATGAGGCTTGGGCTACTGGGAGCTGTGGGCTCCGTTGCTGTTTCTATTTCTGGAGGCTCCACCTCAAAACGAGCAAAGAAAAGAAAATATTCAGGTTACTAGTTATCGCAAACGCTTGATTGCAGTTGTTGCTGGTAAGGGTGGCCCAACCAGTTATTAGGTTTAGGGGTCAATCACTTTTTCACACAGGGCCATGTACAGTAGGTTTGTTTTTTTTTACCTTTAATAATAAACACCTTCATTTAAAAACTGCATTTTGTGTTTACTTGTCTTAACTTGGTCTAATATTTAAATTTGTTTGATGATCTGAAATATTTAAATGTGACATACAAAAAATAAGAAATCAGGAAGGAGGCAAACACTTTTTCACACTACTGTATCAGTTCTCTCACAGCTTCTCCTCTCCAATTTGATATATGCAGATTTATAGCACACAAATTTGATATTTGATTACACCTTTAAAAATAATACATACTCTGTATTTACCAGTTTGTTAATAAATGTTAAATCCCTCATTTTCAAATAAAGTTCAGTGAAGTACAGCTTACAACAGTTACACAGTTGAAGCTTGAGTTCCATATTAGGAAGCGGGCTCAGCAGAGACTGCACTTCTTGAGGAAACTCAAACAGGCCTCTCTCCCCATCTGCATCCTCAGGACCTTCTACAGAGGTGTGGTGGAGAGTGTTCTGACGTACTGCATTGCTACTTGGTACTCCAGCTGCAGTATGTCAGACAAAAAAGCCCTGCAGAGGATAGTCAAGGGGGCTGAGAGGGTAATTGGAGTCTCCCTCCCCACTGTCCAAGAACTTTTTCAGAACCGTTGTAGGAGCAGGGCACTAAACATTGTCAAGGATCATTCTCACCCTTTGCATAAACACTTTGAACTTCTTCCATCTGGTAAACGATTCTGGAGCATCAGAGGCAGAACCACCAGACTGATCAACAGCTTCCTTCCACAAGCTGTCAGGATGCTGAACAGTTGACCCGGAATCTCTCATACACACTACTGCACCTACGGACATTTTGTATATTATTTGTATATTACAGTTAGTTAGTTTTTTCCCAAGTATGTCTCAGGGATGTGTGAATGGATGGGGGGTGGGGGTGGGGGTGGGGGGGTGAAGCTATGTGGGAGTGTGTCTTAAATCATGCTGCTTCTATGTATATGGATGCCGAGAGAAACGCAATTTCATCTTGCCTGCACTACAGTTGTATGTACAGCAATATGACAATAAAGTTTGATTTGATATTAAACGAACAGTTTCTGGTATGATATTCATGCTGAATTATACAGTCGTATGAAAAAAGTTAGGACACCCCATTAAATATTCAGTTCTTTTTTAAGAAATGCTCACATATTGATGTCTAATCTTGTTTTTAATCTATCTCTGGAAAAGAAGGTGATTTCATTGCAGGAAAATAATAAAAATTAACCTCTGTTTACTCATTAAACAAAAGATATCAACACAAATGTGTATTCTAGCTGAGGAAAAAGTTAGGACACCATACCGCCTAATAGCTAGTCTTGCGCCCTTTGGCTGAAATAACTTCAGTGAGACGCTTCTTGCAGCCATCTACCAGTCTCTGACATCAGCCTGAGGAAAGTTTGCCCCACTCCTCAATGCACATTTCTCTCAGCTGTGAGATGTTTGAGGGGTTTCTTGCATGCACAGCCCGTTTCAAGTCATCCCACAGCATCTGTATGGGATTAAGAGCTGGGCTTTGACTCGGCCATTCCAGGACTCTCCATTTCTTAGTTTTTGGCCAGTCCTTGGTGAATTTACTGCTATGTTTTGGGTCACTGTCCTGTTGCAGGATCTAGCTCCACGGGGTTCAGGTCCTGTGATGCAGGTGCAGTGTGGCCGACTACTGATCGGAGGGTCAGGGGTTCAATTCCCGCTCTGTCTGCAGTTTGCATATCCAAGTATCCTTGAGCAAGACACTGAACCCCCAGTTGCTCCTGGTGGGTCAGGCCAGCACCTTGCATGGCAGTTCCACTGCCATCAGTGTGTGAATGTGTGGATAGCAGAATCTGTAAAGTGCTTTGGTCATCTAGAGACGAGAAAAAGCGCTATATAAGTGAATGCCATTTACCATTTCAACTTTAATTTTTTTACAGATGGTCTCACGTGCCCCCTCATGGATCGTCACCTTATCGTGGTGGGGGGGTTTGCGTGCCCCAGTGATCCCAGGAGCTATGTTGTCCGGGGCAATTTGCCTCTGATAGGGTCTCCCAAGACAAACTGGTCCTGGGTGAAGGGCCAGACTAAGAACGATCCAACAGACTCTCATGATAAATTGTATATCAAGGATTCAGTGTACCCCGCCCGGTATGGGGTTACCGGGGCCCCACCCTGGAGCCAGGCCTGGGGGAGGGGCTCGAAGGCTAGCGTCTGGTGGCCAGGTTTCCACCCATGGGACCCGGCCGGGCTCAGCCCGAAGGAGTTACATGGGTCCGCCCTCCAGTAGGTTCACCACCTGCAGGAGGGATCATGGAAGTCCGGTGCTATGTGGATTAGGTGGCAGTCAAAGGCGGAGACCTTGGCGGACTGATCCCAAGCTTTCTAAACTGGCTTTTGGTACGTGGAATGTCACCTCTCTGGTGGGGAAGGAGCCTGAGCTGGTGTACGAGATTGAGCGATACCGGCTAGATATAGTCGGCCTCACCTCAACACACAGCTCCGGTTCCGGAACCAGTCTCCTGGAGAGGGGCTGGAGCTTGGCCTTTTCTGGAGTTGCCCCGGGCGAGAGGCGACGAGCAGGGGTAGGTATTCTTGTATCGCCCCACCTTGCTGCCTCTATATTGGAGTTTTCCCCGGTGGACGAAAGGGTTGCTTCCCTGCGCCTTCGGGTTGGGAAACGGGTCCTGACCATCATTTGTGCCTATGCACCAAATGATGTTTCAGAGTACCCACCCTTTTTGGAGTCTGTGACTGGGGTGCTGGAGGGTGCTCCTCCTGGAGACTCCATTGTCCTACTGGGGGACTTCAATGCGCACGTGGGCAACGACAGTGAAACCTGGAGGGGGGGTGATTGGGAGGAACGGCCTGCCCGATCTGAACCCGAGTGGTGTTCAGTTATTGGACTTCTGTGCTAACCACAGTCTGTCCATAACGAACACCATGTTCAAGCATAAGGGTGTCCATATGTGCACCTGGCACCAGGACACCCTAGGCCGCAGGTCGATGATCGATTTTGTTATCGTATCATCAGACCTGCGACCGTATGTCTTGGACACCCGAGTAAAGAGAGGTGCAGAGCTGTCAACTGATCACCACCTGGTGGTGAGTTGGATCCGATGGCAGGGGAGGAAGCCATTCAGACCTGGTAGACCCAAACGTATAGTGAGGGTGTGCTGGGAGCGTCTGGCTGAGGCCCCTGTCCGGGAGGTCTTCAACTCCCACCTCCGGAAGAACTTCAACCACATTCCGAGGGAGTCTGGAGACATGGAGTCTGAATGGGCCATGTTCTCCACCTCTGTTGTTGAAGCGGCGGCCCAGAGCTGCGGCCGCAAGGTGGTCGGTGCATCTCGTGGTGGCAACCCCCGAACCAAGTGGTGGACACCAGTGGTGAGGGGGGCCATTAAGCTGAAGAAGGAGTCCTATCAAGCTTGGTTGGCTTGTGGGACTCCCGAAGCAGCTGAGGTGTACCGGCAGGCCAAGCGGAGTGCAGCTCGGGTGGTTGCTGAAGCAAAAACCCGGGTATGGGAGGAGTTCGGTGAGGCCATGGAACAAGACTTTCAGTCGGCTTCAAAGAGATTCTGGCAAACTGTTCGGCGGCTCAGGAGGGGAAAGCAGCTCCCCGTCCACACTGTGTATGGTGCGGATGGGACACTGTTGACTTCAACTGGGGATATCGTCGGGCGGTGGAAGGAATACTTCGAGGATCTCCTCAATCCCACTGATACGCCTTCCACAGAGGAAGCAGGGTTTGGGGACAAGGGGGATGACTCGCCTATCACAGGGGCTGAGGTCGCCAAGGTGGTTAAAAATCTCCTTGGTGGCCGGGCCCCGGGGGTGGACGAGATTCGCCCCGAGTACCTCAAGGCCCTGGATGTTGTTGGGTTGTCATGGTTGACACGCCTCTGCAACATTGCGTGGAGATCGGGGGCAGTGCCTTTGGCATGGCAAACCGGGGTGGTGGTTCCTCTCTTCAAAAAAGGGGACCGGAGGGTGTGCTCCAACTTTAGAGGGATCACACTCCTCAGCCTCCCTGGGAAGGTCTATGCCAAGGTACTGGAGAGGAGAGTCCGGCCGTTGGTCGAACCTCGGATTCAGGAGGAGCAATGTGGTTTTCGTCCTGGCCGTGGCACATCGGACCAGCTCTTTACCCTCTCGAGAATTCTTGAGGGTTCGTGGGAGTTTGCCCAACCAGTTTACATGTGTTTTGTGGACTTGGAGAAGGCTTTTGACCGCGTCCCTCGTGGATTTTTGTGGGGGGTGCTTCGGGAGTATGGGGTATCGGGCTTGTTGTTACGAGCTATTCGGTCTCTGTACGACCGTTGTGAGAGTTTAGTTCGTATTGCCAACACTCGGTCGGAGTCATTCCCAGTGAGAGTTGGACTCCGCCAGGGCTGCCCTTTGTCACCGGTCCTGTTCATAATTTTTATGGACAGGATTTCTAGGCGCAGCCAGGGAATGGAGGGTGTCATGCTTGGTGACCACAGGATCTCATCTCTGTTGTTTGCAGATGATGTTGTCCTGTTGGCTTCATCCAGCAATGACCTACAGCTCTTGCTGGGACGGTTTGCCGCTGAGTGTGAAGCGGCTGGGATGAGAATCAGCACCTCCAAGTCCGAGTCCATGGTCCTCAGCCGGAAAAAGGTGGATTGTCCTCTCCGGGTTGGGGACAGGCTCCTGCCCCAAGTGGAGGAGTTTAAGTATCTTGGGGTCTTGTTCACGAGTGAGGGGAAAATGGACCGAGAGATCGACAGACGGATTGGAGCAGCATCTGCAGTGATGCGGACGTTGTACCGGTCTGTTGTGGTGAAGAGGGAGCTTAGTTCTAAGGCAAAGCTGTCGATTTACCAGTCAATCTACGTTCCTACTCTCACCTATGGTCACGAGCTTTGGGTAATGACCGAAAGAACGAGATCGCGGATACAAGCGGCTGAAATGAGCTTTCTCCGTAGGATTGCTGGACTCACCCTCAGAGATAGGGTGAGGAGCTCAGTCATCCGGGAGAGGCTCAGAGTAGAACCGCTGCTCCTCCACATTGAAAGGAGTCAGTTGAGGTGGTATGGGCATCTGATTAGGATGCCTCCTGGACGTCTCCCACTTGAGGTGTTTCAGGCACGTCCCACTGGGAGGAGACCCCGGGGCAGACCCAGGACTCGGTGGAGAGACTATGTCTCCCAGCTAGTCTGGGAACGCCTTGGTATCCCCTCTGAAGAGCTGGAGCAGGTGGCTGGGGAGAGGGAAGTCTGGGCTTCTCTGCTTGAACTGCTGCCTCCGCGACCCGGACCTCCGGAAAAGTGGTAGAAGATGGATGGATGGATGGATGGATGGTCTCACGTGGTCCTCAAGCACCCTCTGAAACATGGAAGAATTCATGGTGGATTCTACGATGGTGAGCTGGCCAGGTCCTGTTGCAGCAAAGCATCCCTAAACCATGACACTTCCACCTCCACGCTTCACAGTTGGTATGAGGTTCTTTTCCTGGAATGCTGCATTTGGTCTATGCCAAACACGTCCTCTGTTCTGGTGTCCAAATAATTCAATTTTAGACTCATCTGTCCAAAGAACATTTTTCCAGAAGTCCTGGTCTTTGTCTTCGTTCTCTCTGGCAAACTTCAGTCTGGCCTTCATGTTTCTCTTAGAGAGCAAAGGTTTCCTCCTTGCACGCCTCCCACGCAAGTTAAACTTGTGCAGTCTCTTTCTGATTGTAGAGGCATGCACTTTCACATCAACAGTAGCAAAAGCCTGCTGTAGATCCCATGATGACATTTTAGGGGTTTTGAAGACCTCTTTGAGCATTGCGGTCTGCTCTCGGGGTAAACTTGCTTCGACGGCCAGACCTGGGCATGATGGCAGTTGTTTTGAATGTTCTCCACTTGTAGACCATTTTCTGGACAGAGGAATGGCTGATTTCAAATTCCTTTGAGATCTTTTTAAATCCCTTACCAGACTCATAAGCTGCTACAATCTTCTTTCTGAAGGCCTCAGACAGCTCTTTCGATCTTACTAAGGTGTTCACTCTCACTTCAACAGTCAGGAGCGCACCAAACTAAATGTCTGAGGTTTAAATAGGACAAGACTCCTTCAAAATGCTGAGTAACTATGTTCTAATCATGTACATCTGATGTGATGCACCTGTGTGCGATTTTAGCCATTTTAAGTGGGAATAAATGTGGGGGTGTCCTAATTTATTCCTCAACAAAAACTGCATGTTTTTAAAATTACATTTTACAGAAAATTTTAAAGTCTTTTCTTCACCTTTAATTGTTTAATTATATTACTTGAATCTTTCAGTACTGTTAAAATTTATATCAAATATCCATATATCCAAATATGTAAACAAAAACACAGGCTTTCATAGGGTGTCCTATTTTTTCACATGACTGTAGCGCATACACTACCGTTCAAAAGTTTGGGGTCACTTAGAAATTTCCTTATTTTTGAAAGAAAAGCACTGTTTGTTTCAATGAAGATAACTTTAAACTAATCAGAAATGCACTCTAATATCTAATATACATTGCTAATGTGGTAAATGACTATTCGAGCTGCAAATGTCTGATTTTTGGTGCAATATCTACAAAGGTGTATAGAAGCCCATTTCCAGCAACTATCACTCCAGTGTTCTAATGGTACAATGTGTTTGCTCATCGTGTCAGAAGGCTAATGGATGATTAGAAAACCCTTGTGCAATCATGTTAGCACAGCTGAAAACAGTTTAGCTGGTTAGAGAAGCTATAAAACTGAGAGCAGGTTGAGTATCTGGAAAAAAATATCATTTCAAATACAAATCATTATTTCTAACCTTGTCAATGTCTTGACTATATTTTCCATTCATTTTACAACTCATGGTGGTAAATAAGTGTGACTTTTCATGGAAAACACAAAATAATTGTCTGGGTGACCCCAAACTTTTGAACGGTAGTGTACATGCACAGTACTAAGTACAGGTTATTACTTAAGATAAGATAAGATAAGATAAGCCTTTATTAGTCCCACAATGGGAAAATTCCAGGACTGCAACAGCACAGGGATAGCAACACTCAGAGCAACAATCAGAAGGCAAGAAAAAAACAAGAACAGCTAGTATACATATGTACATATTACTATATATATATATTGTGGGACACATATGTGGGTTTCATATGCACAAACGTATATCACCTTATGCTTCATATGTATATCACTGTATGCTTACTGTATGCTTCACGTCTCAGATGAACAAAGGACTGAGCCTCCTTGGAGATAACAGGAGGATGTGAAATGTGGTCTTTGGTACGCAAAGAGAGATGGCCGTGGGGGATTTCCTGGCTGCCGGTGACTTTGGGTGGGGGTGATAAGATCTGAAAGGGATGCATTGTTACTTGGGATTAAATGCATGGTGACTGAAGCTTTGAAGCTCCTGGGGTATAAAAAGAGATCGATGTCTGGTTTCTTCCTCTTTCTGTTCTGCTGATGTTGGAGAATGTGAATAAACCTGACTCGTGAGATAAACTCTGCCTCGTCCTTTTCACATTTTCCACACTGGTGACCCTAAGACGTATCATGAGTGAAAGAGAGTCCCCCGAACCAGCCGGGTCAGGAGCTCCCAGCCAGGCGTATGCCGCTACCGTCCAGCTACCGGACTTTTGGCGAGACAACTCGTGCTCCTGGTTCCACTTGGTCGAAGCACAGTTCGCCCTCCGGGGGATAACGGTAGATGAGACGAAATTCTACCATGTAATTGACAAGCTCGACAACCGCACGGCTCGGCATGTGCAGAGCCTTTTGGAGAAGCCACCGGCCAACGACAAATACGGCGTATTGAAGGCTGCGCTTATCCAGCGCTTCACTCTCTCAGTCCAGGAGAGAGCGGAGAGACTCCTGGCTCTGAACGACTTGGGTGATGGCACGCCCGTTGACCTGATGGAGGACATGCTGAGGTTGAGGGGCTCAGACGGCGACGACTTCCTCTTCACCCACATTTTCCTGAGAACCCTACCGTCGGCCACGAAAGCGACCCTGGCCGGTTCGCCGTTGTTGGCCCAGCGGGACTTCCGTGCACTGGCCCAGGAGGCGCACCGGATTCTCAACGCCAGTAAACAGCGCGCAGCCACCACTGCAGCGATGGAGTGCGGCGCGACGGCCAGAGACGGCAAGGGGCCAGAGACGGCGGTAGCAGACCCACCAACGACGGCGGCGGCCAAGGATCGCGGAGAAGACACCCTCTGCTTCTACCATCGCCACTTTGCAGAGAGGGCCAAGACCGGGGGTCGGTCAATCGATTTTCTATTCATTTTACAACTCATGGTGGTAAATACAGTGGGGCAAAAAAGTATTTAGTCAGCCACCACTTGTGCAAGTTCTCACACTTAAAAGATGAGAGGTCTTCAGTTTTCATCATAGGTATACCTCAACTATGAGAGACAAAATGAGAAAAAAAAAAAATCCAAAAATCACATTGAAGGATTTTTAATGAATTAATTGGTAAATTCCTCAGTAAAATAAGTATTTGGTCACCTACAAACAAGCAAGATTTCTAGCTCTCACAGACCTGTAACTTCTTCTTTAAGAGGCTCCTCTGTCCTCCACTCGTTACTTGTATTAATGGCACCTGTTTGAACTCGTTATCAGTATAAAAGACACCTGTTCACAACCTCAAACAGTCAGAATACAAACTCCACTATGGCCAAGACCAAAGAGCTGTCAAAGGACACCAGAAACAAAATTGTAGACCTGCACCTGGGAAGACTGAATCTGCAATAGGTAAGCAGCTTGGTGTGAAGAAATCAACTGTGGGAGCAATTATTAGAAAATGGAAGACATACAAGACCACTGATAATCTCCCCATGGTCCCCCCATGTGGTTCTGGGATTTTTGCTCACTGTTTTCGTGATCATTTTGACCCCACAGGGTGAGATCTTGCGTGGAGCCCCAGATCGAGGGAGATTATCAGTGGTCTTGTATGTCTTCCATTTTCTAATAATTGCTCCTACAGTTAATTTCTTCACACCAACCTGCTTACCCATTGCAGATTCAGTCTTCCCAGCCTGGTGCAGGTCTACAATTTTGTTTCTGGTGTCCTTTGACAGCTCTTTGGTCTTGGCCATAGTGGAGTTTGGAGTCTGACTGTTTGAGGTTGTGGACAGGTGTCTTTTATACTGATAACGAGTTCAAACAGGTGCCATTAATACAGGTAACGAGTGGAGGACAGAGGAGCCTCTTAAAGAAGAAGTTACAGGTCTTGAAAATAAAACTAATAGAAATTTGCCGTTTTTGTTATTTGGGACAAGTATTATTCAAACTTGTCAGCTCAAGGGGGCGCAGTTGTCTATAAAATAAACCCAGCATTACTTTCTAATGGTTTCTGAAAAGGGCCACAATTTATACTGGGTTAAAATCATAAAAAACTTAACTGTGAGAGCCAGAAATCTTGCTCATTTGTAGGTGACCAAATACTTATTTTACCGAGAAATTTACCAATTAATTCATTAAAAATCCTTCAATGTGATTTTCTGGATTTTTTTTTTTCCTCATTTTGTCTCTCATAGTTGAGGTATACCTATGATGAAAATTGGAGACCTCTCTCATCTTTTAAGTGGGAGAACTTGCACAATTGGTGGCTGACTAAATACTTTTTTTGCCCCACCGTATATATACAGGTGCCGCAGCCCACCTGACGTCACACCCAGGGCGGGTACGGCAAGCCACACACACACTACACAACATTCCCCTCCCCCTTACAAAAGTTCAAAACACATACACACAATACAGACCCACCCCAATTTAGGACTCGAATCACACACGAAGAAACAACAGGGAACAGTGAATCATAATGACCTAACACATTCACCCCAAAAAACAACTCAAATTGGACCATGTCTCTAAAATAGGTAAAATAATCCCATATCACCACATATTCACATGCACACCAGCACTATTTTTAACATATATATATGCACAATCATTAACTATTATTTACACCATATAAACATATTTACATCTGGAATTTTTACTTATGTTACACCACAGTCCATTGGCAGCCAAGGATCAAACCAGATCGGAGGCCCAGGGCAGCCCCACAGCACGTGCGCCCCTGGCCACCGCCTGCCCCCAGGGTCGAAGCCGGCCTCCCTGGCGAGAATGTCCCTTCTCCTCACCCTTGACCGCTTCTCTCGTCTGAACCCGCAGTGCTGCTGCCCGGCACGCAGTCCCTCCGTGCCTGTCAGTCCGCTCCCGACCGTCTTCGGAACTGCTGCAGCTGCCGCCGTTGTAGCTCCAAACACTCTGGCCTGCTGTGGCCGAGCTCTGGGGAAAACCAAAGCTTGCTCGTCGGCGTCGCTCCAGGCTCTTCACCACTGCACCCAGCACCTTCGTCCAAGGCGCTCCACTGTGCTGCCTCTGCGCCCGGCTGTCACTGCTCTCTCCCGGGGCTCCCAGCGTCACTCTTGTTGGCGTCACCTGTCGGCCCAGGCACTTTGCCGCTGCTCCCAGCACCCTCGTCCAAGGCACTCCGCTGCACTGCCTTTGCTAACCAGGGTTTTCAGCCTGCTTGCTCCCGCTGCCCAGATTCCAGCCATGGGGAAGACTCAGTTGAGTCCGGTCGCTGCTCTCCCTCTCTGCTGTCACTGCTCACCACACCGTCAACATCACCAACGCTACGGTCACACACCGTGCTGAACACCTTGGCTGGCTCACCGTCGTCAGTAACCAGAGGCTCTGGTCCCCCCTAGATACCCAGCTGGTAGCATATAGCTCAGTTTTAGCACACACCTAGCGTCGTGGCTAACCGTCCCATTGCCACAGACTGAGCCTTTAGCTCCTCCGAGCTAAGTAGTTTAGCTCCTCTTGGCGCCAACAGTCTCGCTACCCACAGCCCCAGCTTCTTGTCCCTTGGACATTCAGCTTCTTGTCCAGCCAGCCACCCAACAGCATCCACACAAAGCTCCATTTCTCCCAACATGCGGAGAATTCTCCAACCCTCCACGCCGAGACGACGGGCCAGAAGTGCCCGTCCTCGGTCCCCGTCCAGTCTACCCAGGCCCTGCCCAACAATATATCCCCAAAGCATCGCTATCCAATCCGGCCACAGGATCGCTATCTCTCCGGGACACTCCAGAAACGGTGGTAGAGGTGAAGGTAGCCCACACGCCTCCATGGTTTTCTCTCATCGCCAAAATGTTATGTCGGTAATCAGAAACAGAGTCAGACTTATGCCATGCAGCGAACTCTCAAACTGAACTTGATTATGCACACACAGATCTCTATATATACAGGTGCCGCAACCCGCCTGACGTAACGCCCAGCACCCTTATCCAGGGCTGCCTGATCTCTACGGTGCCCGGCACCTCCTCTCCGTTGTCCGAGGCACTCCGTTGCACTGCCTCCGTGTCCAGCTGCTGTTGCTCACTCCTGAGCTTCACAGCATCAATTTCACCGGCATCATTTGCCAACCCAGGCGCTTCGTTGCTGCTCCCAGCACCCTCATCCAAAGCGCTCTGATGCATTGTCTCTGTGTCTAACTACCACTGCTGCTTCCCAGGGTTCTCAGCCTGCAAGTTTCCGCTCTCCCGCTGCACAGCCTCCTGCTGCGGGATGACTCCTGTCGCTGCTCTCCCTCTCCGTTGTCGTTGCTCACCGTGTCATCAAACTCACCAGCGCTATGGTCCTGTACTGTGCTGCGCTCCTTGGCTGGCCCGCCCTCTTCAGTGACCGGGGACTCGTGTACTCGCAGCCCCGGTCCCATCTCGATGCCTAGCTGGTAGCCTGGAGCTTGCTTTTGGCGCGCAGTTAGCTTTGTAGCTAACTTGCCCATAGACAATGAGTGGGTCGTTAGCTTCTCTGAGCTAACTAGCCTAGCTCCATTCAGCACCAACATTCCCACCACCCACAGCTTCGTGGTCCTCGTCTGCTCGGCGAAGTACTCGACCAGCCGCTCAACAGCATCCGCACAGCATTCCGTTTCACCCAACATAGCGAGAATTCTTCGGCCTTCCGCACCGAGATGGTGGGCCACAAGTGCTTGTCTTCGTCTCCCGTCAAGTCTACTTAGGCCCAGCGCCCCAATGTAATCCTCGAACATGGCCACCCACTTAGGCCACAGGATCACTGGCTCTCCCGTGTACTCCAGAAACGGTAGCAGGAGGTAGCCCATACGCTCCCATAATTTCTCTCTCGTCGCCAAAATGTTATGTATGTGGAATGAGGGACTGGAGGCTCATCTGTCATGCAGCGAACTTCTTTTTATTAACAGAGCTCAGAACTATATACGAGTGACCGTGCCCGCCTGACGTCACACTATGGGCGGGTACGGAAGCACACACACTCCACACAGCACACCTCTGGTAAAAAGAAATGTAATCAAAAATCCATTCAGTAGTTTTTGGTAATCCTGCTAACAGACAAACAAATGGACGGACAAACCACCCCGATTACATAACCTCATTGGAGGAGGTAATTAACATTTTATTGCCTTTACTTTTGTCAGCTCATTATTTAATGTTAAATTCCTGTTTTTCTAAATGAAGTTCGGTGAATGAAATACCTGTCCTCCCCTTTTCTATCCGCTCCAGTTTGACCTGAGGCTGCAGCAGCTCCAGCTGTCTCCTGTGCCGGTCGATCTCCCGCCTGAAGCCCGAAGCCTCCTCCTCGTAGTCGGCTACAATCCTCTCCACCACCGCTAAGATCTCCCGGGCGGCTGCGCTCAGCTTCTCGGTGATGATTCCTCTCACGATGTCGCTCTTGGACACTCCGCTGCTCTCCGCCCACGACGACATCTCTGCTTTGGGAATTCTGTTAGATTTAGAGTTTTCAAATAGGATCAGCGTTTAAAAACTGTTGTTACAATTACCGGAAGTTGTCCGGGCGGCGTCTGACAAATGGGATCCGTCGAGAAACACGAGCTCAATTCTGTTCCTCTTGTAAAGGACCGCGGTGAAGTTTGACGTTCGATATTCGGCTCCATCGGAATTCCCGGCAGATGACAGGACAGAAGCCCAGCAATAGACGTTTGCGCCCGGTCAAACTTCCACGGATTGGCCGGTCTTCAACAGGAGGGTTTCACATAGGGACCGTCAACAAATTACTAGTATCATTATGAAAAAAGCCTGTTTCTTCAATAGCTTAAACATCACGTGACCCACTCACTCAAAATCAGTTTAAAAAAAAATACTAGTACTTCTGCTGAGGAGGACACACCTCTTTTTATTTGGTTTCATTGCTCCATATAGTTTATAGTATTGTGGCAGACTGAGGAGTGTGCCTCTCACCCAGTGGGACTTGGGGTTGGGGGGTCATGGTTTGTTTCCCGGCTTTGGAGTCCGGGAGTGTTCGCTGTTAGTTGTTTGATGGAAGTTGAGGAGTAAAGATAAAAATTCACCTTCGGCTCGTTTGTGTTTCTTCCTCTTGCCACACTGGTGACCCCGATTCAAGCATGTCCGACACAGAAGAAAACTGTGCTTCCTTGTCAGCCATGTCACCCCAACCCTCACAGCTGGCCACTTGCACCACGGCTGTGATGCTTCCGGAGTTTTGGCAGAGTGACCCGGCTTCGTGGTTTCAGCATATTGAAGCTCTGTTCCACTTGTGAGGAATCACTGCAAATGAACGCAGGTATTACTTGGTCGTCGCTGCTCTGGGTTAGCAGTCCATGCGGCATGTCATGCAGTTACTTCACGCGCCCCCACGGCATGGAAAATACTGCCATCAAACAGTTCCTGCTCCGGAGATATAGTCTATCGGCCGCTGAAAGAGTGGATAAAATCCTTTCCCTGTCAGGCTTGGGCGACGGCATGGCTGTGGATCTTATAAGATAAGATAAGCCTTTATTAGTCCCACAATGGGGAAATTTCAGGATTGCAACAGCACAGGGATAGCAACACTCAGAGCAATAATTAAGAAGATACGGAAGATCTAAATAGGAGCAGTGGATATACATACATACACATAAATATATATACAAAGTGCGGAGCATTGTAGCAAGATGGAATAAACAGCATAACCGTCTACTTAGTTATCCTACATAGTATGAATATGTACCCATACATATTGTCACCCTCCATAGCGACTGATATTGTCCTAGTTGTATATACTGGAGGGGACCATTGTGTAAGTCTATTGTGTCTTTTGCATTCAATACTATTAGGTCGTCACGTCTTTTTGCTATCTCTGCGAGCAGCCCTGCTTAGGTTATACAGTCTGACAGCCGTAGGTACGAAGGACCTGCGAAACCTCTCAGTTGCACACCTGGGATGATGTAGTCTGCTGCTAAATGAGCTCCTCAGTGCATTCAGTATGTCCTGCATAGGGTGGGACTCGGACTCCAGCAGAGATGACAGTTTAGCCACCATCCTTCTCTCTCCCATCTCCTCCACTGGGTCAAGGCGCTGCCCCAGGACAGAGCTAGCTTTCTTGATCAGTTTGTTCAGTCTCTTCCCATCGGCTGCTGTAATGCCACTGCCCCAGCAGACCACTCCAAAAGTGATGGCTGATGCCACCACCGTGTTGTAGAATGTCTTCAGCAGCGCCCCTTGTACACCAAAAGACCTGAGTCTCCTCAGTAGGAACAGCCTGCGCTGTCCCTTCTTGTAGAGTGTGTCAGTATTGTGTGACCAGTCTAGTTTATTGTTCAGATGAACACCCAGGTACTTATAGGATGTCACCATCTCAATGTCTGTTCCCTGTATATTTACTGGTGCTGTGAGGGGTTGTCCTTGCCTGCGGCAGTCCACCACCAGCTCCTTAGTTTTCCTCGCGTTGATCTGGAGGCAGTTCCGATGGCACCAGTCCATGAAGTCCTGGATAAGCCCTCTGTACTCAGCTTCATCTCCATTAGAGATGAGGCCAACGATCGCAGAGTCGTCAGAGAACTTCTGTAGATGGCAGTGTGTTGTGTTGTGTGAGAAGTCCACAGTATAAAGGGTGAACAGGAAGGGAGCCAAAACTGTTCCCTGGGGGGCCCCTGAGCTACCGATGATCGTGTCGGACACACAGTCCCAGGTTCTCACAAACTGTGGCCGGTTAGTGAGGTAGTCCAGGATCCATGATGACAGGTGCTGGTCCACCCCTGCGCACAGCAGCTTGTCCTTCAGGATCATCGGTTGGATGGTGTTGAAAGCACTGGAGAAGTCAAAGAACATGATCCTCACCACATTCCCGGGCTTCTCCAGGTGGGACAGAGAACGGTGAAGGAGGAAGATCACTGCATCCTCCACCCCAATGCCATGCTGGTAGGCGAACTGGAGTGGATCCATCACTGGTCCCACAAGGGGGCGGAGGTGAGCAAGGAGCAGTCTCTCCAGGGTCTTCATCATGTGAGACGTCAGGGCCACTGGTCTGTAGCTGTTCAGATCTTTGGGGTGGGAAGTCTTTGGTACAGGTACCACACAAGATGTTTTCCACAACTGTGGTACCCTCCCCAGCTTCAGGCTCAGGTTAAAGATGTGCTCCACAATCCGACACAGCTGATCTGCACAGGACTTGAGGAGATTTGCACTGATGCCGTCCGGTCCCGATGCCTTCCTCGCCTTGATCTTCCTCAGCTCCATCCTCACCTGGGTCTTAGTGAGGGTCAGGTTGGGGGGCTGTGTGTTGGGAGTGTGGGGTGTTGGGGGAGTGGGCAGCAGGATTCGATGTCTTTAGAGGCAGCAGTGGTTGTTGTGCAGTCGGGGGGGGGGGGGGGGGGTGTTGGTCAAACCTATTGAAAAACAGGTTCAGATTGTTCGCCCACTCCCTGCCCCTCGTGGCCTGGGGGGAGGTATTCTGGAGCCCAGAGATGGTTTTAAGGTTTCCCCAGACCCCGCCGATGTTGCTCTGTTGCAGCTTGTCCTCCATCTTCTTCCTGAAGCTGTCCTTGCCTTCTCTGATCTTCCTCCTCAGCTCCCTCTGTACGGACTTCAGCATCTCCCTGTTCCCCGACCTGAAGATCCTCTTCTTCTCTCTCAGAAGTGTTTTTATCTCAGGTTTGATCCAGGGTTTGTTGTTCGAGCAACACCGTATGGCAGAGAGGAAATAGAGAGCGCCAACTCTCATAGAAGTGCTTGTTTATTGGCCAGCGAGTATCCGCCATTTTGTTTTTGTGTAACTGCGTCCCTTGAGACAGCAAAGTCAACATGGCATCGAGCTGCTTTCAAGAAGAAATTTCGCCAGAACCTGATGCTTATCATTCCTATTCTACTGCTTCTACTGGTGCAAAGCGAAAAAAGACTTCAGGTTCTAAAGGAACACAATGTTCTGTTATCAACTGCTTTAATTATTCAATGATTAACAAGGATGTGAGCTGAAGTGTATAATTTATGTCAACTAGTCTTCAAGCATAATACAACTCATTTCACATTATTGAATTACATATATACTGTATATATATATATATATATATATATATATATATATATGGTTAGATGTTTTCATGATTTGTCACAAGGTATTGCCTTACCTGTTACCAGTATAGTGCTTTAAAAATTAGTAATTGATGAAAAATATCAAATATTATTATAATTATATCAGCATGTCTCGTATACATATTTAGTGTACACACTGTGTGTAGACCTTGTGACTGTAGCTATACTTTATATATAATGTATACACTATTTGGATTGACATTTTTCAGTTCGACTTTTTATGTTACTACACCTGTGGATGCATGTTGGGTTGACTAAAATATATATTATTACACTTGTCAAATTGATATTGTCAGTAGAAATCATAACAATTTCACTGTGTTAATGACGAACTGAAGTATTTTTTAATATACAATATAATTATAGGCTACTTATACTATTATTTAATAAATGGAAAACCCACTATGAACAAGATGCACCAATAAAGATATGTAAAATATGATGAAATGGTCTGTTTTGAGTACTTTTGACACATTCATTTGCAATGGACTGCCAGTTATCAAAACTTATGTTAGTTATTGCTAAAAAAAGCTGAAAAAAAAGATTAACATGATTATTTCAAATTAATATTGGTTAAAAAACAAAGTGATAGCAATACCAGTCGGCCAATTCAGGCTGAAGGTAAAAAAAATAAATATTTATTTATTTATTAGGGGGGGGGGGGTGCATCTTTCCTGACACATGTGACATGAGCTGTCAAACAGTCAAAGTGATCTAACACTCCTATTCAATGGCTACTGGCACCCAATCATGTAATTTCTATATATATAATTTAGTATATTTCTCTTTTATGTATTGTATTGCACCTCACAAGTTCACAATATCTACCATATATCATTAACAGGCGCTTAAAAGTCACAGAAACTGTGCTAAATTTGCAGCAAAGCCTGCAGAACACAATACAGTCATTACACCGGCCGGGGACACTGGGCGCCCAGTTACACTAAAACAAAATGGCGGCGCTAATTACAGATAATTGCGTCAGTTGGCGCTCTATTTCCTCTCTGCCGTATGGTCTTGGTGGGTACGGTGTTGTCCACACAGAAGCTGATGTAGTCTGTGATGGTGTGAGTGAGGCCATCGATGTCCTCACCATGTGGATCGCAGAGCTGCTCCCAGGCGGTGGTTTCAAAGCAGCCCTTTAGAGTGTCCATTGCCTCCTCAGACCATAACTTCACTGTGCGCATGACCGGAGGTTGTCTGTGCACTAGGGGTTTGTACAGCGGCAGGAGATGAACCAAGTTGTGTTCCGATCTCCCGAGTGGGGGGAGTTGTGATGAGGTGTACGCCTCCTTAGTGTTTGCGTAGAATAAGTCCAGTGTTTTATTGTCTCTAGTGTGGCATGTGACATACTGGGTGAACGTGGGTAGAATGGGGGACAGTGAAATATGGTTGAAATCGCCTGAGATGAGGAGAAGAGCATCTGGGTGTTCTGTCTGCAGCCTGCCAGTTACTGAGTGGATGACGTCACGCACTGTCCCAGCGTTCGCCGTCGGATTTGCAGAAATAACAATGCAGATCATGTGTGAGTATTCCCTCGGGAGGTAGGTAGGCCGTATGCTAACAGCTAGCAACTCAATGTCTTTGTTGCAGTGTTGTTGTTTAACCGTGATATGTCCCGGTCTGCACCACTTGTTATTGACGTACATTATCACTCCACCGCCCCTTGCCTTCCCACTGTCTGGTGTTCGGTCTGCCCGTATTGCGTGAAAACCCTCCAGTTCAATGTTAGCATCTGCTGCTAGTTCTGTTAGCCGCGTCTCTGTGAATAGCATCAGACTACACTCCCTGTATAAGCTATCGTAGCGGGAGATAGCCGCTAGTTCATCTGTTTTTCCGAGTAACGATCGTACATTCCCCATAATGACAGATGGGAGGGCAGGTCTGTACCTTATATTCCTTGCCCGCCATCTTACTCCAGCACGACACCCACGTCGTTTTCGTCTTAATTCTCCCAGTATGTCGAGTTTTTGCGTTAGCATCATGGGCCGGTTAAGTGCTAACAGATGGTCCCTGTTGTACCATGATGTGGACCATGATGTTTTCAGACAACACTGATCTGCAGTGAGAGTAGGGAGCAGGTGGAAGAGAACCTGGACAGGTGGAGGTGTGCTCTGGAGAGAAGAGGAATGAAAGTCAGTAGAAGCAAGACAGAATACATGAGTGTGAATGAGAGGGCGGCAGGTTTAACTGTGAAGATGGAAGGTGTAACAATAGTGAAAGTAGATGACTTTAAATACCTGGGGTCAACCATCCAACACAATGGAAAATGCACAAGAGAGGTGAAGAAGAGAGTACAGGCAGAGTGGAGTGGGTGGAGATGATTGTCAGGAGTGATTTGTGACAGAAAGGTAGCAGCAAGAGTGAAAGGGAAGATTTTATAAGATCGTAGTGAAACCTGCTACGATGTATGGTTTGGAGATGGTGGTGCTGACAAATAGGCATGAGGTGGAGCTGGAGGTGGCAGAGTTAAAGATGCTAAGATTTTCATTGGGAGTGACTATGAGGGACAGGATTAGAAATAAGTACATCAGAGGGACAGCTCAGGTTGAGCGATTTGGAGTCAAAGTGAGAGTCAAGGCTGAGATGGTTTGGACATGTGCAGAGGAGGGATAGTGGAGATATTGGACAAAGGATGTTGAAGATGGAGCTGCCAGACAGGAGGAAAAGCGGAAGACCACAGAAGATTCATGGATGCAGTGAAGGAGGACATGGAGAGAGTTGGTGTTTCAGAGGAAGATGAAGGGATAGGGTGAGATGGAGGCAGATGATCTGCTGTGGAGACCCCTGAAGGGAGCAGCAGGAAGAAGAAGGTAAGCAGTAGGTGAGTTGTTGTTTTTTCACAATGGGGATCCAAGACTTAAATCTTTACACCCGACCTGGTCCAATGCTTCAGAGACCACACCATAGATCTGTGGTGGAAGAAATGGCAGGAGCATGGAGATATACACAACAAATTCTTGGTTGACGACCTTACCATTGAGCTTCCAGGAACGGAACTTCCCTGAAGACAATGGCGACTGCTCAATCAGTTTCGTTCCGACGCTGTACCTAGCAAATCAAGCCTCCACAAATGGGGTTATGCTGTATCCCCCGTGTGACTGTGGTGACCTCCAAACAATGCAACACATTGTGAACGATTGTCGCTGAACTGGAGATCATAGCAATCAACTAAATTCAACAAAGGGGATGGGGGGGGGGGGGGTCTTGCCACAATTAGCAAAAGGCAAAAATATATAAATAAGGTGCAAATTTGCAAGAATAAAGGTGCAAAAATATGCTAAAAATTTTTAAAAGGTCACAAATTACGATTTTTTTTTTTTTAATTAACCGAAGTCCAGATGAGTTTCGCACATTTACAAGAAAAAAAAGGTGGAAAATTACAGGAAAAAACTTGCCAATTTATGAGAAAACCGATGCAATTTTGAAAAAAAAAAAAAAAAAAGTCACATTGTGGAGTGTGTAAATGAAGAGGCATATTCATTTCAGACTATTTATTACACACTCACATTTCACAGGCAAAGAACAGACTGACTGGTCACATCAAGCATTCCTCTCTCAATATCAAGTCACACTTCACAAGGTTCAAGGCACTTCCTCATACACAGCATGACATCTACACTACACTTCATTCAACCCCCTCTCACCCACTTGGGCATTGTTCTCCCATGTGTATTCATTGTCTCCGTCTAAGGTGTGAAATAACCTGAGGCCCACACCGCGCCCCCCAGCATCTTAGATAGAACAATAGAACATCAGTCCACATGCTGTTTCGGCTTCAGTCTCCTCCCATATCTGCTGTAATTGGGGTTTACCGCCTCCGTGGCGCTGCTGTGCCGGTGGGAGGCTGCTGGGAGTGTGTCCGACTGCGGGTGAGCCATGGGGGGGGGGTTCCACTCTGTCCGTGTGGCTGCTCTGATGAATCGTTCCCCTGGGGAGGTCTCCGTGGGGGTCTTCCACGCCAAGGGGCCCTCGCCAACAGCACTTGCTCATCCGCCACTACAAAGGCGGGTTTGAGTCTGTCTATGCCAATTATCTCCCTTCTACCCCCCAAGTCTAGCACAAAATGCTTATCCCCTGTTTCCAACACTGTGAACGGTCCATCATAGGGTGGGCACAATGGAGGGCGGTGGGCGTCATGTCTGACGAACACGAACTCCGCATTCTTCAAAGTTTTAGGCACGAAGGCACGCGGAAAACTGTGGTGGGCAGGGCCCGGCAGTGTGCCTGTGTTTGCGCTACGCTGCAAAAGCTGAGACGGGGAGCTGCCCGGCGCGGGATTGTCCGGCAGAAATTCCCCGGGCAGCCGTAGGGGCTGCACAAAAACAAGCTCTGCCAGAGAAGCTTCCAAATCCTCTTTTGGCGCGGAGCGCAACCCCAATAAAACCCACGGCAGCCAGTCTACCCAATTTGCATCCGTCAGTGAAGCCCTGAGTGCTTCTTTCAGTGATCTATGAAAACGCTCGCATAAACCATTGGCCTGTGGGTTGTACGCGGTTGTGCGATGAATTGCAGCACCCAGGCTGCGGGCCATCACGGACCAGAGGTCAGAAACAAATTGCGGGCCCCTGTCAGACGTAATGTCCGACGGGACTCCAAAACGCACCACCCATGTTGTTAAAAAAGCAATTCAATTCAATTCAACTTTATTTATATAGCGCCATTTCACAACAACAGTCATCTCATAGCACTATCAACTGTAGGGAGGACCCCCACAGTTGCAGAAAGACCCCAGCAATCAGGCGTACTATGTCCGCGGACGTGGTTGCCGCCAGCGGGACTGCTTCTGGCCGGCACATGGTGCGGTCCATCACTGTCAGGAGGTCCATGCACCCCTGTGATGGCAGGAGGGGGCCCACGAGGTCCACGTGATCGAACCTCTTAGCCGGTACCGTAAACGGCTCCAAGGGAGCCTTCGTGTGTCTGTGTACCTTGGCTCATTGGCACGCCACGCAGGCTACAGCCCACTCTTTTACTTGTTTGCGTAGGCTCGGCCACACGAACTTCTCTCCCACCATTGTGACGCGCGCACTCCTGGGTGCGCGAGAGTGTGAACCGACTCAAACATGCGACCGGGACGACCGGACACGGGCGTCCCATGGAGACATCGCAGATTTGGGGGGGGGATGGCATCATCTTGCAGCACCCTGCTCTCCAGCCTTAACCCTGTTGGTCCAGACTGGAGCACGCGCACGTCTGCATCGCTAATCTGCTCCGCGGCCATGGCTGCGTAATCTATCCCCACGTATACTGGGGCCACCACGGCGCGTGAGAGGCAGTCCGCCACCACATTCAGTTTACCCGACACATGCTGTATATCGGTAGTAAACTGAGATCGCGGCCAGCTGTCTCTGCTGTCGGCCCGACCACGGTTCTGAAACCTTGGCCATCGCGAAAGTTAGTGGTTTGTGGTGTACAAACGCAGTGAAGCTGCGCCCTTCCAGCCAGAACTGGAAGTAGCGTATGGCCAGATGGAGAGCCAGCAACTGTCTGTCGAACGCGCTGTATTTATGTTCGCTGTCGCGCAAAGTTCTGCTGAAAAATGCGAGCGGCTGCCAAGCCCCGGCGATGCGCTGCTCCACGACCGCCCCTATGGCCACGTCTGATGCGTCGGTGGTGAGCGCTATCCGGGCCGTCAGGTCCGGATGTGCCAGCCGTGCGGCGTTTGCCAGGGCTGCTTTAACTTCCGAGAACGCCCGCTCTCGCTCCAGGGTCCATTCGACTCCATCCGCGGGTTTCTGTCTCTTGAGCTTGGCGTACAATGGTTGCGTGAGCCGCGCGGCGCGAGGAAGGAAACGGTTATAAAAATTCACCATCCCCAAAAATTCCTGCAGCGCCCTGACCGTCTGAGGCCGGAGAAAATCTGCCCCGGTGCGCACTTTGTCGGGCAATGGGATCGCTCCTTCCGGAGAGACGTGGTGCCCCCCCCAAAAAAATCAATCTCTGTCACGCCAAACTGGCATTTCGCCAGGTTGATTATCAACCCGTGCTCCTCCAACCTCCAGAAAACCGTCCTGAGGTGGGTTTCGTGTTCGTCTTTGGACGTACTGGCTACCAGGATATCGTCCAGGTAGACAAACACGAACGGGAGGTCACGCAGCACTGCATCCATCATGCGCTGGAATGTCTGTGCCGCGCCTTTTAACCCGAATGGCATGCGCAGGAACTTGAATAAACCGAACGGAGTTATTACCGCTGTTTTGGGTACGTCCTCCGCGCGCACTGGGACCTGGTGGTAACTGCGGACCAGGTCTATTTTAGAAAAAACGTGCGCTCCGGCGAGGTGAACAGAAAAATCCTGTATGTGGGGAATTGGGTAGCGGTCGTGTGCTGTGGCGTTGTTCAACCTGTGGAAATCACCACACGGTCGCCACGCTCCTTCAGCCTTAGGGACCATATGTAGCGGGGATGCCCATGGGCTGTTTGATCGCCTGATGATGCCCAACCTTTCCAGGTTGGGGAACTCCTTGCGTGCTATGGCCAGTTTAGCTGCGTCCAAGCGCCGAGGTCTTGCAAAAACGGGCGGCCCGGTGGTGGTGATAAAGTGCTCCACCCCGTGTTTAGCGATGGCCGCCGAAAACGTCGGGACCGTGAGTGCTGGGAACTGAGTGAGCAGTGCGTGGAACTTACGTCCTGGAGCTGTGACGCTGGCTTGTGCTGTTGGCTGGGTCCCTTGAGCTATACAGGGGAGAGAGTCAAAGGACAGTGCATTAACCAGGCGCCTGTTAGCAACATCCACAAGTAAACCCACAGTCTGCTATGATAAAAGTCCACTCATACAAGTGGCCATGTAGAGATAAGGTCAGTGTTCTCTCACCGAACGTCTTAATCTCCGAGCCGTTTACTGCCACCATTCCGGGGCCGCTAGGTCCTGCCAGCCAGTCAGCGTAGGACGGCAGGATGACGCTCTTCTGGGCTCCAGTGTCGACGAGGAAGCATCTCCCCGAACGCGAGTCCGTCACGTAGAGCAGCTTGTTCTCTTCACCAACGGTCGCAGCTGCTACCGACTGCCGGCCTTGGCGTTTCCCGAGCGCTTGAAGTGGCATGCATCTGCACGCGTTCCTTCCGAAGTGGCGGTGGTAGAAGCAGAGCGTGTCTTTCTGGCGCTCCTTGGCCCCCGTTGCCGCTACCGTCGGTGGCTCCCCGCCTTCCCTGGTCGTCTCGCTGGGCTTTGCTGCCGCCGCGTTGACTGTGATCGCCCTGGTGGTGAGGATGATCCGGTCTGCCTCCTGGGCTAGCGCACGGTAGTCTCGTGCGGCCAGCAACGGCGAATTGGCCAGAAACGCTCTTGCTTCTGTTGGCAGGTTCCGGAGGAAAAGGTGGACAAACAGAAAGTGCCCATCAACGCCAGCATCTTCTCCATCAGGTCTACGGCCGACCCATCTTCTAACTCAGTCCGCGCCAGGAGCCTCTCCGCTCTCTCACATTCCGAGAGCGTGTATCGCCGGATGAGCGCAGCCTTGAGCGCCTCATATTTGCTGCTGGCTGGTGGCTAATCGAGCAGGCTCGCTACCTGCTGGGCTGTGCGGGAGTCCAGCGCTGCGACTTCATGGTAGAATCTGGTGTCGTTTGCTGTTACTCCCCGGAGGGCGAACTGGGCCTCGGTGTGGTGGAACCAAGAGCGCAGGTTGTGCTGCCAGAAATCCGGTAGCTTGACTGAAACTGCACACGCGTTGCTGGGGGTTCCAGTCCTGGCTGTCTGCAGGTTGGCTTCAGCGTCTCTGGGGCTTCCCGACCGGGCCGGCTCCGGGGTTCTTGCCTCGTGTTCCATAATACGTCTTGGGTCACCAGTGTGGAGTGTGTAAATGAAGAGGCATATTCATTTCAGACGATTTATTTATTACAATTTATCAACTTACGATTTAAACCCCAAACCATAAATCTGAGATGAAAAGTTGCAAATTTTTGAGAAATAAAGTTGCAACTTTGCCCCCCCTCCCCACCAAAAATTTAAAACAATCCCACAACAAAAGTCGCAAACTTTTAAGAAAAAGTTACAATTTTGCAAAAAGTCACGAGGAAAAAAGTTGAAAATTTATGATAAAACAGTTGCCACTTTGCCCTAAAAAATTACGTATCTACAAGAAAAAAGTTACCAACTTAAGAAAAAAAAAGTTGCAGTCATATTTGAGAAAAGTTGCAAGTTTACAAAAAAAAGTTGAAATTTTGCAAAAAAACAAAACAAAACAAACCCTGAAGATTTAAGTTTATTAGAAAAAGCTGCAATTTTGCTTAAAAAAGCCAAATCTCCAAGAAAAAAAAAAAAGGTACAAATACGTAAGGAAAAAAGTTGCAAATATACAACAAAAATGTGGACATTTTGAAAAAAGTTACATAGAATAGGCTTTGTCATTGTACATTTGTACAGTACAAGTGTACAATGACAATAAGGTTACATCTTACATCTATGAAGAAAACGTTAAGAGATTCATGAGAATTTTTTGCACTTCTGTGTAGAACTGAAGCTTCAACATCATGTTCTTCAGTTCTGTAACATGAAGAAGAAATATTTGTTTATATTTGGGGGGGTTCCAGGTTATGGAGAAATGTTCCCCCATCCCTTCCTTCATTTACCCTGATGAATAGGGATGGGGGGATGGCAGGTTAACAATCGGGGGGTGCCATCCCCCCCTCATATCACCTACTGGTTATAAATGAGTTTCTTCACCAAGTGCTGCTTTTAGGGGATCACCTGACTGCTGGGCTTGAAAAGTTGAAAGTGCTGAGACCAATGTTCTTGTGAACTGGTGCGTCACTCAGCATGACTGGATTTAACACCCCTGCTGCTAAAACCTGGGAAATAAAAGAAAAACAACAGGAGTCTAAAAGTTTCTGAACTTTAATTTTGAAGTTTTGATTAAAGCAGGAAACAGGTTTATTACTTAACATTTTGCAATAAGTCAACTGGTATTGTAGTCAAGATCAGAGTGTGGGAAGATCAAGACTTTAAGGGGTGGAGACCAAGACTGCTGTGTATGAAGATACTGCTCTCTTAACTTGGTCTTGGTTGGGTCTCGACTACAACACTAATGTCAACCAATCATCTTGTTTAATTAATAAATTTGTTTGCATTTCTTTAGTAAAATGTCACCGAACCAAAAGTTGACCCGATTAAAGTCTGACTCAGGATGTGGGCGGACTCATGGAGGTTTTTTTTTCTGTGTGCCGAGTCATCATGTGCATTTTCAAACAGTGGCCTTGCGTGAAGGCTTTCTTGCAGATGGTGCACTTGTATGGTTTCTCCCCGCTGTGGCTCCTCATGTGAACCTTCAGGTGTTCCTGTCGGATGAACGTCTTCCCACAGACACTGCAAAGGAACCCCCCGACGCCTGAGAGGATCCTGAGGTGGTTCCTGAGATTGCTCTTGTACTTGAAAAAGAGGCCGCACTCGGAGTAGCCATACGGTTTCTCCCCAGTGTGCACCCGCATGTGGACCTTGAGGATACTGTTGGAATGGAAGGCTTTCCCACACAGGTTGCATGGGAATGGTTTCTCACTGCTGTGGGTCTTCAGGTGGGCCGTCAGACTCAGGTTGGACATGAAGGTCTTGCAGCAGATGTGACACATGTGCAGGCGCTCCCTCTCTGTGTGGGTCTTCTTGTGGGCTCTTAGCATGCTGATCGTTTTGAAGTGCTTCCCGCAGACCTGGCAGAGATGCGGTCGCTCCCCTGTGTGGATCAGCTTGTGCCGGGTCAGTGACTTTAAGTCGTAGGTGGACCTCCCGCAGACACTGCAGCAGTATTTGTTGCTACTGGCGTGCATCTTGCGGTGAGCCGCAAGCTGCGACTCTAAACCAAACGACTTTGGGCAGATGTCACACTTGTACAGTTTCTCCTCCACATGGACCCAACGGTGGACGCTCAGGCCGGACATGTGGGAAAACGTCTTCCCGCAGATGTTGCATTTGAACTGCCCGTCATCCGTGTGCAGAGACATGTGGTGCATGAGTCCCGTGACGGTCGAGAAGGACTTCCCACAAAACGAGCAATCAGGTTTTTGGTGAGTTTTAAGATGTTCCTGCATCTCGTCCGTGGATTCAAAATGTTCGCCACACACCCCACAAATGCTCGGCGTCTCGCCCACGTGGCCCATGGCATGTTTGATCAGGCTGCCGTGGTTGAAGTAACAGATGCCGCACACTTTACATGGTGTTTTGATCTTCAGGCGTGGCCCTCGTGTCCTCATCTTTCTCGGTGGCTGCTGCTCTGGTTTGTCGTCTCTGTCTAGTGGTTCGTCTTCATCTTTGTCATTGCTGGCATCCACCTCACACTCAGCAGCACAGTCGTCTTTTTTAAGGCAGTGGGGTTGTGGTGATGAAGGTTCAGCCATTTCTTCTTCTTCATGATGAGCAGGGCTACAGAGGAGCCAAAATTCATTGTTAATTTTATTGTTTTATTTAAAATATTCTTGATCGAGTATAAATACTCAAAGGCTTCACAGCAAATGTTTTTTAAATTACCTTGCATGAACCTCTTCTTTGGTGCTTTCTGTCTCCACAGTGTTGGAGGACTCAGGTAAATGATGAAGCTTCACCTTTTCAGTCTGCAAAAGTCGAGGCGTCAGAAGGTTGGAGAAAAAACTATTCCAGGCATTACCGTTGCATAAAAAAAGCAGCAAATGAACAAATGTTGTCTACCTTCAATCTAACATAGAGTGCCGAGTGTCCGACAGTCTTGTGGATCTCATCCGGAGTCAGGGATTTTACGTTTAGAGGTCGCAGCCTCTGACTTGTGTCTGTTATACAGAAGTCCAAAGGTTCATCGGCACCCAGCTGAGGGAAGGTGGACCTCAGTAGGTCCAGGAAGTCGCACTCCTGTAGATCACGAGGGCACTTCAGCTCCTGAACCAGACAGCTCTCCATCACTGGAACAGCAGATAATGAGAGTAGTAATGGAAGACCAGTGGGAGAACTCACTTTCTACAAGACACACAAGATTCTCACCCTCATCAGAGATCACATCAGTCTGGGAGTCATTCAGAAGGCAGATCCGGATAAAATGGGGAGATGGTGCTTCCTCTGCCTGAGATGTGTCAGGTTGAACTCTGCGAGACAATAAGTCAACAGAAGAGAAAGTGCTGCATTAGTCACGGAAACATCTGAAAGCAGAGATGACACCGTCTTTGCTTCTGGTTACCTTCCATTATCTTGAATAGATGATGCATCAGAAATTAAAGTGGTATCGTCATCTGGTTTTTTGCTGTTGTTCTCAGAATCTTGTTCTGTCTGTAAGAAAGTTTCAAAGGACATTTTAACAACAAAATCTATGCTGGAGTTTGACATTTGTATGTCCTCCCCGTGCTTGTTTGGGTTTCCTCCAGGAGCTCAATCTTTGTAGAAATTTCTTCCATATCAAGCTGGATTAGCCAGCTGGCACTACAATAGGGAAACATGAACAAAAACCCTACCTTATAAACAAATGATTTGTAGCTTCTAAAGAGTAGAAACAACACTGGGATCTGGTAAAATATGCTAACTTTTCTACGTAAGACACACTACAGTTCAATGCCCACAAGACTAGAGGAAGACTCCAATAGTGACTCTTCAGCTATAATGAGTTCAGGAATGAATTGATACAGATTCTGGGCAGCAAGAAAGAATTACCAGATGACTGGTAAAATACAGCTAAAGTGGTGGGGGAACTGCTAAGAAGGTATGTTGTGCATCTTCTGGACATTGGAAGGAAGACAAGGAGACCTGGTGGTGGAATGAGGAGGTACAAGAAAGTGTTAAAAGAAAGAGGATGGCAAAAAAAGTGGGATAGTTTGGGAGACGAAGAAAGAAGACAACAGTATTTAGAATCTAGGCGCATGGCAAAGGTGGCAAAGGCAAAGGAAAAGGTATATAGTGAGTTGTATGAGAGGCTGGACACTAAGGAAGGAGAAAAGGACTTGTATCGACTGGATAGACAGAGATCAAGCTGGAAAGGATGAACAGCAGGTTAGGTTGATTAAGGACAGAAATGGTAATGTACTAACAAATGATGAGAGTATGTTGAGAAGGTGGAAGGAATACTCTGAAGAGCTGATGAATAAAGAAAATGAGAGAAAGAGGAGGATGGATGAAGGAAAAATGGTGGACAAGGAAGTCCCGAGGATTAGGAAGGTAGAAATGAGGGCAGCTTTGAAGAGGATGAAGAATGGAAATGCGGTTGGTCCAGATGACATACCTGTGGAGGTATGGAGATGTTTAGGAGAGATGGCAGTGGACTTTTTAACCAGATTGTTTAAGACAATCTTGGAGAGTGAGAGGATGCCTGAGGAGTGGAAAAGAAGTGTTTTGGCATCAATTTTCAAGAACAAAGGTGATGCTCAGAGCTGTAGTAACTACAGAGGCATCAAGTTGATCAGCCACACTATGAAGATGTGGGAAAGAGTTGTTGAAGCCAGGTTAAGAGGAGATGTGACAATCAGTGAGCAGCAGTACGGTTTCATGCCAAGAAAGAGTACTACAGATGCAATGTTTACTTTAAGGCTACGTCACACTGCAGGTTTTAATGCTTAATTCGATTTTTTTTTGGCACAAATGTGACCCATATCTGATTTTTAATGACTGACTGAACAACACATATCCAATTTTTTCACACCAGACCCAGGCCACTTTCATATGTGGTCCTAATTCAGATACGTATCTGATATTTTCCAAAGCGACCTCAGTCTGAATGGTCATGTCGCATTTCATCCGACTTTTTCCTTACTGAAATGAGACAGGTGCTACAATTCTACAGTGAAGGATGTAGCCAGCATGGCAGACACAGCTGATTTGTGCTCTTTTTAATCAATCTTCTTCCCTTTATCACTGAATTTTAATTTAGTCAGTTTTGACTGCACAATAACTTCAATTTTTTTTTTTTTTTTTTTTTGGGGGGGGGGGGTCCAGGGCTGAAACTGCCAGACATTACAGGTGCACAATGACGGCACATTTATTGGATGCTGCAAATTCCTTTTACCTTGTAAACCGCTCACCATGAGTCCTGGCTGCTGTAATATCTAAAATGTAAAGTTAATATTGACACAACTGTGAAGCGGAATGGCCAGATAGGGGGACACACAGGAGAGGGGAATCTCTGGTGGCTCCTCCTTCCTGTGCGGGACCGGTGTTACACCGCTGGTACGAGCCATGCAGTTTATTAGGGCAAGAGCCACTGACAACATCAGTGGGCGAGAGCCTTATTGTAATCGCTAGGATTATTTATTATTAACCTTATTTCTACAGGTAATCCCATTGAGACACAGGGTCTCATTTTAAAGAGCTGTTTAATGGATCAGTTCTGTTAAAGCAGAGCTGATCACAGCGGTCATCTGGTGTGTAGAGGAATGAAGCTGGTCTCATATTTATGATTTTAACATTTTATTTTGTTTTACTTTCTCTTAGAAAAGCTAGATCAAGCTATTATTCTGCATTAATAGAAGCAAACAAGAATAACCCCAGGTTTCTCTTCAACACTATAGCCAGGCTTACAAAGAGCCATGACTCGGTCAATCCTCGCATCCCCCCTGAGCTTTCTAGTCAGGACTTTCTGAACTATTTCAATCTTAAAATTTTATCTATTAGAGATGAAATTAGTCAGATTCTTCCTACTGTAAACTCTAGTACATTAACTACTGCTGCTCCCTCAATTGATATCTGCTTGGATAGATTTACTCCAATCGACCTCTTGGAGTTGGATAGGGTAGTTGCCTCTTCTAAGCCTTCATCTTGCCTTCTGGATCCTATTCCTTCCAGGTTATTTAAAATTATTTTCCCAATTATTAGCAGCCGTATTCTTCTTATCATTAATTCTTCTTTAACTCTGGGTTATGTTCCACTGGCTTTTAAAACTGCTGTAATTAAACCTTTACTTAAAAAACCGACGCTCGATCCTGGAGTTTTGGCCAATTATCGACCAATCTCCAATTTACCTTTCATTTCAAAAATCCTGGAAAGAGTTGTTGCTGTGCAATTATCTGGCCATTTGCAGGGAGTTGGTTTGTTTGAGGTGTTTCAATCTGGGTTCAGAGCTCATCACAGCACTGAAACTGCCTTAGTGAAGGTCTCTAATGACCTCCTGACTGCATCTGATAATGGACTTGTCTCTGTTCTTGTTCTTTTAGATCTCAGTGCAGCCTTTGACACTATCGATCATGCCATTCTACTTGATAGATTGGAACACTTTGTTGGACTCAGTGGAACTCCGTTGCAGTGGTTTAGATCTTATTTGTCCGATACAGGGATGAGAATGGGGTTTGAGAAAAAAAGAGGAAACTAAGCCGGGGGTCTTGGGGGACGCAGGCCCCCAAGCCAGAGCCTTGGTGGGTGGTCTGGGGGGGCAACGCCCCCCAGAAGCTAATGAAATCTGGTGTTTTAGAATGCTCAAATGTGGTCTTATATTTAAAGTTAGAAGTAAGTACAAATGCATTTATAGTTTACCTTTTTAATCTGCTGCTGCATCACATGTGTAAAGTTATGATATCTGAATGGTATGTTGATGTAATAATACTAAATTATATTTTACTACTATTTAATTTGTTTAGAACTGACACAGAATTACATTTACATAGTTCTTTTTTTTTTTTTTGTTACTCATTTGTACCCGTAGGTAGATTTGGTTTGCAGTCTGGTGACAAGCCACCGGCTGCCGGTCGCTGCGTGCGCGAGCGCCCTAAACCTACATGTTTTTGGTATGCGGGAGGAAACTGGAGAAATCCCGGAGTAAACCCACGCAACACGGGGAGAACATGCAAACTCCACACAGCTCACTGTTGGTCGGGGGCTGGGATCGAACCCACGATCTCATGATCCCCGCGATCCCCCGGCCGAGGGTAAAACTGTGCTGCCACAGTGCTAAGCCACAGCGCCACCGTGCCCCCCCCCCCCGTTCTAGAACAGACAAAATAATTTAACCAAGTAAAATAAATTATAAATATTAACAAAATTCCATCACCAAGTCCATCACCCATTTATTAAAATATACTGACATTCTGCAAACATTTTCATTTATTAATGTGTGCATTTGTTAGTGTTACTAGGAATATAAAAAAAGTTGCATATTAGTATATTTTAATATTTGAAAGATAATCTAAGAAAGTAAGTAAAACCTAAAAGATGTTTAATATTTTTATGCAATGACCATAAAAAAATTATGTTTGCTAATAAAAGCAAAGATATAGGAAAGGCAACCCATCACCACCCATGACAAAAAAAAAAAACAACTTGCACATGCATTATGCAACTCCTCCTAGTGAAACAAAAAATGATAAATTATATTCAAAATTCTTAGATTGCATTTCAAATTGTGAGAAAATATGTAATAACATTTATCTATTAACAATCGATCAGCATTCAAATGCAATTAGTGTTTCAAAACAGGCATGACGTCACAACTTACACATGCTATTTCATAACAAATTCATTACGCGAAAATTCTCAAGTACATTACTTATAACGAGAAAAAAATCTTACCTCAGAATGTGTCTTCCGATCACTAATTGCTGTAATCGGGGCCGATTGTGATGAACTTTGATTGACTGGCATCTGAATTTGACCGTGTCCATCGATCGTTTTGAACGCAGCACGAGCGAGTAGTTCGATCTCCTTGTAGCCACAATTTTGAGAGGTTTCTGTTTTGAACAGTGTTCAACTAAGGCAACACAACCACGAGATCCATAACTCAAGAAATCGTTACAATAAACACACTGGGCTTTCCCTGGTACTTCGCATTTCGCTATGAAGTCGGCCATTTTTTCAACCACAACTTCGGTATTTTTACCGATCTTTACAGTCATTGACACAGTTTTTTCAAGCCATTCCCAACAAAACTCGTTCCTTATCCCTTTGTCGATTTCTAAAATTCTTGCTTTGTTGTCTTTCGTGAGTTTTAGGTTCACCATTTTCCCAAAATCGGGAAAACTCAGTTGACTGAACTATTCGCCATTTGCATTTCGCTCCGCGTGTTGGATATGACAAAGGAATAACAAAATCGCCGACTGGTTGCTTCAATAAGTATCAGCCAATCAGTGGCCTTGTTACATTACATTACTGATCTCGCTGGGTAGCGCGTTCTGCGCGGTGGATTTTAGCAGCCAATCGAAAATACGACTCGCCGCTCAAAACATACCCCCCCCCCTAAAATTTTCTCCTCGAATTTAGACAATTCACGAGAATGACCCTAGACATGATCAAATCCGAGGAATTCCGCGGATCCACGGAGGATTCTCATCCCTGCTGATAGATTTCAGTTTGTCCATGTCAATGATGGATTTTCTTCCAGCTCTAAGCTCACTCACGGAGTTCCACAGGGATCTGTGTTGGGCCCTACTCTTTTTAGTCTATATATGCTCCCGCTGGGCAATATCATCAGAAAGCACTCTATACATTTTCATTGTTACGCTGATGACACACAACTATACATGTCAATGAAGCCCGATGATTGTGATCAGTTGGCCAAGCTAGATGCCTGTCTTAAGGACATCAAAGGTTGGATGACTTGTAATTTTTTTACTATAGAACTCTGATAAGACTGAAGTCATTGTTGTTGGCCCAAAACATCTTAGAAATTCCTTTTCAGATTATGCCCTTAATTTAGATGCTGCCACTCTCACTCGGAACAGTTGTATGAGGAACCTTGAAGTGATTTTTGACCAGGATTTGTCCTTTAATTCACATATAAAAACTGTTTCTAGGACCGCCTTATATCATCTGCGCAATATTGCTAAGATCAGGAGCATCTTGTCTCTGGGTGATGCTGAGAAACTGATTCACACCTTTGTCAGTTCGCGATTAGATTATTGTAATTCGCCATTATCTGGTTGTCCTAGAGTATCTTTAAAAAGTCTTCAATTGATTCAAAATGCTGCTGCTAGAGTTTTAACTGGTTCTAGAAAAAGAGATCATATTTCCCCGGTTCTGTCCTCCCTCCATTGGCTTCCCATTGAATTCAGAATAAAGTTTAAAATCCTTCTTCTTACTTTCAAAGCTCTTAACAATCTGGCCCCCCAATATATAAAAGATCTGATATTACCTTACCATCCTAACAGAGCATTACGCTCCCAAAATGCTGGCTTACTTGTGGTGCCCAGAATCTCCAAAAGTACGGTGGGAGGCAGAGCCTTCTGCTACCAAGCCCCTTCTCTCTGGAACCAGTTACCACTCTGGGTCCGGGAGTCAGACTCGGTCTCTGTTTTTAAGAACAGGGTAAAATCCTTCCTTTTTAATATAGCTTTCGTTTAAGGAGGGTATTTGTGTCTTTTAACCCCACTCTTGTTCTATTGTTATCTGATCCATACTGCTGGTTGATCTCCAATATTGTACTTGGCATCTTACTGCTATGTTCTTTATGTCTGTCCTTTCCATCCTCCCTATCCCCTCATCCCCAGCCAGTCGCAGCAGATGACTGCCCCTCCCTGAGCCTGGTTCTGCTAGAGGTTTCTTCCTTCCAAATGGGAGTTTTTCCTCTCCACGGTCGCCTAGTGCTTGCTCATAGGGGATCGTCTGATTGTTGGGTCGACGGTGTGATTTTTTTAAATTTTTTTTTATCTGCACTGTGGCACCACGAGACGGCTTTTGTTGTGATGTGGCGCATTATAAATAAAGCTGAATTGAATTGAATTGACTTTTACTGCACTACATCAGGGTGAAGAAGCTCCGTGCCCCCCCCCCCCCGCAATCGTTCTGGGCTCATATTTACTTCCGTGAACACAACGCTGTATCTGACATTACATTTTCTTCTGCGCATGCAGGTCACTTCATAGCTGTAGACTGTTCACACTGGAGTCTGATGGGGGTCGCATTTAAGTTGTAATGTGAATGCCCACTCAAAACAAAAATCAGATCTCAGCAAAAAATCTGAACTGAGCATCAAGACCTGCAGTGTGACCGTAGCCAAAAATTGCTGATGGAGAAGTACAGAGAAGGTCAGACGGAGTTGCACTGTGTCTTTGTGGATCTAGAGAAAGCATATGATAGCGTGCCAAGAGAAGAAGTGTGGTACTGTATGAGAAAGTCAGGAGTGGCAGAGAAGTATGTGAGGGTGGTGCAGGACATGTATGCAGGCAGTGAGACAGTGGTGAGGTGTGCTGTAGGAGTGACAGATGGATTCAAGGTGGGGGTGGGGATACATCAGGGATCGGCTCTGAGCCTCTTCTTGTTTGCCATGGTGATGCCATGGTGATGGACAGGCTGACAGACGAGGTCAGGCAGGAGTCTCCGTGGACCATGATGTTTGCAGACGACATTGTGATCTGTAGTGAGAGTAGGGAGCAGGTGGAAGAGAGCAGGTGGAAGAGAACCTGGACAGGTGGAAGTATGCTCTGGAGAGAAGAGGAATGAAAGTCAGTAGAAGCAAGACAGAATACCCGAGTGTGAATGAGAGAGAGGCAGGTGTAACGGTGAAGATGGAAGGAGTAGTGGTAGTGAAGGTAGATAAGTTTAAATACCTGGGGTCAACGTTCCAAAGAAAAGGACAGCGCACAAGAGAGGTGAAAAGAAGGATACCAGCTAGAATGAAAGGGAAGGGGACGTAAAAAGCTTGTATCCTGTGATATATTAATTCAACCAAACAACCTTCATTTTGATGTAGACGGCGGTGTGTCTGGACAACTTGATGGTTTTGTAGATGTTCTCAGGAGTCAGATTCTGTAACTTCAGCGGCTGCAGCCTCTGACTTCTGCTGGCCGTGAAGAATTCAAAAGGTTCCCCGGCAGCCAGCTGGGGGAAGGTAGACCTCAGCAGGGCCAGGAAGTCGGACTCCTGTAGGTCACGAGAACACCTGAGTTCCTTCTCTGGACTGTTCTTGAACACTGGAACAGACCAACAGTTACTTCTAAAAATCAGCTGCTCTGGCTGGGTTAGCTAGTTTAACAGTCATGTCTGAGCCGTACCCGTCTTAGTGAGTAAAGTGGTCTTAGAATCGGCGAGGAAGCGGAACGGCAGACATATATGGTCCAGTATGCCAGCTGAAGGCCTCCTGGTCCTGATGTTGCCAAAACTATACCTGAAGAACAAGGATAAAGCAATTGTGTGTGAACCCTAGGAAGAACAGTGGACACCTCTGATCATTACCACTATGGATCGTACTGCTAATAAATCAGACATATACAGAAATTAAAAATAATGCAAGAAATCTCTGCGTTTGTCTGTTCTGCATGAACCTCCTGAACCTTTCATCAGACTGGCCTCAAATTTAATATGTGCTGTGCTGAGGTTATGAGGGTGAGCATCCCCAAATTTCAGCCTCCCCGGATATGTGGAAATTTTTGAAGGGAAATCTTTAATGAACATCCATAAAGTGCGTTCAGACCAAACGCAAACAGGCAGCGCAAATCTATATAAAGTGAATGGGAAGGCGCAGTTGCGTGTTCACATCCGTGCGTTAGCTAGCTAGCTGCTAGCTTTGAGATTCTGCTGTCACCGGAGTACAAGTTTCCCCATTGCATAGTAAACTAGTTTGAAAATGAAACTCACTCACCGGGAGACAGGAGGATGGGACTCTTCAGCTGAATCAGGATTTTGGAGTTATTTACCCACGGTTTCCGGCCACAGACGTCCTAGCAAGCTAGCAACGTAAACACCCATCATCTGTGAAGTTTTGGAGGCTTGAGACAACATTTTCAGGTGAGCCCCCGGTCGGATAACGTAAACCTAAGCATGACATTATTTTTTTGGAATTTCCACAGCAGGTTGAACACAGCTGCAGAAGTTTTAAAGACAACTTCGCCTGTCTGCATCTCACTATTCATGTCTGTTCGCGTATTTACATTGAGTTATAATGCAATTGCGCCGCACGAAAAATTTGCCTGTTTGCGTTTGGTGTGAACGCACCTATAGGGGAGCTACGGGTGTTCATAGCTACGACATCGTGGATGCACAGATGTTGCCATGGTTACTGTTGCCAGGCAGGGTTCACCATGGTTACTGTTGCCATGGTAACCATGTCAAAGGTCAAAGGCAGGCATCACCATGGTTACTGTTGCCATGGTAACTAACTTTCTACGGGCATACAGAAATGCTTGCTTACACTTGCCTTCTATGGGCATGCATGGGTATGCACTAGTACATTTAAAAAAAGTTTTAATTTTAATTTCCAAAACAGACAGAAGTTGTCCTGTAATGATAACAAATGTTGATAAGTGATAAATCATCTTAGCAATTATCACAATAAATAATATTGTTGACATCATGATATGACATGATGACAACAATCATTGGAACCAAAACATGGAGAAAATATTTGCAGTTCATATGACCACCCAGTAGATGGCAATTAAACAATATGAGGAGGAAGAACATGAAGGCAGCTCATTTTTGTAAAAACAATAGTATATAATAGTAGTAGTAAGCCCGGGAATGTGGTGAGGATCATGTTCTTTGACTTCTCCAGTGCTTTCAACACCATCCAACCGATGATCCTGAAGGACAAGCTGCTGTGTGCAGGGGTGGACCAGCACCTGTCATCATGGATCCTGGACTACCTCACTAACCGGCCACAGTTTGTGAGAACCCGGGACTGTGTGTCTGACACGATCATCGGTAGCACGGGGACCCCCCAGGGAACGGTTTTGGCTCCCTTCCTGTTCACCCTTTATACTGCGGACTTCTCACACAACACAACACACTGACGACTCTGCGATTGTCGGCCTCATCTCCAACGGAGATGAAGCCGAGTACAGAGGACTTATCCAGGACTTCGTGGACTGGTGCCATCGGAACTGTCTCCAGATCAACGCGAGGAAAACTAAGGAGCTGGTGGTGGACTGCCACACAGGCAAGGACAACCCCTCACAGCACCAGTAAATATACAGGGAACAGACACTGAGATGGTGCCATCCTACAAGTACCTGGGTGTTCATTTGAACAATAAACTAGACTGGTCACACAATACCGATGCCCTCTACAAGAAGGGACAGCGCAGGCTGTTCCTACTGAGGAGACTCAGGTCTTTTGGTGTACAAGGGGCGCTGCTGAAGACATTCTACGACACGGTGGTGGCATCAGCCATCACTTTTGGAGTGGTCTGCTGTGGCAGTGGCATTACAGCAGCCGATAGGAAGAGACTGAACAAACTCATCAAGAAAGGTAGCTCTGTCCTGGGGCAGTGCCCTGACCCAGTGGAGGAGAGAGAAGGATGGTGGCTAAACTGTCATCTCTGCTGGAGTCCGAGTCCTACCCTATGCAGGACATACTGAACGCACTGAGGGGCTCATTTAGCAGCAGACTACATCATCCTAGGTGCGCAACTGAGAGGTTTCGCAGGTCCTTCCTACCTATGGCTGTCAGACTGTATAACTTAAGCAGGGCTGCTCGCAGAGATAGCAAAAAAACGTAACGACCTAGTAGTATTGAATGCAAAAAACACAATAGATTTACACAAATGGTCCCCTCCAGTATACAACTAGGACAATATCAGTCGCTACGGAGGGTGACAA
This sequence comes from Pholidichthys leucotaenia, assembly GCA_020510985.1. Classification (NCBI taxonomy): domain Eukaryota; kingdom Metazoa; phylum Chordata; class Actinopteri; order Cichliformes; family Pholidichthyidae; genus Pholidichthys; species Pholidichthys leucotaenia. The sequence continues at coordinate 45,780,661 of CM035836.1, forward strand.
TATGTATGGGTACATATTCATACTATGTAGGATGACTAAGTAGACGGTTATGCTGTTTATTCCATCTTGCTACAGTGCTCCGCACTTTGTATATATATTTATGTGTATGTATGTATATCCACTGCTCTTATTTATATTTTCCGTATCTTCTTAATTATTGCTCTGAGTGTTGCTATCCCTGTGCTGTTGCAATCCTGGAATTTCCCCATTGTGGGACTAATAAAGGCGTATCTTATCTTATCTTGGTATCTCAATTTCATTGCATTGTTCATTAACAATGGAATGACAATAAAGGCACTTTGACTTCATAGTATAAGTTTATAACTGACATTGGAAAATCCTTTTTATTGGACAAGCAGATCTAAAAATTATCGTGACAGGCTTGGATAGTAGCATTAGCTTAACTATTAACTACTCTTGTTAGCATGTAGCTAGTTTACCACATGGTCAGGAGCTAATATAACAAAGATCTTCTGGTTTCAGGCTGAAAATGGCCAAATAGAACATTTAACTTATTGATCAAGGTGACAAAACCAAAGCAGAACCGCTTCACAGGATGTAGTGGACAAAACTAAAACGGACTAAAACATGCCAGCTGCAGCAGAGTGTCCATACTGAATTGGAATCTCAAACCTTGATGTTACTTCATAATCGGGGTCCTTCAGATCCTCTCGTTTCTGCATGGAGACCTCCGATGGTTGCACCAGCAGCCCTTCCTTATCGTCCTCATCTTCATCTTGCCAAAAGATGAGGCTCTCCATGTCGTCACCTGAACACAGGAGGGTCAAATTCAGCCTTACTGAGGACCAACAGGTAACAAGCAAAAAGTACTGTTACTTCGAATTAAAAACACCTAGCATGATATTTCACGGTGAATATCTAGTAATTTTATGAGGTGGAAAAGTGTGAAAATTTACAAGACTGGGAGAAAAAACACATTGCAAGACTGGGGAAAAGGGTTGGGAAAAAAAAGACAAAACTGCAGAAAGAAGTTGGAAATTTACAAAACTGTGGAAAACGCTAAAAAAAAAAAAAAAAAAAAAAAAAAGGTAAAAAATTTTCACAGTTTAGGAAAAAAACATAAAATTGAGAGGAAAAACTAAAATCTAAATTTATAAGAAAAAAATGATGAATTCAGCAAAGACACCTGTTTCATGCCACTCACCTCGCTCCAGCTCCACCTCCTGATCTTCCTGATCTTGGACCTGGTCTTTATAAGAAAAAAAAAAAAAAGATGTAGTTGATTTTTTTTTTTTTTTTTTTTAAAAACTTACCCAAAATAAAACTAACAAACGTTAACCAAAACCAACACTTTGTACTAAGAATGTTTTAAGCCTTTTTAAAAGTACCTAAACTTACAACACTTATATAAACCTTAAATTTATATACAAAATGCATAAGAAATTCACAAAGCTCAGGGGAAAGAAACAGAAATTTATGAGAAAACAAGTGGCTCAATTAGCATTAAAGATCACAAAATTATGACAAGAAATACTGCAAAACTTTGAGGAAAAATTATTTCTTAATTTAGAAACTTTTTTTTTTTTTTTTTTTTGCATAAAATGGAACCCAAACCAGTGCATATTATTGACGTTTGATAACATTTAATAATAAAAATGATCATCTGGAGTCTTTTTGGCAGCTTTTTGAAATAATTGACATTCTGCTTTATCTAGTTCAGAGAACAAAGAACTGGAATTACAAAACAGTTGGGAAAAACTGACAAGATTCATACACCAAAATTAAAGTTTTCAGTATGATCTGTATGCTGAATTACAGCACATTTTAAAAATGATTTTAAAATTATTACTTTATAATCTGCAAGCTTGTTATTCTGATATCAAACAATAAATTCACACTTTTCTAAATGAAGTTGGGTTAAGTTTCGTTTTGCTAATATAATGTTATAACCTGCAACTAAAAAACAGCAGTGTTTTACAGTGGTGTGAAAAAAGTGTTTGCCCTTCCAGACCATCACACTACCACCACCATATTTTACTGTTGGTATGATGTTCCTTTTCTGAAATGCTGTGTTACTTTTACGCCAGATGTAATGGGACACACACCTTCCAAAAAGTTCAGCTTTTGTCTCATCAGTCCACAGAGTATTTTCCCAAAAGTCTTAGGGGTCATCAAGATGTTTTCTGGCAAAACTGAAACAAGCCTTTATGTTCTTTTTGCTCACCAGTGGTTTTTGTCTTGGAACTCTGACATGCATGCCATTTTTGCCCAGTTTCTTTCACTAGAAGTCCCAGAAGTTGGCCCTCTTGTGGCCACTTGTTGGTCCCCTTATGGGTTTTCTAGGTAAAAAGGCCAAATGGCCCCTCTCTGGGACTTCTGGTGTTATGGTGGAGTCATGAGCACTGACCTTAACTGAGGCAAGTGAGGCCTGCAGTTCTTTGGCTGTTGTTGTGGGGTCTTTTGTGACCTCTTAGATGAGTTGTTGCAGCGCTCTCGGGGTAATTTTGGTTGGCCGGCCACTCCTGGCAAGGTTCACCACTGTTCCATGTTTTTGCCATTTGTGGATAATAGCTCTCACTGTGGTTTGCTGGAGTCCCAAAGCTTTAGAAATGGCTTTATAACCTTTTCCTGACTGATAGATCTCGATTACTTTGTCTGTCATTTGTTCCTGAATTTCTCTGGATTGCAGCATGATGTCTAGCTTTTGAGGATCTTTTGGTCTACTTCACTTTATCAGACAAGTCCTATTTACGTAATTTCTTGATAACAGGTGTGGCAGAAATCAGGCCTGGGTGTGGCTAGAGAAACTGACCTCAGCTTTCCAAAGACTTGATAAGCCACAGTTAATTTATGTTTTAGCGGGAAGGGGGGGGGGGGGTCACTTTTTCACACAGGGCCATAAAGGTTTGGCTTTTTTTACCCGTAATAATAAAAAAAACACCTTCATTTAAAAACTGCATTTTGTGTTTACTTATGTTATCTTTGTCTATTATTTAAATTTGTTTTATGATCTGAAACATTTAAGTGTGACAAACATACAAAACAATGAGAAATTAGGAAGGGGGAAAACACGTTTTTCACACCACTGTATGTATGCAGAATTGTAGTTCATGTTGATAAAATTTGATTACACTTTTGATATTAAGTTTATCAACGATACATTTTTCAAGTTTATTGATAATGTTGAACACGTCAAATTTAGCAAATATAGGAGCACAATTAACAAATTAAATTGACATAAGAGCCTAATTTACTTATTAAAAAATAAAAAAGCGCCAAGGTGCAGTGCCTTGACGCCTGTGGCATGGTAGCACGGGCGGCTGTAAAAAAGAGGCACTCCGACCTCCACTGGCCCAGCATAGTTATTACATTTCCTGTTTTTGCGCCTGCTTTGACAGAACTGGTGAGTGAGTCACATTTGTGTTTATTTTGAAAACAAGGCCTTATCTTGCAATTCTGGCAAATTAAAAGTCGAGAAAATATGGTGATACAATGATATAAGCCTTTAGTTCCACTTAATTTTGACCAGGCGAGCTGAAACAGAGAGGTGGACAGACAGACACACACACACAGCCACACACAGATGCACTAACTGATTACTGTATGCCTGTTTCACCAAGGCATAACATTCAGTTAAAAGTACATGTACGCTGAACTATGGTGTAAATGACTTTATTATTAAAATACACTTTTAAGATTAATAAATCAAAAGCATTTTGTAAGCTATGGATTGATTAAGTGTTAAATTGATCGTTTTCCATATAAAGTTCTGTGATGCTGAGCGTAGAAAGGTTATCACTAATATAAGAATTTTCAAATAAAATAAATAGCAGTATTAGACGGAGGCCGAAATGTGGCACATGACTGAAATGTAATTCCATCTTTAACTAAAACTGTACCATCTACCTTTCCAAATCAGCTGTAAGTAAATGTTAAATTACTTGTTTTCTAAATAAAGTTCGGTGTCAAGTAGTGCAATTTTCGACTGATATTTGCGTAATTTACAACTAGAAGGAATAGTTATAAGTATAACATGCATGCCGATTTAGAATGAAGACTCTTCGTGTATGATTGCGTTTTAAAACTTTTAAACTGCATGTTTGTGACTTCATTACTGAACATTAATGAACTGCTGATTTTCTAAATGGAGTTCGGCGAGTGAACTAACGGCTCTCCCGTCTTCCTCCCACCGACCTTTCCTCTCCAGTTTGACCCGAGGCTGCAGCAGCTCCAGCTGCCTCCTCTGCCGGTCGATCTCCTGCCTGAAGCCCGAAGCCTCCTCCTCGTAGTCGGCCACGGTCCTCTCCACCACCGCTAAGATCTCCCGGGCGGCTGCGTTCAGTTTCTCGGTGACGATTCCTCTCAGCATGTCGCTCTTGGACACTCCGCTGCTCTCCGTCGAGGACATCTCTGCTCGCTTTATGAATGAATGAATGAATGAATCTTTATTTCGGATAGTACAGGTTAAAAGAGACTGAATAATATAACAAAGGGGGAAAGAAAATCCAACAAGGTCAAATTAGACAATAACTCCTCTAATTATACAATTCAACGTAAGTTATCCGAAATGGGTGATGGCTGAAGCCGCAGCTTATATTGCCCACCCATCTGCTCGCTTTAGATATCCATGTCAGGGATGTGATTTGGGGTTGGGGAAATTATCTGAAAATTTAGCAGTTTTCACATACCTCAAAATTCACTACTCGATCCGCAACTGGCGCTGGTTGTGGTGGATCATTCCTTTCGACCTCCATGCCCAATCGTGTCATTAACAAAGGGTGGAGGCCGTATGGTTTCGATGGTTTTTCCTGAAGACCTGAAGTTCCAGCAACTGAATAATTAGTGGACCTCGATTTGACCTCTTGTACATGTTTTCTGCTCCTAGCATGACTCTCGAGAGACTTAAATCCTCTTCCACCATAGTCAATCGTGTCGTAACACCACGTGCATATCGCCTTCCCGGCACAGTCGACTTTCCGTATAAAATCGCTAAACAAATTTGTCACAGTTTTCTTCCCAACATCCGTTGCAATCTCCTTTTCTAGCCAATCCCAACGAAATTTGTTTTTCACGATCTTGTCAATTTCTTTAATTCTCGGAGCATCTTTGCGTTCAATCACCGACACCATTGCAATGCAAGTCAAGTCAGCTATGCGAGAGCGAGGACAACAAAGAATTGCCTTTAAGATAAGAAACAGCCGCGTTCATTGGTCACTGCAAGGACGATCAGCCAATCAGGCGCGTCGTTTCATTACGTAGGGAATTACTAAAAGTCGATATCCGGTATACATGAAATCGGATTTTGCTTACTGAATTTTTTTTTATTTTGGAAGATAAAAGCGGAATTCGGCGAATTAGCGGAAAATATGTATATATGTACATATTTTAATTTTCAAAGTCTTCAGTGCGGTTTCGAGGCCAGTTTGTAAACACTCCTCAACAATGAGCGGAAGTTGTTCTCCTTGTGAGTCCGTGAGGAAACACTCGCTCCTTTTTCAGTTCCTTACACATGCCGCGGCGTTACTCTATTTTATGTGGTGTTTTCCGATAGACTTTTCCTCACGAGTTTGAAAAATGAAGGCTATCAAACTTTGAAAGCAGGCGACAAAATTACAGCAAAACGATACTCAATTTTAAAAACTGAAAATACGTTGTCGGCAGGATTCGAACCTGCGCGGGGAGACCCCAATGGATTTCTAGTCCATCGCCTTAACCACTCGGCCACGACAACACGCATGCGATTCTTTCTTCTACTTCTTTTAGATTTGATTGGCGGTTGGCCACTGCTGCTCAAAATATGATTACTGCAATGGGGTTACAACGTTGTTTACTTTGCTAAAGTATATGGAAGCTTTAACACTGAAGCGAGTTCCTCTTAATGTTACTGTTAAAAGTTAAAGAAAATTCTCATTAAAGTCTGGATATATTTTATTTTAACTCGTATAGAAGCGACTGAAGAAAATGATGACATTTACCCAGAAAATCAAATCAGTTGAGCCTGAAGTACTCAGGTGAACTGATCGCAACAACATTGTAGCTCTAACTCGGCAGTAGTGCGTCTGCACATGCAGTAGTCAAGCAACATCTAGGCATGGTCTGCCCTCTAGTGGTAACACATATGTAATACTCTGGATTACACCACATCCCCGTTCCTGAGGTTACGTTGACCCCTCTTAGCTGGAAACACCGAAATACATTTTTATATCAAATCGTTTCAGTTCACACTGGTCAGCTAACTATGACAGGGCAAATATTGCTCATTTGCATTTTAATAATTTTATAACTTTTTTGTTTTTCTTTTTAAACACTTATTTTATGTATGAGAACATTTTTACTCAAAAGCCTCTTATATTGTATCATACCTGTCAAGGCATACCTCATGCCTCCCTTATTGGGGGGGCTTTCACGCCTGTACTGAGTACTTAAAAACTGTATTTATCGGCAGATGAAAGAAAACTGAAGCAAAAAAAAAACAAACAAAAACCAAACAAACAGCAACTGCAACATGAACTATTTCAAATTCATTCATTTATGCTGCCAATGCTGAAACAAAAGCAGAATGGATTTTTGTTTCATAAGTTAAGTATCAGAAATAATTCTCTTTGAAATTGTGTTAATAATAATAACAATGAAAATATCAATCTTATTCAGCCCTTTCAATATAATGCTATACATTCAGATGTACATTCTGCTGGGGGTTTCTTCCTGTTAAAAGGGAGTTTTTCCTCTCTACCGTCACCAAGTGCTTGCTCACAGGGGATCGCCTGATTGCTGGGGTCTTTCTGCAACTGTGGGGGTTTCCCCTACAGTTGATAGTGCTATGAGATGACTGTTGTTGTGAAATGGCGCTATATAAATAAAGTTGAATTGAATTGAATTGAATGTAAAGCAAAGTTCCAATACAAAATAACAGTACACTATAGGGGATTTGGGCTACCTCTAAGCATGTTTGTTAAGATTTTAAAGCATTTTTTTTTTGTTATATTTAGGTAATATTTGAAGGTGAATAATACTGCCCATACCTGAAAACATTTGGAGAGTTCTCCTTCAGTCTGGAAAGGTCTCGACCCACCATCGTGTTGCAATTGTCCGAACCAAAGCCCACAACATTCTGCCATGGAATATTGTGCAATCTAAAATAAATAAATAAATGGTGACGTGAAGGAGAACGGTGACGTCCAGTCCCTCGATTTCCCTTTTCTTCAAGCTTTGTTTACTTTGCCGACGGCGCGCTGCAAGAAGCCATTTTGAAACTCACAAAAACACTGCTTAGGTGCGCTTGTGGAGGATCGAAATAAGTGCAGGCGGACGCTGAGCGCTCTGCCAGCCCTGTACGCTATGGGGGTCACACACGAGGTGTTCCTCCACACTCTCAATAATTTTTTTTCCCGTATATTTTTCTTTTTGGTGTACAGAAATGGCAATACGCCCGTATTTGCTAAAATTGCATTTTCCCCGTATTAAAATACGGCGAAACCGTATCACTTGACAGGTATGTTGTATTTTTAAAGCATTTTTAGAACTCAAACTCTGCATATCAGAAATAGCAGTGCATAACTTTTACAGATCCAGTCTTTTTGGTTTGATCACTTCTCTGCCAGACCTGGTTCGGACAACACTTTGTGTTTGTTGCGCTTTCAGCTCGGAAACAGTCTCTGTAAGAGTGTCCTTTTCATTAGACTGGGTCAGCTGTGGTTCAGTCTGAGTCTTTGGTATCGGTATAAGCACGAGATGACTGCGGTTCCTTCTGATTGTCCCTTGTGGTCCACTGATGACATAGGACCATGGAGTTCCATGAACAGATGTCACTGTGTCTTGTGCTTTTGCATCTGTATTCCAAACAGAGTGTCCGGGTAACAGTTTGTCCAAATCTCTCGTTCTGTGCCTTTTGTTGAGACATTCTGTTTGTCTCATCCTTCTCTCCTTCTCCACATGAAGTACTGTATTTGTTGCAGATTTGGCACACACGGTTGCAAGGCCTCTGGAATCACTGGCAAGGTGGTACGGAGTCTACGTCCCATGAGAAGCTGTGCCAGGCTGTAGCCATTTGCCAGCACCGTGGTTCTGTAGGCCGTCAGTGCTCGGTATGGATCACTGGCCTTCTTGAGGAGGTTTTTGATTGTTTGGACGACTCTCTCCGCCTCACCGTTGCTTTGGGGGTACCTGGGACTACTGGTCACATGGTCAAAACAGTATTCATTTGCAAAGTCTTTCATTTCCTGACATGCAAACTGTGGGCCATTGTCTATGATCAGTATCTCTGGTATTCCGTGATGTGCAAATATTGACTTTAAATGCACAATGACATTGGCAGAGCGAGTTGGGCTGAGCTGGGCAATCTCTATATACCTAAAGAGGTAGACCACTAGTAACAGGTAGTTTTTGTCTTTCAGAGTAAACAAATCAGCTCCTAACTTCTGTCATGGCCTTTCTGGTAAATCTGTGAGCATTAAAGGCTCTCTCAAATTGACTCTTTCTTGTATGCACTGTCTGTATTTGAAACCAAGTTCACTGATCTGCTTGCTTAAACCTGGCCACCATACTGCCTGACGGGCGCGCTCTCTGCATTTAACCACACCCTGGTGACCGTCGTGTAACCTCGTGCCTCTCAGTAGTAGTCCATTGTGCACACTCAAGACAGCTCTCTCAGGCCAGTAGTGCTTCACTGCTCCCTGTAGCTGGTTACGAAGTACTTCATGAAGTCCTCATAGTCCCGAGGAAGATTTCTAAACTGTATGGATGAATAATGGTAATAAGTATCAAGCTAATGAATCCCCTCCACTCCATCTCCATCTCCATACTGGTCCAGAGAAGGTGGGGGCTGTTTGTGGACTATGAGAAGGGTCTGGTTTCCTTGTATAATGTAGATGCTGCAGCTCTGATCTACTCCTTCACTGGCTGCTCCTTCCAGGAGAAAATCTACCCATATGCGGCGGCATGAAATAAAGCAGCGTTGGTGTTGGTTTTAAGCAGGTTTATTGAATCACACCGCCGTCACAGAACTCCGCTCTGGCCCAAGTGTGAGCAGACTGGAGCGGGGTCCTCAGGCTCTCAGAGAGGAGACACACAGTGTGTGTGTCCAGCAGCAGTTGAAGTGAGAGAGAGAATGAGCATGAAAATCAGACAGCTTATATACTCAGCTCAGACAATACATCAAAGACATTCACAGCAGTCGATCTGGGCATTTGCATATGAGAGGCACAGACAGTACAGGATGCATGAACACAATGCATGAGTGGGACATTAACATCACAGCAGTGAAACCATGCATGAATGGCAGATTACTTCACAGCATGCAGCGGAAAAAACCAGAAGAGCGAGCTGTCTGTCCCTGTTTGTTGTGGGGGTTGTACCAGCCCGCCACAGCTCCCCCCCAGAGGGCTCGGCAGGGGGCCGAGGCCTCGATATTGCAGCTTTAGCAGCGAGCAGAGAAAAGCTCTGTGCAGGTGGAGGGGGAGGGGGGTAGTAAGTGCCGGCCGGGGGCGGTGAAATCATCCGGGCCGCTCAAAAATTGCTTGTTGTTCCGCGATGTCGAGGGGCTGTCCCGTTGAACGCGCGGAGATCACAAGAAGAAAAATTAGTCTCTGACTCCTCTCATGGCCATGAAGAAAAACAGGAGCAGCGAGGCTGCGTAGCGGCTGTAAGAAAAAAGAAACAAAAGCAGAGGGACTTGGCGTGTTGACTTTAGGTGCAGGCACAACCTTAAAGCCTTCGGGGACCGCAGACGGCTGAATTCCCGTTGAGCGCCATGGCTAAGACCATAAAATCCAGTGAGCAAGCTGCGTGCCTCAGGTGTACGAGCAAGCCTGAAGGGCCATTGTGCAGCGGCGAAGAAGGAAGGCAGTCAATGGAGCCGTATGTGTCCCGTGCGTGGTGCGCCGTCCGCGTAACTCCCCGGTGCGTGTGCGGGGGCTCCGTGCGTGGGTGGGCCAGCTGGAGAGGAGAACCAGGGTGCAGAATCTTGGTGGAGATCGGCACAGTCGGCATCAATAATCATCCATGGTGAGCTGTGGATGGGTCATGGTGCGTTCAGGTCCACGTGTGCTCCGTCGGCCGTGGGGGTCGCCGTCGCGGAGAAAGGACGAGGTGCATGCGCTCTCATGTGGAGGAGCTGCGAGCACGGCCGGTCCAGCGTGGATGTGCCGATCTAGGCGTGCAGATCTCACCATGAAACGTTGCTCAGCTTTCCCGGTTGTGGGTGTTCTCCGGAGAGTTTCGCCTGGAAACTCTGCGTTGAGGTCTCCCTGAAGCAGAAGGGAGGGCAGATCAGTCAGGCTGCCACGTTCGTTTGTCATCGGAGAATCACCGCCGGGTGCTGCGTTCGCTGGCAGCGTGTTCGTTTCAGCGTCGGGTCACCAGTGCGGCGGCATGAAATAAAGCAGCGTTGGTGTTGGTTGTAAGCAGGTTTATTGAATCACACCGCCGTCACAGAACTCCGCTCCGGCCCAAGTGTGAGCAGACCGGAGCGGGGTCCTCAGGCTCTCAGAGAGGAGACACACAGTGTGTGTGTCCAGCAGCAGTTGAAGTGAGAGAGAGAATGAGCATGAAAATCAGACAGCTTATATACTCAGCTCAGACAATACATCAAAGACATTCACAGCAGTCGATCTGGGCATTTGCATATGAGAGGCACAGACAGAACAGGATGCATGAACACAATTCATGAGTGGGACATTAACATCACAGCAGTGAAACCATGCATGAATGGCAGATTACTTCACAGCATGCAGCGAAAAAACCAGAAGAGCGAGCTGTCTGTCCCTGTTTGTTGTGGGGGTTGTACCAACCCGCCACACCATACCTCTATACTGGTTTGAGTTATGGTGGTAGAAACTCTGATCCTCTGGTTACTCCTGTTAATCACTCTGACTAGAAAACTGATATGACATGAAATCAGTCTATGATGAAAACTAATCAGCAAGACTCAATGATTGTTTTGTCTCTTCTAATTCATGCCTATTGTTTTTTTAATCATGTAATTAAGCAATATTATACCAGAGGGAGTATATTATCAATGCATATAGTAATTGTGGGTGTGATACGGCTAATGCCTGGCACATTAGACAAGAGTTCTGCAAGCACTATTTATTAAATGACAGCAATACTGGACAAAATATATTGATTTGTTTGTTTAACTAGTTTTTTTGCACAGCTGAGAAAAAATAGTCCCTTCTACATCTAGCCAGTATCTGTTGCTAAACATCTCAATCAGAATGAAGAAGTTTACACACATGTAAACAATTAAATATTAAGTGCACAAGTCATTGTTTCTTAATACATACCAGTCAGCTATTGAGTTGGTACCGCAAAATGTCCTGATCAAAATGTGGCCAATGCCGGTCACTAGTTAGCATGCTAGGGGTTTGGCTTTGGTACACTTCACTCACTTTTTCTTGGCATTTTCAGATGAAATAAAGATTCTATCACCACAAAGCTATTGTGGTTTGTTAATCAAGACAATAAATCCAACTTTAACATTGCCAGTTTTTCTTTTAAACAGACGTGTAATAGCGCAATGATGTTTATACAAGGGCAGACTTTGTAAACTGAATAAAGCTTTTTTTCACAAGGGTAGGACTTCTGAGTCACGGATGTATAATTTCTTGTCAAACAGCGCCTCACTGTGGAAATTAAGGTATCCAACACAGTATTGCATTTCTCAAGTCTAAAGAGTTGACAGTAAATTACTTTTAGTAATTTATGGTTACTAGAACACCTTTGAAGCGGAGCGATACATATCCAGTGAAATGTTAAAGCGCAATTATCGTGGCTTATAGTAACTCCCAGAATCCCTATTGTCCAATCAAATTGCTTGGTTGGAACTAACTGTTGTATAATCAGTGATCAAGTGTGATTCTATGATTTCTAACAGAAGGGAACTGTCATGTCCGCTGCATAACCACGCAACGAACAAATGAATTAGTTCCAGCCCAACGTGCAGTAATGTAATGTGTTTTTTAACAGAAGGGAAAATATACAAAATGTCCATATAACAGTCACTGACAGAAGATGAGACAACTGGCTACAAGCTTCATTGGTGGGGAAGAAAAGCCAAGTGCGCTCCAAACTGAACAGGAGCAGAGAGAAAGGCAAAAATAAAAGGACATACAGTACATACGCGTTGGAGCAGAAAGGCTCTGGGGTAACAACACGGTTCAGTCCAGGGGAAAAAGCCAACAGTCCATGAGCCAGGAAGTCCAGAGTTGACTAAGCTGCCACACTGACTGATCACACTGCCTCCCATAAGTACCTAAATCACTAATAAAGGCAAGTGGACACAGCAGTGTGGCAAGCAAGTGCATGAATGATTGGAATGTGTGTGTGTGTGTGTGTGTGTGTGCGTGTGTGCGTGAGTATGTGTGCGTGCGTGCGTGCGTGCATATGTGTGCATGTGATGATAAGATACAGCCGGTGAATGTCTGGTGAGAGGAGGAGGCGTGGCCGTAGGACTGGTAGAGCGCAGCGCTCAGATAATCTACCAGCTGGAATTAATAAGCAATAATCAAAGACCTACAGCTACAGATCATGGACGGGACTGAAAACAACCCCGAACATGACAGAGCCCCCCCCCCCCCAAGGAGTGGCTACCAGACACCCACCGTACCATCAAAACAGAAAACAAACCCCAAGAGAAAACCTGCCCCACCCCCTCCCCACCCAGAAGGCCAACACAACTAACCAGGGTGGGAGGAGGGGGGGACAGGTCAGGAGGGATTTAATCAAGGGAATAAAACAACACCACCACAATACAACACAAAGAGCACCACACTTCCCAACCCCAAAATCACAATACCCCCCAAACGCCAGAGTCCCAAGGCTCAGGGGGCCGGCCAAAGTCCCAGGGCCAGCAAGCAGCCAGCAGGACAGCATCAGGTGGCCTGCCAGAGAAAGTGGGCCACCTGACACAGAGATCCAGTCCTCCTGGTGGCCTACCCGCACAATTAAGCCATCAGGGCCAACGGGACAGATGGGGCGGTGGCCTACCCACCGGGAGAATCAAAGGTGGGTGGCCGGACCAGAGAAGGAGGACCCCAGCAGCAACTGGTGGCAGGATCCGGTGGACCATAGGGGTGCCCCACAGGAGAAGGAGGAACACCCGGCAGGCCTCCAGAAGAAGAGACCCCGGTGTCCCCAAATGGATTAGCAGCACCCTTGGTGGTCCTGGCGAGGGACTGGAGCTCGGTTGCACCCACAATGGACCCAGGCTGGGCCATGGCTGCACCTGCAGAGGTCCCAGCCTGGGACAATGTAGCACCAGCGGTGGCCCTTTCCCGGGTCCTCATTGCTCCCGCAGTGAGCCCCAACTGGGCCTTTGTTACACCCACAGTGGACCCCGACTGAGCAATGGTTGCACCCACAGTGGAGTCCAGCTGGACTCCTGCTGCACCTGCAGTGGACCCTGACTGGGCCATGGTTGCACCCAACGGCGCCCTTACCGTGGGCCAGCCAACGCTCACAAGCACCTGAGCCAGGAGGCGATCAGCCACGGGCACCCTGAGCTGGAGCCGAGCATCCATGATGACCACCTCAGCAGGGACAGCAGCAGCCACAATGACCTCCAGTGGTGAGCCTGGATCCTCAGTCTTGTCCGGCGACGTGGACCTCTCTCCAGCGACCCTAGAACAGGACTCAGACACAGAGGAGGAAGGGTCAGGGTCGCCGGCCGGAGCAGAGTCCAGCTAGGCGAGCTCAGGTGCAGCATACAGCTGCAGCTGGTCCTCACCTAGAGCTAGGCAAAAATGCTCTACTACGGACAGAAGAAAGACAAAAGAGAGCACTTACCTTAGCTCGAGCTCTACCGCCGTCCAGGACTCCGACTATCCGGGCGACATTTCCACGGGCTCGGCCTCCTGGAGGTGCAGCTTGAGCGCTGACTCTGCTGTGGCAGCCTCCGCAGCAGGCGTGATGGTCTCTGCAGTCATCGTCATCTCAGCCGTCGTGACCCACGCTGGTGACTCCTCCAGCGTGGCGGCTGGGATCTGGCTCACCATTGCTGTGGGGGAAGAATCCTCCCGGACCTCTGGCTCCTCCCAGTCCTGGCTGTCCAGCTCCAGAGCCGGTGTATATTCAGGGGAGAAGGGAGAGAGCATGGAAAAGGCTGGTGAGTAGTTCATGGCTGCAGCAGGTAAAGAGGTCTCTGGGGACTGCACACCCAGAGACTCTCTACCAGGGATCAGGCAAGAATTTTCAACAATTTTAGGAACAAATGAAGAGATTACTTGCCTGTTCTCCTGGTCAATGATGTTTCCTGCTGCAGCTGGCGAGGTAACATCGCTCTCCGTAGTTGTGACGGCCCTGGGCTCCTTCATTGGCTGCAGAGAAGGTTCAGGTTCAGGTTACTTTATTTGTACCCGTAGGTAGATTTGTTTTGCAGTCTGGTGACATCCATATTTACAAGCCACTAATTACATTCAACATAGACGCAAACACAGGCACACATGAAGCTGACTATAAACATGATAAAAATACTCAAGGCTCCATCAAACAGGGTATAAAAAGACAAAGAGATGAGGGAGAAACCAGAGGTAAGAGAGAGGGGTCATATTAAAGTTAAAAGTTAAAAACTAATCAGAGGTTAAAAAACTCAAAGGTCTAAAACCCAATAAAATATTTAGAACCCAAGTGACATCATACAAAATAAGTAAATATAAAATATGTACAATATATTTTTATAGCTTGTTCAACTCTTTGACAGCAGCAGGGACAAAGCTGTTTTTGTGGCGCTGGGTTTTACTTTTTGGGACAGCAAACCTCCTTCTGGAGGGAAGAAGCTGAAAGTTGCAGTGCAAAGGGTGGGAGTCATCATTTAAAATGGAGGCAGCCATCCTCTGTACTTGTCTGGTGTACAGGGATGTCAGGCTCAGCTGTGACTCACCAAGCAAACGACTGGACCATCTAACTACCTGATCCAAGGATTTCCTCTGTTTCAGTTTTATCTGACCAAACCATGACACTGAAGAAAAGGATAAAACAGATTCAATAAAAGCCCGATAAAACATTGTCATTATGGTTCGGTCAATTTGGAAGCGTGCAAGTTTCCTCAAACAATGCAAATTTTGCTGACCGTTTTTGCACACCCTTTCACAGTTCACTTCAAAGTTTAAATTACTATCAATAATCGTCCCAAGATATTTGTACGATTGTACACATTCAGTGATCTGGCCTTTTAGTATGGTGACTTTGTGCCTGGGAGTTTTCCTCCTAAAGTCAATAATCATATCTTTCGTTTTTGTTGTATTCAGCTGCAGGTAGGAATTCTCACACCAGTGAACAAAATCATCAACTACTGGGCTGTGACCACTCTCACCATCCTGGAAGAGACTGACAATGACTGAGTCATCAGCATACTTTATAATGTGTCTGTTGTCATGTCTGCTCCGACACATGTTTGTGTACAGGATGAAGAGTAATGGTGACAACACACACCCCTGAGGAGAGCCAGTAGAAGAGCACTTTAGGTCAGACAATGTACCATTGACCCTTACTCTCTGCGTCCTGTTGGTTAAGAAATCCAGAATCCAACCCACCAGATTATTGCTCAAATCAAATTGTTGCAGGAGCCTTTCAACTAAAATATGAGGTTGGATTGTATTAAAGGCAGAAGAAAAGTCCACAAATAAAAGCCTGGTGTGTGTCCCATTAAAATCCAGATGTTTAAAAAGCATGTTAAACAGAGTGACAGTGGCACCCTCCACACCTCTGTGAGGCCTATAGGCAAACTGCAGAGGATCCAATGCATGTTCAGTCTGCCTTAGGACCTCACATCTGACCAGTTTTTCAAAAATTTTCATTAAAATTGAAGTCAAAGCAACTGGTCTAAAGTCGTTCACCATTTTAGGACAGCTGGATTTTGGAACGGGAACAACCACGGCATCTTTCCAGATCTTAGGCACATGTTGTGTCTGTAAGGACTTATTGAAAATGTAATGAGATATAGGACTCAGTTCATGTGCACAGGACTTTACCAAGCGCCCACATATATTATCAGGGCCCTGACTTTTGTTCACTTTTACAGCGCAGAACTCCCTTTTAATATCCTGCACCTCAATACTAAAGTGCTGATTGTCTTTGAGTTTCTGTTTCAAATCTTGGATTTCTGTGCTGAAATCAAAGGAGTCAAAACGACCATAAAAACAATTAAGAGCATTAGCCAGCTCTGTGTCTGAATTAAAACCATCTAAAAACACACGATTACTGCGCTCTGTGCTCTGAAGGCCTGCAATAGTTTTCATACTGGCCCAGGCCGAACCAAGTTTATTTGCTGCCATCTTGCTTTCCAACTCTGATTTATAATTCTGTTTTGCTCTTAAAATTTCGGACTTCAGCTCCTTAGTGGCAACCTGTAGCTCAGAAACAGACCCCTGTTTAAAGGCAAGTGCTTTCCTCTGTAAGCAGGATTTAACTGATTTAGTAACCCATGGTTTGTTGTTGGGATATATTTTGACACGTTTACGTGGAACAATCTTATTTTGACAGTAAGCCATGTATGAGCATGTGAGCTCAGCCAGAGAGTCCAAATCATCCCCGCAGGCCATTATGAACATCTCCCAGTCTATACAGTCAAAGCATTCCTGGAGGCTGTGCTCTGAATCTTCTGTCCACACATCAATGTCTCTCATCTCCACCTTGCCTCTTCTGAGAGCAGTTTTATATGTGGGCAGCAAATGTACACAGTTGTGATCTAAGGATCCTAAAGGAGGAAGGGGGAGTGATTTATAGGCCCTCTCTATGGATCCATAGCACAGGTCCAATGTCTTTTTTTGCCTGGTTGGGCAGGAGACATACTGATGAAAGTTTTTAAGTGAAGCCCCCAAAACTGGCACCGAAAGGGACGGATAAGGGGAGTAACCTGACCCCCACACCTTGGTGGAGGTAAAAATGGAGGATGAGATGGCTGCAGGTCTCTTCTCCTCAGAACGGCAATCAATCTCTGCTGGCCCCACCCGTTTGTGTTTCTTCTTGTTCCCTAGCAACGGAGCGAGACTGGGCTCAGGAGACGGAGGCAATCTGGGTGCTGACAGCTGGTGGAGGAAAAAGCTGAAGACCAGGAACGCCTCTTGTTCAGCGTGCATCCGGGCTTCTCCGGGCGCTTCTTCTCCACTCTGCCATTCTCCCGCTGCAGCACAGCGATCAGGGCAATTCTCTCCCTCCTCTCAGCGTGCATCATCAGCTCAGGGCAGCCACGAACTACAGCGTCTGCCAGGCCCACATACCACAGAATGTCATCTGTAGAGCGGTAATAAATGCTCAACCTGTCTATTTCCATCAGGGCTTGGCAGCATTTCCACCCCAGACACATTGGATAGCTTCTGCTACCTGGTAAGTCCATCCTGAATACAACTCCTGAAAGGGAAAAACACAAAGGGAATGGTGAAGAAAAAACATTGCACATTACTTTACTGCTTGGGCTCTTTGTGGTGATAGTTTAAGCATGCTTCATGCTACATTTCACTCTAGTCTGCTGTGGTCCGCGTACGCTTTGGATGAGCCCGGCACACACGTGGTGCTGCTCATGCTCACTTTTTTTCCATCTACCCAGGCCAAGCGGTTGACACATGCGCACAACCATCATTTGTAGTTTCACTCCCGCCCGATTGGTAGCGCCAAGGCGCTGACGTGCCACGATTTTCACCAACGAAGAAACGGCGGACTTCTTCACAAAAAAGTTTCTCTTTAAATAGAGTCCGTTTCTGCTGTTTGACTTCCCGGTCTTCACTCCTTTTCACAAAGATGCTGCTTCCACTGTGAAAGAAAGTATGTATGTATGATTCATGTATGTTTTTATTCTTGTTTTCTGCCTGCTCGCTGTCTTCTTTGTCTACTGATGTATACTGTGCCAACATCGCCACCTCGTGAATAGGAGGTTCAGTCTTGCGCATGCGCTTTTCAACACGTTCAGGTCGTGGACACACGGCGCGGTCACAAAATTTGGGCTGCAAGCGGTCGTCTGCAGTTGAGCACTGCGGACACTAGTGGAGTGGAGACGATGATGTAAATTTCGTCATATGTGGTTTCCGGTTACGCGTACACGGACAGCAGAGGTGTAGCATGAAGCAGGCTTTACTGTCATGTCTACTGCGTAACCGCGCAATGAACAAATAAATTAGTTACAGCCCAACGTGCAGTAATGTAATGTATTTATTAACAGAAGGGAAAATAAACAAAATGTCCATATAGCAGTCACTGAAAGAAGATGAGACAACCGGCTACAAGCTTCGTTGGCGGGGAAGAAAGGCCAAGCGCGCTCCAAACTGAACTGGAGTGGAGAGAAAGGCAAAAATAAAAGGACATACATACTCGTTGGAGCGGAAAGGCTCTGGGGTAACAACACGGTTCAGTCCAGGGGAAAAAGCCAACAGTCCATGAGTCAGGAAGTCCAGAGTTGACTAAGCTGCCACACTGACTGATCACACTGCCTCCCATAAGTACCTAAATCACTAATAAAGGCAAGTGGACACAGCAGTGTGGCAAGCAAGTGCATGAATGATTGGAATGAGTGTGTGTGTGTGTGTGTGTGTGCATGCGTGAGTATGTGTGTGTGCGTGCGTGCGTATGTGTGCATGTGATGATAAGATACAGCCGGTGAATGTCTGGTGAGAGGAGGAGGCATGGCCGTGGGACTGGTAGAGAGCAGCGCTCAAGTAATCTACCAGCTGGAATTAATAAGCAATAATCAAAGACCTACAGCTACAGATCATGGACGGGGCTGAAAACAACCCCAAACATGACAGGAACATTTAGTTCAATGTTTGGAATCAGAAACTTCCATGGAACCACAAATCATATTTGAGCCTAAAAATTAAAACAGTTGAAGTATGACAGTAAACTGGAATGGCAACATTAATGTCAGGAGAGAGTTTTTAGTTTTAATTATTTAGTGTGTCTGTTAAATTTGCATTTTTTTATTTTTTTTATTTTTAAATTTGTGATGTATCTACTTCATGTAAGTATGTGGTCTTTTCCCCTTTTTGGTGTGGATTTTTTTTAATAATTCTGTCATGATTTTTCCACTGATTTGATTTCATATTAGCTTTTTGGTCAATTTCTGTGGCATTTCTTGTATTTTTCTTGTTTTTGTTTCAGATTTCTGACTTTGTTCTCAAAATTTTCCCAATTTCATATAAATTAGCAGTTTTTTTGTAAATTGGATTTCGAGTTGAGCTGATAAATGTGTCCATCTACACTGATTTGAACAGCTTAACCACAGAAATGCTGAAATGTTTTCATCTGTCATCCTGATTTTAGCTGAAAACAATCAAAACTGTTGAAATGTTGGATGGGACTTTGTGATTCTTCCTAATAAAGTTGGATTCATTAAACTAGTTCAGTTCAAAGACTCTTTTATAAAGGACAGCTGTAGTTAAAGTTTGTTTTTGGACCCTCAAGTCACCAGATTTAGTTCAACAGGTGGAGCTCAAAGTCACAAACGTAGAAAATATCAAAATATTACAAACCTGCAGGGATAAAGGTCTCTGAACAACTAGAAACAGCTGAAATATTGATTTAGTTTTGTCAAAATAAAATCGGAATTGAGCCAAAACAGGAGAATGGATCAGATTTTGGTCGATGTTTTGTCATTTGATTGCTTTGGTCACAACCAGAAATAAGAGCCAGAAGTTATGAAAAAAAAAACACGGTGGCTTTAAAATTTTTACTGAGTTAATTTATCAGAAAGCAGCAGCTACATGGGATTCTTGGTTGAACTGAAGGTCTGAATCTGTGTCATCTTCCGGGTCTCAGTGTTGTGTTAGCTGTGACCTCCAAATTTGGCATTGCAGTTACTTTATTGGAAAATGGCAGGCCATGTCACTTTTTCACACTGCAAATTCATCCCAAGGGCCCATGTGGATCCTCTGGCGGGCCGGTTTTGGCCCGTAGGTCACGTGTCTAACACCCCTGAACTATGCTGTCAATATTAGTTCTTTCTCCCAACCAAACACCCAAGAATTTTAATGAATTCAGCCTCCCAGTATTGGTGCTGAGTATAGACGATTTCTTCAGCTTCAGCGTTTCCAGGTGATCTCTGAAATGTGGCATACTGGTTCTCTGTCCACAGCTCCACCCTTACAGACTTTGTGGGTTGATTTAGTTTAAGTTTCCTAGTTGCTTTAAGGAAGGTTAGTAGAGCCTTTGCAGACTCAAACACGACAGATGACAACAGCTCAGGTCTAGAAGAGTTCAGGGTCTGAGGCTTTAGACCAGGAGTGAGTCAGTCCATCCATCTTCTACCAATTAATCCTTTTCGGGTTGTGGGGGCCTGTATCCTATCCCAGAATCTTTCGGCGAGAGGCAGGGTATGCCCTGGACACATCGCTTGTCCATCGCAGGACCAACACAGAGAGACAGACAACCATTCACTCTCACATTCATACCTAAGGACAATTTAGAATCCCCAGTTGATGCCAGTTAACCTAACCTGCATGTCTTTGGCCTGTGGGAGGAAACCAGAGTACACCCATGCAGACACGGGGAGAACATGCAAACTCCAAAGAGAAGGGTCACCGATAGTCAGGGGGTGGGATCGAACCCACGATGGGTCTGGGGTGGAATCGATCCTGTGACCTTCTGTGCTGCCACAGTGCTAACCACTGTTCCACCGAGCTGCACAACCAGGAGTCATCAGCTACATTTGTCCAAGGGCCAGAAATTTTCTCAAAAGACACTGTGAGGGCCAGATGTTCTCATAGAATAGAATTAATATTGTATCCTCAGTAATATATTATTATTTGATTTATTAATTTTCCTTCTAAATGTATGTAAAGAAAAGAAAAAGAAAATGTATGTAAAGCAAATGTATGTAAAGTAAAGAAAAAGCTTAAACATAAATTTGCCGATAAGCCATGGTTAACCAAAGGATTACAAAAGGTGTGTAAAAAGAAAAATTTATTATATAAAGCTTTCCTAAAGAAAAGGACAAAAGAAGCAGAGCAGCGGTATAAAACATACAAAAATAAGTTAACATATATAATAAGATGTAGTAAGAGAGACTATTACAGTAAAGAACTGGAGAAAAACAGAGACAATATTAAAAATACATGGACAATACTTAACAATATTCTTGGAAATAAAAACAGAAATACAAGCTACCCAACCGATTTTTCAAAAAATAATAAAACAACTCAGAGTGTGAATGCAGCTTCACCTGCAGATGAATTTAATAACTTTTTTGTTAACATTGGTCCTAATTTGGCTCGAGAAATACCCATTACGACGCCTACAGGTGATACAATAAGCAAAAACACTGTTATAAAAGACTCCATTTTCATAAAGAACACAGACGACAGAGAGGTCATTGAAATTGTTAAATCGTTTAAAAGTAAAACATCTACGGACTGTGATGGTATTGACATGCTCTTAGTCAAAACTATTATTGAATGCTTAGTGAAACCACTGACGTATATCTGTAACCTGTCTCTCCAAACAGGTATATTTCCCAATGCAATGAAAATAGCTAAAGTAATTCCGATATACAAGACGGGTGGCAGAGGGGAATTCTCAAACTATAGACCAATTTCACTATTGCTGCAATTTTCCAAGATACTTGAAAAAATATTCTATGAGAGAATTGACAACTTCGTACAGAAGAATAATTTATTGTGTGAGCAGCAATATGGGTTCAGGCACAAGAGGACAACTGCATTTGCTCTAATGGAATTTATAGAAAAAATATCAACTGCTGTGGCGGTAAAGATTTATAAGCAGCGAGCTGAGGGTTTTAAGTAGGTTTATTAAATCATACCGCCATCATAGGAACTCGCTCCAGCCCTTGTGCATGCAAGCTGGAGCGGGTCCTCAGGCTCTCAGCAGCAGTAGTCAGAAGCAGTTGTAAGAGTGAGAGGGTGAGCATGCAGTAAGCTTATATACCCAGTTACAGACAATACATGAAAGGCATGGGACATTTGCATCACAGTAAGAGCAGGAAGCTTGAACACAATGCATGAATGGCACATTAACATCACAGTACTGAGCAGGAAAGAGCCAGACGAAGCGAGGCTGCCTGTTGACATTAATACACACATTTCACTGTTATGTTAATTGCTCTAGCCGAGCGCTCTGTTTGTCCCAGTCTGTTGTGGGGGTGCCCCACACATTCCCCCCCAGAGGGCTCAGCAGGCAGCTGAGGCCTCGATAGTCCGGCTTTGGCAGCGAGCAGGGAAAGCTCTGTGCAGGCGGAGGTGGGGGGGGGGGGTAGCAAGTGCCGGCCCGGGACGGCGAAATTGTCTGGGCCGCGCAAAAATTGCCTGTGGATCCGCGATGTTGAGGGGTTGTCCCGTTGAACGTGCGGAGGTCCACAGCGGCTGTAAGAAGAAAAATTAGTCACTGACTCCTCTCACGGTTAAGTCCTGCGAGGATTAACAGCGGCCATGAAGAAAAACAGGAGCGGCGAGGCTGCGTAGAGGCTGTAAGAAAAAAAACAAAAGCAGAGGGACTTGGCGTGTTGACTTTAGGTGAGGGCGCAACCCTAAAGCCCTCGGGGACTGCAGACTGCTGAATTCCCTTTGTGCGCCGTGGCTAAGACCATTAGAAAATCCTGTGAGCGAGCTGCGTGCGTGCCTCAGGTGTGCGAGCAGCCCTGGAGGTTCTGTGTGGAGCGGCAAAGGACGATGGCGGTCTGTGGAGCCGTTATTGTCCCATGCATGGTGCGCCGTCCTTGTAACCCCCCGGTGTGTGTGCAGGGGTTCCGTGCGTGGGTGGGCCCGCTGGAGAGGCGAGTCAGGGTCAGGGAGCTTGCTGGAGATCAACGTAGTCGGCGCCGATAATCATCCCTGTTCAGTGTGTTGCTGTAGATTGGTCATGGTGCGTTCAGGTCCACGCGCTGCGTTCTCCGTCGGCCCTGGAGGTCGCCGTCGTGGAGAGAGGACGAGGTGCGTGCGCTCTCGTGTTGGAGGAGCTGTGAGAGCGGCCGGTCCCAGCATGGATGTGCAGATCTCAGGCGTGCAGATCTCACCATGAAGCTTTCTGCAGCTTTCCCGGTCGTGGGTGATCTCCAGAGAGTTTTGCCTGGTGGTGGCTCTGCGTCGAGGTCTCCCTGTAGCAGAAGGGAGAGCAGATCATTTGCGCCAGGCTGCTGCGTTTGCTTGTCGTCGGAGAATCACCGCTGGGTGCTGCGTTCGTTGTCGTCGGGTCACCAGCATGGCTGTCCAGACCAGAAAGTTGCGTTGCACAAAGCGTGTGCATTCTCGGGGTCACCAATGTGGCAGTAAGGAATAATAAGCAGCGAGCTGAGGGTTTTAAGTAGGTTTATTAAATCATACTGCCATCATGGGAACTCGCTCCAGCCCTTGTGCAGGCAGGCTGGAGCGGGTCCTCAGGCTCTCAGCAGCAGTAGTCAGAAGCAGTTGTAAGAGTGAGAGGGTGAGCATGAATTTCAGTAAGCTTATATACCCAGTTACAGACAATACATGAAAGGCATGGGACATTTGCATCACAGTAAGAGCAGGAAGCTTGAACACAATGCATGAATGGCACATTAACATCACAGTACTGAGCAGGAAAGAGCCAGACGAAGCGAGGCTGCCTGTTGACATTAATACACACATTTCACTGTTATGTTAATTGCTCTAGCCGAGCGCTCTGTTTGTCCCAGTCTGTTGTGGGGGTTATCCACAACTGCCATTGAAAATAAAGAGTATTCAGTTGGGGTATTCCTGGATCTTAAAAAAGCATTTGATACAGTGGATCATAATTTATTATTAAAGAAACTACAAAATTGTGGTATTAGAGGGATAGCACTGTCCTGGTTATGTAGTTACTTAAAGAATAGATATCAGTATGTATGTGTTGGTAACAAAAACTCAGTTACTGAAGGTTACTTGTGGAGTCCCACAGGATTCAGTTTTGGGGCTATTGTTATTCAATATGTGTATAAATGATATATGTAAAGTTTCAGAAAAAATGGACTTAATATTGTTTGCCGATGACACTAATCTATTATGCAGTGGAAGCAATTTGGAACAACTTTTGGATACACTCGGAAAGGAATTAGGAAAGCTTAAACTGTGGTTTGATTCAAACAAATTAACGCTCAATTTAAGTAAGACAAAATTTATAGTTTTTAACAACCATCACAACAACTTAGTATCTAAACTCAGTGTAAAAGGTGTAGAGATTGAAAGGGTATCTGAAACAAAATTTCTTGGAGTAATAATTGATAATAAACTGTGTTGGAAGTCACATATTAATTATATTAAAGGTAAAATATCCAAATCAATTGCAATACTACACAGAGCGAAATATTTGCTGAATCAACCCACACTATATACCTTGTATCATTCATTAATACTCCCATACAGTGGGGCAAAAAAGTATTTAGTCAGCCACCAATTGTGCAAGTTCTCCCACTTAAAAAATGAGCGAGGTCTCTAATTTTCATTATAGGTATACCTCAACTGTGAGAGACAAAATGAGAAAAAAAAATCCAGAAAATCACATTGAAGGATTTTTTAATGAATTAATTGGTAAATTCCTCACTAAAATAAGTATTTGGTCACCTACAAACAAGCAAAATTTCTGGCTCTCACAGACCTATAACTTCTTCTTTGAGAGGCTCCTCTGTCCTCCACTCGTTACCTGTATTAATGGCACCTGTTTGAACTCGTTATCACTATAAAAGACACCTGTCCACAACCTCAAACAGTCAGACTCCAAACTCCACTATGGCCAAGACCAAAGAGCTGTTAAAGGACACCAGAAACAAAATTGTAGACCTGCACCAGGCTGGGAAGACTGAATCTGCAATAGGTAAGCAGCTTGGTGTGAAGAAATCAACTGTGGGAGCAATTATTAGAAAATGGAGGACACACAAGACCACTGATAATCTCCCTCGATCTGGGGCTCCACACAAGAGCTCACCCCGTGGGGTCAAAATGATCACGAGAATGGTGAGCAAAAATCCCAGAACCACACGGGGGACCTAGTGAATGACCTGCAGAGAGCTGGGACCAAAGTAACAAAGGCTACATCAGTAACACACTACGCCGCCAGGAACTCAAATCCTGCAGTGCCAGACGTGTCCCCCTGCTTAAGCCAGTACATGTCCAGGCCCGTCTGTAGTTTGCTAGAGAGCATTTGGATGATCCAGAAGAGGATTGGGAGAATGTCATATGGTCAGATGAAACCAAAATAGAACTTTTTGATGAAAGCTCAACTTGTCGTGTTTGGAGGAGAAAGAACACCATACCTACTGTGAAGCATGGGGGTGGAAACATCATACTTTGGGGCTGTTTTTCTGCAAAGGGACCAGGACAACTGATCCGTGTAAAGGAAAGAATGAACGGGGCCATGTATTGTGAGATTTTGAGTGAAAACCTCCTTCCATCAGCAAGGGCATTGAAGATGAAACGTGGCTGGGTCTTTCAGCATGACAATGATCCCAAACACACCGCCCGGGCAAAGAAGGAGTGGCTTCGTAAGAAGCATTTCAAGGTCCTGGAGTGGCCTAGCCAGTCTCCAGATCTCAACCGCATAGAAAATCTTTGGAGGGAGTTGAAAGTCCGTGTTGCCCAGCGACAGCCCTAAAACATCACTGCTCTAGAGGAGATCTGCATGGAGGAATGGGCCAAAATACCAGCAACAGTGTGTGAAAACCTTGTGAAAACTTACAGAAAACGTTTGACCTCTGTCATTGCCAACAAAGGGTATATAACAAAGTATTGAGATGAACTTTTGGGATTGACCAAATACTTATTTTACCAAGGAATTTACCAATTAATTCATTAAAAATCCTTCAATGTGATTTTCTGGATTTTTTTTTCTCATTTTGTCTCTCATGGTTGAGGTATACCTATGATTGTAGAGGAGCTGGGCAATGAAGAGGCGATTTGGTTTATAAACAAAGTTTTAATGTTCAGCTCTTCTATCAAGTCTCATCTGGTGCAGAGAGCGGCAGAAGGGGAAAGAGACAGAATCTCGCCGACTCGCTGGTTATATACAAGCACACAACAAAAGACATGCATAACAAAGGCTGACATCCCTCATTATCTTAATCCCCCCATTGTCTTGGTATTTCCTCTCCTCATCTTGGGAGGTGATGGTAATCCTTCTCCTCGCCTTGGGGGGTGAGGGTGGCTCGTCCGGTTTCCCCCGCCACGTCCGGGAACGTCTTTGTTCTTCACTCGGCGGGTGAGATTCCTTTGTCCTTTCAGAGGTGTGAAGTTCCTTACATATGTAATCCCAAACATTTCCACTTGCTCTAACATATGTAGTTATGGAATATATGGTTAATATAGACCACAGGCCCCCCAAACAACTAAGAAAGGACAACAGAAAGGTTCACAGTCTAGGATAGTTATTATGACATACTACGTGTTACAGCTGTTGCCACGGAAGAAACTTTCTAGCAGCCATGCTCCTAAGAGAGTTCAGTGGTAAACATAGTAACATAGTAAAATCACAAGTCAGTCCTAAACTGTTGCAGCACAATTAGTGAATAATTGTGGAGTGGTTGGTGTCAGTCCCTGTGCTGTCTGGGTTTAATTCTTCTCCCATAACTGCTGTAGGTTGGTTTAGGCGTCCTGCTGGAACCTTCTTGTGAGGAATCTGCAGTGTGGGAAGGAGAGAGGTTATTTGTTCCCTGTCTGGGGGCTGGGTCTTTTCTCTTGGGGGGTCTACCTCGTCGAGGTGCTCTCGCCAGCTGTGCAGGTTCGTCTTTCAACAAGAAGGCAGGTTTAAGTCTGTCAATGCTGACTGTTTCTTTTCTATCCCCATAATCAAGCACAAAGTGTTTGTCACCATGTTCCAGCACTCTGAATGGCCCATCGAATGCTGGGCGTAAAGTTGGTTTTAGAGCTTCATGCTTAACAAAAACAAACTCAGCGTTTTTTGAAGTTTGAGGGACAAAAACCCGTGGGAAGGAGTGATGAGCTGGACTGGGGAGAGAGTTCGGTCCGTTGCTGCCTAAAAACCTTGGGACTGGAAGGCGCCCTGGTTCTGGGTTTTCTGGCAGAAATTCACCTGGGAGCCTGAGAGGTTGAGCAAAAACTAATTCTGCGGGAGAGGCGTCTAGATCCTCTTTAGGTGCAGCACGCAACCCCAATAAAACCCAGGGAAGTTTATTTACCCAATTTGTGTCCGTTAGTGAGGCTCTGAGGGCAGCCTTTAGAGACCTGTGAAAATGCTCGCATAACCCATTAGCCTGAGGGTGATAAGCGGTGGTGCGATAAATTGTTGCCCCTAAGCTGTTGGACATGGCTGACCAGAGCTCTGAGACAAATTGAGGCCCCCTGTCGGACGTGATGTCCGATGGGACGCCGAAACGCGCCACCCAGTTTGTCAAAAAAACGCGAGCGACTTCCTCCGCTGTGGTTGCCGCTAGAGGGACTGCCTCTGGCCAGCGTGTGGTGCAGTCTATCATTGTTAACAGGTGTGTGAAACCTTGGGAGGAAGGTAGTGGCCCCACAAGATCGACATGAATGTGGTCGAACCTTCTAGCAGGGATTGGAAAAGGCTCCAGAGGGGCTTTTGTGTGTCTGTGTATTTTGGCGCGTTGACAAGAAATGCAAGTTTTTGCCCATTCTTTTACGTTTTTGCGCAGGCCTGGCCACACAAACTTTTCGGCGACCATTTTAACCGAGGCGCGCACAGCTGGGTGCGCGAGGGAGTGAATTGCGTCAAAAATGCGGCGGCGCCATGTAGCTGGCACTAACGGGCGAGGTCGGCCGGTTGAAACATCGCATATTAGGGGGGGCACGCCGTCGCGTAAACCCTTTTTCTCCAGCCTTAACCCTGTTGGTCCAGACAGGAGTGCGCGCACGTCCGCGTCACTGTTTTGCTCCTCTGCCATGGCTGCATAATCTATCCCTTCATGGATAGGTGCTGCGTATGTGTCTGAGTTAGTGAAGAGTTCTGCTGCTGAGGCAGTGTAATCTGTCTCCCCGCGCTCTGGTGGTGCCACAGCGCGAGAGAGACAGTTCGCTACTACGTTAAGTTTGCCTGCCACGTGTTGAATGTCTGTGGTGAACTCTGAAATCGCAGCTAGCTGTCTTTGTTGCCTGCCTGACCATGGTTCTGAAATTTTAGCCATAGCAAAGGTGAGCGGTTTATGGTCTACAAAAGCCGTGAAACTCCGCCCTTCTAACCAGAACTGGAAGTGGCAGATGGATAAATGAAGCGCCAGCAGCTCTCTGTCAAAAGTGCTGTATTTGCGTTCAGTTTGGTTTAGCGATTTGCTAAAGAATGCTAAAGGTTGCCAGACCCCGCTGACAAGTTGTTCTACAACTGCCCCTATAGCTAGGTCTGAAGCATCTGTGGTTAGTGCAATGCGGGCCAAGGGATCTGGATGAACTAACAATGTGGCGTTAGCTAGGGCGTTTTTTACTTCCGCGAAAGCGCGTTCGCGCTCCGGGGTCCATTCGACCGCGTTGGAAGCTTTCTTTTTTTTGAGCGCATCATATAGGGGCTGCATGAGCTGAGCTGCGTGGGGGAGGAAGCGGTTGTAAAAATTAACCATCCCTAAAAATTCCTGTAGCGATTTGACCGTTTGCGGCCGTGGAAAACTTTCTATCGCATGAACTTTGTCTGGAAGTGGCACTGCCCCCTTCGGAGAGACTTTGTGTCCTAAAAAATCAATTTGCGACACGCCGAATTTGCATTTGGCTGGATTGATTATTAGCCCGTGCTCTTCTAGCCTCTGAAAAACCGTAGTGAGGTGCTGCTCGTGTTCTACCTCAGACGAGCTGGCTACCAGCATGTCGTCGAGGTAGACAAAAACAAAAGGGAGGTCGCGTAGGACCGCGTCCATCATTCGTTGGAAAGTTTGAGCAGCGCCTTTGAGGCCGAAAGGCATTCGCAAGAATTCAAAAAGGCCGAAAGGGGTTATTACCGCTGTTTTAGGAACGTCTTCTGCTCGGACTGGGACTTGGTGATAACCGCGGACTAAGTCTATTTTTGAAAAAATGCGCGCACCCGCAAGATGTAGTGAAAAATCTTGAATGTGAGGGATTGGGTAACGGTCATGCGCTGTAGCGTTGTTTAGTCTGCGGTAATCTCCGCACGGTCTCCAAGAACCGTCGGATTTAGGAACCATGTGAAGTGGTGAGGCCCAGGGGCTCTTCGAGCGTCTAACAATGCCCAGTTTTTCAAGAGTTGTAAACTCGTCCCGTGCTATGTTGAGCTTGGCCGCGTCTAAGCGGCGAGCTTTGGCAAAAACGGGAGGTCCCGTTGTGGGAATGAAGTGTTCAACCCCGTGTTTAGCCACAGTGGCTGAGAATTTGGGGGTTGTGAGTGCTGGAAATTGGGTGAGGAGTTGCTCAAACTTACCTCCTGCCGTGGTGACGTTGGCCTGCACAGGTGAATTTTGAATTTATTTATTTGAATGAATTTATTTATTTCGGATAGTACATTACAGGTTAAAAGAAACTGTATAATATAACAGGTTCAGGTTCAGGTTCAGGTTCAGGTTACTTTATTTGTACCCGTAGGTAGATTTGTTTTGCAGTTGGTGACATCCATATTTACAAGCCACAATTACATTCAACATAGACACAAACACAGGCACACATCTTACAAAATAGGTAAATATAAAATATGTACAATATAATTTTTATAGCTTGTTCAACTCTTTGACAGCAGCAGGGACAAAGCTGTTTTTGTAGGTCAAATTAGACAAAGACTCCTACTATACAATTCCACGTGAGTTATCCGAAATGGGTGATGGCTGAAGCCGCAGCTTATATTGCCCACCCATATTCCATCCAAGAATTCAAAGGAGAAAAAAGAGAAAACAGGTGGTGGAGAAACTCGAGCTGAGCATGGAATAGAAGCAAAAGACAGTGCATTAACCAGGCGCCTATTTGCTAGATCCACTAATAACCCATGTGCACACAAAAAATCTGCACCTAATAAGTTAAAACTCACCGCCGCAACAACAAATGTCCATTTGTAACTGCGGCCGTGAATGAGGAGGTGCAGGCTCTTTTTGCCGAACATGTCGATGTTAGAGCCGTTGGCTGCCACTGCTCCGTTGCCCCGGGTGCCCATGGCTCGATCTGCGTGGGAGGGCATGACGAAACTCAGCTGAGCTCCCATGTCGATGAGGAACTGCTTGCCTGTGTGTCCATCCGTCACGTACAACAGCTTGTTTTTCTCGCCGAGAACCGCTGCTGTTAACGGCTCTCGGCTTTGGCGTTTCCCGACATCGTACTTGCAGGGGGGAACGCATTTGCGGGCCTTTTCAGCGAAGCGGTGGTGATAATAACAGACGTCGCCCTGTCTGTTACGTTTTGGCCGCGTCGCTGTCACCGTGGCCTGGGTCTGCTCCGTGGGTCGTGGCTCCTCGTGGCTTGGGGCGTCAGCCTTGAGGTCTGCGGATGCTGCTGTGGGTGTCACCTCCTTGCAGGCGTTGACGAGCCGATGAGCTTCGCTGGCCAGTGTGCGGAAGTCCTGGTGGGTGTCGCACTTCATGCTGGCGAGTGTCCTCCTCATGTGTGGTGGCAGCGTGCTGAGGAAAATGAACTGGAAGAGGAAGTTGTCATTATCCTCTTCCTTGAGCTGCAGCAAATCCTCCATGAGGGCCTTCGGATTGCCCCCTCTGTGGCCGTAGACCGCCAGGATCTTCTCGGCTCTTTCTTCCGCTGATGGGACGTAGTTCGCCACGATGGTCGCTTTGAGTGTCTCGTATTTGTCCCTGGCCGGTGGTCGCCGGATCATGCTCCGCACACACTTCGAAGTGGCGGAGTTGAGTTTGGAGACGATATGATAAAACTTAGTATCGTCAGCCGTGATGCCCGCCAGTATAAATTGGGCTTCAGCCTGCTGAAACCAAGAGGAGGGGTCCTCTTGCCAGAAGTCTGGCAGCTTGACAGCGACGGCGTTCATGCACACCATCACTGCTGTGCCCGCCGGGTGAGAGTGCCTTGCCTCGGCTCTCACGGCGGTGCTGGTGCTCGGTTGAGCCCTCTCAACCTCTTCTGCCGGGGGGAACAGCTGTCCGTCTGCTCCCTCGTCTGCGTGGCTGCTGGCGTCTGCTTGAGCCGCCACGGATGAGTCGCTTGTGGAAGAATGCCTCCGGTCCATACTCGCGTCAAGGTCACCAGTGTAGAGGAGCTGGGCAATGAAGAGGCGATTTGGTTTATAAACAAAGTTTTAATGTTCAGCTCTTCTATCAAGTCTCATCTGGTGCAGAGAGCGGCAGAAGGGGAAAGAGACAGAATCTCGCCGACTCGCTGGTTATATACAAGCACACAACAAAAGACATGCATAACAAAGGCTGACATCCCTCATTATCTTAATCCCCCCATTGTCTTGGTATTTCCTCTCCTCATCTTGGGAGGTGATGGTAATCCTTCTCCTTGCCTTGGGGGGTGAGGGTGGCTCGTCCGGTCCCCCGCCACGTCCGGGAACGTCTTTGTTCTTCACTCGGCGGGTGAGATTCCTTTGTCCTTTCAGAGGTGTGAAGTTCCTTACATATGTAATCCCAAACATTTCCACTTGCTCTAACATATGTAGTTATGGAATATATGGTTAATATAGACCACATGATGAAAATTGGAGACCTCTCTCATCTTTTAAGTGGGAGAACTTGCGCAATTGGTGGCTGACTAAATACTTTTTTGCCCCACTGTACATGACATATTGTACTGAAGTATGGGGAGATACATACAAAACAAACATATATCCAGTCTTTATGCTTCAGAAGAGAGCTATTAGAATAATAAACAAAGCTGCTTACAGGGAACCAACAAACCCACTTTTTCTTAAATTAAAAGCTCTCAAGTTGAAAGATCTGGTTGACTTTAAAACTGCAGTAATAATGTTTAAAGTGAAGAATCTATCACTGCCCGCAAATATCCAAAAGTTGTTCCAAATAAGGGAGAAGCAATATCATTTCAGAGGAACATGTATATTTCAAAAACCTTCAGTGCGAACTACCACCAAGCAACACTGTGTTTCAGTGGAAGGAGTCAGATTATGGAACGATTTTGGACCTGAAATAAAATCATGTACAACACTTGGACAATTTAAACAAAAACTAAAGGAAGAAATACTCCAAACATATATACAAGATGACATGTAAAATCACATAAGGATTGTTATATCCAGTCTGCGTTGTGTTGTAGCCTAGTTTTTTGTCACATTTTGTCTTAGCTTTGTTCTGAATTGTAATCGCCCTTTTTTTGTTTTTCTTTTGAATTCTTGGATGGAATATGGGTGGGCAATATAGGCTGCGGCTTCAGCCATCACCCATTTCGGATAACTTATGTTGAACTGTATAATCAAAGGAGTTATTGTCTAATTTGACCTTGTTGGATTTTCTTTCCCCCTTTGTTATATTATTCTGTTTCTTTTAATCTGTACTTTTAATCTATCCAAAATAAAGATTCATTCATTCATTCATGTTTTTGTTTTTGTTTTTTTGTTTTTTTGCCTTTGTCATTGTTTACAGACTCCTGCACTGCAGCCAGCCACTATGGGGCGATTATGAGCTTTTAGGCTTCATATTTGTGAAGCTGTCAAGCTGTCCATCACTGTCACATGCGGTTTGGTAGTTTGTGGAGAACACTGGCAGGAGAAAGACCTTCTGAATATACAGTATTTCAAGCATTAAAAAATGACACTCTGGATGAGCCTCAAGCAAAAAGTTGATGCAGGAAACCAGGGCCAGCTCTGATCATTTTTATGCCCTATGTGGGATTAGCCAGCCCCCTGTCACGCATGCACACACACACACGTGTCACTTTCAGGGCCTCACAATAAAGTTAAGAACTTTGATCTACACAAAACACAGTCACAACATGAAGCAGTTGCATCTTTAAACTGCTAAATGACCTTAACATGCATGTTCACGTTTCAGAGTTTACAATGGCATAACTCCCGCTGCTGCATCTTTAACTATACCAACAGAGACCCGGCAGCTGATTACAAGATTTTAGCTCTATGCAACCTGAGCCAACAGACAAAGACAAAAAAAAAATAATTTTATACAGCCACCACCACAATAAATTTTACCCTACCTTTTCTGTTTTGTCAGCTAATCCAGAAGACTGTTGATAGTGCCAACTTGATACTTCCCTGTAGGCTCACTTCAGAAACGATGACGTGACGTCAGTCTGCATTTGAAGTCTTTTCAGTTTACATATTTTACCTTATATGCTTTTACAGTTAGACAACAACTTACACCATTATTTACCTATGTGGAAGGTTAACTTTTAAATTGAGAAACATATGTGTAACTCCTGGCAAAATTCGGTGGGGTTAAAAATATTATTTTTCCAAAGTCCCACATGCAGAAGTAGAGAGGGTGTGACTTTACTCATGGGACGTAAGGTTGCACTGTGTGGCGGTTTGGGATAACCCCCACAACAGACTGGGACAGACACAGCGCTTGGCTAGAGCAATTAACAGAACAGTGAAATGTGTGTATTAATGTCTACAGGCAGCTCCGCTCCTTCTGGCTTTTTCCGGCCCAGTACTGTGATGTTAATGTGCCATTCATGCATTGCGTTCATGCTTCCTGCTCTTACTGTGTCTCTCAAATGCAAATGCCCATACCAACTGCTGTGAATGCCCTTTTATGTATTGTTTGTAACTGGGTATATAAGCTGACTGAAATCCATGCTCATCCTCTCATTCCTTCAACTGCTGCTGACACACACCATTCTGTGTCCCCTTTGCAGAGAGCCACGGGGCTCGCTCCTGCGCGTGCTCACAGCGCAGGGGCGAGTTTCGCCGTGCCACTCGGGGTCCCTTTATTTTATCATCCGCCTCATTGGTGACCCCGACGCTGAAAAAACACGCTGCCGGCGAACGCAGCACCCGGCGGTGATGCTCCGACGACAAGCGAACGCAGTAACTCCCTTCTGCTTCAGTGAACTCTCCGGACATCACCCACGACCGGGAAAGCCGCAGCGAACTTCATGGTGGGATCTGCACGGCTAGATCGGCACATCCACGCTGGACCAGCCGCGCTCACAGCTCCTCCACACGAGAGCGCATGCACCTCGTCCCCTCTCCACGACGGCGACCTCCATGGCCGACGGAGAATGCAGCATGTGGACCTGAACGCACCATGGCCGAGCGAGTGACAAAGATCGTCTCCTCCCTCTCACCGCTCCAACGCATCTACACGAGCTCGAGGGACAAAGATCGTCTACTCACTTTCACCGCTCCAACACAATGAACAGGGATGATTAAGCTCCCTGACCCTGGTTCTCCTCCCCAGCTGGCCCACCCACGCACAGAGCCCCGGCACACGCACCGGGAGTTACGAAGACGGCGCACCACGCACGGGACGCATACGGCTCTACAGACCCCCATCCTCCTTTGCCGCTGCACACAGGCCCTTCAGGGTTGCTCGTACACCTGCGGCACGCATGCAGCATGCTCGAAGGATTTGCTAATGGTCTCAGCCACGGCACACATAGGGAATTCGGCAGTCTGCGGTTCCCGAGGGCTTTAAGGTTGTGCCCACACCTAAAGCCAACACGCCAAGTCCCTTTGCCTTTGTTTTTTTCTTACAGCCGCCCCTGCTTTTCTTCACGGCCACTATTAATCCTTGCAGGACTTAATCGCGGGAGGAGCCAGGGACTAATTTTTCTTCTTGTGATCTCCGCACGTTCAACGGGACAGCCCCTCGACATCGGGGACCAACAAGCAATTTTTGCGCGGCCCAGACGCTTTCACCGTCCCCAGCCGGCATTTACTACCCCCACCCCCCTCCACCTCCGCCTGCACAGAGCCTTCCTTGCTCGCTGCCAAAGCTGGACTGTCGAGGCCTCGGCCGCCTGCCGAGCCCTCTGTGGGGGAGCATGTGGCGGTTTGGGATAACCCCCACAACAGACTGACACAACAGACACAACAGACACAGCACTCGGCTAGAGCAATTGACAGAACAGTGAAATGTGTGTATTAATGTCTACAGGCAGCCCCGCTCCTTCTGGCTTTTTCCGGCCCAGTACTGTGATGTTAATGTGCCATTCATGCATTGTGTTCATGCTTCCTGCTCTTACTGTGTCTCTCAAATGCAAATGCCCATACCAACTGCTGTGAATGCCCTTTCATGTATTGTTTGTAACTGGGTATATAAGCTGACTGAATATCCATGCTCATCCTCTCATTTCTTCAACTGCTGCTGACACACACATCCTGTGTCTCTTTGCTGAGCGCCTGAGGACCCCGCTCCAGTCTGCTCACACAAGGGCTGGAGCGGAGTTCCTATGATGGCGGTATGATTTAATAAACCTACTTAAAACCTTCACTTCGCTGCCTTCATTTTATCATCCGCCTCACACTGCATCATTTCATCACTTTTTTATGCATTATTATTGAGCATTTTATTGTTAACTATCTCATGACATGGACTATAATAGTAATGCACATTAGACTGAGCCCTGCCACACATCTTTGAAATGAGCCTTTCCCTGCCAGCGCACAGCGAGTGCACTATCTACTGGTAATTTGATGGTGTGATGCAAAGCATAAAAAACAATGAGTTTGTGGCGGCATGAAATAAAGGCACGGCGAACTGGAGTTTAAAAGGATGTTTATTGATCATTCATCCCACCATCACAGAACTCACTCCAGCGCCGTGCAGGTGCGCCGGAGTGAGCTCTCAGGCTCTCAGGCAATCGTGTGGTCAGTTGAGCAATGGTCAGAGAGAGAGAGTTACAGAGCGATATGCAGTTTAAATACCCCACTACAGACAATGCATGAATGGCACATTAACATCACAGTACAGAGCAGGAAGCATGAACATCTGCATTTGAGTCACACATAACAGCAGGATACTGGCAGGAAGGAGCTAGACAAAGAGAAGCTGCCTATTGATCTCAATACACACATCTCATTGTTCTGCTAATTGCTCCAGCTGAGCGCTCTGCTTGTCCCAGTATGTTGTGGGGGTTACCCACAAGTTGACAAAAACGAATAAATACACTGACATATGGTGAAAAGTCTGACAGAAAAGTCTGCGGATGATCATCAAAATAGGGCCCAAAGAGTGGAAATTAATCAGAAGATGGTCTGTCATTATTCTGACAGATTATATTAATTTCAGGTTCCAAGGTTGTCATAGCCAGGAGCGGCACTGGGGTTAAGCTCCCAGGGCTCATAAAATGCTCCTTATGGCGTGCGTCTCGAAAAGCCTCTGACAACTAAGTCCAACTCCTAGCCTGCCCGTGTGGTTTAGTCTCTAAGCCCGGCGGAACTGCTTTTACTAATAGGAGAAGGGGCGAGGGCGGATCTCTGGCGCCTTAAAACCAGATGCTTCGGGTAGATGGTGGCTCGTCAACCTGGGAAGGTAGCCCATCTAGGGGAAGGTAAACCCTGATTTCAAACCTCTGCTGCCTTGCGGCATACCCGGTCACAGGAAAGGCTTTGGGAGTCAACCTTGAGGAAAAATCCGGAGTCGGAGCCCCTAAGGCAGTTCTATGTTGTGCTCAACATCGTTCTGGCAGCTCCTGCAACGGCGCTGGTGCCAAACTGTAGCAGCCCTGCTGTTCCTTTGGATTCATCAGTGACGTGGAGAAGGGGGACATGCTGCATGGGCAACATCTTGTCCTCCATATCTTCCTGCCCAGGCTTGAATCCTACCAACGCCAACGCTGGAAGGTAGAACACCGGATCACTGGAGAGGACACTCCAGCTTCGCCTTTGGCGTAGACAAAACACGGGGAATGACAGTTACCAGTTATAAGCCACCGCTCAATTGGCGTAGAGCGCGGCGCCAGGGGTTGTTCCCGACAGTGGGAGAGATCATCGGATCTCACTGGACAGCTACCACCCGCCTCAAGCTGGGCATCCCCCAGCCAATAAGGTGTTGTCCCGCCACAGCTTGCTTTCCTCATTGGGTGCATGGGGATGAGGAGAAGTCCGAACAGCAGGCTGAGAACCTTCGCACCAGGCAAGACAATAAAACAAAAGAGACCAACTCTAAAACTGGGAACTTGGAACGTCCACACTATGATGACAGGACTGGCTGCTAACCTCAAGGACATCAACGAAACCAGGAAGACTGCCATCATCAATAATGAGCTGAAGAGACTAGGAGTGGATATCGTCACTCTCCAGGAAACACGGTTGGCTGACGCAGGCACACTGAGAGAGAAGGACTACACGTTCTACTGGCAGGGAAAGGGCAGCAACGAACACAGGGAACACGGAGTGGGCTTCGCAGTGAAGAACACCTTGCTGAAGATGGTGGAACTGGGCAGCAATGGCTCTGCACGACTCCTCACCCTCCGCCTGAACACCACTCAAGGCCCAGTCACCCTCGTCAGTGTGTATGCCCCAACACTGACAGCCACACCAGAGGCAAAAGACGAGTTCTACGAGAATCTCGCAACAACTGTCAGGACCATCCCCAACTCTGAACAACTCATTCTCCTTGGAGACTTCAATGCCAGAGTGGGTGCTGACCACGACTCCTGGCCCTCCTGTCTTGGACCTTTTGGCGTGGGCAGAATGAACGACAACGGACAGCGGCTGCTCGAGTTCTGCACATATCACGATCTGTGCATCACAAACTCGTTCTTCAAGACCAAGCCCCAACACAAGGTTTCCTGGCAACATCCACGCTCAAAACACTGGCACCAGCTGGACTTGATCCTGACCAGGCGCACCTCACTGAAGAACGTGCTAATCACCCGTTTGTTCCAGAGTGCAGATTGCGACACAGACCATTCATTGGTGTGTTGCAAGGTCAAGCTGCAGCTGAAGAAATTCCATCGTGCTAGACAGCCTGGAAAGGCACGGATTGACACCAGCAAGATGGCTCAACCAGAACTTGTTGAGCAGTTTGCCTCCACCTTTGAGAAGGAACTTGGTGTACCACAAGAAGGAGAATCTGCAAAGCAGAAGTGGGAAGTGCTGCAAAACACCATCCACCGCACAGCCTTGGCTACCTTTGGGAGGAAGACCTCGAAGTCACAGGACTGGTTTGATGCCAAGTTGACCGAGATGACCCCCGTCATTGAAGCCAAGTGCTCAGCACTTGCTGAGCACAAGAAGTACCCAAACGAGAAGAATCTCCAGATTCTCAGGGCTGTGAGAAGCAAAGTTCAGCAGACTGCTCAGCGCTGTGCCAACGAGTACTGGACTGAGCTCAGCCAAGACATTCAAACCGCTGCCATAACTGGGAACATCCGTGGTATGTACAATGGCATCAAGAAAGCACTTGGTCCGGCTCAGAGCAAGACGGCCCCCCTCAAATCCTCCACTGGGGTGATGATCACAGAAAAGAACAAGCAGATGGAGAGATGGGTGGAACACTACTCCGACCTCTACTCCAGAGAGAACACCGTGACACCGTCAGCCCTTGATGTCATCAACTGCCTGCCATCCATGGACGAACTTGACTCCGAGCCAACCATCGACGAACTCAGCAAGGCCATTGATAGCTTGGCCGCTGGCAAGGCACCCGGCAACGATGGCATACCCCCTGACCTGATCAAGCACTGCAAGACCGCCCTACTGCTGCCATTGCATGACGTCCTCTGCCAGTGTTGGAAGGAAGGTGCCGTACCACAGGACATGAGGGATGCCAAGATCATCACCCTCTACAAAAACAAAGGGGAGAGAAGCGACTGCAACAACTACAGGGGCATCTCCCTCCTCAGCGTTGTTGGCAAAGTCTATGCACGAGTTGTTCTCGTTCGTCTACAGAAGCTTGCCGAACATGTCTACCCCAAGTCTCAGTGTGGCTTCCGCGCTGCGCGATCGACGGTAGACATGATATTCTCCATCCGCCAACTCCAGGAGAAATGCAGAGAACAGAACATGCCCCTGTACGTCGCCTTCATCGACCTCACCAAAGCGTTCGATTTGGTCAGCAGAGAGGGCCTTTTCAAGATCCTGCCAAAGATAGGATGCCCACCAAAGTTGCAAAGCCTCATCGAATCGTTTCACACCAACATGCAGGGGATAGTGCAGCACGATGGCAACGTCTCAGAGCCATTCAACATACGCAGCGGAGTGAAACAGGGCTGTGTACTTGCGCCAACCCTCTTTGGGATTTTCTTTGCTATGCTCCTGAGGCATGCCTTCAGCACAGCAACAGAGGGAATCTACCTGCACACAAGATCTGACAGCAGGCTTTTCAACCTCGCCCGCCTGAAAGCCAGAACCAAAGTATGCGAGGCTCTAATCAGAGACATGCTGTTCGCAGACAACGCTGCAGTCGCAACCCGCACACAGCAGGAGCTTCAGACCTTTACGGACCGCTTCTCTCAGGCATGCAAGGACTTCGGGCTTACCATCAGCCTGAAGAAGACTAACGTCTTGGCGCAAGGCACGGAAGCACCACCAACCATCACCATCGACGACTACGAGCTGGAGGTCGTGAATCAGTTCACGTACCTGGGGTCCACGATCAGCAACAACCTCTCCCTTGATACATAGATCAACAAGAGGATTGGAAAATCAGCCTTCACACTCGCTCGCCTCACCACACGAGTGTGGGAGAATCCCAAACTCTCTGTCAAGACGAAGATGGCAGTGTACAACGCCTGCGTCATCAGCACACTGCTCTATGGGAGTGAGACGTGGACAACATACGCCTGGCAGGAAAAGAGACTGAACTCCTTCCACTTGCGCTGCATTCGCCACATCCTGGACATATCCTGGCAGGACAAAGTGCCCAACACAGAAGTTCTGTCCCGCGCCGGCCTTCCCTCCATGTTCACTCTACTCAGGCAGCGCAGGCTCCGCTGGCTAGGCCACGTTCACCGTATGGAGGATGGCAGAATCCCAAAAGACGTCCTCTACGGAGAAC
This sequence comes from Pholidichthys leucotaenia, assembly GCA_020510985.1. NCBI lineage: Eukaryota > Metazoa > Chordata > Actinopteri > Cichliformes > Pholidichthyidae > Pholidichthys > Pholidichthys leucotaenia. The sequence continues at coordinate 45,820,325 of CM035836.1, forward strand.
TGGCAACTGGCAGGAGAGACGTTGGCCGCCCATAGCTGTGCTTTATAGACATCTGCAAGAGAGACATGAAGGCCCTGGAGATCAACACAGAGCGCTGGGAGGACCTTGCAACGGACCGCTCCAAATGGAGAGGCACCCTGACCAGACAGCTCAAGGCGGGTGAAGAGAGACTGACTGCTGCAGCAGATGAAAAAAGGACCCGCAGGAGGAACCGCCACAGACACAGCAGCATGGAGACCACCCACAAGTGCGACCTGTGTGACAGGGACTGCCATTCGCGCATCGGCCTGTTCAGCCACAGGCGGTGCTGTTCCAGCAGAGTAGACGTTTAGGATTCTCTTCCATGGTCATCATAGACCGACGGAGGCCGACGATATTAATTTCAAAGCTGCAATAGACAACTGTGTGTGTGCACACAAACACACATAAGAAGAGCAAAAACGAACAACCACTACAACAAACTTTGTCCTATCTTTGCTGTTTTGTCATTATAAATCAGATTTGAGAGGCAACACACATGACAGGACCGTAGTCTGAGCTAATTGCAGCTGGAGACTGAATCCACAGGATTGGCCAGTCAGAGGATGAATGACCGCTGGCAAAACTCTGCTGGTTCTGTTGTTGAATGAATGAATGAATGAATTTATTTCAGATAGTACAGTACAGGTTAAAGAAACTGAATAATATAACAACAAGGTCAAATTAGACAATGACTTCTCTAATTATACAATCCAACGTAAGTTATCCGAAAGGGGTGATGGCTGAAGCCGCAGCTTATATTGCCCACCCATATTCCATCCAAGAATTCAAAAGAGAAAAAAAGAGAAAACGGACAAGAGCGATTACAATTCAAAATAAGGCTAAGACAAAATGTGACAGAGAGAAAAAAAAAAACTAAGCTAAGCTAAGTTAAGCGATTACTATTCAAAAACAAATCTAAGACAAAATGTGACAGGAAAAAAAAAAAAAAACTAAGCTAAGCTAAGTTAAGCGATTACTATTCAAAAACAAATCTAAGACAAAATGTGACAGGAAAAAAAACAAAACAAAACAAAAACTAAGCTACAACACAACACAGGCTGGATATGTCAATCCTTATGTGATTTTACATGTCGTCTTGTATATATGTTTGGAGTATTTCTTCCTTTAGTTTTTGTTTAAATTGTCCAAGCGTTGTACATGATTTTAATTCAGGTCCAAAATCGTTCCATAATCTGACTCCTTGCACTGAAATACAGTGTTGCTTGGTGGTTGTTCTCACTGTAGGCTTTTGAAATATACATGTTCCTCTGAAGTGATATCGTTTCTCCCTTATTTGGAACAACTTTTGGATATTTGCAGGCAGTGATAAATTCTTCACTTTAAACATTATTATTGCAGTTTTAAAGTCAACCAGATCTTTCAACTTGAGAGTTTTTTGTTTAAGAAAAAGTGGGTTTGTTGGTTCCCTGTAAGCTGCTTTGTTTATTATTCTAATAGCTCTCTTTTGAAGCATAAAGGCTGGATATATGTTTGTTTTATATGTATTTCCCCATACTTCATTACAATATGTCATGTATGGGAGTATTAATGAATGATACAAGGTGTATAGTGTGGGTTGATTCAGCAAATATTTCACTCTGTGTAATATTGCAATTGATTTGGATACTTTACCTTTAATATAATTAATATGTGACTGTGGAGGCCATAGTTGTAACCTATGTGACTCACATGTGGCTGGCTGAATCCAGCCAAGAGAGACTTTGAGCTAGCCATGTGTATTGACTTCACACCTCAAGAGGAAGACGTGTCTGCACCCCCTGGGGACTCAGGAGAGAGGAGAAGATTACCCGGCCTGACCTTTGGGGGTTAGAAAGGAGAACAGAAGGACTCTGGGTGTTCTCTTACAGATGAAAGGATGTAGCTGAGTATTGAGACTTTTGTGTGATGTATTGTTAGAGATGAGTGTATAAATGTATGTGTGTGACTGCGTCCTGTCTCTTTTCACTCTGATCGAGAGAGGACGTAGGATGAATGAGAATTAAAGCAGATACTGGAAAAATCATCCAGTCTCCTCAATTCTTGACTCCTACAATTGGTGACCTACGCATGAATCTGAGCACGCCAAGGCTGGAGGACAGCCTCGTGATCGATATGGAAGAGCTGGGAGACAGCCGCTCAGACCCGGATTCACCGGGGAATGCCAGCAGGGGCACAAGACTAATTAGGCTCCCCGAGTTCTGGCAAAGCGACCCGCACTCGTGGTTCCAGCATGTGGAGTCGCGGTTCCTGCTCGGGGGAGTTTCAGCGGATGACATTAAATTCCATAATGTCATCGCGACGCTCGACAGCCGCACAGCTCGGTGTGTGCGGAGCTTGGTGCAGCAACCACCCGCTGTCGGCAAATACGACGCGCTGAAAGCCACCCTCATCAGGAGCTTCGTGCCGTCGTCTGAGGCAAGAGCCAGGCAGCTACTGGACCTGCGCGACAGAGGTGGACGCAGGCCGACTGTCCTCATGGAGGACACGCTACAAATGATCGGGACCGACAACGACGCGTTCCTTTTCAAACATATTTTCCTGAGAACCCTCCCAGCGCACACGAGAGGTTCCCTGTCCAGCAGGAGATGTGTGACCCAGCAGGACTTCCGCGACCTGGCCCAAGAGGCGGAGCGGCTCCTCAACGCCTGCGAGGAACCAGAGGCTTCCGTGGCAGCGGCAGACCTCGGCGCGGCGGCCGGGAGCAGTGTGGAGCCAGAGACGGCAGTGACCACCTCAGCGGCGACAGCAGCGGCGAGATTCCGTGGCAGGGGAGATGATGACCTCTGTTTTTACCATCGACGTTTCGCTGGGAAGGCGCACAAATGCATCCCGCCCTGCAAGTTCAAAAAAGCAGGGAAACGACCGGGCCGGGAGCCGTTAGCAGCTTCCACTCTCGGCGAACGGAACAAGCTGCTTTATCTTACAGACGCGGGCTCCGGGTGGCAATTCCTAGTGGACACCGGAGCTCAGAGGAGCTTCATCACTGCCACCTATGCTGATCGGGTCGCGGGACCCCGCGGAGACGGAGCGACAGCGGCCAACGGCTCCAGCATCAAGACGTACGGTGAGAGAACCTTGTCTCTGTCCTTCCACGGCCGCGCCTATGAGTGGAATTTCATCGTGGCGGCAATGAGCTTCAATATGTTAGGTGCTGATTTTCTGTGTTCACATGGTTTGTTAGTTGATCTGGCCAACAAACAACTAGTAAATGCACTCTCTTTCTGTTCTATCCCTTGTGCAGCTCGGGTGTGCCCGCCGCCAGTTCAGACCAACGTCGCCACAGCAGGTGGTAAGTTTCACAGCCTTCTACACCAGTTCCCAGCACTCACAGTTCCTACTTTTTCAGCTAAGGTGGCGAAGCACGGGGTGGAGCACTTTATTACCACGAGTGGCCCACCCGTTTTTGCGAAGGCTCGGCGCTTGGATGCAGCTAAACTCTCCATTGTGCGCGAGGAGTTCGCCAACCTGGAAAGGTTGGGCATAATTCGCCGCTCGAAGTCCGCTTGGGCTTCCCCCCTCCACATGGTACCTAAAGCTGATGGCTCATGGAGACCTTGTGGCGATTACCGCAGGTTGAACAATGCCCCAGCGCAGGACCGGTACCCGATTCCGCATATCCAGGACTTTTCAGTGCATTTGGCGAAGGCGCGAGTTTTTTCTAAAATAGACCTGGTCCGCGGTTATCACCAAGTCCCGGTCCGACCAGAGGACATCCCCAAAACAGCCGTAATAACCCCGTTCGGGCTTTTTGAGTTTTTACGAATGCCTTTTGGCCTTAAAGGCGCCGCACAAACCTTCCAACGGATGATGGATGCAGTGTTGCGCGACCTTTCTTTCATTTTTGTCTATTTAGACGACATTTTGGTAGCCAGCACCTCCGAGGAGGAGCACGCAAAACACCTCACGACAGTTTTTCAGAGGTTAGGAGAGCATGGGTTGATAATCAACCCAGCCAAGTGCCATTTTGGCGTGGCACAAATCGATTTTTTAGGGCACCGCGTTTCCTCGGAGGGAGCAGTTCCTCTGCCGGCCAAAGTACGCGCAGTGGCAGATTTTCCCCAGCCTCGAACAGTAAAGGCGTTGCAAGAATTTTTGGGGATGGTAAATTTTTATAACCGTTTCATACCCCACGCAGCGCAGCTTATGCAGCCCTTGTACACCGCGCTCAAAAAGCAGAAGCCCTCCCATGTGATTGAATGGTCCCCGGAACGGGAGCGCGCATTCACAGAGGTTAAACGGGCACTGGCAAACGCGGCACTGTTGGCCCACCCAGACCCAGCAGCCTGCATAGCGCTAACCACGGACGCGTCAGATGTGGCCATAGGGGCCGTAGTGGAACAGCAGGTTGCCGGGGTTTGGCAACCACTCGCATTCTTCAGCAGATCCCTACGCGAGGCTGAGCGAAAATACAGCGCGTTTGACAGGGAGCTGCTGGCGCTCCACTTGGCTATTCACCATTTTCAGTTCTGGTTGGAAGGGTGGCGTTTCACCGCGTTTGTCGACCACAAACCGCTCACTTTTGCGATGTCCAAAACTTCAGAACCGTGGTCAGGGCGGCAACAGAGACAGCTGGCCGCAATTTCTGAATTTACCACCGATATTCAGCACGTAGCCGGTAAAATCAATGTGGTGGCAGACTGTCTGTCACGCGCAGTAACAGCACCCGTCCGCGCGGAAACGAATTGCGCGGCCGCTTACCTAGAGCGCGGTAACAGCGCGGACACGCGTGCGGCTCTGGTCCACGTGGGAATAGATTATGCAGCCATGGCGGCGGAGCAGAGCGAGGACGCGGACGTGCGCACGCTCCTGTCTGGACCAACAGGGTTAAGGCTGGAACGCAGAAATCTACAAACCGGTTTCCCCCCGTTTATTTGTGATGTATCCACAGGGCGACCGCGCCCGGTGGTGCCAGCCGCGTGGCGCTGTCGCGTTTTTGACGCCGTGCACTCCCTAGCGCACCCAGGGGTGCGCGCTTCGGTGAAAATGGTGGCGGAGAAGTTTGTTTGGCCGAGCCTGCGCAAGCACGTGAAGGAGTGGGCTAAAACCTGCATGGCTTGCCAGCGGGCTAAAATTCACAGGCACACTAAGGCGCCCTTAGAACCGTTCCAAATTCCGGCTAAAAGGTTCGATCATGTGCACGTGGACCTCGTGGGCCCCCTGCCCACTTCACAAGGGTTCATGCATCTCTTGACAATGGTGGACCGAACCACTCGTTGGCCGGAAGTGGTCCCGTTAACATCGACCACAGCGGCAGAGGTGGCACGCGCTTTTTTAACAGCCTGGGTAGCGCGGTTCGGGGTCCCGTCAGATATTACGTCTGATAGGGGACCTCAATTTGCGTCGGAACTGTGGTCAGCAGTGGCCAGCGGCTTAGGAGCGGCGGTACATCGCACGACCGCTTACCATCCCCAGGCCAACGGTTTATGCGAGCGTTTTCACAGGTCTTTGAAGGCAGCCCTCAGAGCGTCACTGACGGACACAGATTGGGTAAACAAACTACCATGGGTTTTATTGGGGTTGCGTTCGGCACCCAAAGAGGATCTAGATGCCTCACCAGCAGAACTGGTCTTCGCACAACCGCTCAGGCTGCCAGGCAAGTTTTTACCCGACCACACGGCACCAGGGCCCCCCCCCCCCCCGATCCGGGGGTCTCTGAGTAACATGGGAGCAGAAATGCTCCCGGGCCCCGCTCATCACTCTTTCCCGCGTGTGTTCGTGCCCCAGGCTTTACGAGACGCAGAGTTTGTTTTTGTCAGGCACGATGCGCAGCGGCATAGTCTCCGCCCACCTTACGACGGTCCATTTCGAGTGCTGGAAACCGGGGAGAAATATTTTGTGCTAGATTTGGGGGGCAGGAGGGAGACGATCAGTATCGATAGATTAAAAAACCTGCTTTTGTGTTGCATAACGAGTCTGTACGGCCGGCGGGCGTGCCTCGACGCGGCAGGCCTCCAAAGGGGCGGCCCGGGGACCTCCCACGGGGGGCAAATAACCCTTCTCCCCCTCACTCCACAGATGCACAGCAGGACGGCCCAACACAGAGCAGGAGACCTGCATACAGCAGATTCGGGAGAAGATTGAAACCTAAGCTGCATGCAGAATGATGTGTTTTTTTGGTCAGGTTGTTTAGGTTGCTGTGAGATTCTGTTGGGGGGGTGACGTGCTGTATGACTGTTGTATGACTGCATGTGGGTGCCCAGTCTTTCGCGTGGAAGGGGGGAGTGATGTGGAGCCCATAGTTATAACCTATGTAACTCACATGTGGCTGGCTGAATTCAACCAAGAGAGACTTCGAGCTAGCCATGTGTATTGACTTCACACCTCAAGAGGAAGACGTGTCTGCACCCCCTGGGGACTCAGGAGAGAGGAGAAGATTACCCGGCCTGACCTTTGGGGGTTAGAGAGGAGAACAGAAGGACTCTGGGTGTTCTATTACAGATGAAAGGATGTAGCTGAGTATTGAGACTTTTGTGTGATGTATTGTTAGAGATGAATGTATAAATGTATGTGTGTGACTGCGTCCTGTCTCTTTTCACTCCGATCGAGAGAGGACGTAGGATGGATGAGAATTAAAGCAGATACTGGAAAAATCATCCAGTCTCCTCAATTCTTGACTCCTACATGACTTCCAATACAGTTTATTATCAATTATACTCCAAGGAATTTAGTTTCAGATACCCTTTCAATGTCTACACCATTTACACTGAGTTTAGGTACTGAGTTGTTGTGATGGTTGTTAAAGACTATAAATTTTGTCTTACTTAAATTGAGCGTTAATTTGTTTGAATCAAACCACAGTTTAAGCTTTCCTAATTCCTTTCCGAGTGTATCCAGAAGTTGTTCCAAGTTGTTTCCACTGCATAATAGATTAGTGTCATCGGCAAACAATATTAAGTCCATTTTTTCTGAAACTTTACATATATCATTTACTGTATATACATCTTGAATACTGTTGTTAAAGCAGAGTTTGTCACAGCGGTCATCTGGCAGGTGGAGGATAAGTGAAGCTGGACTCTTCTGTCTTTAGTCAGTCTGTATATTTGTTTAATTTTACAAATCTCAACAAGGTCCTCTCTGCAGCTTGTTTACATGAGAGGCGTAACATGAGTGGTGTGGGTCAGGCCGCCGTACCAAGCTTCACTGCTGAAGAAGTGATTCAAAGTTGATCAGCCCTTGAAGGCCCCCTACTGGCCTGGGCTGTAAGCATTTGTCTGCTGGCACAACACCTCTGGCCATTAGGAATTTTATTTTATTAATTAAAAAAAAATTGAGGGCTTGCAGCTGCGCCCTCTCCAGCAGGGGGCGCCCTAGGTAACGACCTAGGTCACCTATGCCTTGGGCTAGCCTTGCAGGAAACTATAGCTTTAATGAAGAATTGACTGATAAGTATATATTCATGGTGCCAGCTTTTAGAAATGCTGCTTTATCTATGTCTCATTTGTATTATAACTGTTACTGAATTCAGTGATATTCTGGGGGCCGGATGGAAAACTCCAGTGGGCTGGATGTGGCCCGCAGGACACCAGTTGACATTCACTGCTTTAGGGGGACACTGGGACTGGACCAAAGAGACACAAATGATTAAAGGAACTTGTTTTCTCTGTGACCGTAACATTTTAGTCCTCAACCACAATCACCTGACTCCACTTTGGCATCCATATGAATGTTGAAACTTTAAAGAAAAAAGTTAAAAATCGACAATGAAAAAAATTTATGAGAAAAAACTTTATAAGAAAAAAAGTTGCAAATTTATGAAAAAGCCACAATTAAAGAAAAAAGGTTAAAAAAGTGTTTAAAAAGTCACACATTTACCCCAAAACGCTGCAAATTACAAAGAATAAGCAGAACATTTACATGGAAAAAAAATGATATTTTTTTCTCATAAGTGTGCAACTTTTCTCTCATTAACTTGTAACTTTTTTCATTTTAATTTGGAACTTTTGTCATACTATGTTCATGGAAAAAGTTTTCATGATTAAAAATAGCAAATATGTGAGAAATAAAATTCAGTTGTCATTAATTTTCAAGAAAAAAAATTGAACATTCTAAGAAGACAAAGTTACAAATGTATGTCAAAGAAGTTGTGTATTTAGCATAATTGTGATGCATGCATGGATATGATAAAACAATAACAAAATAATATGAACACAATATGAAAAGGATTAGTTTTTATGATAAAAAAATGCCACTTTATAAACAAAAAGTGACAAAGTTTCAAATTAATGAGAAAATGTTTAAAAGTTACAAGAAAAAGTTGCAAACTCACATGAAAAAGGTATCAAAAATGTGGTAAATTTATACAAAAAGATTCCAATTTACAATAAGAAGTTGCAGATTCATGAGAAAAGTTACAAAATTTTGATTGAAAAAAACCTCCAAAACTTTAAGTGAAAAAATAAAGAATGTACCAAGAAGCATCTTTACAAGAAAAAGTTGAAAATGTACATGAAGAATGTTGAAATGTTGAATTTTTTTTTAAAAGAACCAGTTTTACAATAAAAAAAAGATGCAAATTAATGAAACTACTTTTTAAAAATTTAGAAGAAAATAGTTAGAAATTTACATAAAAAGTAAAAAATGTACAAACAGCTGCCAATTTATGAGCAAATTTGCCATAAAAAGTTGCAAATTCATGACAAAAGCGTTACAAAATTATGACACAAAAGCCACAGATTTACAAGGGGGAAAAAAAATCACAAATTTAAAAGCAAAAAGTCAAAAAAGTACAAAAACAAACTGCAAATTTTTAAGAAAAAAGTGGTGAAAAAGCTGCAAATTAATGAGAAAAAAGTTTTAAAAGTTACCAGAAAAAAGTAAATTTACATGAAAAAGTCAAAAACGTTGTAAATTTACACCAAAAAAGAAGCAGCTTCACAATTAAAAAGCTGAAAATTCATGTGGAAAAGTGGTAGAAAATTATGATTTTTTTAAAAAATGAAAATTTACCCGATAAAAGTACAACATTCTGTGGAAAATTTATTAAATTTACAAGAAAAAGATGCAGACTGATGTGAACAAAGTTGAAAATTATCAGGAGAAAACTAAAAGTTTCAAAATGTGCAAAATGAAAACAAAATCACTGCATAAGGACCAGTCACCGCTTATATTTAATTGTGATTTAATAAATTATTATTATTTGGGGCTGACAGTCAGGCTTCAAATAAAGGGGGAGGAGCCAAACCAGTTTTACGTCACTTCCGAGAATAGAAAGTAGAAGTTGAGTTGAGAAGTTGAGCTCAGCAGCAGGACACCGTCCTGTTTGTTTCTGAGGAGATTCGGAAGAGTCCATCAGGTTTTCCTGTCTTAACACCGGTGAGTCCAACATGTCTGAACGCTTAACTTTGACTCTGGTCAAGCTGACTCAGCACAGTCACACTGCTTCCAGATCTGCTCACTGGTTCCAGTAGAGATCTGCTCACTGGGACACAGACAAACTGTGGGAACAACTCTACTTAGAAACCGGTGACGAGGAACAAAATCTGTCAGTTTGTGTCGATCTGTTTGACATTTTTTGTCAGACTCCCGCCTTCCTGCTATGGGAGCGGTTTTTTTCTCACTTCTTGCTACAGTTTCTGTTTCCTTTATTGTTTCATAGTAAAAGCTGAAAACTTTTATTATGAAGGAGTGAGAGGAAATGCACAATAAACAGTTCTCTGAGCCGCTCGGGGACCACCAAGATACAAGTTCACCCTCAATATTTTTAGGAGGAGAATTAAAATGACCTTTAACTCATTTTTTTTAATAAGATTGTAACTTTTTCTTCTAAATGAGCAAATTTTTCTCATAAATTTGCATCTTTTTTCTATTAAATTTGCAAAGTTCATATAAAAACTGATTAACTTTTTATTCTATGTTATGGTTTAGTTTTTTTTTCCTGTTCATCTAGAACAGGAGTCTACAACCTGAGGCTCTGGGGCCACATATGGCTCTTTCTGCCCATAGATAGTGGCTCCCTCAGGCCTTGAGGGGGGAAAAAATCATATACAGCAGTGTGAAAAAGTGTTTGCCCCCTTCCTGATTTCTCTTTTTTTTTGTATGTTTGTCACACTTAAATGTTTCAGTTCCATCCATCCATCTTCTTCCGCATAATCCTTTTTGGGTCGCGGGGGGGCTGGAGCCTATCCCAGCATCTTTTGGGTGAGAGGCAGGGTACACCCTGGACAGATCACCAGTCCATCGCAGGGCCAACACAGAGAGACAGACAACCATTCACTCACAGTCATACCTAAGGACAATTTAGAATCCCCAGTTTTGATGCCAATTAACCTAATTTGCATGTTTTTGGCATGTGGGAGGAAACCGGAGAAATCCCGGAGTAAACTCACACAGACACGGGGAGAACATGCAAACTCCACACAGATCACTGTTGGTCGGGGGCTGGGATCGAACCCAGGATCCCTCGGCCAAGGGTGAGTTGCTGTGCTGCCGCAGTGCTAACCACTCCGCCACCAACACAAGTAAACACAAAATGCAGTTTTTTTAAATAAAGGTGCTTATGATTAAGGGAAACAAAAATCCAAACCTACATGGCCCTGTGTGAAAAAGTGATTGCCCCCTAAACCTAATAACTGGTTGGGCCACCTTTAGCAGCAACAACTGCAATCAAGCATTTGCGATAACTGACAATGAGTCTTTTACAGCGCTGTGGAGGAATTTTGGCCCACTCATCTTTGCAGAATTGTTGTAATTCAGCCACACTGAAGGCTTTTCGAGCATGAACCACCTTTTTAACGTCATGCCACAGCATCTCAATCGGATTCAGGTCAGGACTTTGACTAGGCCACTCCAAAGTCTTCATTTAGTTTTTCTTAAGCCATTCAGAGGTGGACTTGCTGGTGTGTTTTGGATCATTGTCCTGCTGCAGAACCCAAGTGTGCTTCAGCTTGAGGCCACTAAAGGCAATTTTCCACTAGGGTCAGTACGGTACAGTTCGGCACCCATTGTCCGCTTTTCCATTAGGCACTGGAAGTCCTTACGGTTCTGTTTATTTGGAACTGTTCCTATTTTATCGGCACTGATCCAGAGCAGGTCCGAAGCGTACCGGCACTGTTACGTCAACCCACTGCTGGCCACTGATTGGTCAAGGCGTAGTGCCATGAGAGTGGGCGTTACACTGACGTTCCAGAATCGCTGGCTGGCCGCCATTTGCAATTTTTCGTCCATGAGCCCGCGAACAAGTGATATTATAAACAACAACGCTAGAATGGCTTAACAGAAATCAGCAGAAATCAACACCGCGGTCCAGCAGAGTTTCCTGTGCGTTTCGGCTGATGAGAGAATGCAGAGGGAAGCAGACTGAGCTTGCAGTGGGGCGCACAAACAGACCCACCACAAAATAGATGGAGACACACCGAGAATTAGACCTAGCCACCCGAATTGAATTGAATGTACGGCCGCGACGCACCCAACTTCAGCAGTTGAAGCCGTGATATTGTGATATACAGGATGGTGAGTGATGTGATATTCATGTTTTAAATTATATTTCCCAGCAGTGGAAAGCTCACTGTGGACAGACGAAAACTTAATCGTGTTTAAACGATGACCTAGCTCAATGCTACGTCCGACGTCGTATGTTGCCTTGTGTTGACAATATCTGATGAAATAAGCTAGTTGTAATCCTGGTTAAAAAGGTGTTTTTTACATGTTGCATTTTCGTGCTGTGTATGAACTTAAGGTGTGTGTATTTTGATTGTAGAGTCCAAACAGGATCTGCTCGGAATGGCAACGTTTTGACAGCAGTGTTGTGACAGGTAAACAACACATCAATCATATTTATAGTCAAATCTTTTGCTTTTTAAGTTAAAGTATAGGTAAATCGCTTGTTTATTTATTTTTGTTTATTTATTTATTTTTTTATCACATCATTTCTGTGATCCTTCATGAGTTATAGTCATAATAGTGTATCTTGCACCTTGGGGAATGGGAGTTATTCAATCACCATTAGAATTTAGTTTATACTGTATGTGTAGTCTATAGTATTTCATCTTTAAACTCATCCAATAAAAGAACACATTACAAATATTTGAGACCTATTGTAGTGCTTCCTTTTATATTTTACCAATACAAGCACAGAACACCAGCCACACCTGAAACCAGGGTGACACAGCGGTGACTAAACTTTTATTAATAACGTTATTTCACACCATCACAACAACTCAGTATCTAAACTCAGTATAAATGGTGTAGAGATTGAAAGGGTATCCAAAATTAAAATCCTTGGCATAATAATCGATAAAAAACTGTGTTGGAAGTCACATATTAATTATATTAATGGTAAAATATCCAAATCAATTGCAATATTACACAGAGTGAAATATTTGCTGAATCAACCCACACTATTTACCTTGTATCATTCATTAATACTCCCATACATGACATATTGTACTGAAGTATGGGGAAATACATATAAAACAAACATATATCCAGTCTTTATGCTTCAGAAGAGAGCTATTAGAATAATAAACAAAGCAGCTTACAGGGAACCAACAAACCCACTTTTTCTTAAATTAAAAGCTCTCAAGTTGAAAGTTCTGGTTGCCTTTAAAACTGCAGTAATAATGTTTAAAGCTAAGAATCTATCACTGCCCGCAAATATCCAAAAGTTGTTCCAAATAAGGGAGAAACAATATCATTTCAGAGGAACATGTATATTTCAAAAACCTTCAGTGAGAACTACCACCAAGCAACACTGTGTCTCAGTGCAAGGAGTCAGATTATGGAACGCTTTTGGACCTGAATTAAAATCATGTACAACGCTTGGACAATTTAAACAAAAACTAAAGGAAGAAATACTCCAAACATATATACAAAACAACATGTAAAATCACATAAGGATTATCATATCCAGTCTGTGTTGTGCTGTTGCTTATTTTTTGTCATGTTTTGTCTTAGCTTCGTTCTGATTTGTAATCACTCTTATTTTATTTTATTTTTGAATTCTTAGATGGAACATGGATGGGCAACATAAGCTGCTTCAGCCATCACCCATTTCACATAACTTTTGTTGAATTGTATAATCCGAGAGTTGCTGTTTAATTTGACTTTATTGGATTTTTTTCCCCCTCTGTTCTATTATTCTGTTCCCTTGTTTTAATCTAATCTATCCGAAATAAAGACTCATTCATTTCTCAAATATGTTTTAAACTTGCTTTAATTATCCACCACCCATTTCTGTCTTTCATCTAGGCAAAGGGAAAACGATCCACCCAAACTGGACCTTGCCTCACTATTTACAGAGGTGCAGGCTGAAGATCTGCTGAACCAGGACCAGTACGAGGGGCCGACCAGTTGCTTCTCAGTGAGGCAGCGTGGCTGGCATGTTACCCATTCCAGTTTCTTTTCTTTTTTTTTTTTTACAGTTTGAATTTTACACATTCTAAATAATCTGTAATTTGCTGCTGATTGTAATAAACAATTTAGTGATTTATGTGTTTGCATCATGATTTTCTATTTTGTCTGTTCAGACACTGGTGGGAAAAGAGTCAACAGTACGAACCGTTTATCAGTGACTTTGAAAATAATGGCTCATTTTTAAGAAAAGTAACCAAAACAATTATTTGCTGAAGACTGTAAAACAAAATAGAGACAGCTGCAAAAGTACAAAAGTTTATTGTCAAAATTCCCAGGGCAATACTACATGAATACAAGTATAGTTCACTGTTGATGCAGAGAATATATATTTATACAGTATCTACATATAGTCAGCAATACTCAATACGATATATTTCCAGTTAATCCACATATTTCTCAATGTAACCTTGTGACTGCGTTATTTTAATTACTTTTAATCCTAGATCCATTTGTTTTGGCTTAAAATGCATCATAATTGTTAAATATATCTTATGCCTAATTCAGTACTGTTTACCTGTTGAAATATACAGTATATTTAACGGCTCATATGCTACAATATGGCACCTGATCCATGTTTCGCCACAACACCACTGGCTGGAGCAGGTAAATTCCATGTCTCAACAGTCTCTCCATGATTTTGACACAGATCAGATCAATTTATTTCACAGGAAGCTAAACATTTCTACAGACATTATAGCCACTTCGCGTTCGTGAAGTTGGGGTCTCATCACTGTGTTGAACGTTAACGCCGACTGTTTGAAGCAAGATTTTTGCTACAAGAGAGCCATCTGAAACACACACACACAGAATTCATATTTTAGTACCTAATATCGATAACTTGCCGACATTACAATGTTGTATGGCGGACTGAAAAGCAAAGTAGCATTAGCAATCATTAGCTTACCGTCATACGTAACATAGTTGGTTTCCTCATGTCTTCTCCGTTATACTGCTCTATGGTTTCCTAAACGCTCAAGTACTTTTCCAGAGTATGTAGTTTCACCGCCTCTGCTTTCTGTTCTCCTTTTTTGCATTTATTCAGGCAAAAAAAGACAGAACGCAGATGCCTCGTATCCTGCCAGCTTGTGTTTTGCATAACATTACGCTTGTTTTACGCCAGTTACACTGGTTTTATGTAATGGGAGGGAGAGGGTTGTACCACCTCCCTGTAACTATATTCCCACCCACTTCAAATGGGACTAGTGCAGTGGAAAAACAAAGCGGGTCGAACTGTACCGTCCTGTACCGTACCGTACTGACCCTAATGGAAAAGCGCCTAAGAGATGACCGGACATTTTCCTTCAGGATTTTTTGGTAGACAGCAGAATTCATGGTTCCATTTACCACAGCAAGTCTTCCAGGTCCTGAAGCAGAAAAACAGCCCCAGATCATCACACTACCACCGCCATATTTTACTGTTGATATGATGTTCCTTTACTGAAATGCTGTGTTACTTTTACACCAGATGTAATGGGACACACACCTTCCAAAAAGTTCAACTTTTGTCTCGTCAGTCCACAGAGTATTTTCCCCAAAGTCTTGGATCATCAAGATGTTTTCTGGCAAAATTGAGACAAGTCTTTATGTTCTCTTTGCTCAGCAGTGGTTTTCGTCTTGGAACTTTGGCATGCAGGCCATTTTTGCCCAGTCTCTTTCTTATGGTGGAGTCATGAACACTGACCTTAACTGAGGCAAGTGAGGCCTGCAGTTCTCTGGATGTTGTGTTTTTTTTTGTAACCTCTTGGATGAGTCGTCGCTGCGCTCTTGGGGTAATTTTGGTTGTCTGGCCACTCCTGGGAAGGCTCACCACTGTTTCATGTTTTCACCATTTGCGCATAATGGCTCTCACTGTGGTTTACTGGAGTCCCAGAGCTTTAGAAATGGCTTTATAACCTTTTCTAGACTGATAGATCTCAATTACTTTGTTTTTCATTTGTTCCTGAATTTCTTTGGATCGTAGCGTGAGGTCTAGCTATTTAGGATCTTTTGGTCTACTTCACTTTGTTAGGCAGGTCAGATTTAAGTGATTTCTTGATTGAGAAGAGGTGTGGCAGTAATCAGGCCTGGGTGTGGCTAGAGAAATTGAACTCAGCTTTCCAAAGATGTGATAAACCACAGTTAATTGATGTTTTAAGGGGGCAATCACTTTTTCACACAGGGCCATGTAGGTTTAGATTTTTTTTTTACCCTTAATAATAAAATGCCTTCATTTAAAAACTGCATTTTGTGTTTACTTGTGTTATCTTTGTCTAATATTTAAATTTGTTTGATGATCTGAAACATTTAAGAGTAACAAAGATACAAAAAAGAGGAATCAGGAAGGGGGCAAACACTTTTTCACACCACTGTATTTCAAAGAAAAGAAGCAATAAATTTACCCCCAAAAAAGGTTGCAACATTCATGAGAAAAATATTCTGAAAAGTAGAAAATGAGAAAATCTGAAAACCTATGCCAACTTTTTTTTTTTTTTTTTTTACAAATTTAGGGAAAAATCTGCAATTTTCTGAGGGAAAACATCACAAATTCTGAAGAAAAAAGTCACAATTTCTGGAAAAGAAATCACAGATGTACTGAAAAAAGTTTGTTTCATGAAAAAAGTCATAAATTTATGTAAGAAATGCTGCAATTTTCCCCATGAAAAGTAATGAATTTATAAAGAAAATATAATAAATTTATGAGAATGGCTGAAAATTTATGAAAAAAATATTCTTGAAATTTAGGGAAAATGTTGCAACTTTGAGGGGAAAAAAGTCACAAATTTACATGAAAAAGCTACAACTTTATTGGAAAAGTACTGCAAGTGACAGATAGTGACAGTACTGTCACTGTCTGCACCGACACTACCGCGTTGAAATGCTCTACGGCTATTCATCTCCAGCTGTCCCAATTTAGAATTGCTGGGTTTATTACCACTGATCATTTACCTAAACTAATCGTTTACCACTATGGAGGTCAGAGTTCTTCTGGCTGCCATTGGCACCACGGGTTGCATCACTGTATATAGACTGTATATAGACTGCTGCTGTCACTGTTTGTTCTTGTTTTTCGTTTTTTCTTTTTTTAATTGAGCCCAATTTCCTTCTTTCATAAAATGCCCACCAATGTAAGATAAGCCTTTATTAGTCCCACAATGGGGAAATTCCAGGATTGCAACAGCATAGGGATAGCAACACTCAGAGCAACAATCAGAAGGCAAGAAAAAACAACATCAGATGTATCTCTCTCCAATGTAGAGAGAGAAACGCCATTTCAATTCTCCTGTATGTCCTGCACATATGGTAGCGTTGACAATAAAATCTTTGAATCCTTGAAATTTATATGAAAAAGGGCAGCATTTTTCCCTGAAAAGGGAGTGATAATCAGATAAGGCAATCTGAGGAGAAAAACAGAAAATTATACCAAAGGCATCAAAATTTATGAAAAAAATCTTACAGCTTTATTGTGAAAAATGTCACAAATTTACTTGATAAAGATTTTAAATTTGAATAAAGGGGGGGGGGGAAAGCCAAAATTAGAGAAACGCAAAATGCATTTATGCCAAAAATATAACAAAATTTGAAAGAAAATTACAGTTTAATGAGGAAAACACAGAATTTTGCAAGAAAATCGACACAAAAAATTCAAGAACAGGTAGCAGTTTTGTGAGAAAAAAGTAACAAATTTACTGTCAGGAACCGAGCCGGCTTGGTTTCCCTGGCTCGGTCCTGTCCTCTCTGTGGGTCTAGGTGCCGCAGCTTATGTGTATATTATACAGTGGGGAAAAAAGTATTTAGTCAGCCACCAATTGTGCAAGTTCTCCCACTTAAAAGATGAGAGAGGTCTCCAATTTTCATCATAGGTATACCTCAACTATGAGAGACAAAATGAGGAAAAAAAAAATCCAGAAAATCACATTGAAGGATTTTTAATGAATTAATTGGTAAATTCCTCGGTAAAATAAGTATTTGGTCACCTACAAACAAGCAAGATTTCTGGCTCTCACAGACCTGTAACTTCTTCTTTAAGAGGCTCCTCTGTCCTCCACTCGTTACCTGTATTAATGGCACCTGTTTGAACTCTTTATCAGTATAAAAGACACCTGTCCACAACCTCAAACAGTCAGACTCCAAACTCCACTATGGCCAAGACCAAAGAGCTGTCAAAGGACACCAGAAACAAAATTGTAGACCTACACCAGGCTGGGAAGACTGAATCTGCAATAGGTAAGCAGCTTGGTGTGAAGAAATCAACTGTGGGAGCAATTATTAGAAAATGGAAGACATACAAGACCACTGATAATCTCCCTCGATCTGGGGCTCCACGCAAGATCTCACCCCGTGGGGTCAAAATGATCACGAGAACGGTGAGCAAAAATCCCAGAACCACATGGGGGAACCTAGTGAATGACCTGCAGAGAGGTGGGACCAAAGTAACAAAGGCTACATCAGAAACACACTACGCCGCCAGGGACTCAAATCCTGCAGTGCCAGACGTGTCCCTCTGCTTAAGCCAGTACATGTCCAGGCCCATCTGAAGTTTGCTAGAGAGCATTTGGATGATCCAGAAGAGGATTGGGAGAATGTCATATGGTCAGATGAAACCAAAATAGAACTTTATTGTAAATACTCAACTTCTCGTGTTTGGAGGAGAAAGAACATCATACCTACTGTGAATCATGGGGGTGGAAACATCATACTTTGGGGCCGTTTTTCTGCAAAGGGACCAGAATGACTGATCCGTGTAAAGGAAAGAATGAATGGGGCCATGTATCGTGAGATTTTGAGTGAAAATCTCCTTCCATCAGCAAGGGCATTGAAGATGAAACGTGGCTGGGTCTTTCAGCATGACAATAGGCGCTTTTCCACTAGCCCCGATTAGAAAACCCGACTCGACTCACTTCGGTTCGGTTCTGCCTCGGTTGCTTTTCAACATTACTGCTGGCATACCTGCTGGCACACCTGCGGTGGGTGGGATTTCTTGAACAGCAGGCGGCGCCGAGGTGGCGCCACACTCTCGTGACGTGAAACACGCGACCGAATCCTCCACAACAAAGAAAATGGCTGATGACGAGGAGAGAAGGAAGGAGGAAGGAGAGAGAAATGACTGTGACATGAAACTGGTGAAATCTATGGTGCTGACTTGTTGTGCTCTGCACAATCTGTGTGAGAGTCATGGAAAGACGTTTGACACTACATTGGATGATGCAGTAGATGAACCAGTGGTGGCAGCGGCACAGAGAGCAGAGGAGCAGGGTGCCGATATACGAGATGCTGTGAATGCAGTACTTGTCTAGCAATAGGTAGAAATGTAATTTCGCCCACATTTATGTGCATACATATTTCAAAAATGTTTTTTGTAAATAAAATGTTGTGCATGTTCCATCTACCTGTCCTCTGTTCATAACGCTTATCTGTTAAGAAGGTGCGAAGCCATCAGCCTAATGATGAGTCCACACTTCTCACTGTTGTGATAATTGCTCACGCTGTGCTCTGCCAGCCCCGCTGTGGGGGTCACACACACGACGTGTTCCTCCACACTCTCAATCATTTTTTTTCCCGTATATTTTTCTTTTTGGCGTACAGAAATGGCAATACGCCCGTATTTGCTAAAACTGCATTTTCCCCGTATTAAAATACGGCGAAACCGTATCACTTGACAGGTATGTAATTACATGCAGAAACACCGCACAGGCCATCTTCACAAAAATCCAGCTCGACAAGCCACTTTAGCTTAGGTGGAAATGCAAATTGAACTATAAATCATGTGCTGATACATGTCATATTCCCATGTAAAGGTCTCCCACTTTTACTTACAAATTGATTTTTAATTTTTGGGAAAAGGGAATATAAATTTTGCACAACTTGTTGGTAACAACAGTTGTGTGCAACAAAAACACAGTTGTGTCTAATGTTATTAGTGCCAAATTTTTGCTAGATTCCTTCTTAATTTATTAAATTTTGACTGGTGATGCAACATTCAACTTACATGTACTTACCTTTATCAGTGTCTACTGTACAAGTTAAAGCACACCTGTACAACTGCTTATAACATAAAAAATGTACCCGTTCAAGAGAAATGGATTCAGCATTTCAAATTTGTTTAAAATAATAAAAAAAAAAACCTACCAAGACATTACGTTTCGTTGTGTTGTTAAAAATTAAATTACCATCAGAAGGCTATACACCTGACCTGATGAACAGCAGCATGTGGAGTGAACAGAGAATGGAATGTGTATGTAATTATTGGCTTTTCTCATACGGTGTCATAACAGATAAACCATACTTTTGATGCAAACAATACAATTTTATTCCAGAAGCAAAATTTACAAACAAAAAAACAGACTGGGCATGGGGAGACATGGTTAGACACGCCGACTGCTAAATGCGTCCACAAGCCTGCTAAATAGGGTCAGGAAATCTCTGTTGAATGTTGACATCTCTGCGAGCTCTTCCCTTCGTAACACAGCGTCCTGCTCCAGGGCTTCACACGCATCTGCCCGCACATCTGCGGCTACCTGTCGCAAATGCTGCATGTACTCCTGATGGTGTTCTTGCCGCTGGTCATGTTGCCGTTCCAAGAGCCGCATCTCTTCGTCATGCATGTTGACCATCGCTGATGTAAGGTCAGCGATGGAGTTGTCCGTTTTCCTCTTGCCTAGATGGAAAGACAGAAAGGCATGGTCGTTAAAGCTGGATCACTACGTATATTATGGAATTACACTGGTGAAAGTCTGTGGTGGAATGTCACTATCATATTATGCTTCATTGCTGTATATAAGCTGAACTGTCATGTTGCTGCCCCTCAGTAGAGCGAATTTTGCAACACGCAGTGTGCTGTCTTCGGCTGCAGCCCCCCTGCAAAACTAAAAAGGATTAAGATTAAGAATATGGATGGATGGATGGGTAATGTTTAAAATAGTTGCTTGTAGTGTGGCCACAGAAATCTGAATGGGTTAATACAGTCAGCTGACGCGAAGCATTTCAATGAAGCATGTTGATTTCAACGGCAGTTCATGAGCTTTATTTGTTTTTCTAAAACAGGAGTTACAACAGCACTTCAATCACCACACCTAAAAATGGGACCAGGTTGTGGAACACCGATAAGTGAAGACCAAAGAATAACCTTTTTGTACATTTAAAAAGACATTTTCAATTAATTAATATGCAGCTACAGGAAATTGCATTAATCAATTTGGTACGTAACTTGTTAGGCTCCAGCCCCCCTGCGACCTGTAAAGGATTAAGCGGTAGAAGATGGATGGATGGATGGATGGATGGAGTTTTGACCCTGGTTTCTGCTGGACCTGTTTCACCCCCAAAAAAATCGTGGTTATTGTGCCTTACCGGCACTTGAACGTGATCCAGATGGAGCTGGTGATGTGGCTGACATCGGAGTCGATCCAGCTGGCGCTCCGCCAGAGGCAGGAGAGTCCGGTGTGTCCATGTCCACTGAGGTGGACCCCTGTGATATGAACTGCGATTCTAGAAAGAAAATGCACGCAATTTAAAAACTTAACACTAAAGTGCAACATGTACACAACACTCTCAAGTTTTTAACCGGAATACAATAAGCGTAATTCAGCGTTTTGTTCGCGCTAATACTTAACACAAAGCAAGCGTGAATCTGCAGTTGGCTGCAAAACAATAGGCAAGCCTCAGTAACAACCATTACCCACAATCTAACAACCTTCCTATTTCTTAAAAACAGTGAGCTTGAGGCTTCCGGGAAGATGGCGGAGAGACATAACGCTTAAACAGAGAGCTCTCCCTAGCCGGATTAAAAATCATCGGTAAATGGCCAACTCGACATAAGCGGATCAATAAACTAAGGGATGAAAACACGAAGGAGCCGCGCACAAGGACAAAATCAGGGTAAAATTGAAGAATTCCTCTCCAGCAACGCAGGAAAAACCGCAGAACACGAAGCCCAAAAAAACGAGGTGTCTACAGCAGAGAAAATGGAGGACACCAGGCTCGAAAACATGAACACTGGCATCGCCAGTTTGGGTAAAGAGTTAAGAGAATTCAAGCGGCAACTACAGCAGGATTTAGCGGCTCTTAAGGAGGAGCTGAAAAAAGAGATTAAGGAGGAAATTATGGGCCTCCGAAGAGAAATGGAGCGCAAGCTAACAGAAAACATTGAGGAGCTGCGCTCCCAGCGGGCGTGTATGACAGAAGCGCAGGCCCGAATATCGGAGCTGGAAGATTGGAAAAGCGAGGCAAACGAACAGCTACAGACCCTGACGACGCAAACGCAGAGGATGCAGGAGAAAATAAACGACTTGGAGAGCAGGTCCAGACGAAGCAATATGCGCATCTTTGGAATTCCGGAGGGCATTGAAGGCAACTCGATGACGAAATTCATGGATCAGTTCTTAAAAAAAGAGCTGGAACTGCCCGGAGAAACGGATCTGCAGATTCAACGAGCGCACAGAGCCTCGGCACAGAACCCGAAACCAAACTCTACACCCAGGTCAGTTGTGGTAAACTTTGTGAAATATGACATAAAGGAAAGAATCCTGACACAAGCATGGAAAAAAAAGATACGAATCGGCGACAAACAGGTATTCTTTGACCATGACTACCTGACAGAAATTGTGCAGCAGCGGAAAAAATATGCCAACATTAAAAAAACGCTGAAAGAGAAAAAAATTAGATTCCAAACGCCGCTAACGAAAATGAGGATTCATTGGGAGGACGGCGTAAGAACCTACAACACGGCCAGAGAGGCAGCGCGGGATATGATGGAGCGGGGCCTTGAGGTGAGCGTGCCGGAGGAAACGGCTGGAGCAGCGGCGGCCCTGAACGCATCACGACAGCCGGAGTGGAGACGAGTGAACGGCGGAAGAAGGGGGAGAGACGTAGAGCAGCGGGCCCAGGAAAAACTACAAGGCTTTCAACTGAAAGCCTAGATCATAACAAAGATTAAGAAAGGCACAGAAGAAATGAAGGCCAAGAAGACAAGGTAAAAGAGAAACAGACGGCTAGGAGAGGTTTAAGTGATATTTGTTGGACATTTCTAGACTAATGACTATTACTTGGGTAGTAAATACAGGTCTAGGGAGGGCCCTTCACTCTGTGAAGACAATCCCCCCACCCACCAACAGGGACCAGTGGGCAGAAGAAAGGCCCAAAGTACGGAGGTCGAGATTTTTTAATGTGTTTTTATATAAATATGTGTTATTTTTGTTGTTAAAGGGGCTAGGAGCACAAGTTAAAAAAATGGAAAAACATGAATATGGGTAAAAATCTTAAGATAATGACACTAAACGTGAATGGTCTGAACTCACCTGTTAAAAGGGAAAGAATAATAAGAAAATTCAAGAAGGAAAAAGCTGAAATTATATTTATGCAAGAGACACATTTGAGCAAGACAGAACATGAGAAACTAAAGAGATTTGGCTATAAGAACTCCTACTACAGTTCATTTAAGGGAGGAGCTAAAAGGGGGGTTATGATACTAATTTCAAACAAAATACAATTTGAAAGTGAACAGGAAATCCAGGATAAAGAAGGCAGGTATGTAATAATAAAGGGAAGAATAGATGGTATGCAGATCACATTAGTGAACATCTATGCCCCACCAGAAAGTGACAAGGGTTTTTTTCAACATCTGTTTGATCTCATAGCAACACACAGTGAAGGAGTCCTAATTTGTGGAGGAGACTTAAATGCTGTCATGGATCATGAAGTTGATACAACAAGTGTTAAGAAGACAAAAAAACATGTAACAAAGTTCATAAGAACCTCACTGGCAGAAATGGGTATGGTAGACATATGGAGGGACCTACACCCACTCGAAAAAGACTATACACATTATTCAGCAGTCCATAAAGTACACTCTAGAATAGATTACTTCCTTATGAATGAAGGTGACAGACACAGGGTGAGAAATTGTTGGATTGGAGGGGCAGAAATATCAGATCATAATCCTATATACATGGAAATATATTTAAACAATAGAAAACGACAACATGGAAACTTAACGTAGGACTGTTAAATGATGAGAAAATGAAAGAAAGAATAAAAATAAACATAAACGAATATATCCAAGAGAATGACAATGAAGAAGTGGACCCAACAATACTATGGGACGCACTAAAAGCCGTGTTAAGAGGAAAATTAATTGTTGAAACAGGAAAAGCAAATAAGACTAAACTGGAAGCGTATGAACAAAGATGTGAGAGACTGAGGAAATTAGAACGTAAACATCAAAGCACAAATGATCCAAAAATATATCAAGAAATTAAAGAAGAAAAAACAAAGATAAAAGAAACACAAATGGATGAAATTGAAAGGAAAAATAGATATCTAAAGCAAAAATATTATGAAGCGGGACCAAAAGCCACAAAACTGCTGGCAAAACGGTTAAGAAAACAACAAACAATGAATAATGTATACAAGATTAAAGACCCCACCACAAATAAAACCACAGTTAACCCAGAAAACATCGAAGAAATATTCCATGATTTCTACCAAGAACTATACTCGCAACCTGAAGAAACAAATACTAAAGATATTAAAAAATTTCTAGGCACATTGGACTTGCCATCAATAGGAAATCAACAAAATGAAAAGCTAACAGCAGAAATAACAACACAAGAGATCAGAGATGTGATTAAGTCACTTAAAAACGGTAAATCACCAGGTAGTGATGGATACCCATCTGAGTTTTATAAACTGTTTATAGAAGAACTCACGCCACAGCTCCTAAAGTCATTTAATTGGACGTTGGACAACAACAAAATACCTCCATCATGGAACGAAGCTATCATTTCAGTTATTTTAAAGCCAGGGAAAGATAAAGAACAATGCGGAAACTATAGACCAATCTCTTTATTAAATGTGGATTATAAAATATATACAACAATTATATGTAAACGAATAAAGACATTCTTGACGGAATTGATAGAAGATGATCAAACTGGTTTCATAGAGGGACGCCAAACACATGACAATATCAGGAGAACAATACATATAATTAACCAAATACATAAAGAAAAGAAACGCGCAGTAATAATGAGTTTAGACGCAGAAAAAGCATTTGACAGGGTTAACTGGAAATTCCTATATAGTGTACTGGAGCGCTTTGGATTTAACGAAAAATCAGTACAATGCATAAGGACGCTATATCAAGAACCTGTGGCAAGAATCAAGATAAACGGTAGCTTAACAGACAAAGTAAATATACAAAGATCAACTAGGCAGGGATGCTGCTTATCGCCCACCTTGTTTGCTCTGTTCATAGAACCACTGGCTCAAGCGATATGACAAAATAAGAAATTAAAAGGTGTAACAATAAAGGGGGCGGAACACAAGATTGGGCTATTTGCAGAC
Organism: Pholidichthys leucotaenia; assembly: GCA_020510985.1. Lineage (NCBI taxonomy): Eukaryota > Metazoa > Chordata > Actinopteri > Cichliformes > Pholidichthyidae > Pholidichthys > Pholidichthys leucotaenia. Next base: position 45,845,012 of record CM035836.1, read on the forward strand.
GATATTATAGTTTACCTTGAACAACCAGATGAATCAATAATGGAAATGATGAACTTGATAGAAAATTTTGGAAAATTATCAGGATACAAGATAAACATAACAAAAACACAAATACTGACATTCCACTATAACCCTCTAAACCAGATAACTGATAAGATCAAACTAAACTGGAAACAAAAAGAAATAAAATACCTTGGAGTGAACATACCTAAAGACCTAAGCAAAATATATAAAGCAAACTATGATAGGTTGGAACAAGAAATAAAAAAAGATATTGATAGATGGTCAATCTTAAATATGGATCTGAATTCAAAAATTGAGACAGTCAAAATCAGCATACAACCTAGATTACTTTACCTCTTCCAGGCTATACCAACAGAGATTCCAGATGCCCAATTCTCAAAGTGGGACAGGATGATATCGAGATTTGTTTGGGGAGGTAAAAAGCCAAGAGTGAAATATAAAACTCTCCAATTACCAAAAGAGAAAGGAGGCATGGGCCTACCGAGTCTAAAGGAATATTACTACTCAGCACAAATAAGATATATTATATGTTGGTGCGACGAGGGATATGAGGCAAAATGGAAAGAAATGGAAAAGGAAATTGAGGGACTCCCAGTACAAAGCATAATAGGAGATAAAGATGCATATAAGCAAATCAAACAAATAGACCCAATCACTAAATTTACTTTAGAATTGTGGTATAAAATAGTACAAAAATATAATATAAAGGAAGACATAAAACTATTGAAATGGGTAGCATTTGACAGTCAGTTTGAACCGGCAAAACAAGATAGGGGATACAAAAATCTGGTGAACAAGGGAATCACAGCATGGGGCAATATCGGAAAAAAAGATCTCGGGAGCTTTGTAAACATCAGGAGAAAATTTAAACTAGAAAGATCGGAATTTTTCAGATATCTGCAGATGAGAGATTATTATATGAAGAAGATTAGGCATAACCTCCAAACAGATGTGAACGAGATTATACAACTCATTTTAAGCTCATATACAGGAAATAAAATAAGAATTATTTCAAAGCTATATCAGAAACTTATGACAAACAATCATACAAGTAACTATATAAAGGAGAAATGGGAGAAAGAGCTCAATTTAAACATAACAGAAGAAAGCTGGCAGGAAATATGGAAAACACAACACACATCAACAAATTCAAGGACATGGAGGGAATTTGGATGGAAAAACCTGATTCGCTTTTTCATTACACCACAGATTCAAGGAAAATATACAAATACCCAATCTTTATGCTGGAGGGGATGTGGGGCTCAAAATGCAGACCACTCACATATGTTTTGGAAATGCTGCAAAATATCATCATTCTGGAAATCTATACATGTGACAATACAGAGGATATTAGGATATAATATACCAATGAACTGTAACCTGATGTACTTATGTGATCTTAAAAGAGACAATGTTATACAGGCTGAGGACAGATATCTAGTTAAAATCTTGTTGATTGCATGTAAAAAAACTATCACAAAAAATGGCGATCAGAAGTTCTTCCTGACCAAGAGCAATGGACTGACATTGTTGAGGACATACGTATGATGGAAAAACTAACATATCGACAAAGAATGCAAGAAGGACTATGGGGGAAAAAAAATGGCGGAAATGGACACACTACAAAGTGCAACAACGAGGCAGAAATTGAAAGAATAACCAAAGACACTGAAAAAACCAGAAGAATTAAGAGATGGAAACTAAAAACTTGATGCTCCAACATTTGTCCCCCCCCCTTTTTTTTCTTTTTCTTTTTTTTTCTTTTTCCCTACCCTAGCCCCTTTGTTTTTTAAATGTAGAATGTGATCTGAATGCATTATATATGATGAAAAATGAATAAAAATCTAAGTTACAAAAAAAAAAAACAACAGTGAGCTTGGCACAGAAAGGATAAATTGGTGAAAAGACACGCAATATCAAAACAACACTCACCATCCACGGTTTCCAAGGCCATGGCCGTGTCGAGGGCCTATGTCCATAGATCGCGTCCATCTCAGCAAACCACTTCCACTCCTTCCGATCCGCTGCACTTCAAGCATTGTGGTTCTTCACTGCTCGGTAATCGCTTTTCAGCTTTTTCAGCTTCTCTCGACACTGTTTGGCAGTACGGATGTGCCCTTGGGAACCCATCTGCTCGGACACCTGCTGGTATATTTTTTCATTTCGAGTAGATCCGTCCAACTCGCGCTGGATGCGATCGTCGGCTAATATAGAAAGAAAATTGCGCACCGCCTAATATATAATATTAGGAGTATATTATTATATAAGTATATTATACAGTATATTAATATAATATACTGTATTAAAGGGGCGCACTGTGTTCACTGGCTGAACAACAACAAATGGCGGTCGTGGAGTAGATTCAGCAGAAAAAGTCGCTTTCGTGACGTTACGACCTGACCAATCAGCGGCGACCAGTCTCTTAAAGTCGCATCACAGCCATACTCAGCCATACTCAGCTCAGTTAGACCCTGCCCTGGATCAGGTACTAAAAAAGCACCTGCTAACCGGTGCTGGGGCTAATGGAAAATGCTCAAACGCGGGCTGAGTGGTGCGGTGTAGGACTAATTGAGGCTAGTGAAAAAGGCCCTAATGATCCCAAACACACCGCCTGGGCAACGAAGGAGTGGCTTCGTAAGAAGCATTTAAAGGTCCTGGAGTGGCCTAGCCAGTCTCCAGATCTCAACCCCATAGAAAATCTTTGGAGGGAGTTGAAGGTCCATGTTGCCCAGCGACAGCCCCAAAACATCATTGCTCTAGAGGAGATCTGCATGGAGGAATGGGCCAGAATACCAGCAACAGTGTGTGAAAACCTTGTGAAGACTTACAGAAAACGTTTGACCTCTGTCATTGCCAACAAAGAGTATATAACAAAGTATTGAGATGAACTTTTGTTATTGACCAAATACTTATTTTACTGAGGAATTTACCAATTAATTCATTAAAAATCCTTCAATGTGATTTTCTGGATTTTTTTTTTCTCATTTTGTCTCTCATAGTTGAGGTATACCTATGATGAAAAGTGGAGACCTCGCTCATCTTTTAAGTGGTAGAACTTGCACAATTGGTGGCTGACTAAATACTTTTTTTGCCCCACTGTATGTGTTTAAAAGTGTCCAATTGTGATGACTTCCGGTCTGGACGCCATGGCGACTGCAGCTTAACACTGAAGCTCTCAGACCCAATCCAGGATAACACCTTGAAAATCAAACTTAACGGATTTTTGGAGGAGTGAAAATCAAAAGACAAAATCATCATGTCTAAAGGAAAACAGAAGAAACTGAAATTCTCCAGGCCAGGACACGTATCGGCCGGAGAATCTGAACTGGAAGATCTCCGTTCAGAAGACGAGGAACTGGTGATAGCTAACAAAAGGGTTAGCCTGAAATCACTATTTGAGGAGCTACGACGATTTCGCCGAGATGTTACGGCCGAATTTCGGGAATTCAGAGAAGAATTGAAAAGGACAAACAGCAGAGTGGACCAGGCCGAGAACCGAATCTTGGAAACAGAGGATCGAATAAAAGTGCTCGAAGATTCTGTGCTAGACCTACGCAAAAGACAAGCAGCTATAGAGGCTAAGCTAACCGACCAAGAAGGAAAACAAAGAAGAGACAACATAAGAATTCATGGTCTGATAGAAGGAACCGAAAATGGTTTTAACTCAATGGCAGAATGCGTGGAATCCTTACTAAGAGAGAAATTGGATATTCCACAAACCACCGACTTGAAGATAGAAAAGGCACATCGTTCATTAGCCGCTAGGCCGGCGGCGAAAGCGCCCCCACGTTCGGTGTTGGTAAGATTTTCCAATTTCAAAATAAAACAAGAGGTTGTAAGACTGGCCTGGCAGAAAAAAGGATTTATGCACCAGGAGAGAAAAGTCTACGTGGAACACGATTACGCCCCGGAGGTCCTTAAAAAGCGCAGGGAATACAATGACGCGAAAAAGGTGTTAAGAGAGAAGAAATTGCGCTTTCAGACACCATTTCCTGCGAAGTTAAGGGTCTTCTACGGCGATGAAACGTGTCTCTATAATTCGGCGGAAGAAGCAACAGCTGACATGGCGAAAAGAGGGCTCCCGGTAACGGTATTTAAACCCGCAGCAGACCCGAGTGAGAAGATCAAAGCGCAAACATGGACAACACAAAGACCCTCAAAATCCACGGACCAGCAGCGGGAAACCCAGCACCAGAGTGTCGCGGATAAACTATCCGTTTTCAGGTTGGAATAGCGACCTTTTTTTTTTTTTCTTTTCTCTTGAATCAATCCGCACATCCAACCCCCCTCATACAAGGTAACAAACATTAAAGGAGATGCATATTCAGCATGTGGTAAAACATTTCATGGAACAATCATATTATTTGAAACAAATAAGTCTTTGTAATAAAAAAAAAAAAAAAAACTTGTTAAAATAGAAATGTGACAATAATCCACATGTTCTCCTCATACTAACAAATACTGTTTTTGCGTGAATGTTTGATGTGATGGGGGTGGGAGGGTGCACACAATTTCACAGGGTTTAGGCATAAAAGGAAAAAAAAAATCATTACAAGTTTGGATTGGGTTCTGAAACTCACGTTAAAAGCATGGGACTACTTTCAGTGGTAAGAGAGGGCCCTCAACACGTAACAGAGTTTGAGGAATTTCCCTCAGGGCCTTCACTCCATCAAGGCTCTTACAGGGTCTTTAAAAAGACCTCAGCTCAGGAAGTTCTTATGACAGCTTTTTGTTTTAAAGTTTTTTACACTATGTTCTTAATGTTTTTCTTGTTTTTAATGTTCTTTCAGTTTCTGAGTAGCACAAAAGAGGGCCACCACACAGTTATACTAAACAAAACAACACAATGGAGAAACAGGGTGTAACCAAAATAATTTCATATAATGTAAAAGGAATCCTGAATCCAGTTAAAAGATCCAAGATTCTAGGCAAAATGAAAAAAGACAAAGCAGGAATAATACTTTTACAAGAAACCCACCTAACAGACTTGGAACACAATAAACTCAGTAGACAAGGGTTTAAAATGATCTCTTCATCTTCATATAAATCAGGGAGGAGGAGGGGAGTAGCGACATTGATATCAACCAAAATTACATTTGAAAAAAAATCAGAACACAAAGATAAAGAAGGGAGATACAGTTTGGTAACTGGGCGGCTAGAGGGAGAAGATATCACCCTGCTGAATGTGTATGCTCCCCCAGGGGCTAACTGGAAATTTTATAAAAATGTATTCGACCTAATGATAACTAAAGCTCAAGGTTTAGTGATATGTGGTGGGGACTTCAATCTTAGACTGAATCCATACTGGGATGCTTCTGGTAATTCCCCACATCAAAATAACACCCAAAACAGGAAGACTCGGATGCTACTAAAAGAATTGGGAATCTGTGACGTGTGGAGGGAACTCAACCCCAGTATAAAAGACTATACATTTTACTCAACTCCACATTCATCTTACTCAAGGATTGACTATTTTTTTATGTTTAATAGAGACATTGGAAGAGTAAAAACATGTAAAATAGGACTGATGGATCTCTCCGACCACAGTCCGATCTACATGGACTTAAATATCCAAAAATACACAAATAATACATTTTCTTGGAGGTTAAATTCAAATGTCCTGAAAGGACCATTGAAAGATGAATTGGAATCAGATATTCTCAGATATTTGGAAGATAACGATAATGGAGAAGTATCCCCTTTTATACTGTGGGATGCATGTAAAGCTGTAATAAGAGGAAAGATTATTGCAAAACTGGCAACCCAAAATAAACTAAGACAAGAAAAACTATCCACATTAGAGTCAGAACTTAGGAACCTAGAAAAAGAACACAAAGGCAACACTCATTCTACTGACTCGCTCAAGATTAAGGAAATTAAAAACCAAATAAATGAGATCTACACAATAGAAATCCAGAAGAAACTTACATTTCTGAAACAAAAATACTATGAAGCAGGCAGTAAATCGGCAAAATTGCTAGCCTATAAATTGAGGAAACATCAAACAGAAAGAGCAATCTACAAAATCAGAGACCCAGTATCAAAGGAAATAAAATTCAGAATTCAGGATATTCTTAAAAACTTCGAGAATTACTATAAGAACTTATACTCCCACAAAAAACATAAAAACGCATCCGAGGCATTCCTAAACACATTAAACCTTCCCCAACTTACGGAGTCACAAAATAAAACACTACTGTCAGAAATACATCCTAAAGAATTGGAAAAAGCAATATGAAACTTAAAGCTAACAAATCCCCAGGAGCTGATGGCTATACAGCAGAGTGGTACAAAACCTTTAAACAGCAACTATCTCCTCTCCTCCTGAAAACATTTAATTATGTCCTCCACACAGGGGAAATCCCCCCCTCCTGGAGAGAAGGGGTCATTGCAGTTATACCTAAACCTGAAAAGGATAAACTAGAGTGCTCCAACTACAGACCAATCAGTGTACTAAATCAGGACTATAAGCTTTTTACCATTATCCTTGCCAAAAGGTTAGAAAATATACTGACAGACCTAATTCATTTAGACCAAACAGGTTTTATAAGACAAAGACAGACACAAGACAACATTCGACGCACTTTACACATAATTCATCATATAAAAAAATATAACTTAAATGCAGTCATATTGGGATTAGATGCTGAAAAAGCATTCGATTCGGTTGACTGGTCTTTTCTATATAGAATCTTATCCAGTTTCAATTTTCATAACAACTTCATTAGAACTATACAGGCATTATATAAAAAACCAACAGCTAAAATAAGGATTAACGGTAATTTATCATCATCTTTTGAACTGGAAAGAGGATGTCGTCAGGGCTGCCCCCTGTCTCCACTGCTCTTTGCAATCTTCATAGAACCTCTGAGCCAATGGATTAGACAAAACCAAAAAATTCAAGGTATTACACCTTGAATTTTGTGAATTTTTGAACCCTCACTGACACCAATTGTGATGAAGTGTTTTGAACGGCTTGTCAAATCACACATTACAGCCTGCCTCCCTGCATCACATGACGGTCAGAAGGAACATAAAATAGCACTCTTTGCTGATGACATTTTAATATACCTAGGGCAGCCGGACACTTCTTTACCAGAACTAACCTCAGTTTTTTCAGAGTATGGAGATTTATCGGGGTACAAATTAAACATGCATAAAACCCAAGTTTTAACATTCAACTATGACCCAAATCATTATTCACTAAGCAAACTCAAAACTAACTGGGAGTCGGAATTTATGAAATATCTGGGGGTCAATATCCCGAAACAACTCAACAAAATTATATCACTAAACTATGATCCACTGGTGACAAAAATAAAATCTGACCTAGCAAGATGGAATATGATACCATTCTTGGGTACTGCACAAAGAATTGAAGCAGTCAAAATGAATATACTTCCACGTCTTCTATACCTTTTCCAAACAATACCGGTAGAACCTCCCAAAAAAACATGGCAGGAGCTGGACAGAAGGGTCTCAAGATTCATATGGCAGGGCAAGAGACCTAGAATCAGATATAGAACCCTACAGCTAAACAAAGACAAAGGTGGGCTCGCGCTGCCAAATATCAGGGACTACTTTAAAGCCGCACAAATTAAAACTTTAGTAGAGATATGTAACCCAGTCTACACTGCACAATGGAAGGAGATGGAATGCCAAATAACAAGTGACATCCCCCTACAGGCGATAATAGGGAACAATGCCTTACCTAAGCTTTTGAATAACACTAACCCGTGGATAGAGACCCCGCTAAAAATTTGGTTTAAGATAGTCAGAGAGAATCAAACTAAAGAGCCCTATCGACTTCTGCAATGGATCGCCTATGATCAGGACTTTACTCCTAATAAAACAGACACCAGATTTAAAAAGTGGAAGGAGAAAGGGCTGATAAAATATTACGATTTTTTTAAAGGGCAAATCTTAAGAAGTTTTGAAGATTTGAAAAAACAAGGCCTAATAAATCAAGACCTTTACAGGTTCTTCCAGCTTAGACACCACATAAACAATATACTTAAAAAGGAGGTCTTGGAAAGGGCCCAGTCAGGTGTTCTGAAGGTCTTCTTAATGGCATATAAAGGGATCCCAGGGATCAGATACATTTCTAAAATATACCAAGGTCTTCAAGACTTAAAAGGAGACAACACATCTTATATAAAAGAGAGATGGGGAAAAAGAGGGGAATTTCACTTTACAACTGGAAATATGGGAAAAGCTAAATAAACAGCAATGGAAAAGTACCTCATCCCTGCAGTGGAGAGAATTTGGATGGAAAAACTTGGCAAGATTTTTCAGAACACCTGCACAAAACAAATTTACCCATAAGGGATTGAACTGTTGGCGCTTGTGTGGTGAAAAGACTGCAAATCATTTTCATGTGTTTTGGTCATGCCGAGTTATCCACCAATATTGGACCAAGGTACAGACAATATTGGGGAAAATATTCAAAATTACAGTTCCCTTTTCTTTTGTAACTTTGTATTTGGGTTTACTACCGGACTCACTGGAAAGACGAGGAGAAAAATACTTATTCAATGTTTTAATATTGGCAAGCAAAAAAGCTCTAACTAAAAAATGGATGTTGAAGGACTGTCCTACACCTGAAGATTGGACTAACGTGATCCAAGACATTTACTCGATGGAAAAGTTGACATTCGCACTGAGACAGGACATGGATGGGTTCATGAACTTTTGGCAACCCTGGACCGCATATGTGTCTTCCATTAGATCTAATCTTTGACAAATACCATTTCAATAATGGTTCCGCTCTTTGTTCCAATGCTACTCAGATGCTCTTTTATCTTTATTTACTTACTTTTTCTTTTTGTTTGTTTTTTACTGGTTTGTTTGTTTTTTTTGTTATTTGTTTTTTGTTTTTTTTTCTCTTTAATTTCACTTTTTCTTTCACTTTAAAAAAAAAAAAAGGGGTGTTGTAAGAATTAATCTTCCAATGTTGTCAGATATCAGAAAATAAGGGAACATGTGATGAAAATGTAAACACTGCATTGCTGTAACGACCTGTATACCCTTTACAAAAACTAAAATTAAAAAAAAAAAAAAAGTGTCCAATTGAGATAAGTTGTTGTGCTAGCACACTTTTTTTTTCTTGTCAAGTACTTTCCAATGCACTTGACTTATTTATTTTTGGTACCATGTGATAAATTTGAATAGTAGATGTGTTTATTTTATGCACATTTAGTGATTTAAGAAATTTGAATTATGGTTGTACAACCTAGAAATAATTAGAAATATATGAAATCAGCTATAGATCATAGCTTAAGTTTTTGTCTGGCCTATTCTGTAGGTCAGGTTTTTTTTGGACTGGATTTAGAAGACGGTGGATCTCCAGATCTGGATGGCAAGCCGAAGCACGAACCTAACCAACTGTTAGAGGTGATCCAACTGATCACCTGGAATGGATACTAGAGGACTGTACATGTTGTAAATATATTTTGGGGGTATTTTATTTTTATTTTTTTTTATTATTGTTACAAGCGCTGTATTTTTGTTTAGGTGTACACATCTGTCAAAATACACATATTTGCAAGTTCCCATACTTCTGTGTGTGTGTCATCTGTTGTTGCACCCTCCAGGCTCCTACGAACCTAGAATCTATCTGACCTGGCCCAATTGTTCCTTCTGTCCAGGTAGTAAGTTTAAAGGTAACTACACTGCCATACCCAGTACTACCAAAAGGGTACAAGACTGCACCTTAAGTGGTGTTACACAAGTTACATACAGTAGTAGCTTACCACTACCATTGTCTGTCTTGAGTGAATGATTAATGGACTCACTGTAAGCTCTTTGAGATGTCGCTTGACATGTAAAGCGCCATATAAATATAATCCATTATTATTGTTATTATCATTACCCATTTTCATATTACTTCACTCACTAGCTTTCGTCACTAGCTTTCCAATTACGCCAAACAAACCCGGGCACTTTTTTAGTATTGATATAGTGTTTGGCTCATGGACTGTTGAAGGTGGGGATCTGTGATCAGATTGATATTAGGGCCAGTCCCATAACCTGTTCTGAAACTTGAATTTCTTTTTCTGCTCCCTCAGAGTTCAGACATGTTTGCTGCCAGAAACCTTCGATCTGAAGATCAGTTCCTGTGCTCCATCTGTCTGGATGTCTTCATTGATCCAGTAAGCACATCATGTGGACACAACTTCTGTAAAAACTGCATCGATCAACACTGGGATCATAGCAACAGCTACCAGTGTCCCGTGTGTAAAAAGCTGTTCAAGACCAGACCTGAACTAGAGATCAACACCTTCATCTCTGAGATGGTTTCTCAATTCAGACTTGAAGCTCAACCAAAATCCAGCAGCAGCAGGTCAGAGCAACAAGCTGCCAAACCAGGAGAAGTTCCCTGTGACGTCTGCACTGAAACCAAACTGAAGGCCCTGAAGTCCTGCCTGGTGTGTCTGGTCTCCTACTGTGAGACTCACTTAGAGCCTCATCTGACCACAAAACGTCTGAAAGGACATCAGTTAAGTGATCCTGTGGAGGACCTGGAAGGCAGGATCTGTTCAAAGCACAATAAACCTCTGGAGCTGTTCTGTAAGACCGACCAGACATGTGTCTGTCAGCACTGCACCTACTCAGACCACAGGAACCATGATATTGTTCCTCTGATAGAAGAATGTGAAGAAAAGAAGGCAGAACTGGGAAAGACAGCAGCTGAACTTCAGCAGATGATCCAGATGAGACAACAGGAGATTGAGAAGTTCAAAGACTCGGTGAAGAAGAGTAAAGAGGCTGCAGACAGAGAGAAAGCAGAAGGTGTTCAGGTCTTCACTGCTCTGAAGGAGTCTGTTGAGAGATGCCTGAATGAGCTCATCATGGAGATAGAAGACAAACAGAAAACAACAGAGGAACAGGCTGAAGACTCTATCAAAGATCTGGAACAGGAAATCTGTGAGCTGATGAAGAAGATCTCTGAGGTGGAGCAGCTCCTAACGTCTGAAGACCACCTCCACCTCCTCCAAAGTTTCTCCTCCCTGAAAGTTGTTCCACCCATCAAGGACTGGACAGAGGTCAGAGTCCATCCACCATCATATAAGGGGACTGTGGTGAGAGCTGTGGATCAGCTGGAGAAGAAGATCAAAGAACTAATGAAGAAGATTAAGGCTGAGCTGAAAACGGTCCAGCGGTATGAAGTGGACGTGACTCTGGATCCTGATACAGCACATCCTGCACTCATCCTGTCTGATGATGGAAAACAAGTGAAACTTGGTGATGAGGAGAATCATCTTCCAGACAACCCAGAGAGATTTTCTAACTACATCAGTGTTTTAGGAAATCAGAGTTTCTCCTCGGGCAGATTTTACTTTGAGGTTCAGGTTAAAAGAAAGACTTGGTGGACTTTTGGAGTGGTCAGAGAGTTGATCAACAGGAAGGGAATCATCACCCACAGTCCTGAGAAAGGCTTCTGGACTATGTGGATGACTGGAGGAAACGAGTATGAAGCTAATGAATCCCCTCCAGTCCGTCTCCAACTCCATCCTGGTCCAGAGAAGGTTGGGGTGTTTGTGGACTATGAGGAGGGTCTGGTCTCCTTTTATGATGTAGATGCTGCAGCTCTGATCTACTCCTTTACTGGCTGCTCCTTCAAGGAGAAAATCTACCCATACTTCAATCTGTTTGGAGATGATGATGATGATAGTGATGATGATGGTGGTGGTGGTGGTGGTGATGACGATGGTGGTGATGATGATGATGATGATGATGATGATGATGTTGATGACGATGATGGTGGTGGTGATGATGATGATGATGATGATGATGATGACGATGACGATGATGGTGGTGGTGGTGGTGATGATGATGATGACGACGACGATGATGACGATGATGGTGGTGATGGTGGTGGTGATGATGATGATGATGACGATGATGGTGGTGGTGATGGTGATGGTGATGATGATGATCATCTTCTGGTTATCACTCCTGTTAATCACTCTGACTAGAAAACTGATTTGACATGAAATCAGTCCATGATTAAAATTAATCACAAACACTCAATGATTGTTTTGTCTTTTCTAATTCCTGCTTATTGTTTCTTTAATGCCCTGCAATGGCCTGGTAATCTGTCCAGGGTGTACCCTGCCTCTTCCCCAAAGACACTGGGATTGGCTCCAGCCCCTCCGCAACCCAAAAAGGATTAAGCGATAGAAGATGGATGGATGTATTTTTAATCCTATAATCTCTTATTTATGGTCCATGTAAATGTAATCAGTGATAAAGTGTGATTCTGTGATTTCTAACAGGAGGGAACGTCTAGTTCAGGGTTTGGAACTAAAGATTCGAACCTTAAAAAGAAGATAGAAGAACCGAGGATTAACAAAGTTCAACACCAACACTGGGAGAGTTTATTTACTACTAAATATGATCTCATTTCTTTTTGTTCACTCATCCATTTGTACCTTTTTTTTTTATATAAATTTGACATTTTTTTTATCAGACATTTCTTATAAAATTTCTGTTTTTTTTCCTACTTTTCTCCTTTTTTATTCAAACTCTTTTTGTAAATCTCCTATTTCTGATTTTTTACACATGAGACACACCTACACAAACTCACCTTTTTCTATTAAATTTACAACTTTTCTTGGACATTTGAAACTTTTTCTCCAAAGTTTCTCACTCTGTATTAAATTTGTGACTTTTTTCATGAAAATGTTTTTTTTTTCCCTCAAAGTTTCCGTTTCCTTTGGTTAAATTTACAAGTTTTTCCTCCTAAATCAATGAGGTGGAGGGATGACTTTATTATTATAGAGTGTTTTTAAATCAAATCTACAGGGAGCCACAGATTGAAGACCTCTGTTTTAGTTTAATCTGATGTTAATTAAAACCAGAGCTGACTAGTAACTAGTTACATTTACTCAAGCAACTTTGTCACTAAATTGGACTTAGTTGATTACTTATTTGAACGTAACATTTTATCTGACTCTTTTAGTAATTTGATTTCACTGATTTTACATGAATTTAAATCTAAATTTTTACATTTTAAATGAGTTTAAGTTATTGCTTTTCTATTTAGGCTCAAAAAACATTTGATTTATGACTGTTTCTAGAAATGATTCGTATTAGGTCACCTCTAAGAAAAAAGCTGCAAATTTGCAAATAAAGTTAGAAAATTGCAAGAAAAAGTTATGAATTTATGAGGAAAAAGTTAAAAAAATTATAAGAAAAGAAAGTCTTGAATTGACATGAAAAAGCTGCACATTCATGGGGGAAAAGTCACAAATTTACAAGAAAAAAATCAATTTCAAATAAAAGTCAAAAATGCACAAAAATAAATTACAAATGTCTAAGAAAAAATTGCAAATTGAGTTTTTAAAAATTACAAAAAATTGCAAATTTATATGAAAAAAGTCAAAAATGTCCTAAATAATTGTCAATTTATATGAAAAAGATGGAACGTGACAGTAAAAACTTGCAGATTTATGAGGGAAAAGTCGCAAAATTATGAAAAAAAATATTTACTGTTTATTTGTATAGGGACAAGTACGTAGCATAAATTATTACTACATATGGCTGTGTAGTTGTGCATGTACATGTTGGACATATGAGAGATATGCTGACAGCACATATGTGATTTAACCTCACGATGAAGGAGACGCAGAGCCTAGGACACCTGCGGAGAACAGCGAGACAAGACAATAGGTGTGGACAGAAGACTCCCTGACCTCTGAGGCTCGAGAGGAGAGGGGGGGAGTAATGTAAATAAAGGGATTATGAATGTGAATAAAGGGATTATGATGGAGATGTGTGACCTCCCCTGCGAGGGAGATTTCTTGATGTGAGAATGTTTAAAGGTGAAGACTGTGGTGTGTTTCCCCCTCTTTGTTCGCTGCTCAAGAATGAGAGCAGACTGTGGGAATGGATGCTTGAAATAAACTTGAATTAAATGCAATTCAGTTTCGTTATTCAAGGCTCCCCACACTACAGACCAAAGCATTTGTAGCCTAGGCCAATTTGCAGTGCCAGTCCCTTGCTGGGCTTTTAAAATACACAAAACATAATATACAACTACACAAAATGCATACGCAGTCCCAACACTGCATACCACAAACTAACAAGACACAACAAAACTAACAGCGAATTATTCATAACAAAATGACTGTTCACGCTTCAAAAACCGTTTCAAGTTCAATTTAAAATGATTCCAGTTTGAGTTCTGAAGGCAAAACGTTCCACATCTTAATTCCACGAATGGAGAAAGCAGCCTGACCAAATGAGGATTTACGTAAAGGGACTGATAGGATGTTTTCATGTTTCATTATATTATTCTATATGATTTTAATGCTGTATTATTATTCTATTTTATGTTATATTTGTATCTGGTGCATATAATGAGCCAATGTCTGATTCTCTGTGATTTCCCATTGTCTCAGAGCCTGAAGGAAATGTCTGTTTTTCACTGTGAGATTAGGCTGAGCAAGATTGTAAATAATGACGATGTAGAGGATGACTTTCACAAACGAAAACCTAAATCCCCATTCCACTGCCCAAGCCTCAATTTCGTTAATCGCCTGCTGCAACTTTTTAACAATAAATGATAGATTTTTCCCTCTTGTCCACATAGCACCATCATCTGCAAACAAAGAGACACCAACAGAACTCTTAACTCTAGAAAAAATGTCATTGATCATGACTGAAAACAAAATGGGACTAATACTACTGCCTTGTGGGGTTCCATTTTCTATTATTTGGCTTGAGCTATGCTGCTTCCCTATTCTTACCGAAATTTTTCTGTCACTCAAAAATTTTTTAATCCATCTTTTCATTCTCCCTCTAATGCCTAGCTTATGTAGTTTGATAATCAGCCCCTCCTTCCACATCATGTCATATGCCTTCTCAACATTCAAAAACACCGCTACCACACTTTCCTTATTCACTTGGGCCTTCCTAATCTCATGTTCCAAACAGACAGCAGAATCAGTAGTACTTCTCCCTTTTCTAAATCCGCTTTGGTAATTTTTTAATGCCTCTCTAGACTCCAGATAGTATGTTAACCTTTTATTAATCATTCTTTCCATAGTTTTACCAACATGGGATGTTAGAGCGATCGGTCTGTAACTTTCACCTAAACCTGGATTTTTACCTGGCTTGCATATTGGGACAACAACCGCTTCTTTCCATGAAGTAGGCAATATCCCTTCTTCCCAAACCTTGTTGTACAACTTTAATAATGTCTTTTTACCAGCTTCACTCAGGTTTTTAATCATTTTATACGTCACTTGATCTTTCCCTGGAGTTGTCTTACATATTTTCCTTAACGTATGATTTAATTCAGCCATTGAAAACTCCCGATTTAGCCCATTCTCAAATTCTCCCTCAGCTTGCAACACTTCCGCATTATTTAATTTTGTCTGCTCTCTTCCATTTTTTTCCTCAAAGCTCAAATTTTCTGCACTACTTATTTTACTGAAGATTTTAACTAAATGCTCTGCCTTTTCATTGTCGTCCACTATCAAACTGTCCCCGTTCTCCATAATTGGATACTTTAGCTCCCTCCTTATCCCAGACATCCTTTTAATTGTTCCCCATACCTTCTCCAAGGGGGTACTTCTTCCCAATGATTCACAGTATTTCCTCCAAAACTCTTTTTTGGTCTGTTTAATTATTCTCCGCACTTTAGCCTGCTCCCGTTTATAACTGATCAAGTTATCCATACTCAATACATTTTGTAACGTTGGGGCCATGTTAAGTGAATTTCCCAGCATGCTTTGCCAGTTTGAAACGTTACTGTGTGTGTTAAATGTGTTATTTCTGAGTTATACTGCTGGGTCATTATAACTGCATTATAATGACCCAGCAGTGTTTAGCAGGATTAGGGCAAGATGTATCATGTGTGTGTAACCATGATTCAAACAGGGGTCTGTGAGAATGACCTCCCCTGCTCTGTGTACTAAGTGGCAAGTTGGGGTTGGGGTGTGTGTAAAATAAATCTGGTTGATCACAGCCATCTGCTCCATTTTCTTTGTGTGAACCCTTGCAAACGTCACACTGGTGTCAGGAGTGGGCATGGAGCAAATGGAAGCGATCAGAATGGAGATCCGGCAGCTGGAGCAGGCCATTGCTCAGCTGATGATGGATGACGAGACACCACCACCGGGAGCCTGGAGCCGGGACGAACGAAGCGGCGGACCTGACGGGGCCAGCGCACCCCGCCTCCTGTCTTTTTCAAGACAGAGCGGGCAGAACAGAGCAAACGTTCCACCCTTCTCAGGACAGCACGGGCTGGCGACCCCACGGCGATCAAGGGTGGCGATCGATCAGGAAACAACCACCCCACCTGTTCGACAGCGGGCCAAGATTCCCCGTTTCAACGGCGAAGCCACATTAGATGACTACCTGACACAGGTCGAGCTGACTGCGGCGCTGAACGGCTGGTCACCAGAGGAAACCGCCGTACAGGTCGCGCTGGCCTTGGAAGGGAAAGCCCTCTGCACGCTCTCTGATCTCCGGCCCGAGGAGCACCACAGCTGGCCAGCACTACAAGGGGCGCTCCAGAGACGATTTGGGAGAATAGCGGACGCTGAGCACGCCCAAGAACAACTGACCCGCCGCCGCCGGAACCACCAGGAGAAACTGGGAGCCTATGCTGCAGACATATGGCTGTTAACCCGGCGCAGCTACCCAGATTTCGCGCCGGAGGCAGTAGAGAAGCTCGCCCTCCGGAGCTTCATCCAAGGTCTCCGCCCGGCCCAGCTCCAGAGCCACGTACGGCTCCACGCCGCGAGCGACTGGAAGACTGCAGTGGCAGAAGCAGAGCGGGCAGAGCCGCTAATAAATTGCACCGCTGAAGCAGCAACGCACAGCCGAAGAACCTACCAGGCTACGATGGAGAGCGAGGGGGAGGAGGAGGAATTACGGCAGACCACGGCGGCGCGTCCACGGAGAAGATGGCCTCGGCGGCGCGAGGAAGGGTGCTTCCGCTGCGGAGAGATGGGACACATCGCGCGATACTGCCCCGCACCCACCCCATGACAAACCGGCCCCTCGCCGGCGTTAAACTAGAGCGAGGTGGCGTGAACGGGGACAGGCCACCTCCAGCAGATGTTTCCCCCGAGGAGTCGGCACCACGCGTGGGCCGAGTTGGACACTCTCCAGGGATCTATCTACAGTGCAGCTTGGGGAAGACGTCGATCCGGGCCCTGATTGACACCGGCTCTACAATCTCCTTGGTTCGACCGGGCGTACTGCCGGGCACGAGCAAGACGGCTCCGCGGGGGTGGGAACCCACCGAGCGCTGCGTCACCACAGCTACCTGTGAGCGCGCCCGACTGAAGGGGCGGAGAGTGCTGGTGGTGGGGGTGGCCGGTCAGACCATAAGACACCCGTTCTGGCTGGCTGACATCCAAGACCCCTGTATTATTGGATTAGACCTGCTCACAGCCTGGCGTGCCAAGATCGACACCGCCGGACCTTCCCTCCAGCTGGGAAACCGGACCATCACGCTCCACAGCAGAACCCAGAGAAGGGATGCGGGGGCCCGTGCAATCGAGGGATCGCCAAGACAGACCGGACCAGGCAGGCCACCGCGAGGACTGGACACGATGACGTCACCAGCGCGGACAGAGGGAGCACGAGCACACACAGGGACAGCAAGGGGAGGGGCCAACGTGTCAGCAGAGATGCAGCAGGCGGTGGAGGAATTATTTCAGCGGAGCTGCAGCGGGCTGGACCCGGAACAGAGACGCCAGCTGCGGGAGCTATTGGACTATTACGTGGGTGTTTTCGCTGCGAAGGATGAGGAATGCGGCCGGACCGGGTTGGTGCAGCACGAGATCGACACCGGTGAGGCCAGGCCGATTCGACTCCACCCACGCCGGCTGCCCTTTTCAAGGCGGGCAGCGGCGGAACAAAAAGTGCGAGAAATGCTGGAGGCAGATGTTATTGAGCCCTCCAGCAGCCCCTGGGCAGCGCCTGTGGTGCTGGTCAAGAAGAAGGACGGGTCGTGGCGGTTCTGTGTGGATTACCGACGCCTGAACGATGCCACCAGGAAAGATTCCTACCCCCTGCCCCGCATCGATGACGCGCTGGACCACATCGCAGGCTCCAGCTGGTTCAGCTCGCTGGATCTACGCAGCGGCTATTGGCAGGTAGAGCTGTCACCCGAGGCCCGCCAAAAAACAGCCTTCTCCATCGGGCAGGGACTGTACCAGTTTAAAGTGATGCCATTTGGACTCTGCAACGCTCCGGCCACCTTTGAGCGCTTGATGGAGCGAGTGCTGGCTCACGTGCCCAGGAGCCGCTGCGTTGTTTACCTGGATGACCTGCTGGTGCATGCAGCTGATTTTGACAGCGCCCTGTCAAATCTCCGAGAGGTGCTGGGAGCCATCCAGCAGGCGGGGCTACGGTTACACCCTAGGAAATGCCACCTGTTCCGGTGAGAGACCACCTTTTTGGGCCACGTCGTCAGCGCAGCGGGGTTCGCCACCGACCCGGAAAAAGTGGCAACAGTGAGAGACTGGCCAGTGCCGCGGAACGTTGGAGAACTGAGGAGTTTTCTTGGATTGGCCTCCTATTATAGGAAGTTTGTGAAAGACTTCGCCACCATTGCCAGCCCGCTGCATCAGCTGACGCAGAAAGGACGCCCGTTCCAGTGGAGTGACAGCTGTGCTGCTGCTTTCTGCCAGCTTCGCGCAGCGCTCATCAGAGCCCCCGTCCTGCGGTATCCTGACCCGAGCTGCCCTTTCATTGTGGACACGGACGCCAGCAACCAGGGCATCGGGGCGGTGCTATCCCAGGAGGGAGAGCAGGGAGAGCAGGCAGTCGCTTACTTCAGCCGCACTCTCAGCAGAGCCGAGAGAAATTACTGTGTGACTCGCAGAGAGCTGCTGGCTGTCATTCAAGGACTGCATCATTTCCGCCCGTATGTGTACGGGGGGAGGTTCCAGCTCAGGACGGACCACGCTTCCCTGACCTGGTTGTTAAATTTCAAAGAACCGGATGGACAGTTGGCGAGGTGGCTGGAGGCACTGCAGGATTATAATTTCCAGATTGTGCATCGGGCAGGCCGCCTCCATGCCAACGCTGACGCGCTGTCTCGGCGCCCCTGCGCGACAGAGGAGTGTCGTCACTGTCAACGGGCTGAAGATCGGGACCAAATCGCCCCACGGGCTGCCGCTCTCCGAGCCGCTGCGAGCAGGAATCACGCAGCGATGCACAGCCCCTCCTCAGATGATCAGGCAGTTCTCCCCGGCGATGACGTCACAGAGGTTCTTGGCACACAGCAGCTGCAGAGCGAGCAGGACAGAGACCCGGTCATTTCGCGGGTTCGGCAGTGGCTGGACGCAGGACAGCGGCCCACCTGGGAGGTTGTGTCACCGCTGGACCCAGAGACTAAGGCCCTACACTCCCAGTGGGCCAACCTCCGCTGTCATGAGGGTGTGGTGTATCGACAGTGGCAGACTCCAGCTGGGCAGTGGCACATTTGGCAGCTGCTGGTTCCTCGTCGACTCCGGCCCAAAGTACTCCAGCTGGTTCATGGGGCGGTAGGAGCGGGCCACTTCGGGGTGACAAAGACGCTGCAGCGCCTTCGGGCCCGGTTCTACTGGCCCGGCTGTCATCAGGACGTGGAGCTCCACGTTCATCGCTGCGACACATGCACAGCTCAGAAGGGACCAACTCAGCGATCCCACGCTCCCCTGCAGCAGTACCGGGTGGGAGCACCGATGGAGCGAGTGGGAGTGGACATCCTGGGCCCTTTCCCGACCACGGACCGGGGGAACCGCTACGTGCTGGTCGCGATGGATTATTTCACTAAGTGGCCAGAGGCGTACGCGGTCCCGGATCAGAGCGCCGCTACGACGGCATCAAAGCTGGTGGATGAAATGTTCTGTCGGTTTGGCGCACCGGAGGAGCTGCACAGCGATCAGGGTCGGAACTTCGAGGCGGAGGTCTTCGGAGAGGTCTGCAAACGGCTGGGCATCCGGAAGACCCGGACCACCCCACTGCATCCACAGAGCGACGGCCTGGTCGAACGATTCAACCGGACCCTCACCACCCAGCTCGCTATCCTAGTGGACCAGCGACAGCGAGACTGGGACCTGCACCTGCCTTTTGTTTTGTGGGCGTACCGGACGGCTGCTCAGGAATCTACCCGGTGCACCCCTGCGGCGCTCATGTTTGGACGCGAGCTGCGCACACCGGTGGATTTGGTATTCGGTTGCCCCCCTGAGCCGGAGGTGGAAGGAAAACCTGGATTGGATTATTTTTTTTGTTTGAAAGAACGTCTCCACACGGTGCACGAGCTGGCTCGAGAGGCCCTGGCAGCGGCAGGGGGTCGGCAGAAGCGAGCGTACGACTCCCGCTGCCAGGGGAGGGACTTTGCACCGGGAGATCGAGTCTGGGTTTTCTGCCCTGAGAGGAAGAGAGGACGATCACCGAAGCTGGCGAGCCAGTGGTCGGGGCCATGCGTGGTCCTGGAGAGACTGTCAGATGTGGTGTACAGGGTGAGGCTTAGAAAAAGGGACCAGGTTGTGGTCCTTCATCGTGACCGTCTCGCCCCGTATCGGCCATCTGCACCGCTGGTGGACGAACCGGAGCTTCCATCCCGGCCCGATACCCCGACCGAGACCCAGATGGACACTAGGGGGCCTGTACGTGTTGGCCACCGGCGCCGAAGACCGCCCCGACACCTGGATGAGTTTGTATTGGACTTTTAAATTGGACTTTAATTTTTCTGGGGACAGAAACCAGTCCGGGGGGGGGGGGCAGTGTAACGTTGGGGCCATGTTAAGTGAATTTCCCAGCATGCTTTGCCAGTTTGAAACGTTACTGTGTGTGTTAAATGTGTTATTTCTGAGTTATACTGCTGGGTCATTATAACTGCATTATAATGACCCAGCAGTGTTTAGCAGGATTAGGGCAAGATGTATCATGTGTGTGTAACCATGATTCAAACAGGGGTCTGGGAGAATGACCTCCCCTGCTCTGTGTACTAAGTGGCAAGTTGGGGTTGGGGTGTGTGTAAAATAAATCTGGTTGATCACAGCCATCTGCTCCATTTTCTTTGTGTGAACCCTTGCAAACGTCACAATTTTTTAAAACTTTAAAAGCTTTGTTCCGATTTTTAACTGCTTCAGAACACTCTGGAGTCCACCAAGGAACTAGTTTTTTCCTTTTTCCCCAACCTCTTCTTGGGATAGTTTCCTTTGCTGCTTTAATGATTGCTGTTGTGATTCCTGCATTCATCTCTTCCACTGTCTGGTTTACTTTTATTTCTTTCAGTTTCCTCTCACTTAAAATTGAAAATTTTCCCCAATCTGCCTTATCAAATGCCCACCTCTTGTCTCTTCCTTCTTGGTCAATATCATTTCCTACTCCAATATCAACCACTATTGGGAAGTGATCACTTCCTATAGTGCTTTCCCTTATTACCCTCCACCTGCACCTGCCAGCCAAGCTTTGTGAGATCAAGGTGAGATCTATAGCAGATTCTGTCCCCCTCGCCAAATTCACCCTAGTGCCTGAACCATCATTCAAACACACTAACTCCTTGTCCTCCATGATCTCTTCTATAACCTCTCCGCTAGTGTCATCTTGTTTCCCCCATAATGTACTGTAACGTCGGGGCCATTTTGGGGGAGCCGGGGATTTCCCGGCATGCTTTGCCAGTTTGGGGCGTTGCTGTGTGTGTTGAATGTGTTGCTTCTGGGTTGTGCTGCTGTGTCGTTGTGGCTGCATTGTGGTGGCCTAGCGGTGTTTGGCGGGATTGGGGCGGGATGTGTCATGTGTGTGTGGCCGTGATGTAGGCGGGGGTCTGTGGGAATGACCTCCACTGCTCTGGGTGCTGGGTTGCAGGTTGGGGGGTCGGGGTGTGTGTAGAGTAGATCTGGTTGATCAGGGCCATCTGCTCCATTGTCTTTTTGTGTGAACCCTTGCAAACGTCACACTGGTGCCAGAAGTGGGATATGGAGCGAGATGAGGATCCAGGCGGAGGTACAGCGGCCGGAGCGATTCATCGCTCAGCCGGGAACGGAGTGTAGAGCTGAGACGCCGGCCCCTGGAGAGCTTCGCCGCGATGGACGGAGCAGAGCAAACCAGCCCCGCTTCCCGCCCTTTTCAGGGCAGGACGGGCTGGCGATTCCAGAGCGACTAGGAGCGGCAATCGACCGGGAGATGACAGTCTCATCCATTCAGCAGCGGGCCAAGATTCCCCGCTACAACAGCGAGAACCTGTTGGATGACCACCTGGCCCAGGTCGAGCTGGCTGCCGCGCTGATCATCAGAGGAAACCACCGTGCTGAGAGCGAGTGGAGGAGGAGCTACGGCAGATCACAGCAGCGCGTGCACGAAGGAGACAGCCGTGGCGACGCGAGGAAGGACGGCTTCCGCTGCACAGAGCCAGGGTGCATGGCATGGTGCTGCCCCGCGCACAGCGCACAACAAACTGGCCCCTCGCCGACGCTAAATTGGAGCGAGGTGGCATGGACGGGAAAAAAAGCCGCCTCCTGCGGATGCTTCCCCCGGCAGATGACGTCACAGAGGCGCAGGAGCGACGCAGCGGAGCGAGCAGGACGAAGATGCGGCCACTTTCCAGGCGCGGCAAAGGCTGGACGCATGGATGCGGGCCAGCGGCCGCCTGGGAGAACTGGCAGCGGTGGGAGTCGGCCGGAGCGGGCCTGGGACTCCCGCTGCCAGGGAAGGGACTGTGCGTGGTCCTACAGAGGCTGTCAGATGTGTCCATCCGCCCGCTGATGGCCAAACCGGAACCCTACCCCAACCAGATGCTCTGACCGAGACTCAGATGGCCCGTGCATGCCGCCCTGGCACCGGGCTGACTCGTGTTGGATTTCTGAAAGTGGACTTTGAATTTTCTGGGGACAGAAACCAGTCCAGGGGGGGGGCAGTGTAACGTCGGGGCCATTTTGGGGGAGCCGGGGATTTCCCGGCATGCTTTGCCAGTTTGGGGCGTTGCTGTGTGTGTTGAATGTGTTGCTTCTGGGTTGTGCTGCTGTGTCGTTGTGGCTGCATTGTGGTGGCCTAGCGGTGTTTGGCGGGATTGGGGCGGGATGTGTCATGTGTGTGTGGCCGTGATGTAGGCGGGGGTCTGTGGGAATGACCTCCACTGCTCTGGGTGCTGGGTTGCAGGTTGGGGGGTCGGGGTGTGTGTAGAGTAGATCTGGTTGATCAGGGCCATCTGCTCCATTGTCTTTTTGTGTGAACCCTTGCAAACGTCACAGTACTATGCGCATTGAAATCCCCGCACCAGACCACTCTCCCCCTCCAGTCCTGGAGAATTGTCTCCAACTCACTTTTGACTAGTTGCTTACATGGATTGTAGAAACTGATTATTTTCATACTGCCCTCTTTAGTCCATATCTCGATGACAGTTACTTCCAGCTCTTGTACTGTGATCAGTTGCCTATACTTCACCCCTTGTCTAACGAAAATTGCACAACCCCCTCCTCCCCCATCCTTCCTATCTTTACGTATTCCAGAATATCCCTTAATTGTGAAATCTAGTGATGGTTTAAGCCATGTCTCCTGCACACAAATAATATCTGGTTTTGTTGTCAGTTTCTGGAGAAATCCTTTAAATTCCTGCCCATTTGCAATCAGACTCCTTGCGTTCCACTGGAGGATGGTTGTCATGGGTTAACCTGTTGGCCCCCCTCTACAGCTCCCTCTCCTTGACTCAGTTCTGTATGGATTTTTTCCCAGGATAGATCCTTGGTATTAAAGAATTTTGTTGCCGCTTTCACAATGATCTTTATCTTCTCAGTTCTAGTCTTGGCCTGCTCCGAGCAGTTGATGACATAGGCTAGAAAAAGAACAAGCTTATCTGTTGTGATATTAGTCTGGCAATTTGGTGGTTCTACTTCCTTGTTATTGACAGTGTGTTCTTCTTTCTCCTGTTGATTCACGACCCTTGCTGCTTCTGCGTATGTCAACTTCTTCTCTACTCTTGCTTGCTGGATTTCTACTGCCTGTTTTCTCATTACACAGCCTCCATAAGCTGCTGTGTGATTCCCTCCACAATTACAGCATTTAATTATGCTATTACTTCCACATTCTCCATAACTGTGCTCACCACCACATCTTCCACACCTCTGCTTTCCTTTGCACACACTAGCTATATGCCCATATCTCTGGCATTTATAACACCTGAGAGGAGGGGGGATATAAGCCCTAACAGGAAAACTCAAGTATCCAATCAGCACTTTTTCTGGCAAGGTCTTGTCTCTAAATTCCAGCATTACAGATGGGCTATCCACCTTTTCCCCATTCCTGACTGCTTGTAGGCGTCTAATCCCCACAACTGTTCCTCCTTTAACCATTTTTTTTAGTTCTTCCAAGTTTTCCCCCACTGGGATTCCAGATATCACCCCCCTAACACCATCAAACCCTGTGACTTCTTTCCTTTCTGCAATCTCTTTCTTGCACACTCTCTGCAGCTGGAGTGCTTTGTTCTTTTGTTCTGCATTCTTACATTTCACTAGGAGATTTCCATCTCTTAACACTTTGGCCATTTCTATGTCTCCTATAGCACTTCTTAATCCATTGGTTAGAGCTAGTGGGCTCACAGCTGTAATTTCTTGTCCTGGTTTAAACCTCAAGATAATTTTAAATTCTTCCGCTACTATTTTCCTCCTCACCTCGCGTCTTTCCTCGTCACCTGATAGCTGCCGCTTGCCATTCTGCTTTACGTCTTCTTCATTCTTGCTCTTTCCTACTTTACTCTTCCTACTCCTTACTGAATTCCATCCCATCTCCATATCTTCATCATCAGTCAGACCCCCGCTACTACTACATGCCATTCTGAATCAGTCTCAATCAAAAATATGCCAGTACCGCTTTCTGTCGATTCGTTCTTCCACTCAGTCTGGTCCGTTCCGACGTCCGTGAGGTGAAGAAAACGCTGCACGCCAATCGTGGGGCTCCGTGAGCCAATCGTGGGGCTCCGTGAGCTCGTAATCACATATAGTAGGTAGTCGAATCAAGAGGAAGTCAAAATAAATCAAGTCATCAAGTCGTCAAAAATGCCAAGAGAGAGATCTCTGCTCCGCTCGCTGGTTAAATCAAGTGATCATGAAGAGGAAAGATGCAGAGCAATCATCCAACACAGCTCTTATAGTCTCACCAGACACAAAACCCCCCACATCAAATCACCCCCCCCCCAACCCACAGTCTTAGGTAAACATCCAGCGCCCCAGGCTCCTTGGCGTCTCCATTGTCCTCTGACCCTCTAGCGTCTGGGGCTCCTGCTGGGGCATTCTCTCCCGCTTCACATCTCCTGCAAGGCCAACTTCACACCTCCCGTAGGTCCTCACAGGGTCAGGTCCTCTTTGGTCCTTAAGACGTGAAGCTTCTGGAATATGCACCGTCATTCCTACTAGGTGAATGCAGGGGATATGAATACAATATATGCGCCTTAAATATGCGCCATAACGAAGGTTTTACTGCTGTATCATACCAAACTGTTCTGTTCAGGATGTCCGAAGTTAGGTTTAGTTAGGTTGACCGGGTAATGTAAAGATCAAAGCAGAATGTTCAGTGCCGTCCATAGATTGGAGCGGTCTCAAGGGAGATGGCTCCAGCTGTCTTCAGGCTATTGATAAGCTCAAGGTCTGTTTGCCTGGGGTATAAAGAGCCCCACCTTTGTAATGCATGTTAGAGAGAACGTGTGAGCAGTCTCTGAGACATTCCTTGCTGTGAATTTTTCTCTCCTCTGATCAGAGTTCGAATAAATGGCTCAAAACTTGGAAACCGCCTATTGATTATTGAATCAGTCTCAATCAATTCAATTTTGATCTAACAGGGACCTTACAGTTCCCACTGGATGCTCCTCGTGTTACTGAGCCTACATCTTTAAGAGGAACCACGAGGTCGCTGACGAGCCTGATTATGAAGACATTTATAAATGAGTTTTAAATCTGCAAATTTAATGAAGTGTTCAAAACTTAACATATTTAATTTCTTTAAAACATGACAATGATGTGATCTTTTTAGTTTGAATGAATGAATGAATGAATCTTTATTTCGGATAGATTAAAAGTACAGATTAAAAGAAACAGAATAATATAACAAAGGGGGAAAGAAAATCCAACAAGGTCAAATTAGACAATAACTCCTCTGGTTATACAGTTCAACATAAGTTATCCGAAATGGGTGATGGCTGAAGCCGCAGCTTATATTGCCCACCCATATTCCATCCAAGAATCCAGAAGAAAAACAAAACAAGAGCGATTACAATTCAGAACATAGCTAAGACAAAATGTGACAAAAAACTAAGCTACAACACAACACAGACTGGATATGACAATCCTTATGTGATTTTACATGTCATCTTGTACATATGTTTGGAGTATTTCTTCCTTTAGTTTTGTTTAAATTGTCCAAGCGTTGTACATGATTTTAATTCAGGTCCAAAGTCGTTCCATAATCTGACTCCTTGCACTGAAACACAGTGTTGCTTGGTAGTTCTCACTGAAGGTTTTTGAAATATACATGTTCCTCTGAAATGATATTGTTTCTCCTGTGGAGAATGTGTTGAAGGATGAGACTGAGTTTATTCCTCAGGTTCAGCTTTATTCACAATCACATACTCCAACAATTTCAAAGCAAGAAAAAGAGAATGAATCTTCTCACATCTGTCCTTTATACCCCAGACATCAAAACTACAGTCACATGGTGTTTAATCAAACATACAGTCACATGGTACTTAATCCCAGTCACAATGTAACTCCTCAGATCTTCACACCATCCGCCCTCTAGTCTCCAGTGGTCAGGAAATCTCTTCAGGTTGTCTCCTTGAAACAAAAGGTCAAATCTCACACTCTTCCGTTACCCCTAGGAGGCTCAGCTCCTTTGTTCCCTGAGACGTGCAGCACACAATAAACACACAGCAATTTATTTGTGGAGCATATGTGACCAACATATGTGTCCTCACTCCCTTATTTGGAACAACTTTTGGATATTTGCGGGCAGTGATAGATTCTTCACTTTAAACATTATTACTGCAGTTTTAAAGTCAACCAGATCTTTCAACTTGAGAGCTTTTAATTTAAGAAAAAGTGGGTTTGTTGGTTCCCTGTAAGCAGCTTTGTTTATTATTCTAATAGCTCTCTTCTGAAGCATAAAGACTGGATATATGTTTGTTTTATATGTATTTCCCCATACTTCAGTACAATATGTCATGTATGGGAGTATTAATGAATGATACAAGGTATATAGTGTGGGTTTATTCAGCAAATATTTCACTCTGTGTAGTATTGCAATTGATTTGGATATTTTACCTTTAATATAATTAATATGTGACTTCCAACACAGTTTATTATCAATTATTACTCCAAGAAATTTCGTTTCGGATACCATTTCAATCTCTACACCATTTACACTGAGTTTAGATAATAAGTTGTGATGGTTGTTAAAAACTATAAATTTTGTCTTACTTAATTAATGTTTGAATCAAACCACAGTTTAAGCTTTCCTAATTCCTTTCCGAGTGTATCCAAAAGTTGGTCCAAATTGCTTCCACTGCATAATAAATTAGTGTCATCGGCAAACAATATTAAATCCATTTTTTTCTGAAACTTTACATATATGATTTATATACATATTGAATAACAATGGCCCCAAAACTGAACCCTGTGGGACTCCACAAGTAACCTTCAGTAACTGTGAGTTTTTGTTACCAATACATACATACTGATATCTATTCTTTAAGTAACTACATAACCAGGACAGTGCTACCCCTCTAATACCACAATTTTGTAGTTTCTTTAATAATAAATTATGATCCACTGTATCAAATGCTTTTTTAAGCTCCAGGAATACCCCAACTGAATACTCTTTATTTTCAACGGCAGTTGATATTTTTTCTATAAATTCCATTAGAGCAAATGCAGTTGTCCTCTTGTGTCTGAACTCATATTGCTGATCACACAATAAATTATTCTTCATTATGAAGTTGTCAATTCTCTCATAGAATATTTTTTCAAGTATCTTGGAAAATTGCAATAGTGAAATTGGTCTATAGTTTGAGAATTCCCCTCTGTCACCCATCTTGTATATCGGAATTACTTTAGCTATTTTCATTGCATTGGGAAATATACCTGTTTGGAGAGACAGGTTACAGATATACGTCAGTGGTTTCACTAAGCATTCAATAATAGTTTTGACTAAACAGCATGTCAGTACCATCACAGTCCGTAGATGTTTTATTTTTAAACAATTTGTGACGTAGGCAAGGTTCACACAAAGAAGAGGAGCAGATAGTTGTGACGAACAGGCTTTAGTCACACACACTCTGAGCACAGACAGGAGGGGAGGTCATTCTCCCAGACCTCCGTTTAAATCATGGTTACACACACATAATAAATCTTGACCTAATCCTGCCTATGAAACACTGCTGGGTGATTATAACGCAGTTATAATGACCCAGCAGTATAATAACTCAGTAATAACATTTAATACACACAAAAAATAACATCCTCTGTTGCAAAGCATGCTGGGGAAAATCGCTGCTCCCCCAAATACAGCACCGACATTACACTGCCCCCCTCCTGGACTGGTTTCTGTCCCCAGAAAAATTAAAGTCCAGTTCAAAAGTCCAATACAAACTCATCCAGGTGTCGGGGCAGCCTTCGGTGCCGGCGACCAGCACATACAGGCCCCCTAGTGTCCATCTGAGTCTCGGTCGGGGTATCTGGTCGGGATGAAAGCTCTGGTTCGTCCACCAGCGGGGCGGATGGCTGATACGGGGCGAGACGGTCACGATGAAGGACCACAACCCGGTCCCTTTTCCTAAGCCTCACCCTGTATACCACATCCGACAGTCTCTGCAGAATCACGCAGGGTCCCGACCAATGGCTCGCCAGCTTCGGTGATCGTCCTCTTTTTCTCTCTGGGCAGAAAACCCAGACTCGATCTCCCGGTGCAAAGTCCCTCCCCTGGCAGCGGGAGTCATACGCTTGCTTCTGCCGACCCCCCGCCGCTGCCAAGGCCTCTCGAGCCAGTTCGTGCACCGTGTGGAGACGTTCTTTCAAACAAAAAAAATAATCCAACCCGGGTTTTCCCTCCACCTCCGGCTCAGGGGGGGGGGACCGAATACCAAATCCACCAGTGTGCACAGCTCGCGTCCAAACATGAGCG
Source organism: Pholidichthys leucotaenia (assembly GCA_020510985.1). NCBI lineage: Eukaryota > Metazoa > Chordata > Actinopteri > Cichliformes > Pholidichthyidae > Pholidichthys > Pholidichthys leucotaenia. Next base: position 45,874,157 of record CM035836.1, read on the forward strand.
CTGCAGGGGTGCACCGAGAAGATTCCTGAGCTGCCGTCCGGTACGCCCACAAAACAAAAGGCAGATGCAGGTCCCAGTCTCGCTGTCACTGGTCCACTAGGATAGTGAGCTGGGTGGTGAGGGTCCGGTTGAATCGTTCGACCAGGCCGTCGCTCTGTGGATGCAGCGGGGTGGTCCGGGTCTTCCGGATGCCCAGCCGCTTGCAGACCTCTCTGAAGACCTCCGCCTCGAAGTTCCAACCCTGATTGCTGTGCAGCTCCTCCGGTGCGCCAAACCGACAGAACATTTCGTCCACCAGCTTTGATGCCGTCGTAGCGGCGCTCTGGTCCGGGACTGCGTACGCCTCTGGCCACTTAGTGAAATAATCCATCGCGACCAGCACGTAGCGGTTCAGGATGTCCACTCCCACTCGCTCCATCGGTGCTCTCACCCGGTACTGCTGCAGGGGGGCGTGGGATCGCTGAGTTGGCCCTTTCTGAGCTGTGCACGTGTCGCAGCGGTGAACGTGGAGTTCCACGTCCTGATGACAGCCGGGCCAGTAGAACCGGGCTCGAAGGCGCTGCAGCGTCTTTGTCACTCCGAAGTGGCCCGCTCCTACCGCCCCATGAACCAGCTGGAGTACGTTGGGCCGGAGTCGACAAGCAACCAGCAGCTGCCAGATGTGCCGCTGCCCAGCTGGAGTCTGCCACTGTCGATACACCACGCCCTCGTGGCAGCGGAGGTTGGCCCACTGGGAGTGCAGGGCCTTAGTCTCTGGGTCCAGCGCTGACACAACCTCCCAGGCGGGCCGCTGTCCTGTGTCCAGCCACTGCCGAACCCGCAAAATGACTGGGTCTCTATCCTGCTCGCTCTGCAGCTGCTGCGTGCCGAGGACCTCTGTGACATCATCGCAGGGGAAGGCTGCCTGATCATCCGCGGGGGGGCTGCGTGTCACTGCGTTATTCCTGCTCGCAGCGGCCCGGAGAGCAGCAGCCCGTGGGGTGGCTTGGTCTCGATCTTCAGCCCGCTGGCAGTGACGACACTCCTCTGTCGCACAGGGGCGCCGAGACAGCGCGTCAGCATTGGCATGGAGGCGGCCTGCCCGATGCACAATCTGGAAATTATAATCCTGCAGTGCCTCCAGCCATCTCGCCAACTGTCCATCTGGCTCTTTGAAGTTCAATAACCAGGTCAGGGAAGCGTGGTCCGTCCTGAGCTGGAACCTCCCCCCCGTACACATACGGGCAGAAATGACGCAGTCCTTGAATGACAGCCAACAGCTCTCTGCGAGTCACACAGTAGTTCCTCTCGGCTCTGCTGAGGGTGCGGCTGAGGAAAGCGACTGCCAGCTCTCCATGTTCTCCCTCCTGGGATAACACCGCCCCGATGCCCAGGTTGCTGGCATCCGTGTCCACGATGAAAGGGCGGTTCAGGTCAGGATGGGGGCTCTGATGAGTGCTGCGCGAAGCTGGGAAAAAGCAGCAGCACAGCTGTCACTCCACTGAAATGTGCGTCCTTTCTGCGTCAGCCGGTGCAGCGGGCTGGCGATGGTGGCGAAGTTTTTCACAAACCTTGGCCTAGGAGGCCAGTCCGAGAAAGCTCCTCAGCTTTCCATGTTCTGCGGCTCTGGCCAGTCTCTCACCGCCGCCATTTTTTCTGGGTCGGTGGCGACTCCCGCTGCGCTGACGACGTGGCCCAGGAAAGTGGTCTCCCGCCAGAATAGGTGGCATTTTCTAGGGTGTAACCATAGCCCAGCCTGTCGGATGGCGTCCAGCACCTCTCGGAGATTTAACAGGGCGCTGTCAACATCAGCTGCATGCACCAGTAGGTCGTCCAGGTAAACAACGCAGCGACTCCGGGGCACGTGAGCCAGCACTCTCTCCATCAGGCGCTCAAAGGTGGCTGGAGCGTTGCAGAGTCCAAACGGCATCACTTTAAACTGGTACAGTCCCTGCCCGATGGAGAAGGCTGTTTTTTGGCGGGCCTCGGGTGACAGCTCCACCTGCCAATAGCTGCTGCGTAGATCCAGTGAGCTGAACCAGCTGGAGCCAGCGATGTGGTCCAGCGCGTCATCGATGCGGGGCAGGGGGTAGGAGTCTTTACGGGTGACGTCATTCAGGCGCCCGTAATCCACACAGAACCACCACGACCCATCCTTCTTCTTGACCAGCACCACCGGCGCCGCCCAGGGGCTGCTGGAGGGCTCAATGACATCTGCCTCCAGCATTTCTCGCACTTTTTGTTCTGCTGCTGCCCGCCTTGAAAAGGGCAGCCAGCGTGGGCGGAGTCGAATCGGCCTGGCCTCACCGGTGTCGATCTCGTGCTGCACCAAACCGGTCTGGCTGCATTCCTCATCCTTCGCGGCAAAGACACCCATATAACAGTCCAACAGTTCCCGCAGCTGGCGTCTCTGTTCCGGGTCCAGCCCACTGCAGCTCCGCTGAAATAATTCCTCACCCACCTGCTGCGTCTCTGCTGACACGCTGACCCCTCCCCTTGCTGTCCTTGTGTGTGCTCGTGCTTTCTCTGCTCGCTGGTGGCGTCATCGTGTCCGGTCCTTGTGGTGGCCCGCCCGGTCCGGTCCGTCCTTGCTGTCCCTCGATTGCGCAGGCCTCAGTGTTCCTTCTCTGAGTTCTGCTGTGGCGCATGATGGTCCGGTTTCCCAGCTGGAGGGAAGGTCCGGCGGTGTCGATCTTGGCATTCCACGCTGTGAGCAGGTCTAGTCCAATAATACAGGGGTCTTGGATGTCCTCCAGCCAGAACGGGTGTTTTATGTTCTGACCGGCCACCCCCACCACGAGGACTCTCTGCCCCCCCAGCCTGGCGCACTCACCGGTAGCTGTGGTGACGCAGCGCTCGGTGGGTTCCCACCCCCATGGGGCCGTCTTGTTCGTGCCCGGCAGCGCACCGGGTCAGACCAAGGAGATTGTAGAGCCGGTGTCAATCAGGGCCCGGACTGACGTCTTCTCCAGGCTGCACTGTAAATACAATCCTGGCGAGTGTTCAATTCGGCCCACGCGCGGTGACAGTTCATCAGTTTGTCGTGGGGTGAGTGCAGGGCAGTACCTTGCGATGTGTCCTGGCTCCCCGCAGTGGGGGCACTCTTCCACTCGCCGCCGCGGCCGTCTCCTCCGTGGACGCGCCGCCGTGGTCTGCCGTAACTCCTCCTCCTCCCCTTTGCTCTCAGCTGTGGCCTGGGAGGTTCTTTGTTTGTGTGTTGATGCTTCAGTTGTGCGATTCATCAGCGGCTCCACCCACTCTGTTTCTGCCACCGCAGTCTCCCAGTCGCTCACGACATGGATCCGTACGTGGCTCTGGAGCTGGGCCGGGCAGAGACCTTGGATGAAGTTCCGGAGGACGAACTTCTCTACCACCTCCGGTGCGAAATCTGGGTTGCTGCGCCGTGTTAGCAGCTGTATGTCCGCCGCATAGGCTCCTAGGCTTTCCTGGTTGCTTCGACGGCGGTGAGTCAGCTGTTCCTGGGCTTGCTCAGCGTCCGTCGTTCTCCCAAATCATCTCCGGAGCGCTCCTTGTAGCACTGGCCAGCTGTAGCGCTCCTCAGGCCAGAGATCAGACAGCGTGCAGAGAGCCCTCCCTTCCAAGGCCAGCGGTTTCCTCTGGTGACCAGCCGTTCAGCGCAGCGGCCAGCTCGACCTGGGTCAGGTAATCATCCAACGGGGTCTCGCCGTTGAAGCGGGGGATCTTGGCCCGCTGCCGGACGGATGGGACGGTCGCCTCTTGATCGATCGCCACTCCTGATCGCCGTGGGATCGCCATCCCATCCTGCCCTGAAAAGGGCAGGATGCGGGGCTGGTTTGCTTTGCTCTGCCCGCTCTGCCTTGAAAAAGGCAGAGGGCGGGGTGCGCTGGCCCCGTCGGGTCCGCCGCTTCATTCGTCCCGGCGAGCAGCTCCCGGGGGTGGTGTCTCGGTCCCATCGTCTGTCGTCAGCTGAGCAATGAGTCGCTCCAGCTGCTGGATCTCCATTCTGATCCTGGCTTCCATCTGCTCCATCCCACTCCTGGCACCAGTGCGACGTATGCAAGGTTCACACAAAGAAGAGGAGCAGATAGTTGTGACGAACAGGCTTTATTCACACACACTCTGAGCACAGACAGGAGGGGAGGTCATTATCCCAGACCTCCAGTTCAATCATGGTTACACACACATAATAAATCTTGCCCTAATCCTGCCTATGAAACACTGCTGGGTGATTATAACTAACTAACTAACTAACTAACCTGCACTTATATAGCGCTTTTCTGGTCACAAAGACCACTCAAAGCGCTTTCATTAATACTAACCCTCTATTCTAAGGGCCTATAGGAAACAGATATCTAGGGGCAATTTAGAACAGCCAATTAACCTAACATGCATGTTTTTGGCATGTGGGAGGAAACCGGAGAAATCCCGGAGTAAACCCACGCAACACGGGGAGAACATGCAAACTCCACACAGATCACTGTTGGTCGGGGGCTGGGATCGAACCCACAATCCCACGATCCCCACAATCCCCCGGCCAAGGGTAAACTGTGCTGCCGCAGTGCTAACCACTGCGCTACATAACGCAGTTATAATGACACAGCAGTATAATAACTCAGTAATAACATTTAATACACACATACAATAACGTCCTCTGTTGCAAAGCATGCTGGGGAAAATCGCTGCTCCCCCCCAATACAGTCCTGACATTACAAATTTAACAATTTCAATGACCTCTCTCTCGTCTGTGTTCTTTATGAAAATGGAGTCTTTTATAGCAGTGTTTTTGCATATTGTATCACCTGTAGGTGCCGTAATGGGTATTTTTCGAGCCAAATTAGGACCAATGTTAACAAAAAAGTTATTAAATTCATCTGCAGGTGAAGCTGCATTCACACTCTGAGTCGTTTTATTATTTTTTGAAAAATCGGTTGGGTAGCTTGTATTTCTGTTTTTATTTCCAAGAATATTGTTAAGTATTGTCCATGTATTTTTAATATTGTCTCTGTTTTTCTCCAGTTCTTTACTGTAATAGTCTCTTTTACTACATCTTATTATATATGTTAACTTATTTTTGTATGTTTTATACCGCTGCTCTGCTTCTTTTGTCCTTTTCTTTAGGAAAGCTTTATATAATAAATTTTTCTTTTTACACGCCTTTTTTAATCCTTTGGTTAACCATGGCTTATCGGCAAATTTATGTTTAAGCTTTTTCTTTACTAATGGACAATTTTTTTCATAAAGAGTGGTTACAATGTTTATAAATGTGTCATAGGCTTCATTTACATCTGATACATAGACTTCTGTCCAGTCTTGCTTCAGCAAGTCTTCTTTAAAAGAACTGATTGCATTTGGTGATTTGTATCTGAACGATTTTAAAATTTTTTCTGTATTGGCCCCCATGTGGCCATGGATAAGTGCAAAGGTTGGCAAGTGGTCACTTATATCATTTATCAATAATCCACTTTCTATTTTCTTATCAATAATATTAACAAACAGGTCAATAAGTGTAGCAGTGTGAACTGTGATTCTACTGGGATGTGTTATTGTGGGATATACGTAGACTCATGCTGTACATAGAATTCATGAACTCTGTAATTACATTTTGTTGATACGAATTTAGTAGATCAATATTGAAATCTCCACAAATTACTACCATTTTCTTACTAGTAATATTATTGTACAGCTCGACTAATTTATCTCTGAATGTCTCAATGCAAGTTCCCAGCGTTCTATATATACAACTTATAATTAGATTTTTTGTTTTATCTTGGTCAATAACACATTCCAAAATCCCTGGTAGTGCAAAGGACATTCCATTTACAAGCTTACACCTATACAGATCATCAATATACAGTGCAACACCACCACCCTTTTTTTGAGATCTGTTAATATGAAACATCTGATATCCCTCTATTCAATAGAGGGATATCAGATGCTCCTCTATTGCTCCTCTGATGGCAATAGAGTCTATTGCCATCAGAGGAGCCTGCTCTTCATTAAGCCAAGTTTCAGAGACTGCGATAGCTGTAAATTTTCTGTCTAGCTGTTTTAAAAAGTCCTGAATCTGTGGAAAGTTTTTGTTAAGACTTCTGCTGTTGAAGTGTATTATTGATAGTTCTAGTTGCACTTGACTTTTGAATTGCTTTTCAGTGTAATATTCACAATGGTTATGAATATTATTGAAAAAGTGGTTATCAGGATCAATATCATTCTCTGGTTTCCTGTCCAGAATTGTAATTGCCCGATTGTATATCATCATAAGAGGCTTAATTGTTGTTAATGTTGCTTGTGACCAAGGAGTGACACAGTAACGTCAATGTGAAAGTATCATAGCTTGCATAAAACTGTTTGCAGCATAAAATGGTAAACAATCTCTAACAAGTCTGAAAGTGTGCAAGTTTGCTTTTGTCACTCTGCTTATCATTTTAACGTGCTTTTCAAATTTTAGATTAGAATCCAGTATGAGGCTAAGATACTTTACTTCTGAGACCTGTTTGATACATTGTCCATTAACCTTTAGATTTAACTCACTAGCCTGCATTGCAGACTGAGCAGACCGAGCAGACCACGCTCTAGAAGAAAAGCAAAGGGACACAGTTTTATTAACATTGAGTGTAAGACATGATTTTTCAAACCATGTTGCTACAGACTAAATAACATGACATCTGAAAAGAGGATGACTGGATGTTTTTGCCTGACACATAAATAACGGTGTCATCTCCATACATCTGAAAACCTGCCCCAGAACACGAGTGTGGTAGGCCCTTAATATATAAACTAAAAAGAAGTGGACCGAGAACTGAGCCCTGTCGGACTCCTGTTCTGGTCTCTGGAAATGTAGATTTGTCATTACTGATAACATATTGCTCACAGTCAGAAAGGTAAAATTTAAACCACTATAACATCATATCAGAAAAATTACATTTGGAAAGATTAGCAATAAGATATTGTGGGAAGCCACTCAGTAGTTTTCCCTCAGTAGTTTTCCCTCAGACTGAAGAGATGGCAGATCAAAGGTGCTGGGGGACAAGGGGAATTGTCATGGGGGGTTGAGATGTAAATACAGCACCTTGGGTAGCGGAGGAGGGTTAATATAAAAGAGAGGGCCTGCAACCTGTGTTTTTTTATTGCTTTTGATTCTGGTGGATGTGAAGGAGGAAGAATAAAGCTTCATCTGCTCTGAACGCTCGGCCTGGTTATTCCTCTCTCCACACTGGTGACTCTCGATGCACAATGGAACACGAGCCGAACACCCCAGAGATGACCCGGACGGGAAGTGCCAGTGACGTGTGCGCCGTTTCAGTCAAACTCCCAGACTTTTGGCTACACGACCCGAAGTCTTAGCTCCTTCACATTGAGGCCCAGTTCGCGCTCCAGGGAATAACGGCAGATGACGTCAGATACTATTACATGGTTGCAGCACTGGACGCCTGCACAACTCAGCAGGTGGCGAGCCTGCTCCAACAGCCCCCAGCCCATGACAAATACGGTGCTCTCAAAATGCGCTGACCCGGCGCTACACGCTCTCGGACTGTGAGAGAGCGGAGAGGCTCCTGACGCGCTCCGACTTGGGAGACGGGTCGGCGGTCGAATTGATGGAGAAGATGTTGGCGTTGATGGGCACAGATGACGAGCATTTCCTCTTTGCCCACCTTTTCCTCCGGAACCTCCCGACAGCAGCCAGGGCAGTCCTTGCCAATTCGCCGCTGCTGGCCGCGCGCAACTACCGGGCACTAGCCCAAGAGGCAGATTGGATTATCCTCACCACCAGAGCCCTCACAGTGAACACAGCGGCGTCGGAACCCAGCGAGACGACCAGCGGAGGTGAGGAGCCAGCAACGGTGGCTGCAGCGGAGGCCAAGAAGCACCGGAGAGACATGCTCTGTTTCTACCACAGCCGTTTTGGAGAGGACGCACGCCGATGCGTGCCACCGTGCCAATTCAAGTGCTTGGGAAACGCCAGGGCCGGCAGTCGGTAGCAGCTGCGACTGCCAGTGAAGCAAGCAAGCTGCTCTATGTGACAGACTCCCGCTCGGGGAGACGGTTCCTCATGGACTCCAGATCCCAAAAGAGCCTCATCCTGCCGTCCTACACCGACTGGCTGGCAGGAACTAGCGGCCCCGAACTGACGGCCGCAAATGGCTCAGACATTAAGACTTTTGGTGAGAGGACACTAACTGTATCCTTGCACGGCTGTACATACCAATGGACATTCATCATAGCAGCATGTAGCTTACCCATTTTAGGCGCTGATTTTTTGTGTGCTCACGGACTACTAGTCGATGTTGCTAACAGACGCCTGATTAACGCAATGTCTTTTGATTCTCTCCCCTGTACAGCTAGAGGAGCCGAGCCCACAACACTAGTCAACGTCACAGCGCCAGGGGGTAAGTTCCACACACTACTCACCCAGTTTCCAGCACTCACGGTCCCGGTGTTTTTGGCAGCCGTCACTAAACACGGGGTGGAGCACTTCATTACCACCACAGGGCTGCCCGTTTTCGCACAACCTCGGCACCTGGACGCAGCTAAACTGACCATGGTGCGCAAGGAGTTCGCCAACTTGGAAAAGTTGGGCATCATCAGATGCTCAAACAACCCATGGGCATCCCCACTACATATGGTTCCTAAAGCCGAGGGATTGTGGCGACCGTGCAGAGATTTTCCACAGATTGAACAACGCCACAGTGCACGACCACTACCCGATCCCCCATATTCAGGATTTTTCCATTCACCTCATCGGGGCACGCATTTTTTCCAAGATAGACCTGGTCCGCGGTTACCACCAGGTCCCGGTGCGCACTGAGGACATACCTAAAAGGGCAGTAATAACCCCGTTTGGTCTTTTTGAATTTTTACGCATGCCTTTCAGGTTAAAAGGCGCAGCGCAGACATTCCAACGCATGATGGATGCAGTGTTGCGCGGTCTGCCATTTGTGTTTGTCTACCTGAACGACAACTGATGATTTTAAAGATTCTATAAAAAAAACAAAACAATTTGCTGTCTCTGTTGAATAATGTGAATGAAAACCAAATTGTAAAGGGTGTAGATAGTTGTTTGATTCAACATTCTTAAGCAGTTGATGTGCCACGACTTTTTCTAGGACCTTAGAAAAAACTAACAGAATACTATATAGCTGGCCTATTGTTGCATGCCTGATCAGCTGCTCCTGACTTAAATATTGGGATGACTCTTGCTTGTTTCCATTTACTAGGAAAACTTCCACTAGCAATGGAAAGGTTAATGAGATGTGTTAAAGGTTTTACAAGAGCAGTTTTATTTTGTTTCAAAAAAGCAGTATCTATATAAAAAAAGATCTTCAGAATGACTATTTGCCAGTTTGTTTATTATTCTAATGGCCTCTGTTTCATTTGTTTGTTGCAGTGTAAATGCAGTACCATCATCACTTGCAGCTAGACAGGGTCAATGTGCCGCTTATGGTGGACTCAGATGCTGGTAAATCCAAACTGAGCATGACCACATTGAAAAGACTTTTCCCGGGCAAACCCATCAAAGCAGGGGTGGTGAAAATGTTTGGGTACGGTCACGTTAAAATTGACATGGCAGGCACGGTCAGCTTCTCGGTAAAATGTGGGTCAAGGATTATTCCCGCGTTTACCTTCCAGGTTTTGTGCCAGGGGACTGACTTGCTGGGAATTGATTTGCTGGGCGAATTAGGGTTCTCCATCACGGACCCAGCGGGCTCAACGGCGCTGACGGTGTCCCCTGAATGGCATGTCCGCTGGCTGGCATTGTTTGTGGACCTAGGATGTATTAAAGCATTCAACCACCGCCCGCTTATTGACCCAAGCGTGATGCCCAAGATCCAAATATTACTGCGGCTTCCCCTCGCCCTGCAGGACAACATCACAGTGGAACTGAACAAACTGCTTAAAGCCGGTATCGTCAAGAAAGTGGATGCCTCGCCATTTATTTCAAACATCGTTGTAGCCAAGAAGAAGAAGGGTGGCATCCAGCTGTGTATTGGCCTTAGGATGGTTAATAAAGCGATTATCCCGGACAAATGTGACCCGTGCTGGCAAAATGAGTCGGAATGCGCACCGCATCATTACGAGCTGCAGGCAGGAGAAGTCATAAATCATGACTCTTTCTTTGTTTGCTAGCGGCAAGTCCCGGAAAAAAAAAAGTGTGGAGGAACAAAATAAGTGCAGGCGGACACAGCGAACTGAAGTTTAAAAGGGTGCTTTATTCATCCTCCATCACGAGGCTCGCCCAGCGCTGTGGCAGCGCGCTGGAGCGAACCCTGTGTCTCTAGGTCAGCAACAAGCAATGCAAGTGATCAAAAAGAGAGAGAGCAAGAGCCATGCAGTCAGCTTATATACCCAGCTACAGACAATGCATGCATGGCACATTAGCATCACAGTATACAGTGGGAAAGCATGGGCATTTGCATTAGAGTCACACATATCAGCCGCAGGATTACTGGCACCGGAATTCCTCTCTGTTCCGGAGCTGCAGGACAAAAGAGGATGCGAGGCGCATCTGCATAATGATCAGTCCATACCTCTCACTGTTCTGATAATTGCTCACGCTGAGCGCTCTGCCAGCCCCGTAGGTTGTGGGGGTCACCACACCGCCCCCCCAGAGGGCTCAGCAGGGGGCTGAGGCGTCGATCGGCCGGCGTTGGAAGCGAGCTGCGGGAAAAGCTCTGTGCAAGAGGAGGTGGAGGGGGGGTGGGGGTAGCAAGTGCCGGCCCGGGACGGCAAAGTTGTCCGGGCCGTGCAAAAATTGCATGTGGATCCGCGATGTTGAGGGGCTTTCCCGTTTAACGTGGCGGAGATCCACAGCGGCTGTGCGAAGAAGAAAAAAATGTCTCTGATTCCTCTCGCGGCTCGGTCCTGCGAGGATGCGTAGCGGCTGTGAAAAAAAACAGAAGCTGAAGCTGTGTGAAGGACTTGGAGGTTTGGCTTTAGGTGCGTAAGCAGCCCTGAAGGTTCCGAGGGTGACAATCGGCCATGTTCTCGGGCACGCGCAGCAGCGGGGGACAATGTATAAGTCTGTAGAGCCGGTTTGTCTCTGGTGCGTGGCGCGCCCTGCGGCCATGTATCTTCCAGCTGCGCTGTTCTCATAACCCCATGGTGTGTGTGCGGGGCTTCTGTGCATGGCAGGTCCGCTGTCGCGAGGCAAGTCAGGGTCAGGGAGCTTGATGGAAATCAACGCAGTCGGCGCCGATGTTCTTCCCTGTTCAGGCTGTTGCTGTCATTCGCTCGTGTCGGGTCACAGTGCGTTCTGGTCCAAGCGCTGCGTTCTCCGTCTGGCACTGGAGGTCGTCATCGTGGAGATAGGACCCGGTCGTGGATGATCTCCGGGGTGTTCGCCTGGTGTTCTTTTCTTCTGGGTCACCAGTGTGGAGGAACGAAATAAGTGCAGGCGGACACGGCGAACTGAAGGTTAAAAGGGTGCTTTATTCATCCTCCATCGCGAGGCTCACCCAGCGCTGTGGCAGCACACTGGAGTGAGCCCTGCATCTCTAAGTCAGCAACAAGCAATGCAAGTGATCAAAAAGAGATCATACTGAACGCACTGAGGAGCTCATTTAGCAGCAGACTACATCATCCTAGGTGCGCAACCGAGAGGTTTCGCAGGTCCTTCCTACCTACCGCTGTCAGACTGTATAACTTAAGCAGGGCTGCTCACAGAGATAGCAAAAAAACGTGACAACCTAATAGTATTGAATGCAAAAGATGCAGTAGACTCACACAAAGGTCCCCTCCAGTATATACAACTAGGACAGTATTGGTCGCTACGGAGGGTGACAATATGTATGAGTACATATGGTGGGGCAAAAAAGTATTTAGTCAGCCACCAATTGTGCAAGTTCTCCCACTTAAAAGATGAGAGAGGTCTCCAATTTTCATCATAGGTATACCTCAACTATGATAGACAAAATGAGAAAAAAAATCCATAAAATCACATTGAAGGATTTTTAATGAATTAATTGGTAAATTCCTCGGTAAAATAAGTATTTGGTCAATAACAACAGTTCATCTCAATACTTTGTTATATACCCTTTGTTGGCAATGACAGAGGTCAAACGTTTTCTGTAAGTCTTCACAAGGTTTTCACACACTGTTGCTGGTATTTTGGCCCAGTCCTCCATGAAGATCTCCTCTAGAGCAGTGATGTTTTGGGGCTGTCGCTGGGCAACACGGACTTTCAACTCCCTCCAAAGATTTTCTATGGGGTTGAGATCTGGAGACTAGCTAGGCCACTCCAGGACCTTGAAATGCTTCTTACGAAGCCACTCCTTCGTTGCCCAGGCGGTGTGTTTGGGATCATTGTCATGCTGAAAGACCCAGCCATGTTTCATCTTCAATGCCCTTGCTGATGGAAGGAGGTTTTCACTCAAAATCTCACGATACATGGCCCCATTCATTCTTTCCTTTACACGGATCAGTCGTCCTGGTCCCTTTGCAGAAAAACAGCCCCAAAGCAAGATGCTTCCACCCCCATGCTTCACAGTAGGTATGGTGTTCTTTCTCCTCCAAACATGACAAGTTGAGTTTTTACAATAAAGTTCTATTTTGGTTTCATCTGACCATATGACATTCTCCCAATCCTCTTCTGGATCATCCAAATGCTCTCTAGCAAACTTCAGACTGGCCTGGACATGTACTGGCTTAAGCAGGGGGACACGTCTGGCACTGCAGGATTTGAGTCCCTGGCGGCGTAGTGTGTTACTGATGGTAGCCTTTGTTACTTTGGTCCCAGCTCTCTGCAGGTCATTCACTAGGTCCCCCCGTGTGGTTCTGGGATTTTTGCTCACCGTTCTCGTGATCATTTTGACCCCACGGAGTGAGATCTTGCGTGGAGCCCCAGATCGAGGGAGATTATCAGTGGTCTTATATGTCTTCCATTTTCTAATAATTGCTCCCACAGTTGATTTCTTCACACCAAGCTGCTTACCTATTGCAGATTCAGTCTTCCCAGCCTGGTGCAGGTCTACAATTTTGTTTCTGGTGTCCTTTGACAGCTCTTTGGTCTTGGCCATAGTGGAGTTTGGAGTCTGACTGTTTGAGGTTGTGGACAGGTGTCTTTTATACTGATAACGAGTTCAAACAGGTGCCATTAATACAGGTAACGAGTGGAGGACAGAGGAGCCTCTTAAAGAAGAAGTTACAGGTCTGTGAGAGCCAGAAATCTTGCTTGTTTGTAGGTGACCAAATACTTATTTCACTGAGGAATTTACCAATTAATTCATTAAAAATCATTCAATGTGATTTTCTGGATTTTTTTTCCTCATTTTGTCTCTCATAGTTGAGGTGTACCTATGATGAAAATTGGAGACCTCTCTCATCTTTTAAGTGGGAGAACTTGCACAATTGGTGGCTGACTAAATACTTTTTTGCCCCACTGTATTCATATTATGTAGGATAACTAAGTAGACGGTTATGCTGTTTATTCCATCTTGCTACAATGCTCCACACTTTGTATATATATTTATATATTTATGGGTATGTATGTATATCCACTGCTCTTATTTATATCTGCTGTATCTTTTTAATTATTGCTCTGAGTGTTGCTATCCCTGTGCTGTTGCAATCCTGGAATTTCCCCATTGTGGGACTAATAAAGGCTTATCTTATCTTATCTTATCTTATCTTAAAAACCCATGAGTGCCTGATATCATTGGAACGCTTAGAAAACGTACTTTCTAAAAATACATGTGTTTTTGCGGAAGACATAACTCCCAACCCATCGAATGCAAGTTTTTAACCTAGCCAAAATATAAACAAATGATCTTTTTCTGGGTCAGTTTTTGCACACTTCCTACAAATTAAATATCATTTTGAAGGTCTTTCAATACAGAATATGGAAAAAGCGCTACCTCAGTTTTGATAATTTTGATAATTTTTTGATAAAGTGACTCATTTTACCAGCACGGGCCACAAACACCCGCTCCCCACGATGGAGTAACTCACCGCAATGTTCAGTGGCTCAAGGGTGTTCACAAAGCTAGATCTCCGCCAGGGTTATCTGCAAGTGCCCCTTCACCCATCCACCAAGGTCCTGACAGTGTTTGTGACTCATATGGGGGTTTTCAGCTACACCCGCACGCCTTTTTGTCTGAGCTCATCACCTAGCTGCTTTCAGAAGATCATGTCCACAATTTTGGCCGGCCTCAGGGGTGTAGTGGTGTACCTGGACGACATCGTGGTCCATGGCACGTCGCGGGAAGAACGCAACAGTCAATTGAGATGAGTGATGGAGGTGCTGCTGGAGCACGGGGTCACGTTGAACGGGGAAAAATGCATTTTCGCAGCAGATTCCGTTGAGTTTGTGGGATTCCAGCTGACGGATGAGGGCCCGAGGCCCCTGCACTCAAACATTAAGGAGGTCCTTTGTCTCCCCGATCCCACAACACCTGCATAAATCTCCTCGTTCCTGGGCATGGTGAACTTTTACAGGCATTTTATTCCCCGTTATTCAGAGACTATCGAATCACTCCAGGCCCTTCTGAAGCAGGACGCACTGTGGCAGTGGACCCCAGCCTGCTCAGCAGCAGTTGCTAGGTTGAAGTCTCAACTCACCTCCCCTCCAGTGTTGGCCCATTTTGATCCAAAATAGCTGACTTTTGTGACTTGTGACGTGTCTGGTTCAGCAGTGGGGACGGTTATGTCTCAAGTGCAAGATGGTATCGAGCGCCCAGTGGTGTTCGTGTCAAAGTCCCTTTCAGCGGCTGAACATAAATATGCCATGGGTGAGAGGGTGGCGCTCGCTTGTGTCTGGGCGTGTGAACGATGGCACATCTACCTCTATGGGTGCCATTTCACCCTGTGAATGGATCACTGGGTGCTGATGACACTGCTGGAGACAACAGGCTCGGGACACAGGCCCCTACGGATCCACAGGTGGACTGAGGGGCTGAGGGCCTACAACTTTACTACACAGTTCACTCCTGGAAAAAAGAATATAGTGGCGGATCTCCTGTCCTGTGCCACAGCCAGCACAGTACAACTGGACAACGATGACGACCCCACGGAGGCTGATCTGGTCAACACACTGCATGGACCCCTCCAGGACATGGTATCCCTCCAGGAGCTCCAGGCAGAGTCGGAATGGGACCCCACATTGTCACAACTATGCTCGGTCATCAGGGAGAGTTGGCCCACGAAAGTACAGGGTGATCTGGTGCCTTTTCACCGGTTCAGAGACAAACTGAGCTGCTGGAACGGATTGTGTGCGGCAAAGGGACACTGCATATTGATCCCGGTGTCTCTGAGATCACGAGTTGTAACGATGCTCGACAAGGGTCACCTGGGCATGGTCACGGTGAAGCAGCGTTGCAGGGATTCAGTTTGGTGGCCTGGTATCAATAAGGACATTGAAACTATGGTAAAGAACTGTGTTTTGTGCTTGGAGAGTGGAAAGACGGTGAACACCCCCCCCCCCCCACACACACACACACACACCCCTGCGACCCCTACCGTACCCAGAGGGCCCTTGGAAGCACATCCAATTGGACATTTGTGGTAAACTATATACGGCACCCCCAAACAGCCGGTTTTTGCTAGTAGTCTATTCAATTCAACTTTATTTATATAGCACCATTTCACAATAACAGTCATCTCATAGCACTTTCAACTGTAGGGGAAACCCCCACAATTGCAGAAAGACCCCAGCAAGCAGGCCATCCCCTGTGAGTAAGCACTTGGCAACGGTGGAGAGGAAAAACTCCCTTTTAACAGAAAGAAACCTCCAGCAGAACCAGGCTCAGGGAGGGGCAGTCATCTGCTGCAACTGGCTGGGGGGTGAGGGGATAAAGAAGAAAAAGAAAAGAACAGACATGTAGAGAGCAAACAGCACAATGGGGACTCAATCTATGGGAGAGAATAAACAGATGTTGATGACCAGCAAAAATATTTCATTGAGAGTGAAGAAAGGAGTGAAGCCAGTGCATTGTTGGAGGTCCTCCGGCTGTCTAAACCTATTAGCAGCAAAACTAAGGGAGGGTTCAGGGGCACATGATCCCACCTTAATTATAGGCTATATCAAAAAGGAAGGTTTTAACCCTATTCTTAAAAACAGAGATCGTGTCTGACTCCCGAATCCAGATTGGCAGCTGGTTCCAAAAGAGAGGAGCTTGATAACCAATGGCTCTGCCTCCCATTGTACTTTTGGAGATTCTAGGTACAGACGTGGACAAAATTGTTGGTACCCCTCTGTTAATGAAAGAAAAACTCACAATAGTCACAGAAATAACTTGAATCTGACAAAAGTGGTAATAAATAAAAAGTCTATGAAAATTAACCAATGAAAGTCAGACAATGCTTTTGAATTGTGGTTCAACAGAATTATTTTAAAAAACAAACTCATGAAACAGGCCTGGACAAAAATGATGGTACCCTTAACTTAATATTTTGTTGCACAACCTTTTGAGGCAATCACTGCAATCAAACAATTTCTGTAACTGTCAATGAGACTTCTGCACCTCTCAGCAGGTATTTTGGCCCACTCCTCATGAGCAAACTGCTCCAGTTGTCTCAGGTTTGAAGGCTGCCTTCTCCAGACGGCATGTTTCAGCTCCTTCCACAGATGTTCAATAGCATTTAGATCAGGGCTCATAGAAGGCCACTTTAGAATAGTCCAATGTTTCACTCTTAGCCATTCTTGGGTGTTTTTAACTGTGTGTTTTGGGTCATTATCCTGTTGCAAGACCCATGACCTGCGACTGAGATCAAGCTGTCTGACACTGGGTAGCACATTTCTCTCTAGAATACCTTGATAGTCTTGAGATTTCATTGTACCCTGCACAGATTCAAGACACACTGTGCCAGATGCAGCAAAGCAGCCCCAGAACATAACAGAACCTCTTCCATGTTTCACAGTAGGGACAGTGTTCTTTTCTTAGTATGCTTCATTTTTGCGTCTGTGAACATAGAGCCGATGTGCCTTGCCAAAAAGTTTCAGTTTTGTCTCGTCTGTCCATAGGACATTCTCCCAGAAGCTTTGCGGCTTGTCAACATGCAGTTTGGCAAATTCCAGTCTGGCTTTTTTATGATTTGTTTTCAACAGTGGTGTTCTCCTTGGTCGTCTCCCATGAAGTCCACTTTGGCTCAAACAACAACGGATGGTGCGATCTGACACTGATGTACCTTGACTTTGGAGTTCACCATGAATGTGTTTAGAGGTTGTTCTGGGCTCTTTTGTTCCCATTCGTATTATCCGTCTCCTCCTGTGGACACGTCCAGGGAGGTTGGCTACAGTCCCGTGGATCTTAAATTTCTGAATAATATGTGCAACTGTGGTCACAGGAACATCAGGCTGCTTGGAGATGGTCTTATAGCCTTTACCTTTAACATGCTTGTCTATAATTTTCTTTCTAATCTCCTGAGACAACTCTCTCCTTTGCTTCTCTGGTCCATGTTTAGTGTGGTACACACCATGTCAATAAACAACACAGTGACTACTTGTCACCCTTTAAATAGGCTGACTGACTGATTACAAGTTTGTAGACACCTGTGATGTTAATTAGAGGACACATCTTGGTTGAACATGTCCCTATGGTCACATTATTTTCAATCCTTTCTAGGGGTACCATCATTTTTGTCCAGGCCTGTTTCATGAGTTTGTTTTTTATTAAAATAATTCTGTTGAAACACAATTCAAAAGCATTGTCTGATTTTCATTGGTTAATTTTCATAGAATTTTTATTTATTACCACTTTTGTCAGATTCAAGTTATTTCTGTAACCATTGTGGGTTTTTCTTTCATTAACAGAGGGGTACCAACAATTTTGTCCACGTCTGTATTACAAGTAATCTTGCATTTTGAGAGCGTAGGGCTCTGTAATGATAATAGGGTAGTATCAGATCTTTTAAATAAAAAGGGTCCTGATTATTTAGAGCTTTGTAAGTGAGAAGAAGGATTTTATACTTTATTCTAAATTCTATGGAAAGCCAATGAAGGGAGGCCAGAACCGGAGAGATATGATCTCTCTTTCTAGTACCTGTTAAAACTCTTGCTGCAGCATTTTAGATCAGCTGAAGACTTTTTAAAGATGTTTTAGGACAATCTGATAATAAAGAATTACAATAATCTAATCTAGAGCTAACAGAAGCGTGGATCAGTTTCTCAGCATTACTCTGAGACAAGATGCTCCTAATCTTGGCAATATTACGCAAGCGATAGAAGGCAGTCTTAGAAACAAGTTTAATATGTTAATTAAAAAACAGATCTTGATCAAAAATAACTCCAGTGTTCCTCACAGAACTATTAAGAGAAAGAGTAACCACATCCAAATTAAGAGTTTGATTTGGAAAGGTATTTCTAAGGTTTTTTGGACCAACTAGAATGGCTTCAGTCTTATCTGAATTTAATAGCAGGAAATTACAAGTCATCCAAGCTTTGATTTCCTTAAGACAGGCCTCTAACTTGACTAATTGATTACTATCATCTGGCTTCATTGACAGGTACAATTGTGTGTCATCTGCGTAACAATGGAAATGTGTATAGTGCTTTCTAATAATGTTGCCTAGCGGAAGCATATATAAACTAAAAAGAATAGGGCCTAGCACAGATCCCTGTAGAACTCCGTGACTGAGCTTTGAGTTGGAAGAAAACTCATTATTGACACGAACAAACTGGAACCTATCAGATAAATAAAATCTAAACCACTGCAGCAAAGTTCCATTAAGTCCAACAAGGTGTTCTAGTCTATCAAGTAAAATATTATGATCAATAATATCAGAAGCTGCACTCAGGTCTAAAAGGACAAGTACAGAAACAAGTCTATTATCAGATGCGATAAGGAAGTAATTAGTGACCTTCAGTAAAGCTGCTTCAGTACTATGATGGATTCTAAACACAGATTGAAACTCGTCAAATAAACCATTTCCCTGCAAGTGGTCAAATAATTGTGCAGCAACAACTATTTCTAAGATTTTTGAAATGAAAGGCAGATTAGAGATTGGTCTATAGTTAGCTAAAACTCCTGGATCCAGAATTTGCCTTTTTAAGTAAGGGTTTAATTAGAGCAGTTTTAAAAGCCTGCGGTACATGGCCTAATGTTAATGAAGAATTGATTATTTGAAGAATAGAGCTACCAATAAATGGGAAGACTTCTTTAAATAACCTGTGTAGCATCAATGTCTCCTCAAACCAGTCCAGAAGATCACTTTCCTCCATTCTACAGGAATTTCACTTTTCTTCATTCAACAGGAATCTCACTTTTCTTCATATTAAAGCAACCCTCACTCAAGGCCTGACCAAGAATGCTGTGTCCCCCACAGGACCCCAAATGTAAACAGTTGCCCTCTTGCAGAGATGGTAAGAATCAGAATTTGCTTTTAAAGGCTTAAGTGGACTATAAAACTCTAAAAGTCTATACAAGTCTAGATCTCAAAGTAGACAGTTCATGTGGATAGCATCCACCCTACAGGGAACTAATGCTCTTAAAAGGTCATAAACTTCTTAACTGGACAGATAAATGGCCTCCTTCCTCTCCTAGACAGATCACAGAGCTTTTTAGGCCATTTCTCTCCCATGACAGAGACCTACAAAATTACCTACAGCTCAATATGTTTCATTGTATAATCTGACAGTTAATTTGACTAAACATTTAAGTTTTTCTAATTTCCAGCTGTCATCGTCCCAGGATCCTAAGGACACTGAAAATCATCCTTTTGATCACCGACCAGGGTTTGCAGTAATTCATTAATCCTTGATCTAAATGTAAAGTGCATGTATTAGGAACATGTATTAGGTACGTTTATTTTCATGAGTGTTATTCAAATGAATGTTAATATTAGTAGTAATGGTAGAAATGCATGATCACTGAATATTAGCCGAGTTATTTAATTTAGTTAGATTTTATATTGAGAACATAATTTCATAAGAACTGTATGGGTATTAATCCTTGTACGATATCATTCCTGGTAAACCACTCCTCTCTACCTTTCATGGGAGAATGCCTTTTCATTTGATTGGCTGCTCCCAAACAAAGAAATGTTTTCGCATTGGACAAAGGCCCGTTCAAACTCCTCTTTATGAAAGCTGATTGGCCTGTCTCCGACCGGCCCCACTTTTTATGACTAACAGCGCGCTTCAGTTAAAAAAGTGCAGGAGCCACCCTGCATGTTAGAAGAAGAAGGATGATGAAGAAGAATGTTAGAAAGAGAGATCAAGAAGAAGTGTAAGATTAAGAATAAAGAAGCAGAATAGCAATCTAGATCTAAGAGAAAAGTTTTTGTTTCACTTCTTCAAAGTTCCTCGCAGTTTCTTTTGTTTAAATTGTTCTGTGAATTTTTAAGAAACCTTTTTGTGTAAAGTTGTCAAGTCCTGCATTAGTTTCCTCATTTTTCTGGTTACTGAGGAGAAACCATCTTTTTCTTACGAGCTGAATGAATGATGAATGAATGAATGATGATGAATGATGAATGAATGAATCTTTATTTTGGATAGTACAGGTTAAAAGGAACTGAATAGTATAGCAAAAGGGGGAAATAAAATCCAACAAGGTCAAATTAGGCAATAACTCCTCTGATTATACAGTTCAACAAAAGTTATCCGAAATGGGTGATGGCTGAAGCCGCAGCTTATATTGCCCACCCATATTCCATCCAAGAATTCAAAAGAAAAAGAAAAACAAAACAAGAGCGATTACAATTCAGAACAAAGCTAAGACCAAGTGTGACAGAAAAAAGTTAAAAAAAAACTAGGCAACAACACAGCACAGGCTGGATATGACAATCCTTATGTGATTTTACATGTCATCTTGTATATATGTTTGGAGTATTTCTTCCTTTAGTTTTTGCTTAAATTGTCCAAGCGTTGTACATGATTTTAATTCAGGTCCAAAATCGTTCCATAATCTGACTCCTTGCACTGAAACACAGTGTTGCTTGGTGGTAGTTCTCACTGTAGGCTTTTGAAATATACATGTTCCTCTGAAGTGATATCGTTTCTCCCTTATTTGGAACAACTTTTGGATATTTGCGGGCAGAGATAAATTCTTCACTTTAAACATTATTATTGCAGTTTTTAAAGTCTACCAGATCTTTCAACTTGAGAGCTTTTAGTTTAAGAAAAAGTGGGTTTGTTGGTTCCCTGTAAGCTGCTTTGTTTATTATTCTAATAGCTCTCTTTTGAAGCATAAAGAGTGGATATATGTTTGTTTTATATGTATTTCCCCATACTTCATTACAATATGTCATGTATGGGAGTATTAATGAATGATACAAGGTGTATAGTGTGGGTTGATTCAGCAAATATTTCAATCTGTGTAATATTGCAATTGATTTGGATACTTTACCTTTGATATAGTTAATATGTGACTTCCAACACAGTTTATTATCAATTATTACTCCAAGAAATTTAGTTTCAGATACCCTTTCAATCTCTACACCATTTACACTGAGTTTAGGTACTGGGTTGTTGTGATGGTTGTTAAAGACTATAAATTTTGTCTTACTTAAATTGAGCGTTACTTTGTTTGAGTCAAACCACAGTTTAAGCTTTCCTAATTCCTTTCCGAGTGTATCCAGAAGTTGTTCCAAATTGTTTCCACTGCATAATAGATTAGTGTCATCGGCAAACAATATTAAGTCCATTTTTTCTGAAACTTTACATATATCATTTATATACATATTGAATAGTAATGGCCCCAAAACTGAACCCTGTGGGACTCCACAAGTAACCTTCAGTAACTGTGAGTTTTTGTTACTAACACATACATACTGATATCTATTCTTTAAGTAACTACTTAACCAGGACAGTGCTACCCCTCTAATACCACAATTTTGTAGTTTCTTTAATAATAAATTATGATCCACTGTATCAAATGCTTTTTTAAGATCCAGGAATACTCCAACTGAATACTCTTTATTTTCGATGGCTGTTGATATTTTTTCTATAAATTCCATTAGAGCATATGCAGTTGTCCTCTTGTGTCTGAACCCATATTGCTGCTCACACAGTAAATTATTCTTCAGTATGAAGTTGTCAATTCTCTCATAGAATATTTTTTCAAGTATCTTGGAAAATTGCGATAATAGTGAAATTGGTCTATAGTTTGAGAATTCCCCTCTGTCACCCGTCTTGTATATCGGAATTACTTTAGCTATTTTCATTGCATTGGGAAATATACCTGTTTGGAGAGACAGGTTATAGATATACGTCAGTGGTTTTACTAGGCATTCAATAATAGTTTTAACTAAGAGCATGTCAATACCAGAATCAGAATCAGAATCAGAATCAGATTTATTACCATTGTTCATGTAGTACACAAACTAGGAATTTGTCTCGGTGCAATGCTACAACATTAAAACATGATAAGATAAAGAGATAAAAAAAACAAACAAAAAAAAACATGCAATAAGTGTAGAATAATAAATAATAATAATAATAATAATAATAATAATAATAATGAGTAATACTAGTCACAGCAGTTTTAAATAAATTAGCAAGTAGCAGATGATGTGCAGTCGATAATGCAACAGAAAAACAGTGATGAATGACATGAGTCTGGTTGAGCTGCTGTACATAGTGCACGAGAGTCAATAAGTCACTTAATGTTCAGCAGTCTGATGGCAGAGGGGAAAAAGCTGTTCATGTGACGGGAGGTTTTAGTCTGAATGGACCGAAGTCTTCTACCTGAGGGGAGGGTGGCAAACAGTACTTGACCAGGGTGTGAAGGATCGGCCATGATCCGGCCTGCACGCCTCCGGGTCCTGGAGATGTACAGATCCTGGAGAGATGGGAGCTTGCAGCCGATCACCTTCTCAGCAGTGCGCACGACGCGCTGCAGCCTTAGTCTGTCCCTGGCAGTAGCTCCTGCATACCACACGATTATGGAGGAGGTGAGGATGGACTCGATGATGGCCGTGTAGAATTGCACTAACATCTTGGTGGGTAGCTTGAGCTTCCTCAGCTGCCGCAGAAAGAACATCCTCTGCTGGGCCTTTTTGATGAGGGAGCTGATGGTTGGCTCCCACTTGAGGTCCCGGGTGATGGTGGTGCCCAAGAAGCGGAAGGAATCTGCAATGGTGATGGGAGAGCCTGTGATGGTGAGGGGGGGCAGGGGGGTTGTGACTTTCCTGAAGTCCACAATCATCTCCGCTGTCTTCAGAGCGTTCAGCTGCAGGTTGTTGTGGCTGCACCAGGACACCAGCTGAGCCACCTCTCTCCTGTAGACGGACTCATCGCCGTTGGAGATGAGCCCGATGAGGGTGGTGTCGTCCGCAAACTTGATCAGCTTAACAGACTGGTGGGTGGAGGTGCAGGAGTTGGTGATCCGATGCTGATGCTAACAGAGTCTGAGACAGACTTCCCCAGCCGCACATGCTGCCTCCGGTCCGTCAGGAAGTCGGTGATCCACCTGCAGAGGGAGTCAGGCACGCCGAGCAGGGACAGCTTGTCCTGGAGCAGAGCGGGGCGGATGGTGTTGAATGCAGAGCTGAAGTCCACAAACAGGATCCTGGCGTAGGTTCCCGGGGAGTCCAGGTGCTGCAGGATGGAGTGGAGGGCCAGGTTGACTGCGTCGTCCACAGACCTGTTGGCACGGTAGGCAAACTGCAGCGGGTCCAGGAGGGGAGTGGTGATGGACTTGAGGTGGGACAGGACCAGGCGCTCAAAGGACTTCATGACTACAGAGGTGAGCGCTACAGGTCTGTAGTCGTTAAGTCCAGTAATCCGTGGCTTCTTGGGGACAGGGATGATGGTGGAGGATTTGAGGCAGGTCGGCACGTGGCATTGCTTAAGGGAGGTGTTAAAAATGTCTGTGAAGACAGGAGCCAGCTCTTTCGCACAGTGTCTCAGGGTGGAGGGAGACACACCGTCCGGACCAGGGGCCTACCATCACAGTCCGTAGATGTTTTACTTTTAAACGATTTGACAATTTCAATGACCTCTCTTTCGTCTGTGTTCTTTATGAAAATGGAGTCTTTTATAGCAGTGTTATTGCATATTGTATCACCTGTAGGCACCGTAGTGGGTATTTCTTGAGCCAAATTAGGACCAATGTTAACAAAAAAGTTGTTAAATTCATCTGCAGGTGAAGCTACATTCACACTCTGAGTCGTTTTATTATTTTTTGGAGTATTAGTTGGGTTGCTTGTATTTCTGCTTTTATTTCCAAGGATACTGTTAAGTATTGTCCATGTATTTTTAATATTGTCTTTGTTTTTCTCCAGTTCTTTACTGTAATAGTCTCTTTTACTACATCTTATTATATATGTTAACTTATTTTTGTATGTTTTATACCGCTGCTCTGCTTCTTTTGTCCTTTTCTTTAGGAAAGCTTTATATAGTAAATTTTTCTTTTTACACGCCTTTTGTAGTCCTTTGGTTAACCATGGCTTATCGGCAAATTTCTGTTTAAGCTTTTTTTTTTTACTAATGGACAGTTTTTTTCATAAAGAGTGGTTACAATGTTTATAAATGTGTCATAGGCTTCATTTACATCTGATACATAGACTTCTGTCCAGTCTTGCTTCAGCAAGTCCTCTTTAAAAGAACTGATTGCAT
Source organism: Pholidichthys leucotaenia (assembly GCA_020510985.1). Lineage (NCBI taxonomy): Eukaryota > Metazoa > Chordata > Actinopteri > Cichliformes > Pholidichthyidae > Pholidichthys > Pholidichthys leucotaenia. The sequence goes on from CM035836.1 coordinate 45,898,605, forward strand.
TTGGTGATTTGTATCTGAACGATTTTGAAATTTTTTCTGTATTGGCCCCCGTGTGGCCATGGATAAGTGCAAAGGTTGGCAAGCGGTCACTTATATCATTTATCAATAATCCACTTTCTATTTTCTTATCAATAACATTGACAAACAGGTTGTCAATAAGTGTAGCAGTGTGAGCTGTGATTCTACTGGGATGTGTTATTGTGGGATATAGACTCATGCTGTATATAGAGTTCATGAACTCTGTAATTACATTTTGTTGATGTGGATTCAGTAAATCAATATTGAAATCTCCACAAATTGCTACCATTTTCTTACTAGTAATATTATTGTACAGCTCAACTAATTTATCTCTGAATGTCTCAATGCAAGTTCCCGGCGTTCTATATATACAACTTATAATTAGATTTTTTGTTTTATCTTGGTCAATCTCAACAGTAACACATTCCAAGATCCCTGGTAGTGCAAAGGACATTCCATTTACAAGCTTACACCTATACAGGTCATCAATATACAGTGCAACACCACCACCCTTTTTTTGAGATCTGTTAATATGAAACATCTGGTATCCCTCTATTGCCATCAGGGGAGCCTGCTCTTCAGTAAGCCAGATTTCAGAGACTGCAATAGCTGTAAATTTTCTGTCTAGCTGTTTTAAATAGTCCTGAATCTGTGGAAAGTTTTTGTTAAGACTTCTGCTGTTGAAGTGTATTATTGATAATTTACCATCTAGTTGCACTTGACTTTTGAATTGCTTTTCAGTGTAATATTCACAGTGGTTATGAATATTATTGAAAAAGTGGGTATCAGAATCAATATCATTCTCCATCTCTTGTGGTTTATGTTCAGCATAATGGCATATTTTCAGAGTTTGAGTTTCCTCACTCTGTGTCAAATGACTTCCTCCAGCTGGGGATAATTGATGTCTGCTCAAGTCAGTCATAAGTTTTTGTTTGTTTTGTTTATTTTTTTTTAAAGTACTTTGGCATGGTGTATCAAAAGAACTATTCTTATCGTGTGTGTGAATATGGATTATCATTGACTCATGATTTTCTTAATCAGTGTTCATCTGTATTTATCTAAGTCAGTAGCATCTCTGATCATTATACTCTTTGCTTGCTCAGGTGTTCCATTTAGTTTAATCCAAATTCTACAATTTCTTGTCCAGGTTGCCTGTATCTTATTTTGCCTTTTCAGCATCCGTGCTTGCCGTGCTATTTCAGCGTTTGTTTTTGTCAGGTGTTCATTTAGGTAAACTTGTGTTCCCCGTAGCTTTCTGGCCTGCCTCAGTATGTCATTCTTTACCCTTCTGTTCACAAAGCGAATCACAATTGATTTCTTTGTTTGGTTATCTTTCTTCGGTAAAGCATAACAGGCTGAAATTGCATTAGCTTCTACCTTAATATCTCTACTATCCAGGAACTGAAGCACCTGGTTTTCTAGTGAGACTGATTCACTCATGGGAGCATCCTCACCTCTCAGTCCTGTTGTGGCATGGGCGTATGACTGATATTTGATGTCTAGTCCGCTTATAACTAGGTCATCCATATGAGAACCTTGTTCAAGATCCTCGACGCGTTGCTCCAAGCCCTTAATTTTTTTGTCTTTTTCCTGAATTGTTAATTGTAGGGCTTGTACATCTTCCATTAGGCCACCATTTTGGCCAATTCTTCTGTCACGAAGTTCAGAGTTTTTTTTTATCTCTTCCATTTCCTCCTTCTTTGGTGGCATTTTACTGACCTGTGGATAGTAAAAACAATGAATCCAGCTGGGCCTCAGCTCCGCTGCTGGTCCCTCTGCTCACCGCTGTCACAGCCGAGCTCCTGTACAGCTCCTCCACCAGGTCATGCCGCACACCGCCGGTGCAGCCGAGCTCCGCTGGGGTCACGGTAGATGCTCCGCTGATCATCGCCGCCTGCCGCCGTCTGCCTGGGTGGCACCTTCGCTAGGCCCCGTCACCAACCGCCGTCAGTCTGGTAGTTCCTCAGCTGGGCCTCGCAACTGGGCTCCGACTCAGGCTATTGTTTTGCTGGGTCCAGGTGGCCCCCGTCTCTCACCAACGCCGCGCCCGAGCTCCGATCCGGCTCGTGCCCAACTGCCGCCTCGGTTAGTTCCTCTGGTAAGCCCTCACTGGGGACTGAGTCGCTTCGTGTCGGAGTTAGGTGGCGCACTGGGGCCAGCGTTAAGCTAACTAGCGTTAGCTTAGCAATTGCTTCGGGTAGAGTGCAGCAGTTCTACCCGATTAAAGGGGTATTCCAACAGTATTCTGACGGAGGTGGAAATTCAGCCCGTGGGTGTCCGTCACGAGCGCCGATCGCTGTTGGTTAGGTACTTTTTTTTTTTTTTTCCACAATATTTTTATTGAACCTTTTTTACAAACATAACACAAACAATCAAACACTAACACTAAAGTAATAAAAAAAAATGTACTAAAACACACCAACAACCACTAACAGGAACAGGTCTTCAACAATGCTCCTCTGTTTAGTCTAGGCAATCCATTACATAAGTATACATATTATACATTCACCAGTTTGGAATTTATAAGGTCCACACATATCATTCACCTTCTTCTTCAAAAGTTATGTTTAAATTCTTTACATAATCAATAAAAGGTCTCCATATATTCTCAAACACAGTTTCCTTTGATTTCAGTATGTATGTTATTCTTTCTAGTGGAAGGTTTGTTAACATCTGTCTTAACCACTGAGTCACATCTGGTCTATGAGTCTTTTTCCACAATAGTGCAATACATTTTTTGGCGTTAAGCAAACTGAGGTCTATGAATGCTCTTTCACTTTTATTAAAGTTGTGCTTTTCTGGATGCAGACCCAACAAAAACAATTTAGGATTCAATATGATTTGTTTTGAAATTATTTTTTCAATTGTTCCCCTCACCTCTTCCCAAAACATTCTAATTTTCCTACATTCCCATAAACAATGAAATAAGGTTCCTTTACTTTCCATACATTTTGTGCATGTATCTGGTATGTTTTTGTTATATCTATTTAATTCCACCAGTGTAACATACATCCGCATTAACCATTTAAAATGTATCAATTTTAGACGTACATTTATTGATTTGGTTTGAGCTTCTGTACAAGCCAATTCCCATTGTTCCTCTGAGATTTCAGTTTGCAGGTCTTCTTTCCAATAATTCAGTCTTTTCTGTGAGTTTTCACTTGAAGATAATGTCAATGAGTTATAAAAGTCTGGAATAATACCCTTTCTCTTACTATCTTTCGTCAAGATTTTTTCCAAGGATGAATAAATAGGTCGAGTGAGAGCATTGTTTTGATTTGATCGAATAAAGTTCCTAATCTGAAGATATTTAAAAAAATGTGTTCTATTAAGATTAAATTTGATCCTCAGCTCTTCAAAAGACATTATGTTATCTGAACATGACAAATATAAATCTTGAATTTTTTGGATCCCTTTTAAATTCCATACTTTAAATACAGCATCCGCTCTCCCTGGTTTAAAATATTGATTACCCCATATTGGACTAAAGTGTGACAGTAAGTGTGGTTCTTTTAAATATTTTTTAGTTTCACACCATATTTTAATCATATGTTTTACAAATGGATTTTTAACTTGTTTCTGTAATTTTTTTGCCGAGTCTGAATATATGAATATGGGAAGAGGTAAAGGTAAATTGTATGATTCCATTTCAGTCCAGTGAGGGAGATCATTTGATGAAAAATAATATGTCATAGACCTCAGTTGTGCTGACCAGTAATACAACATAAAGTTTGGACATTTCAGACCTCCACGATCAAATGGTAAATATAGTAAGGACAGACGTAATCTAGCCTTCCTATTGTTCCATATAAACTCCACTAACTTTTTTTTAATTCTTGAGAATAGATCTGAAGGTGGTGGTAAAGGAATGTATTGAAATAAATAAAGTATTTTGGGTAAGATATTACTTTTAAGTATATTAATTCTCCCAATCATCGACATTGGTAGTGACATCCATCTCTGAATTAACTCATTAATGTCTGTCATTAAGGCTTCGTAGTTGGCACTGGCGACTGATTCCAGCTTGGGCACAATTTGAATTCCTAAATATTTAAACTGATTTACAACATTGAATTGATTTACCTCAGAAGCTGGGTGCTTTCTCTGGGACTCATTTAGCATTAATATTGAAGATTTAGTTTTATTTATTTTATATCCTGATATTTCCCCAAAATTCTTTATTAAATTCAACAAGGTCGGAATTGATTTTTTAAGATTCGACATAAACAAAATTATGTCATCAGCATACAGGGAGATTTTATGTTCTGTTGGTCCAACCTTAATTCCATATATTTGCGGATGTAAACGTACTGCCATTGCTAAAGGTTCAATTGCCATAGTGAACAGTAAAGGTGAAAGTGGACAGCCTTGTCGACATCCTCTATTGATTTTTATTGATTTTGAGATATTGCTGTTTGTTAGGATTTCTGCTGTAGCATTATTATATATTATCTGAACCCATTTTATGAAATTATTTCCAAATCCAAACCTTTGTAAGACTTCAAAAAGAAAGGGCCATTCGACTCTATCAAAGGCCTTTTCGGCGTCCAATGATAGGAGAGCTGTATCCGGTGCTTCTTTATTAGAGTAAATAATACTGAATAATCTTCTTACATTATGGAAGCCTTGTCTTCCCTTTATAAAGCCATTCTGATCTCGGTTAATAATATTTGGTAATATTTCTTGTATTCATCTGGCTAAAATTTTACAGATTATCTTAAGGTCAGCATTTAATAGGCTTATTGGTCTCATATTTTTACATTTATTAGAGGGTTTACCTGGTTTTGGCAACAGTATAATTAAGGCATTATTCATGTATGATGGTAAATTACTATTTTGAAATGCTTCTAAAACCATTTCCAAAAAAGGTTTTATTAATTTATTCTTAAATTTTTTATAAAGGTCAACTGGAAGACCATCTGGTCCTGCACTTTTTCCTGATTTCATATTATCAATGGCTAGCCCAACTTCTTCTTGACTAATTTTAGACTCCAGTATCTCCCTGTTTTCATTTGGAATACACAGTATAGATAGTCCGTCCAAAAACCCCTTTAGTTTTGTTAAGTCAGTTTCATTTTTTGTATCATATAATTTTTCATAGTAATCTCTAAAGGCTCTATTAATTTCTAAAGGATCTACAACTACCTGTCCGTTACTTATAATACTGGTAATTGGTGTTTTAGATTCTAATTGTTTAATCTGCCATGCCAATAATTTTCCTGATTTTTCACCTTGTTCATAAAAAGATTGCTTCAATCTTAGAAGACTCGAGGCAGCTCTATTCGCTGATTTTTTGTCATATTCAGCTCTCAGAATTATTAATTTGTTCTCTAACTTTGGGTCACTTCCTGCATACACTTTTTCTTGAAGAATTTTTAATTTGTGTTCCAATTGGACTCTCTCCTCTCGAGTCTTCTTAGATTTTGAACCTGTATAACTAATAATATGTCCCCTAATAAAAGCTTTGAAAGCCTCCCACTTTATACATGCTGATGTTTGTGTAGTATTAATATCGAAGAACTCATCTATCTGTTTTTCTATGTACTTAACAAATTCCTCATCCTGAAGCCATTTATGCTGAAATTGCCACCTACCTGGCTCCTTTGTCAATTTCTTATCTACATATATGAGACAACAGGGTGCATGATCAGAGATCACTATATTATCATAAAAGCAGTTTTGAATCTTGGACCTTAATTCTGTGGAGATCAAAAAATAGTCAATACGTGAGAATGACTTGTAGGTATTAGAATAACAAGAGTAGGCTTTAACTTGTGGTTTCATTTCTCTCCATATATCCAGCAATCTCAATTTTTTCATAGAATGCTTAATGATCATCCTGCATCCATTGTGTGTACAGTCCAGTCCTGTTGATCTGTCTATACCGGGATTCAATGTACAATTAAAATCCCCTGTTAACTGTAAGTGATGATAAGATAAGAAATAAATTAGCAAAGAACTTTTGATCATCTATGTTGGGACCGTATAAGTTCACCAAATTTATGTTTTCTAATAGCAAAGATCCTTGAATAATTAGATATCTTCCAAATTTGTCTCCAATTACATTTTTCACTTGAAATGGGACTGATTTATGTATGAGAGTCATAACTCCCCTGGCTCGGGATGAAAATGATGAGGTGAACACACTTCCTTGCCATCTTCTCCTAATTCTTTTTACATCCTCCTCTATTAGATGGGTTTCTTGTAAAAACACAATTTTTGAACCTATGTCTTTTATTTTATTCATAACTTGTTTAAGTTTTTTTAAATTTTGTAGACCTCTGCAATTCCATGAAGTTAAATTAAGATTAACGCTTTGGTCTATGATCAATAGGGGGTTTAGGATTACCTTGCAATATAAACATGCTCATACAGAGAAGCAAAAACATGAGTGGTTGAACATTCATCCTACAAACTACACACAAACAAATTCCCCCTTCCCACCTTCGTGGTAAACCCCCCAAAATCAAAAAAAAAATTCTGTCTCCCGCTATAGCCATCGACTGCTCCACACCCACGAGGATCAGCCAAAGCCACTCCTTCTTCATCCTCCCAATCACCCTAACTCTGCTGCTTTTAATAACGTAACATTAACTCTCTTCTGTAATTTTCAAATTTAACTCCAAAATTTTATAGCAATTTTGTACATCTTAGGTTTTTTTTTTAATTAATTTAATATGTAATACAATCTATATTTTGTAATCTTGCTCTATGCTTCAAATCAGTTAAATGCCTATGTAAATGCTTAAATATTCTACCCTATATTCTGTTCATGCTTAGCTCCCACCAGTCTCTTCCTGGATCTTCTTGATGAGCTCCTGTGCCTCCTCAGGGGTCTTGAAGATGTGTGTTCTGCCCTCATATGTGACCAGAAGTCTTGCAGGGTAAATCACTCCATGACAAATCCCAAGGTTGCGCAGTTCTTTACGGATGGGGTCAAACTGCTTCCTTAATTGTTGGATTCCTGAGGCCAAATCTGGGTAGAACCGCACCTGTTGATCTTGGTATTTAATTTCTCCTTTGGCCCGCACTGCGTTGGAGATCGTCATCCTGTCTCTGTAGCTGAGAAACTTCATAATTAGCGTCCTCGGTGCTGCCTTGTTACCTCTCGGTGGGCCAATTCGGTGAGCGCTTTCCAAGACGACTGATGAATTTAGCTCCGCGTTGTTCAGCGCCTCCGGGATCCACCCCTCCAAAAAGGAGCATGGATCACGACCTTCGGCTCCCTCCGGTAGACCCACCAGCCTCAGGTTGTTCCGTCTCGACCGGGACTCCAAGTCCAGGACATTATTTTCCAGACATTTTTTTTTTTCCAAAGTGCGCACCTTTAATTGAAGTCCGCCGATTTCATCCTCCGCACTGGAAACATGAAGCTCCATCTGTGTCACTCGCTCCACGCAGTCACCCAATTCCCTTCTCATTGCATCCAACGCTGCCATAATCCCATCAAGTTTAGCGGAAAAGTCTGCTCTCATTGAGCTAATGGCAGCCAGCACTGCACCTGTGCCGCCATCATCAGCAGTTACCGCACCACCGCTAGTTTCATCCGCCATATTCGCAGCTTTTCCTGCTGCGCCACAGACGTGAAAGTCCGTTAATTTGGACTGCTTTGGCGGTTCAATTTTTCCCCCACCTGATTTCCCAGCCTTAGGCTTCACCGGCATATCCTCGCCCAAACGCTGGGAAAAATTCTGTTCCAAATGAGAGAGTTATTTGCCGAATATTTATCTCTAGGAGCAGAGCAGAGTGATACGTGTCCTTCTAGGTGGCCGCCATAACCGGAAGTCTGGTTAGGTACTTTTAATGGGAAAATCAGCGACTTTGTCTCAGCGCTGAAAAAGTGTGACCATCCTGGTCGCCATCCTGTTTTTTTTTTTCTGATCCACACTCATCTTAAAGAGAGTCAAACTCTCAAAATCTTTTTTTTCTTCACCTCAGAAGCCATTCTTATCCTAGTAAATGTTTTTCTTAGATTTTCTGACTTTTCATGCCGTAAAAGTGGACCTTTAATTTTCCTAATTTAAAGTGAACAGAGATTGTGTTTTTGGACTTTTTTTTTTTTTGTCCTCATACCCGCCTGACTGAGAAGTTTTTCCTTCAGTTTTTTTGGTCTATTCCGCGGCCAGAGACCTCACAGATTTGGACTTGTTGCCCAAGGACTCTTCAAGCCACTCTGGGACAGCCGTTACTGCTGCTCTTCGCTGTCCATCTCTAAGAGTCCCCCTGGCTAGTCTGCACTTCTTACGGTTGGTTGTGAACTTGAAGGAGCCTTGCAGCGGTCACTCCATCTCTGGGTCCCAGTGATCAAACCCCAGCTGGCACCGACCCACTGAACACGTGGACCTACAGCTGTTCGTAAGTGAGACTCCCATTTTCCTATCTGCTGGGTTAAACGTGATGTCCTAACATTTAAATTACAATTGAACATAACCAGTATTTCATGGTACAATTAGTCTCAGCCATAGGATAAAGCTATAAACTGAAGGAAGACTCTTATTCATTTTTAAGTAACCTCCTTTCATTTTTGGTAGATTAATTCAGAAGTTCATTTTTAGATAATCAGCTTATGACTTTTCCCCATAAAACTGCGTTCTGTTTTTGTTAGACATTTCAGCCTTCCATTACCGTTGAAACATAAGTCTGGTTTCTCCTTGGTTCTACAAAGGTTTAAAGCTAGATTTTATGTTCAGGAATCCACTAACAGTTGGTGTGATATTAGACACCTGTTATCATTTGAATCTGTTAATCCATCATTTGAATGCCCTATCATGTAACTTGAATGAGTTTAATAAAAGGGTGAATGAGAGAAGTGGAAGTGTTTTCCTTTCGCATATATGTTTCCTAGATCACTGCAGGAAAAGAACTCCCTTAAATTTTTTTTTTTTTTTTTATTTAAGTTTTTGTAAAGGGTATACAGGTCCTTACAGCAATGCAGTGTTTACATTTTCATCACATGTTCCCTTATTTCCTGATATCTGACAACATTGGAAGATTAATTCTTACAACACCCCTTATTTTTTTTTTTTTTAAAGTGAAAGAAAAAGTGAAAAGAGAAAAAAAAAAACAAACAAAAAACAAATAAAAAAACAAACAAACCAGTAAAAAACAAACAAAAAGAAAAAGTAAGTAAATAAAGATAAAAGAGCATCTGAGTAGCTTTGGAACAAAGAGAGGAACCATTATTGAAATGGTATTTGTCAAAGATTAGATCTAATGGAAGACACATATGCGGTCCAGGGTTGCCAAAAGTTCATGAACCCATCCATGTCCTGTCTCAGTGCGAATGTCAACTTTTCCATCGAGTAAATGTCTTGGATCACGTTAGTCCAATCTTCAGGTGTAGGACAGTCCTTCAACATCCATTTTTTAGTTAGAGCTTTTTTGCTTGCCAATATTAAAACATTGAATAAGTATTTTTCTCCTCGTCTTTCCAGTGAGTCCGGTAGTAAACCCAAATACAAAGTTACAAAAGAAAAGGGAACTGTAATTTTGAATATTTTCCCCAATATTGTCTGTACATTGGTCCAATATTGGTGGATAACTGGGCATGACCAAAACACATGAAAATGATTTGCAGTCTTTTCACCACACAAGCGCCAACAGTTCAATCCCTTATGGGTAAATTTGTTTTGTGCAGGTGTTCTGAAAAATCTTGCCAAGTTTTTCCATCCAAATTCTCTCCACTGCAGGGATGAGGTACTTTTCCATTGCTGTTTATTTAGCTTTTCCCATATTTCCAGATGTAAAGTGAAATTCCCCTCTTTTTCCCATCTCTCTTTTATATAAGATGTGTTGTCTCCTTTTAAGTCTTGAAGACCTTGGTATATTTTAGAAATGTATCTGATCCCTGGGATCCCTTTATATGCCATTAAGAAGACCTTCAGAACACCTGACTGGGCCCTTTCCAAAACCTCCTTTTTAAGTATATTGTTTATGTGGTGTCTAAGCTGGAAGAACCTGTAAAGGTCTTGATTTATTAGGCCTTGTTTTTTCAAATCTTCAAAACTTCTTAAGATTTGCCCTTTAAAAAAATCGTAATATTTTATCAGCCCCTTCTCCTTCCACTTTTTAAATCTGGTGTCTGTTTTATTAGGAGTAAAGTCCTGATCATAGGCGATCCATTGCAGAAGTCGATAGGGCTCTTTAGTTTGATTCTCTCTGACTATCTTAAACCAAATTTTTAGCGGGGTCTCTATCCACGGGTTAGTGTTATTCAAAAGCTTAGGTAAGACATTGTTCCCTATTATCGCCTGTAGGGGGATGTCACTTGTTATTTGGCATTCGATCTCCTTCCATTGTGCAGAGTAGACTGGGTTACATATCTCTACTAAAGTTTTAATTTGTGCGGCTTTAAAGTAGTCCCTGATATTTGGCAGCGCGAGCCCACCTTTGTCTTTGTTTAGCTGTAGGGTTCTATATCTGATTCTAGGTCTCTTGCCCTGCCATATGAATCTTGAGATCCTTCTGTCCAGCTCCTGCCATGTTTTATTGGGAGGTTCTACCGGTATTGTTTGGAAAAGGTATAGAAGACGTGGAAGTATATTCATTTTGACTGCTTCAATTCTTTGTGCAATACCCAAGAATGGTATCATATTCCATCTTGCTAGGTCAGATTTTATTTTTGCCACCAGTGGATCATAGTTTAGTGATATAATTTTGTTGAGTTGTTTCGGGATATTGACCCCCAGATATTTCATAGATTCCGACTCCCAGTTAGTTTTGAGTTTGCTTAGTGAATAATGATTTGGGTCATAGTTGAATGTTAAAACTTGGGTTTTATGCATATTTAATTTGTACCCCGATAAATCTCCATACTCTGAAAAAACTGAGGTTAGTTCTGGTAAAGAAGTGTCCGGCTGCCCTAGGTATATTAAAATGTCATCAGCAAAGAGTGCTATTTTATGTTCCTTCTGACCAAGTGTAATACCTTGAATTTTTTGGTTTTGTCTTATCCATTGGCTCAGAGGTTCTATGAAGATTGCAAAGAGCAGTGGAGACAGGGGGCAGCCCTGACGACATCCTCTTTCCAGTTCAAAAGATGATGATAAATTACCGTTAATCCTTATTTTAGCTGTTGGTTTTTTATATAATGCCTGTATAGTTCTAATGAAGTTGTTATGAAAATTGAAACTGGATAAGATTCTGTATAGAAAAGACCAGTCAACCGAATCGAATGCTTTTTCAGCATCTAATCCTAATATGACTGCATTTAAGTTATATTTTTTTATATGATGAATTATGTGTAAAGTGCGTCGAATGCTGTCTTGTGTCTGTCTTTGTCTTATAAAACCTGTTTGGTCTAAATGAATTAGGTCTGTCAGTATATTCTCTAACCTTTTGGCAAGGATAATGGTAAAAAGCTTATAGTCCTGATTTAGTACACTGATTGGTCTGTAGTTGGAGCACTCTAGTTTATCCTTTTCAGGTTTAGGTATAACTGCAATGACCCCTTCTCTCCAGGAGGGGGGGATTTCCCCTGTGTGGAGGACATAATTAAATGTTTTCAGGAGGAGAGGAGATAGTTGCTGTTTAAAGGTTTTGTACCACTCTGCTGTATAGCCATCAGCTCCTGGGGATTTGTTAGCTTTAAGTTTCATAATTGCTTTTTCCAATTCTTTAGGATGTATTTCTGACAGAAGTGTTTTATTTTGTGACTCCGTAAGTTGGGGAAGGTTTAATGTGTTTAGGAATGCCTCGGATGCATTTTTATGTTTTTTGTGGGAGTATAAGTTCTTATAGTAATTCTCGAAGTTTTTAAGAATATCCTGAATTCTGAATTTTATTTCCTTTGATACTGGGTCTCTGATTTTGTAGATTGCTCTTTCTGTTTGATGTTTCCTCAATTTATAGGCTAGCAATTTTGCCGATTTACTGCCTGCTTCATAGTATTTTTGTTTCAGAAATGTAAGTTTCTTCTGGATTTCTATTGTGTAGATCTCATTTATTTGGTTTTTAATTTCCTTAATCTTGAGCGAGTCAGTAGAATGAGTGTTGCCTTTGTGTTCTTTTTCTAGGTTCCTAAGTTCTGACTCTAATGTGGATAGTTTTTCTTGTCTTAGTTTCTTTTGGGTTGCCAGTTTTGCAATAATCTTTCCTCTTATTACAGCTTTACATGCATCCCACAGTATTAAAGGGGATACTTCTCCATTATCGTTATCTTCCAAATATCTGAGAATATCTGACTCCAATTCATCTTTCAATGGTCCTTTCAGGACATTTGAATTTAACCTCCAAGAAAATGTATTATTTGTGTATTTTTGGATATTTAAGTCCATGTAGATCGGACTGTGGTCGGAGAGATCCATCAGTCCTATTTTACATGTTTTTACTCTACCAATGTCTCTATTAAACATAAAAAAATAGTCAATCCTTGAGTAAGATGAATGTGGAGTTGAGTAAAATGTATAGTCTTTTACACTGGGGTTGAGTTCCCTCCACACGTCACAGACTCCCAATTCTTTTAGTAGCATCCGAGTATTCCTGTTTTGGGTGTTATTTTGATGTGGGGAATTACCAGAAGCATCCCAGTATGGATTCAGTCTAAGATTGAAGTCCCCACCACATATCACTAAACCTTGAGCTTTAGTTATCATTAGGTCGAATACATTTTTATAAAATTTCCAGTTAGCCCCTGGGGGAGCATACACATTCAGCAGGGTGATATCTTCTCCCTCTAGCCGCCCAGTTACCAAACTGTATCTCCCTTCTTTATCTTTGTGTTCTGATTTTTTTTCAAATGTAATTTTGGTTGATATCAATGTTGCTACTCCCCTCCTCCTCCCTGATTTATATGAAGATGAAGAGATCATTTTAAACCCTTGTCTACTGAGTTTATTGTGTTCCACGTCTGTTAGGTGGGTTTCTTGTAAAAGTATTATTCCTGCTTTGTCTTTTTTCATTTTGCCTAGAATCTTGGATCTTTTAACTGGATTCAGGATTCCTTTTACATTATATGAAATTATTTTGGTTACACCCTGTTTCTCCATTGTGTTGTTTTGTTTAGTATAACTGTGTGGTGGCCCTCTTTTGTGCTACTCAGAAACTGAAAGAACATTAAAAACAAGAAAAACATTAAGAACATAGTGTAAAAAACTTTAAAACAAAAAGCTGTCAAAAGAACTTCCTGAGCTGAGGTCTTTTTAAAGACCCTGTAAGAGCCTTGATGGAGTGAAGGCTCTGAGGGAAATTCCTCAAACTCTGTTACGTGTTGAGGGCCCTCTCTTACCACTGAAAGTTGTCCCATGCTTTTAACGTGAGTTTCAGAACCCAATCCAAACTTGTAATGATTTTTTTTTTTTTCCTTTTATGCCTAAACCCTGTGAAATTGTGTGCACCCTCCCACCCCCATCACATCAAACATTCACGCAAAAACAGTATTTGTTAGTATGAGGAGAACATGTGGATTATTGTCACATTTCTATTTTAACAAGTTTTTTTTTTTTTTTTTTTTTATTACAAAGACTTATTTGTTTCAAATAATATGATTGTTCCATGAAATGTTTTACCACATGCTGAATATGCATCTCCTTTAATGTTTGTTACCTTGTATGAGGGGGGTTGGATGTGCGGATTGATTCAAGAGAAAAGGAAAAAAAAAAAAAAAAAAAAAGGTCGCTATTCCAACCTGAAAACGGATAGTTTATCCGCGACGCTCTGGTGCTGGGTTTCCCGCTGCTGGTCCGTGGATTTTGAGGGTCTTTGTGTTGTCCATGTTTGCGCTTTGATCTTCACACTCGGGTCTGCCGCGGGTTTAAATACCGTTACCGGGAGCCCTCTTTTCGCCATGTCAGCTGTTGCTTCTTCCGCCGAATTATAGAGACACGTTTCATCGCCGTAGAAGACCCTTAACTTCGCAGGAAATGGTGTCTGAAAGCGCAATTTCTTCTCTCTTAACACCTTTTTCGCGTCATTGTATTCCCTGCGCTTTTTAAGGACCTCCGGGGCGTAATCGTGTTCCACGTAGACTTTTCTCTCCTGGTGCATAAATCCTTTTTTCTGCCAGGCCAGTCTTACAACCTCTTGTTTTATTTTGAAATTGGAAAATCTTACCAACACCGAACGTGGGGGCGCTTCCGCCGCCGGCCTAGCGGCTAATGAACGATGTGCCTTTTCTATCTTCAAGTCGGTGGTTTGTGGAATATCCAATTTCTCTCTTAGTAAGGATTCCACGCATTCTGCCATTGAGTTAAAACCATTTTCGGTTCCTTCTATCAGACCATGAATTCTTATGTTATCTCTTCTTTGTTTTCCTTCTTGGTCGGTTAGCTTAGCCTCTATAGCTGCTTGTCTTTTGCGTAGGTCCAGCACAGAATCTTCGAGCACTTTTATTCGATCCTCTGTTTCCAAGATTCGGTTCTCGGCCTGGTCCACTCTGCTGTTTGTCCTTTTCAATTCTTCTCTGAATTCCCGAAATTCGGCCGTAACATCTCGGCGAAATCGTCGTAGTTCCTCAAATAGTGATTTCAGGCTAACCCTTTTGTTAGCTATCACCAGCTCCTCGTCTTCTGAACGGGGATCTTCCAGTTCAGATTCTCCGGCCGATACGTGTCCTGGCCTGGAGAATTTCAGTTTCTTCTGTTTTCCTTTAGACATGATGATTTTGTCTTTTGATTTTCACTCCTCCAAAAATCCGTTAAGTTTGATTTTCAAGGTGTTATCCTGGATTGAGTCTGAGAGCTTCAGTGTTAAGCTGCAGTCGCCATGGCGTCCAGACCGGAAGTCAGAACTCCCTTAAATTTTGAGACTGATCCATTAAGTAATTGAAGGTACGGAAATGAATTAATTGAAATTAAGTTAATAATACAAATTGTTCTTTTAGAACTGGTGCCCCCTTTTTACGAGTGCATTCTTATTTTATTTAGTGAGTGTAGGAGTGACGGTTTAACTCCATCCCCTCATACACCCACTATCGAATAAAATAAATAATTCCTGTACCTTATTACACAATATTTTATTAAATATTTGCTACACCTGGTAGGAATAGGGTCAAAAAGATAAGTTGGAGGCTTGGATGAGGAAATTATTTTATTTAACTGTAAAAGGTCAGTTGGAGTAAACTCATCCAAACAGACATGTTTGAAAGAGTTGTAGTAGTTACTGTATTTAAGTTAACGGTGGGAAGAATTTGACTGATTTTATCTTAGATGAAATTTTATTATTGAAGAAGTTCATTAAGTCCTGACTAGTGAGCTCTAAGGCAATGCAAGGTCCTGACTCTTTGTCAGCCTGGCTACAGTGCTGAAAAGAAACCTGGGATTATTCTTGTTCTCTTCTATTAATGTGGAATAATAACTTGTTCTAGCTTTCCAAAGAGATTTTTTTTTATAAATTAGAAGTTGATTTCTCCAAGCTAAAGAGGTTTCATCTAATTTAGTGGAGCGCCATTTTCTTTCTAATTGACAAGTCTTTTGTTTTAAGCTACAAGTTTGTGGGTTGAACCAAGGAGTTAGAAATCTCTGATTAGACTTTTTCTTTTTTAAAAGGGCCACCATGTCTACAGTCTGATGCAGAGAAGCTGTAACACTATCTACCATGCTATCAATTACAGAAGGAGCAAGATCTTCATAGCATATCTTCGTTGTATTGACACATGGCGCTGAGGAAACAATCTGCTTAAATTTGGTAACAGCATCATCTGAGAGGCATCTATCGTAGTAATATTTTTCTTTAGGAGCCAAATAGTCAGAAATAGTAAAATCAGAGGTCAACAGATAATGGTCTGACAGCACAGGGTTATGAGGAGACTGTTATGTTGGTAGTAGGAGCCAAGGATAAGACCAGGTGTTGAGCTGGACACATGTTTATTGGTAGACACTCCACAGTATACAAGCGTACCCACCAGGCAGAGAGGTGGCCAAGAGACCGCCCCTCCTGCTCACTGCTCTCTTATACTCTGGATGGTGGCGGAACTGGAAAGGTGGAGCCACCACCCGTGTCACACAAATAAGGGTCCAAACTCCAACACAACATCCCCCCCTCACAAAAAGCCAAAAGGCCACACACACAATTCGAACTCACCCCAATTTGGAACCCAAAACACACCCTAAGAATAGTAACATAACAGAAGTGACCTAACACAGTCATACTAAAAGAACTACACTAGGAAAGATGGGTAGACTACCATCTCACCCCACATGGCAAAGCGGATTATTCTGTCACTTATATTCACAATAAACAAGCCAACACAAAATACCGCTGTGTCTTAGCCTCAACATCACATTAAATTAATCCCCACAAACATAGCCAACCAGTAGATTTAAGAGTTTTGTTTTTCAACGATTTAGAACATCACATCTCGTGCATCTCGTGGTAGCAACCCCCGAACCAAGTGGTGGACACCAGTGGTGAGGGGGGCCATTAAGCTGAAGAAGGAGTCCTATCAAGCTTGGTTGTGCTTGTGGGACTCCTGAAGCAGCTGAGGTGTACTGGCAGGCCAAGCGGAGTGCAGCTCGGGTGGTTGCTGAAGAAAAAACCTGGGTATGGGAGGAGTTCGGTGAGGCTATGGAACAAGACTTTCGGTCAGCCTCAAAGAGATCCTGGCAAACTGTCTGGCAGCTCAGGAGGGGAAAGCAGCTCCCTGTCCACACTGTGTATGGTGCGGATGGGGCACTGTTGACTTTGACTGGGGATATCGTTAAGCGGTGGAAGGAATACTTCGAGGATCTCCTCATATCCCACTGATACACCTTCCACAGAGGAAGCAGGGTTTGGGGATGAGGGGGATGACTCGCCTATCACAGGGGCTGAGGTCGCCAAGGTGGTTAAAAATCTCCTTGGTGGCCGGGCCCCGGGGGTGGACGAGATTCGCCCTGAGTACTTCAAGGCCCTGGATGTTGTTGGGCTGTCATAGTTGACACGCCTCTGCAACATTGCGTGGAGGTTGGGGGCAGTGCCTTTGGCATGGCAAACCGGGGTGGTGGTTCCTCTCTTCAAAAAAGGGGACCGGAGGGTGTGCTCCAACTTTAGAGGGATTACACTCCTCAGCCTCCCTGGGAAGGTCTATGCCAAGGTACTGGAGAGGAGAGTCCGGCCGTTGGTCGAACCTCGGATTCAGGAGGAGCAATGTGGTTTTCGTCCTGGCCGTGGCACATCGGACCAGCTCTTTACCCTCTCGAGAATTCTCGAGGGTTTGTGGGAGTTTGCCCAACCAGTTTACATGTGTTTTGTGGACTTGGAGAAGGCATTTGACAACGTCCCTTGTGGTTTTTTGTGGGGGGTGCTTCGGGAGTATGGGGTATCGGGCTTGTTGTTACGAGCTATTCGGTCTCTGTACAACCGTTGTGAGAGTTTGGTTCGTATTGCCAACACTCGGTCGGAGTCATTCCCAGTGAGAGTTGGACTCTGCCAGGGCTGCCCCTTGTCACCGATCCTGTTCATAATTTTTATGGACAGGATTTCTAGGTGCAGCCAGGGAATGGAGGGTGTCATGCTTGGTGACCACAGGATCTCATCTCTGTTGTTTGCAGATGATGTTGTCCTGTTGGCTTCATCCAGCAATGACCTACAGCTCTTGCTGGGACGGTTTGCCATTGAGTGTGAAGCAGCTGGGATGAAAATCAGCCCCTCCAAGTCAGAGTCCATGGTCCTCAGCCCGAAAAAGGTGGATTGTCCTCTCTGGGTTGGGGACAGGCTCCTGCCCCAAGTGGTGGAGTTTAAATATCTTGAGGTCTTGTTCACGAGTGAGGGGAAAATGGAGTGAGAGATTGACAGATGGATTGGAGCAGCATCTGCAGTGATGTGGACGTTGTACCGGTCTGTTGTGGTGAAGAGTGAGCTTAGTTCTAAGGCAAAGCTGTTGATTTACCAGTCAATGTACATTCCTACTCTCACCTATGGTCACGAGCTTTGGGTAATGACCAAAAGAACAAGATCGTCGATACAAGCAGCTGAAATGAGCTTTCTCCGTAGGATTGCTGGACTCACCCTCAGAGATAGGGTGAAGAGCTCAGTCATCTGGGAGAGGCTCAGAGTAGAACCGCTGCTCCTCCACATTGAAGGGAGTCAATTGAGGTGGTATGGGCATCTGATTAGGATGCTGGTCTAATGGTCTGGGAACGCCTTGGTATCCTCTCTGAAGAGCTGGAGCGGGTGGCTGGGGAGAGGGAAGTCTGGGCTTCTCTGCTTGAACTGCTGCCTCCGTGACCCAGACCTCCAGAAAAGTGGTAGAAGATGGATGGATGGATGAATGGATAGAACATCACAAACAAATCAAACAATAAGAACATACCCATGGTCCCCTCCCCCTTCTTTTCTCAATGAACTGTCCAACCATCAGTCTGCCCCAGGGGAAGAACCACCCCTTGGATCACCGCTGGCTGATCCAACCCCAGTGCACCTCCTCTTCACCACCACTGGGGATGTCCCTTGTTCAGGCCCAAGCCCACCAATCTCTTCCCGGGCACGCCGCAGCTCATTTGGATGCCTCTATGAGCCATCTGACAGTTGGAGAAAGGCATCCTCCAGTACTGCCACCACCTGTAGCCGCCCCTGGTGTTCTTCCATCCAATGCTTGGCCCGAATCCCCTGCGACCATGCATCCTCCAGGGACCGGACCACATCTGTGACCCCCAGAGGGGCCCTACTCGGCTTACAATGTTTCTGTTTGGCACGTCATTTTACCATGCCAGCCGGTCCTGCCCCGACTGCTTTTGTCTCCGCTGCCGCCCTCACCGTTGTGACTCCATGTTCTCTGGCCCCTTCAAGCTGAAATCCGGGAACAGATGGAGCCAGCCACTCGGCGCCACCCGCCATCACAGGCATCCCGCCATGCTGCCCAGTTCCCTCATCCAGGGCTACTTTGGCTTTGGCACAGGAACCCTCCTGCAATGGCCCTGGGTGGGGTTGGTTCCACTCACTCTCCAGGGTGCCAGGCAAGTTCTCATCCCACACACCTCCATCCACCGTTCTTGGGACCGGCCGGTTCCACAAGCCATAGCCCAGTATCGCTCTTGATGGTGAATCCCAGGGCATAAAACAAATCACATCTCATTATACTCTCTCCACGAGCAGTCACAGTGAACTTCAGATTACACACCTCCACCAACCTGTACTGAGCCGTCAGTCTCACCATTCCCACTGTGGCCAATCTCCCTCCACCATAACCACAAAGCAGTGCCAGATCACCTCCAATCCTATAATGCGGGAAAAAGTCCTCACGGTTGCCCAATTCAACACAGAGCCCACCGCTCCCATGTCAGTCAGTAATGACACTGTCACCCCGTCCAGCTCCACCATACAGTAGGAACACCCGTTGGTACTCGGGGACACAGCATGAACAACCGTGAGAGCAGGAGAGTCCTCCTTGTGTCTTGGACTCCCTCGCTCGAACTTGTGGCATGCCCTGGCGAAATGATCCAAGAGTCCGCACTTGCCACAGGGCTTCCCTCTCGCTGGACACTCCCTGGCCTTGTAGCAGTGCTTCATGGACCCACAACCCAAACACATGGACGTTCCCGGGATGGACCTCATTTTTACAGCATTAGCGTAACTTCCATCACCCTCCACGCTATCATTGCTGTCCGGGTCCACTGCTTGCGCCGTCGACTGTGGCTCAGGCTGTCGGTGTAATACACTCCCACTGAGCTCCCGTGACAGCTTGTCTGCCGCCTCCAACTGCTGAGCTAAATTGATGGCCATGGATAGCGTCAGTTCGCCCAAGAACATAAGTAGCTTCAATCTTGTAGCAGGGCAGATAGTATGTTCCACCAACTGGTTGCGAACCATCTCCTCCTCTAATGATCCAAACTGACAGTCCCTGGCCAGTTGTCGCAGGTGTGCCACAAACCGATGTACTGACTTGCCAGCCTCCTGGTGGCGCTGTCGAAACTGAATCCTGCGGACGATGATGTTTTCTGGGGCGCAATAGCCACTGCCTATTGCAGTGGCTAGTGGTGCTCCAACCACCATCCCCCCAATTTTAACTGCACTATGGTAGTCCACACATTTACACACAATCACATCATACAACCGACATATATCTACCATGTTTTGTGCAAGGGGGAGGGGGTCTTCCCCCACCCCTGTTATCCTCCTCCTGCTGGGGGCCCGGTGGGGAGCCTGGGACCCGTCATGTTGTCAAAATCCCTGGGTGCTGCTGAATGTATAGGCACAAACAAAGGAATGAGAGCAGGACTGAGAGAGAGTGAGGGGGTGATGAATGGAGGCGGTGAGGTCAATTTTGTGTGGAGCTCTGTGTGTCGGGGGTATCTCAGGGCGCCTGTGGTGATCTGCTGATCGGTTGCTCGGGTAGGCGCTGGTTGTGGGGGTCTGCTTCTGTGGCCATGGCCGCCCTGGGGTGAGTCGGCACGATGCGGGGGGGGGGGGGGGGCTGGCCTGTGCTGACGGTCTCCCTGGCTGCTGCCGGGCGCTGGTGCAAGTTCATCTGCATCGCAGTCGCCTTAAGAAATAAGGGTGAATGAGGGGTGAGATTGAATGGGTACAGGAGTGAGAGAGAATGGGTGGGTCCGGGTGAGTGAGAGTGAGGGAGTGCATGTGGGTGCATATGGGAGCATGAAGGTGTTAAGGTGTGGGGATGGGTGTAGCTGCAAGTCGGGAGGTGCTGGATTGAGGGGG
The DNA here is from genome assembly GCA_020510985.1 of Pholidichthys leucotaenia. Classification (NCBI taxonomy): domain Eukaryota; kingdom Metazoa; phylum Chordata; class Actinopteri; order Cichliformes; family Pholidichthyidae; genus Pholidichthys; species Pholidichthys leucotaenia. The sequence goes on from CM035836.1 coordinate 45,919,194, forward strand.
ATAGTGCCTCTCGGCTATGTAGGCTCCCCTGGGCCGGGGGGACATGGGCATGGTGGGCATGGGGGTCCCCGGGGTGTGCGGCGGGGGTGCCTGGGGGGGCTCGCACTGGGGGGCACGAGCCGGTCTCTGGCCTGGGGGGTGGTGTCACTGGCCTTCTGGCATCTGGGGATCGGGGGCTAGCGTGGGCCCCACTGGGGGGGGGGGCATTGGCAGGCCCAGGGGTGTGGGACCACTGCGCCAGCTGCCTGGCCCCCCTCGATCATCCCTCCGGGGACGGATGCCTGGCTTTCCTGGGGCTTGCTGACCTCGGGCATTTGTGCCCTGTGGGGGTTGGTGGTGCTGCCTTGCCTGCTCGGGGTTCCAGAGGGGAGGCTTGCTGCGACCGGCCCCCCTCTTCGTATGTCTCCTGACAAACCACTCACATGAACACAGTTATTTTGCGCGTGCTCTCATATATACGCACACAGACACACACGCACAAATGTCTCTCCCTTAACAGGAGTGGAAACCAGACTCGTATTGAAACATCTTCCGTGGAAGAAGCAGTCTGTCTTCTGTTTGTTTTAGCTGTTGGTTTGTTTGTCTTTTTTTCTGTTCCTCTCCCTTTTCTTTTCCCCTCCACACACTTCATTTCCCTATTCCCCATCCTGTCGGGTCCTCCATGGGTAAAATAATTTAAATAAAGAATTAAAAGTTATTACAGGAGGAATTTACAACAGTATACAATACATAGTTAGATACTGTATAAAGCTCCTTTTGGCAAAGTAAATCTGTTTTGGCACAATAAGGGTGACCAATCTCTGTTCTGCTTACCTAGCTGCCTGACAGGACAAGGGAAAAAAAATAAAAACTGAATCCCGCGGATGATGACGTTTTCCGGGCCGCGAAAATGTTGCGCCATTAGCTCCATCACTTCTTCAAAGCTATCACATTCACCCAAAGTACTCAAAATATGCTGTCCTTCCATTCCCAAATTATGAACCAACAGTGCACGTGCCCTCAACTTCTCCAGCCTCCCAAGGTCCAGCGCTACCAAGTATGTCTGAAATGCGGCAAACCATCTCGCCCAAGGGACAGGAAGCTCACCGGGAAGCTCCAGAAACGACTGAATAGATGTCACATACGCGTCCATACCTTTTATCCTCTTCGCCAAATGTTATATCGGTAGTAGGAGCCAAGGATGAGACCAGGTGTTGAACTGGACACACGTTTATTAGTGACACTCTCACTATTCATGCGCATCCATCAGGCAGAGAGGAGGCCAAGAGACTGCCCCTCTCCCCTCACAGCCTTCTTATACCCCGGGCGGTGGCAGAACCTTAAAGGTGGAGCCACCACCCGTGTCACACAATAATAGGTCCCCCCAAACCCCAACACAACAAGAATGTCCGTCCATCTGTTTGTGACTTCAAGCTGAAGTGCACTTGGGTTCTGCAGCGGGACAATAATCCATAACACACCAGCAAGTCCACCTCTGAATGGCTTAAGAAAATGAAGACTTTGGAGTGGCCTAGTCAAAGTCCTGATCTGAATCCAATTGAGATGCTGAGGCATGACCTTAAAAAGGAGAAAGCCCTCCAATGTGGCTGAATTACAACAATTCTGCAAAGATGAGTGGGCCAAAATTCCTCCACAGCGCTGTGAAAGACTCATTGCCAGTTACAAACACTTTGATTGCAGTTGTTGCTGCTAAGGGCGGTCCAAGCAGTTATTAGGTTTAGGGGGCAATCACTTTTTCACACAGGGCCATGTAGGTTTGGACTTTTTTCCCCCTTAATAATAAACACCTTCATTTAAAAACTGCATTTTGTGTTTACTTGTGCTACCTTTGTCTAATATTTAAATTTGTTTGATGATCTGAAACATTTAAGTGTGACAAACAAAAAAATGAGAAATCAGGAAGGGGCAAACACTTTTTCACACCACTGTATATATATACAGTATATATATATATATATATAGTGGGGTAAAAAAGTATTTAGTCAGCCACCAATTGTGCAACTTCTCCCACTTAAAAGATGAGAGAGGTCTCCGGTTTTCATCATAGGTATACCTCAACTATGAGAGACAAAATAAGAAAAAAAAAATCCAGAAAATCACATTGAAGGATTTTTAATGAATTAATTGGGAAATTCCTCAGTAAAATAAGTATTTGGTCAATAACAAAAGTTCATCTCAATACTTTGTTATATACCCTTTGTTGGCAATGACAGAGGTCAAATGTTTTCTGTAAGTTTTCACAAGGTTTTCACACACTGTTGCTGGTATTGTGGCCCATTCCTCCATGCAGATCTCCTCTAGAGCAATGATGTTTTGGGGCTGTCGCTGGGCAATACGGACTTTCAACTCCCTCCAAAGATTTTCTATGGGGTTGAGATCTGGAGACTGGCTAGGCCACTCCAGAACCTTGAAATGCTTCTTACGAAGCCACTCCTTCGTTGCCCAGGTGGTGTGTTTGGGATCATTATCATGCTGAAAGACCCAGCCACGTTTGATCTTCAATGCCCTTGCTGGTGGAAGGTTTTCACTCAAAATCTCACGAAACATGGCCCCATTCATTCTTTCCTTTACACGGATCAGTCGTCCTGGTCCCTTTGCAGAAAAACAGCCCCAAAATATGATGTTTACACTCCCATGCTTCACAGTAGGTATGGTGTTCTTTCTCCTCCAAACACGACAAGTTGAGTTTTTACCAAAAAGTTCTATTTTGGTTTCATCTGACCATATGACATTCTCCCACTCCTCTTCTGGATCATCCAAATGCTCTCTAGCAAACTTCAGACGGGCCTGGACATGTACTGGCTTAAGCAGGGGGACACGTCTGGCACTGCAGGATTTGAGTCCCTGGCGGCGTAGTGTGTTTCTGATGTAGCCTTTGTTACTTTGGTCCCAGCTCTCTGCAGGTCATTCACTAGGTCCCCCCATGTGGTTCTGGGATTTTTGCTCACCGTTCTCGTGATAATTTTGACCCCACGGGGTGAGATCTTGCGTGGAGCCCCAGATCGAGGGAGATTATCAGTAGTCTTGTATGTCTTCCATTTTCTAATAATTGCTCCCACAGCTGATTTCTTCACACCAAGCTGCTTACCTATTGCAGATTCAGTCTTCCCAGCCTGGTGCAGGTCTACAATTTTGTTTCTGGTGTCCTTTGACAGCTCTTTGGTCTTGGCCATAGTGGAGTTTGGAGTCTGACTGTTTGAGGTTGTGGACAGGTGTCTTTTATACTGATAACGAGTTCAAACAGGTGCCATTAATACAGGTAACGAGTGGAGGACAGAGGAGCCTCTTAAAGAAGAAGTTACAGGTCTGTGAGAGCCAGAAATCTTGCTTGTTTGTAGGTGACCAAATACTTATTTTACTGAGGAATTTACCAATTAATTCAGTAAAAATCCTTCTATGTGATTTTCTGGATTTTTTTTTTCTCATTTTGTCTCTCATAGTTGAGGTATACCTATGATGAAAATTGGAGACCTCTCTCATCTTTTAAGTGGGAGAACTTGCACAATTGGTGGCTGACTAAATACTTTTTTGCCCCACTGTGTGTGTGTGTGTGTGTGTGTGTGTGTGTGTGTGTGTGTGTGTGTGTGTGTGTGTATGTATACTTAAAGTTAAAATTTAAAAGCAATTAACTTATAATTATGTGAAAAGTTGTATATTTTAAGAAAAAAGTTGCAAACCAAGCAATGAAAGTGATATTTTATAAGAAAAATTTGCAAATTTCATGACAATTGACACAAATTCACAAAGACAAAAGGCTGCAAAGTCACAAGAAAAATAATAAATTTAGAAGAAAGCAAAAATATAATTTATGGGGAAAAGTTTCATATTTTCTTAAGGAAAACTTGCAGAAACAGAAGCAAAAAGTGATGCAAATTTAGAAAAAAAAACAAAAACAAAAACAGCTGCATAAAGCTGAGTCAGCATTTCTATTTAACAGTGACTGAATGTAATGGAATATTTGCTTGGGGCTGCATACATTTACCTGACAGGAGTTCAGGTAAAGGGGGAGGGGCCAAACCACTTTTCTGCGTCACTTCCCTGAAGTGAAAATTAAAATGTGAGAGATCAGCAGCAGCAGATCATCGTCGTGTTTGTTTCTGAGAAGATCCAGCTGAATCCATCAGGTTTTTCTCTCCAAACTCCGGTGAGTCCAACATGTCTGAACTCCCAACTTTCACTCTGATCATGCTGACTCAGCACAGTCACACTGGTCCCAGTAGAAATCTGCTCACTGGGACACAGACAAACTGTGGAAACATGGAGGTCAACCTAGAAACCAGCCATGAGGAACAAAATCTGTCAGTTTGTGTCGAACTATTTCACATTTTAGTCGGACTCCCGCCTTCCTGATATCAGAGCTGTTTATTTCTCACTTCCTGCTACAGTGTCCAGATCATAGATATAAAATGCTAGATTGGCAGTAGGTCACTGGAGCGCGAGATTTACGGCCGCCATATTGGTACAGGAATCACAACAAATCCACAGCTCAGCTTAACGCACAACACTCTGATTAAGTCTTCATTTCTGTCACCATGGGACGAGACGCCGGGTTTTCCGGCGCTCAGACCTGTGGTGTAATCTAAGGATTACATATGTGGAGCCACTAGGGGGCGACACAGACCGGATGTTGTCAGGTGTACAGCATGATAGGTATTAACATGGCGGAGTTCGTGTGTTAATGTTGTTCCAGCCAGTCAATAAAGGAGGCTCCGTGTTCACCCAAAGCAGCAGTCTTTATTTATAAAAGAACCCAACACAACATGGTGTCAGAAGTTGGTGCGCTTTGAGGTGAGAAAAGTCAGCTTTGCAACCGGCTAGCGGCTATGCCAGACGAAGTTCAAAGAGCTGCAGCTGCGCCAATTGATCCAGTAATGGCGGCGGCTACTCCAGCGGCAACCTTCACCATTAAACCACCGGAGCCCTTCGACTTTGCGAGACCCCAAGAGTGGGAAAAGTGGATAAGACGTTTTGAGCGTTTTAGACTGGCAAGTAACCTGAATAACTCAGCTGAGGCGAACCAAGTAAATACACTGGTTTATTGCATGGGAGATGAGGCTGACGACGTGCTAAGAGGGCTCGAGCTAACGAGTGTGCAGCGCCAGCAGTACGATGCCGTTAAAACAGCCTTTGATAGACATTTCGTTCCCAGAAAGAACGTGATTTATGAACGAGCAAAATTCAACAAGCGAGTGCAACAGCCAGCAGAACCAGTAGACTCGTTCATAACAGCACTCTACGCGCTGGCAGAAAACTGTGAGTACGGTGCACTTCATGATGACCTCTTGAGAGACAGGCTTGTAGTGGGTCTGAAAGATTCGTCGCTGTCAGAAAGAATGCAGCTTGACAAAGATCTTACCCTAGCTAAAGCTATAACAATGGCAAGACAATCTGAAGAAATAAAATGACAACAAACTGACCTAAGAGGTGAAACTAGCATTAACAGAACAGCCGTGGATGCGGTACACATCAGAAAAGCCAAGCCAAACAAGTTCACAATCAAGGAACAAAAACAGATTAAGTCCTCAAGGCCTCAGCAGACAAAACAAGACAGTAAAGTTTGTTCCAAGTGTGGCAAAGCACCAGCACATGCAGCAGTACAGTGCCCAGCTAAAAACGCGGAATGCCATAACTGTAAAAAACGTGGACACTATATTAGAGTCTGTAGGTCCAACCCAACTGTGAATGAGGTCACTGACAATGCAGATGGACTTTTTCTGGGTGAAGTGGATCTAGGGGAGGATCCATGGCTGGCAGACATAAACGTGAGAGGAAATAAAGTGACTTTTAAGTTAGATTCCGGAGCGGACGTCACAGCGGTTTCTGACCAAACATTTGAAATCTTCAAGAAGAAAAATGAACAGTTGGAAAAGGCACAAAAACCACTCTACGGACCGGGTGGAACTGCACTAACCGTGTTGGGGTCTATGACAGAGACTATTACATACGGTGACAAGAGCGCTACTGAGAAAATCTATATTGTCAAAAATCTGCGCATGGCACTACTGAGTAGAACAGCTTCCATGAGACTGAAACTAATTGCCAGAGTTGACACTATAGACCAAGAGACAGTGAGAAAAGCGTACCCCAAGTTATGCGATGGACTTGGGCTTGTTCAAAAGCCATACACAATTAAACTGAAACCTGATGCTAAGCCCTTTTCGCTCAAGGTGCCAAGGCGTGTGCCACTGCCGCTCATGGGTAAAGTGAAAGAAGAGCTCGAGAGGATGGAAAAGTTGGGAGTCATCAGTCGCGTGGGGCAGCCAACAGATTGGTGCTGTGGCATGGTTGTAGCTCCCAAAAAGGACAAAGAAAAGGTACGTATCTGTGTGGACATGACACCTTTAAATGAGTCAGTGTGTCGCGAAAGATACATCCTCCCGTCTGTGGACCAAACGCTAGGCATGCTCACAGGTGCTCAGTATTTTTCAAAGCTTGATGCAAATATGGGATTTTGGCAAATACCACTGTCTAAAGCAGGGGTGTCCAACCATGTGCCATGGAGAGCCAAGACCCTGCAAGTTTTACCTCCAACCAGTGTCTTCAACAGCAGATTTCAGTGAACTTCTTCCCACTGATTGCTGATAAGTGAAAACACCTGCTGAAGAGACTGGGTAGAAGAGAAAACCTGCAGGGTCTTGGCTCTCCATGGCACATGGTTGGACACCCCTGGTCTAAAGAGTCGGCCTTTCTCACCACATTCATTACGCCATTTGGCAGATACCACTTCAACCGTTTGCCATTTGGTATTTCCAGTGCTCCTGAACATTTCCAAAACATGATGGTAACAGAGGTTACAGCGGGTCTCGACGGAGTCGTCTGTCACATGGACGATATCCTGGTCTGGGGATCCACGAAGGAGCAGCACGACGCAAGACTGCACGCTGTCTTGAAGCGCGCGGAGAAAGCAGGCGTTACGTTGAATATGTCAAAATGTGAGTTTGGCAAAAGAGAGGTCAAATTTCTTGGGTTTATTGTTTCAGCAGAAGGAATGAGGCCAGATCCAGACAAAACCCAAGCTGTTCAGGACATGAAAGAGCCAAGCAACGTGAGTGAGCTCAGGAGCTTTCTCGGAATGGTGAACCAGCTGGGGAAGTTCATTCCGAACCTTTCTGAAAAGGACAAACCATTGAGAGACTTGCTTTCAACAAAGAACATGTGGTACTGGGGGCATGAACAACAAAATGTGTTTTGTAATCTCAAACAAGAACTGTCCTCTGCTCCTGTATTGCAGCTCTATGACCCAAACAAACCACAGAAAATATCTGCAGATGCCTCTTCATACGGATTGGGGGCAGTCATGCTACAGAAGGAGAGAGACATGTGGTCACCAGTTGCTTACGCTTCCCGATCATTGACACCTACAGAGCAGCGCTACGCACAGCTGGAAAAAGAAGCGCTGGCTCTCACATGGGCCTGCGAAAGATTCAATGACTTTATCCTGGGTCTGCACTTTGAACTAGAAACTGATCATAAGCCACTAGTGAGCCTGCTGGGAGGACAAGCTTTGGATGCGCTTCCACCGCGTATACAGAGATTTCGTATGCGCCTAATGAGGTACTCATACACTATAAAGCACATCCCTGGCAAAAGTCTCACCACTGCCGACACGCTCTCACGCTTACCACTCACAAACAGTGTTACTCACACAGACACAGATCTTATGGAGGACACTAACATTTATGTTGACTCTGTGCTAGAGGGACTCCCTACAAGCAGCAAATATCTTGCAGATCTCCAAGAGCAACTGCAGTCCGACAGCGTCTGTTCACAAGTCATGAAATACTGCACAGAAGGCTGGCCAGATTGTAACCAGCTACAGGGAGCGGTGAAGCACTACTGGTCTGAGAGAGCCGTTTTGAGTGTGCAAAACGAACTACTACTGAGAGGCACGAGGTTAGTTATCCCTGCTAACATGAGAAATGCAGTTTTGGATAAGATACATGAGGGCCACCAGGGGGTGGTTAAATGCAGAGAGCGCGCCCGTCAGGCTGTATGGTGGCCAGGTTTAAGCAACCAGATTAGTGAAGTTGTACTCAGATGCAGAAAGTGCATACAGGAAAGAGTTAATGTGAGAGAGCCTTTAATGCCCACAGATTTACCAGAAAGGCCATGGCAGAAGTTGGGAGCTGATTTGTTCACGCTACAAGACAAAAACTACCTGTTATTAGTGGACTACTTCTCTAGGTATATAGAGATTGCCCAGCTCAGCCCAACTCGCTCTGCCAATGTCATTGTGCATTTAAAATCAATGTTTGCACGTCACGGAATACCAGAGATACTGATCACGGATAACGGCCCGCAGTTCGCAAGTCAGGAAATGGAAGACTTTGCAAAGGAGTACTGTTTTGAGCACATGACCAGTAGTCCCAGGTACCCCCAAAGTAACGGTGAGGCAGAAAGAGCTGTCAGAACAGTCAAAAATCTTATTAAGAAAGCCAGTGATCCATACCGAGCACTGTTAGCCTACAGAACCACAGCGTTGGCAAATGGCTACAGCTCAGCACAGCTTCTCATGGGGCGTAGGCTTCGTACCACCCTGCCAATGCTTCCAGAGGCCTTGCAGCCATGCGTGCCGAATCTGCAACAAATTCGTCACGTGGAAAAGGAGAGACGGATGAGGCAAACAGAATGTTTCAACAAAAGACACAGAACGAGAGATTTGGATAAACTGTTACCCGGAAACTCTGTTTGGATTACAGATGCAAAAGCACAGGGTACAGTGACATCTGTCCACAAAACTCCACGGTCCTATGTCATTAGTGGACCACAAGGGACAATCAGGAGGAATCGCATTCATCTTGTGCCTATGTCGATACCAGAGACTGAGATGGAACCACAACGGACCCAGTCAAATGGAAAAGACACTCCTACAGAAACTGTTTCTGAGCCCAATGCACAGGGAACACCAGGTGTTGTTAGAACCAGGTCTGGTAGAGAAGTGATTAAACCAAAGAGACTGGATCTGTAGAGTTGCATGTTAATATTTGTGAAAACAGAGTTGAGTTCTGAAAATGCCTTCTTTAAATAGAAAATAAGAGGCCTTTGCATAATATGTTCTTACATGGCAACAGTGTTGAAAAAAAAAAAAGAAATGTTATATTTTGTGTTTTCAGCTAAAAGGGGTCAACTTGGCTTCAAGTAAGGGGGATGTGGTGTAATCTAAGGATTACATATGTGGAGCCACTAGGGGGCGACACAGACCGGATGTTGTCAGGTGTACAGCATGATAGATATTAACATGGCGGAGTTCGTGTGTTAATGTTGTTCCAGCCAGTCAATAAAGGAGGCTCCGTGTTCACCCAAAGCAGCAGTCTTTATTTATAAAAGAACCCAACACAACAAGACCATGTCCCTTCTCATCGCTGTCTCTCATTGGGCAGCGTCTCTGCGGGCTCCCAGCTGTCAGTGTTACAGGACGGCTGGGGCCCAATTAATCCTCATCAGCTGAGGCGCTGCTAATGAGGATAAAAAGGAGCAGCTTCGTTCACTCTGGGCTGCGACTTAAGCACTGTTATGCTGGAACCCTTATGGTAAGTGTCGAGTATTTGTTTTTAAATAATTTAATGGCGTGTTGTCAAAAATAAAGGTAAAAACTCTGATTTTCATTTGGGAGGTCACTGATTTCTGTACATGCATGACTGCCATGAGTGTAACATATATTGTAATTCAGTATCGATAGTTATGGCAATATTTCTCATGTAATATTAGTATTCAGTGTTACATTGTGGTCTTTGTTACTGGGTCAGTATTGGTAGCCAATATTATCAACAATGAACTTTGGGTTCTTGTAACTAGTTTGGTAGTAACTCAAATAGCGTGAGTGTAGAGGAGCTGGAAATGATGAGGCGATTTTGTATTAAAAACAGAGTCTTTAATGAACAGCTCTTCTATCTTGTCTCATCTGGTGCAGAGCTTGGCAGAAGGCAAAGAGAGAGATTTCTGCTCAGTGCTCAGCTCGCTGGTTAAATACAGGCACACATCAAAGACATGCATTCACAAGCTGACATCCCCCGTTATCTTAATCCCCCCATTGTTCTGTTATCTCCTCTCTTCGTCTTGGGAGGTGAAGGGAATTCCTCTCCTCGCCATAGGGGGCGAAGGTGTCTAGTCCATCTCTGCCGTCGCGTCCTGGGACGTCTTTGATCTTCACACGGCGGGTGAGATTCCTTTGTCCTTTCCGAGGTGTGAAGTTCCTTACATATGCTGTCACCAAACATTTCCACATGCTCTAACATATGTAGGTATGGAATATATGAGTAATATATACCACAGGCCCCCCAAACAACTAGGAAAGGACACAGAAAGATTCACAGTCTAGGGTAATTACTACGACATACTACGTGTTACAGCTGTTGCCACAGAAGAAACTTTCAAGCAGCCATGCTCCTAAGAGAGTTCAGTGGTAAACATAACAGCATAGTACAATCATAAGTCGGTCCTAAACTGTTGCAGCACAATTAGTGAATAATTGCGGAGTGGTTGGTATCAGTCCCTGTGCTGTCTGGGTTTTAATCTCCTCCCAAAACTGCTGTAGGTTGGTTTAGGCGTCCTGCTGGGACCTTCTTGTGAGGAGTCTGCAGTGTGGGAAGGAGAGAGATTATTTGTTCCCTGCCTGGGGGCTGAGACTTTTCCCTTGGGGGGTCTACCTCGCCGAGGCGCTCGCGCCAACTGTGCAGGTTCGTCTCTCAACAAGAAGGCAGGTTTGAGTCTGTCAATGCTGACCGTTTCATTTCTATCCCCATAATCAAGCACAAAGTGTTTGTCACCATTTTCCAGCACTCTGTACGGGCCATCGTATACTGGGCGTAACGTTGGTTTTAGAGCTTCATGCTTAACAAAAACAAACTCAGCGTTTTTTAAAGTTTGAGGAACAAAAACTCGTGGAAAGGAGTGATGAGCTGGATTAATTATTAGACCGTGCTCTTCTAGCCTCTGAAAAACGGTAGTGAGGTGCTGCTCGTGTTCTTCCTCGGATGAACTGGCTACCAGCATGTCGTCGAGGTAGACGAAAACAAAGGGGAGGTTGCGTAGGACTGCGTCCATCATACGTTGAAAAGTTTGAGCAGCACCTTTGAGGCCGAACGGCATTCGCAGGAATTCAAAAAGGCCGAAAGGGGTTATAACCGCTGTTTTAGGAATGTCTTCAGCTCGGACTGGGACTTGGTGATAACCGCGGACTAAGTCTATCTTTGAAAAAATGCGCGCACCCGCTAAATGCAGTGAAAAATCCTGTATGTGAGGGATGGGGTAGCGGTCATGCGCTGTAGCATTGTTTAATCTGCAGTAATCTCCGCACGGTCTCCAAGAACCGTCGGATTTCGGAACCATGTGAAGTGGTGAAGCCCAAGGGCTCTTCGAGCGTCTAACAATGCCCAATTTTTCGAGAGCTGCAAACTCGTCCCTTGCTATATTGAGCTTGGCCGCGTCTAAGCGGCGAGCTTTGGCAAAAACGGGAGGTCCCGTTGTTGGAATGAAGTGTTTAACCCCGTGTTTGGCTACAGTGGTTGAGAATTTGGGGGTTGTGAGTGCTGGAAATTGGGTGAGGAGTTGCTCAAACTTACCTCCTGCCGTGGTGACGTTGGCCTGCACAGGTGGTGGAGAGACTCGAGCTGAACATGGAATAGAAGCAAAAGAGAGTGCATTAACCAGGCGCCTATTTGCTAGATCCACTAATAACCCATGTGCACACAGAAAATCTGCGCCTAACAAGTTAAAACTCACCGCCGCTACAACAAATGTCCATCTGTAGCTGTGGCCGTGAATGAGGAGGTGCAGGCTCTTTTCCCCGAACGTGTCGATGTCAGAGCCGTTGGCTGCCACTGCTCCGTTGCCCCGGGTGCCCATGGCTCGATCTGCGTGGGAGGGCATGACGAAACTCAGCTGAGCTCCCGTGTCGATGAGGAACTGCTTGCCTGTGTGTCCATCCGTCACGTATAACAGCTTGTTTTTCTCGCCGAGAACCGCTGCTGTTAACGGCCCTCGGCTTTGGCGTTTCCCGACATCGTGAACTTGCAGGGGGGAACACATTTTCGGGCTTTCTCGGCGAAGCGGTGGTGATAATAACAGACGTCATTCTGTTTGTTGTGCTTGGGCCGCGCCGCTGTCACCGTGGGTTGAGTCTGCTCCGTGGGTTGTGGCTCTCCAAGGCTCGGGGCGTCAGTCTTGAGGTCTGCGGATGCCACTGTGGATGTCAGTTCCCTGCAGGCGTTGACGAGCCGATAAGCCTCGTTGGCCAGTGTGCGGAAGTCCTGATGATTGTTGCACTTCATACTGGCGAGTGTCCCTCTCATGTGTGGTGGTAGCGTGCTGAGGAAAATAAATTGGAAGAGGAAATTATCATTATCCTCCTCCTTGAGCTGCAGCAAATCCTCCATGAGGGTCTTTGGATTGCCCCCTCTGTGGCCGTAGACCGCCAGGATCTTCTCGGCTCTTTCCTCCGCTGACGGGACGTAATTCGCCACGATGGTCGCCTTGAGTGTCTCATACTTGTCCCGGGCCGGTGGTCGCTGGATCAAGCTCCGCACACACCTCGAAGTGGTGGAGTCGAGTTTGGAGACGATATGGTAGAATTTAGTATCGTCTGCCGTGATGCCCGCCAGTATGAACTGGGCTTCAGCTTGATGAAACCAAGAGGCCGGGTCTTCTCGCCAGAAATCTGGCAGTTTGACAGCGACGGCGTTCGTGCACATCATCACTGTTGTGCCTGCCGGGTGAGAGTGCCTTGCCTCGGCTCTCACGGCGGTGCTGGAGCTCGGTTGAGCTGTCTCGGTACCTTCTGCCGGGGGAAACAGCTGTCCGCTTGTTCCCTCATCTGCGTCGTCGCTGGCGTATGCCAGAGTCGCCACGGATGAGTTGCTTGAAGAACGCCTCCGGTCCATACTCGCGTCAAGGTCACCAGTGTAGAGGAGCTGGAAATGATGAGGCGATTTTGTATTAAAAACAGAGTCTTTAATGAACAGCTCTTCTAACTTGTCTCATCTGGTGCAGAGCTTGGCAGAAGGCAAAGAGAGAGATTTCTGCCCAGCTCGCTGGTTAAATACAGGCACACATCAAAGACATGCATTCACAAGCTGACATCCCCCGTTATCTTAATCCCCCCATTGTTCTGTTATCTCCTCTCTTCGTCTTGGGAGGTGAAGGGAATTCCTCTCCTCGCCATGGGGGGCGAAGGTGTCTAGTCCGTCTCTGCCGTCGCGTCCTGGGACGTCTTTGATCTTCACACGGCGGGTGAGATTCCTTGGTCCTTTCCGAGGTGTGAAGTTCCTTACATATGCTGTCACCAAACATTTCCACATGCTCTAACATATGTAGGTATGGAATATATGAGTAATATATACCACAGTGAGGATAGTTTTTCTTTTTCCTGTATACACTTGGCCTAATGAAAGATTTAGGTTTATCAAACCGTCTTTACACAATAATTACACATATATGTGTACAAACATCTACCTCCTGTATCAGACCAACATCATGAAGGTTTGCAGATAGTAATTTACAGATATTGTGGCACATATGTTTGGTTCATATCTCCCACAAATGTATGGCTTATGTGGATTAGGGCTTCACGTCTGGAGGAACAAAGAGTCTGGATCGACGGGGGCCAATAGGAGATGTCGAGGAGGTGTGAAGTCGGACCCTTGTCTCAGAGAGGAGGCCCTGGGGGCATCCCCGGAACATCGGAGAATAAGAGACAATGGTGAATCTTCAGAGACTTGCATTGTGATTGAATGTTTGCAGAAGCATCATGTGACTTGAGTTCTTAATCTCCCGGAGGTATAAGAATGTGATGTGACATGATTCTGCCTCTTCTTTCTATTTGAGAATGTTGGATGATTGTGTTCTGCAATAAAGCCGAACCTGAGGAATGAACTCAGTCTCATCATTGAACACAACTTCCACAATATGTTATTTGAAAATTGAAACTTTACAGATAGAATTTTACATTACCTATTTCGCATTTGTCTATTACAGGGAGGGGCTACAAGAAGATCTGGTGATGATTAATGCAGTCATATCTCATAGACATTACTATTTCTGTCTTATATTACATTTTGCCTGACATTACTATAAATATTTGCTATGATGGATAGGAGGGGACAGGGTGGATATTACGTGTGATGATGATGATGATGATGACGATGGGCTGGGCTCTGGGTTAAATTAATAAAGCCTACATCTACTGTTTTAAACTGTGTTTTGATTCAATTAACACTTCACCTCACTTTGCAATTGATTAATATGAGCTTGCTGCTTTCATGTTGAGTGCATTATTCTATGCAATAAATTTGTAATGAACATTGGTGTATTGTATAAATTTGTTATGTGGGCCTAAAATCAATAAAAATTTCAAATTGATTTTAAACAACTGCTATACAAATCCAGGTAGATGGGGGGGGGGGGAGTGTATAATGTCTGTCTAGTTAAATGAAGAAACTTGAATAATTGATTTGTAATTTTTATTCTCTTTATTTATTTCAAAGTTGGCATATCTAGGCCAATTTGTATAGCACAGGCTGAAATATTTCTTTGATAAACATTTTTGACAATTGGGGGGGGGGCAATAAGCTGGTTGCCTGGGGTGGCAAATATAACAAATACAGCCCAGGACAAAGTATGAATTAATCAATTTCGGCCATATATTTATGCATAAATGGCCACAATGAAAGAGGTAGGCTTAATTATTAATCAGGGGGGTATGGTAACTTCTTTTTCAGCTCATTTGACAGTTCTTGATTGAGACACTGCAAAATGCCATAATTTAATAATTATGAAGCTCTTAAACACCTAATATTTATGCAGATTATGCTGAAAGTAAACCACTATGCGCTGTGTTGTACTGTGTTGTAAACATGTTCACTGAAGCCTGTCAAACGTTTAACAAAGGAGAATGACCCAAGCAGGTGTCTGCACTGGACCACAGGGATGTGCTACACATATCCTGTACCAAGATGGCGGACGCGTGTCACGCCACCGCAAGCACGGACTGGCCAGCGCTGCCAATCTAGCATTTTATATCTATGGTCCAGATCGCTCCTTCTTCTTCTTCTGATGTTTTATGGCGGTTGGCAAACAGCTTATAGGTGCATTATCGCCACCTTCTGGAATTGTTTTTTTTTTTGTTACTGTTCGTGACGTCAAGCTGAAGCGCACTTGGGTTCTGCAACAGGACAATGATTCAAAACACACCAGCAAGTCCACCTCTGAATGGCTTAAGAAAAACAAAATGAAGACTTTGGAGTGGCCTAGTCAAAGTCCTGATCTGAATCCAACTGAGATGCTGTGGCATGACCTTAAAAAGGCGGTTCATGCTTGAAAACCCTCCAATGTGGCTGAATTACAACAATTCTGCAAAGATGAGTGGGCCAAAATTCCTCCACAGTGCTGTAAAAGACTCATTACCAGTTATCGCAAACTTTTTTTTTTATTACTTATTTTGTACCGTAGGTAGATTCGTTTTGCAGTCTGGTGACAAACCACCAGCTGCTGGTCACTGCGTGCGCGAGCGCCCCATATCCCTAACCTGCATGTTTTGGCATGTGGGAGGAAACCGGAGAAAATCGCGAGTAAAGAGAGACTGAACAAACTGATTAAGAAGGCTAGCTCTGTCCTGGGCAGCGCCTTGATCTCGATGGAGGAGATAGGAGAGAGAAGGATGGGTGGCTAAACTGTCAGCTCTGCTGGAGTCCGAGCTCTCACCCTATCCAGGACATACTGGATTGCACTGATGGAGGTCATTTAGCAGCAGACTACATCATCCCAGTGTTGCACAACCGAGAGGTTTCGTAGGTCCTGTCCTACCAACTGCTAGTCAGACTGTACAACCTAAGCAGGGCTGCTCGCAGAGATAGCAAAATAGACGTAACAAAACTAATATTTTTTTGAATGCAAAAGATGCAATAGACTTCACTATGGTCCTCTCGCGGCAAATCACTATGACATACCGGTCGCTAAGGAGGGTGAGAACAATTGTATGGGCACAATAATCATACCAGTAATATAACCTAAAAATAGAGCGGGTTTATGGGCTTGTTTCGATTTCCCACCTAGCAACAACGCTCTGCACCTGTGGTGTGTTTATATATTTACATATTTATCCATCTAGCTACAATGCTCAGCACTGGGTGTGTTTATATTTATATATCTATATATTTATTCCATCTAGCTACAATGCTCCGCACTGTGTTTTTATATATCTACATATTATTCCATCTAGCTACATTGCTCCGCACTGTGTGTGTTTATATACTTGCATATTTATTCCACCTAGCTGCAATGCTCCATACTGTGGGTGTTTATATATTTACATATTTATTTCATCTAGCTACAATGCTCTGCACTGTGTGTTCATATATTCATATATTTATTCCATCCAGCTACAATGCTCTGCACTGTGTGTCTGTGTGTGTGTGTGTGTATATATATATTTTATAGTAATATGTACATATGTATATTAGCTGCTCTTGCTTGCTTGTTTTTTTTGTCTTGCCTTCTGATTGTTGCTCTGAGTGTTGCTATCCCTGTGCTGTTGCAATCCTGGAATTTCCCCATTGTGGGACTAATAAAGGCTTATCTTATCTTATCTTAAACCCACGCAACACGGGGAGAACATGCAAACTCCACACAGATCACTGTTGGTCGGGGGCAGGGATCGAACCCACGATCTCACGATCCCCACGCCGAGGGTCACGCCGAGGGTAAACTGTGCTGCCACAGTGCTAACCACTGCACCACCGTGCAGCAGGAATGGAGTGTGATTCAAAATGGCATTACCCTCCTATATTCTTGAAATTAGACCTGTTGTCCTTATGAACCTAAATACTGCCTTATAGAGTACATCCCCTGAACTTCTCTGTAAAATCTCTTTAATATTAAGCTGGGTTTTGTTCCTGTATAGACTATCCACCAATGCTAACCACGTAAACTGATACTTTGGACAGTGTATAAATATATGTTCAACTGTTTTGTTGTTTCCACAATAATCACAGTTTCCATGTGGGTGTTTTTTTCATTATAGCTAATGTACTATTCAGCCCTGTGTGACCAAATCTTTCTTTCTACCCCTGTGAACTTCTCTAGCCTCCCCTACTTTCTTTTGTATGCCATACAGGCTCTGTCCTTTATTTCCTCTATCCCACTCTTCCTGCCATTTCTTTATAATTTCCATCCATCCATCCATCTTCTTCCGCTTAATCCTTTTCGGGTCGCGGGGGGGCTGGAGCCTATCCCAGCATCTTAGGGCGAGAGGCAGGGTACACCCTGGACAGATCACCAGTCTTGACCTCTGCCTTGCTATATTTCACATTCCTACCAACTTAACTCTTTCTAGTTGCACTTTTTGCACATTTATCTGCTAGCTCATTTCCATCCACTCCAATGTGTGCCAGGATCCAAATGAATCTAATTTCCACGCCTGCCTTTGAAATTCTCATTACTGAATGTCCAATTTCCATTACCAAATCCTGTCTTGATTCTGAATGCATTTGCCTAATACTCTCCATTGCACTGCTAGAGTCAGACCCTATCAAAACTTTTCAGGGCTTTACTTCTTCCACCAAACCCAATTCCAAAAAGATTGCCAAAAGCTCTCCAGTATACACAGCTAAGTCATCATTAACCCTTTCCTTCTTCATGACATCTGATTCTGGAATGATGAATGCTCTTCCCACAATATTCTTTGTTGATTTAGATAGCTATCTGTATATATCTTTATAAAGTCAGGATAACTACTGTCTAAATAGTATTGACCTCATTCTTGTTTATCCTCCCTTCTTTGGTCATTTCGTACAAAGTCTAAAATTCACCCTTTACTCCTCTTCCAGACAACATGGTGGTTCTGCAGGAAAGAGGGTCTGTTGGACATCTTATTGGAACCCTTGAGCTCCTGATTTATTCTGTATTGTCCATCCAAAACTTCTCATTTGCCTCTTTTAAATTTCATAATCCCATTCCACTGCCCAAGCTTCAACTTTATCAATCGCCTGCTGCAACTTTTTAATAATAATAAATTTCTTCCTCTTGTACATAGCACCATCATCTGCAAACAAGGAGGCACTACAGAACTCTTAACTCTACCAAAAAATGTCATGATCATGACTGAAAACAAAATGAGACTAAATACTGCCTTGTGGGGGTTCCATTTTCCTATCACTGACCTGAGCTATACTGCTTCCAAATCAAATCAAATCAAATCAAATCAAACTTTATGTCATATTGCTGTACATACAACTGTAGTGCAGGCAAGATGAAATTGCGTTTCTCCCTGGCATCATATAAGAAGCAGCATGACTTTAGACACACCCACAATAGCCCCCCCCCACCCCCCATCATTCATACACATCACCTGAGACATAACTTGGGGAAAAAGAATAACTAACTATAATATACAAAATGCTCCGTAGGTGCAGTAGTGTTGTATGAGAGATTCGGCGTCAATTGTTCAGCATCCGACAGCATATCCCTATTCTTAACAAAATGTTTCAAAAACCATTCTTTTAAATCTACCTATAAAAACTGACTGCCTCTTCTACCTTTGTGTACCTATGTGTATGTAGTCTTACCCGTTCTCTGTATGTTTTGTTCCTGTGCTGCTTTGTAAGCGTCTTTGAGTATTTAGAAAAGCGCTATATAAGACTGATGTTATTATTATTATTATTATTATTTCTGTCACTCAAAAAATTTTAATCCATCTTTTCATTCTCCCTCTAATGCCTAGCTTATGAAGTTTGATAATCAGTCCATCCTTCCACATCATGTCATACGCCTTCTCGACATCCAAAAAATACAGCAACCACACTTTCCTTATTCCTTGGGCCTTCCTAATCTCATGTTCCAAACAAACAGCAGGATCAGTAGTACTTCTCCCTTTTCTAAATCCACTTGGTAACCTTTTAACGCCCTCTCTAGACTCAGATAATATATTAACCTCTCATTAATCATTTTTTCCATAGTTTTACCAATGTGGGATGTTAAAGCGAATGGGTCTGTAAACTCTCACCTAAAACCTGGATTTTTACCTGGCTATGCATATTGGAACAAAAACAGCCTCTTTCCATGGAGCAGGCAATATCCCTTCCTCCCAAACCTTGTTGTTTAACTCTAATAATATGTTTTTACCAATATCACTCAGGTTTCTAATCATTTTATAAGTCACTTGATCTTTCCCTGGAGTTGTCTTACAGACTTTCCGTAACGTATGATTTAACTCAGACATTGAAAAACACTGATTTATCCCATTCTCAAACTCTGCCTCATCTTGCAGTGCTCCTACATTATTTAATTTTGTCTGTTCTCTTCCACTTTTTCCCACATTGCTCAAATTATCCGCACTACTTATTTTACTGAAAATTTTGACTAAATGCTCTGCCTTTTCATTATCATCTACTATCAAACTGTCTCCGTTTTTCATAATTGGATAATTTAGCTCCTTCCTTATACCATACATCCTTTTAATTGTACCCCATACCTTCTCCAAGGGTGTACATCTTCCCAATGAATCACAATATTTCCTCCAAAACTCTTTTTTGGTCTGTTTAATTATTCTCCGTACTTTAGCCTGCTCCCATTTATAATTGATCAAATTATCCATATTCAGTACATTTTTTAATACTATAAAAGCTTTATTCCGGCTCTTAATTGCTTCAGAACACTCTGGAGTCCACCAAGGAACTAACTTTTTCCTTTTTCCCCTACCTCTTCTTGGGATGGTTTCCTTTTCTGCTTTAATGATAACTGTCGTAATTCCTACATTCATCTCTTCAACTGTCTGATTTGGATTTACTTCCTTCAATTTCCTCTCGCTTAAAATTGTAAATTTTCCCCAATCTGCTTTATCAAATGCCCCTCTTGTCTCTTCCTTCTTGATCAGTATCATTTCCTACTCCAATATCAACCACTATTGGGTAGTGATCACTTCCTATAGTGCTTTCCCTTGTTTCCCTCCACCTGCACCTTCCAGCTAAGCTTTGTGAAATCAAAGTAAGATCAATGGCTGATTCTGTCGCCAGATCTCACGAGAGAAACAAGCTCTAAAAAGCCCAACAGCCAACCTACCACACTGTGTAAAAGAGAGGCTGCTTAATAACAGTATAGATATATTGATTTATTTTTGTTTGCAGTGAGTTGACTGTAAACACAGTCAGCAATGAATAAAATTTTGTAAACTCTAATTAAAGGAAAATATATGAGCATTCTGCATGAGCAACAGCAAACTGACAGTAAAGTTGGCAGTTGACAAAGAAATGGAAAAACTTTAATGGTGTTTAGTGATGTGGGATGATGGGAGTTGGTGTCCACTAGTCGTTTAAACAAAAACTAATATTACTTTGTTATTATACGACAGCCGAAAACTTTAATTACATAGAACATTATCTTTTAAACTGACAAAAATCATATGTGTAACTCGTGGCAAAATTCCATCGGGATCAAAAGATAATTTCCCTCTTCCCATTTATTTCAATGGAGAATTTTTTTCAATTTAAGGTCCCATATGTGATAAATACATAAGAAGTGTTATACAGACAGTGGGAATATTGACAGCTCATTGTTTTTGGGCAGCTCAGTATCAAGGGTTAAAGTGGCAAGAAATTTTGTCAGTGATAAATTTTTTGTTAATAACAAGGGAAAGGAAGTTTCTTATAAAATTTTGCATCGTATATACCCTTGTGGGACACATATGCACATATGTGGAGAGCGTGA
This sequence comes from Pholidichthys leucotaenia, assembly GCA_020510985.1. Lineage (NCBI taxonomy): Eukaryota > Metazoa > Chordata > Actinopteri > Cichliformes > Pholidichthyidae > Pholidichthys > Pholidichthys leucotaenia. The sequence goes on from CM035836.1 coordinate 45,939,888, forward strand.
AAAGATGAGGCTGAGTTTATTTCTCACTTCAGGTTTATTCACATTCACGTATCTCCAACATCCTCTCAAACAGAAAAGAGACCCATCCTCCCACATCTGTCCTTTTTGTACCAGGACATCAAAGCACACAGTTACATTGTCCTTTTAATGCAAAGACACAATACATCTTCTTCCAGGTCTTGTCCCTTTCATCCCCACATCGCTGGTGGTCAGGAAATCCCTCCAGGCCATCTCTTTGCATAACACAGAACACATTTCGCATCCTCCTGTTATCCCCAGGAGACTCAGACCTATTGTTCATTCTCAGACGTGAAGCAACATTAATATACAAATGGAGTCTATGAAACTACATATGTGTGTACCACATGACCCCCCCCCCCCCAAAGTCTAAGATGAAACAATAAAACACAGTCTGCATATCCTGATAAAATCACAAACATCAGTCTACATGCTGCTTGGGCTTCAACCGTCTCCCGTACTTGCTGTAAGCGGGCTTACAGCAAGTACGGCGCCATCCTGCTGGGGAGCTGCTGTCTGTGGATTAGAACTGTTAGTCAATCCTTGTGGGAGCTCTGGGGCACACTCCCTAGGGGGTCTGCCACGCCGAGGAGCCCTCGCCAACTGCACAGTTTCCTCAGCCATCACAAAAGTGGGTTTAAGCCTGTTAATGCCAATTATTTCTTTTCTTCCCCCCCAATCTAGCAAAAAGTGCTTCTCCCTGTTTCCAGCACTCTATATGGGTCCATCATAAGGTGGTCGCAAGGTTGGGCGATGGACATCATGTCTGACACAAACAAACTCCCGCATTTTTTAAGGCCTAAGGCACAAAAACGCGCGGAAAACTGTGATGAACAGGGCCAGGAAGTGTGCCTCGCTCCCGTGTCACTCAGCAACAGCTGAGCAGGGGGAGCTATCTGGCGCAGGATTGTCTGGGAGAAATTCCCCGGGCAGCCGGAGTGGCTGAGCAAAAACTAACTCAGCCGAGGAGTCTTTTAAATCCTCTTTAGGTGCAGAAAGCAACCCCAATGAAACCCATGGTAGCCTGTCCACCCAATTTGCATCCGTGAGTGACGCTCTGAGGGCCGCTTTCAATGACCTATGGAAACGTTCGCATAAACCATTAGCTTGCGGGTTGTAAGCAGTAGTGCGGAAACAAATTGAGGACCTTTGTTGGACATCATGTCCGACGGAACTCCAAAATGCGCTACCCATGTCGTTAAAAATGCGTGCGCCACCTCCTCGGCTGTGGTTGATGCCAGTGGAACTACTTCCGGCCAGCGCGTAGCGCGGTCACCATTGTCAAAAGATGTGTGCACCCCTGTGACGGCGGGAGGGGGCCTACGAGGTCAACATGCACATGATCAAACCTCTTAGCAGGGATGTGAAACGGCTCCAAAGGAGCTCTCGTGTGTTTGTGTACTTTGGCTCGTTGGCAAGCATTGCAGGCTGCCGCCCACTCCTTAACTTGCTTGCGCAGGCTCGGCCATACAAATTTCTCTCCTACCATTTTGACCGATGCGCGCACCCCCGGGTGCGCCAGAGAATGAATCGAGTCAAAAACACGGCGGCGCCACACGGTCAGCACCACCGGGCGCGGTCGTCCGGTGGAGATATCGCAGATTAGGGGGGGCATACCAACTTGCAGCAACCTGTTCTCCAGCCTTAATCCTGTTGGTCCAGACTGGAGCGCACACGTCCGCATCGCTAACCTGATCCGCGGCCATGGCTGCATAATCTATCCCCACGTGGACTGGGGCCGTGCGCACTTCCGCGCCGCTAGCCTACTCCGCGGCCATGGCAGTATAATCTACCCCTACGTGGACTGGAGCAGTTACGGCGCACGAGAGACAGTCTGCCACTACATTAAGTTTACCCGCTACGTGTTGAATATCGGTGGTAAACTCTGAGATTGCAGCCAGCTGCCTTTGCTGCCGGTCTGACCAAGGCTCCGAAATCTTGGCCATCGCGAAAGTCAGCGGCTTGTGGTCGACGAACGCAGTGAAACGACGACCTTCCAGCCAGAACTGGAAGTGGCGAATGGCCAAGTGGAGCGCTAACAACTCCCTGTTGAATGTGCTGTATTTTCGCTCAGCATCGCGACAAAGTCCCTGCTGAAAAAGGCAAGCGGCTGCCAAGCCCCGGCAACACGCTGCTCCACTACCGCCCCTATGGCCACATCTGACGCATCAGTAGTGAGCGCTATGCGGGCCGTTGGGTCTGGATGCGCTAACAACTCAGCGTTTGCCAGGGCTGTTTTGACCTCCGAGAACGCGCGTTCCCGCTCCGGGGACCATTCGATTGTATTTGTGGGTTTTTGTTTTTTAAGCGCGGCATACAGTGGTTGCATGAGCTGCGCTGTGCGGGGGAGGAAACGGTTATAAAAATTCACCATTCCCAAAAACTCTTGTAACGTTTTGACCGTTTGTGGCTGGGGAAAATTTGTTACTGCGCACACTTTGTCAGGCAGAGGAACCGCACCATCTGAGGAGACGCGGTGCCCCAAAAAATCAATCTGTGTCACCCTGACTGACACTTCGCTGGGTTTGATTATTAACCCGTGCTCTCCCAACCTCCGGAAAACTGCCATGAGGTGATTTTTGTGTTCGTCTTCGGACACGCTGGCTACCAAAATGTCGTCCAGGTAGACAAACATGAAGGGGAGATCGCGCAACACTGCGTCCATCATGCGTTGGAACGTCTGCGCGGCGCCTTTAAGCCCAAACGGCATGCACAAAAACTCGAACAAGCCAAACGGGGTTATTACCGCTGTTTTGGGTATGTCCTCAGCGCGCACTGGGATTTGATGGTAGCCGCGAACCAAGTCTATTTTGGAAAAAACGCGCGCCCCCGCCAAATGTATGGAAAAATCTTGAATATGCGGGATTGGGTAACGGTCGTGCGCTGTAGCGTTGTTCAACCTGCGGAAATCACCGCAAGGTTGCCACGAGCCGTCAGCTTTAGGGACCACGTGAAGTGGGGAAGCCCATGGGCTCTTCGAACGCCGAATGATGCCCAACTTTTCAAGATTGGCGAACTCCTCGTGTGACAGAGATCATCCTGCGCAGTTCGCCCCACACGGGACACGAACCCGCGACCTCTCAGTCAACTAACACACAGTTCGAGCATGGGAGACACAGCACGATCGCGCTGAGCTAAAGGTCCGACCGATAGCTCAGCGCTACCGATACTGTATAAGGCTTTGGGAGGGAGGTTTACTAACGTTCTACGCCGTACAGTACTAGTTGGCATCCGTTACACTCTCCCCCCTTAAACCTCACTCCCATGCCGGGTTCACGGCACCAGTGTGACAGAGATCATCCTGCGCAGTTCGCCCCACACGGGACACGAACCCGCGACCTCTCAGTCAACTAACACACAGTTCGAGCATGGGAGACACAGCACGATCGCGCTGAGCTAAAGGTCCGACCGATAGCTCAGCGCTACCGATACTGTATAAGGCTTTGGGAGGGAGGTTTACTAACGTTCTACGCCGTACAGTACTAGTTGGCATCCGTTACACTCGCACGCTATGGTCAGTTTAGCTGCATCCAAGCGCCGAGCTTTTGCAAAAACGGGGGGGCTGACGGTAGTAATAAAATGTTCCACTCCGTGTTTAGCCACGGTTGCTGAAAATGTGGGAACCGTGAGTGCTGGAAACTGGGTGAGGAGTGTGTGGAACTTACCGCTCGCCGTAGCGATGTTGGCTTGTGCTGTGGGCGGGGTCACTCGGGCTGCACAGGGAATAGAGTAAAAAGAGAGTGCATTAACCAAGCGTCTATTAGGAAGATCAACCAACAACCCATGTGAGTACAGAAAATCAGCACTTAACAGGTTGAAACTCACCGCAGCTATAATAAAAGTCCACTCAAATGTACGGCCTTGCAGGGACAGAAGCAGAGTCTTCTCACCGAAGGTGAGCATCAGCAGCGAACTCGAGCCGTTCGCTGCTGATGCTCCGTGACTCCCGGGGCCTGCCAGCCGGTCAGCATAGGCATGATGAAACTCACTTGGGAGCCTGTGTCCACGAGGAATTGCCTCCCCGAACGCGCATCCGTCAAGTAGAGCAGCTTGTTCTGTTCACCGAGACCCGCGGCTGCTACCGACCCCCGGCTCTGGCGTTTCCCGAGCTCTTGAACTGACACGGTGGTATACACTTGCGTGCCCTCTCTGCAAAGCGGCGATAGTAGAAACAGAGGTCATCTCCTCCGCGATGTTTGGTCTTCACCGCCACCGTTGCTGGTGGGTCTGCTGCCGCCGCCTCTGGCCACCTGCCATCTCCGGCCATCGCGTCGAGTCCTGTTGCTGCTGTGGTGGCCGTGCGCTGTCTGCTGGCGTTGAGAATCCGTTGTGCCTCCTGGGCCAGCGCGCGGAAGTCCCGCTGGGTCAACAACGGTGAACCGGCCAGGGTCGCTCTCGTGGCCGACGGTAGGGTCCTCAGGAATATGTGGGTGAAGAGAAACTCATCGCCGTCTGAGCCCCTCAGCCTCAGCATGTCTTCCATCAGGTCGACGGGTGTGCTGTCTCCCAAGTCGTTCAGGGCCAGGAGTCTCTCTGCTCTTTTCTGGACTGAGGGAGTGAAGCGCTGGATGAGCGCTGCCTTCAGCCCGCCGTATTTGTCTTCGGCCGGTGGGCGCTGCACCAGGCTCTGCACATGACGAGCCATGTGGTTGTCGAGCTTGGCAATAACGTGGTAGAATTTCGTGTCATCTGCCGTTATTCCCCTGAGAGCGAACTGAGCTTCGGCCAAGAGGAACCAGGAGCACGGATTATCCTGCCAGAAATCTGGTAGTTTGACTGAGACTGCGTTCACCTGGCTGGTTCCTGGCGAGTCCAGCTCGGGGGAATTTCTTTCATCCATGACACGTCTTAAGGTCACCAGTGTGGAGAGCGTGAAAAGATGAGGCTGAGTTTATTTCTCAATTCAGGTTTATTCACATTCACGTATCTCCAACATCCTCTCAAACAGAAAAGAGACCCATCCTCCCACATCTGTCCTTTTTATACCAGGACATCAAAGCACACAGTTACATTGCCCTTTTAATGCAAAGACACAATACATCTTCTTCCAGGTCTTGTCACTTTCACCCCCACATCGCTGGTGGTCAGGAAATCCCTCCAGGCCATCTCTTTGCATAACACAGAACACATTTCGCATCCTCCTGTTATCCCCAGGAGACTCAGACCTATTGTTCATTCTCAGACGTGAAGCAACATTAATATACAAATGGAGTCTATGAAACTACATATGTGTGTACCACACATATGTATATCATTTCATGCTTTATATGTATACCACTTTAGGCTTCACATCTTAGATTGAACAAAGGACTGGGTCTCTTTGGAGATAACAGGAGGATGTGAAAGTTTAGTCTTTGGTATGCAAAGAGATGGCCTGGGGGGATTTTCCTGGCCGCCAGAGGCTGGGGGTGGAGGTGTTAAGATCTGAAAGAAGATGCATTGTTACTTGGGATTAAATACAATGTGACTGTGTGCTTTGAAGTTCCTGAGGTATTTAAAGGACGAATGTCTGGGTTTCTTTCTCTTTCTGTTTTTGCTGATGTTGGAAGATGTGAATAAACCTGACTCGTGAGATAAACTCTGCCTCGTCATTTTCACATTTTCCACACCCTGTTAGAAGATTTATTTGAAAGGTCTGGACTGAAAATAGATTATTCTTGTGGTTTTTGTGGACTGGAGAGAGTCGATCTCATCTGTTTAATTGTATTTCCACAAGGATGTTTTGGACAGATGTTGAACATTTTATTTTGCAGAGGACTGGACAAAGAATTCCATTTAAAGAAAAAGACATCGTTTTTGGATTTGAACAAAAATCAGTGAACAAGGACTTTCCTTTAAGCAATAACAATTATATGAAACAAACAAAGTTTCCCATACACAGGAAGAAGTGGACAGACTCTGGAATGAAGCCAAACTTTGAACATTTTTATTCTGAAGTGAAACAATATGGTACAACTATTAGCAGCATAAAAATAAGAAAGCTATTAAGATGTTTGGTGTTCTTGAGAAAATTAGTATTTGTACATAAATATTGTATTTTAATTGTATTTTTGTATTGCAACCTTGGCTTGAAAATTTTCCGAATTGAAAAGTATTATAGATGGTGGGCTGAGTGGCTCCATCTGCTTCAGTGTTTGAGATGATCAATCCCCATCCAGAGAGGAGCTGATTTTCACAGATGTGCTAACACATATTTTTGAAAACATGAATCTGTTTGTTGGCAGGCCAAGTATGTGCATATTTTTTTTTTTTTAGTATTTTTATTGAATTTTCTTGGCTGTACATACAGGAATAGCACTATACATTCATATAACAAATATACAGCCTGACTATAAAACAAAGAATCCACAGTGTATCAACACCCCAAACACTGGTAAACCCTGAACAAAACAGAGAAAAAAATAATCATAATAATGAAATTAAGGAAAAAAAGGCAAAACTCCTGTACACACCACTCATTCCTAAAAGCAATCAACACCACGTAAGACAGGACACACATGGGGGGGCGGGGGGCGCCAGTTGCATAAACAAAGATGAAATATTGTCAACCAGAGCATATCAGAATAAACAGACAGAAAAAACAGCTGAAAAACAGCTGAATGTCTTTCAGTCTAATTGTAGACCGTCCAGCTCTTCACAGGGTTTATAAAGCTGTCCTAAATGCTATGAATGTCATGGAGGGCACCATTCACAGAGTACTGAATCTTTTCCACTTTAAAATTAGACATAATATTAAGTATTAATATGAGCTGAGTGTGTTTGGGCGGGGCAGTGTTTTTCCAATTCAACAATATTAATCGTCGTGCTAGTAAGGATGCAAAAGCGAGAGCCTTATTCTGTTGGAAAGTTGTAGATGTGTTTGTTGGGGGTACACTGAAAATAGCAGTCAGGGGAGAAGGAGAGAGATTTTTCTTAAATATTCTAGAGAATAAACTGAAGAATGAGGACCAGAAATGATCTAGCTCACAACATCCCCAAAACATATGCTAAAGGGTTGCAGGCACTAGTTTACAGGGGGTCTGTGTTCGGATATATTTTAGCTTGGACAGATTTGGAATAATGGAGTCGATGCAATACTTCAAACTGGATCAAACTGTGACGTGCACAAATTGATGAAGAGTGTAGACATTTAAGGACCGTGTCCCAAATATCATCCTCAATGTCAAAACCAAGCTCATCTTCCCAGTGTTGTTTAATGATAGCTAATGAAGGTGTATTAATTGAAATGGTATATTCGTATATTTTAGCGAGCCTCCTCCTCTGAAATTGCAAGCACTTGGTCATGATATGATCCAGGTGAGTTTCAGGTGGGTAGAGTGGGAAATTGGGAAACTTCTTTCTGACCAAGTACCTTATCTGAAGATACTGAAAGAAGTGACTGTGTGGCAAGTTAAATTTGACTGCAAGTTGGGTGAAACTAGCGAAAGTATTATCTATGTACAAGTGCTGGAGATTCTGGATGCCCCTGGCAGCCCAGCTAAAAAAGAAGAGGAATGAGTGGCAGGAGGGAATAAGGGGTTATTCAGAATAGGGAAGAATAGAGGAATGCCATGAATACCAAGGGTCAACTTAACCTGCCTCAAAATCTTTAATGAATGCCACACCACCACGTTCTTTTTGGAAATGGAGACCGGAAGAGGAAGCGATGCTCCGAGGAGAGCCACCAGAGAGTAGGGACGACACAGTGAGGCCTCAGACGGAACGGTTTGTATTATCTGGAGGAAGAGGCCAGAAAGACATGTTACTCAGATTAACAGCCCAGTAGTTGTATTGAAAATTAGGTGAGGAAAGATCTCCCAGATGTTTAGGCCTCTCAAGAAATTCTTTACGTATCCTTGCTGGTCTTCTCCCCCAAATAAAACCAGAAATTAATTGTTGCAGTGTTTTTTTTTTTTAAAAAAAAATGAGCGCGGGTTGAAGATAAGAAGACATTGAAACAGGTAAAGAAATTTGGGGAGGGTATTTCATTTTAACTGAATTAATTTTGCCAATTAAGGAAAGCGGAAGAGCAGCCCATCTTGCAAAGTTGGATTTATAGCGTTCAAGAAGGGGGGTGAAATTGGCTTGGAAAAGTTTTGAATATGACCTAGTAATAGTTATGCCAAGGTAATGAAAAGAATCCTTCACAATTTTAAAAGGTACATTGATTAGGAGAGTGGAAGAAGAAGTTAAAGAGAAATACTCACTTTTCCGCAAATTAAGCTTATAGCCAGAAATGGCTCCAAAAGCACTGAGTGTCGAAAAGACATGGGGGAGAGTGTGGTAGGGTTTGTGATAAAAAGGAGGAGGTCATCCACATAAAGAAAGACTGTATGTACCTGACCACCCCGGACAATTCCCTCTATCCTATTGTGCTGTCTCAATGCTATAGCAAGAGGTTCTATAGCAACAGCAAACAAGGAGGGGCTCAGAGGGCACCCCTGTCTCGTGCCTCTATGTAAGTGGAAATGGTCAGACATTAGTTGGTTGATAAGAATGGAGGCTATAGGTGATTCATATAATAGCCTAACCCATGAGATGAAATTAGGGCCAAAGCCAAATTTGCCCACTGTGAAGAAAAGATAATCCCACTCAACCTGGTCAAAGGCCTTTTCCTCATTGAGTGAAATGGCACCCTCATGAGCAGAGTGCACAGAGGGAGTGTGTAAAATGTTGGGTAGTCTGCGCACGTTAGAAAATAACTGTCTGTTACGGATGAAGCCGGTCTGATCGTCAGAGATAATAGAAGAGAGGATTAATTCTAAACTCTGACCAAGAGCTTTGGCCAGAATTTTGAAGTCCTGATTAAGAAGGCTTATTGGTCGATAAGAAGAGCAGTACAGGGGGTCTTTATCCTTCTTTAATTAAAGTGAAATGGTGGCTTGATATAAAGTTGGGGGTAGCGCTTTTACCTGAAATGACTCCATATACAGTACATTGCGTGTAGGAGAGGCACGAGCTTGTTACAAAATTTCTTATAGAATTTGGCTGAGAAGCCATCAGGCCCCACAGTCTTCCCACTCTGCAAAGATAAGATTGAAGTTTTTATTGTTTCGGGGGTGACTGTTTCTTCAAGTGATGCCACATCATCTGAATTAAGTTGAGGAATGTTCAAATTATTAAAAAAGTTATTAAATAGATTTGGGTCACGTTAAATTGTCCTTAGGTATGACTGTGAGAGTGACTGGTTGTCTGTCTCTCAGTGTTGGCCCTGCGATGGCCTGGTGATCTGTCCAGAGTGTACCCTGCCTCTCACCCAAAGACGCTGGGATAGGCTCCAGTCCCCCCGCGACCCAAAAAGGATTAAACGGAAGAAGATGGATGGATGGATGGGTCACGTTGAGAATCAGATGTATGTAACTTAGAGTAAAAACTTTTAAACTCATTATTGATAAGCCTGTGGTCTGAGGTAGTAGGGCCAGAAGAAGTTTTAATTGCCGAAATAATTCTTGAAGTAGTTTTTTGCGAAGTTGTTGAGCTAAGAGCCTGGTAGGTTTATCCCTATCTTCAAATATTTTTTGCTGAGATTTAAGAAGAGATTCCTCTGCACCTTGAGCTGTTAAGAGGTCAAATTTAGTCTTTAGGACTGTCCTTTCTTTAAGGAGCCCCAGTGTGGGGCTTATTGCATACTGATGGTCCAGGTGGAGAATGGAGGTGAGCTCAGAAATTTTACTTTTGCGATGCTTGTTAGTGTGAGAAGTAAAGGAGATTATCTGTCCACGCAAATAAGCCTTTAATGCTTCCCAGCGAACAGATGCTGAAGTGTCCGAAATAGAATTAGTTTCAAGAAATGGAAATCAATTTTGTCTAAATAAGATACAAAATTAGGGTCTGAAAGAAGAACAGGATTGAAGCGCCAGGGTCTAGGTGACATATTTTCCTGTGTAGCAAGCTGAAGTTTGCTGAAGTTTAAGGGGTGCGTGGTCTGAGATAACAATACCTTCATAGTCACAGGCTTTCATTGAGTCAATAAAAAATTAATCTATTCGGGAAAAAGAATTATGCACAGGTGAAAAGAAAGAAAGGTCAGCATATTCATGATCATTCATAAATAATTTACCGTAAATGCTTCAGATGATTATGAGATGGGACAGGGTTTATTAGAAGAACGGTCGAGACTAGGATCTAAAACTAGGTTAAAAGTCACACCAAGAATTAGGTGGTGTCTGTCTCAATTTGGGATGGAGCTGAAAAGATGGTTAAATAATTGATGTCATCCCAGTTCAGAGCAAAAATGTTAACAAGTGCAAGGGCAACATTATAAAGAGTACCAAAGACCATAATGTAACGACCATTAGGGTCTAAAATAGTTGGAGACAAGAAAGGGAACGTCTTTATGGATGAGGACAGCGGTACCTCTGTTTTTGGAGTCGAAGTTTGAATGGAAGAGCTGCCCCACCCATTCTTTCCTGATCCTTAAGTGGTCAAGAGTGCGAAGGTGCGTCTCCTGCAAAAAGGCAATGCCCATATTCAGATGATGAAGATGGTCAAGAACTCGTTTTCTTTTCACAGGATTATTTAGACCATTAACATTCCAGCTAATAAAATTTGTATACAAGTTACTTACAGGGTGCTACTGACATTTTTTGCCTCTCATCAAGGAAAAGCAAGAATAACAACTGGGGGATTGGGGATTTTTTTTTTTTTGGGTGGGGGGGGAACACAACACAACACACACACACACACACACACACACACACACACACACACACACACACACCCACACACACACCACACACATTCAAAGAAGTGAGAAAAAAAAAACCACCAACAAAAATAGAACCTCCAAGCCATTCACCTCCTTCAGTGAGGTGAAGGTGACCCACCCTGTAAAACACAGTAGTTGTATGCCTTTGCATAGTAGGACGCATGCTTAACAGCATCCTGCTGAATAATATTAAAAAAAAAAGATGCAAACTCATGCAAATCTATGAATAGTCTGAAAAGAAACCTGGGATTATTCTTGTTCTCTTCTATTAATGCAGAGTAATAACTCGTTCTAGCTTTTCTAAGAGATTTTTTATAAATTAAAAGATGATTTCTCCAAGCTAAATAGATTTCATCTAAATTAGTGGAGCGCCATTTTCTTTCTAATTGACGAGTCTTCTGTTTTAAGCTACGAGTTTCTGAGTTGAACCAAGGAGTTAGAAATCTCCGATTAGACTTTTTCTTTTTTAAGGGGGCCACCAAGTCTAGAGTCTGATGCAGAGAAGCTGAAACACTATCCACCTTGTTATCAATTACAGAAGGAGCAAGCTGTCTATAGCTTATTTCCGTTGTGTTGACACATGGCATAGAGGAAACAACCTGCATAAATTTGGTAACAGCATCATCTGAGAGGCATCTACTGTAATAATATTTTTCTTTAGGAGCCAAATAGTCAGAAATAGTAAAATCAAAGGTTAACAGACAATGGTCTGACAGTACAGGGTTATGAGGAGTCTTCAGCTGATCCAAAATGCTGCAGCAAGAGTTTTAACAGGTACTAGAAAGAGAGATCATATCTCTCCGGTTCTGGCCTCCCTTCATTGGCTTCCCATAGAGTTTAGAATTAAGTTTAAAATCCTTCTTCTTACTTACAAAGCTCTAAACAATCAGGCTCCTTTTTATTTAAAAGATCTGATACTACCGTATTATCCTAACAGAGCACTATGCTCCCAAAATTGCAGGATTACTTGTAATACCTAGAATCTCCAAAAGTACAATGGGAGGCAGAGCCTTCAGTTTATCAAGCTCCTCTCCTGTGGAATCAGCTGCCAATCTGGATTCAGGAGTCAGACTCGATCTCTGTTTTAAGAATAGGGCTAAAACCTACCTTTTTGATATAGCCTCTACATGTCTGTTCTTTTCTTCTTCTCTATCCCCTCACCCCCCAGCCAGTCGCAGCAGATGACTGCCCCTTGCTGAGCCTGGTTCTGCTGGAGGTTTCTTCCTGTTAAAAGGGAGTTTTTTCTCTCCACCGTCGCCAAGTGCTTGCTCACAGGGGATCGCCTGATTGCTGGGGTCTTTCTGCAACTGTGGGGGTTCCCCCCTACAGTTGATAGTGCTATGAGATGACTGTTGTTGTGAAATGGCGCTATATAAATAAAGTTGAATGAATTGAATTGAATAGTAACAGAAAATACAATTATAAAGAAACTGAAAAATAAAAGAATCGTGAAAGAAAACTTGACTGATTGGATTACAAGTCATCCTGGTGATCAAACAATAATTATACAAGAAGCACAATAAGGGGAAAAAAGGAGGAAAAAAAAACCCCGATTAAGAACAATGGGGAATGGAACTGGTAATGGAATTAATTAGTAGTAATGGAATTACTACAGCACCTACGGACATTATGTATATTATTTGTATATTATAGTTCTGGTTAGTTTTCAAGTATGTCTCAGGGATGTGTGAATGGATGTGGGGGGGGGCGGGGGTGAGGGTGAGGGTGTGTGTGAGTGCGTCTTAAATATTCTTTTACTTGTATGGATGTCGAGAGAAACGCAATTTCATCTTGCCTGCACTACAGTTGTATGTACAGCAATATGACAATAAAGGTTGATTTGATTTGGAAAACTAAAAATGAAGCCAGGACACCCTCAAAGACGATCCTGTAATAGTTATGAACTAGAGAAAGAGAGGGGGTGAAAAATTTCTAAATAGTCCAAACCCCAAATAGTTTGGGATAAGTGGCAGGACATTAACAATATTCCAGTTGGTGTAATTATTGAGGGACACATTACAATAAAATGTGCAGTAAAATCACATGAACAACCAGAGCACTGAAGCTTAACATATTTAACGTTTAACAATAACTCTAGGCTCAAAACACTTTGAATTTATGGTGTAAAAAGTATCTGCAGTACCTGAGAGTCAGTCAAAATCAAATCAGCCTTTATTGTCATATTGCTGTACATACAACTGTAGTGCAGGCAAGATGAAATTGTGTTTCTCTCGGCATCCATATACTGTAAGTAAAAAAGAACATAATTTAAGACACACTCACACACACCCTCACCCCCCCACCCCAACACAGCCATTCACACTTCCCTGAGACATACTTGAAAACTAACCAGAACTATAATATACATAATGTCCATAGGTGCAGTAGTATGTATGAGAGATTCCGGGTCAACTGTTCAGCATCCTAACAGCTTGTGGAAGGAAGCTGTTAATCAGTCTGGTGGTTCTGCCTCTGATGCTCCAGAATCGTTTGCCAGATAGCAGAAGTTCAAAGTGTTTATGCAGAGGGTGAGAACAGTCCTTGACAATGTTCAGTGCCCTGCTCCTACAACGGTTCTGAAAAGTTCTTGGACAGAGGGGAGGGAGACTCCAATTACCCTCTCAGCTCCCTTGACTATCCTCTGCAGGGCTTTTTTGTCTGACATACTGCAGCTGGAGTACCATGTAGCAATGCAGTACGTCAGAACACTCTCCACCCACACCTCTGTAGAAGCGTCCTTGAGGATGCAGATGGGGAGCGAGGCCTTGTTTTGAGTTTCCTCAAGAAGTGCAGTCTCTGCTGAGCCCGCTTCTGATCCCCAAGGAATTCTTGCTGCCACAGATCAGGTCCTGCGAGATCTGCATTCCGAGGAACTTGATGTTTCTCCAACTCTCTCCACTAAACGACCACCGATGCTGTTGAAAGGACGTGTTCAGGCTGTGACCACCGGACAGTCGATCATCATCTCCTTCGTTTTTGTCCACGTTTGAGCCACCAGATTGTTCTCCCTGCACCAGCCCTCCAGGTTAGTGATGGTGAAATGAGGCCCCATGAATGTGTCGAGTCTTCTGGCCAATGCTACACAAATCCTGATCAGGACAAGCCCCGTTTAACAGCTCATTATAAGAATATTGACACATCTCGCTGGTATGTTACATGTAGGGTAGTAGATCTTTTAGTATAATTATTCCAGTATTATGTCAAAATAATCATTGAGGTATTGTAAAGCTAGATGAAAAAACATAATCTATCCTGATCATGGTTATACTGACAAAATAACATTGACGGTATATCAAAGTGTCAATTGGTCAGTTGTGATATATTAATAAATCATTTGGTGTGTGTGTGGCTGTTTTTATGGATAAATAGTTATATGAAGTGCTTGTGTGACTGGGTTATAATCTAGACTGGGGAAGTTGGGTGGGGGATGGGGAGGTGTTTTATTGATTTTTATTCAGGAATGAAAGTTTTTTTACAGTGTTGGGGCTCAGGCGATTTCTTCTTTTGAAACAACTTCCCAGCCTTGAAAATATTCGTTCAAGGGGTCTGAAGATGCAGGGATACACAAAAGCTGGAAGTGCCAATTTAAACAGATGAGGATATAGATTTTGTGACTATGCCAGTATTGCAGTGGATCCTGTTGTCTTGATAGGTTTGGTTCAGCCAGGGTACCGCTGCACTTCCACAATAGCCTCAGTCTCTGCACTGGATGCCCCACGCCTCTTGAGTTACTGTGGTGTCAGCAGGTGCCACAGGTTACTACCACCTACAAAAGAGTACACATCAGTATGTAAGCAAACATTTATATAGACACCATCATATGAACACTACCTGTACCTGAGCTGGATGATGTGAAGCCACTGGTTCAGCGGCATCAGAGGTGGCAATTGGAGGTGTCTGTGGAGCAACGACTCATTTCATGGGCACATTCCGTTTTCAGGCGTTTAACCGCCTCATTTGCCTTCAGAGGGTGTGAAACCCCAGGTCTTTAAACCTGGGGTCCAGCAATGTTGCCAGTGTCATGACACTGACAGACTCTAAACTTGCCATATGTTCTCTGAGGCGATGGATGAGGTTGTCAGCTAACACTTTTGCGGGGTCAGTTTTTAAATTTGAAGTTTCACACAGAACTGCGTGGTGGAGCATCTTCATAAGAGGTATCACCTTTGACCCTGATACCCGTTTTTCCTCGGATAATTCCACTGTGGCCCTGCTGAAAAGGGCCTAACACCTTCGTTACTTCCTCCAGTTGTGTCATTTTCATATGAAGTGAGTGGCAGAAGGTCAGGTGTGAAGTGAAGCAGGGCTGCACTACAGCTTCACGCTGTTTCAAGAGACTCTGCACATTAATAAGTGCTATTCCACCTGGTCTCTACCTCTATTATCAGTTTGTATTTTTGCCTGCCCATTGAGTCCTGCATTTGGTTTAAACGTTCTTTAGCTGTAGTGCTGGTGCGAAAGTAGGTGACAATCTTTCTTGATTTATCACGCAGGTCTGCAAGCATGGGGACCCCGTCAAATGACTTGCGCACTATTAAATTAAGTGCATGGGCAACACAGATGCTGTGCCTGACCTGCAGTATCCTTGCACAGGCTTTCATGTTGGCTGCAGCATCTGTGACCAAGCAGCTCACCTTACCCTTGATCCCCCACTCATCCAGGATTTTAGCCTGTGCCAGGGCTAAATTGTCAGCTGTGTGACTTGTTGGGAAATGTTCAACACCCTAGCATGACCGTCTTAAGGGCAGCTTCCTCTGTTATGTAATGGCAGGTTACACAAGATATGCCTCCATGTTCATGGAAGTCCACATGTCTGCGGTCAGACTTCCAGCTGTGGCCTTCTGGACCCTCTTCCCTTTTCCTTCTCTTTGGCCCTCTGTAAATTTTTGTCAACCATAGCCTTTAAAGCCTGTAAACGAAAACAAAGGTGTATGATAGATATACTATTACTGCTGAATCTTTTTAATAGTAATTCCACCAGCATCATCGATATGCAAACTCATACCTGTCTTGATGGTAGAGTGTAATTTGGATCACAGGACACGGATGAGGTTCCAAATCCCTCGTCCCTCTACCAAAGAGAATGGCTGTGAATCTTTTATGATCATATTAACCACAGCTTCATCCACATCATGTTTCCTGGTACCTACACAGAACCAAAATGATGTCAGCATAGTACAGGCTGTTGTATTTCAAGAATGTTGCATTTAAAGAGATGATGGGTATATTACATGGCCTGGTTTGTGACTGTTCATTCTCATGAAATGCACGGTAATGCCTCAGCATACAGGTGGTGTTGTTACTGTATGACAGTTCTCTCATGCATAGCCGACACTTCACCTTAAAAAATAATAATAACATTATGTTCATGCATACGTATTTCTTGGTAACATTATCATTGTATCAACATGTAACACATAAGTCCTATCTATTTAATCTATATTATTGATTTTATCTGTTTTATGTACCTCATCTATTTTATCTATCTTCTATGTGATCTGTTGTAAGATGTGTCTAACTCATGTGTTTAGATAGGGCAGCTCAGTGCGTGAACGTGAGTGCGCGCGCGTGCAGCCGAGGCGTGCCCCCCCCTTTTTTTGGTGAATGGCCCCGCGGAGCGGACGGTGTGTGTGAAGTGTGCGGGTGAGGGGAGAGAGAGAGAGAGAGAGAGAGAGAGAGGCGACCGGAGCAGGTAGCGAGCTAGAATTGCTGCTAATAACAGTGCAAGTCTGTTAATAAAGCCTCAACTCTTCAGCAAAACGGCCTGTTCTTCTGGGTACCACCATACTGCTGTTAACAACCGTGAGGTTTACTTGGGAGTTAACGGAAAAGCTGCCTCCGGCCCTGGAGAAGACAGATCTCCCGTCCCGTGTCTCCCAACCACGGTTAGGAGACCAAAGCAGGAAAGGTTAACAGATCAATCGAAGCAGTTGTACATTATATTTTACGTTCTTGGGAGAAATCAGGTCAAAGTGCTCCCAAACTGTAGATATCCTTCTTCTTTTTGGTGGTTCCATAGTTCTGCTCTTCTCTCGTCTCTTCTCTTCTGCACGTCACGATCTTCAGCGTCACCTCGGATCACGCAGAACATTTCCTGTATTTCCCGCAGCTTTTTAAACAAATCGCATCAAATAACGAGGAAGTCACGTGATTTTAGAAAACGGGGCCTTGTTTGCCTTTTGTCACGTGATAAAGTGACAAACTATACAGGTCTGAGGCAGGCTTCATCTGGACACGCCCCTTTTGCTCGACACGGGCTTCGCGCCTTCGGTGTCTGACGTAACATCACTACAGCCTGATCTTGTACAGGGGGAGGAGCCAAACCAGTTTTCTACGTCACTTTCCAGAAGTGAGAGAGATCAGCAGCAGCAGCAGCAGCTCATCGTCCTGTTTGTTTCTGAGAAGATTTTATTTATTTAGCGAATGCAAAGTCCTTAAGCCAAGCAGTTGCCTCCTGGTTTGCTGTATGGAGGGTGTGTAATCCTCCTTCCAGTCTTTGGAGCGGGCAAGCCTCTATGATGTGTTCCATAGTTTGCTCCTCTCCACATGCGCACAGTGGGCTAGGGCTACTGCCCCATCTGTGAAGGCTGGCCAAGCAGGGGCCATGTCCAGTCCTGAAGCGATTGAGTGTAGACCACTGTCTCCTTGGGAGGTTGGTGCCCGGGACCTGTTGGTTGGGGTTTATCACCAGCTGTTTGTTTGGGACCTCCTTGGTCTCCCATTCCTCTTGCCAAGCTGTCTGGATGGTAAAGTCAGCTGGGGGAGGGTTTTTCCAAATCGGCCGTCTGGATGAAAGTCGGGCAGTGGGTGGGGTGTAGATATCTGCATGGATTGGTAAGTGAGGAAAATCTTTAACTTTTTGGAGCATCCTTTGAGTTAATGCTGCTCGCCGGATGTGTGGAGGGGCTATGTTTGACAGTACAGGGAGCCAGGGGAGTGGTGTTGAGCGGATTGTTCCAGTTATATTTCTCATGGTTGAGTTGAGCTGGGTGTCTACATGGTGTGTGTAAGATGACCTGGACCAGACAGGGGCACAATATTCTGCTACAGAGTATGAAAGGGCCAGTGCTGAGGTGCGCAGGGTGGAGACTGCCGCCCCCCATTTTGCACCAGCGAGCTTGCAGAGCAGCTGCAGCTTGCAGCTCTGAGAAGATTCAAAAGAGTCCATCAGATTTTTCTCTCCAAACACTGGTGAGTCCAACATGTCTGAACTCCAACTTTCACTCTGTTCATTGTGACTCGGCACAGTCACACTGGTCCCAGCAGAGATCTGCTCACTGGAACACAGACAAACTGGAAACATGCAGCTTTACTTAGAAAGAACCAAATCTGTCAGTTTGTGTCGATCTGTTTCACATTTTAGTCAGACTCCCGCATTCCTGACATCAGAGGTGTTTATTTCTCACTTCCTGCTCCAGTCTCTATTTCCTTTGTTGTTTCATAGTAAATGCTGAAAACTTTTATTGTGAAGGAGTGAGAGGAAATGCACAATAAACAGGTTTGACAGCAGATTTTTCACTCTTAAGAACTCCACTGGAACATATTCATAGACTGTTGTGTCACAGTACAGCTTTCAGTTCTAACAACAAAAAACAAAGAAGAAAATAAAGAAAAGAACAAAATAGCACAATACAATATTGTATTATATGGAAATCATATGTTTTTTTCTTTTTCAAAGCTACAGTGAGGCTCTGGTTATGGTTCAGGTTGTAGACCTCTAACCTATACACTATTGTACTGAAATAATAAACTATCCGACTGTGTTGTGTACTTATGGTGGCACATATTAAACAGTAGCTTTGTTCATATTCATAAGTTGGGCTCGGAGACCTCAGAGAGACCTGATCGGTTGCCCAGCTGTGAAGATCGTGAGCACAGTAGTATCAGGTTCAGGTTACTTTATTTGTACTCACAGGTGGATTTGTTTTGCAGTCAGATGATGACGTCCTTGTAAACACATATTCACAAAACACAATGACATGTAACATGAACACAACACAAACACACATGAAGCTGACTAGACACGATAAAAGTACTCAAGGCTTCACCAAACAGGACATAAAAGAAAGAAGAGAGAAGCGTCACAGTAAAAAAAAAAAGTTAAAAATAGGTGAAGGAAATTAAAAACTCAATAAAAAGTCTAAAACCCAATAAAAGGTTTAAAACCCAATTAAAAAAAACTACATAGAGTAAATTCATAAATAGATAAATAAATTATGTGCAATATATTGCTACAGTTTGTTCAACTCTGTGGCAGCAACAGGAACAAAGCTGTTTTTGTAACGTTGGGTTTTACATCTTGGGACATGTTATGCCCACAAACCTGGGAATGACCACGGACGAGTGAGCTGTGCTGGAACTCGAACTTTATTACAGAAACTGGTTAAGCATACAGTGCATGTCAATGAGCCCTCAGCTCCTAACTGTGTCTATCTGGAGAGAGCCGGCAAAGAGGCATAAGATGGCTGAATCCTCTCTTATATGGGTCGGCATGATGGCGGTACCAGCCAGCTACATCATCACGCTGCTCTCTGTTATAAATCCCCTTTAGAACATTCACCCTCCGCCTTGGAAAAACACAGAACACTTTTACAAATTGTAACCCTCCCCAATTTGGCATAAACAAGAATAATTAACGCTGCTAACTGAAGTTAGCGGGTGGACCACCACTCAGCCTGAGGCAGCTGAGTGGATTATTCTGCCACTCGGTTCTGCCAGCCGCGCTCCTATTCTTAACAGTCACTTTTTTTTTTCACAGTCTTCCATGGGGAAGGCAGCTCTCGTGGCGGGCCTGCATTGGATGCGCCCTGGAGATGCTGGGTCCCCCGGACCTGAACCAACCTTCATAATGCTGTGGCCCGGGTCCCTCGCTGCACTAACTGACTCCTGCGAAGCCTTGCCGTCTGGAGCAGCCACTCGAATGTGCTGGAGATGGTTTGCGTGCCGCACCAAACCATCTGTTAATCTGAAGTATGCTGGTCCCAGCTGTGCCACGATCCTCAAGGATGTCCACGGTCTAGCAGAACATGATTTTGCTGGCCGCAGACTCGGTCACTCATCTGTGCGTACTCGCACCCAGTGCATCACTTGAAGAGGCACTTTGCTCGGTCTCACATGCCTTTGAGGTTGTGGCGGAGCTATGTTTACCTCCGTTGTTATCGTGTTGGTCACGGACTCTTCACCCAGTGCCCCCGTAGCAGTCCCTGGAGGCCAAACCTGGTTGTGGGCCCTGACAGCGTCTGCCGTCTCTCCTGTGTCGCTTACCGTTACGGACCCTTCACCCATCGGCTCGCCCGTGGCTCCCGTAAACTGGTGCTAATTGAGGATACTGAAGCGGTCCGGTTCCTCTTCTTCTTTGCTTGATGTATGCAGTTGTGCTGTGTCACCATCATTGCAGATAACAGCCATACCGAGTCATTGTGTTTCGGGGTTCTCTGTGTGCATGGGCTCCCTCTCCTGCAACTCCACAGCAGCTCCCGTAGACTCCTGCTGGGCGAGGATCTGAGGCAAGTCCAGCCACTGCCCCCTCCCCTCTGGGAAGCTCTCCTCTTGTGCACGCAGGATGGTTGGTTTCTCGTGATGGTCCCTATGTTGCCAACTCTGTAACTATCATACCCATACAGCGGCACTGGGTTCTTGCCCATTTTGTGGCTGGGGAAAAATTTCTTCACTGTAGCCCAATTTAACATCGACCTCATTGCAGTGGTATCAAGCAGGAGTGGCAAAGTAATGTCCATTTCCACCATGCTGAATGCATACATCGTGTTTTTGGGCCTTACCGTGTGGATGGTCGTCGTGGGTGGGTGGTTTTGTTTGCATGGTGGGTTCCACAGTGTCTGTGACCGGCAAACCTTGGTTTATTTATTTAGCGAATGCAAAGTCCTTAAGCCAAGCAGTTGCCTCCTGGTTTGCTGTATGGAGGGTGTGTAATCCTCCTTCCAGTCTTTGGAGCGGGCAAGCCTCTATGATGTGTTCCATAGTTTGCTCCTCTCCACATGCGCACAGTGGGCTAGGGCTACTGCCCCATCTGTGAAGGCTGGCCAAGCAGGGGCCATGTCCAGTCCTGAAGCGATTGAGTGTAGACCACTGTCTCCTTGGGAGGTTGGTGCCCGGGACCTGTTGGTTGGGGTTTATCACCAGCTGTTTGTTTGGGACCTCCTTGGTCTCCCATTCCTCTTGCCAAGCTGTCTGGATGGTAAAGTCAGCTGGGGGAGGGTTTTTCCAAATCGGCCGTCTGGATGAAAGTCGGGCAGTGGGTGGGGTGTAGATATCTGCATGGATTGGTAAGTGAGGAAAATCTTTAACTTTTTGGAGCATCCTTTGAGTTAATGCCGCTCGCCGGATGTGTGAAGGGGCTATGTTTGACAGTACAGAGAGCCAGGGGAGTGGTGTTGAGCGGATTGTTCCAGTTATAGTTCTCATGGTTGAGTTGAGCTGGGTGTCTACATGGTGTGTGTAAGATGACCTGGACCAGACAGGGGCACAATATTCTGCTACAGAGTATGAAAGGGCCAGTGCTGAGGTGCGCAGGGTGGAGACTGCCGCCCCCCATTTTGCACCAGCGAGCTTGCAGAGCAGGTTGTTTCGTACTTTCACCTTAGCAGCCGTCCCCTTTAGATGTTCCTTGAAGGATAAGGTCCTATCAAGGGTCACTCCAAGATAAGTTGGATTTGGGGCATGCTTAAGCTTGAGTCCGCTCAGGTGGATGTTTAGTTCTCTGGCAGCTTTTGCATTGGGGAGATGAAATACACTGGAGACGGTTTTTGCTGGGCTTGGTTTTAGGCGCCAGATTTTGCAGAACTGGTCCAGTTTAGCAAGATCTTCCGTGAGCACCCGTTCCAGTGGTTCAAAGTCTGGTGCTTGGAATGCCAAACAGATGTCGTCTGCATAGATGAATTTGCGGGATTTTGTAGTAGGCAGGTCGTTTATGTAGAGGTTGAACAGAGTTGGAGCTAGAACTGAGCCTTGTGGGAGTCCGTTTTTCTGCATTCTCCATGCACTTGTGTTCTGACTGAGGTGGACTCTGAACCTTCGGTTGGTCAGCAGGGTTTTAATAATTGCTGTTGCCCAAGCAGGGATCGCCTTTATAAGTTTCAGGAGGAGGCCTTTGTGCCAGACCGTATCATAGGCGGCTGTAAGATCGAGAAACACAGCCCCTGTCTTCAGTCTGCTCTCGAAGCCATTTTCAATGAAGGTGGTTAGGGCCAGTACTTGTTCTCCTGTACTGCGGTCCTTGCGGAAACCTGCTTGAGCCACACTTAGAATATCCTCTATTTCTGGGGAAATGCGTTGCAGTATTAGGCGCTCCATGATTTTGTAAGGAACGCTGAGTAGGGAGATTGGGCGGTAGCTTGCTGGTAGTTTGTGGTCTTTGCCAGGTTTTGGGATGGCAATGACCTTTGCTGTCCGCCATTTCTTTGGGATCGAGTTTGTTTGTGTGATCCTTGTGTAGAATTGTGTCAACCAGGTTAGGGCTTGAGGGCCAAGATTTTTCATGAATTCTGGGAAGATGTTATCGTATCCTGCTGCCTTTCCACATTTCAGGCCCTGTAGGACTTTCTCCAGTTCAGCAGCCTCGAAGGGTTCAGGGTTCGTTTCCTCTACAGGCATTTTTTGGTGTTTTTTTAGCTCAGTTGTAACTGCTCTTCTGGTGTCTTTGTCTTGGGGTGCTTTGGCGATAGTCAGTAGGTGGGATGCAACTTGGTTGGGTGTGACGGATGCTCGGCTTTGGCTAGGGGGCTTCTGTGCAGCTCCTAGGCGACGGATGAGGCTCCAACATTTCCTGCTAGAGTGGGTAAAGCTCCGGTCAGCAACTGTCTCCTCCCATTTCTTTCGCCGGGCTGTATTTAGCGATTCAATGAGATGGTCTGCTATCTCTGGGTCCCCTGATGTTTGATAGGATTGTAGGAGGGCAGCACTTTCTCCGTCCAAACATGGGACATAGACCTTGGTGAAATGATTAAATCTTCCACACTTCTTACAACGTTGTCCTCTTGCCAGGCATAAACGTGCTTTCTCACGGTGCATTGGGGAACCACAGTAACCACACGCAAGGCCTCTAGAAGCGGTCCTCTGGTCCATGCCGTTCGCCTCGATCTCCTCTGCCGTGTCCCCATTTCCACGGGTTAGTGTTATCCAAAAATTTAGGCAAGGCATTGTTCCCTATTATCGCCTGAAGGGGGATGTCACTTGTTATTTGGCATTCCATCTCCTTCCATTGTGCAGTGTAGACTGGGTTACATGTCTCTACTAAAGTTTTAATTTGTGCGGCTTTAAAATAGTCCCTGATATTTGGCAGCGCAAGCCCACCTTTGTCTTTGTTTAGCTGTAGGGTTCTATATCTGATTCTAGGTCTCTTGCCCTGCCATATGAATCTTGAGATCCTTCTGTCCAGTTCTTGCCATGTTTTTTTGGGAGGTTCTACCGGTATTGTTTGGAAAAGGTATAGAAGACGTGGAAGTATATTCATTTTGACTGCTTCAATTCTTTGTGCAGTACCCAAGAATGGTATCATATTCCATCTTGCTAGATCAGATTTTATTTTTGCCTCTAGTGGATCATAGTTTAGTGTTATAATTTTGTTGAGTTGTTTCGGGATATCGACCCCCAGATATTTCATAGATTCCATCTCCCAGATAGTTTTGAGTTTGCTTAGTAAATATTGATTTGGGTCATAGTTGAATGTTAAAACTTGGGTTTTATGCATGTTTAATTCATACCCCGATAAATCTCCATACTCTGAACAAACTGAGATTAGTTCTGGAAAAGAGGTGTCCGGCTGCCCCAGGTATATTAAAATGTCATCAGCAAAGAGTGCTATTTTATGTTCCTTCTGACCAAGTGTAATACCTTGAATTTTTTGATTCTGTCTTATCCATTGGCTCAGAGGTTCAATGAAGATTGCAAAGAGCAGTGGAGACAAGGGGCAGCCCTGACGACATCCTCGTTCCAGTTCAAAAGATGATGATAATTTACTGTTAATCCTTATTTTAGCTCTTGGTTTTCTATATAATGCTTGGATAGTTCTAATGAAGTTGTTGTGAACATTGAAACTGGATAAGATTGTGTATAGGAAAGACCAGTCAACCGAATCAAATGCTTTTTCAGCATCTAATGCCAATATGGCTGCATTTAAGTTATATTTTTTTATATGATGAATTATGTGTAAAGTGCATCTAATATTGTCTTGTGTCTGTCTTGTCTTATAAAACCTGTTTGGTCTAAATGAATTAAGTCTGTCAGTATATTTTCTAACCTTTTGGCAAGGATAGTGGTAAAAAGCTTATAGTTGTAGAAGAGCTTGGAATAATGAGGCGATGTGATTTATAAACCAAAGTTTATTATCAGCTTCACTCCTCTAACAAGTCTCATCTAGTGCAGAAGCAGAATAAGAGGTCGAACACATTCAGACCTTCATACTTATACTTACAACAAAAGACATTGCATATCAAAGCTGACATCCCGCATTAACTTAATCCCCCCCTCCTTTGTCTTCCGTCTCCTCCACCTGACCCAGGGAGGTCAGGGCGATCGATCTCCTCCATTGTCCTCTGTCTCCTCCACCTGACCTTGGGAAGTCAGGGAGATCGATCTGGTCTCCACCGCTGCGACTCCGTATGCTCTTTGATCTTCGCTGGCGGTCGAGACCTCTTGTCCTGTTCTGAGGCGTGAGGTCATTGCACATATGTAATCACTAAACATTCTAATATGCTTATACATATGTAGGTATGGGATATATGATTAATATAAACCACAATAGTCCTGATTTAACACACTGATTGGTCTGTAGTTGGAGCAGTCTAGTTTATCCTTTTCAGGTCTAGGTATGACTGCAATGACCCCTTCTCTCCAGGAGGGGGGGATTTCCCCTGTGTGGAGGACATAGTTAAATGTTTTCAAGAGGAGAGGAGATAGTTGCTGTTTAAAGGTTTTTTACCACTCTGCTGTATAGCCATCTGCTCCTGGGGATTTGTTAGCTTTAAGTTTCATAATTGCTTTTTCTAATTCTTTAGGTTGTATTTCTGACAGTAGTGTTTTATTTTGTGACTCAGTAAGTTGGGGAAGGTTTAATGTGTTTAGGAATGCTTCGGATGCGTTTTTATGTTTTTTGAGGAAGTACAAGTTCTTGTAGTAGTTCTCGAAGCCTTTAAGAATATCCTGAATTCTAAATTTTATTTCCTTTGATACTGGGTCTCTGATTTTGTAGATTGCTCTCTCCGTTTGTTGTTTCCTCAACTTATAGGCTAGTAATTTTGCAGATTTGCTGCCTGCTTCATAGTATTTTTGTTTCAGAAATGTAAGTTTCTTCTGGATTTCTATTGTGTAGATTGTGGGACACATATGTGGGTTTCATAGGCTTCATATGTATATTACTGTTGCTTCACATCTCAGAATGAACAATAGGACTGGGTCTCCTGGAGATAACGGGAGGATGCGAAATGTGATCTTTGTTATGCAAAGAGATGGTCTTGAGGGAGTTTCTGACCACCAGTGACTTTAGGTGGAGGGGAGAAGACCTGGAAGAAGAAATATTGTGTCTTGGAATTAAAAGACAATGTGACTCTGTGCTTTGATGTCCTGCGGTATAAAAGGGACAGATGTGGGGGGATGCTTTCTCTTTTCTGTTTGGAGGATGTTGGAGATACGTGAATAAACCTGATTTGAGAAATAAACTCAGCCTCATCTTTTCACACTCTCCACACTGGTGACCTTAAGACGTATCATGAGCGGTAGAAATTCCCCCGAGCCGGGCTCGCCAGGAACCAGCCAGGCGAACGCAGTCTCAGTCAAGCTACCAGACTTCTGGCAGGACAACCCGTGCTCCTGGTTCCACTTGGCCGAAGGTCAGTTCGCTCTCCGGGGCATAACAGCGGATGACACGAAATTCTACCACGTTATTGCCAAGCTCGACAATCGCACGGCTCGACATGTGCAGAGCCTGGTGGAGCGCCCACCGGCCGACGACAAATACGGCGGGTTGAAGGCTGCGTTCATCCAGCGTTTCACTCCCTCAGTCCAGGAGAGAGCGGAGAGACTCCTGGCCCTGAACGACTTGGGAGATAGCACACCCGTCGACCTGATGGAGGACATGCTGAGGCTGAGAGGCTCAGACGCCGACGACTTCCTTTTCACCCACATTTTCCTGAGAACCCTACCGTCAGAGACGAGAGCGACCCTTGCCGGTTCACAGTTGTTTGCCCAACGGGACTTCCGCGCGCTGGCCCAGGAGGCACAGCGGATTCTCAACACCAGCAGACAGCGCGCGGCCACCGCAGCAGCGATGGAACTCCGCGCGACAGCCGGAGATGGCAGGGGGCCAGAGGCGGCGGCAGCAGACCCACCGACAACGGCGGCGGTGAAGGCCAAACATCGCGGAGGAGATGACCTCTGTTTCTACCATCGCCGCTTTGCAGAGAGGACACGCAGGTGTATACCACCGTGCCAGTTCAAGAGCTCGGGAAACGCCAGAGCCGGTGGTCGGTAGCAGCCGCGGTCCTCGGGGAACAGAACAAGCTGCTCTACTTGACGGACGCGTGTTCGGGGAAGCAATTCCTCGTGGACACAGGCTCCCAAGTGAGTTTCATCATGCCAACCTATGCTGACCGGCTGGCAGGCCCCGGGAGTCACAGAGCATCAGCAGCGAACGGCTCGAGGATTAAGACCTTCGGTGAGAGGACTCTGCTTCTGTCCCTACACGGCCGTACATTTGAGTGGACTTTTGTTATAGCTGCGGTGAGCTTCAACATGTTAGGGGCTGATTTTCTGTGCTCACATGGTTTGTTGGTTGATCTTGCTAATAGGCGCCTGGTTAATGCACTTTCTTTTTACTCTATTCCCTGTGCAGCCCGAGTGACCCCGCCCACAGCATAAGCCAACGTCGCAACGGCAAGCGGTAAGTTCCACACACTCCTCACTCAGTTTCCAGCACTCATGGTTCCCACATTTTCAGCGCCCGTCACTAAACATGGGGTGGAACGTTTTATTACTACCACCGGTCCCCCCGTTTTTGCAAAAGCCCGGCGTTTGGATTCAGCTAAACTGACCATAGCGCGCGAGGAGTTTGCCAACCTTGAAAAGTTGGGCATCATCAGGCGTTCGAAGAGCCCATGGGCTTCCCCGCTTCACATGGTCCCTAAAGCCGACGGCTCATGGTGACCTTGCGGTGATTTCTGCAGGTTGAACAACGCTACAGCGCACGACCGCTACCCAATCCTGCATATCCACGATTTTTCCGTCCATTTGGCAGGGGTG
Source organism: Pholidichthys leucotaenia (assembly GCA_020510985.1). Lineage (NCBI taxonomy): Eukaryota > Metazoa > Chordata > Actinopteri > Cichliformes > Pholidichthyidae > Pholidichthys > Pholidichthys leucotaenia. The sequence goes on from CM035836.1 coordinate 45,966,844, forward strand.
CGCGTTTTTTCCAAGATAGACTTGGTCCACGGGTACCACCAAGTCCCAGTGCGTGCTGAGGACATACCCAAAACAGCGGTAATAACTCCGTTTGGCCTGCTCGAGTTTTTGCGCATGCCGTTTGGGCTTAAAGGCGCCCCGCAGACGTTCCAACGCATGATGGACGCGGTGTTGCGCAATCTCCCCTTCGTGTTCGTCTACCTGGACGACATCTTGGTAGCCAGCATGTCCGAAGACGAACACGAAAATCACCTCACGGCAGTTTTCCGGAGGTTGGGAGAGCACGGGTTAATAATCACCCCAGCGAAGTGTCAGTTTGGGGTGAAACAGATTGACTTTTTGGGGCACTGCGTCTCTCCGGAAGGAGCGGTTACTCTGCCGGACAAAGTGCGCGCAGTAACCAATTTCCCCCAGCCACAGACGGTCAAAGCATTACAGGAGTTTTTGGGAATGGTGAATTTTTATAACCGTTTTCTCCCCCGCATAGCGCAGCTCATGCAACCACTGTATGCCGCGCTTAAAAAACAAAAACCCACAAATAAAATCGAATGGTCTCCGGAGCGGGAGCGCGCATTCTCGGAGGTCAAAACAGCCCTGGCAAATGCTGCGTTGTTAGCACACCCAGACCCAACGGCCCACATAGCGCTCACTACTGACGCGTCAGATGTAGCCATAGGGGTGGTCGTGGCGCAGCAGGTTGCCGGGGCTTGGCAGCCGCTCGCTTTTTTCAGCAGGACTTTGCGCGATACCGAGCGAAAATACAGCGCGTTTGACAGGGAGTTGTTAGCGCTCCAGTTGGCCATCCGCCACTTCCAGTTCTGGCTAGAAGGACGCCATTTCACTGCGTTCGTCAACCACAAGCCGCTGACTTTTGCAATGGCCAAGGTTTCAGAACCGTGGTCAGACCGGCAGCAGAGGCAGCTGGCTGCAATCTCTGAGTTTACTACCGATATTCAACACGTAGCGGGTAAACTAAATGTAGTGGCAGACTGTCTCTCGCGCGCTGTAACTACTCCAGTCCGCGTGGGGGTAGATTATGCAGCCATGGCCACGGAGCAGGTGAGTGGCGCGGAAGTGCGCGCGGCCCCAGTCTGCGTGGGGATAGATTATGCAGCCATGGCCGCGGATCAGGTTAGCGATGTGGACGTGTGCGCGCTCCAGTCTGGACCAACAGGGTTAAGGCTAGAGAACAGGGTGCTGCAAGGTGGTATGCCCCCCCAATCTGCGATGTCTCCATGGGACGACCACATCCAGTGGTGCCGGCCGCGTGGCGCCGCCGCGTTTTTGACTCGATTCATTCTCTGGCGCACCCGGGGGTGCGCGCGTCGGTCAAAATGGTAGGAGAGAAATTTGTATGGCCGAGCCTGCGCAAGCAAGTTAAGGAGTGGGCAGCAGCCTGCATGGCTTGTCAACGAGCCAAAATACACAAACACACTAGAGCTCCCTTGGAGCCGTTTCACATCCCGGCTAGGCGGTTCGATCATGTGCATGTCGACCTCGTAGGCCCCCTCCCGCCGTCACAGGGGTGCACACACTTTTTGACAATGGTGGGCCGCACCACGCGTTGGCCAGAAGTGGTCCCACTGGCATCAACCATAGCCGAGGAGGTGGCACGCGCGTTTTTAACGGCATGGGTAGCGCGTTTTGGAGTTCCGTCGGACATTACGTCCGACAGAGGTCCTCAATTTGTTTCCGAGCTTTGGTCAGCGATGGCCCGCAGCCTGGGGGTAACGATCCACCGCACTACTGCGTACAACCCGCAGGCTAATGGTTCATGCGAACGTTTCCATAGGTCATTGAAAGCAGCCCTCAGAGCGTCGCTTACGGATGCAAATTGGGTGGACAGGCTACCATGGGTTTTATTGGGGTTGCGTTCTGCACCTAAAGAGGATTTAAAAGCCTCCCCAGCTGAGTTAGTTTTTGCACAGCCGCTCCGGCTGCCCGGGGAGTTTCTCCCGGATAATCCTGCGCCAGCGCGTTTTTGTGCCTAAGGCTTTAAAAAATGCGGAGTTTGTTTTTGTCAGACATGATGCCCATCGACCAACCTTGCGACCGCCTTATGATGGACCATTTAGAGTGCTGGAAACAGGAGATAAGCACTTTTTGCTAGATTTGGGGGGCAGAAAGGAAATGATTGGCATAAACAGGCTCAAACCCGCTTTTGTGATGGCTGACGAAGCTGTGCAGTTGGCGAGGGCTCCTCGGCGCTGCAGACCCCCTAGGGAGCTTCCCCCAGAGCTCCCACAGGGATTGACTAACAGTTCTCACTCCCAGATAGCAGCCCCCCAGCAGGATGGCGCCGCGAGAGTGGTAAAGCCCGCTTACAGCAAGTTCGGAAGAAGATTGAAGCCCAAACAGCACGTGGACTGATGTTTGTGATTTTATCATGATATGCAGACTGTGTTATATTGTTCCATCTTAGACGTTTTTGGGGGGGGGTCATGTGGGACACATATGTGGGTTTCATAGTCTTCATATGTACAGTGATCCCTCGCTACTTCACGCTTCACCTTTCGCGCCCTCAGTGTATCGCGGATTTTTCAGAAATATTCATCAAAAATTCAAAATTGAGAAAAAATGGGCGGGCGCTAGCAGAAGGCAGGGAGAACTACATTAGAACATCAGGTATCAACACGGAGAGCCGCACAACTCAAAATCCACCTCTCTGACCACCGCTCCACTCCTCTCCGCCCACCTCTTCACTGCTCGGGAATCTCGCAAGCTGATTGGCCGAGACGTTTTACCCAGCTTCGCTCCCTGCCGAGCGCCCATACCCAGCGAAGGAAAACCGCATTCATTGTTTTTTATCGCTAGTCTCGCCGCGTGGAACTTTTCGCTGTTCTCTTGTGCCTTTTTGTGCGAAATAGTCTTCCCGTCGAGCCACTACGCCGCCTCCTGCAGCTGCCCTCGACGATGCTGCGCCTCTAGCACCTGACGATGAGGCGTCACTGAGGAGCAGTAAAGCTCTCTTTAACCTGTGCAGTAAATCATCTTCATCTTGAGTTACGTATCTTGTTATAAAAAATAAAAGAGTTCTAAAAACATATTTATGTACACTTTATTTACATTACGTATGTATGTACACTTACCACACACTACACACACACACACACGTATCATATGACAGAGAGAGTGAGAGAATGAACGTACGTGTTATTTATGGGTGACGTCATAGGGGTGACGCTACTTTGCGGTTTTTCACTTTTCCGCGGTCGGTTCTGGAACCCATTAACCGCGATAAGTGAGGGATCACTGTATATTACTGTTGCTTCACATCTCAGAATGAACAATAGGACTGGGTCTCCTAGAGATAACGGAGGATGCGAAATGTGATCTTTTTATGCAAAGAGATGGTCTTGAGGGAGTTCCTGACACCAGTGACTTTAGGTGGAGGGAGAAGACCTGGAAGAAGAAGTATTGTGTCTTGGGATTAAAAGACCAATGGACCTCTGGAGCTTTGATGTCCTGGGGTATAAAAGGGACAGATGTGGGTTTCCTTAATTTTGAGCGAGTCATTAGAATGAGTGGTTGTCTTTGTGCTCTTTTTCTAGGTTCTTAAGTTCTGACTCTAATGTGATTAGTTTTTCTTGTCTCAGTTTCTTTTGGAGTGCCAGTTTTGCGATAATCTTTCCCCTTATTACAGCTTTGCATGCGTCCCACAGTATTAAAGGGGATACTTCTCCATTATCATTTTCTTCCAAATATCTGAGAATATCTGATTCCAATTCATCTTTCAGTGGTCCTTTCAGGACATTTGAATTTAACCTCCAAGAAAATGTATTATTTGTGTATTTTTGGATACTTAACCCTGATATAACAGGGTTGACCACAGTCTGACCACAGTCCAAATAGATCAGACTGTGGTCAGAGAGATCCATCAGTCCTATTTTACATGTTTTTACTCTTCCAATGTCTCTATTAAACATAAAAAAATAGTCAATCCTTGAGTATGATGAATGTGGTGCTGAGTAAAATGTATTGTGGGACACATATGTGGGTTTCGTTTGCACAAATGTATGTAACCTGATGCTTCATATGTATACCACTATATGCTTACTGTGTGCTTCACGTCTCAGAGGAACAAAGGACTGAGCCTCCTGGAAGATAACAGGGAGATGTGAAATGTGGTGCAAAGAGATGGCCTTGGGGAGATTTCCTGACTCCCAAGTGACTTTGGGTGAAGGGGATAAAGGCTGAAAGGGATGCATTGTTACTTAGGATTAAAATACAAGTTACTGTGTGCTTTGATGTCCTGGGGTATTAAAAGGACGAATGTCTGGAGTTCATTCTCTTTTTTCTGTTCTGTTGATGTTAGAGATGTGAATAATCTGACCTTGTGAAATAAAACTCATCCTCGTCATTGTCACATCCTCTACAGTAAAATCTTTTACACATGGATTGAATTCCCTCCACACGTCACAGATTCCCATTTCTTTTAGTAGCATCTGAGTTTTCCTACTTTGAGTGTTATTTTGATGTGGAGAATTACCTGATGCATCCCAGTATGGATTCAGTCTTAGATTAAAGTCTCCACCACATATCACTAAACCTTGGGCTTTAGTTATCATTAGGTCAAATACATTTTTATAAAATTTCCAGTTAGCCCCTGGAGGTGCATATACATTCAGCACTTCGCCCTCTAGCCGCCCAAGTACCATACTGTATCTCCCTTCTTTATCTTTGTGTTCTGATTTTTTTTCAAATATAATTTTGGTTGAGATCAATGTCGCTACTCCCCTCCTCCTCCCTGACTTATATGAAGATGAAGAGATCATTTTAAACCCTTGTCTATTGAGTTTAGTGTGCTCCACGTCTGTTAGGTGGGTTTCCTGTAAAAATATTATTCCTGCTTTGTCTTTTTTCATTTTGCCTAGAATCTTGGATCTTTTAACTGGATTCAGGATCCCTTTTACATTATATGAGATTATTTTGGTTGCACCCTGTTTCTCCATTGTGTTGTCTTATTGAGTATAACGGTGTGGTGGCCCTCTTTTATGCTACTCAGAAACTGAAACATTAAGAACATAAAAAACATTAAGAACATAGTATATAAAACTTTAAAACAAAAAACTGACAAAAGATCTTCCTGAGCTGAGGTCTTTTTAGTGACCTTAGAAGAGCCTTGATGGTGTGTTGGCTCTGAGGGAAATTCCTCAGATTCCGTTACGTGCTGAGGGCCCTCTCTTACCCCTGTAAGTTGTCCCATGTTTTTAACGTGAATTTCAGATCCCAGTCCGAACTTGTAATGATTTTTTTTTTTATGCCTATACCCTATGAAATTGTGCGCAACCTCCCACCACCATCACATCAAATATTCACGTTAATACAGTATTTGTTAGTGTGGAGAGATCATGTGGTTCAATGTCACATTTCTATTTTAACAAGTTTGTTTTGTTTTTTTTTAAAAGACTTATTTGTTTCTAATATTATGTCTGTTCCATGAAATGTTTTACCACTTGCTGATTCTGCATCTCCTTTAATGTTTGTTACCTTGTAGGAGGGGGGTTGGATGTGCAGATTGACTAAAAATATCGTTATTCCCTCCTGTAAACGGCCAGTTTTTCCTTATAGCTCTGGCGCTGGGTTTCCCACTGCTGGCCCGTGGATTTTGAGGGTCTCTGTGTGGACCACGTTTTTGATCGGGTCTGCTGTGGGTTTATACACCGTTACCAGGAGCCCTCTTCTCGCCATATCCGCGGTTGCTTCTTTCACCGAGTTGTAGAGACACGTCTCATTGCCATAAAAAACCCACAGTTTCGCCGGAAATGGCGTCTGGAAGTGCAGTTTTTTCTCTCGTAATACCTTTTTAGTGTCGTTGTATTCCCAACGCTTTTTAAGGACCTCCGGGGCGTAATCGTGTTCCACGAAAACTTTTCTCCCTTGATGCATAAATCCTTTTTTCTGCCAAGCCAGTCTTACAACCTCTTCTTTTATTCTGGAGTTGGAGAACTTCACCACCACCGATCATGGTGGCGCTTCCACCGCCGGCCTAGGGGCTAATGTACGGTGCGCCCTTTCTATCTTCAAGTTGGTGGTTTGGGGAATATCCAACTTTTCTCTTGTTAGAAAAATACCCGATTCTTTGATTGAAAGATCCAAGAACAAACCGGAGATTTCTTCAATTTAAAGGATGGTACATTTATTTAGAAGTCACATATAAAGTAAGCAGCGCTGGACCAGTTTGACGGTGTCCCCTCGAGAACGTCGTCAGACTGATCCTGACTTCCGGGTGTGGGTTACATTCATCTTCTCGGGGGGGCAACCCAGTACAATAGGATGGGCTTATACGCAACTATCTTATTGGCTAATCTACCTATAGCGGGAACAGGCCATCCACTGAACACGCCATTTCATTCTAGAATGTGCTATCAACAGTGTGCGTGGGTGTTGAGTTTGGGTGTGTATCTAATGTGAAAGACCTGACCTAAGAGAGAGAAAAGAGAGAGGGCTCTATACTTTTGTCTCATTCCTATTATCTCAGGAACATATAACATAACATAATTGTTCATAAGCATGCAAACAGAATTTGTATGGAATATGTGTAGAGCATAATGGGAGATCACCTACAGAATTATTATTCTGACACTAACTATACATTAACCCTTTCATTCCCCCCTTTGACATGATTTTATCATGTCAGCCATGTATGCCATGTATGGTGTGAGAGACTCTAGCAATTAACAGATGGTGAATAAGGCAGGTCCCTGCATTGTGTGTCAACCCAAGAGGCTTGCACCATTGGTTCTACCCTTGCCTCCCCCTTGTGGACACCTTAGCACGGTGCAGCGATGTCTAAGAGGTGGACTGTCACCAGGTCCTGTACCCCCCTCAAGGTCTCCTCATGATCATTGTTCTTTGTCCAGTGGAGTGGACCATGTAGGGGTCATAGGGTAGAATAGAGTCAGTCCACAAAGTCCACGAAACCTTTGTCCACCGGTTGACCCTTGCCAGGGCTCACATCATTCAGCTGCACTCATCACACGGTTGCGACAGAAGTTTGACCTTCCTCTGTGTCTGATTCCCGTATCTGCAGCTGTGGAGCATAGTTCCATCTTGGTGACACAGGAACGAAACAACTGTGTCCCCGCTCTCAGAGGCGCACCTCATCCCATGAGGTCTACAGGTCAGTCTGGTGGGTGCAGCAGAGGGTATGTAACATCCAGTCCAGCCAGTGAACAGTTCAGTGATGCTGTCCCAGGGATGCCACCCCCCTGTCGCTGGAAAGAGGTGGACATGCTGGTGTTGGTAAGGCTCGAGCTCCTGGCTCCACCCTGGATGCTGGAGGTGCGGTGGATGCGCTCGGGTACCAGTCCATTCTTCTTCTGGGGACTGAAGTCATACAGTCACTCGCCCTACGACCTTTTCTATGTCGCAGGCACACGTCATGATGGTCTGGTGCTCTCCGGCATGCATCTTCCCTGTACCCTACACCTTTAATCAAGTGCCGATACAAAGGGCTCAGCCAGGGCAGGACCAATAATGGTCTGAGGGGTTGCCATCACAATGCATGGAGCTTGTAAAGTTTTATCCTTATTCACTACACCTGTAGTTATCTATGTGTTGTTGTAAGTTATCTCCCAGTAGCCTTGAGTGTGTGATTGTTGGCTATATGAAATCTGCATGTGGTGATTGTGTTGTGATGTGTGTGTTGGGTGATGGGACCTATATGTTCAGTGGGTAGGTAGTAAACAATATTATTCAATGTTAGGAGACATCCATATCCATGCATTGTTGTATTCAGGCATTCAGAGCTTCTAACCTTCACCCTTATTCAGATTACCTAACCGTAATTAGCATGTTGGAGATAAATAACGCAAGAACCCTATAAGTCTCACACCCCTACATCCGTGTGGTGAGCTATGTATGATTTATGTATCATTAGCACACTGTGTTTACACATAATCTGTGATGGCAGAATGGTCTTCCTCGTCATCATCTTTCGTCTTGGGGTCCTCAGCTCTTCCTCTCGACCCAGCAGTTGGTCTAAGACTTGCTGACGACTCCCACTGTGGAAAATTGCATTTGTTAACGCCTTTCTGGGCTTCTGAATATATGGCCTATAGTGTCGTACTCTGCTCCTTTTATTAGATCTGCATTTGGTTATCCCTTTACCATAACCAATTTGGAATTTGATTCAAATTTTCCTCATCCCCTCATTTGTTAATGTTAAGATTGGTCATATAGGAGATTTCTGGGCATCTTTGTGCCGCCTTTTGTGCTGTGGTTACCCAGTTAAGAGACAATGCTTATGGTTTTATTTTGGGATAATATTCTATGTTAAGGTCAGGTATTGGTTTTCCATGGATGTCTCTATTCTGCAGTAGAGGTGACAATATGTCCAACATTTTCCAATCCATGTGTTTGGGTCTAACCAGCGGGATGTGTGGAACCCCCCATTGGTTGAAATGTCTCTTATCCTCTTCAATTAGGACAATGGATGCTTCCACACATTTCTTTGGTTATCAGTCTAACTTTATGACCAATCTAGAGGATGGATTTGTAAATAATGGTAGTTCATAATTTGGATCAGATCCATTCAATTGCCTATAGTACATTGGGTACAATGCTACCTTTACAGATGTTAATAGGTGTTCTACTGGTAGCTTGTCATTTGCAGAATTTGATCGTTACTTGTCTGACCTTGAAAAGTCCTGTATGTCATTACCCGGAGTTCTTACTTTACATGCAATAATTTAATTTTGCTAATTTTCTGCATACGTGTAGAAGTGAGTCCACTTATCTGTTCTAGTCTTTAAGTATGCAGTCCAGTTTTCAGTGGTGGAGGTGGACGCCTCTCCTGCCAGCAGCGGCCATTGTGGGGCGTGCTCCCTCCTCCTCCTTGCTGTCCTCCCCCCTTGTCCTCTTGGCCTCCTTTTATAAGAGAAACAGATTCATGGGGAGCCTCAGGCTCCCCTTGTGTCACCCATTCCATAAACAAGTTCAGTTTTTCTCCAAATTTTCTTTTCCCTTCTTATCTAGATTTCCAACCTTGAGTCAAGAAAAGAACTGCTTCAAAGTCTTCATTTAATTCTCCTAATTAATATAAGATGGGATAATAAGATTAACTCTCCACCATGCCAACAGATATTATTTGCACTACTGTAATTGAATGCTGTGCGGACCTTTGTCTTCCAAGAGTTCTGTTCAATAAGGTTTCAATAGTCACAGCTTAACTAGTTTACAAATTTCATTTAAGAAAAACAAAATAACCACCTGTGCATTTTGATATGCTTCAGCATTGATAAATAAGATCAGTTTGTCCAGTTGAACACAGACTGGTTGAATTTGAATAAATGAATGAAAGTTGCGTCACGTTTTCAGTCAACGGAAAGGTGGACGTTTTGCCTAATTAGAATTTGATTCAAATGTTTTCCTTGAATACCTCATTTTATATATTCCTTGGGAAATTGTGGAGTGAATGTAGTTTACCCTGACCCAGCTTGGCCACCGCCGAATCAGGAAAAAACACATTCCTCATTACTGTCATATTCCTGAAATATGACGTATCATATATCACATATATCACATATCACACCATTATGTGGTGAGTAACATCAAATGCATACCCTCTGTTGGGGAGGAACATAACTGGGGTGTTAGATTGATTTTAAATAACCAAGTATATAATAAGGCTATAATCTTCGCTGTGAGTGTTTGCTCATTACTAAATAAATGTTAATATTCACAATTAAGGAAATGCACTGAAAGAATGGACACCTAATGCCTCATTGCTGCTTTAAGTACTTGGAAACATCTAAGATGGCTGCCTGCATTTGTGCCTTCTTCCTGACACTCTTAGCCAAAAATTTAATTTATTTATTGTTGGTTTTCTGTTTGTTTGGTTTTTTAAAGCTACAGCTGCAAATTTTACGTGGATCTTTATTTTTCTTTGGTTACACATGCTCTGCTTTCATTTCTTTTTCCATTTCCATCTCAACATCAGAAATATTTTCTACACTTGCTAAACCCACCATTCTTCCTCTATGTATTTTTTCCCATAAGAAACACTCACTCAATTCTTTTCCATCCCCTATCCATCTGTGTACAAGACTTCACCTTTCCCTGGACTAGCTCATGAAACATCTCACATCTGTAATCTCTTTCAGTATTAAAACTTCCTTCTGTTCACTGTCCTGTCGTTCATACTACTGACTACTGTCCACAGCTAATGCTCCATATAAGATCCTGCACATAAAAGTGATCGGTTTCATTCTGAGAAGTCAGCTTTATAATAAACCAACATGGCTCAATTCAAAATTCTGTTTTGTGACAAAACTCATCTCTTGATTTATACCCTGGTCTTGGATGCCTTTTAATTACTGACCTTTTGAATTTGTTTTGGAATTGAATAATGCCTCTGGGTCTGAACACCTGCCTTTCAAGGAATGTATTAACCTAAGACGTCTGCTGATTACTATGAAAACTTATGTATAACAGTCATCTGTATCTTGGTGTGGTGGAGTCTTGTCTTTTTTCTCCTGAACAGATAACCTCCAGACGAACTAATATTATGCCTACAAAACTATAACAATTTTAGATACAAAAATATAAAACTTTCATTGGCCCCCCAACACAATTCTAAATAATATTTAAATCAGGACTTAACCATGTGACACACAGACCATGCAGGTGTGAACCGCTGGTCTGTTTGTCAAGCTACGCTGGTTGTCTTGTGTGTGTCATAGCTGCAGATCTATGTGCACAGGACATTAAAGCCTTGTTTATGCTCCACCTCCGCTCTGTGCGTGCGTCTATGATGCTTGTACCCCTTGGATAAGGCTGGTGTGCACACAGCTATATGTATGTATATGCTTCATTCTTGAGTCTATTCGGCCGAGTGTTTGCTGTTTTTACCCCAAATTATCTTCTTGTTTCTCTAGTCTACTCTGGTTGTGTTTGTTTTAATTCATCGTCTTCTATAATGCTTTTTACTCATCTCTGGATGATCAAAAACCATAACCCTTGTTACGCTGCCATCCCCCATCTCCATACAAAGTGTAAGGAAATCTGTAATGCTCCGCACTGTGTATTTATATTTATGTGTACATATGTATATTCACTGCTCTTATTTTCATATCTTCTAAATTATTTCTCTGAGTGTTGCTATCCCTGTGCCATTGCAATCCTAGAATTTCCTCGGTGTGGGACCAATAAAGGCTTACCTTATCTTTTTTTTTTTTTTTTTTCTCTCTCGGCGCCACACGAGTAGGCTGCCTTTTGCAACAGCGGCTCGATTCCGAGTCTTTTTCCCTTCCTCTCTCTTTTGATACGTCTTTTTTTTCACCCCACTTATATCACGGACACACAGATCGTCCTAAATGTCTCCTGAGCCGGTGGACGGAGCCACTGTTTATAGCAGGATACGATACAGCAGAGAAGAGCTGCTAGCATTCAACCGCCACCCGGTCCCATTGGAAAAACTCGACATACCGAGAGAACTGAGGCGAAAACGCCGCGGCTGCCGGGCTGGAGTAAGGCGGAGGACAAAAAATATAAGGTACAGACCCTCCCTTCCATCTGTTGTCATGGGAAATGTACGGTCGATACTGGGAAAGTTAGATGAGCTAGCGGCTATCTCCCATTATGATAGCACATACCGGGAGTGCTCTCTCCTTTTGTTTACTGAGACGTGGCTAACTGAACTAGCAGCAGATGCTAACATTGAGCTGGAGGGTTTTCACATGATACGAGCTGACCGAACACCAGACAGTGGCAAGGCTAGGGGCGGTGGAGTGATAATGTATGTTAACAACAACTGGTGCAGACCGGGACATATCACTGTTAAACAACGACACTGCAGCAAAGACATTGAGTTGCTAGCTGTTAGCATGAGGCCTACATATCTCCCGAGAGAACACTCACACGTGATCTGCATTGTTGTTTATGCAAATCCGACGGCGAACGCTGGGACAGCACGTGACGTCATCCATTCAGTAACCAGCAGGCTGCAGACAAAACACCCAGATGCTCTTCTCCTCATTTCAGGCGATTTCAACCATGTTTCACTATCTCCCATTCTACCCACGTTCACCCAGTATGTCACATGCCACACTAGAGACAATAAAACACTGGATTTATTCTACGCAAACACTAAGGAGGCGTACACCTCATCACAACTCCCCCCACTCGGGAGATCGGATCACAACTTGGTTCATCTCCGGCCGGTGTACAAACCCCTAGTGCACAGACAACCTCCGGCCATGCACACTGTGGAGTTATGGTCTGAGGAGACAATGGACACTCTAAAGGGCTGTTTTGAAGCCACCGCCTGGAAGCAGCTCTGCGATCCACATGGTGAGGACATCGATGGCCTCATTCACACCTTCACGGGCTACCTCAGCTTCTGTGTGGACAAATCCGTTCCCACCAAGACCATACGGCGTCACTCAAACAACAAACCCTGGATCAACCCTGAGATAAAAACACTTCTGAGAGAGAAGAAGAGGATCTTCAGGTCAGGGAACAGGGAGATGCTGAAGTCCGTACAGAGGGAGCTGAGGAGAAAGATCAGAGAAGGCAAGGACAGCTTCAGGAAGAAGATGGAGGACAAGCTGCAACAGAGCGACATCAGCGGGGTCTGGAGAAACCTCAAAACCATCTCGGGGCTCCAGAATACCTCCCCCCAGGCCACAGGGGGCAGGGAGTGGGCGAACAACCTGAATCTGTTTTTCAATAGATTTGACCAACCGCCCTCCCCCCTGACTGCACAACAACCACTGCTGCCTCTAAAGAAATCAAGTCCTGCTGCCCACTCCCCACTCCACCAACACCCCCCCACTCCCAACACACAGCCCCCCATCCTGACCCTGACCAGGACCCAGGTGAGGACGGAGCTGAGGAAGATCAAGGCGAGGAAGGCGCCGGGACCGGACGGCATCAGCGCAAAGCTCCTCAAGTCCTGTGCAGACCAGCTGTGTGGGATTGTGACGTATATCTTCAACATGAGCCTGAAACTGGGGAGGGTACCACAGCTGTGGAAAACATCTTGTGTGGTACCTGTACCAAAGACTTCCCACCCCAAAGACCTGAACAGCTACAGACCGGTGGCCTTGACGTCCCACTTGATGAAGACCCTGGAGAGACTGCTCCTTGCTCACCTCCGCCCCCTGGTGGAACCAGCGATGGATCCACTCCAGTTCGCCTACCAGCATGGCATTGGGGTGGAGGATGCGGTGATCTTCCTCCTTCACCATTCTCTGTTCCACCTGGAGAAGCCCGGGAATATGGTGAGGATCATGTTCTTTGACTTCTCCAGTGCTTTCAACACCATCCAACCGATGATCCTGAAGGACAAGCTGCTGCGCGCAGGGGTGGACCAGCACCTGTCATCATGGATCCTGGACTACCTCACGAACCGGCCTCAGTTTGTGAGAACCCGGGACTGTGTGTCCGACACGATCATCAGTAGCACGGGGGCCCCCCAGGGAACGGTGCTGGCTCCCTTCCTGTTCACTCTTTATACTGCGGACTTCTCACACAACACAACACACTGCCATCTACAGAAGTTCTCTGATGACTCTGCGATCGTTGGCCTCATCTCCAATGGAGATGAAGCTGAGTACAGAGGGCTTATCCAGGACTTCGTGGACTGGTGCCATCGGAACTGCCTCCAGATCAACGCGAGGAAAACTAAGGAGCTGGTGGTGGACTGCCGCAGGCATGGGCAGCCCCTCACAGTACCAGTAAATATACAGGGAACAGACATCGAGATGGTGACATCCTATAAGTACCTGGGTGTTCATCTGAACAATAAACTAGACTGGTCACACAATACTGATGCACTCTACAAGAAGGGACAGCGCAGGCTGTTCCTGCTGAGGAGACTCAGGTCTTTTGGTGTACAAGGGGCGCTGCTGAAGTCATTCTATGACACGGTGGTGGCATCAGCCATCACTTTTGGAGTGGTCTGCTGGGGCAGTAGCATTACTGCAGCCGATAGGAAGAGACTGAACAAACTGATTAAGAAAGCTAGCTCTGTCCTAGGGCAGCGCCTTGATCCGATGGAGGAGATAGGAGAGAGAAGGACGGTGGCTAAACTGTCATCTCTGCTGGAGTCCGAGTTCCACCCTATGCAGGACATACTGAATGCACTGAGGAGCTCATTTAGCAGCAGACTACATCATCCCAGGTGCACAACCGAGAGGTTTCGTAGGTCCTTCCTACCAACGGCTGTCAGACTGTACAACCTAAGCAGGGCTGCTCGCAGAGATAGCAAAAAGACGTAACAAACTAATAGTTTTTTGAATGCAAAAGATGCAATAGACTTACACAATGGTCCCCTCCGGCATACAACTAGGAACATACCGGTCGCTATGGAGGGTGAGAATATGTATGGGCACATAATCATACCATGTAGGATAACTAAGTAGACGGTTATGCTGTTTCATTCCATCTAGCAACAATGCTCTGCACTGTGTGTGTTTATATATTTACATATTTATTCCATCTAGCTACAATGCTCAGCACTGGGTGTGTTTATGTTTATATTTATATATCTACATATTATTCCATCTAGCTACATTGCTCCGCACTGTGTGTTTATATACTTGCATATTTATTCCACCTAGCTGCAATGCTCCGTACTGTGGGTGTTTATATATTTACATATTTATTCCATCTAGCTACAATGCTCTGCACTGTGTGTTCATATATTCATATATTTATTCCATCCAGCTACAATGCTCTGCACTGTGTGTCTCTGTGTGTGTGTATATACGTATATATATATATTTTATAGTAATATGTACATATGTATATTAGCTGCTCTTGCTTGCTTGTTTTTTTTCTTGCCTTCTGATTGTTGCTCTGAGTGTTGCTATCCCTGTGCTGTTGCAATCCTGGAATTTCCCCGTTGTGGGACTAATAAAGGCTTATCTTATCTTATCTTATCTTATCTTAATGTGGCTTTCATGTAAGCTTACAGCTTTTCTCAAATTTAAACACTTCCCTTCTAACTTTGCAACCTTTTCTCTTAATAGTTATTTTCTCCTAACAAATTTTAGATTTTTTTCCTGGTAAATTTGCAAGTTCCTGTTCAGGAATTTGTGACATTTTGTAATATTTGGCAAATTTCCTCAATTGTGCAATTTCCTCCGAACCTTGCAGTTTTACCCTTATACCTTTTTGCATAAATTTTCAACCTTTGTCTTAAGCTGTGATTGTAAATCAGCGTTTTTATCATATTTTGCACCTCCATGCTCATACCTTATGTTAAGTTAAAATGTCTACTGTAAATCTTTAACAATGTTATTAGATTTCACCAGATTTGTAAAGCATAAGCAATACTTTTCTCTAGCTGGTTGTTCCAAATTGTCCCCAGACATCCCCTCTCCTATAGGCACCCAGAATAGAAGGCTAGCACTAGTGGTTGTCTTTGAGACTAGAAAATGTGCTAATAAGTGTAGTTCATATCCATAAAGTTTTGGGAAATGTGCAAAAAATACAAATAGGAGGGTCTGGGAACCCCCAAATATGTATTTGGCCCTTCAGCATTAAGGAGCCCTAAACCTGCCTCATTTCTCTTGGTCAGCAGGTGGCTAGTTTTCTTGTAGCAAAATCTCAGACTGCCTAATATTCTGTGGAAAAATGACCTTTCAAGCATCAAGAATTTTCAGATTTTGGTCTTAGTTGCTAGCCTCTGTATTATTA
The DNA here is from genome assembly GCA_020510985.1 of Pholidichthys leucotaenia. Lineage (NCBI taxonomy): Eukaryota > Metazoa > Chordata > Actinopteri > Cichliformes > Pholidichthyidae > Pholidichthys > Pholidichthys leucotaenia. The sequence continues at coordinate 45,982,492 of CM035836.1, forward strand.
GATGTTTCTTAGATGGAGAATGGGTGGGCAATATAAGCTGCAGCTTCAGCCATCACGCTTTTCGGGTAAATTATGTTGAATTGTGCAATCAGAGGAGTTACTGTTTAATTTGACCCTGTTGGATTTTTCTTCCTTGATATATTGTTCTATTCCTTTCTTTTAATCTTTTTCCAAAAAATAAAAATTCATTCATATTTATACGCTCTTTCTGTAGTTACTCAATAGTTTGCATACATGGTAGCATTTTAGATGAGAAAGCACACCGACCTCTCAGCTATAAGACTTCAAGCCTTAGTGGAGCCTTCAAACCTTAATGGATTAGTAACTTTTCTATCTGTTCCTGTCTTGACCTCTCGTCTTGACCTCTCCCCCCTTGAAACAGTACGGCTTAATATCAAAGCCGGTTCTTTTTCAACATCCTGTAGGGAAGGATACCCATTGTGTTGCTAAGGTGCCCTTGTGAGTGTTTGAGCTCAGTGGTCAAATTGCTTAACATAGGAAGTATTAGTCCCATGGGGGCCTCTGACTATTCTGACCTCCTGTGGTCATGCAGCTGATACTGATAGGTCAACTTAGATGGGCATGGGTATGGCTTTTTTGAAGATTGGTCATGTATTGTGTCTGCTCAGTATGTGGTCTTGGCACATCTCTGATATGGAAAGCAACAATACTGTACTTACATGTGCTCAGTTGTTCCTCTTTTGACCCATTGTGTTGCTTTCTTTGATTGCTGAAGTGGGACAGCGAAGTGGAGGGAGGAGGGGGTCACTGCGTGAAGGAGAAGGCAGCTGCTGGGGGAGGGGTCGTCCACAGCCAATACTGTCACAAATTTAATGGAGAGAAACAAGCTATTAAACAGCGTATCTTTTGTCCTTTTCTGTTATATCGTGTTTATTGATTATTTTGCATTTGTTCTCACCGTTGCAGCATAAGTCTCTTATCCTTATGTTTTTCTTTCCTTCCTCCAATCGTTTCTCCATATTTTTGTCTTGCGTCCTGCACAAAACTTTAACATTTCATCAGTTTTCAATTTTCTTCAAAAACAAATTTCCGTTTCCATATTCTGCCCACTCTCATCTCCACAACAATAACTCCTATTTACTTCATTCATTCATTTTAGTTTATTGTATTTATTCAATTATTTTGTATTTATAATTTAATTCATTTATATATTTACTTATCTGTACCAACCTGCAATTTTTCATTTAAATTCTCTCACCTTTATATAGTGTAGGATTTCCTACTGTTTTGTTGAGGAATAAATCTCCTTATTCTCCAGTTCCCTCTGCCTAATTTTAAAGTTGAACCTTTGTCTCTCCAAGCTGAATGGGTATGCTTTCCCTCATTATAGGCAAACCTGCATTTATCAGGCCCCTGAGGTCTTTGCTTTTATTTACCATATGGATTTTAAAGCCTTCCTTTCAACCAGAGAGATAAAGTTCCAGATTTATTATTAAGATTTTAAGTTTTTGTTGGCAGTAATTTTGTGAAATAGTGCACTTCCTATATTTGGCCACACAATGGAGGCACTGTGCCCCAGCTTGAAGGTGATTAAAGATGGCGCCCTCGCATGCGCAGTAAATGGGACATGTGCAAGAGCTTGAAGGTGATACAAGATGGCGCCCTCACATGCGCAGTAAATGGGACACGTGCAAGATGGCCCCTGAGCCTATTGTTCACAAACCACGTGTTTTGGTTTTTTTTTTCTCAATTTAAGAAAGTGGAGCGCTGTCTCCTTGACCCCAGCTATACACACACTAGCACACTAGAATAGCTTTACAACCTTAATTTAGCGCTTCATTTTAATGCTGTTACCTCAAATAATTCTCCTCTCAGTAACTCGTTTTACCAACTGCACCTCCACTCGGCGGTGGGGGGTCGCATACTTCTCTTTGTTCTGACCACGCGGTCCGGAGCCCGCCATTAGTTAAATCATTATGGGAAAAGGTTAAATCCTGGGAAAATTTTTATAAATATTCCCAACTCCTGGTATTTTCCCAAACCACACTTTTCTCCTCTAGAGACACTGAATTAAATCATACTCTGGGATAGGTTCAGCAGATATTTCCAACCCCCCGGTATTTCTCAAATCACATTTTTATCCCCTTAAAGACACAAAATTTTACAGAGATCAGCTTGCACGATGTGGAGAATTTGCCGCAGATTTGCATGTACTCATTACCTATAGCTTAACTTATTTGTAGAGGATACTTTCATCGGAACCTCGTCAGGTAATCGATACAAGAGGTATCTTATCATAAAGATCAGTCTTATACTGATTTTAACAAGATATTTTATTATTTTATACTTATGAATGCACTCACTATTGTTGGAATAAAAGATTCTTATGCAATTCTGTAAGTTATTATTTTTATACTTATGAATGCACTCACTATTGTTGGAATAAAAGATTCTTATGCAATTCTGTAAGTTATTTTTATACTTATGAATGCACTCACTATTGTTGGAATAAAAGATTCTTATGCAATTCTGTAAGTTATTATTTTTATACTTATGAATGCACTCACTATTGTTGGAATAAAAGATTCTTATGCAATTCTGTAAGTTATTATTATTTTTTTATATATATACTTATGAGCAGACCCTCACTAAAGGTGGAAAAAAAGATTCTTGTGGCTGCTTGTTACGTTACTCACTCGTGATGTAGTCTGAGGTTCTTATAACGTATTAAGAGTACCTTTATATATACTCACTGCTGCAACCGAAATCAGGCTAACCCTGGATTTCAATTTGGAAGACAGGCACGGCCGTTGCCTCCCATTGTCTTATCAATTCTGGGTACAGACTGCACCCCAGAATCTCGCCGATCCATTTAATCTTTTGTTAAACAGAGGATACTTTCGCTGAGGCCTCGGCAAGTCCCCCAGCACAAGCGGTATCGTGATTAGCTCTAATCACAGCGGACACTTTCCCTCGGGGCCTCCTTTCAGCTCCGAGAACAAGCGATGTCTTGTGTTTAGCAAATTAAGAATGATCGCAACTTCACTCCCAGAGTGGCTTCGGGTCGAACGCTTTCAATGGCTCCCCCCGGCATCAAGTTGCTAAAACCTGGCTTATAATTTGGGAGACGAACCTGGGTGATTATTAGTCACCCTGGCATCCTAAGTCTCGTCATTTTGGTTCAAACTGACTCCAAAATGTGTTAAAATTTGGCGGACCATGCACCTGTCACACATGTCCATTGACCGCAGCCGTTCTATCTCAGACTGAAAATAGAACACGTGCACTACCTTTAACTTTTCAAACTATTGTTTAAACTTTACATGTGACTCCCAACCAAATGATAAATTTCGAGATCGGATATACCCCTTAATCAGACGACTGTAAATTTAGAATGGCCAAACTGCAGAATTTTGTATACAAAAGGCTCTGCTTACCTTTTTATTCAGGCGCGCCACAGTGGTCTGTAAAAGGGTCCTTCCGATGTAGTTTTTAGGTCCTTTCTATGTAGTATTTTTCCAGGCTCGTCTCGAAATACTTCAATCCGGGTCACCGGCACCAATTTGTTAGAAAAATACCCGATTCTTTGATTGAAAGATCCAAGAACAAACCGGAGATTTCTTCAATTTAAAGGATGGTACATTTATTTAGAAGTCACATGTAAAGTAAGCAGCGCTGGACCAGTTTGACGCTGTCCCCTCGAGAATGTCATCAGACTGATCCCGACTTCCGGGTGTGGGTTACATTCATCTTCTCGGTGGGGGGGCAACCCAGTACAATAGGATGGGCTTATACGCAACTATCTTATTGGCTAATCTACCTATGGCGGGAACAGGCCATCCACTGAACACGCCACTTCATTCTAGAATGTGCTATCAACAGTGTGCGTGGGTGTTGAGTTTGGGTGTGTATCTAATGTGAAAGACCTGACCTAAGAGAGAGAAAAGAGAGAGGGCTCTATACTTTTGTCTCATTCCTGTTATCTCAGGAACATATAACATAATTGTCCATAAGCATGCAAACAGAATTTGTATGGAATATGTGTAGAGCATAATGGGAGATCACCTACAGAATTATTATTCTGGCACTAACTATACATTAACCCTTTCACTCTCAATAAGGATTCCATGCATACCGCCATTGTGGTGAAACCATCCTTGACTCCTTTCAGACCATGAATTCTTATGTTGTCTCTTCTTAGTCTTCCTTCTTGGTCGGTTAGCTTAGCCTCCAGTCTTGACTGTCTTTTGTGTAGCTCCAGCACAGTATCTTCCAGCCCTTTTATTCTTTCCTCTGCTTCCAAGATTTGGTCCTCAGCCTGGTCCACTCTGCTGTTTGTCCTTTTTATTTCGTCTTTGATTTCAGGAAATTCGGCCCAACACTCTCGGCGAAATTGTCTTAATTCTTTAAGTACCATTTTTAAGCTAACCTTTTTGCTAGCTTCATTCAGCTCCTCGTCTTCTGAATGGAAATCCTCCGGATCAGATTCTCCGGCCGATGCGTGTCCTGGCCTGGTAAATGTCGATTTCTTCTGTTTTCCTTTAGGCATGATGACTTTGTCTTTTGATATTCACTCTTCCAAAAATCCGTTAAATCTGATTTTCAAGGTATTTTCCTGGATCGGGTCTGGGAGCTTCAGCGTCAAGCTGCTATCACCATGGTGTCCAGACCGGAAGTCGTTGCTGACCCTTTTTTGCATACCATTTCACAGTTCTCTTCAAAGTTTAATTTGCTATCAGTGATAGTCCTAAGATATCTGTAAGATTGCAGACACTCAATGGTCTGATCTTTTAGTAAAGCGACTTTGTGCTTGGGAGTTTTCCTCCTAAAATCAATAATCATATCTTTAGTTTTTGTCATGTTCAACTGCGGATAGGAATCCTCACACCACTAAACAAAATCATCAGTTACTGGGTCATGGCTGCTCTCACCATCTTGAAGGAGATTGACAATAACTGAATCATCAGCATACTTTATAATGTGTCTGTCATCATGTCTGCACTGACACATGTTTGTGTATGAAGAATAGTGGTGACAACACACACTCCTGAGGAGAGCCAGTAGAAAAACACTTTTGGTCAGACAGTGTACCATTGACTCTTACTCTCTGTGTCCTGTTGGTTAAAAAATCCAGAATCCAACTCACCAGATTCTTACTCATATCAAATTGATGTAGTGTGGCCACACATGTGACCTACTTTGTGACTTATATAAGGCCTCACATTTTAGATAAGAACAAAGACAGAGTTTCCTTGGAGATAACAGGAAGCTGTGAAGGTGTTAGCTTTGGTATGCAGGGCCTGAGACTGTGGGGGTGATATTAGGGGATTAAAGAGGAGATGCATTGTTACTGGTGATTATAATGCAATGTGACTTGTGATGCAATGTGACTTGTGAGCTGTGAGAGTCCTGGGTATTTAAGGGACGAGAGTTTCCTGTGATGTTCTCTTTCTACTTTGAGATGATGGTGAATGTGTAATAAAGCTGCCTTGAGACAAACCTGCCTCATCAATTGCACATTCCCACACTGGTGACCCAAGACTTAGCATGCAGCAAGAGGAGAATTCCCCAGGCCCAGCCTCGTCAGGAGCCCCCAGCCAAGCGAATGCCACTACGGTCCAGCTACCGGACTTTTGGCAGAACAATCCGCGCTCCTGGTTCCACTCGGTTGAGGCACAGTTCAACCTCTGGGGGATATCGGTAGATATCACAAAATTCTGCCATGTGGTCGCAAAACTTGATAACCACACGGCTCAGCATGTGGAGAGCCTTCTGGAGCAACCACCGGCCAGCGACAAATACGGCGCGTTGAAGGCTGCACTCATCCAGCACTTCACTCTCTTGGTTGAGGAGAGAGCAGAGAGACTCCTGGCACTGACCGAGTTGGGAGATGGCATGCCCGTTGACCTGATGGAGAAGATGTTGAGGTTGAAAGGCTCGGACAACGACCACTTCATCTTTACCCACCTCTTCCTCAGGACCCTACCGTCAGCGACGAGAGCGACCCTGGCCAGTTCGCCGTTGTTGGCCCAGCGGGACTACCGCGCGCTGGCCCGGGAGGCGCATCAAATTGTCAACGCCAGCAGACAGCGTGCGGCCATGGCTGCAGCAGTGGAACTCGGCGCGACGGCCAGAGATGGCAGGGCGCCAGGGGCAGCGGTAGCAGAACCACCGACGACGGCGGCGGCGGGGGCCAGGGAACGCGGAGGAGACATCCTTTGTTTCTACCACCGCCGCTTCGCAGAGAGGGCACACAAATGTGTACCACTGTGCCAGTTCAAGCATTCGGGAAACGCCAAGACCGGGGGTCAGTAGCAGCCGCGACCCTCGGAGAGGAGAACAAGCTGCTCTACTTGTTGGACGCACACTCGGGGAGGCATTTCCTCGTGGACACAGGCTCCCAGTTGAGTTTCATCACACCTTCCTATGCGGACAGGCTGGCAGGATCCAGAGGTCCCGGGGTGGCAGCAGCGAATGGCTCGGAGATTAAGACCTTTGGTGAGAGGACTCTGCTTCTGTCTCTACACGGTCGTACATTTGAGTGGACTTTTGTTATAGCAGCAGTGAATTTCAATATGTTGGGGGCTGATTTTTTGTGCTCACATGGTTTGTTGGTTGATCTCGCTAACAGGCGCCTGGTTAATGCACTTTCTTTTGATTCTATTCCCTGTACAGCGTGAGTGGCCCCGCCAACAGCACAAGCCAACGTCACAGCTGCAAGCGGTAAGTTCCACACACTGCTCACTCAGTTCCCAGCACTCACGGTCCCCACATTTTCGGCAACCGTCGCTAAACACGGGGTGGAACATTTTATTACCACTACCGGGCCGCCCGTTTTTGCAAAAGCTCGGCGCTTGGACGCAGCTAAACTGGCCATAGCGCGCAAGGAGTTCGCCAACCTGGAGAGGTTGGGCATCATCAGGCGTTCGAACAGCCCATGGGCTTCCCCGCTACACATGGTCCCGAAGGCTGACGGCTCGTGGCGACCTTGCGGGGATTTTCGCAGGTTAAACAACGCCACAGCGCATGACCGCTACCCAATCCCGCATATCCAAGATTTTTCCGTTCAATTGGCAGGGGCGCATGTTTTTTCTAAGATAGATTTGGTCCGCGGTTACCACCAAGTCCCAGTGCGCGCTGAGGACGTACCCAAAACAGCGGTAATAACTCCATTTGGCCTATTTGAGTTTTTGCGCATGCCATTCGGGCTTAAAGGGGCTGCACAGACGTTCCAACGCATGATGGACGTGGTGCTGCGCGATCTCCCTTTCGTGTTCGTCTACTTGGACGATATTTTGGTAGCCAGCGCGTCCGAAGACGAACACGAAAACCACCTAGCGACAGTTTTCCGGAGGTTGGGAGATCACGGGTTAATAATCAACCCAGCAAAGTGTCAGTTCGGGGTGGCGCAGATCGATTTTTTAGGACACCGCGTCTCCCCCGAAGGAGCGGTTCTGCTTCCTGACAAAGTGCGCGCGGTAGCAAATTTCCCCCGGCCACAGACAGTCAGGGCGTTACAGGAATTTTTGGGAATGGTGAATTTTTATAACCGTTTCCTCCCCCGCGCAGCGCAACTCATGCAACTGCTTTATGCCGTGCTCAAAAAAACAGAAACCCGCGAATAAGGTCGAGTGGTCCCCGGAGCGGGAGCGAGCGTTCTCGGAGGTAAAAGCAGCCTTGGTAAATGCTGCGTTGTTGGCACACCCAGACCCAATGGCCCGCATAGCGCTCACTACTGACGCGTCAAATGTGGCCATAGGGGCGGTCGTGGAGCAGTATGTAGCCGGGGTTTTGCAGCCCCTCGCCTTTTTCAGCAGGACCTTGCGCGATAGCGAACGTAAATACAACACATTCGACAGGGAGATGCTGGCTCTCCATTTGGCCATCCGCCACTTTCAGCTCTGGCTGGAAGGACGCTGTTTCACCGCGTTCGTTGACCACAAGCCGCTAGCATTCGCGATGGCCAAGGTTTCCGAGCCGTGGTCAGGCCGGCAGCAGAGACAGCTGGCCGCGATCTCAGAGTTTACCACTGATATTCAGCATGTGGCAGGCAAACTGAATGTAGTGGCAGATTGCCTCTCGCGCGCCGTGGCGGCCCCAGTCAGCGTAGGAATAGATTACACAGCCATGGCTGCGGAGCAGGTTAGTGACGCGGATGTGCGCGCGCTCCAGTCTGGACCAACAGGGTTAAGGTTGGAGAACAGGGTGCTGCAAGACGGTATGCCCCCCCTAATCTGCGATGTCTCCACTGGACGACCGCGTCCGGTAGTACCGGCCGCGTGGCGCCGCCGCGTTTTTGACTCGATTCATTCTTTGGCGCACCCAGGAATGCGCGCGTCGGTCAAAATGGTGGGAGAGAAATTTGTGTGGCCGAAGCTTCGCAAACAAGTTAAAGAGTGGGCAGCAGCCTGCACGGTGTGTCAACGAGCCAAAGTACACAGGCACACGAAAGCTCCCTTGGAGCCGTTTCACATCCCGGCCAAGAGGTTCGATCACGTTCATGTGGACCTCATGGACCCCCTTCCGCTGTCACAGGGGTGCACACACCTTCTGACAAAGGTGGACCGCACCACGCGCTGGCTGGATGTGGTTCCGCTGGCGTCAACCACGGCTGAGGAGGTGGCGCGCGCGTTTTTAACAGCATGGGTGGCGCGTTTTGGAGTTCCGTCGGACATTACATCCGACAGAGGCCCGCAATTTGTTTCTGAACTTTGGTCAACAATGGCCCGCAGCCTAGGTGTCACAATTCACCGTACAACCGCGTACAATCCGCAGGCTAATGGGTTGTGCGAACGTTTTCACAGGTCATTGAAAGCAGCGCTTAGAGCGTCACTGACGGATGCAAATTGGGTGGACAAGCTTCCGTGGGTTTTATTAGGGTTGCGTTCTGCGCCTAAAGAAGACTTAGAGGCTTCCCCAGCTGAACTTGTTTTCGTGCAGCCACTTCAGCTACCCGGGGAGTTTCTCCCGGATAATCCTGCACCAAGCAGCTCCCCGTCTCAGCTGTTGCAGCGTAGCGTTGACGCAGGCACGCTGCCGGGCCCCGTCCATCACAGTTTTCCGCGCGTTTTTGTGCCTAAAGCATTGAAAAACACAGAGTTTGTTTTTATCAGACATGACGCGCATCGCACACCACTGCGACCACCTTATGATGGGCCGTTCAGAGTGTTGGAAACAGGGGACAAGCATTTTTTGCTAGATTTGGGGGGTAGGAGGGAAAAGGTTGGCATAAACAGACTCAAACCCGCTTTTGTGGTGGTGGACGAGCAAGTGCTGTTGGCAAGGGCCCCTCGACGCGGCAGACCACCACGGGGTGTTTCCCAGAGTAATATTTCCCCAGATCACCCGCAGAGACTGACAAAAGGTTTGCACCCCCAGACAGCAGCTCCCCAGCATGACGGCGCCGCGGAGGCGGTGAAACCTGGTTACATCAGATACGGGAGAAGACTGAAGCCCAAGCAGCATGTGGATTGATGTGCAATGATGTTATCACAGCATGCAAACTGTTATTCTGTTGTTCGATCTAAATGTTTGGGGGGGGGGGTAGTGTGGCCACACATGTGACCTACTTTGTGACTTATATAAGGCCTCACATTTTAGATTAGAACAAAGACAGAGTTTCCTTGGAAATAACAGGAAGCTGTGAAGGTGTTAGCTTTGGTATGCAGGGCCTCTAGACTGTGGGGGTGATATTAGGGGATTAAAGAGGAGATGCATTGTTACTGGTGATTATAATGCAATGTGACTTGTGATGCAATGTGACTTGTGAGCTGTGAGAGTCCTGGGTATTTAATGGACGAGAGTTTCCTGTGATGTTCTCTTTCTACTTTGAGATGATGGTGAATGTGTAATAAAGCTGCCTTGAGACAAGCCTGCCTCATCAATTGCACATTCCCACAGTAGGAGCCTTTCAACAAAAATGTAAGGCTGGATTGTATTAAAAGCAGAGGAAACGCCCACAAATAAAAAGCATGTTAAGCAGGGTGACAGTGGCATCTTCCACTCCTCTGTGAGGCCTATATGCAAACTGCAAAGGATCCACTGCATGTTCAGTCTGCTTTAGTCAGATCTGACCTCAGATCTGACCAATTTTTCAAAAATTTTCATTAAAATTGAAGTCAGGGCGATTGGTCTAAAATCATTTAATCTTTTAGGACAGCTGGATTTTGGAACAGGGACAACCACAGGATCTTTCCAGACTTTAGGCACATTTTGTGTCTGCAAGGACTTATTAAAAATGTACTGAAACACAGGACTCAGTGCATGTGCACAGGACTTTACCAAGCACCCACATACATTATCACAGCTCTGACTTTTGTTCACTTTTACAGCACAGGCCTTTTTAACATCCCACAGCTCAATGTTAAAGTGCAGAGTGTCTCTGAGTTTCTGTTTCAGTTCTTGGATTTCTGTACTAAAATCAAAAGAATCAAAATGGCCATAAAAACAAGAGCATTAGCCAGCTCTGTGTCTGAATTAAAACCATCTAAAAACACATTACTGCACTCTGTGCTCTGAAGGCCTGCAATAGCTTTCATACTAGCCCAGGCTAGTATGAAAGGACACTTAATTACATTTTGGGCCCTATTTTGACAGTCATCTGCACACTTTTCCAACAGACTTTCCTCCGTGCACCAGTGTTTTTGTTAGTTTCTGTAAGCACATTGCCTGTTTTTATGCCTTGCGACACACTATCAAATTACCAGTAGACAGTGTGCCAGCTCTGTGCTGGGAGGAGGAGAGTCATTTCAAAGAGGTGTGGTGGCATGCAATCTAAAGCACATTACTATGATAGTGTATTCCATGAGAATCTGCTTTTGATCAGGAAAAAGGAGGTCTGTCATCAGAAGCGCATTGTTTAATGATACTGCATTTCAGTGGCGTGTTTTGGCATTGCGCAGCTCTGTAGCTCTGGAAATGGCATGCGCTAGGATCTTATTTTAATAGAGAGAGTTGTAACAGTCACAATTGCCTGTCATTTTAATTACTAGTGCATTGCCCGTAGAATACAAGTATTCCTCTCTGAAACAGGTATCCCAATTAGGCTTTACAGGCCCAATGTAGGTTGTGTTTGAAAGTCGAATACAAAGAGGTGTAGCCTGTATGTAGGCAATCACATGTTAGACTTTGACATATATAAAAAGGAGTAAATGGCACTAAGATTTGATTGTGTGAATATTAATTACAGAATACCTAATTACTGAAAATGAATGGGACATCCAGAATTAATGACTGTTTCAGATCGCTTGTTTATTTGTTTGTCAGAACACTTATTTGTCTGATCTTTTATCACTTATATTCATAAGTGTATCTTCACTTTGGGGAATGGGAGTTGTTCAGTCATCATTATTTTAGTTTATATCACTGTTCAGTGATGGAGTTCAGTGTAATATTGAATTTCTTCTGTGTCTCATCAATAAACTCATGTAGTTCTATAACAGGGCACATTTACAAATATTTGAGACTCACTGTAGTGCATCAGTTTATATTTTGGCAATATTTTGTAATCAAAATTTTTTTTTTTTAAACTGTAATCAACCAAATTAACTACAAAACTCCTACACAGCAGAAGGACCCGTTTGATTGCAACCGTTGCATCAGTGTTGCCCATTTGTCAATAAATATTTAACTAAAACTGATTTATTTCATTATTTGGGTGTTTTGTGTCTTGCGTTTGGTCGTTAAGTTATTCCGGCCATTCTGCTCCACAATCATGGCGGTATTATTATTAAGTTTTTAATTTTTAGATACTCGCACGGGAGGGGGTACTCACGGTCGTGCATAGTACAGTGGTACCACACAGGTGAAGCAGAAGCAGGGACTCCCGTCTACCACTGACTGGGCAGGCTGGGTGTGCCTCCCCGCGAAGGACTGTGGTCTGCCTGGTTGGGCCGCTGCTTCTCCCGGCATGTTCTGTGTTGGATACACCGGTGTTCTTTGACAGACCCAGGTCCCCGCTGATGCTCCACTCAGTCTGCTCACACACCTCATGTTCTCCACATATGCCAAATTATCCTTTAGACCTACACAATCACACCAACTTTATGGTATAATTTTTTTAAGCATTAAATCTTCAGTGTTTACTTTTTCTAGCTCACGATGCGCCGTGGTTATTGATGCCGTGATGTTGTGTATTATCCAATCAGTACGGAGTCAATGCAAAACCCTGCCCACACCTCTAGAAGCCAGAGCTGGAGGAGAGAGCAATGATTAAACTTTTATTGATAAAAATTACATATTTTGACTGAACAACTCCATACTCAGGGGATGCACACCCTCATAACCTCAGCAAAACACGTATAAAATCTTTGGTCAGTCTAATGAATGGTTCAAGAGATATGCGTGGAACAGACAGACAAACAGACACACACACACACACAGATTCCATGCATTTATAAATAGATATGATGATCACACACTAGATTTTTTATTCCATCCACACTCATTTTAATTGTAGACTTACTGTTGGAGTCTATAGATTAGGCATTAATGTAGGATTTTATTTAGTGTTCCAATATGATGTGCGGCACACCTGGGGGGGATTTTTCATTTTCATCATGGACTTATTAGGCATTAATGTGGTTTATCCTTCCATTCATCTTCTACCGCTTAATCCTTTTCGGGTCGCAGGGGGGCTGGAGCCTATCTCAGCATCTTTTGGGCGAGAGGCAAGGTACATCAGTAGATCACTAGTCCATCGCAGGGCCAACACAGGTAGACAGACAACCATTCACTCTCACATTCATACCCAAGGACAATTTAGAATCCCCAGTTGATGCCAGTTAACCCAACCTGCATGTTTTTGGCCTGTGGGAGGAAACCAGAGTACCTGGAGTAAACCCACACAGACACGGGGAGAACATGCAAACTCCACACAGAAGGGTCACCAATGGTCAGGGGGTGGGATCGAGCGCACGATGGTCAAGGGTGGAATCGATCCTGTGACTTTCTTACTGTGCTGCCACACTGCAAACCACTGAGCTGCTTAATGTGTTTATTTTTAGTGAAATAAATGAATGAACAAGGTGCCAGATCACCTCCTTCCCTCCTACCCAGGAGGGATAGGGGAAGACCCTTGGCCGGCGAAAACAACAGGAGAGGGAGTACTCCATCTCCCCACAGCCGGGAGCGACTTCCATGTCATCGTTAATGAAAGTTTAAGAAAGTCTGCACAGCCATCATCCTCTTTTCCTGAAGTTTCAAACCCATTTATGCATGTGTTGCATCTGTGTTCACTGCATTAAACCATTCAGCACATTCTTCACCGTTTGTTCTTTTTAACATAACTAACTGGGCCTCGACTGTGGCTGATGTCTTCCTTATTACCAAGCAGCATTACTATCATGTGCATTCTGGCTCACACACACGGGCTTTGGTCACCACAAAATCTGTTTTAAACCGTCATGATCACAATTCACTTTAGATAATGTGCCTTTTTGCATTAAAGGGATGGGAAGGAATGCTTTGGATTGGATTATCCAAAACACACCTCTGAATGAACAGACCGGCCTCTTTGCATCACGCGCTGGCAGAAGGTTCGTTTTTACGCTGTTGTGATAAGGAAATGAACTTGGAAATGTCCATAAATGCGCTCTGCGTCAGTGACAACTGATCAACCAACCCCGTTGTTGTAATATGGCCTTTTGTGTTTCCCTTCAGAAAAGCACATTTTTGTTTAACTGTCCATGGCTGCTGGTGTCAGGACAGGCTGAGCAGTAAACTATAAGAGCTGCTGAGCAGGACTGAGTGATTCACCAAAACCTACTATTAGACTCACAAACTGATGTAATTGTGCACATCAGTAATTTCAAACCTCCTGTTAATGTTTTCCTGAGCGTGTGTTTATTAATACATGGTCCCATTAGAGCAGGGGTCGGCAACCCTGCGGCCCCGGAACCGCATGCGGCCCTTCAGCCCCTATGCTCCGGCTCCCTGCAGTTTTATCTCAAAACACATAGAAATTAATGAAGTTCATTTTAATTATTTTATTTTTCAAATTATTGTTTATTGAATACATTTCTCAATGGAAACACATACTTTCATGAAGGTAAAATATATATATATTTGAAATTATTAATCATGTCATCAATCATGCTGCCTCACAGCAGCTTATGCATGGAGAGCTGAGCCTCTGTGCAGTGCACAGTGGAGAGCACAGAGAGCAGCAGTAAGACATGATCGGATCCAGAAAAAGTAAAATCACAGGAAACTAGAGAGTTTAATTCTGTTGTGTGCAGATTAATTTGCATTCATGTATGGTTGTTATGTCGAGAATTTCTCCACAAGAACACAAACAATGAAAAACAGCTACCTCAGTGTCTGCAGGTCCATAAAAAGTCTTGAATGTAATTATATAAAATCGATGCCTTAATTATCCTTATTTTTTTTTTTTGATTTTGTATACTTTATTGATCCCCAGAGGGGAAATTGAGGGCATCCACCTGGATGGATGAAGCAGCCACAGCACGGCGCTATCCCTGAACCATTCACACACACATTCACACCTAGGGCCACTTTAGAGTCTCCAATTAACCTAACCTAACCTGCATGTTGTAAAAATGAGAAACAATCCATGAATTCCTGCTCAATCAGCTTAAAATTAGTCGCCTGTGCTATAAATGCTGGATTCACCATACATGACCGAAGTCTGAAGTGGTGTGAATTTATTTTCACTGTCACAGCACAATACTTGCTGAGTTGTGTAAAAATAAAAGCTCTCAACAGCGATTCAGTTTTCAGAATGGTTGTGTCTGTTATGTGCTTTTATTATGAAATGCCATCATCTGGATATACTTGCCTAAAATAAGACCTACAGCCGACAGTTTTCCCCTTACAATTTCTATATAAAAAGAAAAAAAGAGGAGAGAAGATTCTGTGACAGTGATGTAGAGGTGAGCCTTTTATTTTAAGGATGTTTTTAGCTTTTTGTCTGTAGGATAATTGCTAGTTTGTTACCTGTGGGGTTTTGGACAGTGAATTATAAGTGCAGACTGTCTATCAATGCCATGCATTTTTAAATATTATAACCAATATTTAGCTCAGCAGAAGAAGGTATTTTTAAGGGTCCCCCCCCCATTCTGCTGTAATTATTTCTAATTGGCTTAATTTGCACCAAATGATTTTTACAGTTATATTATTTAAAATTATTTTTTGTTTTATTCCAAAATAAATAAAGAAGAATATCAGACATCCAATGCACTAATTGTCAAACAGAGTCTGGAGAACAGGTGAAGGATCCAGATTTATATTATATTAATACATTTGAATAAGGAGCATTAGAGGAAGCATAAAAAGGATGAAAAGTGGTTTCTTCTAACTAAAACTTTCATCTCTAATTTATTAAATTATCAGGAACTAAAGCTGTGTGATCACTGTTGAAAGTAGATGGATGATATTTTTTAGATTTAAACAATTTATCAATGTGCTGATAATTGAGAACTATACAAAAAATTATAATCAGATATTCAGGTAATGCCTTTACTTTTTAGTACAAACAATTTGTAATGCTTTTATTTCTTGAATAAAGCTATATATGAAGCTTGCCAGTTTTTTTCTAGTATGAATTCATTATTACCACATAATATTCAGAGCTATGTACAGAATATAAAAAACTTTATAAGCAGCATAATATTTATTGTAAAGGTCAAATTGCTGTTGTGGCCCTCAGCCACTTCTATTTTAGTTGGAGATGAGTAGACTGGCTCTTTGGTTGGCAAAGGTTGCAGACCCCTGCCTTAGATCTAAATAAAGACTTTATTAAATTCCTCATCCCATAAATGTTTATAAAGAAGTTTTTCAAAGAAGGAAGCAGTCAAATGTCTTTGCAAAATCGAGTATAACATCAGTTTGGATGGTACTCAGCAGGGATTTGATAAAGTCAAAAGAGGTTAGAAATAGTTGAGTTTCTGTTAATTTTTTGCTCCAGAATGCCCGTTGGTCATCACAAAGGATACCATTTGCTCCCAAATGGTTCAGAATTTTTAGAAGCAAATGTTAATAATATAAACAGGATGATAATTTGATGCAACTCAAACTATGATAATTAACAATGTCACTGCAAACTGAAGAAATTCAGTGTGCAGAGTTTTCTGCTGACAGCTTGGTTTAACGGATGAAGATACAGTCTGTATCAGGCAGGTTAAAGTCTCCCCAAGCTCTTGTAATATATGTATAGCACTGGAACACTAGATAGTGACCAGGTAGTTATAGACCATGTGTTGAAGGCTGGGGTCTGTCATGATTAGCCTCTTAGGGCTGTTACCAGCAACAGTTTTGTAACCCGGAATATTTCTTATTGGAAATATGCTTGACTTCTAATGACATTAATTTCTTTTTCTCTCCCTCAGAGTTCAAACATGTCTGCTGCCAGAAATCTTCGATCTGAAGATCAGTTCCTCTACTCCATCTGTTTGGATGTCTTCACTGATCCAGTAACCACATCATGTGGACACAACTTCTGTAAAAACTGCATCAATCAACACTGGGATCGTAGCAACAGCTACCAGTGTCCCATGTGTAAAAAGGTGTTCAAGACCAGACCTGAACTAGAAATCAACACCTTCATCTCTGAGATTATTTCTCAATTCAGATGTGAAGCTCAACAGAAATCCAGTAGCAGCAGCTCAGAGCAACAAGCTGTCAAACCAGGAGAAGTTCCCTGTGACGTTTGCACTGGAACCAAACTGAAGGCCCTGAAGTCCTGCCTGGTGTGTCTGATGTCCTACTGTGAGACTCACCTGGAGTCTCATCTCACAAAGAAACATCTGAAAATGCATCAGCTGATCAATCCTGTTGAAGACCTGGAAGACAGGATGTGTTCAAAGCACAATAAACCTCTGGAGCTGTTCTGTAAGACTGACCAGACATGTGTCTGTCAGCACTGCACCTACTCAGACCACAGGAACCACGATGTTGTTCCTCTGTCAGAAGGATTTGAAGGAAAGAAAGCATATCTGGGGAAGAGAGAGTCTGAACTTCAGCAGATGATACAGAAGAGACGACTGAAGGTTGAGGAGCTCAAAGAGTCAGTGAAGAAGAGTAAAAATGCTGCAGGCAGAGAGAAAGCAAAAGCTGTTCAGTTGTTCACTGCTCTGAAGGAGTCTGTTGAGAGACACCTGAATGAGCTCATCAAGGAAATAGAAGACAAACAGAAAACAACAGAGAAACAGGCTGGAGACTCCATCGAAGATCTGGAACAGGAAATCTCTGAGCTGATGAAGAGGAGCTCTGAGGTGGAGCAGTTCCTAAAATCTGAAGACCACCTCCACCTCCTCCAAAGCTTCTCCTCCCTGAAAGCTGCTCCACCCACCAAGGACTGGACAGACATCAGAGTCCGTCCACCATCATATGAGGGGACTGTGGTGAGAGCTGTGGATCAGCTGGAGAAGAAGATCAGAGAACAGAGGAAGAAGTTTGAACTGAAGTGGGTCCAGAAGGATGAAGTGGATGTGACTCTGGATCCTGATACAGCACACCCTAACCTCATCCTGTCTGATGATGGAAAACAAGTGAAGCATGGTGATGTGAAGAAGAAACTTCCAGATAACCCAGAGAGATTTTCTCAGTATATCAGTGTTTTAGGAAATCAGAGTTTCTCTTCAGGCAGATTTTACTTTGAGGTTCAGGTTAAAGGAAAGACTTGGTGGAGGTTAGGAGTGGTCAGAGAGTCGGTTCAGAGGAAGGAAGAAGTCACCCACAGTCCTAAGAAAGGTTGCTGGACTGTAAGGCTGATTGATGGAAAGAAGTACTACGCTTATGAATCCTCTCCAGTCAGTCTCCATCTCCATCCTGCTCCAGAGAAGGTGGGGGTGTTTGTGGACTATGTGGAGGGTCTAGTCTCCTTTTATGATGTAGATGCTCCAGCGCTGATCTACTCCTTCACTGACTGCTCCTTCAATCAGAAAATCTACCCGTACTTCAATCCTGGAGCGAATGATAGGGGTAAAAACTCTGTACCCCTCATTATTACTCCTGTTAGTCACACTGACTAGAAAACTGATTTGACATGAAATCAGTCCATGATGAAAACTAACTGGAAACACTCAATGATTTGGTCATTTTATCTAATAATTCTCACAGATTATTTTATTAGGAGTGGCTTCAAAATAGTGCTGGGAAAGATCCATCAGTTCCAGAATTCATTCAATTCTGATTCCTGAGGTTCTGGATCAGTCTGATCCTGATCCGATTTATTCATTCACTAGATAAATTTATTGAAAAGAATAAATTAAGTGAGAATCAGTATGGATTTAAAACAAATACAGTAGATGTACAGTACAAGCACTGATAAAATTAACTGAGGAAATTACAAACACGATAGAGCAAAAGAAACACATAGTAGACTTAGACTTAACTTTATTAATCCCTTTGGGATGACTCCCTCTGGGAAATTTAAAATTTTCAGCAGCACATGAAAGGAGCATACAGATCAGAAAAGCAAAAAAGAAAAAAATAAACACTTAATAAACACTTAATAAACACTTAACATAATATACGCAGTATAAATATAAGGCTAAATATGGCTTGTACAAGTATGGTTAAGTTAAGGTTATTTCACTATGAATGCCCTACTGTCCTCTGTAGTAGGGGTCGTTATTAATTTAACAAAGGCATTTGATACAGTTGATAACAGATTACTTGCAAAATTGCAGCTGTACAGTATTAGAGGAGTGGCTTATGATTACTTATGTAGTTATTTAGAACAGAGAGCTAAGAATCAGCATGTATGAAGAATGAGTGTGGAGTTCCACAAGGGTTAGTTTTGAGACCCAACCTTTTTCTTTTATATATTAATGATAGTATTTGCAACGTGTCTGAGATATTGCAACTCATTTTGTATGCTGATGACACAAATTTCTTTTGTACCCTTGATGATCTAGAAAAAATTGTGAATACCATGTCAAATGAATGAATGAATTTATTTATTTCGGATAGGATAGTACATTACAGGTTAAAAGAAACTGTATAATATAAAACAAGGTCAAATTAGACAAAGACTCCTTCTACTATACAATTCCACGTGAGTTATCCGAAATGGGTGATGGCTGAAGCCGCAGCTTATATTGCCCACCCATATTCCATCCAAGAATTCAAAGGAGAAAAAAGAGAAAACAAGACAAGAGCGATTACAATTTAAAACAAGGCTAAGACAAAATGTGACTGAGAGAAAAAAGAAAACCGAGCTAGTCTAAGTTAAGTGGTTACTATTCAAAAACAAATCTAAGACATAGTGTCACAGAGAAAAAAAGAAAAAAAGAAAAACTAAGCTACAACACAACACAGGCTGGAAATGTCAATCCTTATGTGAGTTTACATGTCGTCTTGTAAATATGTTTGGAGTATTTCTTCCTTTAGTTTTTGTTTAAATTGTCCAAGCGTTGTACATGATTTTAATTCAGGTCCAAAATCGTTCCATAATCTGACTCCTTGCACTGAAATACAGTGTTGCTTGGTGGTTGTTCTCACTGTAGGCTTTTGAAATATACATGTTCCTCTGAAGTGATATCGTTTCTCCCTTGTTTGGAACAACTTTTGGATATTTGCGGGCAGTGATAGATTCTTCACTTTGAACATTATTATTGCGGTTTTAAAGTCAATCAGATCTTTCAACTTGAGAGTTTTTTGTTTAAGAAAAAGTGGGTTTGTTGGTTCCCTGTAAACTGCTTTGTTGATTATTCTAATAGCTCTCTTTTGAAGCATAAAGAGTGGATATATGTTTGTTTTATATGTATTTCCCCATACTTCATTACAATATGTCATGTATGGGAGTATTAATGAATGATACAAGGTGTATAGTGTGGGTTGATTCAGCAAATTTTTCACTCTGTGTAATATTGCAATTGATTTGGATACTTTACCTTTAATATAATTAATATGTGGCTTCCAACACAGTTTGTTATCAATTATTACTCCAAGGAATTTAGTTTCGGATACCCTTTCAATCTCTACACCATTTACACTGAGTTTGGGTACTGGGTAGTTGTGATGGTTGTTAAAGACTATAAATTTTGTCTTGCTTAAATTGAGCGTTAATTTGTTTGAATCAAACCACAGTTTAAGCTTTCCTAATTCCTTTCCGAGTGTATCCAGAAGTTGTTCCAAATTGTTTCCACTGCATAGCAGATTAGTGTCATCAGCAAACAATATTAAGTCCATTTTTTCTGAAACTTTACATATATCGTTTATATACATATTGAATAACAATGGTCCCAAAACTGAACCCTGTGGGACTCCACAGGTGACCTTCAGTAACTCTGAGTTTTTGTTGCTAACACATGCATACTGATATCTATTCTTTAAGTAACTGCTTAACCAGGACAGTGCTACCCCTCTAATACCACAATTTTGTAGTTTCTTTAATAATAGATTGTGATCTACTGTATCAAATGCTTTTTTAAGATCCAGGAATACTCCAACTGAATACTCTTTATTTTCAATGGCTGTTGATATTTTTTCTGTAAATTCCATTAAGGCATATGCTGTTGTCCTTTTGTGTCTGAACCCATATTGCTGCTCACACAATAAATCATTCTTCAGTATGAAGTTGTCAATTCTCTCATAGATTTCAAGTATCTTGGAAAATTGCGGTAATAGTGAAATTGGTCTATAGTTTGAGAGTTCCCCTCTGTCACCTGTCTTGTGAATCGGAATTACTTTAGCTATTTTCATTGCATTGGGAAATATACCTGATTGGAGAGACAGGTTACAGATATACGTCAGTGGTTTCACTATGCATTCGATAACAGTTTTGACTAGTAGCATGTCAATACCATCGCAGTCAGTAGATGTTTTACTTTTGAACGATTTAACAATTTCAATGACCTCTCTTTCGTCTGTGTTCTTTATGAAGATGGTGTCTTTTACAGCAGTGTTATTGCATATTGAATCACCTGTAGGCACCGTAGTGGGTATTTCTCAGGCCAGTTTAGGTCCAATGTTAACAAAAAAATTATTAAATTCATCTGCAGGTGAAGCTATATTCACACTCGGAGTCGTTTTATTATTTTTTGGAATATTAGTTGGGTAGCTAGTATTTCTGCTTTTATTTCCAAGGATACTGTTGATTATTGTCCATGTATTTTTAATATTGTCTTTGTTTTTTTCCAGTTCTTTACTGTAATAGTCTCTTTTACTACATCTTATTATATATGTTAACTTATTTTTGTATGTTTTATACCGTTGCTCTGTTTCTTTTGTCCTTTTCTTTATGAAAGCTTTATATAATAAATTTTTCTTTTTACACGCCTTTTGTAGTCCTTTGGTGAACCATGGTTTGTCAGCAAATTTGTGTTTAAGCTTTTTTTTAACTAATGGGCAGTTTTTTTCATAAAGAGTGGTTACAATGTTTATAAATGTGTCATAGGCTTCATTTACATCTGATACATAGACTTCTGTCCAGTCTTGCTTCAGCAAGTCCTCTTTAAAAGAACTGATTGCATTTGGTGATTTGTGTCTGAACGATTTTGAGATTTTTTCTGGGTTGGGCCCCGTGTGGCCATGGATAAGTGCAAAGGTTGGCAAGTGGTCGCTTATATCATTTATCAATAATCCACTTTCTATTTTCTTATCGAGAACATTGACAAACAGGTTGTCAATAAGTGCAGCAGAGTGAACTGTGATTCTACTGGGATGTGTTATTGTGGGATATAGAATCATGCTGTACATAGAGTTCATGAACTCTGTAACTACATTTTGTTGATGTGGATTAAGTAGATCAATATTGAAATCTCCACAAATTGCTACCATTTTTTTACTAGTAATATTATTGTACAGCTCGACTAATTTATCTCTGAATGTCTCAATGCAAGTTCCCAGCGTTCTATATATGCAGCTTATGATAAGATTTTTTGTTTTGTCTAGGTCAATCTCAACAGTAACACATTCCAAAATCCCTGGTAGTGCTGAGGACATTTCATTTACAAGCTTACATCTATATAGGTCATCAATATACAGTGCAACACCACCACCCTTTTTTTGAGATCTGTTAATGTTAAACATCTGATATCCCTCTATTGCCATCAGGGGAGCCTGATCTTCATTAAGCCAGGTTTCGGAGACTGCAATAGCTGTGAATTTTCTGTCTAGCTGTTTTAAATTGTCCTGAATCTGTGAGAAGTTTTTGTTAAGACTTCTGCTATTGAAGTGTATTATTGACAGTTTACCATCTAATTGCACTTGACTTTTGAATTGCTTTTCAGTGTAATATTCACAGTGGTTATGAATATTATTGAAAAAGTGGTTATCAGGATCAATATCATTCTCCATCTCTTGTGGTTTATGTTCAGCATAGTGGCATATTTTTAGAGTTTGAGTTTCCTCACTCTGTGTTTCATAGTCAGTGTTCATCTGTATTTATCTAAGTCAGTAGCATCTCTGATCATTATACTCCTTGCTTGCTCAGGTGTTCCATTTAGTTTAATCCAAATTCTACAATTTCTTGTCCAGGTTGTCTGTATCTTATTTTGTTTTTTTAGCATCCGTGCCTGCCGTGCTAATTCAGCGTTTTTTTTTTTGTCAGGTGTTCATTTAGGTAAACTTGAGTTCCCTGTAGTTTTTTGGCCTGCCTCAGTATGTCATTTTTCACCCTCCTGTTCACAAAGCGCATCACAATTGATTTCTTTGTTTTGTTATCTTTCTTCGGTAAAGCATAACAGGCTGAGATTGCATTGGCTTCTACCTTAATGTCTCTATCATTAAGAAACTGAAGCACTTGGTTTTCTAAGGACATTGATTCACTTATGGAAGCATGTTCACCACTCAGTCCTGTTGTGGCATGGGCGTACGACTGATATCTGATGTCTAGTCCACTTATAACTATGTCATCAATGCGAGAACCTTGTTCGAGATCCTCAACGCGTTGCTCCAAAAGACGCCCGTGTTGCTCCAGGTCCATAATTTTTTTGTCTTTTTCTTTTATTATTGAATGTAGGGCTTGTACCTCTTCTATCAGGCCTATTATTTTGTCCTGCTGGCTAGTCATTTTGGCCAATTCTTCTAACACAAAGTTCAGAGATTTTTTAATTTCTTCCATTTCCTCTTTTTTGGGTGGCATTTTACTGACCTGTGGATAGAAATAAACAGAGAATCCGCGGGGCACACCGAATGGCACACCGCCGGCGCAGCCGAAATCCACCGATCACCGCCACTCGTCGCCGTCTGGCTGGGTGGCTCCTCCACTGGGCCCCGTCACCGCCAGTTATGCCGCACACCGCCGGCGCAGCTGAAATCCACCGATCACCGCCGCCGATACTCATTTCAAATGAAATGAGTAAATTGAAGAAGTGGTTTGATGTAAATACACTATCACAAAATTTGTAAAAGACAAAATGTATGACTTTTAGCAACTGGAAAATAGTTGAGCCTATTCAGTTATTATGTGGTGGGTATACTTTTAAAAGGGTACATGGAAATACATTTTTGGGTGTAATTTTGTACCATAAATTATCATGGAAAAGCAGTTATCTTACATAAAGACAAAATTGTGCAAAAGTCTTTGTGTTTTAACCCTTAAGAACACCTCGGCCATTTTTATACATTTTTTTTTTCCATTTGGTGATTATTTTGGCTGTGTTACAGCTCATGACATGACTTTCTGCAAGAACGTTTCTTTTTTGACATTTTTTGATTCTAATGTCAGTTACTCTTACAAGTCTATTATATAGTTTTTTTTGGTCACATTTTGTCTTAGCTTCGTTCTGAACTGTAATCGCTCTTGTTTTGTTTTTTTTCTTTTGAATTCTTGGATGGAACATGGGTGGGCAATATAAGCTGCGGCTTCAGCCATCACCCATTTCGGATAACTTATGTTGAACTGTATAATCAGAGGAGTTACTGTCTAATTTGACCTTGTTGGATTTTCTTTCCCCCTTTGTTATATTATTCAGTTTCTTTTAACCTGTACTATCCGAAATAAAGATTCATTCATTCATACATTGTAGACAATTTTTGCACCCTTTGGGGACCGTCGAGCCAAAAATGTACACACACACACACAAAAACTGCTATCAAGTCATCAGACATCAATTTTTTTTTGCATAGATCTCTTAAACCACTTCAGCTCTGCTCAAAACTATCAAAAGTTCAATCATTTTTAGAATTTTAACCCTGAAAATACCAGTTTGAATACATGCTGTTGTAGAGGGTGTAAGTAAAGGATGTGTAGGCAAGGCACGAGCGTAGGTCGACAGGTTCTTTATTGACGCTCTAATATAAATACAGCTGGTGGACCCCAGCTTTGCCCACTGGAGCTGTGTGTCTGGTAGGAAAGGTTTTGCGTTTTCTGAGGCATGTATAACAAGCTCTTTTATACTCGTTATACAGACAGAAAGAATGCATGGCACATTAGCATAGTGATTGTCATCTAATACACATCAGTCAATACACATCATTAGCATGACATCAGCTAGCGCCCGGCCCGGACGTCCTCTCCGAGGACGCATACATAACAGTCCCGTCTGATTGCCCCCTGGGGCTCTCTGTCCGTATGTAAATTGTCCTCCGTTTCCTCCATCCCTGATGAGTGTGAGATAGTGTCCGTCTGCAGTGTGCTGGGTCACCACAAAGTCACTGTTGTCATTTATGAAAAAAATAAAACAGATTTTTTTTTTCTAAAACAAATAGTTGGGTGGGGTGGTGGCGGGGGGGTTGCTGGGGATTACAGTCTCGGATATGTCAAAAAGTAGCAACAACACTGATTTCATTGCATTAGTATTTTTTATGTGGTGTCAGATTTACCATTTTGCATGCTTTGGGGACCCGTGAGCCAAAAATGTACGTGCAAAAAAACTGCTATAAAATCATCATATATCAATATTTTTTTCTGCATAAATCTCTTACGTACCAAAAGCCAGTTGAGAAAGCTTCCAAGGCTGTCATAGCCAGGAGCGGCACTGGGGTTAAGCTCCCAGTGCTCATAAAATGCTCCTTACGGCGTGCGTCTCGAAAAGCCTCTGACAACTAAGTCCATCTCCTAGCCTGCCCGTGTAGTTTTGTCTCTAAGCCCAGCAGAACTGCTTTTACTAATAGGAGAAGGGGCGAGGGTGGATCTCTGGCGCCTTAAAACCAGATGCTTCGGGTAGATGGTGGCTCGTCAACCTGGGAAGGTAGCCCATCTAGGGGAAGGTAAACCCTGATTTCAAACTTCCGCTGCCTTGCGGCACACCCGGTCAAGGGAAAGGCTTCGGGAGTCAACCCTGAGGAAAAATCCGGAGTCGGAGCCCCTAAGGCAGTTCTCTGTTGTGCTCAACATTGTTCTGGCAGCTGCTGCGACAGCACTGGTGCCAAACTATAGCAGCCCTGCTGTTCGTTTGGATTCATCAGTGACGTGGAGAGGGGGGACATGCTGCATGGGTAACATCTTGTCCTCCATATCTTCCTGCCCAGGCTTGAATCCTACCAACGCCCAACGCTGGAAGGTAGAACACCGGTGCGCATTGGCCTGTTCAGCCACAGGCGGTGCTGTTCCAGCAGAGAAGACGTTTAGGATTCTCTTCCATGGTCATCATAGACCGACGGAGGCCGACAAGTCCTCCAGGGTCTCCGCCTTTGACCGCCACCTAATCCGCATAGCACCGGACCCCCATGATCCCTCCTGCAGGTGGTGAGCCCACTGGAGGGTGGACCCATGTAACTCCTTCGGGCTGAGCCCGGCTGAGCCCCTCCCCCAGGCCTGGCTCCAGGGTGGGGCCCCAATAACCCCATACCAGGCGGGGTACACTGAATCCTTGATCTAGAATTTATCATGAGAGTCTGTTGGATCGTTCTTAGTCTGGCCCTTCACCCAGGACCAGTTTGTCTTGGGTGACCCTATCAGAGGCAAATTGTCCCGGACAACATAGCTCCTGGGATCACTGGGGCACGCAAACCCCCCCACAACGATAAGGTGACGATCCATGAGGGGAGCTTAGAAGAGGCAGCAGTTCAAGCAGAGAAGCCGAGACTTCCCTCTCCCCCGCCACCTGCACCAGCTCTTCAGAGAGGATACCAAGGCGTTCCCAGACCAGCTGGGAGACATGGTCTCTCCAGTGAGTCCTGGGTCTGCCCCGGGGTCTCCTCCCAGTGAGACGTGCCTGAAACACCTCAAGTGGGAGGCGTCCAAGAGGCATCCTAATCAGATGCCCATACCACCTCAACTGACTCCTTTCAATGTGGAGGAGCAGTAGTTCTACTCTGAGCCTCTCCCAGATGACTGAGCTCCTCACCCTATCTCTGAGGGTGAGTCCAGCAATCCTACGGAAAAAGCTCATTTCTGCCGCTTATATCCGTGATCTTGTTCTTTCGGTCATTACCCAAAGCTCGTGACCATAGGTGAGAGTAGGAACGTAGATTGACTGGTAAATCGAGAGCTTTGCCTTAGAACTAAGCTCCCTCTTCACCACAACAGACCGGTACGTCCGCATCACTGCAGATGCTGCTCCGATCCGTCTGTCAATCTCTCACTCCATTCTCCCCTCACTCGTGAATAAGACCCCAAGATAATCAAACTCCTCCACTTGGGGCAGGAGCCTGTCCCCAACCCAGAGAGGACAATCCACCTCTTTCCGGCTGAGGATCATGGACTCGGACTTGGAGGTGCTGATTCTCATCCCAGCCGCTTCACACTCAGCGGCAAACCATCCCAGCAAGAGCTGTAGGCCATTGCTGGATGAAGCCAACAGGACAACATCATCTGCAAACAACAGAGATGAGATCCTGTGGTCACCAAGCACTCGGTAGGAGTCATTCCCAGTGAGAGTTGGACTCCTCCAGGGTTGCCCTTTGTCACTGATCCTGTTCATAATTTTTATGGACAGGATTTCTAGGCTCAGCCAGGGAATGGAGGGTGATGCCACTCATTTTATGAAAAAAAAGAGATTTATTTATTTAGATAATTTCCTTATAATACATGGTTGAGGGATGTGGCATTATTTTATATCAGAGTCTTGCACATGTCAAAGATTTGCAATAACACTGATTTGACTGTATTAGTAGTTTTTTGTACAGTGTAAGATTTAATGTTTTTTAAACCCTCATGCCCCATTAACTTCCAGGGAAAACACTTTTTTCTTTCTCACTGAAAAATCCAACATACAGTATGTGAAAGAAGTTGTGTATCATAATTGAGATGCAAGCATGGAAATGAGAAAACAATAACAAAAGAATATGAACACAATATTAAAAAGTTCAGATTTTATCATAAAAAATTCCAAATTAATGAGAAAGTTTTAAAAGATACAAGAAAAAGTTGCAAATTCACATAAAAAAAATGTACCATTGTGGGGTAACCCCTACAACAGACTGGACAGACACAGCGCTTAGCTAGAGCAAATAACAGAACAGTGAAATATGTGTATTAATGTCTACAGGCAGCCCCGCTTCTTCTGGCTCACTACTGTGATGTTAATGTGCCATTCATGCATTGTGTTCATGCGTCCTGTCCTTACTGTGATCTAGGGACTGATATCAATATGTAGGTGTGCCTTGTAACCTCTTTGTCCTGCAGCTGGAGCAGAGGCCAGCAATCTCCTTATTGTTATGTATGTCTCTCATATGCAAATGCCCATACCTACTGCTGTGAATGCCTTTGATGTATTGTCTGTAGTTGGGTATATAAGCTGCACTACTCTGTAATTCATCCTCTCACTCTCAATCTCACTCTGCTCATCTGACTAGACCCATCCACTGTCTGCTGAGAGCCCGAGGAACCCACTCCAGTCTGCTCTCACTAGGGCTGGAGCGGAGTTCCTATGATGGCGGTATGATTTAATAAACTCCCTTAAAACTCTCAGTTCGCTGCCTTTATTTTATCATCCGCCTCACCATAAAGTTTGCAAATCTACATGAAAATGAGCCAATTTACAATAAAAAGTTGCAGATTCATGAGAAGTTTTAAAAAATTATGATTAAAACAAGACAAATTTAAATGAATTTTTTTTTAAAAATTGTACAAAGAAGCAACTTTACAATAAAAAGTTGCAAATTAATGAGACTAAAGTTTTTTTTAAATTACAAGAAAATAGTTACAAATTTAGCAGCACGGTGGTGAAGTGGTTAGCACTGCGGCAGCACAGCAACTCATTCTTGGCTGGGGGTCCTGGGTTCGATCCCAGCCCCCGACCAACAGTGATCTGTGTGGAGTTTGCATGTTCTCCACGTGTCTGCGTGGGTTTACTCTGGGATTTCTCCGGTTTCCTCCCACATGCCAAAAACATGCAAGTTAGGTTAATTGGCATCAAAACTGGAGATTCTAAATTGTCCTTAGGTATGACTGTGAGAGTGAATGGTTGTCTGTCTCTCTGTGTTGGCCCTGCGATGGACTGGCGATCTGTCCAGGGTGTACCCTGCCTCTCGCCTAAAGATGCTGGGATAGGCTCCAGCCCCCCTGCGATAGTCCACATAACATGTTTTGTAGTGAAGTAGCAGCTAATTTCCACACCTGTTTTAGTATTTTTGAATGTTTTGTGTAGTTCTGGTTGCTGCGGTTCGTGGTTATGCCATAGACTGTTTAAATGGGGGCTCCCCACAAATAAGCACAGTTACATAAATGTGTGGCTTCAAAAGCAATGCGTGGATCATGCACTGAAAACTAAAAAGGACTGCCGGTGTGATTGGTGGTACAGACACAAGAGCACCAGGTATGTTCACTTGTATGAATGTCACAGATCTGACGTTTATGAGTGGTGTATCATCAGATGCAAGGCTCCATAAAGTAAAACAATAAATAAAAAAATAGTAACAGTTTGCTTCCTAAGGCTCAACTGTTTAAGAAAGATACCTACTAGTTTGTTTTTTTTTTTATTGCATTCATTGCACTGCATTGGAATGATATGGACTTGATATTAGCAGCTTCAGCATGCATTAATTTTTAAATTATCACAAAATATACACTACCGTTCAAAAGTTTGGGGTCACCCAGACAATTTTGTGTTGTCCATGAAAAGTCACACTTTTATTTACCACCATGAGTTGTAAAATGAATAGAAAATATAGTCAAGAGATTGACAAGGTTAGAAATAATGATTTGTATTTGAAATAATAATTTTTTCCTTCAAACTTTGCTTTCGTCAAAGAATCCTCCATTTGTGGCAATTACAGCATTGCAGACCTTTGGCATTCTAGCTGTTAATTTGTTGAGGTAATCTGGATAATTCTGACGCAATGAGCAAACACATTGTACCATTAGAACACTGGAGTGATAGTTGCTGGAAATGGGCCTCTATACACCTATGTAGATATTGCACCAAAAACCAGACATTTGCAGCTAGAATAGTCATTTATCACATTAGCAATGTATAGAGTGTATTTCTGATTAGTTTGAAGTTATCTTCATTGAAAAAAACAGTGCTTTTCTTTCAAAAATAAGGAAATTTCTAAGTGACCCCTGTGGGGACACATATTCGTGACCTGCTTTTGGACTCACATTTTAGACCAGAGCAAGGGCAGAGCTTCTGTGGTTATTACAGGAAGCGGCAGGAGAGTTAGCTTTGGTATGCAAAGCTTGAGACCGTGGGATATAATTAAGAGATTAATGAGAGGATGCATTGTAGATAGTGGTGTGATATCATGCAGAGAGGATGCATTGTTGCTGTCTTTATAATGCAATGGTTTTGTGAGACATATCAATCAATCAATCAATCAAAGACTTTATTCCAGACTCAAGGTCCATCAAGAAAAAGTAAAAAGTAAAAAGTAAAAAACAAGACAGTTGAAACAATCAAAAGGTTACAAGAAACACTAAGACATAACTGCTAAGAGAAGTACAAAGACAGTACAGACTTTAAAAAGATTTAAAAAGACTACTGTACCAGTGCCTTCTAAACTGTGACTGACAGCGAATAGAACTGAGCTTAATGCTAGACATGACTTGAATGATTTCATTTCTAGATACATCAAGCCGACAGATGAATTTATACATAAAATTCCTTATTACTGCATGCAGAGTATTTACACGTGATGAGACAAATAACTCGGAAGCACTGCACCATCGAGGCTTTTTAAGTAAAATTCTTAAGGCATCATTGTAGGCAACCTGTAATTTCTGCATACTTAGTTTCCTATAATTTATCCATAAATGAGCAGTGTATAAAGGTGTACAATAGGTTTTAAAAAGAACCAGTTTCACCTCATCTGAATAAAAACCAAATCTGCGTGCAAGAATATTTGCTTGCATGTAGATTTTGCAGCGTTGTCTGAAAATATCATCATCATCAGTCATTCTATCATTAATAAAATGTCCCAGATATTTAATTTTATCCCTGACAATTAATTCCCTGCCTGCCAAATCAAAGACAGGGAATTTCATTAACAAATCTTCTTTAGTGCGGCAGATCAGCACACAACTCTTATTTGTATTATATTTTATGTCATTTTCCTCTCCATAAGCAGTACACACTCTTAATAACTCCTGAAGACCAGCACTACTTGGACTGAGAATAACTAGATCATCAGCATACATAAAATGATTCACTAACTTATTCCCTATTATACACCCAGTTTTACAGGCATTCAGTTGCTTTGACAACTCATCCATGTAAAGATTAAATAGAATAGGGGACAGTATACTGCCCTGTCTGACACCACTGCTCACACCAAATGGGGATGAATAACTCTTCCCCCATTTCACCAGCATCTTCTGATGTGCGTACCTGATCATCTTCGTACGCATCTTCTGATGTGCGTACATGTGACCTGTTAACTGTAAAAGTCCTGGTATTTAAGGACGAGAGTTCCCTTTGTCGTTCTCTTTTATTCTGCTTTGTGATGTTGGAAGATGTGAATAAAACTGACTCGAGAGATAAACTCTGCCTCGTCATTTTCACATTTCCACACTGGTGACCCCAAGACTTATCATGCATGAGGAGAATTCCCCCGGGCCAGCCTCGTCAGGAGCCCCCAGCCAAGCGAATGCCGCTACAGTCCAGCTACCGGACTTCTGGCAGAACAATCCACGCTCCTGGTTCAACGCGGTTGAGGCGCAGTTCAACCTCTGGGGGATATCGGTAGATGCCACAAGATTCTACCATGTAGTTGCAAAGCTGGACAACAACACGGCCCAGCATGTGGAGAGCCTGATCGACCAGCCACCGGACAACGACAAATACGGCACGTTGAAGGCTGCACTCATCCAGCAATTCACCCCCTCGGCGGAGGAGCGAGCAGAGAGGCTCCTGGGGATGACGGAGTCGGAAAATGATATGCCCGCGAACCTGATGGAGAAGTTGTTGAGGTTGAAAGACTCTGACGACGATCACTTCATTTTCACCCACCTCTTCCTCAGGACTATACCGTCAGCAGCGAGAGCGACCCAGGCCAGTTCGCCACTGTTGGCCCAACGGGACTACCGCGCGCTGGGTTGAGAAGTGCAGCGGATTGTCAACGCCACCAAGCGGCGCTCAGCCACGGCCGCTGCAGCGGAACTCAGCGCGGCGACCGGAGACGACAGGAGGCCAGAGGCAGCGGTACCAGACGCACCGACGACGGCAGCGGCAGGGGCCAGGGAACGCGGATCGGACGTCCTTTGTTTCTACCATCGCCGCTTCGCAGAGAGGGCATGCAAATGTGTACCACCGTGCCAGTTCGGGCATTCGGGAAACGGCAAGACCGGGGGTCGGTAGCAGCCGCGGCCCTCGGGGAGGAGAACAAGCTGCTCTACTTATCGGACGCACGCTCAGGGAGGCAGTTCCTCGTCGACACAGGCTCCCAGTTGAGTTTCATCACGCCTTCCTACGCGGACAGACTAGCTGGTTCCGGAGGTCCCCGGGTGACGGCAGCAAACGGCTCGGAGATTAAGACCTTCGGTGAGAAGACTCTGCTTCTGTCTCTACGCGGCCGTACATTTGAGTGGACTTTTGTTGTAGCAGCAGTAAATTTCAATATGTTGGGGGCTGATTTTCTGTGCTCACATGGTTTGTTGGTTGATCTCGCTAACAGGCGCTTGGTTAATGCACTTTCTTTTGATTCTATCCCCCGCACAGCGCAAGTGGCCCCGCCTACAGCACAAGCCAACATCACAGCTGCACACACTGCTCACTCAGTTCCCAGCACTCACGGTCCCCACTTTTTTGGCAACAGTCACTAAGCACAGGGTGGAGCATTTTATTACCACTACCGGACCGCCCGTTTTTGCAAAAGCTCGGCGCTTGGACGCAGCTAAACTAGCCATAGCGTGCGAGGAATTCGCCAACCTGGAGAGGTTGGGCAATATCAGACGTTCAAACAGTCCGTGGGCTTCCCCGCTGCACATGGTCCCAAAAGCCGACGGATCATGGCGACCTTGCGGGGATTTCCACAGATTAAACAACGCTAGAGCTCATCACCGCTACCCTATCCCTCATATCCAAGATTTTTCCGTTCATTTGGCAGGGGTGCGCGTTTTTTCTAAAATAGACTTGGTCCGCGGTTACCACCAAGTCCCAGTGCGCGCTGAGGACATACCCAAAACAGCGGTAATAACTCCGTTTGGCCTATTCGAGTTTTTACGCATGCCATTCAGACTTAAAGGGGCGGCTCAGACGTTCCAACGCATGATGGACCCGGTGCTTCGCGATCTCCCTTTCGTGTTCGTCTACTTGGAAGATATGTTAGTAGCCAGCGCGTCCGAAGACGAACACGAAAAATACCTGGCCACAGTTTTCCGAAGGTTGGGAGATCACGGGTTAATAATCAACCCAGCGAAGTGTCAGTTCGGGGTGGCGCAGATCGATTTTTTAGGACACCGCGTCTCCCCCAATGGAGCAGTTCCACTTCCTGATAAAGTGCGCGCGGTGGCAGATTTTCCCGGGCCGCAGACGGTCAGGGCGTTGCAGGAGTTTTTGGGAATGGTGAATTTTTATAACCGTTTTCTCCCCCGCGCGGCGCAACTCATGCAGCCACTGTATGCCGCGCTCAAAAAAAAAGAAACCCACGGATAAGGTCGAGTGGTCCCCAGAGCGGGACCAAGCGTTCTCGGAGGTGAAAGCAGCTTTGGCAAGGGCTGCGTTGTTGGCGCACCCAGACCCAACTGCCCGCATAGCGCTCACCACTGACGCTTCAGAGGTGGCCATAGAGGCGGTCGTGGAGCAACATGTAGCCGGGGTTTGGCAGCCCCTCACTTTTTTCAGCAGGACCTTGTGCGATAGTGAACGTAAATACAGCGCGTTCAACAGGGAGCTGCTCGCTCTCCATTTGGCCATTCGCCACTTTCAGTTCTGGCTGGAGGGACACTCTTTCACTGCGTTCGTTGACCACAATCCGCTCACATTTGCGATGGCCAAGGTTTCCGAACCGTGGTCAGGCCGGCAGCAGAGACAGCTGGCCGTGATATCAGAGTTTACCACTGATATCCAGCATGTAGCGGGCAAACTCAATGTAGTGGCAGACTGCCTCTCGCGCGCCATAGCGGCCCCGGTCAGCGTGGGAATAGATTACGCAGCCATGGCCGCGGAGCAGGGAAGTGACGCGGACGTGCGCGCGCTCCAGTCTGGACCAACAGGGTTAAGGCTGGAGAACAGGGTGCTGCAAGACGGTATGCCCCCCCTAATCTGCGATGTCTCCACGGGTCGGCCACGACCAGTAGTACCAGCTGCGTGGCGCCGCCGCGTTTTTGACTCGATTCATTCTTTGGCGCGCCCAGGAGTGCGCGCGTCGGTCAAAATGGTAGGAGAAAAATTTGTGTGGCCGAGCCTCCGCAAGCAAGTGAAAGAGTGGGCAGCAGCCTGCATGGCGTGTCAACGAGCCAAAGTACACAGGCACACGAGAGCTCCTTTGGAGCCGTTTCACATTCCGGCCAAGAGGTTCGACCACGTTCCCGTGGACCTCGTGGGCCCCCTCCCGCTGTCACAAGGGTGCACACACCTTCTCCCAATGGTGGACCGCACCACGCGCTGGCCTGAAGTGGTCCCGCTGGCATCAATCACGGCTGAGGAGGTTGCGCGCGCGTTTTTAACAGCTTGGGTGGCACGCTTCGGCGTTCCATCGGATGTTACGTCCGACAGAGGCCCTCAATTTGTTTCCGAGCTTTGGTCAACAATGGCCCGCAGCCTGGGTGTCACAATTCACTGCACAACCGCGTACAATCCGCAGGCTAACGGGTTATGCGAACGTTTTCATAGATCATTGAAAGCAGCTCTCAGGGCGTCACTGACGGGTGCAAATTGGGTGGACAAGTTACCGTGGGTGTTGTTGGGGTTGCGTTCTGTGCCTAAAGAGGACTTAGAAGCCTGCCCAGCAGAGCTCGTGTTTGCGCAGCCACTCCGGCTCCCTGGGGAGTTTCTCCCAGATAACCCTGCGCCAGACGCCTCCCCATCTCAGCTGTTGCGGAGTGACATAGACTCAAACACGCTGCCCGGCCCCGCGCACCACAGTTTTCCGCGCGTTTTTGTGCCTAAAACTTTGAAGAACGCAGAGTTTGTTTTTGTCAGACACGATGCGCACCGAACCCCGCTGCGACCGCCTTATGACGGACCCTTCAGAGTGCTGGAAACAGGGGACAAGCAGTTTTTGCTAGATTTGGGGGGTAGGGAAGAGAAAGTTGGCATAAACAGACTCAAACCCGCTTTTGTGGTGGCAGATGAGCAAGTGCTGTTGGCGAGGGCCCCACGGCGAGGCAGACCCCTGCGGAGGGCTTCACAGAGTAATGTTTCCCCAGAACCCCCACAGGTGCTGACAGAAGGTTTCCACCCCCAGACGGAAAACCCCCAGCGTGACAGCGCCGCGGAGACGTCCAAGCCCAGCTACAGCAGATACGGCAGGAGACGGAAGCCCAGACAGCTGGTGGACTAATGTGTATTGATACTATCACGACATGCATGTTGTTTTTCCCTTGTTTGTTCTAAAATGCTGGGGGGGCTTTGTGTGGGGACACACATTCGTGACCTGCTTTTGGACTCAAATTTTAGACCAGAGCAAGGGCAGAGCTTCTGTGGTTATTACAGGAAGCGGCAGGAGAGTTAGCTTTGGTATGCAAAGCTTGAGACCGTGGGATATAATTAAGAGATTAATGAAAGGATGCATTGTAGATAGTGGTGTGATATCATGCAGAGAGGATGCATTGTTGCTGTCTTTATAATGCAATGGTTTTGTGAGACATGTGACCTGTTAGCTGTTAAAGTCCTGGTATTTAAGGACGAGAGTTCCCTTTGTCGTTCTCTTTTATTCTGCTTTGTTATGTTGGAAGATGTGAATAAAACTGACTCGAGAGATAAACTCTGCCTTGTCATTTTCACATTTCCACACCCCAAACTTTTGAACCGTAGTGTAGATCAATAAAATTTTGAACAATTATCAGAAAATGCCTGTATAGTGTTCAGTTAAATAACAAGCATTCATGGCATGACAGCAGCTTGAGCATTTTAATGTTGGGGTAAAACAAACAGCTGCAGCAGTCTGTTTTACACCGACATTAAAACACCCAAGCACGGTGTTGTGGTTCTTTGTGGCTCTGACTAAATTCAACTTCTGCTCGAAGGTAAATTTGATTATGTCCAACATCTTTTAACAAAGTTCAACTGATTTTATTGCGATAGAGATATTGACATATCTCAGAGCTTTTATCCGTTTACAGCGTTAGCATCTTAGCAGCGGAGCTACTGTCTGCGAAGCCACTTTTTAAGGTCAGCTTCCCATCCCCAATATTCGGAGTGGTATTCTTATATAGAGAATGGGTATTGACATCTTGCCACACTGCATTCTGGGCCGTTGTTGCCATTGTCATGGTCCGGCTTCTTTGTTTGCCTGTAGTCTAGGCAACTGCTAACGTCAACAGACATACGTGCAATGGAATGGAGCAAACAGAAAATTCAAATTCCTTATTCAGAGAAGCTGAATAAGGAAGCAAAAGAGTGCTACCTCTAAAAAATTTAAGAAATGAATGGGATTGACTGATATGAGCACAAAAATGGACCATGGTTCTCAACCAGCTGCCTGGAGGCACGCTGTCAGATGTGTTTGTCTGCCTGGTTTGTGGGGTGAGCGCATAAACCCATGAGCAATTTAAAAATTATAAATCATTGGAGGCTCATGCTCAATTAACCAACGGATGCTCCAACCGCCTCAAATGTTCTGGGTGAACAACCAGATAACCGTTGTTTAACACAAAGCTAAGCAGTCATTGTTTCTACAAAGTCGAAATACGTCGAGATTAATGTCTAGCATACCCAAAAATTATTTCTAACATATAAGTAACATTCTTTGAACCCATGTGTAACTTACTGAACAGGTCTCTAACTTACAGCTACCATATAATGGTGTATTTGCATCGTTGGTTCACAGGAAAAACCCGTACAGAGCTCTGCTGCTGCCTGCAGCTATACACACACAGAGCTAAACACACGTACTTGTTCATATAATGGGAACTGTAGGGGATGTGTCTGAACACTTTCAAGCTACAAGATAAAGATTTTTTTATCTTTTACTGCAGTCTGTAACATCAGCTGTCCAATGTTGTTCTGATAAATATGCCAAAATGTCAGAACACCGGAGGAGGTGGATCCAATCAGCTGATCGCGCTGGCGCACCAAAAAAAATTACCGGTATAATTAGCTGCTATAAAAACATCCTAAATCAGCACAGTGATATCTTTATAGTCACCTGAAAGAGGAGAATCTGCTTAGTTTAACGATATCAAACATTCTATGGATTTCAGTCCCCAGCTGATATTAAACCCATGCATAATGAAGGCAACAAGCAATCACAACTTCAAGAAAAAAAAATCAAAGAAAATCAGCAACATGAAAAGCTCCCATTAAAAAAAAAAAAAAAAACGGCTCCAGATTAGCAAGAGAAACTTGGAATAGCAGAGATGATGTGGGGAAATTATGGGATTTTGCCCTGTGTGTTTTTACACATTATTGAGCCGTGGCTGAGGTGCAGCCAAAGGCACGACACTCAAGACAGCTGTTCTGGACTTTACCATGACTGCTGAGAGCGTTTTTGCGCAGAGGGCACTGAGCACATTAAACGCTGGACTACATAGAAAATGAACAGAAAATAGTCGCCCACAGCAGAAAAAAAAACACATTTGGTGGACACGCAGCCTAACCGCATTCATTGCTCACTACTAAGCACAGACAGGCAGAACACTTTTCCCACAATTCCTTGTGGTTTTCCATCGGGTGATGTCATACGCACATTCTTAATAGTCTCTTGATAGAATGTTGAGATTGGAGCTGATTGGTTTGGCTCTGTGACATAGAAGAGTCAGGCCAGATCTGAATGGTGTGATTTAGGCTTGAACCGGAAGTAGTCAGAATCACACTCAAAATACGCAGTCTTGTGCTCTATGGCTGATTTTGATATTGATACGTGTTGGAAGTGATGATAAACACTTTTTAAACATATTAAAAGTCAAAAATAGTCGATTTTGACTGCAGTGGGTCTTTAAGAATCAATATTGCAGTTGTAGGAGTTCTTAGTGTTCTGCCCACAGTAGAGTGTGTTTTATAGAAGGTTAAAAATAGTCCACAAGTTCATAATAAAACGTCATAATTCATTTGTAATAATTCATGCTAAAAACAGTCATTGTGTTAAAAGTAACTTCTATACAGTTAGTGTTGGTTTACCTGTATTTTACATTGAAGGCGCAGCCAGTAGTCGCTATGATGGATAGCAGAAGCGGACGTTAGTAAGAGAGAGAAAGAAAAAAAGGAGAAACGTATAACCTGCCTGTGAACGTCTGAGACGCTCCTCCTGTGTGTTAAATTCAGCAATGGCTGTGAGTTTAATGAATGTTATGTTATCTTTATAAGTTTTATGAGACGTGAACTTGATATCGTTTTGTGAATATGTTGTACCAGGAATTAGTCTTATCCCAGGAGCCCGCTAGCATGCTTTACACCGGGAGTGCTGTGTATTAGCATAAGTAACGCTGCTACTAGCGACCTAATTATTTATTTATTTATTTATTTATTTTCGGATAGTACATTACAGGTTAGAAGAAACTGTATAATATAACAACAAGGTCAAATTAGACAAAGACTCCTTCTACTATACAATTCCACGTGAGTTATCCGAAATGGGTGATGGCTGAAGCCGCAGCTTATACTGCCCACCCATATTCCAT
Source organism: Pholidichthys leucotaenia (assembly GCA_020510985.1). Classification (NCBI taxonomy): domain Eukaryota; kingdom Metazoa; phylum Chordata; class Actinopteri; order Cichliformes; family Pholidichthyidae; genus Pholidichthys; species Pholidichthys leucotaenia. The sequence goes on from CM035836.1 coordinate 46,020,464, forward strand.
CCAAGAATTCAAAGGAGAAAAAAGAGAAAACAAGACAAGAGCGATTACAATTTAAAACAAGGCTAAGACAAAATATGACTGAGAGAAAAAGAAAACTGAGCTAGTCTAAGTTAAGCGGTTACTATTCAAAAACAAATCTAAGACATAGTGTCACAGAGAAAAAAGAAAAACTAAGCTATAACACAACACAGGCTGGAAATGTCAATCCTTATGTGAGTTTACATGTCGTCTTGTAAATATGTTTGGAGTATTTCTTCCTTTAGTTTTTGTTTAAATTGTCCAAGCTTTGTACATGATTTTAATTCAGGTCCAAAATCGTTCCATAATCTGACACCTTGCACTGAAATACAGTGTTGCTTGGTAGTTGTTCTCACTGTAGGCTTTTGAAATATACATGTTCCTCTGAAGTGATATCGTTTCTCCCTTGTTTGGAACAACTTTTGGATATTTGCGGGCAGTGATAGATTCTTCACTTTGAACATTATTATTGCGGTTTTAAAGTCGATCAGATCTTTCAACTTGAGAGTTTTTTGTTTAAGAAAAAGTGGGTTTGTTGGTTCCCTGTAAGCTGCTTTGTTGATTATTCTAATAGCTCTCTTTTGAAGCATAAAGAGTGGATATATGTTTGTTTTATATGTATTTCCCCATACTTCATTACAATATGTCATGTATGGGAGTATTAATGAATGATACAAGGTGTATAGTGTGGGTTGATTCAGCAAATTTTTCACTCTGTGTAATATTGCAATTGATTTGGATACTTTACCTTTTATATAATTAATATGTGGCTTCCAACACAGTTTGTTATCAATTATTACTATTATTAATTAGCATACGAGAAGATAGCGAAAATGTGTTGTTTGTCTTTAGTAGCAGCTATAGTTAATTTCTGTGTGAGTTCTTTGATGTTGACTATTTTTTTGGTGCATTTGTTTTTTACTTGGCAAAGAGCTAAATGTATTTATTTTTTGTTTGTATTTTCAGTTTCACTCGGACCTTTCGTTGAGCACTCAGGCCTTGCATTGAGCATTCGGGCCTTTCATTGAGCTTTTAACGCCACAATTTTAAGAATTGTAAGCTGTCTAAGAAGACTGTAATAAAGGAGCAAGACGCTCGGTTTCCTGGCTCAAGAAAGACGAGTTTGACTTGCTGTTGATCTGCGTTAACGTACACAGTGTATACAACACGTAGTGATAACCGTACAGTGAAAAGCCACGTCAGCAGTTGGTGAAGATAAGACTCACGACACAGCGATGGACGACACTCAAGAGAAGAGGGCAGAAGAAAAGGCGAACTCTGAAGCCAAATCATCATACAATGCTAGCTCCAGCTCCAAACATCCTAGCTCCAAGTTATCCTCAAAGTCCAATGTAATGGAAGCAGCCATCATGGCGCGAGCCTCTGCTGAAGCTGCGAATGCTAGAGCCTTGTACAGTAAGAAACAATTAGAAATTAAGCAACAAGCAAAGCTAGAACAAGCAGAGCAACAAGCAAAGCTAGAACAAGCAAAGCAACAAGCAAAGCTGGAGCTGGATCTGGGGATGCTGGAGATAGAAAAGGAAACAGCGGCCGCCACAGCAAAAGCAGAAGTTCTAGAAGCTGCTGCAGCTGCCGATGTAGAGGGTTGGAAATAGTAAAGACATTTGGATAAGAAAATTTAAAAAAAACAGGCACCCCTACAATTTTATGTTATTCTTTACTTGTTTATTTTTCTACAATGCATTTGTAATCTACCTGGTTCCATTATAACTCATGTGAGTTGAGTGCAGTTCCATACGCCGACCAATAGATGGCGCATGTAGCACAGTGATAGAGAGTAGACTCACGCACTGGAGAACGAAGAATAAACTCCTTGTGTGAAATAACGAAACGTGTTCTGCCGATTCTCTATCACAGGTTGGTAAATACTAATAATTCAAGAGTGCAATATAAACTGTAAGAGTCCTAGGATGTCCGAGATTATATTGTGATAAGTGTGAGGCGAAAAGCGGGGTTGTAAGGGTATTTCTGTTAAAGTTGATGTGTTGTTGTATAAGCTAACCTGCTAATGTTAATGATCGAGTGTATGGGACGTGCCACAACAGTGAAATCCGCCCACGTTAGGAACCATTTGCTTACTTTATTTAAAGACAGTTATGAAACGGTTTTCATACAGTACGACATTTACTGGTTTGATTTGTCACCAAGTGTGCATATTTCGGGTGTATTACCGAATACCAGGAATACTATTGTAAGTGTGTTAGATACACAGTGGCCAGGTCAGTGCATTGTTAAGAATAACACCACATGCTGTACATTTATGACAGTGCTTAAAATGATTAATGTAAATGTAAGTTCATGGGTTATTGTTTAAAATATAAATATTTGAACAAGTTAAAAGCTATATACATGGGAAGGAGATAAAACCAATAATTCATTTCATGTTAGAGTAAATTGTTAAGAATGTTAAGTATACAGTTAATGTCAAATCGGAAATTGTGATAAATGGACATGATTGTGTTTTGTTTAATGGTGATGTGATCAGACAATAAGAGAGAAACTATGGACTTTGATAGTAAATACTAGTCAGTTGATGTTGGTCATGTGAATGACTTGAACGAAGAATAAACTCCTTGTGTGAAATAACGAAACGTGTTCTGCCGATTCTCTATCACAGGTTGGAGAGTTAACTTCCACATGCACGTTTCCTCCTCCTGGGCCGCTACCCAGGGGAGCAACAATTTTGGGGGCTCGTCCGGGATTAGCGCCACTTACTGGTCTGGCACTAATCATTGAAGAACCAAGGGATGCTGACCACCTGTTCCTGAGCCATTGACCTAAGCGACTGACTACAGGAGACCACAGCCATGTCTGCTCTACATGACCTGAGATGGGAAATCCAGCAAGAGCTTCGCCAGCTGACCATTGCCCGCTGCAGAAACGTCCTTTACAAGCTGGCTGAGTCGTTCAAGGATGAGGTGGGAGAAGATTTGCCAGGCGCAGAATCGACCGAAGTGGAACTCTTCGACTTCATTGTTGACTCGCTGAGAAGTCGACAACTGAAGAGCCTTGAAGACCAGGGGATGTCTCGCCTGCTTGCTTTCTGTGACCTCATCATTGAACTACAACGGCCCACAGCAGCTGGAGAAGTGGATGCAGAGGTGTCACCCGACGATGATCCGGTCATAGTAGTTCCTGTGACCACTGGAGCTGCAGCACCATCAGGGAAGAACCATCCGACATCACCATCTGTAGTTCCTGACCCAGGGTTAGTCAGACTGACTGAACTTACGTCACTGTTGCCACGTAGAGAGTACAAGATTTATGGTAAGATAAGATAAGATAAGCCTTTATTAGTCCCACAATGGGGAAATTCCAGGATTGCAACAGCACAGGGACAGCAACACTCAGAGCAACAATCAGAAGGCAAGAAAAAACAACATCTAGCAAACATATGTCCATATTACTATAAATGTATATATATAGACACACAGTGCAGAGCATTATGGCTGGTGGATGTGCAGCAGAAAGTCTAAGCTCTCTCTCCGCGGATGCAGCGGGCCAGCTGGAAGTCTTTGGGCATGATGGTGACCCCCTTAGCGAAGAAGAGACCACCAGGTGGGTCTCGCTGGTCTCCTGCAGAGCCATGACGGCGAAACTCAGGAAACGCAGGACGGTCTTGAAGTCCTGAGCGATCTCCCTCACCAGGCGCTGGACGGGCAGCTTACGGATGAGCAGCTCCGTGGATTTCTGGTAGCGACGGATCTCTCTCAGAGCCACGGACCTGTGACGGCGAGGCCTCTTCACTCTGCCGGTGGCCAGAGCGCCTCTCCGAGCAGCCCTGGTGGCTAGCTGTCTCCTGGGGGGCTTCTTCCTCCAGTAGATTTTACGGGCGGTCTGCTTGGTTCTTGCCATCGCTCTTTATTATTCTGTCTTATATTTCTTTCACGCCGCCTAAACTCCAGCCCGGCACCCGCTTCGTTTTCGCTACAGCTCCCGGTATGTCGAGTTTCCCATTAGCACCGGGCGGCGGCCAAGTGCTAGCTAGCACTAGCTCCTCCCCGCTGTAACGTCTCCCGCTGCAAACCGTGGCTCCGTCCGCCGACCCGGGAGACCCCCGGGGCGATCCGTGCGTCCGTGATATATATACAGAGTGAAAGGTGTAGAAAGAAGAAGGAAGATAAAAAAAAGGCTGTTGCAACAGGCAGCCGACTCGTGTGGTGCCGCCGGAACCGGCATTTATGGTGGTCAAATATTTATGGTGGTCAAATCTCTGATTTTGACTCTGATTTGAGTTACAATAACTTGTGCAAACAGCTTGATGAAGGGCTAAATGAAGGGTTCACAGAGGCTGAGATTATCAGAACGGTGTTTAAGATAATTAAGCCTGGTACCTTTAAAGATATGCTTGTAACCAAGGATAGCCTTACTGTAGCTGAGTTAAAACGTCTCTTAAGGACACATCTACGCGAGAAAAGCAGCACTGAATTATTTCAGGAGCTGAGTAATGCTAAGCAAAATGACAAAGAAACACCACAACAGTTCATGTATAGACTAATGGGGCTAAAACAGCGTGTGTTGGTTGCATCTAAAAACAGTAGTGGGTTTCATTATGATAACAAGTTGGTACAAGGTGTGTTTATCCATTCACTGTATCAGGGTTTGAATGAAAAATACTCTTATGTTAGGAGAGACCTTAAACCTCACATCTCCAACACCAGTGTCACAGATGACTCCATCCTGGAGCTCATAGCAAATTTTGTTAGTGAAGAGACAGAGAGATTGAGTAGGTTGGGACAGAGCCACAAACACAAAGTCACCAGTGTTAATGCGGCACAGGTAGAGACAGATCAGAGCTCGATTAAAATGCACACTGAAGTCCAAGCTAATCGTGTAGCTATCCAGGAGCTGACGGCACAGGTCTCCTCCCTAACCAAGAGTTTAGAAAAGGCCCTAACCCCTATGGTAAATACAGTAAACACCAGTCCCACAGCACCTGTCCCTAAACAGCCAGCACTGAAACCCGCAGTGAAAGGAAAATGCCAAAAGTGTATCGCCCAAGACACTGAGCGCTGCACACACTGTTTTCGATGTGGAGAGGAGGGGCACAGAGCTATAGGGTGCCTGCAGAAAAGCAATGTGTCGGGAAACTGGAGGAGGTCGCTGGGGAGGGACCACCAGTGACTGAACCACCAGCAGAGTCCCACAACACTAAAAGACTGAACTCCGAACAGACTACTGCCAAGTCCCAAAAGTCACCCAACACAAAGCGTGTGGCACAGCTCATTGGCGGTAGGTGTATGAACAGTTGCCAGTTAAATGGAGTAAACCTACAGATGTTATTGGACAGTGGGGCACAAGTAAGCATTGTTGAAAAGTCATGGATACAAGCAGCCTTACCAAATGTGAAAATACAGCCACTCGAGAGCCTACTCCCAGGCCATCCACTCGAAATCACCGCAGCCAATGGGACGGATGTTCCGTTCGAGGGGTGGATAGATGTCCTGCTCGAGATCACAAGTTCACAGTATGGTTCTGTATCCTTGTATGTTCCAATGCTTGTCAGTCAGCAGCATTTAAGCACTCCGCTGCTGGGCTTTAACGTGATCCAAGAGATAATAATGGCAAACAGTGAACAAAGTGACAATATTAGCTTAGTGGGCTTACTGTCGGAGACTTTAAAGGTCCAGAAAGGTAATGTTGAGTCACTCATCTCTGTTGTCCACACCAAGTCAACAGAAAATGAACCAGAAAGTCCAGTGGTGAGAGTTGGAAAAAAAGGACTCACTGTTCACAGTAGCCAAATCTGTATGGTAAAATGTCACATCAGAGCATTTCCCGGAGGAGGAGAAATGTTGTTCGAGCCAGCTGTGAAATGTAACTTACCTGATGGGTTGGAGTTATTCCCAGCTCTTATTGATGTACCCGCTGGTGCTTCAAAAACTGTCAAAATCCCAATCCAAAACTCAACAAAGCACAACATTTTTCTAAATCCAAAGACTGTTTTAGGACTTATTTCAGAGATCACTGAATACAAACCTGTAAATGTTTGTTCCAGTGCTGAAAATGCAACCAAAACTACAGACAAGCCATTTTGTCACTCTGCTCAAGTGACATGTGACAGTCAAGGTGAGGGTGAAGAAACATTAAGCACTGCCCCCTCACACCTGAGATGGCACCCTAATGTCAATTTAGACCATCTCTCAGAGGGTGATCGGGAGGTGGTTCGGTAGATGCTCTATGAACAGTCTGATGTGTTTGCTCATGATGAAGGAGACATTGGATGTATTCCTGGACTACAGCTAAAAATCAACACCACTGACAACACACCCGTGCAGAAAAGTTACAACTCCATTCCAAGACCACTGTATAAAGAGGTGAAGGAGTATGTTCAAAACCTTTTAAGCAGGGGCTGGATCAGGAAATCAGTGTCAAACAACTCGTCGCCAGTAGTGTGTGTGCGTAAAAAGGACAATACTTCGCACTTGTGTGTTGATTTTCGTGAGCTGAACCGAAAAACCATACCTGACAGGCATCCGTTACCACGGATACAAGATCTACTGGACAGTCTTGGGGGTAACTCCTGGTTTTCCATATTGGATCAGGGAAGTGCCTACCATCAGGGTTTTGTAAGTGAGGAGTCAAGACATTTAACTGCTTTTAGCACACCCTGGGGACTATACGAGTGGGTGCGGGTTCCATTCGGGTTGTCAAACGCACCGGCCGCATTCCAAAGGTGTATGGAGGGGGTGTTAGAAGGGATCAGAGATGAGTGTTGCGTGCCTTACTTGGACGATGTACTGTGTTACTCCAAAACCTTTGATGAGCACGTAGAACACCTTAAACAGGTTTTGTGCAAAATGCGACAACACGGCATAAAACTTCGGCCAGCCAAATGTGAACTGTTCAAAAACCAAGTACGCTACCTGGGTAGGCTAGTGTCGGGAGAAGGAGTCCAGATTGACCCAAAAGACTTGGATGCTGTGTTCACTCTGAAAGACAAGAACCCTCTCACAGTCGGAGAACTCAGAACGTTACTGGGTTTTCTCAGTTATTACCGATCATTTATTCAAGATTTTTCACGTCTGGCGAGACCCTTGTTCGAACTCCTCCAGAGCACTAATGAAACAAGCAATGACAATAAACCAGCACCAAAAAGGAGTAAAGGACAAACAAAGAAAGGAGACAGAAACCAGCTTCCTTCTCGCACACCAATAATATGGACCAGTGAACATCAAGAAGTTGTGTCAAGATTTGTGGACATTCTGACTAATCCTCCCATTCTAGCCTATCCCAATTTGGACCTTCCATTTGTATTGCATACAGATGCGTCAAACAAAGGCCTGGGAGCCGTCTTGTATCAAAAACAAGAAAACAAACTTAAGGTGATTGGCTATGGATCCAGAACTCTCACACCGGCCAAGAAGAATTATCACTTACATTCCGGTAAACTAGAGTTTCTAGCTCTCAAGTGGGCCATCTGTGACAAATTCCGTGACTATCTGTATTATGCACCGACTTTTACTGTCTATACAGATAACAATCCTTTAACCTATGTCCTCAGTTCAGCCAGGTTGAATGCAGTGGGTCATAGGTGGGTCGGGGAGTTGGCTGACTTCCATTTTGATATCAAGTATAGGCCAGGGAAAAGGAATGCAGATGCAGATATGTTGTCCAGACACCCATTAGATCTGCAAGAGCAAATGAATGAGTTCACAGAGACAGTTTTACCGGAAGTAGTGTCCGCAGTGTGGCAAGGGAGCAAGGCAGCACAAAACAGTGATGTGCCATGGATAGCTGCATTACAACTGAGTTCTAATTAATGACAACAATGTGCCAACTGACAGTGTTTTGAGCATGACACCTAAAGACATCAACGCTGCTCAACAAGACGATGAGTCAATTAGAGGAGTAATCTCACTCAAACTCAAAGGATGGACACCAAACGATAAAGATAAACGGACAATGAGTAAACGGACACGGAGACTACTGTATGAGTGGAACAAGTTGGAAGTTGACAATGGATTATTGTACAGAAAGACAGAGCACAGCAAACAACTTGTCCTACCTGAACAGCTAAAGCCAATGGTGTTAAAGAGTTTACACAATGACATGGGTCACATAGGGTGTGATAAGGTGATACATCTGGCCCGTGAGCGTTTCTATTGGCCATATATGCAACAAGATGTTGAAGATTATGTAACAAAAAAATGTCCGTGCATCAAACAAAAACGCCCAAATGTTCCCCAGAGAGCTCCAGTGGGATCTATCACAACCAGTGCTCCCTTTGAGTTAATCTCCATCGACTACTTACACCTTGAGCCAAGTAAAGGAGGGTACGAGTACATCCTCGTACTAGTGGACCATTTCACTCGTTTCGCACAGGCATACCCTACAAGGAATAAATCAGGCAAAACAGCTGCAGAAAAGATATTTCAGGATTTTATTCCTCGTTTCGGGTACCCTGAGAAGTTGCATCACGATCAGGGACGTGAGTTTGAAAACAGTCTCTTCCACAGATTACAACAACTGTCTGGAATTTCTCACTCACGAACCACTCCATACCATCCGCAGGGCAACCCCGTGGAGCGCCTGAATCGTACACTACTCCAAATGCTTCATACCCTACAGGAGGAGAAAAAAAGTGAATGGAAGGATCACCTACCCCAAATTGTACATGCTTACAATTGTACAAGACACGAGTCAACAGGTTATTCTCCATTTTTCCTCTTATATGGCAGAGTCCCAAGGTTGCCTGTAGATCTACTATTGAACCAGACAAAAGACACTGACACACACAGCCATCAAACCTACGCTAAAAAATGGGCTGATAGGATGCGTGTTGCTTACAAAATCGCTGCCGAAAACAGTCAAAAGTCTTCAGATAAAGGCAAAAAGCAGTACGACAAATGCTTAAAAGGTGTCACACTCCAACCAGGCGACAGGGTGTTGGTCAGAAACCTCTCTGAAAGAGGAGGCCCAGGGAAACTGCGCGCTTACTGGGAGTCAGCAGTACATCGCGTAGTTGAGAGAGTGGGAGATGGACCAGTCTATAAAGTACAAGCAGAGAGAGGCAGCCAAGTGATGCGAGTGTTACACAGAAACCTGCTGTTGCCTGTAAATGACTTGCCTTTAGAAGAAGAACTGCCTGCAAAAGAAAAGACAAAACAGAAACGGAAGAAGAGGACAGAGACAAATCCTAACAGTGACAACACAGACAATGACAGCTCGGAGGAAGAAGAGGAAAATACTTACCGCTACAACCTCCGTAGCCAAATCCCATGTTACAGACCCGTAAATCCTCAGCAAAATGCCTCAAATCTCCCAGACCAAAACACTCAGCAACCAGTACCTGTCATGCCAGAGCAAAATCCTCAAAATCAGCAAAGGCTTCGAGCGACAGCTAGAGAGTTCTGCCCACCAGTAAGGCAGGAACCGGTCCCCGTTCAGTGGGATGCTGAGGAGCAAATGGATAGACCAGCTTTGCTGCAGGAAGAACGTCAAGGACAAGTGGAGGTGATGGATGGAGAACAGGAGGAACTGAGAAGGTCACAGCGGAGAGCAAGGCCAGTAGAGAGACTGACCTACGACGTCCTGGGACAGCCATCGTACCAGCCTTGGACTGCACATGTAAGACCTGTCCTACTCCCTACCCCTGTGCCGCTAACTCAAAACTACATGCCATTCCACTACCTCACCCAACCTCAGTCCCATGGTTATAATTGGTACACTCTCATGCATTAAGTCACACTAGAACATGAAATGTCGGGAGACATTTATTTGAAGTGGGGGAGAGTGTAGAGGGTTGGAAATAGTTAATAGTTATGTAAGAGGTGAAAAAGACATTTGGATAAGAAAATTTAAAAAAAAAACAGGCACCCCTACAATTTTATGTTATTCTTTAATTGTTTATTTTTCTACAATGCATTTGTAATCTACCTGGTTCCATTATAACTCATGTGAGTTGAGTGCAGTTCCATACGCCGACCAATAGATGGCGCATGTCGCACAGTGATAGAGAGTAGACTCACGCACTGGAGGACGAAGAATAAACTCCTTGTGTGAAATAACGAAACGTGTTCTGCCGATTCTCTATCACAGGTTGGTAAATACTAATAATTCAAGAGTGCAATATAAACTGTAAGAGTCCTAGGATGTCCGAGATTATATTGTGATAAGTGTGAGGCGAAAAGCGGGGTTGTAAGGGTATTTCTGTTAAAGTTGATGTGTTGTTGTATAAGCTAACCTGCTAATGTTAATGATCGAGTGTATGGGACGTGCCACAACAGTGAAATCCGCCCACGTTAGGAACCATTTGCTTACTTTATTTAAAGACAGTTATGAAACGGTTTTCATACAGTACGACATTTACTGGTTTGATTTGTCACCAAGTGTGCATATTTCGGGTGTATTACCGAATACCAGGAATACTATTGTAAGTGTGTTAGATACACAGTGGCCAGGTCAGTGCATTGTTAAGAATAACACCACATGCTGTACATTTATGACAGTGCTTAAAATGATTAATGTAAATGTAAGTTCATGGGTTATTGTTTAAAATATAAATATTTGAACAAGTTAAAAGCTATATACATGGGAAGGAGATAAAACCAATAATTCATTTCATGTTAGAGTAATTTGTTAAGAATGTTAAGTATACAGTTAATGTCAAATCGGAAATTGTGATAAATGGACATGATTGTGTTTTGTTTAATGGTGATGTGATCAGACAATAAGAGAGAAACTATGGACTTTGATAGTAAATACTAGTCAGTTGATGTTGGTCATGTGAATGACTTGAACGAAGAATAAACTCCTTGTGTGAAATAACGAAACGTGTTCTGCCGATTCTCTATCACAGGTTGGAGAGTTAACTTCCACATGCACGTTTCCTCCTCCTGGGCCGCTACCCAGGGGAGCAACACTGAGCTGGACGAAGGAGAGAGCAATTTTTTTTGGTATTTCACAATATTTTATGTGTAAATGTCAGTGCTCTAAAAACTGATTGTGAGACTGCTCTTTTAAAGAGGTAAGAACAGGAGCAAGAACAAAGAAACAAAATAACAAACAATAAATGAACTTTAAGAAAACTGAACAGAGGTGGGCTCAGGTAGATGGACCTGAGCAGAAGTGGTCTTGGCGAATGGAGCAGAGCAGCCTGACGTTGGACGGAGCAGAGGAGCCTGATGTGGCTGCAATTGGTGCTCAGAGGAGGAGGTGACAAGAGGTAGAGGAGTCGCTCACTGGAATGGAGCTGAGAAGAGAGCGTCTATTTGAAACGTGAAAATTGTTGTGTCTGTGAGATAATTTGTGCTCTGAATAATCTTTCTAATTTCCCTTTGATTGGAAATTACATCCAAAAGCCGCGCAATGTGGCATTTTCACTGACAAATGGCAGTAGTTCGTAGCTTCGCTTCTTGGCTTGTATAAGACAGAAAAAACGGCTTCAACCATTCTCTGTCATCACCCCCAGAATGCATTGTGCACCTGAAAACATGGCGGCCGCCATGTATCGATTTACATTGTAAACAAAAATGATTTTTATAACTACAATAAATGTTTATATAGTTCTAACAATGTATTTTAATAGTGGAGGCCAGTGTTTGTATTTTATAGTTCCGAGAAGAACTTCCTACAAACTGAACATTCATATAGTTTATGGGAATTTCTAAAATGTTCCTTCAACTCTTCCACTGATTCAAAGTGCTCACTGCACACTCCACAAACATTCGGTGTCTCATCCACGTGACTCCAGGCGTGTTTGATCAGGCTACCCTTTTGAATGTAACAGACACTACACACTTTACACACTGCTTTAATTTGTGAAATACCTACAAGATCACTTTTGGACTCTCGCTGCTTTTTCATCTTTTCCCGTGGGTTTCCCTTTGGTTTGGGTTTTAAGTCGTCTGCATCCAGCGCTTCATCTCCATCTTCGTCATCGCAGTGGGTCATTTCATGTTTTTTTGAATGTGGTTTCCAGTCGTCATCTCCATCTTTGTTGCCGCCAGAGTCCATTTTGTTCTCATCAGGATCATCCTCTGGCTGAAGGTCTTGCTGTTGTGGTGATGAGGGGCTGGCCACATCTTCCAGATGTTCAGGTCTGACCAGAATGGGAGAAACAAGCATTGAATGAGTCAACATTTTTTTCAGCACATAATGGCACCACTTTCAAACTGTGTGCATATCTGTTATGGGTGGGAATCGGGAGGGACCTTGTGATTCGAGTCGGAATACTTGGGTCACGATACGGTCCTATCATGATTCAACGATATCAAGTATCATGATCACATATATTTTGAATTTTTTCAACTTACTCAATCTCAAATCATGTCCCAAAGTAAAACTGTTGACATCTCTTTCATACAATTAAGTATTCCTGGGGCTTAATTTTCCATGAAGACACATCTCCACACACAAGGAGGGCAGCTGACGATGTTTGGAATAGACTCCCACTCCAAATACCTTTAGCTGACTCTGTGGACTCTTAAAAAGCAGCTGAAAACTTTTAACGAGGACTTCCGTTGCATTTCAGCTGCTTTTTAATGGTAAGTCTGATATGTTTAAATTATTTTAATCTTGTGTTTTAACTTGCTTTGCATTTTAAAAAGTATTTTTATCCATCAACTTCCTTTTTTTTTTTTTTTTTTATTTAAGTTTTTGTAAAGGGTATACAGGTCGTTACAGCAATGCAGTGTTTATATTTTCATCACATGTTCCCTTATTTTCTGATATCTGACAACATTGGAAGATTAATTCTTACAACACCCCCTTTTTTTTTTTTTAAAGTGAAAGAAAAAGTGAAATTAAAGAGAAAAAAAAACAAAAAACAAATAAAAAAAAAACAAACCAGTAAAAAACAAACAAAAAGAAAAAGTAAGTAAATAAAGATAAAAGAGCATCTGAGTAGCGTTGGAACAAAGAGCGGAACCATTATTGAAATGGTATTTGTCAAAGATTAGATCTAATGGAAGACACATATGCGGTCCAGGGTTGCCAAAAGTTCATGAACCCATCCATGTCCTGTCTCAGTGCGAATGTCAACTTTTCCATCGAGTAAATGTCTTGGATCACGTTAGTCCAATCTTCAGGTGTAGGACAGTCCTTCAACATCCATTTTTTAGTTAGAGCTTTTTTGCTTGCCAATATTAAAACATTGAATAAGTATTTTTCTCCTCGTCTTTCCAGTGAGTCCGGTAGTAAACCCAAATACAAAGTTACAAAAGAAAAGGGAACTGTAATTTTGAATATTTTCCCCAATATTGTCTGTACCTTGGTCCAATATTGGTGGATAACTGGGCATGACCAAAACACATGAAAATGATTTGCAGTCTTTTCACCACACAAGCGCCAACAGTTCAATCCCTTATGGGTAAATTTGTTTTGTGCAGGTGTTCTGAAAAATCAGTCCGCCAAGGATCACACTCCTCAGCCTCCCTGGGAAGGTCTATGCCAAGGTACTGGAGAGGAGAGTCCGGCCGTTGGTCGAACCTCGGATTCAGGAGGAGCAATGTGGTTTTCGTCCTGGCCGTGGCACATCGGACCAGCTCTTTACCCTCTCGAGAATTCTTGAGGGTTCGTGGGAGTTTGCCCAACCAGTTTACATGTGTTTTGTGGACTTGGAGAAGGCATTTGACCGCGTCCCTCGTGGATTTTTGTGGGGGGTGCTTCGGGAGTATGGGGTATCGGGCTTGTTGTTACGAGCTATTCGGTCTCTGTACGACCGTTGTGAGAGTTTAGTTCGTATTGCCAACACTCGGTCGGAGTCATTCCCAGTGAGAGTTGGACTCCGCCAGGGCTGCCCTTTGTCACCGGTCCTGTTCATAATTTTTATGGACAGGATTTCTAGGCGCAGCCAGGGAATGGAGGGTGTCATGCTTGGTGACCACAGGATCTCATCTCTGTTGTTTGCAGATGATGTTGTCCTGTTGGCTTCATCCAGCAATGACCTACAGCTCTTGCTGGGACGGTTTGCCGCTGAGTGTGAAGCGGCTGGGATGAGAATCAGCACCTCCAAGTCCGAGTCCATGGTCCTCAGCCGGAAAAAGGTGGATTGTCCTCTCCGGGTTGGGGACAGGCTCCTGCCCCAAGTGGAGGAGTTTAAGTATCTTGGGGTCTTGTTCACGAGTGAGGGGAAAATGGAGCGAGAGATCGACAGACGGATTGGAGCAGCATCTGCAGTGATGCGGACGTTGTACCGGTCTGTTGTGGTGAAGAGGGAGCTTAGTTCTAAGGCAAAGCTGTCGATTTACCAGTCAATCTACGTTCCTACTCTCACCTATGGTCACGAGCTTTGGGTAATGACCGAAAGAACGAGATCGCGGATACAAGCGGCTGAAATGAGCTTTCTCCGTAGGATTGCTGGACTCACCCTCAGAGATAGGGTGAGGAGCTCAGTCATCCGGGAGAGGCTCAGAGTAGAACCGCTGCTCCTCCACATTGAAAGGAGTCAGTTGAGGTGGTATGGGCATCTGATTAGGATGCCTCCTGGACGTCTCCCACTTGAGGTGTTTCAGGCACGTCCCACTGGGAGGAGACCCCGGGGCAGACCCAGGACTCGGTGGAGAGACTATGTCTCCCAGCTAGTCTGGGAACGCCTTGGTATCCCCTCTGAAGAGCTGGAGCAGGTGGCTGGGGAGAGGGAAGTCTGGGCTTCTCTGCTTGAACTGCTGCCTCCGCGACCCGGACCTCCGGAAAAGCGGCAGAAGATGGATGGATGGATGGATGGTTCTGAAAAATCTTGCCAAGTTTTTCCATCCAAATTCTCTCCACTGCAGGGATGAGGTACTTTTCCATTGCTGTTTATTTAGCTTTTCCCATATTTCCAGTTGTAAAGTGAAATTCCCCTCTTTTTCCCATCTCTCTTTTATATAAGATGTGTTGTCTCCTTTTAAGTCTTGAAGACCTTGGTATATTTTAGAAATGTATCTGATCCCTGGGATCCCTTTATATGCCATTAAGAAGACCTTCAGAACACCTGACTGGGCCCTTTCCAAAACCTCCTTTTTAAGTATATTGTTTATGTGGTGTCTAAGCTGGAAGAACCTGTAAAGGTCTTGATTTATTAGGCCTTGTTTTTTCAAATCTTCAAAACTTCTTAAGATTTGCCCTTTAAAAAAATCGTAATATTTTATCAGCCCTTTCTCCTTCCACTTTTTAAATCTGGTGTCTGTTTTATTAGGAGTAAAGTCCTGATCATAGGCGATCCATTGCAGAAGTCGATAGGGCTCTTTAGTTTGATTCTCTCTGACTATCTTAAACCAAATTTTTAGCGGGGTCTCTATCCACGGGTTAGTGTTATTCAAAAGCTTAGGTAAGGCATTGTTCCCTATTATCGCCTGTAGGGGGATGTCACTTATTTGGCATTCGATCTCCTTCCATTGTGCAGTGTAGACTGGGTTACATATCTCTACTAAAGTTTTAATTTGTGCGGCTTTAAAGTAGTCCCTGATATTTGGCAGCGCGAGCCCACCTTTGTCTTTGTTTAGCTGTAGGGTTCTATATCTGATTCTAGGTCTCTTGCCCTGCCATATGAATCTTGAGATCCTTCTGTCCAGCTCCTGCCATGTTTTTTTGGGAGGTTCTACCGGTATTGTTTGGAAAAGGTATAGAAGACGTGGAAGTATATTCATTTTGACTGCTTCAATTCTTTGTGCAGTACCCAAGAATGGTATCATATTCCATCTTGCTAGGTCAGATTTTATTTTTGTCACCAGTGGATCATAGTTTAGTGATATAATTTTGTTGAGTTGTTTCGGGATATTGACCCCCAGATATTTCATAGATTCCGACTCCCAGTTAGTTTTGAGTTTGCTTAGTGAATAATGATTTGGGTCATAGTTGAATGTTAAAACTTGGGTTTTATGCATATTTAATTTGTACCCCGATAAATCTCCATACTCTGAAAAAACTGAGGTTAGTTCTGGTAAAGAAGTGTCCGGCTGCCCTAGGTATATTAAAATGTCATCAGCAAAGAGTGCTATTTTATGTTCCTTCTGACCAAGTGTAATACCTTGAATTTTTTGGTTTTGTCTTATCCATTGGCTCAGAGGTTCTATGAAGATTGCAAAGAGCAGTGGAGACAGGGGGCAGCCCTGACGACATCCTCTTTCCAGTTCAAAAGATGATGATAAATTACCGTTAATCCTTATTTTAGCTGTTGGTTTTTTATATAATGCCTGTATAGTTCTAATGAAGTTGTTATGAAAATTGAAACTGGATAAGATTCTATATAGGAAAGACCAGTCAACCGAATCGAATGCTTTTTCAGCATCTAATCCCAATATGACTGCATTTAAGTTATATTTTTTTATATGATGAATTATGTGTAAAGTGCGTCGAATGTTGCCTTGTGTCTGTCTTTGTCTTATAAAACCTGTTTGGTCTAAATGAATTAGGTCTGTCAGTATATTTTCTAACCTTTTGGCAAGGATAATGGTAAAAAGCTTATAGTCCTGATTTAGTACACTGATTGGTCTGTAGTTGGAGCACTCTAGTTTATCCTTTTCAGGTTTAGGTATAACTGCAATGACCCCTTCTCTCCAGGAGGGGGGGATTTCCCCTGTGTGGAGGACATAATTAAATGTTTTCAGGAGGAGAGGAGATAGTTGCTGTTTAAAGGTTTTGTACCACTCTGCTGTATAGCAATGTTGTTGTTGCAATGTTGCAACATTGCGTGGAGGTCGGGGGCAGTGCCTTTGGCATGGCAAACCGGGGTGGTGGTTCCTCTCTTCAAAAAAGGGGACCGGAGGGTGTGCTCCAACTTTAGAGGGATCACACTCCTCAGCCTCCCTGGGAAGGTCTATGCCAAGGTATTGGAGAGGAGAGTCCGGCCGTTGGTCGAACCTCGGATTCAGGAGGAGCAATGTGGTTTTCGTCCTGGCCGTGGCACATCGGACCAGCTCTTTACCCTCTCGAGAATTCTTGAGGGTTCGTGGGAGTTTGCCCAACCAGTTTACATGTGTTTTGTGGACTTGGAGAAGGCATTTGACCGCGTCCCTCGTGGATTTTTGTGGGGGGTGCTTCGGGAGTATGGGGTATCGGGCTTGTTGTTACGAGCTATTCGGTCTCTGTACGACCGTTGTGAGAGTTTAGTTCGCATTGCCAACACTCGGTCGGAGTCATTCCCAGTGAGAGTTGGACTCCGCCAGGGCTGCCCTTTGTCACCGGTCCTGTTCATAATTTTTATGGACAGGATTTCTAGGCGCAGCCAGGGAATGGAGGGTGTCATGCTTGGTGACCACAGGATCTCATCTCTGTTGTTTGCAGATGATGTTGTCCTGTTGGCTTCATCCAGCAATGACCTACAGCTCTTGCTGGGACGGTTTGCCGCTGAGTGTGAAGCGGCTGGGATGAGAATCAGCACCTCCAAGTCCGAGTCCATGGTCCTCAGCCGGAAAAAGGTGGATTGTCCTCTCCGGGTTGGGGACAGGCTCCTGCCCCAAGTGGAGGAGTTTAAGTATCTTGGGGTCTTGTTCACGAGTGAGGGGAAAATGGAGCGAGAGATCGACAGACGGATTGGAGCAGCATCTGCAGTGATGCGGACGTTGTACCGGTCTGTTGTGGTGAAGAGGGAGCTTAGTTCTAAGGCAAAGCTGTCGATTTACCAGTCAATCTACGTTCCTACTCTCACCTATGGTCACGAGCTTTGGGTAATGACCGAAAGAACGAGATCGCGGATACAAGCGGCTGAAATGAGCTTTCTCCGTAGGATTGCTGGACTCACCCTCAGAGATAGGGTGAGGAGCTCAGTCATCCGGGAGAGGCTCAGAGTAGAACCGCTGCTCCTCCACATTGAAAGGAGTCAGTTGAGGTGGTATGGGCATCTGATTAGGATGCCTCCTGGACGCCTCCCACTTGAGGTGTTTCAGGCACGTCCCACTGGGAGGAGACCCCGGGGCAGACCCAGGACTCGGTGGAGAGACTATGTCTCCCAGCTAGTCTGGGAACGCCTTGGTATCCCCTCTGAAGAGCTGGAGCAGGTGGCTGGGGAGAGGGAAGTCTGGGCTTCTCTGCTTGAACTGCTGCCTCCGCGACCCGGACCTCCGGAAAAGCGGTAGACGATGGATGGATGGATGGATGGATGCTGTATAGCCATCAGCTCCTGGGGATTTGTTAGCTTTAAGTTTCATAATTGCTTTTTCCAATTCTTTAGGATGTATTTCTGACAGTAGTGTTTTATTTTGTGACTCCGTAAGTTGGGGAAGGTTTAATGTGTTTAGGAATGCCTCGGATGCGTTTTTATGTTTTTTGTGGGAGTATAAGTTCTTATAGTAATTCTCGAAGTTTTTAAGAATATCCTGAATTCTGAATTTTATTTCCTTTGATACTGGGTCTCTGATTTTGTAGATTGCTCTTTCTGTTTGATGTTTCCTCAATTTATAGGCTAGCAATTTTGCCGATTTACTGCCTGCTTCATAGTATTTTTGTTTCAGAAATGTAAGTTTCTTATGGATTTCTATTGTGTAGATCTCATTTATTTGGTTTTTAATTTCCTTAATCTTGAGCGAGTCAGTAGAATGAGTGTTGCCTTTGTGTTCTTTTTCTAGGTTCCTAAGTTCTGACTCTAATGTGGATAGTTTTTCTTGTCTTAGTTTCTTTTGGGTTGCCAGTTTTGCAATAATCTTTCCTCTTATTACAGCTTTACATGCATCCCACAGTATTAAAGGGGATACTTCTCCATTATCGTTATCTTCCAAATATCTGAGAATATCTGATTCCAATTCATCTTTCAATGGTCCTTTCAGGACATTTGAATTTAACCTCCAAGAAAATGTATTATTTGTGTATTTTTGGATATTTAAGTCCATGTAGATCGGACTGTGGTCGGAGAGATCCATCAGTCCTATTTTACATGTTTTTACTCTTCCAATGTCTCTATTAAACATAAAAAAATAGTCAATCCTTGAGTAAGATGAATGTGGAGTTGAGTAAAATGTATAGTCTTTTACACTGGGGTTGAGTTCCCTCCACACGTCACAGATTCCCAATTCTTTTAGTAGCATCCGAGTCTTCCTGTTTTGGGTGTTATTTTGATGTGGGGAATTACCAGAAGCATCCCAGTATGGATTCAGTCTAAGATTGAAGTCCCCACCACATATCACTAAATCTTGAGCTTTAGTTATCATTAGGTCGAATACATTTTTATAAAATTTCCAGTTAGCCCCTGGGGGAGCATACACATTCAGCAGGGTGATATCTTCTCCCTCTAGCCGCCCAGTTACCAAACTGTATCTCCCTTCTTTATCTTTGTGTTCTGATTTTTTTTCAAATGTAATTTTGGTTGATATCAATGTCGCTACTCCCCTCCTCCTCCCTGATTTATATGAAGATGAAGAGATCATTTTAAACCCTTGTCTACTGAGTTTATTGTGTTCCACGTCTGTTAGGTGGGTTTCTTGTAAAAGTATTATTCCTGCTTTGTCTTTTTTCATTTTGCCTAGAATCTTGGATCTTTTAACTGGATTCAGGATTCCTTTTACATTATATGAAATTATTTTGGTTACACCCTGTTTCTCCATTGTGTTGTTTTGTTTAGTATAACTGTGTGGTGGCCCTCTTTTGTGCTACTCAGAAACTGAAAGAACATTAAAAACAAGAAAAACATTAAGAACATAGTGTAAAAAACTTTAAAACAAAAAGCTGTCATAAGAACTTCCTGAGCTGAGGTCTTTTTAAAGACCCTGTAAGAGCCTTGATGGAGTGAAGGCTCTGAGGGAAATTCCTCAAACTCTGTTACGTGTTGAGGGCCCTCTCTTACCACTGAAAGTAGTCCCATGCTTTTAACGTGAGTTTCAGAACCCAATCCAAACTTGTAATGATTTTTTTTTTTTTCCTTTTATGCCTAAACCCTGTGAAATTGTGTGCACCCTCCCACCCCCATCACATCAAACATTCACGCAAAAACAGTATTTGTTAGTATGAGGAGAACATGTGGATTACTGTCACATTTCTATTTTAACAAGTTTTTTTTTTTTTTTTTATTACAAAGACTTATTTGTTTCAAATAATATGATTGTTCCATGAAATGTTTTACCACATGCTGAATATGCATCTCCTTTAATGTTTGTTACCTTGTATGAGGGGGGTTGGATGTGCGGATTGATTCAAGAGAAAAGGAAAAAAAAAAAAAAAAAAAGGTCGCTATTCCAACCTGAAAACGGATAGTTTATCTGCGACGCTCTGGTGCTGGGTTTCCCGCTGCTGGTCCGTGGATTTTGAGGGTCTTTGTGTTGTCCATGTTTGCGCTTTGATCTTCTCACTCGGGTCTGCTGCGGGTTTAAATACCGTTACCGGGAGCCCTCTTTTCGCCATGTCAGCTGTTGCTTCTTCCGCCGAATTATAGAGACACGTTTCATCGCCGTAGAAGACCCTTAACTTCGCAGGAAATGGTGTCTGAAAGCGCAATTTCTTCTCTCTTAACACCTTTTTCGCGTCATTGTATTCCCTGCGCTTTTTAAGGACCTCCGGGGCGTAATCGTGTTCCACGTAGACTTTTCTCTCCTGGTGCATAAATCCTTTTTTCTGCCAGGCCAGTCTTACAACCTCTTGTTTTATTTTGAAATTGGAAAATCTTACCAACACCGAACGTGGGGGCGCTTCCGCCGCCGGCCTAGCGGCTAATGAACGATGTGCCTTTTCTGTCTTCAAGTCGGTGGTTTGTGGAATATCCAATTTCTCTCTTAGTAAGGATTCCACGCATTCTGCCATTGAGTTAAAACCATTTTCGGTTCCTTCTATCAGACCATGAATTCTTATGTTGTCTCTTCTTTGTTTTCCTTCTTGGTCGGTTAGCTTAGCCTCTATAGCTGCTTGTCTTTTGCGTAGGTCTAGCACAGAATCTTCGAGCACTTTTATTCGATCTTCTGTTTCCAAGATTCGGTTCTCGGCCTGGTCCACTCTGCTGTTTGTCCTTTTCAATTCTTCTCTGAATTCCCGAAATTCGGCCGTAACATCTCGGCGAAATCGTCGTAGCTCCTCAAATAGTGATTTCAGGCTAACCCTTTTGTTAGCTATCACCAGTTCCTCGTCTTCTGAACGGAGATCTTCCAGTTCAGATTCTCCGGCCGATACGTGTCCTGGCCTGGAGAATTTCAGTTTCTTCTGTTTTCCTTTAGACATGATGATTTTGTCTTTTGATTTTCACTCCTCCAAAAATCCGTTAAGTTTGATTTTCAAGGTGTTATCCTGGATTGGGTCTGAGAGCTTCAGTGTTAAGCTGCAGTCGCCATGGCGTCCAGACCGGAACCATCAACTTCCTTTTATTCCATTTTATTGTACAGCGCTTTGTGACTTGTTACTGTATGACCCGGCTCTCGGCCAAAGAGAATGCACGAGAGTTAACTTAAAAGTAAAAAGTGTTTGTTTACAAAAAGTGACAAAAAAGTGCAATAAACTAAAACAACAAAAGAGTCCAAAAGGGTCCGGTGTGCCCAGGAGAAGAGAGCAGCCTCAAACGCCCGCAGGCGACAGCTGGCTTGACAGCTCCTCTTTTATGGAGCTGCCCATCAGCACCTGCTGCCAATCAGCCACTCCACCAATCAGCCAATCACCTGAAAGAATAATGACGTGCAGTCGCACATCCCAACTCCAAAGGGGAGATGGCAACCACCACACCCCCTCCATCAAGACAGATTCCCCTAAGGGAACCCTGGCACCACCATATTAACAAATATTACACAAAAAAAACCCTTCAGTGTTTCTTATAATCATGCAAACAGACTAAATTTTCCTACTGCTATTAACCCCATACAAACCTCTCCAGGTTCATTTTTCCATCCTCAGCAACTGGATCCTTGAAGCATTTTAAGAGTCCGGTGAGTGGCCTGAGAAGAATGCATGACGTCAAGCAGGAAAAAAGCGAATACAAAAACTTATTGGCAGGGGGCTCTAGACAATGCATCTGCCATTACATTGTCTCAACCTCTAATATGGCAAATATCCAAACTGGAGGACTGGAGGAACAAATCCCATAAACCAGATGTAGGTTTTGGCACTGCAGACAACTGAGGAAAGTAGAGGGGTTGTGGTCTGTAACCACTGGACCAGAACTGACAAACGATACCATGGGTATGCTACTGGACCCACTAGATTCTGATATCCTGCTGGCAACACAGAAGTAGCACCTGATCTAAAAGGAAACAAAGGAGTGAGACCATCACTGATGTGTTCAAAGGGCTGTCCCATCACAGATATAGAACCCAGAGGAGATGGCTGTGAGATCTGATTTGGCTTACCTGTTAACTGACATGTGGCGTGACTTAATATAAGCAGCAATGTCTTCTTTAAATTTGGCCAAAAGAAATATTTAAGGACCCGATTAAAAGTTTTTCTGACACCTAGATCTCCAGATTTATTGTGAGAGACCAGCAACATCACATTACAAAACTTATAAAGCACCACTACTCAGCAGACAGGCTCACCTAAACCCAGTTCACTATGAGGAAACCATTTCCTCACCAAAATTTCATCCTGAATGAAGCAACATTGGGCAGCCGTTTCCAGCTCATTACTAGGCAGAGCCTTCTTAAATAGCTCCTTTAATGAAGAATCAGAGTGCTGCTCCTCCACCAGCCCACTGTGGGAAACAGACCAAGGAATGTCAGAAAACACCAGATCAGCTTTGCCATCCCCGCTAAAACCTTCGTTAGCTTCAGTCTCACCCACTGTACCCACCTTGAACACATCAGGAAACGCCATCTCATTTTTATCAGGTTTACTACTCACCACAGACTTAATTACAGGTGATGGCATCTCTGCCCACACTTTATCTCCAGCAACACCATTACCCAAAACCAGTGTAACACCCT
This sequence comes from Pholidichthys leucotaenia, assembly GCA_020510985.1. Lineage (NCBI taxonomy): Eukaryota > Metazoa > Chordata > Actinopteri > Cichliformes > Pholidichthyidae > Pholidichthys > Pholidichthys leucotaenia. The sequence continues at coordinate 46,043,251 of CM035836.1, forward strand.
CCATGGGTAAAGCTGGGTGCACACCGACAGAGATCTCTCCCTGGAACAGATCTGAATACAGCATCCCCGTTACCAGGATAAAAGAACCAGTATATGAGTCCTCCCAGAAAGGCAAAGTTGAGGCCAATATAAATGAATCGAAGGCGCCTGTGTCCCGCAAAATCCTGACTGGTACCTTTTCCTTCCTGCCGATTAAAGAAACAAAACCCTCAGTAATGAAAGGTAAACAGGATGTCAGTTCAGGATCACAAATATTCAGTTTTACTACAGGTAAAAGGTTCTCAGCAGGCGTGACAGACATAGCAGGTTTAATGCCTCTATCAGGAACTGAATGTGATTCTTTCGCTTTACAAATAAAACAGTCATTCTTCCAGTGACCATGTCTGTGACAATAATTCCAGACTTTCTCAGACTCATGGCCTCCTGTGCCTTACCTGTGAATACTGACTGTACCATTAATGAACGTGCGCTGTCAGACCAACGCCTCTCACATGCTGCATGTTCAAACAATGCAAAAAGGGTCCCAACATCATTTTCATTGAATTGAAGCACCAACGTCATCTCCCTAACACCATCACACCTAAAGGAGGATGAGTCGGAAGGCTGAAGTACACCCTCAGACATTTTACTAGATTTAATCAATTCCAGTCTTTACTTTTCTACCTCTAACTTCACTCGTTCCATTTCTTGTTTTACTTTTTCCAAAGTTAGAGCCTTGTCCAACTCCAATCTCTGCCGCATTTGTGTTAAAGCCATTTCGTTTTCCATTTTTAATAGTAATAATTCCTTCTGCTATTCAAACCTTAAATTACTGGGCCTGTCAGAGACCGTGGGCAGACACAAATCCCCAGGACCAATGACTTGGGCAGAAACTGGCAAAATATTCATTTTAAATAAACTGACTTTCAAATTAGCTTTTACCACATCTTTAACCCTGCATAATCCTCAAATGCGCCCGAGATGAAACATGTCCCCAGAAGCAGAGATTTCCCCACTAGCTACCGATCAGGAAAACTAGCTAAAGCTCACCCCTAGTCTTCATGAGGCGTGGCAGCGGGTTCTGATGCACCAAATACCGATGGCCCGGCCAAGGTGACCAGAAACTGGGAACCCTCCGTAAACCACGGCGTGTTCCCAAGCCAATGAAAGGGAAGTCTAGATAAGGAAAAGTAAAAAGAAAGAAGAAAAAAAAACTCCAGCTGCAACACTGGACAAAATGTTTCAAACAAATTTACACTAATGCGCATCCGCCAACCTTAATCAAGGGAAAACAAAAACCACTGAACAAACCAAAAGGGGAATCCCCCAAGTGATATCAGTTATGCACCGGTAACCAGAACCACACAAAGCGCACTTAATAATTACCAGAGGAACAAAAAACAATGCGCAATAAAACAAATACAGCGGACAGGATTAGCAGAGTTTTAAGCTTTGATCTGAAAACTCAGTTTACACACACGGGAAAAAAAAAAAAGCAACTTAAACTAAACATTTGAACAAAACACTGCAAAAACAGATTAACTGAAACAGTTAACTAATTACCCAACACAAAACTAACAGCAAAACGGAAGAAAAAAAAATGCGTGCGGAAGTTGTTAGATGAGCCCTCAATTTGTTATGACCCGGCTTGCGGCCATAACAAATAGAGAATGCACGAGTTAACGTAAAAATGAAAAGTGTTTATTTACAAAATGTGCCAAAAAAGTGCAAGAAACTAAAACAATTTTTAAAAAAAAGTCCAAAAAGGTCCCTCCCATGTGCCGAGGAGAGGAGAGGAGCCTCAAACGCCCGCAGGTGACAGACCTGCCAGCTGGCTTGACAGCTCCTCTTTTATGGAACCCAACAGGACCTTCTGCCAATCAGCCACTCCTCAATCAGCTGATCACCTGAAGGAATCAGAATCAGAATCAGAATCAGAAAAAGATTTATTGCCAAGTACATTAACAGATCACTGATAACATACGAGAGAATTTGACTTGACACAGAAAATGAACCTGCATTTCCAGTGACACGGCTGCATCGGGGACGCGCCTGCCAACAGGATAGAGGGTACAGGTAGCATAAGAATAAGAATAATACAAGGAACAATAGGAAGGAGCAAAAAAATCATTGATTCAGAATACTGGTTGCATAATCAATCAATATTATGATTACAAGGAAAAAAAAAGCTCTCAATGCACATTCGCGGACAAGATTCACAGGACACAAGAGAGCAGTGTGTGTATCTTTATTCAGTTCGTGGATCAATATGTGTGCACTGTTGAAGCAAGTGTTGTGATAATAAGAGAACAACAAGGGCACTTGGCAGGAGATGTTTTGTCTGGCTGCCCGCCAATCGTCCTTGCGATTATCTGAGCAGGTGCTGTCCAAGGCCTTGTGCTCGATGTTTTGAAAACACAGACTGCAGACAGCCAGGAGGAATTTTCATGGGGAAATTGAGCCAAATAGGACTGATCACAGAGAAGGAGCTTTTTATTTCTTCTGTAGATTCAGTACTTAATCCTTCATTGCGGGGCTTTGAGTCCGTCGTGGAAAGACCTAAGCGTGACCATGATGTAATCCACCTTCCGAGACAGTTCTCCATTTGTCGCTATCAGGGTCTTCTCCAATTTTTCAATTTGATAGATGCACCTCGCCTGGCCAGCATTTTGATAGGTTGTATCCATCTTCAGCAATTTGCGGTACACCAGGACAATCCCAGTTCCAATCAGAAAGATCCCGATCACCATTATTACGAAGACATACAAATCTTCAATATCTTCGATAGAGAGATTAGTGAGACACAAGATCCTCCAATTACTTGTGTCACGTAAATAGCCCGCTGGAGCCGTTCCTGCGGGGCAGACAGCTTCCCCCGGAGCACTTTTCCTTGTTGAAAAAATAGTGTCAATTGTGTTCAAAGCCCAGCTTATTAACTCCATAATTTCTTTCGACGGTCGCAGTTAGACGCAGACAGACAACAGCAAGCTGGGATCCAGTAGTTGGGGGGGGGGGGGGGGAAGTCAGAGCAAGAGAGAAGGAAAAAGCGTCTGCTCTCTTGGGAGGGCAACACCAACACCAAAGGGGAGGTGGCAACCGTCAAACTATACAGTGATGTGAAAAAGTGTTTGCCCCCTTCCTGATTTCTCATTTTTTGGATGTTTGTCACACTTAAATGTTTCAAAGCAAACAAATTTAAATATTAGACAAAGATAACACAAGTAAACACAAAATGCAGTTTTTAAATGAAGGTGTTTATTATTAAGGGTAAAAAAAAATCCAAACCTACATGGCCCCATGTGAAAAAGTGATCCCCCCCCAAAAAAACAAACAAACCATAAATTAACTGTGGTTTATCACATCTTTGGAAAGCCGAGTTCAACTTCTGTAATCACACCTAGGCCTGATTACTGCCACACCTGTTCTCAATCAAGAAATCACTTAAATAGGACCTGCCTGACAAAGTGAAGTAGACAAAAAGATCCTCAAAAGCTAGACATCATGCTGTGATCCAAAGAAATTCAGGAACAAAGTAACTGAGATCTATCAGTCTGGAAAAAGTTATAAAGCCATTTCTAAAGCTTTGAGACTCCAGCGAACCACAGTGAGAGCCATTATCCACAAATGGCGAAAACATGGAACAGTGGTGAACCTTCCCAGGAGTGGCCAACAGACCAAAATTACCCCAACAGCGCAGCGATGACTCATCCAAGAGGTCACAAAAGACCCCACAACAACATCCAAAGAACTGCAGGCCTCACTTGCCTCAGTTAAGGTCAGGGTTCATGACTCCACCAGAAGAAAGAGACTGGGCAAAAATGGCCTGCATGGCAGAGTTCCAAGATGAAAACCACTGCTGAGCAAAAAGAACAAAGGCTCGTCTCACTTTCGCCAGAAAACATCTTGATGATCCCCGAGACTTTGGGGGAAATACTTTATGGACTGACGAGACAAAAGTTGAACTTTTTGGAAGGTGAGTGTCCCATTACATCTGGCGTAAAAGTAACAGCATTTCAGAAAATGAACATCACACCAACAGTAAAATATGGTAGCTTCGTTTTATCTTCTTTTAATTATTTACCTTTTGTTCTTATTAAAGACAAAGGCTTTAATAAGACGAAGACTTATTAAAGCCTCTTATTAAAGTCTTCTTATTAAAGACGAAGACTGCAGCCTTCGCACAGTTGAAACATGTAAAGAAGGTAAAAAACATCTCCTTTCTACTTTTGTCTTTAATAAGAACAAAAGGTAAATTTAAAAAAAAAAGTAAAATATGGTGGTGTAGTGTGATGGTCTGGGGCTGTTTTTGCTGCTTCAGGACCTGGAAGACTTGCTGTGGTAAATGGAACCATGAATTCTGTTACCAAAAAATCCTGAAGGAGAATGTCCGGCCATCTGTTCGAGACCTCAAGCTGAAGCGCATTTGGGTTCTGCAGCAGGACAATGATCCAAAACACACCAGCAAGTCCACCTCTGAATGGCTTAAGAAAAACAAAATGAAGACTTTGGAGTGACCTGTCAAAGTCCTGACCTGAATCCAACTGAAGATGCTGTGGCATGACCTTAAAAAGGCGGTTCATGCTCGAAAACCCTCCGAAGTGGCTGAATTACAACAATTCTGCAAAGATGAGTGGGTCAAAATACCTCCACAGTGCTGTAAAAGACTCATTGCCAGTTATCGCAAACACTTGATCGCAGTTGCTGCTGCTAAGGGTGGCCCTAGCAGTTATTAGGTTTAGCGGGCAATCACTTTTTCCCACAGGGCCATATAGGTTTAGATTTTTTTTTTGCCCTTAATAATAAACACCTTAATTTAAAAACTGCATTTTGTGTTTACTTGTGTTATCTTTGTCTAATATTTAAATTTGTTTGATGATCTGAAACATTTAAGTGTGACAAACATGCAAAAAAATGAGAACTCAGGAAGGGAGCAAATACTTTTTCACACCACCATATGTCTGTGACTGTCACGACTCGCCGCTCATCATCCGCCTCAGCTGCGCGCACACCTGCGCCTCGTCAGCCACGGGCTATTTAGCCCACGCAGCCCTGTGCAGCGGTCTGGAGCCGTCTGTTCGCATCGGCACTCTCTCCCAGCTGGATCGTCTCTCCACGTCAGCTGAACTACGCTTCCACATAAGCATCTTAACCCTTACCTTGTTGCAAGTCTTCTCCCCTGTGCACAGGTGGATTCCTTGGCGGCGGATACCCTGTCATCGCCATCCCTTCCCTCGTCGTCGTCACTGGCTCAGCAGGACGCTGTCTCCCGGGCTTCTCCCTTGGCCAATGCCAGCCACCCGTCACCTACAAGTAAGCAGCACTCTGCTCATTATACCCATCTTGGTGTGGTGCCCTTTACCCTTGTCCTCTGCTCTCTCCATAGGGTTGCCTGGCTGTACGGCGTTCTGCTCTGTTTCCTGTGCTTCGGCGTTCACCCGCATCACATACACATATCTCATACATTCATCCATACACACCTGCTTGTTGAATAAAGCTATTAAATCTTCTCTGAGCCTGCGTGCGTGTTTCCTGAGCCGGACATTATGTCAGTACGGCTCCAGCAGAGTGGCTCAGCAGACAGCGGGCTCGCACGCCGCCTTTCCACCCTCGAGGCTCGGGTGGATTTAATAGCCCACCAACAGCAGGTGATTTTAAATCAATTAACAAACATCACTCACCGGTTAGACCGTGTGGACCCCCAACAGGTGTTCCCCCCGGCTAGTCGGGGGGGGGGGCAGCTCCAGCCGCTTCCGTGGCTGGCCAGCCTGCCCCGGGAACGCCAACCCGACTCACGCCAATCCCAACCCCTGCCCACTTCAGCGGTAAGCTCAGCGGAGCGCGGGGGTTCATCATGCAGTGCGAGTCGGTGTTTCTGTGCTTTCCCGGGGATTTTCCCTCGGACCACAGCCGAATTGGCTATATAGCTAATCTCCTGGAGGGGCGAGCGCTAACTTGGGCTTACACCGTCATGGCGAAGCCCAGTTACGCGAACCTCTCCTACGGCCAGTTCGTGCAGAGTTTTCTCGAGGTATTCGACCATTCCCGGCGAGATAGCATCCTCGCTGACCTTCTCCTTGGCCTCCAACAGGGAAGCCGGTCAGCGGCGGATTACGCTATCGACTTCCGGGTCGCAGCAGAGGAGGTGGGCTGGGGTGAGGCGTCACTCTGTAGCATCTTCCTCCGCAGCCTCAACTCTGGTCTGAGGGATGAGCTGGCCAGCCAAGACCTTCCGGAAAGGCTGTCGGAGCTAAACTCCCTGACAATTAGCTTGGACAACAGGCTGCGTGAACGATCCGCCGAGCGGAAATTAATTGGACGCTCGCGTGGAGGTTCTGTCCGCATGCCTCAGGCTCGCCCCCTGGCATTACCAGCTTCGGAGTCCTCCGTGGAGTCGGAGGCAATGGTAGTTGGCCGGTCAAGGTTCCCCCTAGCAGAGAAACAGCGCTGTCGGGAGCTGGGCCTCTGCAAGTATTGCGGAGGCGATCATCATACCGTGGAGCATTGTCCGGAGAAGCCAAACGGGGCGGTCCACGAGTCACTGTAGGGGGCCTCGCGGACTCTAACCGGTCAAATCCCCTCACAAGTTTGTCGCTGCCCATACGATTCTGTCACAATTCCACAGGGCACCTCACACACGCACTGGTGGACTCAGGAGCAGAGCAGAGCTTCATTTCTAAGAGCCTGGCAACCCAATTGGGCATCCCCTGCCAGCCTCTGGCCGCTCCTCTCAGTCTGGTCACCCTCTCCCGTGCGCCCCTTGGACAAGTGACTCATCGCACCCAGCCGATCCCTGTAATAATCTCAGGTAATCACCAGGAGGATCTTACCTTGTATGTCCTATCCTCTTCCGTGTCACCTGTCATCTTAGGCTACCCCTGGTTGCGCCTGCACAACCCAGTGCTGGATTGGCAGACAGGAAGAATTGCCGCCTGGAGCTCCTTTTGCATGGGCACCTGCCTCCAGTCCGCAGCCTGCGCCCCGTCCTCCCCTCCTCTGGCCTCGGACGCCGCGCCTCCGGACCTCACCCTGGTGCCCTCGGAGTTCCATGACCTGGGCCTCGTGTTCAGTAAGTCCAGGGCAATGTCTCTCCCTCCTCACCGGCCCTACGACTGCGCCATCAACATCCTCCCGGGGGCTCCCTTGCCATCCGGACGCCTCTACAGCCTGTCAGCGCCGGAACGGGAGGCCATGGACAGCTATATCAAGGAGTTGTTCAGGCGCAACCAGGGGTAGCCTAAGATGACAGGTGACACGGAAGAGGATAGGACATACAAGGTAAGACATTTATACTGACTGACATTTATAACATCTCCCTGAGTCAGGCCATCGTTCCCAGATGCTTCAAGACCTCTATCATTGTACCGGTGGCAAAGAAACCAGTGGTGTCATGTTTGAATGACTATCGTCCTGTTGCACTGACACCAATTGTGATGAAGTGTTTTGAACGGCTTGTCAAACCACACATCACAGCCTGCCTCCCTGCATCACACGACCCGCTCCAGTTTGCATATCGTTCAAACCGCTCCACGGAGGATGCTATAGTCACCACCCTACACTCTGTCATCACCCACCTGGACCAGAAAGACACCTACGCCAGACTCCTGTACATTGATTTCAGTTCAGCATTCAACACCATTATTCCCCAGAGACTGATAGAGAAATTACTCCTTCTCGGTCTGAACACCGCCACATGTCTCTGGATCCTGGATTTCCTGACTGAGAGACCTCAGTCTGTCCGGGTTGGAAACAACATCTCCAACTCTGTCACGCTGAGTACCGGAACTCCTCAAGGCTGTGTACTCAGTCCACTGTTGTTTACACTTCTAACACATGACTGTGTATCCAAACACGAGGGGAACCAGATTATTAAGTTTGCAGATGACACCACGGTGGTGGGACTTATTCAGAGGGATGAGGAATCAATGTACAGGGAAGAAGTGAGAGACCTGGAGGGCTGGTGCAGGGAGAACAATCTGGTGCTCAACGTGGACAAAACAAAGGAGATGATTATCGACTTCCGGCGGTCACAGCCTGAGCACGTCCCCCTCAGCATCGGCGGCCATTTAGTGGAGAGAGTAGAGAACATCAAGTTCCTCGGAGTGCAGATCTCGCAGGACCTGACCTGGAGCAAGAATTCCTTGGAGATCAGGAAGCGAGCTCAGCAGAGACTACACTTCTTGAGGAAACTCAAACAGGCCTCTCTCCCCATCTGCATCCTCAGGACCTTCTACAGAGGTGTGGTGGAGCGTGTTCTGACGTACTGCATTGCTACATGGTACTCCAGCTGCAGTATGTCAGACAAAAAAGCCCTGCAGAGGATAGTCAAGGGGGCGGAGAGGGTAATTGGAGTCTCCCTCCCCTCTGTTCAAGAACTTTTTCAGAACCGTTGTAGGAGCAGGGCACTGAACATTGTCAAGGACCGTTCTCACCCTCTGCATAAACACTTTGAACTTCTTCCATCTGGTAAACGATTCCGGAGCATCAGAGGCAGAACCACCAGACTGATCAACAGCTTCCTCCCACAAGCTGTCAGGATGCTGAACAGCTGACCCGGAATCTCACATACACACTACTGCACCTATGGACATTTTGTATATTATAGTTAGTTATTCTTTTTCCCCAAGTATGTCTCAGGGATGTGTGAATGGATGGGGGGGTGGGAGCTATGTGGGAGTGTGTCTTAATCATGCTGCTTCTTATATGGATGCCGAGAGAAACGCAATTTCATCTTGCCTGCACTACAGTTGTATGTACAGCAATATGACAATAAAGTCTGATTTGATTTGATTTGATTTGATTTGATTTGAGTCTCTCAATGCAGGTATCATCCGCCCTTCTTCGTCTCCTCTCGGCGCAGGGTTTTTCTTCATCTCGAAGAAGGATGGGTCCCTCCGCCCCTGCATTGATTTTCGGGCACTAAACGACATCACGGAGAAGGACCGCTACACCCTGCCATTGATGGACACCGCTTTCCACTCCCTCCAGGGGGCGACCTGGTTCACTAAGTTGGATCTTCGCAGTGCTTATCACCTCGTCCGGATCCGGGAGGGGGATGAGTGGAAGATGGCCTTTTGTACACCTAGTGGTCACTTCGAGTATCTGGTAATGCCGTTTGGGCTGACCAACGCCCCTGCCGTGTTTCAACGCCTCATTAACGACATCCTACATGATTTCCTGGGCCTCTTTGTGTTCGTGTACCTTGATGATATTCTCATCTTCTCCAGGTCATGGGAGGAACACCAGGTCCCCGTGAGGCGGGTCCTACAGCGGCTGCTGGAGAACAGGCTGTATGTCAAGGCCGAAAAGTGCGAGTTTTACGCCAAGACCACCTCCTTCCTAGGGTTCGTAATCTCGCACAATCAAGTCCTTCGCGACCCCGTGAAGGTTAAGGCGGTGGTCGAGTGGCCCACGCCGACCTCCAGAAAGAAGGTGCAGCAGTTCATTGGGTTTGCCAATTTTTATTGCCGCTTTGTTCCCAATTTCGGTGCCATTGTTGCCCCTTTGACCCGCCTCACCTCTCCCAAGACCCCCTTCCGGTGGACCGAAGAGGTTGCAGCAGCTTTCGAGGCTTTGAAGACGGAGTTCTCTTCCTCCCGGGTCCTGACCCAGGTTGACCCCGTGCTGCAGTGCCTGGTCGAAGTCGACGCGTCTGATACGGGGGTGGGGGCGGTGCTTTCTCAGCGATCACCCACCGATGGGGTCAAGCGACCCTGCACCTTCTTCTCACAGCGTCCGTCTCCGGCTGAGCGCAACTACGACGTCGGGGACAAGGAGCTTCTCGCCATCAAGCTCGCACTGCAGGAGTGGCGCCACTGGTTGGAGGGGGCTGCCCAGCCGTTCGTGGTGTTAACAGACCATAAGAACCTGGAATATTTAAGATCTGCCAGAAGACTGAATGCCCGCCAGGCGCGCTGGTCCTTGTTCTTCGCCCGGTTCCATTTCACCATCACCTACCGCCCTGGTTCTAAAAACGGCTTGCCCAACGCCCTTTCCAGGCAGTTTGCCCCTGAGACCCCGAAGGAGCCGGGCCATACCATCTTGCCCAGCTCGTGCATTGTGGGGGCGATTTCCTGGTCCATCAGGGACAAGATCTGGAGGGAGCAGGAGACCGAACCGCATCCTGGCGGCGGACCGGAGGGGAAGCTTTTTGTTCCATCGACTGTCCGGGGGGGAGGTCATTCATTGGGTTCACACCTCCAAACTCGCCTGTCACCCTGGTGTCTCCCGGCTAGTGGATCTCCTCCAGTGTTCCTTTTGGTGGCCGGGTCTCCAGAAGGACGTCGCCAACTACGTCCGGGCGTGCCCTGTGTGTGCCACCAGCAAGTCTGCTAATTCTCCCCCCACGGGTCTGCTCCAGCCCCTGCCGGTCCCAGGCAGGCCCTGGTCTCACATAGCCCTCGATTTCGTCACTGGTCTCCTGGTCTCTAACACATACGACGCTGTGCTGACCATCGTGGATCGGTTCTCCAAGGCTGCCCACTTCGTGCCACTCCGGGGCCTCCCTACGGCGCGGGAGACAGCAGACCTTCTTGTCCAGCACGTAGTCAGGCTGCATGGGATACTGGTGGACGTCATCTCTGATCGGGGGCGTTTCTGCAACGCTCTGGGGGCCACGGTAAGCCTCTCCTCCGGCCACCACCCGGAGTCCAACGGGCAGTGTGAGCGTGCCAACCAGGAACTGGAAGCTGCCCTACGCTGCGTCACCTCCTCCAACCCGTCGTCCTGGAGCGCGCACCTGGCCTGGGTGGAGTATGCCCACAACACGGCACGGTCTTCTGCCACGGGGATGTCCCCCTTTAAGGCGTCCTTGGGGTACGACCCACCTTTGTTCCCGGAGAAGGAGGGCGAGCTGGCCATTCCCTCCATCCAGGCGCACCTAAGACGCTGTCGGAGTCTGTGGACCAGAGAGCGCGATGCACTATTACGCACGGCGGCGCGCAACAGCTCAACGGCGAACCGCCACAGGAGACCGGCCCCTGCCTGCCAGGTGGGCCAACAAGTCTGGTTGTCCTCACATGACATTAACCTCAAGGCTGAGAAGAGGAAGCTGGCCCCACGCTTCATTGGCCCTTTCACCATCTCAAAAATCATCAACCCGGTGGCTGTGCGTCTGGCCCCCCCCCCCCCTCCGTATATGTCCCGCCTTCCACGTCTCGAAGATCAAGCCCGTGGTCTCCGACCCACTCTGCCCCCCACCCAGGGTGCCGCTCGCGCCTCTGATGATCGACGGCCATCCGGCCTGAAGAGTCACCTCCATCATGGACTCCCGGCGCCGAGGTTGCGGGCTGCAGTACTTGGTGGACTGGGAGGGATTCGGTCCTGAGTGGAGGTCCTGGGTGCGCTCTTCCTTGGTGTTGGACAGGAGTCTCATCACGGAGTTCCACCGGGCGCACCCGGACAAGCCAGCGCCAGGAGGCGCTGCTGGGGGGGGGGGGGGGTTGTACTGTCACAACTCGCCGCTCATCATCCGCCTCAGCTGCGCGCACACCTGTGCCTCGTCAGCCACGGGCTATTTAGCCCACGCAGCCCTGTGCAGCGGTCTGGAGCCGTCTGTTCGCATCGGCACTCTCTCCCAGCTGGATCGTCTCTCCACGTCAGCTGAACTACGCTTCCACGTAAGCATCTTAACCCTTACCTCGTTGCAAGTCTTCTCCCCTGTGCACAGGTGGATTCCTTGGCAGCGGATACCCCGTCATCGCCATCCCTTCCCTCATCGTCATCATTGGCTCAGCAGGACGCTGTCTCCCGGGCTTCTCCCTTGGCCAATGCCAGCCACCCGTCACCTACAAGTAAGCAGCACTCTGCTCATTATACCCGTCTTGGTGTGGTGCCCTTTACCCTTGTCCTCTGCTCTCTCCATAGGGTTGCCTGGATGTACAGCGTTCTGCTCTGTTTCCTGTGCATCGGCGTTCACCCGCATCACATACACATATCTCATACATTCATCCATACACACCTGCTTGTTGAATAAAGCTAATAAATCTTCTCTGAGCCTGCGTGTATGTTTCCTGAGCCGGACATTATGTCAGTGACAAGTGTTTCATAAATGAACTTTACGTACTTGGCGCTCGGAGAAAAAGCTCCATGTCAGTGTCTCTTTAGCTTAGCCATTGCTAATGCTGCTCCGAGACACGTGTGGCCCACCGTGCTCTGAGTGTTTTTTTCTTTTTTTCGTGCAATGCTTCTTGCAGGTTGTGTGTCATGTCAAGGTCTTTCCTTCCATCTTCCTGATAAAATCTAAACGCCCGACATCTGAGCCAACTTTGAGCTAATGTCTTCCTAATTTTCAAAGCTGGCTGCAAATCTCAGACAAAATATGACTTCACTTGCCTGGATGCTAGCTTTGCACCATCTTCTTTCAGCTGCTCCCTTTAAGGGTCACCACAGCAGATCATCTGCCTCCATCTCATCCTATCCCTTGCATCTTCCTCTGTAACACCAACCCTCCAAATCTCCTCCATCACTACATCCATGACTCTTCTGTCATCTTCCTCTTCTCCTCCTGCCTGGCAGCTCCATCTTCAACATCCTTTGTCCAATATATCCACTATCCCTCCTCTGCACATGTCCAAACTATCTCAGCCTTGCCTCTCTGTCTCCAAACCGCTCAACCTGAGCTGTCCCTCTGGTATACTCATTTCTAATCTTGTCCCTCCTAGTCACTCCCAATGAAAATCTTAGCATCTTCAACTCTGCCACCACCAGCTCCACCTCTTGTCTTTTTGTCAGCGCCACCATCTCCAAACCATACATCGTAGCAGGTCTCACTTTTGTCTTGTAAATCTTCCCTTTCACTCTTGCTGCTACCCTTCTGTCACAAATCACCCCAACACTCATCTCCACCCACTCCACCCTGCCTGCACTCTCTTCTTCACTTTCTTCTTCTCTTGTGCATTTTCCATTGCTTTGGATGGTTGACCCCAGGTATTTAAACTCATCTACTTTCACTACTGCTACTCCTTCCATCTTCACCTGCACCTACTTGCACCTGCCTCCCTCTCATTCACACTCATGTATTCTGTCTTGTTTGTACTGACTTTTATTCCTCTTCTCTCCAGATCATACCTCCACCTCTCCAGGTTCTCTTCCACCTGCTCCCTATTCTCACTGCAGATCACAATGTCGTCTGCAAACATCATGGTCCATGGAGACTCCTGCCCGACCTCTTCTCTTAGCCTGTCCATCACCATGGCAAACAAGAAGGGGTTCAGAGCCAATCCCTGATGCAATCCCACCCCCACCTTGAATCCATCCATCACTCTTACAGCTCACCTCACTACCATCTGACTATCCACATACATGTACTGCACCACCCTCACATACCTCAATGCCACTCCTGACTTCCTCACACAGTACCACACTTGCTCTCTTGGCATCCTATCACATGCTTTCTCTAGATCAGGGGTTGCAAACACTAAGGAGGCGTACACCTCATCACCACTCCCCCCACTCGGGAGATTGGATCACAACTTGGTTCATCTCCGGCCGGTGTACAAACCCCTAGTGCACAGACAACCTCCGGTCATGCGCACAGTGAAGTTATGGTCTGAGGAGGCAATGGACGCTCTAAAGGACTGTTTTGAACCACTGCCTGGGAGCAGCTCTGCGATCCACATGGTGAGGACATCAATGGCCTCACTCACACCATCACAGACAACATCAGCTTCTGTGTGGACAACACCGTACCCACAAAGACCATACGGTGTTGCTCAAACAACAAACCCTGGATCAATCCTGAGATAAAAACACTTCTGAGAGAGAAGAAGAGGATCTTCAGGTCGGGGAACAGGGAGATGCTGAAGTCCGTACACAGGGAGCTGAGGAGGAAGATCAGAGAAGGCAAGGACAGCTTCAGGAAGAAGATGGAGGACAAGCTGCAACAGAGCGATATCAGTGAGGTCTGGAGAAACCTTAAAACCATCTCTGGGCTCCAGAATACCTCCCCCCAGGCCACGGGGGGCAGGGAGTGGGCGAACAATCTGAATCTGTTTTTCAGTAGGTTTGACCAACCGCCCTCCCCCCCGACTGCACAACAACCACTGCTGCCTCTGAAGACATCAAGTCCTGCTGCCCACACCCCACTCCAGGCACACAGCCCCCCAACCTGACCCTCACTAAGACCCAGGTGAGGACAGAGCTGAGAAAGATCAAGGCGAGGAAGGCCTCGAGACCGGACGGAATCAGCGCAAAGCTCCTCAATTCCTGTGCAGACCAGCTGTGTGGGATTGTGGAGCACATCTTCAACCTGAGCCTGAAGCTGGGGAGGGTACCACAGTTGTGGAAAACATCTTGTGTGGTACCTGTACCAAAGACTTCCCACCCCAAAGATCTGAACAGCTACAGACCAGTGGCCCTGACGTCCCACATGATGAAGACCCTGGAGAGACTGCTCCTTGCTCACCCCCGCCCCCTGGTGGGACCAGCGAGGGATCCACTCCAGTTCGCCTACCAGCATGGCATTGGGGTGGAGGATGCGGTGATCTTTCTCCTTCACCGTTCTCTGTCCCACCTGGAGAAGCCCGGGAATGCAGTGAGGATCACGTTCTTTGACTTCTCCAGTGCTTTCAACACCATCCAACTGATGATCCTGAAGGACAAGCTGCTGTGCGCAGGGGTAGACCAGCACCTGTCATCATGGATCCTGGACTACCTCACAAACCGGCCACAGTTTGTAAGAACCTGGGACTGTGTGTCTGACACGATCATCGGTAGCACGGGGGCCCCCCAGGGAAAGGTTTTGACTCCCTTCCTGTTCACCCTTTATACTGCAGACTTCTCACACAACACAACACACTGCCATCTACAGAAGTTCTCTGACGACTCTGCGATCGTTGGCCTCATCTCCAACGGAGATGAAGCTGAGTACAGAGGGCTTATCCAGGACTTTGTGGACTGGTGCCATCGGAACTGCCTCCAGATCAACGCGAGGAAAACTAAGGAGCTGGTGGTGGACTGCCGCAGGCAAGGACAACCCCTCACAGCACCAGTAAATATACAGGGAACAGACATTGAGATGGTGACATCCTACAAGTACCTGGGTGTTCATCTGAACAATAAACTAGACCGGTCACACAATACTGACGCACTCTACAAGAAGGGACAGCGCAGGCTGTTCCTACTGAGGAGACTCAGGTCTTTTGGTGTACAAGGGGCGCTGCTGAAGTCATTCTTCGACACGGTGGTGGCATCAGCCATCACTTTTGGAGTGGTCTGCTGGGGCAGTGGCATTACAGCAGCCGATAGGAAGAGACTGAACAAACTGATCAAGAAAGCTAGCTGTGTCCTGGGGCAACGCCTTGACCCAGTGGAGGAGATGGGAGAGAGAAGGATGGTGGATAAACTGTCATCTCTGCTGGAGTCCGAGTTCCACCCTATGCAGGACACACTGAATGCACTGAGGAGCTCATTTAGCAGCAGACTACATCATCCCAGGTGCACAACCGAGAGGTTTCGCAGGTCCTTCCTACCTACGGCTGTCAGACTGTACAACTTAAGCAGGGCTGCTCACAGAGATAGCAAAAAGACGTGACAACCTAATAGTATTGAATGCAAAAGATGCAATAGACTTACACAATGGTCCCCTCCGGTATACAACTAGGAAAATACCGGTCGCTACGGAGGGTGACAATATGTATGGATACATAATCATACCATGCAGGATAACTAAGTAGACGGTTATGCTGTTTCATTCCATCTAGCTACAATGGTCCGCACTGTGTGTTTATATATTTACATATTTATTCCATCTAGCTACAATGCTCCGCACTGTGTGTGTTTATATATTTACATATTTATTCCATCTAGCTACAATGCTCCGCACTTTGTGTGTTTATATATTCATATATTTATTCCATCTAGCTACAATGCTCCACACTGTGTGTTTATATATTCATATATTTATTCCATCTAGCTACAATGCTCCGCACTGTGTGTGTTTATATATTTACATATTTATTCCATCTAGCTACAATGCTCCACACTGTGTGTTTATATATTCATATATTTATTCCATCTAGCTACAATGCGCCGCACTGTGTGTTTATATATTTACATATTTATTCCATCTAGCTGCAATGCTCTGCACTGTGTGTTTATATATTCATATAAGATAAGATAAGATAAGATAAGCCTTTATTAGTCCCACAATGGGGAAATTCCAGGATTGCAACAGTACAGGGATAGCAACACTCAAAGCAACAATCAGAAGGCAAGAAAAAAAAAAAGCAAGAGCAGCTAATATACATATGTACATATTACTATAAATATATATATACACAGACACAGTGCAGAGCATTGTAGCTGGATGGAATAAATATATGAGTATATAAACACACAGTGCGGAGCATTGTAGCTAGATGGAATAAATATGTAGATATATAAACACCCACAGTACGGAGCATTGCAGCTAGGTGGAATAAATATGTAAATATATAAACACACACAGTGCAGAGCATTGTAGCTAGATGGAATAATATGTAGATATATAAACACACAGTGCGGAGCATTGTAGCTAGATGGAATAAATATATAGATATATAAATATAAACACACCCAGTGCGGAGCATTGCAGCTAGATGGAATAACTATATAGATATATAAATATAAACACACAGTGCGGAGCATTGTAGCTAGACGGAATAAATATGTAGATATATAAACACCCACAGTACGGAGCATTGCAGCTAGGTGGAATAAATATGTAAATATAGAAACACACACAGTGCAGAGCATTGTAGCTAGATGGAATAATATGTAGATATACAGTATAAACACAGTGCGGAGCATTGTAGCTAGATGGAATAAATATATAGATATATAAATATAAACACACCCAGTGCGGAGCATTGCAGCTAGATGGAATAACTATATAGATATATAAATATAAACACACAGTGCGGAGCATTGTAGCTAGATGGAATAAATATGTAGATATATAAACACCCACAGTACGGAGCATTGCAGCTAGGTGGAATAAATATGTAAATATATAAACACACACAGTGCGGAGCATTGTAGCTAGATGGAATAAATATATAGATATATAAATATAAACACACCCAGTGCGGAGCATTGTAGCTAGATGGAATAACTACATAGATATATAAATATAAACACACCCAGTGTGGAGCATTGTAGCTAGATGGAATAAATATGTAAATATATAAACACACACAGTGCAGAGCACTGTTGCTAGATGGGATGAAACAGCAAAACCGTCTACTTAGTTATCCTACATGGTATGATTATGTGCCCATACATATTCTCACCCTCTGTAGCGACCGGTATTTTCCTAGTTGTATGCCGGAGGGGACCATTGTGCGAGTCTATTGCATCTTTTGCATTCAAAATCTATTAGGTTGTTACATCTTTTTGCTATCTCTGCAAGCAGCCCTGCTTAGGTTGTACAGTCTGACAGCCGTTGGTAGGAAGGACCTGCGAAACCTCTCGGTTGTGCACCTGGGGTGATGTAGTCTGCTGCTAAATGAGCTCCTCAGTGCATTCAGTATGTCCTGCATAGGGTGGAGCTCGGACTCCAGCAGAGATGACAGTTTAGCCACCATCCTTCTCTCTCCCATCTCCTCCACTGGGTCAAGGCGCTGCCCCAGGACACAGCTAGCTTTCTTGATCAGTTTGTTCAGTCTCTTCCTATCGGCTGTGGTAATGCCACTGCCCCAGCAGACCACTCCAAAAGTGATGGCTGATGCCACCACCGTGTCGAAGAATGACTTCAGCAGCGCCCCTTGTACACCAAAAGACCTGAGTCTCCTCAGTAGGAACAGCCTGCGCTGTCCCTTCTTGTAGAGTGTGTCAGTATTGTGTGACCAGTCTAGTTTATTGTTCAGATGAACACCCAGGTACTTGTAGGATGTCATCATCTCAATGTCTGTTCCCTGTATATTTACTGGTGCTGTGAGGGGTTGTCCTTGCCTGCGGCAGTCCACCACCAGCTCCTTAGTTTTCCTCGCGTTGATCTGGAGGCAGTTCCGATGGCACCAGTCCACAAAGTCCTGGATAAGCCCTCTGTACTCAGCTTCATCTCCGTTGGAGATGAGGCCAACGATCGCAGAGTCGTCAGAGAACTTCTGTAGATGGCAGTGTGCTGTGTTGTGTGAGAAGTCCGCAGTATAAAGGGTGAACAGGAAGGGAGCCAAAACCTTTCCCTGGGGGGCCCCCGTGCTACCGATGATCGTGTCAGACACACAGTCCCTCCATCTTCTTCCTGAAGCTGTCCTTGCCTTCTCTGATCTTCCTCCTCAGCTCCCTCTGTATGGACTTCAGCACCTCCCTGTTCCCCGACCTGAAGATCCTCTTCTTCTCTCTCAGAAGTGTTTTTATCTCAGGGTTGATCCAGGGTTTGTTGTTTGAGCAACACCGTATGGTCTTGGTAGTATATTTATTCCATCTAGCTACAATGCTCCGCACTGTGTGTGTTTATATATTTACATATTTATTCCATCTAGCTACAATGCTCCGCACAGTGTGTGTTTATATATTCATATATTTATTCCATCTAGCTACAATGCTCCACGCTCTGTGTCTATATATTTATATTTATATGTACATATGTATACTCGCTGCTCTTGTTTTTTCTTGCCTTCTGATTGTTGCTCTGAGTGTTGCTATCCCTGTGCTGTTGTAATCCTGGAATTTCCCCATTGTGGGACTAATAAAGGCTTATCTTATCTTATTTTATCCAACCTGGGGCTCTTGGAATGTTCAGGTTTCTTTTCAATTGATTTGACAGAAGACAAGACGACCAGGCATCAAACCAAGGTGTGGGGCTCGAACAACGGCTGCTTCATCAAAGCCCATCCAGGGACAAGAGTTGCAAATTAGCTAATAGCTATACACTCTATGTGCAACACATCAGATTGATTGTCTTTGATTAATTGTCTATGTTTATTGCACTGTCCCTGTCAAATAAACTAATCTACTACTACTACTTGGCAGGTCTGTGGAGCCAGGAGAAGAGGAGGGAAGGTGAGTGGAGCCGAGAGTGACAAGAGAAGGAACGGCAGCACAGAGACGCTCCGTGGGACACTGGAGGGGTGACAGTGTGCTTCACCCCTCCTTGAGATAAGTCCCATTTCCATTGCTTATTAGTTAATCATATGATAGTGGGTTCTCTAACAGCTGTGAGCAAGTCTAAAAGAACGAAATATTTTTGAGATGCTGTCTGAACTGAGCACCCATTTAGGAGAGATGAATCCTTGTGTGATTATTACCTCCGCCAAAAGGGGAGATTATGTGATCATCGGCGTTGGTTTGTCTGTTTGTTTGTTGGTTTGTCTGTTTGTTTGTCTGTTAGCAAGATAACTCAAGAAGTTATGGACGGATTTTCATGAAATTTTCACAGATTGTCAGAAATGGGGTATCCTACAGATGATTAGATTTTGGTGGTGATCCGGATCACCGTCCACAAGAAAACCGCCATTACGCAAAATGCCATTTTCATGAATAACTACTGAACCACTAATCCTATCATTGTCAATCCAATTGCTAGTCATATGTTTTCATGGTCAAGGAATCTGAAAACGTACACACAAACACTGTATGGGGGGAACTGTGGCCACCATTACCGAAAAGGCCATTTCCAACAATAACTACTGAACCACTGATCCTATCATTGTCAATCCAGTTGCTAGTCATATGTTTTCATTGTCAAGGAATCTGAAAACATACACACAAACGCTGTATGGGAGGAACTGTGGCCGCCATTACGGAAAATGCCATTTTCGTCAATAACTACTGAACCACTGCTTGTCATATGTTTTCATGATCAAGGAATCTCAACACTGTATGGGCGGAACTGCCACGCTTGGCGGAGGTCTGCGCTCTCCGAGTGCTTTTCTAGTTTTGATTTGTGTTTATTTGCAGTTTGTGTTTTGTTTTATGGTTTGCTCCTGCATGAATGTTTAAGCTCAGATTTTCTGGACTCTATAGACACAGCTTATAGATCAGAATTCTACTGATTGGTTGTTTTTATTTCTGCCAGTTGGAGGAAGCCAAGGCCCAAGTTCATCCCTACTGCTGAGGAAACTGGACTGGCTGGGACTTTGGTTGGACTCTGGACAATTCTGGATCCTGTGGATTGGGCTTTAGGTGACTGTGATTTTTGGGTGGCCCGTTTGTTGCTTCTTTTTGCTTGTTTTTATATATCTATCTATTTTTGCAATACAATTTTAAAAACTGTTACTTCCTGTGTGCTGTCTGGTCAGAAAACTCCACAATAGAAAACATTCACTTTATTAAGTCACCTTACACCAGTAACAAGTTTTGGATTTTTTTTCACTATCTAATTTAAAATGTAGAAAAACAGATGGTCCTTTTTATTGGTTATTATATACAAACTACAGAATGGACAGAAAACTTATACTGTGATATATATCGTTATCGTCAAATAACGTTACTTATTTCATGATATGAATTTTTGGTCATATCGCACAGCCCTACAAGATACTAGTATGAGTTATGCATTTTTAAATTCCAACAAGTCATAGAGTGACTAAAGTTATAAAACTGGTTAACTATCAGACTCAGCAACACTTAACGTCTTCAACGTCTCCCTTCAGGTGGATGTAGTGGTTGTTTTTCCAGCCTTATTCCTTTTTTATATTGTCCACACCACTGAAGAAAGAGAGAAATGCAGGGTTTCTGTTATGTCCTGAAATAACCACAAGCCAGAGGGGAAGCTGGATGGAACGTTCTCTTTATTACTAACAAGAACACCTATATTTATATGCCCAGCCGTAGCCCGCCTGACATCACACCGCTCTGCCCACACCAGGCTACGGTAACCCCCAAGGTACAATTCCCCTATGTTAACCCCCCCTCCCCCCAGAAAGATCAAGAACCACAACAGACATGCAAAATAGAAAACAACTATATACACATCTGAACACCAAGTCAAGATAAATCAATCACCATACAACCTAGCCATTCAGTCCTACCGGTAACGAAATCGTCTAAGTACTTGGGCCGCCGACATTCCCTAAAAAGGCGGCCCTCGCAGGGATGCTCCGCCACTGGCACCAACGGCTCCAGCCGAAGGTCGGCACTCGTCTGACCCCTCCAGTCCAAAGAGTCATTCAAAACATCCAATGAGGGATCGCTCGTCACCTCTGGTGGGGACCTCCGCAGCCGACTTGCGTGCATTCTGGACCTATCATCCAGCTTGAAAGTGTCTGGACCTCTCCATCTCACAATTGTACACGGCCCAGTCCACAGCGGCTGAAGCTTGTGGGCGCGCACAGGGTGTCTGACCCACACCCTATCCGCCACGTTTAGGCCATGTCCTTTCACCCGATGCTTCCTGTCAAATAAGTCCTTCATTCGCCGATGACATTCTGTGACCTGGCGCCTCAGCGCCCCCGAGTCCTCACTGCACTCCTGTTGAGCCAGCCCCAGTCGTCTCACCAGAAGCGGCAACTCCCGTCCTAGCATCAAGGCCGCCAGAGAGCGACCCGTCATGGTGTGCACCAATGCTGTATAATGGAGCAGGATGTTGTGCAGAGCATCAAGAAACAAAACCCCATCAGCCAAATGAGCCCTCAAACTGTTTTTCACAATCCTATTAATCCTCTCCACACCCCCATTAGCCTGTGGATGATACACTGCCATTCTAATGTGTTCAACCCCTCTTGCCCGCAGGAAACCCCCAAAAGCCTCCGAAATGAACTGCAGGCCATTGTCCGTGGTTACTGAAGTTGGGGTCCCCCATCTGGCAAACAACAACAACAGGAACCCCGTAATGACCTCAGTTGTCACCGAGCCCGTCGGAAGCACTTCCGGCCATTTAGAAAATAGGTCATGCATCACCACCAGGAACCTGCTGCCCGGGGGGACTGCATGCAGCTCACCACAAATGTCCAGTTCAATGTGCTCCCAGGGTCCCACAGGGTAAGCGATTGGCCAGAGAGGGGGTGGTGGGGGTCTCCCAGTCCTACCGCTCTCCAAGCACGGGGCACAGTTTCTGACAATTGTTTCAATGTCCTTGTCAATCCCTGGCCATCAAACTGAATCCCTGCCACGCTGTTTGACTTTAACTACCCCAAGGTGACCCTCATGTAACATGTCCAGCACATGCCCTCTCAGCGCAGCCGAGATCACCGTGCAATGGCCGCCTGGCCACACACACCTCGCCCCAGCAGCTGAGCTTATCCCTGAACCAATAGAATGGAGCCAGGTCACCCGACGCTTCCGCCGGCCAACCCTCTCTGATCGCCGTGTGCAGTCTCTTCATCACTTGGTCATTCTCCAAAACCTCCCTAAGTTCCCTAGGAGACACAATGTCCCGGAGAGTCCCGTGTAAGGCGTGGACCAGTTCCGTCTCCACTGGGTCCACGTCTCCACATCCGACACCAAAAACGCACATCGAGGCTCTAGACAGAAGGTCCGCTACGACATTGTCCTTGCCCGGAGTGTACTTAGTCTCAAAATTGTAAGCCCTGAGTATTTTTTGGACCACTTGTAGATATGCAGCGGCCTGTGGCCCGACCCCGAAATCTCCAGCAGGTTTGTCAATGCCCGATGATCTGCCCTCAATGTGAAGCGCTGGCCATAGAGGTACATATGTCACCTCTCACAGGCCCAAGCACAGGCCAGCGCCTCCCTCTCGCCAACAGCGTACTTTCTCTCAGCCCCCGACAGACATCTTGACGCCAAAGCGACTGGACGTTGTGTACCATCCTCCACCTACAACATTACTGCCCCCAGGGTGGAACCAGAAGCATCACAGGTCACGACTGTAGTGCAGTCCGGGTCAAAATGGGCCAAGACCGGGGGCAAGGTGAGCTGCTGTTTCAGCTTCCTCACTGCCACTGAGCAGGCTGGGGTCCAAACTCAAAGCAGGTCCTGCTTTGGCAGTGTTCTGAGGGGCTCAATTGTTTCAGAGTATCTCGGAATGAACCGTCCATAAAAGTTCACCATCCCCAGGAATGATGAGATCTCCGCCGGCGAGGAGGGGTCCGCCAGGCAGAACACTGCCTCCACGTTTGAAACCAATGGCTTCAGTCCATCTCCCAATAGCTGGAAACCCACAAAGTCCACCGCCTCCACCGCCAGGACACATTTGTCGCTGTTCAGCGTAACCCCATGTCCCTGCAGTGTCTCCAGGACCTTCTCCAACTTCCTGTTGTGTTCTTCACTCGATGCCCCGTGCACCACTAAATCGTCAAGGTACACGACTACTCCCCTTCAGGCCGGCTAATATGGTAGCCATGACCTTCTGGAAGCAGCTTGGCGGCGAGCTCAGCCCGAAGGGCATCCTGGTGTACCAGAACACCCCCATGTGTTTCACGAAGGCAGTCAGGTTTCTGCTGTCCGGGTGTAGCGGCACCTGCAGGTAGCCCTGCCGCAGGTCCAACTTCGAAAAAAACTTTTGCCCCGCTGAACGTCACCGTCAGTTCCTCCATAGAAGGCAGCGGGTACTTATCTGGGACAACCGCCTTATTCACCTCTCTGAGGTCGATGCAAGGCCTAATGCTCCCCCCCTTTCTTCTTCGCTACCACGAGACTGGAGATTCACAGGGAAGCGTCGGCTCCCTCGATGACACCCGACTCCAACAGTCTAATTAGCTCCGCCGACACCTCAGCCCGCAGCACCAGTGGGAGGCGCCTCAAAGGCTGTATCTTTGGCATGATGCTCTCATTCACCAGAGGCCAGTGATAAAATGTGTCAATGTGGCCTAAGCCCATGAATAGCTTCGGCCAGCGGAGGCACCAGTCCGCACCCACAGACAGCACCCGCGAGCCCTCAGGGTCCGTTATGGAAAACCCCAACCGTCCCAACAGGTCAACCCCCAGCAGGTCGGTCCACTGACGTGCCACTTGAAACGTAAAGTTAGGGACCCTCTTCGACCCGCAGGTCACCTCAAAGTCTGCCGTGCCCGCCATTTCAATTTCTGCGTGGCCATAGCTAAAAAGTCTCACTACTCCACCCTTAATGTGTTTTGCGGGGAACAGTCGCTGCAGGGTTGGGAGGCTCAATATAGACCTCCCGGCCCCCGAGTCCACCATGAGTGGTATGTCGACTCCATCCAGTTGGAGGATGTACCACTTCAGCAGGCCTTTCCCCATCCTTGCAGTGTGAACATGAGCCGGGCCTCAGGGTCTTCCCACCCACAAGGCCGCTCCTACATATGCTTGCCTCTTCTTCTTCTTCTTTTTTCTACCTCCACTCCGCCACCCCGTCAGCGCGCCAACTTCTGTGTTCAGCAGGAAACTGTGCTTGGGCGAGCCTTGGCTAGCCTCAGCTCCCTGCTCCAACTGGGCCACCGAGTCTTCTCTCCTCGCTAACTCCAGCACTTCCCCCCAATGACGTCGGCTCCACAGCTAACAGCAACCTAGCTGTTAACTGCGAGCATCTGGCACCATGCACTAACCTGTCTTTAACCAGTCCAAATGCCTGCGGCCCAATGTTACTCTTACGCATGAGGCTAAGAAGTTCCAGCAGAAACAAGCTTAGCAACTCACCTTCCGTTGCCGTCTCTGAAAGAATTCCCAGCAGCAACTAAAGACTGTGGAGGGGTCGCCAAATGCTCCATCCAACACCCTCATGCATTCCCCCAGCGAGACATCCCGGCACTGATCAAGAGCGATCCTCTATTCCTCGGTGCCAAGGTGATGGATTAAAAACACTCTTCTGCCTTTCCTCGCTGGCCAAGTCCAGGCCTGCCACTGTCATGAACGCCTCAAAGCTCTTTTTCCAATGAGGCCATGACACGGCTGGTAAACCTGGGTGCTCCAGAAACAGGCATGCGCCCAATGCATGCCACCTTTATAATCCTCGTCGCCAAATGTTATGTCCTGAAATAACCACAAGCCAGAGAGGAAGCTGGAAGGAACATTCTCTTTATTACTAACAAGAACGCTTATATTTATATGCCCAGCCATAGCCCGCCTGACATCACACCACCCCGGCCCAGACCAGGCTACAGCAACCCCCAAGGTACAATTTTCCTATGTTATAGTTTCCTCTGGTAACATTTCTCG
Organism: Pholidichthys leucotaenia; assembly: GCA_020510985.1. NCBI lineage: Eukaryota > Metazoa > Chordata > Actinopteri > Cichliformes > Pholidichthyidae > Pholidichthys > Pholidichthys leucotaenia. Next base: position 46,068,223 of record CM035836.1, read on the forward strand.
GTGGCGGCACGCTGCACCAGAAAATTTACCGCCGCACCAAGGAGATATGAATTTAAGAAAAATATATGAGGCAATGACTTTCTGCAAGTGTGCACATGAACAACGCGTGTGACCGTCATCCGCGCGGAGTTTAGAAGCGCCCCACCCACGCGAGCTTTCCAGTCAGTCAGTAGGCAGTGTCTTGCTAGCAGCAGCAGCATCTTCATGGAAAAGGAGCGAAAACCGGGAAGTCAAACAGCAGAAACAGTCTATTTGAAGAGAAACTTTGTGAAGAAGTGAACCGTTTCTTTGTTGGTGAAAACCCTGGCGCGTCAGCACCTGGGCGCTACCTATCGGGCAGGAATGAAACTACAAATGATGGTTGTGTGCATGTGTCATCCGCTTGGCCTGGATAGATGAAAAAAGTGAGCATGTACAGCGCCACATGTGTGCTGGGCTCGCCCAAAGCGTACGCAGACCAAGGCAGACTAGAGGGGAAATGCAGCATGAATAAGGCTTGACTGTCCGACAGAAACATGAGTCTATTAAAGTACTTTAAACGCGGAAAAAAAAAATCAGAAGAGGTATGTAAGCACTGGAAGAATTTATCATGGTTTTAACCCGCTGGAAATGGGAGCAATAACGGAAGAGTTGCTTAGCTAAGAGATGTGGTTAGAATTCAAATGCAGCCGGCTTCATATGAAGAGAAAGGCAAGGGGGACTGATGAATTGCTGATGATATATTTCACCAGCCACTACAACATTACGTTATGTCCCAATTATGTACCTGGCAAGTTAAGATGACCGAAATTCAATAAGTCAATGACTTTATTCCGTCAGCAGCCTTCAGACAAACTGAACATGCTGCGGCGGCATGAAAAATAAGGCAGCGAAGTGAAGGTTTTAAATAGGTTTATTATCATACCGCCGTCACGAAGCTCGCCCAATGGGCGGCTCGGAGGCTCTCCAGCAAAGAGACACAGGGTGTGTGTGTCAGCAGCAGTTGAAGGAATGAGAGAGTTAACATGGATTTCAGTGAGCTTATATACCCAGCTACAGACAATACATGAAAGGCATGGTATCATCAAAGGGATTGCAGACAGGCATGAGACATTTACATTTGAGAGACACAGTCAGGGCACGATCCATGAACACAATGCATGAATGGCACATTAACATCACAGTAGTGAAACAATGCATGAATGGCACATTAACATCACAGTAGTGAAACTGAAAAAGCCAGAAAGAGTGGGCTGTCTGTGGGCATTAATACACACATTGCCGTCCCTGTCCCAGTCTGTTGTGGGGGTTATCCCAAACTGCCACACGCTCCCCCCCAGAGGGCTCGGCAGGCGGCCGAGGCCTCGATAGTCCAGCTTTGGCAGCGAGCAGGGAAGGCTCTGTGCAGGCGGAGGTGGAGGGGGTGGGGGGTAGTAAATGCCGGCCCTGGACGGTGAAATCGTCTGAGCCACGCAAAAATTGCTTGTTGATCTGCGATGTCGAGGGGCTGTCCCATTGAACGTGCGGAAATCCACAAGAAGAAAAATTAGTCACTGGCTCCTCTCGCGATTAAGTCCTGCAAGGATTAATAGCAGCCGTGAAGAAAAAAACAGGAGCGACGAGGCTGCGTGGCGGCTGTAAGAAAAAAAAAAACAAAAGCAAGGGGACTTGGCGTGTTGACTTTAGGTGCGGGCACAACCTTAAAGCCTTCGGGGACCGCAGACTGCTGAATTCCCGTCGAGCGCCATGGCTAAGACCATAAAATCCAGTGAGCAAGCTGCGTGCGTGCCTCAGGTGTACGAGCAAGCCTGAAGGGCCAGTGTGCAGCAGAAGGAAGGCGGTCAGTGGAGCCGTATGTGTCCCGTGCGTTGTGCGCCGTCCTCGTAACTCCCCGGTGCGTGTGCCGGGGCTCCGTGCATGGGTGGGCCAGCTGGAGAGGAAGAGCCAGGGTCAGGGAGCTTAATCATCCCTGTTGTAGTTGCAGTAGATGGGTCATGGTGCGTTCAGGTCCACGTGTACTCCGTCGGCCGTGGAGGTCGCCATCGTGGAGAAAGGACGAGGTGCGTGCGCTCTCATAAGGAGACACAGAATCGTGTGTCAGAAGCTGTGAGAGCGGCCGGTCCAAGCGTGGATGTGCCGATCTAGGCGTGCAGATCTCACCATGAAATGTTCCTCAGCTTTCCCGGTCGTGGGTGGTCTCCGGAGAGTTTCGCCTGGAAACTCTGCGTCGAAATCTCCCTGAAGCAGAAGGGAGGGCAGATCAGTCAGGCTGCCGCGTTCGCTTGTCGTCGGAGAATCACCGCCGGGTGCTGCGTTCGTTGCCATCAGGACACCAGCGTGGCTGTCCAAACCAGAAGGTTGCGATGCACAAAGCGTGTGCATTCTCGGGGTCACCAGTGCGGCGGCATGAGGAGGCTCTCCAGCAAAGGGACACGGGGCGGGGGGGGGGGGGGGGTGTCAGCAGCAGTTGAAGGAATGAGAGAGTGAACATGGATTTCAGTGAGCTTATATACCCAGCTACAGACAATACATGAAAGGCATGGTATCATCAAAGGGATTGCAGACAGGCATGAGACATTTGCATTTGAGAGACACAGTCAGGGCACGATCCATGAACACAATGCATGAATGGCACATTAACATCACAGTAGTGAAACAATGCATGAATGGCACGTTAACATCACAGTAGTGAAACGGAAAAAGCCAGAAAGAGCGGGCTGTCTGTGGGCATTAATACACACATTGCCGTCCCTGTCCCAGTCTGTTGTGGGGGTTATCCCAAACCGCCACACATGCCAGCATTTGGACTTCAAAATAAGGGAGGTTTTTCTTGGTGGTGAGAAGATTTCTAAAAAAAAAAAAGAAACTATAAGTGTATAGAAATTATTATAACAGAAATAACGGCATCCTTGGTCATTTAAGTTCATTTAAATCAATAAATACAATTTTATTATTTTTTTCTTTGTAACGAGAGTTAAATTATTGTTCTGTTCTGACTGCAAAATTATGGTCAAAAATATAAATTGTTATAAGGAAAAAGCAAAAAAAATACAACAGTCTGTTTCAAATTTATTTAAAAAACAGTAATTTTATTTTTAAAAAAACAGACAAAAATAAGCCATAAAATAATCCACAAATTTAGATAAATTTACAGAGAAAAGTGGAAAACTATAAGAAAATTGTTATAAATTTTGGAGAAAAACCTCAAACCTTCAAGACTGAAGTCATTACTCAAGTTTTAAGTGGGTGCTCTTTGTAGCCTTAACTAGAAATTTTTGGTTGTCTCCTTTAATTTACATGGCACTTGATATTTTCTAACCTGTTTGTATACCACCATAGACAGAGAGAGAAGCTGAATTAGACAGAGCTCAGAGAGGGCAAGATGAGACAGAAGAGAGGAGCCAAGGAGAGGAAAGTGTTCAGGCAGAGGGTCCAAGAGAGGTGAGAGCAGAGGAAGGAGAGAAGGATCACACCAGTAAAAAGTCCAAACACAGGACATCTGGGTGGGACCCCAAATGGCCCAATATTCCAACATTCAAGCCTTGGTTGTACAATACTTCAAACTGTAAGTTCCATATGCACGGCAGTGGCTGAGGAGGTAGAGCGGGTCGTCCTGTAACCGGATGGTTGGCGGTTTGAATCCTGCTCTCCCCAGATATCCTGCCGCTGTGTTCCTGGGCAAGACACTTTACCCACCTTGCCTCCAGTGTCCATAACACTGGGTATGAATGTGTATAAATGTTTGGTGGTGGCTGGAGAGGCCGTTGGCCCGGATTAGCAGCTATGTTTCCGTCAGCCTGCCCCAGGGCTGCTGTGGCTACAGTAGAAGCTTACCACTACCATTGTCTTCCTGGAGTGAATGAATAATGTATCTGTAAAAAATGTCTTTGTCTATGATAAAGCACTATATAAATCTGATGCATTATTATTATATGCAAAGTTACTGTGCAAAATTAAAAAAAAGAAATAAAATAGTATAAAATTAACATATTCATACTTATGTGTTTTCTGCCCCCGCCCCCGCAGAAAAATATGTTGCCACCGCGCCAAGGCCTTTAAGCCAGAGGAAACACTGGAAACGCCATTTCAATTCTCCTGTATGTCCTGTACATATAGTAGTATTGACAAATAAAATCTTTGAATGTATAGCACCAAGTCACCAGCAGCCCTACAGATCTCCTTTGGAGTCAGGGATTTTAGCTTTAGAGTGTGCAGCCTCTGACTGTTGTCCTATACAAAGATGTCAAAGGGCTTGTCAGGACCCAACTAAGGAAAGGTGAGAGTCCTGGAGACTATGAGGATACTTCAGCTCCTGAACCAGACAGTTCTCCAACACTGGAACTGCTGATAATGAAGGGTTTCCTCCAGTAACATTTCCGTGTGGCGGCCCCCCATGCTTGAAATTATGCTGCCATTCTAAGAGGAAATATAAAAATATATAAATAATAAATAAATTAAAAAAAATATATATAAAAAAATAAAAATAAATAAATATAAAAAAATATGAAGGAATGATGGTCCGCAAGCACACACACAAACAACACGGATCAGAAGCGCCTGCCTGCATGACTGCTCCAGTCAGCAGGCAGAGTGTCTCGCTAGCATGACTGTCCGAGAGAAACATGAGCTTATTAAAGTACTTTAAACGCAGAAAAAAAGCAAAAGAGGTATGTAAACAATGGAGGTGTTTATCATGGTTTTAACCCGCTGGTAACAGGAGCAATAATGGAAGAGTCGCTTAGCTAACAGGTGTGGTTAAGAGTTCAAGTAGGTTCATTTTGTCTTCTTTTAATTATTAGTTTTTTGTTTTTCTTATTTCAGACAAGAATAAAAAGGAGCCGTTTTACCTTTATCTTAGTTAATATTAATTAACTAACTTATGTTCATTATTTTGTACCTGGAAAGTTAAGATGACAGAAATTCACAAAGTCATTGACTTTAATCCGTCAGCAGCCTTCAGACAAACTAAACATGCCAACATTTGGATTTCAAAATAAGGAATGTGCTGCCCTCACAGCACGTTTCTCTGTGCTGCTAGACAGCCAGCGAACCATTGAAGAAAACTTCACACACAAGGCTTACTTTTCTTGTCTTTATAAAGTTTTCTTGCATGCGTGTGTAGCATGACGCACGAGGTAACTGAAACATACAGAACAATGCACTTACTATCTACATATTAACATGCGGTATGCTAACACAAAGAACTAATACACATAAATAACTAACAGAAACATCGTCGCTCAACAAAACTCATTCATGTAACACTTTAGAACATCAGCGGTATCTATCAAGTGCTTGTACATAAAATACTCACAAAGACAAAGGTTCCCCAAGACTCAAACGAAGAAGAACAACACAGCATACTCAATGAACTTTTTAACTTCGTTTCTGTGTGGCTAGCTGACTGTAGCCGCGGGAAAAAACACATCAAAGATCATCTATGTGCGGAAGAGCACACACTCTGCAATAACAAAAAACAATCCTTTAAGGAAAAGATGTCTCACTTCGATAACTTTTAAAACACCGGTTTTTGACAATTTTATCACTCATTTTAACTTATTTATTCCTTTTAACCAATTTATTAACTTTATAAATTTATCAATGTCTTTTACCCAAAGACATGACACTCCCCGCTTGATATAATCACATTATATCATCACAAATATCAAACACAATAAAACATTTCCAGTGTTACATGACATCAAAAATACAGTATCACCCAGTCTTTGAAAGTAAGACTATGACCTCTGAGATGGGTCTCAGGAATACTTTTGCAGTCCCTTCTTTTACGATCCGCACTTCCACTTTGCGGACCATTTTGTCACTGCTGGGCAAAGTTTTTACAGCAAGTCCCATGGGCCATTCATTTCTGTTTACTTGTATGTCCTTCAACAGAACAACTTCTCCTTCTTTGACATTTGGTTTGCTGTCATTCCATTTTGTGCGTTTCTGCAAGGTAGACAAATATTCTCCTTTCAACCTCTTCCAAAACGTATCTGCAAGATGCTGTACTTGTTTCCACTGTTTTCCAAACAACTGTCCTCCAACTATCCAGAAACCAGCACCACGGACAGCTCCTTCAGTAATGTGTCGTCCCTGATGAGCTGAGCATTCATGGAAGTATCTTACAAGAAGTGTGGCAACATGGCTGGCAGAAAGGATGATCAGAAGGTGCTTTTCATTGTCTGTGAGATCGGAAGAGGAGAGACGTCCACCGACTCGTAGTAGTCCATCTTTGTCTACAATTGGATTGAGCTTCTTGAGTGTGTCATTTTTGGAGTTTACCTGTTTTCCTTCTTTTATCTTTTCGAATGTCTCTTTGTATGCTTCCTGCTGGACTGAGTGAATGATAACGTTCTCGGCTTGAGTGAGTCCTTTCATGTTTGTACATTCTTTGAGACTTTTCCATCCTTTCTGTCCACTGGACTTTTGTTTGAAAGATGCAGTAACATGGATAAGTTTGGCTACTGCCCTGCATAGCGTCGTCCAGCTTGAAAATCTTTTAAACCGCTCAGAGCTCAACTGTGACACTGATACTGCTGTTAACAGTGTTTTTACTTCTGGACGTATTTCTTTGTCCTCTTCAGGTTCCACTAGTGCATACAGATTGTCTTTGTGTGACTTATCAGGATAGTCTGCATACAAAAAGTTTGGGCCTGTGAACCATTTACTGTTTTTGAGTTCAGCGACTGCAACAGGTCTAGTTGCCTTGTCAGCTGGATTTAGCTCAGTTGCAACATAATGCCATTGGTCAGGTTGTGTGGATAGCCTAATGCGTGCGACACGGTTGGCTACATACATGTAGAATCTTTTGGAGGTATTGTGTATGTACCCCAACACAATACGACTGTCAGTGAAAAACTTCACATTGTCTATTTTTATATCTAACTCGCCTGTGATTAGCTCATACATCTCAACCGCAAGTACAGCAGCACAAAGTTCGAGCCGTGGTACAGTGTGTGCGGGACGAGGAGCAAGTTTAGACTTTCCCATCACAAAACCCACATGGTACTGACCGTCACTGTCTAAAGAGCGCAAGTAAGCTACAGCTCCTATTGCTACAGTAGACGCATCAGAGAAGATATACAGTTCATTACTTTTCATAGTACTTAATGAACCTGGACTGTAGCACCTTTTGATTTGCAGATCTTCAAGGGCTTTTAAAGAGTCTTTCCATGTGACCCACATCTCCTCCTTTTCTGGAGGAAGTGGAGCGTCCCAGTCTCTTGCTTCATATGACAGTTCTCTGAGTAGCGCTTTGCCCTGCATGATTATGGGAGCAACAAAGCCCAAAGGGTCATACTGGCTATTGACTGTTGACAGCACTCCCCTGCGTGTGAATGGTTTGGTCTCATTGGTTACGAGGTAAGTGAAGCTGTCTGTCTGTAGATTCCAACAAAGTCCCAGACTCCTCTGAACTGGGAGAGGATCTACTCCAAGGTCCAAATCTTTTAAATCCTTTGCACGGTCCTCCACAGGAAACGCTTCCATAACTAGGCTATAGTTGGATGTAACTTTGTGAAGTCTCACATTAGATTCAGCTAACATGTTTCTGGTTCTTGTTAACAGATCAACAGCATTCTCTGGTGTGGCAACTGACGTGAGTCCATCATCGACATAGAACTGTTTCTCAACAAACTGTCTTGCGTCGGTGCCATGTTCTTTCTCACCCTCTTGTGCTGCCCGTCTCATACAGTAAATGGCTACAGCGGGTGACGGGCTGTTACCAAAAACATGAACTTTCATTCTATATTCAACTACACCCTTAGTGATGTCATTATCCTCAAACCACAGATAGCGAAGATAGTCTCTCTGTTCTTCGCACACCTCAAAGCAATAAAACATTTGCTGTATGTCTGCTGTCAGGGCTACGGGCTCTTTTCTAAACCTCAATAGCACCCCTATCAAAGAGTTGTTGAGATCAGGTCCACTAAGGAGCACTTGATTTAGCGATATGCCGTCATACTCTGCACTAGAATCAAAAACAACTCGTATTTGATCTGGTTTCTGCGGGTGGTATACACCAAATGTAGGCAGGTACCAGTGTTCTTTACCTTTTGGCAGGGGTGGTGCAATTTTGGCTTGATCATTATTTAACATTTTCTGCATGAATTGGATGTAGTGACTCTTCATTTCTGGTTTCCTTTCCAGAGTCTTTTTGAGTGAGTACAGGCGTTTCAGGGCTTGCTCTCTATTGCTTGGGATTCTCCTTCTTGGGAAGCGGAAGGGCAGAGGAGCAACCCAACTGTTCTCTTTGTTCTGGCTAACTGTATTGTCCATAAGAGTTAGGAAAGTTTTGTCATCTATGGACAGTGCAACTTTATCATCTGATTCAGATCTGTCAAACACAGAGTGACCTAGCTTGTCTGTGTTGTGAGCAAAGTCAATTGTGTCTTTACACCTTATGACTGACTGAGTGTTTTGCTCTGACAGAATGCCATAGTTCTCTTTAACTGCAATGACGTTTGGGCATGGCTCAAAATAAGATGTGGGACCACTGTCTAATGTGTGTGTATTGTAAACATTCACCTCCGATGCGCTATGAGTCTTTCCTACATACACCTCTCCTACAATAACCCAACCCAAGTCCAGTCTTTGTGCATAAGGAGCGTTATTTGGCCCATTAATCTGCTCGCGTACCTTATGTACCCTGAGGATGTCCCTTCCCAGGAGTAAGAGGATTGGAGCGTGGTGGTCGACAGGTTGGATTTTGTTTGCTATAGGGAGCAGATGGGGATGGTGCTGAGCAATCTCAGGTGAGGGTATTTCAGTTCTGTCGTCCGGCACTGAATCACATTCGATCAAGGGAGGCAGCCGGATATCTGTTTTTCCATCCATGGATTGTATGAAGAAGTTCACAGCTCTCCTGCCTGCAGTTTCAGCTTTGCCAGAGCAGGTTTTTAATGTGTACGGTGCAGGTGTAGCTTTAATGTCAAACAGGCTAAAGAACTCTGTCTTAGCCAGGGACTTATTACTTTGTTCGTCAATTACTGCATACATGTTCATTGCCCTGTCTTTCTGACCTTCTGGATAGGCTTTCACTAAACAGATCTTAGAGCAAGAGCGTGGGCTATTACTTTGACCACACACCTCTGTGCACTTGGAGATGACTGAAGGAGAGCTCTCCGTTTGCTCTTCACCTTTGTTTTGTTCATCACTTCCTGATGTGGCACTTTTCAAGACAGGAGCAGGACCTGGATGAAGTGCTGATATGTGCTTGGGACTGTTGCACTCACTACACATGACTGCCACTTTACAATCTTTTGCGATGTGCTGAACTGAACCACAACACCTATAACAAATGCGGTGCTCTTTGAGAAAAGCTTGACGTTCTTCTATAGGTTTATCTCTGAACAGCTTACATTTTTTGAGTGGATGTGGCTTCTTGTGAATCAGGCACTGCCGATCTGGTTCTTCTACTTTCTTAGTCTCAGAACCACTTTTCTCTGCGACATCTGTTTTGTGTACTGACACAGTGGCTTTGCGATTGTATGGAGTGGGCTTTTCTGAGCGCGTAGAAGCTTGACTGTTACAGCTAGATGTAGCAAAGCTTGGATCATTTCTCATTTTAGCTTGTTGCTGAACAAACTGCACAAAAACAAAGAAAGGGGGAAATGACACACTATGAGTCTCTTTGTATTTCGTCCCCACAGTTGTCCACCTTTCCTGTAGGTTGAAGGGAAGTTTTTCAACTTTTTGTCTTACCCCTCTAGCTGTGTCTAGGTATGCTAGCCCTGGTAGTGCACCACCTACTCTGGCACACTGTAACTCTAAAAGGAGGTCACCGAGTTCTCTTAACCTGACATTGTCTTTGTTTGTTAGCCTTGGAAAGTCCTCTACCTTTTTTAAGAGTGCGTCTTCGATGGCCTCTGAGGAGCCATAACACTCCTCAAGGCGCTGCCAGACCATTACCAAACCTGCAGAGGCATTAAGGACATGTACTGCACGGATCCTTTTGGCCTGCTCTGAGGATTTTGGCCCTAACCACTTTGTGAGCAAGTCTAGTTCCTCTCTTGCTGACAGATTTAAGTCTTTAGTTGCACTAACAAATGAGGCTTTCCATGTCCAATAGTTTTCAGGCTTGTCATCGAAATGCAGTAAACCAGTACTGACTAGTTCTTTGCGGATGAGATATTTTGCAAAATCTTGTCCTCCATTAAACTCCGCCGAGTTATTGTTAAGAGGTTGAAAGGTGTGAGCTAGAGGGTTTAACAGGTGGGTGTTTGTCAGACCCTTGGTTACCTTTTGTTCTTGTTTTATGCCTGTATTCATTGGAGGAGGTACATACTGGGTTGTAGTTGTTAGCTGATCAACTGACTGATTGGTGGCTTGCACTTCTACTGCATTGTCTCTCATTTCAAGGGGCTGCTGTGGCCTCTTGGAAGCTTCTGAAGAGAGTAACTCACATTGTTGTGCAACATATTCGCTGGTGCGCCGTACTGTATCAAGAGGCTCAGTTTCAGTAGGGGGCCCTATGCTTCTCTCCCCGCTCTGATTCTCTGCTTCTTCGTAGGCTGCAACTTCTGCTTCAGCTGCTGCTATAGTTTTATGACATTTTAGAATGTGGAGGCTAGCATCTAAGTCAGCCTTTTGCTTTTCTAAATCTGCTTTTTGTTTCATCATATTAGCCTCTTTTTCAGCAAAGGCTAGTTGAGCTTTAGCCGCTTGCGCCCTGGCATAGGCCTTTATGGCTGAAGACCCTGTAGATGATGTGTGAGACTGCCTGCTGGTAACCCTGGACCTGGTGTCGAATGGCAGTGATGGTGGCTGCATGTCCGACGTTTGGTCTGAGGTGTCTGGCTTCTCCACGTCCACGTCTGGTCGTTGCTCTGCTTCGTTTCGCAGCTCATAGTTTTTCAAATAGTTTTTTCCTGAACGTAAGCTCATGTCTGCTTAATGTTGCTCTGTGTTGCTTGAATCCGCCGAGAAAACGTCTTGCTTCGGACGTCTTTAATGTCTTTTTACTGTGGTGCCCTCGCAGCACGTTTCTCTGTGCTGCTAGACAGCCAGCAAACCATTGAAGAAAACTTCGCACACAAGGCTTACTTTTCTTGTCTTTATAAAGTTTTCTTGCATGCGTGTGTAGCATGACGCGCAAGGTAACTGAAACATACAGAACAATGCACTTACTATCTACATATTAACATGCGGTATGCTAACACAAAGAACTAATACACATAAATAACTAACAGAAACATCGTCGCTCAACAAAACTCATTCATGTAACACTTTAGAACATCAGCGGTATCTATCAAGTGCTTGTACATAAAATACTCACAAAGACAAAGGTTCCCCAAGACTCAAACGAAGAAGAACAACACAGCGTACTCAATGAACTTTTTAACTTCGTTTCTGTGTGGCTAGCTGACTGTAGCCGCGGGAAAAAACACATCAAAGATCATCTATATGCGGAAGAGCACACACTCTGCAATAACAAAAAACAATCCTTTAAGAAAAAGATGTCTCACTTCGATAACTTTTAAAAACACCGGTTTTTGACAATTTTATCACTCATTTTAACTTATTTATTCCTTTTAACCAATTTATTAACTTTATAAATTTATCAATGTCTTTTACCCAAAGACATGACAAGGAAGGTTTTTCCTGCTGTCTGGGTGGTGAGGAAACTTCTAAAAAAAACTATAAATATATAGTGTGGAGTGTGTAAATGATGAGGCAAGTTTGTCTCAGGCAGTTTATTACACATCTCACACATGAGCATAGTAGAAAGAGGACATCTCAGACAAAACTCTTCTCTTAAATACCCAGGTCTTCCTACAGCCGCTTCTACACATCAAAGGTCACATTGCATTCACATCAAAGGTCACATTGCATTCACTTCCTTAATCCCTTAACATCCCCCTCGCAGTCTCTGACACACAAAGGATCCTCCAAGCCGTCTCTGACACACAAAAGATCACACTTTCACAACTTCCTGTTATCTCCAAGGAAACTCTGTTCTTTGTTCTTATCTAAGATGCTGCTCATTATGTTTTGGCCATGTGCGGCCACACCCCCCCCCCCCCCGAGCATATTGGATCGAACAAAAGAATAACAGTTTGTATGCTGTGACAGAATCATTACACATCAATCCACATGCTGCTTGGGCTTCAGTCTTCTCCCGTATCTGCTGTAACCACGATTCCCCGCCTCCGTGGCGCTGTCATGCTGGGGAGCTGCTGTCTGGGGGTGAAAACCTTTTGTCAGTCCCTGCGGGTGTTCTGGGGAAATTTTACTCTGGGAAGCTCCCCGTGGGGGTCTTCCATGCCGAGGGGCCCTCGCCAACAGCACTTGCTCGTCCGCCACCACAAAAGCGGGTTTGAGTCTGTTTATGCCAACCTTTTCCCTCCTACCCCCCAAACCTAGCAAAAAATGCTTGTCCCCTGTTTCCAGCACTCTGAATGGTCCATCATAAGGTGGTCGCAGTGGGGGGCGATGTGCATCGTGTCTGACAAAAACAAACTCTGCGTTTTTCAAAGTTTTAGGTACAAAAACGCGCGGAAAACTGTGGTGAACAGGGCCCAGCAGCGTGCCTGTGTCAATACTACGCTGCAACAGCTGAGACGGGGAGCTGCCCGGCGCAGGATTATCTGGGAGAAACTCCCCGGGCAGCCGAAGTGGCTGCGCAAAAACGAGTTCAGCCGGGGAAGCTTCCAAGTCTTCTTTAGGCGCAGAACGCAACCCCAATAAAACCCACGGTAGCTTGTCTACCCAATTTGCATCTGTCAGTGACGCCCTGAGAGCCGCTTTCAATGACCTATGAAAACGTTCGCATAACCCATTAGCCTGTGGATTGTACACGGTTGTGCGGTGAATTGTGACACAATTGACCCAGGCCATTGCTGACCAAAGTTCGGAAACAAATTGAGGGCCTCTGTTGGACGTAATGTCCGACGGGACTCCAAAACGCGCCACCCATGCTGTTAAAAACGCGCACGTCACCTCCTCGGCTGTGGCTGACGCCAGTGGAACCACCTCCGGCCAGCGCGTGGTGCGGTCTACCATTGTCAGAAGGTGCGTGCACCCCTGTGATGGCGGGAGGGGGCCCACGAGGTCCACGTGAACATGGTCGAACCTCTTAGCCGGGATGTGAAACGGCTCCAAGGGAGCTCTCGTGTGTCTGTGTACTTTGGCTTGTTGGAACGCCATGCAGGCTGCTGCCCACTCTTTCACTTGTTTGCGAAGGCTCGGCCACACAAATTTCTCCCCTACCATCTTGACCGACGCACGCACTCCCGGGTACGCTAAAGAATGAACCGAGTCAAAAACGCGGCGGCGCCACGTGGCCGGTACCATGGGATGCGGTCGCCCCGTGGAGACATCGCAGATTGGGGGGGCATACCGTCTTGCAGCACCCTGCTCTCCAGCCTTAACCCTGTTGGTCCAGACTGGAGCGCGCGCACAGCCGCGTCACTAACCTGCTCCGCGGCCATGGCTGTGTAATCTATCCCTACGTGGACCGGGGCCGCCACGGCACGTGAGAGGCAGTCTGAGACTACATTCAGTTTACCTGACACATGCTGAATATTGGTAGTAAACTCTGAGATTGCGGCCAGCTGTCTCTGCTGCTGACCCGACCACGGTTCTGAAACCTTGGCCATCACGAATGTTAGTGGGTTGTGGTCAATGAACGCGGTGAAACAGCGCCCTTCCAGCCAGAACTGGAAGTGGCAAATAGCCAAGTGGAGAGCCAGCAACTCCCTGTCAAACGCGCTGTATTTACGTTCACTATCGCGCAAAGTCCTGCTGAAAAAAGGCGAGCGGCTGCCAAGCCCCGGCTACACTCTGCTCCACGACCGCCCCTATGGCCACATCTGACGCGTCAGTAGTGAGCGCTATGCGGGCCGTTGGGTCTGGATGTGCCAACAATGCAGCGTTTGCCAGGGCTGCCTTGACTTCCGAGAACGCCCGCTCTCGCTCCGGGGACCATTCAATCTTATTCGCGGGTTTCTGTTTTTTGAGCACAGCGTACAGTGGTTGCATGAGCTGCGCTGCGCGGGGGAGGAAACGGTTATAAAAATTCACCATTCCCAAAAACTCCTGTAACGCCCTGACCGTTTGTGGTCGGGGAAAATCTGCTACCGCGCGCACTTTGTCAGGCAGCGGAACCGCTCCTTCGGGAAAGACGCGGTGCCCCAAAAAATCAATCTGCGTCACCCCGAACTGACACTTCGCTGGGTTGATTATTAAACCGTGCTCTCCCAACCTCCGGAAAACCGCCGTGAGGTGGGTTTCGTGTTCGTCTTCGGACGCGCTGGCTACCAAGATATCGTCCAGGTAGACGAATACGAAAGGGAGATCGCGCAGCACCGCATCCATCATGCGTTGGAACGTCTGCGCAGCCCCTTTGAGCCCGAATGGCATGCACAAAAACTCAAATAAACCGAACGGAGTTATCACTGCTGTTTTGGGTATGTCCTCAGCGCGCACTGGGACTTGGTGGTAACCGCGGACCAAGTCTATTTTAGAAAAAACGCGCGCTCCTGCCAAATGAACGGAAAAATCTTGGATGTGAGGAATTGGGTAGCAGTCGTGCGCTGTGGCGTTGTTCAACCTGCGGAAATCCCCACAAGGTCGCCACGAACCGTCAGCTTTAGGGACCATGTGTAGCGGGGAAGCCCATGGGCTGTTTGAACGCCTGATGATGCCCAACCTCTCCAGGTTGGCGAACTCCTCGCGCGCTATGGCCAGTTTAGCTGCGTCCAAGCTCCGAAGTTTTGCAAAAATGGGCGGCCCGGTGGTGGTAATAAAATGTTCCACCCCGTGTTTAGCGACGGCTGCCGAAAATGTCAGGACCGTGAGTGCTGGGAACTGAGTGAGCAGTGTGTGGAACTTACCGCTTGCAGCTGTGACGTTGGCTTGTGCTGTTGGCCGGGACGCTCGAGCTGTACAGGGGATAGAATCAAAAGACAGTGCATTAACCAGGCACCTGTTAGCGACATCAGCCAACAAACCATGTGAGCACAAAAAATCAGCCCCCAATATACTGAAATTCAATGCTGCTATGACAAAAGTCCACTCAAATGCACGGCCGTGTAGCGACAGAAGTAGAGTCCTCTCACCAAAGGTCTTAATCTCCGAGCCGTTTGCTGCTGCCATCTCGGGGCCTTTGGATCCTGCCAGCCGGTTGGCATAGGACGGCATGATGAAACTCAACTGGGCGCCGGTGTCCACGAGGAAATGCCTCCCCGAGCGTGCGTCCATCAAGTAGAGCAGCTTGTTCTCCTCCCCGAGGGCCGCAGCTGCTACCGACCCCCGGTCTTGGCATTTCCCGAGCGCTTGAACTGGCACGGTGGTATACATTTGCATGCCCTCTCTGCAAAGCGGCGGTGGTAGAAACAAAGGGTGTCTCCTCCGCGTTCCTTGGTCCCCGCCACCGCCGTCGTCGGTGGTTCTGCTACTGCTGTCGATGGCTCCTCGCCGTCTCCGGCCGTCGCGCCGAGCTCCGTCGCCGCCGCCGTGGTCGCGAGCTCTCTGCTGGCCATGATGATCCGGTGTGCCTCCCGGGCCAGCGCACGATAGTCCCGCTTGGCCACCAACGGCGAACTGGCCAGGGCTGCTCTCGTCGCTGACGGAAGGTTCCGGAGGAAGAGGTGGGTAAAAATGAAGTGGTCGTCGTCCGAGCCCTTCAATCTCAGCATCCTCTCCATCAGGTCAATAGCCGTGCAATCTCCTAACCCGGTCCGCGTCAGGAGTCTCTCTGCTCTCTCCTCAACCGAGAGTGTGTAGTGCTGGATGAGTGCAGCCTTCAATGCACCGTATTTGTCGCTGGCTGGTGGCTGATCCAGCAGGCTCTCCACATGTTGAGTCGTGTGGGTGTCGAGCTTTGCGACCACATGGTAGAATTTCGTGTCATCCACCGATATCCCCCGGAGGACGAACTGCGCCTCAACCAGGTGGAACCAGGAGCGCGGATTGTGCTGCCAAAAATCCGGTAGCTGGATTGTAACGGCATACGCTTGGCTGGGGGCTCCCAACATGGCTGGCTCCGGGGAATTCTCTTCGTGTTGCATGCTTCGTCTTGGGTCACCAGTGTGGAGTGTGTAAATGATGAGGCAAGTTTGTCTCAGGCAGTTTATTACACATCTCACACATGAGCATAGTAGAAAGAGGACATCTCAGACAAAACTCTTCTCTTAAATACCCAGGTCTTCCTACAGCTGCTTCTGCACATCAAAGGTCACATTGCATTCACTTCCTTAATCCCTTAACATCCCCCTCGCAGTCTCTGACACACAAAGGATCCTGCAAGCCGTCTCTGACACACAAAAGATCACACTTTCACAACTTCCTGTTATCTCCAAGGAAACTCTGTTCTTTGTTCTTATCTAAGATGCTGCTCATTATGTTTTGGCCATGTGCGGCCACAATAGAAACATTATAACAGAAATAACTGCATCTTTGTTTATTTATTTCATTAAATACAATTTTATTAATATCTTTTCTTTGAAATCAGAGTTAAATTATTGTTCTGTTCTGGTTCTGCAAAATTATGGTCAAAAATGAAAATTGTTATAAGGAAAAGGTAAAAAAAAAATTACCACAATGTTTCAAATGTATTAAAAAACCAGTAATTTTATTTAAAAAAAAAGCAGACAAAAATTAGCCATAAAATAATCCACAAATTTATAATAAAGTCTCAAATGTACAAGAAAAGTCAATTTTACAATAGGAAATTACAAATTTGAGGAAAATGGTTTCAACTTTAGATTTTCAGAGAAAAGTAGAAAACTAAGAAAATAGTTATAAATTTTTGAGAAAAACCTCAAACCTTCAAGACTGAAGTCATTGCTCAACTTTTTAAGTGGGTGCTCTTTGTACCTTTAACTCAATTAGAAATTTTTGGTTGTCTACTTTTAATTATTAATTTCAAAGTACTGCTTTTACATGTGTAGAATTTCTGGCCACTATACCCACCTCTGATCATATAATTTAAGTATGCATGAGTACATTACTATTTTGAATGTTTTTTCCCTTCCCTACTCTCTCAATGGAAAAAAAAAAATGAAACACTAGAATAAAGATATAAAAAATACACACATTTTTGTCATTTATGTAAACCATGACAAAAAAATCCTGTAGGACAAAACGTGACACTTGATATTTTCTAACCTGTTTGTATACCACCATAGACAGAGAGAGAACCTAAATTAGACAGACCACAGAGAGGGTAAGAAGAGACAGAAGAGAGGAGCCAAGGAGAGGAAAGTGTTCATGCAGAGGGTCCACGAGAGGTGAGAGCAGAGGAAGGAGAGAAGGATGACACCAGTAAAAAGTCCAAACACAGGACGTCTGGGTGGGACCCCAACTGGCCCAATATTCAAGCCTCGGTTGTACAATACTTCAAATGGTAAGTTTCATATGCAAAGTTACTGTGCAAAATTTAAAAAAGAAATAAATAGTATAAAATTAACATATTGTGGTTACAATAGTGTCATGTTTTCTGCCCCCCCCCCCGCCAAGGTCTTTAAGACAGAGGAAACACTGTAACGAGATCAGTAATGTAGAACTAGTGATTAATCAGGAACTTGTTCAACGTGTTTGACTCACGCCTTGTTCAGTGATAAAATCGATTTGGGGGTCATTCAGGATGCGGAATTTGATAAGATAGTGAGTTCGTTCTTCCCCTAACAGAGTTCTGCCTGGAATCTTTCTGTCAGACTGGACTCTTAGACGATACGCTGACAGAACAGAAAATATTGTATTAATAATAAAAATCTTTGAGCAGAGAAGTCTTCGTCTCTCATTACAGTTACCTCACATTATCTTGATTGGTCAGTGTAGTGGACCTCAAAGTGGCATCATCATCATCATCTTTTTTCAATTCAATTCAAACGTTTATTTCGAACTCAAGGTTCATAGTATATACAAAACATGTGTAAAAAATAAAAGTGTATAAAGCGTGTAAAAATAAAAGTGTATAAAATTCAGCAATCACACGGTGCTCATATAACAACAATAAAATACAATAATGAATTCAGTATAAAATAGAACGCCACCACTTCCAAATGCTGGAGTGAAGTGTGAGTGACGAGTTAACAATTGCGGCTATAAAATGGTTGTTACATGCCAGCAACCTTCTCATAAAACTATAGACATTCTTTCGTAACAACTCGCCAAAAGACGGAATATTCAAGGACACAAACATCTCGCTTGCACTCGACCTACGAGGTATAGCTAACAACCTTCTTAGGGAATTATTATATGCAATGCGGATTTTGTTCTAACAGCAACATTGCTATTAAACCATAGAGGCGAGCAATACATTGAGGTACAGAAAGTCTTGAACAACATACATTTAACATCAGGAGAACACCTATGGAAATTTCGCAACAGTAAATTTGTTTGAGCATAGAGTTTCCTGAGTTGCCTATTGCAGTCAACACTGGTCTTATCACATTCAATCCACACACCTAGGTATTTGGCTTTTTCAACAAAGTTCAAACTATTACCACAAAGTGGCATAACAGGATCCGAAGTTTTGACACCCTTCGGTTTGAATGCCATACACATATATTTAGTACAGTTGAACAAGATGTCATTTTTTTCACCAAATTTCTCACATACCGGGAGGAGATGTTGCATAGCTGCAGTAGACAAACTTAACAAACAAAGATCATCAGCATAGAAAATGTGATTTAACAGTGCATCATCAATGGAGCCACCAACATTAGTATTGTTCAACAGTACACTGAGATCATCAACATAGACATTAAACAACAAGGGTGACAGTGTACCACCTTGTTTAACACCACTGGTCACACAAAATTTAGATGAGCTAACATTGCCCCACCTAACAACCATAGACTGCCTTCTGTACCAGTATAACAGGATGCTAACAATATAAATAGGAATACCTCGATCGATCAATTTTCTAAACAAACACCAGTGGTTAATCCTATCAAAAGCTTTGCTAGCATCTAAAAACGTAGCATAAACACTAGTGGATTGACTTCTGAAGTAGTCAACAAATTCATGGAGTAGATAAACAGCCTTATCAGTTGAATAAGCTGACTTAAAACCAAATTGACTGTTATTTGTCCACAGATAATCCTCAATTCTGTTCAGAATTAAACCCTCTAACAATTTAGATATAACATTTGCAACAGCTATAGGTCTGTAATTGTTCATATCAGACAGACTAGCACACTTGTTTTTCACCAAGGGTGTAGAAGAGCTTGAAAGAACGAGGCGGTATGATATATAAACCAAAGTTTATTATCAGCTCCTCTAACAAGTCTCATCTAAGTGCAGCAGCAGAAGAAGGAAAGAGAGCGAACACCTTCGGCTCTAAGAACTTATACTTGCACATAACAAAAGACATGCATATCCAAAGCTGACATCCTTCATTATCTTAATCCCCCCATTGTCTTCGTACTCCTCCTCTTGGCCCTGGGGGGTCAGGGCAACCCATCCGGTCTCCACCGCAGTGCCTGGGAAGCTCTTTGATCTTCACTGGCGGTTGAGACTCTTTGTCCTGTTCTGAGGTGTAAAGTCGCCTTACATATGTAATCACCAAACATTCTCACATGCTTCAACATATGTAGGTTATGGAATATATGATAAATATAGACCACAGCCCCCCCCCCAACGACTAAGAAAAGGACAATAGAAAAATTCACAGTTTAAGATAATTAGTATGACATACTAACTGCTACACCTCTTGCCACAGAAGAAACTTTCCAGCAGCCATGCTCCTAAGAGAGTTCAGTGGTAATCATAACAGCATAGTAAAATCACAAGTCAGTCCTAAACTGTTACAGCACAATTAGTGAACAACTGCTGAGTAGTTTGCATCAGTCTCTGTGCCGTCTGGGTTTTAATCTTCTCCCGAAACTGCTGTGGGTCCGCTTGGGCGTCCTGCTGGGACCTTCCTGTAAGGAATCTGCAGCGTGGGAAGGAGAGTGATTATTTGTTCCCTGCAGGGGGGCTGAGTCTTTTCTCTTGGGGGGTCTACCCCGCCGAGGTGCTCTCGCCAACCGTGCAGGCTCGTCTTTCAACAAGAAGGCAGGTTTAAGTCTGTCAATGCTGACTGTTTCTTTTCTATCCCCAAAATCAAGCACAAAGTGTTTATCACCAGGTTCCAGCACTCTGAATGGCCCATCGTATGATGGTGGGCGGAAAGTTGGTTTTAAAGCTTCATGCCTAACAAAAACGAATTCAGCGTTCTTTAAAGCTTGTGGGACAAAAACCCGTGGAAAAGAGTGATGTGCCGGACCGGGGAGAGAGTCCGGTCCGCTGCTGCCTAAAAGCCTCGGGGCTGGAAGATGCCCTGGCTCTGGGTTCTCTGGTAAAAATTCACCTGGGAGCCTGAGAGGTTGTGCAAAAACTAATTCTGCTGGAGAGGCGTCTAGATCCTCTTAGGGTGCAGCACGCAACCCCAATAAAACCCAGGGAAGTTTATTTACCCAATTTGTATCCGTTAGTGAGGCTCTGAGGGCGGGCTTTAAAGATCTGTGAAAACGCTCGCATAACCCATTAGCCTGAGGGTGATAAGCAGTGGTGCGGTGAATTGTCGCCCCTAAGCTGCTGGCCATGGCTGACCAAAGCTCCGAGACAAATTGAGGCCTCCTATCGGACGTGATGTCCGATGGGACGCCGAAACGTGCCACCCAGTTTGTCAAAAAAACGCGAGTGACTTCCTCCGCTGTGGTTGACGCCAGAGGGACTGCCTCTGGCCAGCGTGTGGTGCGGTCTATCATTGTTAACAGGTGTGTGAAACCTTGGGAGGAAGGTAGTGGCCCCACGAGGTCGACATGAACGTGGTCGAACCTTCTAGCGGGGATTGGAAAAGGCTCCAGAGGGGCTTTTGTGTGTTTGTGTATTTTGGCGCGCTGACAAGAAATGCAAGTTTTTGCCCATTATTTTACGTTTTTGCGCAGGCCAGGCCACACAAACTTTTCGGCGACCATTTTAACCAAGGCGCGCACACCTGGGTGCACGAGGGAGTGAATTGAGTCGAAAATACGGCGGCGCCATGTAGCTGGGACTAACGGGCGAGGTCGACCAGTTGAGATATCGCATATTAGGGGGGGCACGCCGTCGCGTAAACCCCTTTCCTCCAGCCTTAACCCTGTTGGTCCAGACAAGAGTGCGCACACGTCCGCGTCACTGCTTTGTTCCTCTGCCATGGCTGCATAATCTATCTCTGCATGGATTGGTGCTGCGTATGTGTCTGCGTTGGTGAAGAGTTCTGCGGCTGAGGTAGTATAATCTGTCTCCTCGCGCTCTGACGATGTCACAGTGCGAGAGAGGCAGTCTGCTACCACGTTAAGTTTGCCTGCCACATGTCGAATGTCTGTGGTGAACTCTGAAATCGCAGCCAGCTGTCTTTGTTGCCTGCCTGACCACGGTTCGGAAATTTTAGCCATGGCAAAGGTGAGCGGTTTGTGGTCTACAAAAGCCGTGAAACTCCGCCCTTCTAACCAGAACTGGAAGTGGCGGATGGATAAATGAAGCGCTAGCAGCTCCCTGTCAAAAGTGCTGTATTTACGCTCAGTTTGGTTTAGCGATTTGCTGAAGAATGCCAAAGGTTGCCAGATTCCGCTGACATGTTGTTCTACAACTGCCCCTATAGCTAGGTCCGAAGCGTCTGTGATTAGCACAATGCGGGCCGAGGGATCGGGGTGAACCAACAATGTGGCATTAGCTAGGGCGCTGTTTACTTCCGCGAAGGCGTGTTCGCGCTCCGGGGTCCATTCGACCGCGTTGGAAGCTTTTTGTTTTCTGAGCGCATCATATAGGGGCTGCATGAGCTGAGCTGCGTGGGGGAGGAAACGGTTGTAAAAATTAACCATTCCTAAAAATTCTTGCAGCGATTTGACCGTTTGTGGCCGTGGGAAACTTTTTATCGCGTGAACTTTGTCTGGAAGTGGGACTGCCCCCTTCAGAGAAACTCTGTGTCCTAAAAAATCAATTTGTGACACGCCGAATTTGCATTTGGCTGGATTGATTATTAACCCGTGCTCTTCTAGCCTCTGAAAAACCATAGTGAGATGCTGCTCGTGTTCTTCCTCAGACGGGCTGGCTACCAGCATATCGTCGAGGTAGACGAAAACAAAAGGGAGGTCGCGTAATACTGCGTCCATCATCCGCTGAAAGGTTTGAGCCGCGCCTTTGAGGCCGAAAGGCATTCGCAAAAATTCAAAAAGGCCGAAAGGGGTTATTACAGCTGTTTTAGGAATGTCCTCTGCTCGAACTGGGACTTGATGATAACCACGGACCAGGTCTATTTTTGAAAAAATGCGCGCACCCGCCAGATGCAGTGAAAAATCTTGAATGTGAGGAATTGAGTAGCGGTCATGCGCTGTTGCATTGTTTAATCTGCGGTAATCGCCGCACGGTCTCCAAGAACCGTCGGATTTCGGAACCATGTGAAGTGGTGAGGCCCAGGGGCTTTTCGAGCGTCTGATAATGCCTAATTTTTCGAGGGAAGTAAACTCGTCCCGAGCTATGGCGAGCTTGGCCGCGTCTAAGCGCCGAGCTTTGGCAAATACGGGTGGGCCCGTTGTGGGAATAAAATGTTCAACCCCGTGTTTAGCCACTGTGGCTGAGAATTTGGGAATTGTGAGTGCTGGAAAGTGGGTGAGGAGTTGATCAAACTTACCTCCTGCTGTGGTGACGCTGGCTTGCACGGGTGGTGGAGAAATACGAGCTGCGCAGGGAATAGAAGCAAAGGAGAGTGCATTAACCAAGCGTCTGTTCGCTAGATCAACTAATAACCCATGTGCACACAAAAAGTCTGCGCCCAACAAGTTAAAACTCACCGCCGCTACAACAAATGTCCATCTGTAGTTGCGGCCGTGGATGCGGAGGTGCAGGCACTTTTCGCCAAAAGTGTCAATGCTGGAGCCGTTGGCTGCCACCGCTCCATTGCCCCGGGTGCCCATGGCTCGATCTGCTTGGGAGGGCATGACAAAACTTAGTTGAGCTCCTGTGTCAATAAGGAACTGCTTGCCGGTGTGCCCGTCCGTCACATATAACAGCTTACTTTTCTCGCCGAGAACCGCTGCTGTTAACGGCTCTCAGTTTTGGTGTTTCCCGAAATCGTAAATTTGCAGGGGGGAATGCATTTGTGAGCCTTCTCGGCGAAGCGGTGGTGGTAATAACAAACGTCGCTCCGTCTGTTACGTTTTGGCCGTGTCGCTGTCACCGCGGGCTGGTTCTGCTCAGTGGTTTGCGGCTCCCCGTGGCTCTGGGCATCAGCGTTGAAGTCTGCGGATGCTGCTGTGGGTGTCTGCTCCTTGCAGGCGTTGACGAGCCGTTGAGCTTCGTTGGCCAGCACGTGGAAGTCTTGCTGGGTGCTGCATCGCATGTTGGCGAGCGTCCCTCTCATGTGTGGCGGCAGCGTACTGAGGAATATGAATTGGAAGAGGAAGTTGTCATTGTCCTCTTCTTTAAGCTGCAGCAAGTCCTCCATGAGGGCCTTAGGTCTGCATCCTCTGTGGCCGTAGACCGCCAGGATCCTCTCGGCTCGCTCTTCAGCTGAGGGGACGTAATTTGCCATGATGGTTGCTTTCAGTACTTCATATTTGTCTTGGGCCGGCGGCCGCCGGATAATGCTCCGCACACACCTCGAAGTGGCGGCGTCGAGTTTGGCGACGATGTGATAGAACTTCGTATCGTCGGCCATGATGCCCGCCAGTGTAAACTGGGCTTCAGCTTGTTGAAACCACGAGGTGCGGTCTTCCTGCCAGAAGTCCAGCAGCTTGACAGCGACGGCGTTTGTGTATACCGTCACTGATGTGTCCGCAGGGTGAGAGTGCCTTGCTTCGGCTCTCTCAGCGGCGCTGGTGCTCGGTTGAGCCCTCTCTATCACTTCTGCCGGGGGGGAACGTTGTTCATCTGTTCCCCTGTCTGCATGGGCGCCGGCGTCTGCCTGGGTCACCACAGATGAGTCGATCGCGGGGGAACGCCTCTGGTCCATACTCGCGTCAGGGTCACCAGTGTAGAAGAGCTTGAAAGAACGAGGCGGTTTGATATATAAACCAAAGTTTATTATCAGCTCCTCTAACAAGTCTCATCTAAGTGCAGCAGCAGAAGAAGGAAAGAGAGCGAACACCTTCGGCTCTAAGAACTTATACTTGCACATAACAAAAGACATGCATATCCAAAGCTGACATCCTTCATTATCTTAATCCCCCCATTGTCTTCGTACTCCTCCTCTTGGCCCTGGGGGGTCAGGGCAACCCATCCGGTCTCCACCGCAGTGCCTGGGAAGCTCTTTGATCTTCACTGGCAGTTGAGACTCTTTGTCCTGTTCTGAGGTGTGAAGTCGCCTTACATATGTAATCACCAAACATTCTCACATGCTTCAACATATGTAGGTTATGGAATATATGATAAATATAGACCACAAAGGGAATAATAACAGAATCCATCAACATATCTGGCATGTAACGATGAACATACATACAGTTAAAACACAATGACAACAGAATACACAAATTGAAATCAGCATTGATAAGGCATTCACTAGTGAGACAATCAGGGCCAGCTGATTTGCCTTTCTTGAGATCTTTGATCAGTGAAACAACTTCAACAGGAGTAACAACAGAAATATCAGAGGTATCAAACATGTCATTATGCAGGTGAACATCACGCATAACAGAATCCTTCACAGAAACATTCTTAACTGAGTTGAAAATAGCTTCATAGTGACATTTCCACTTTCCAGCAATATTAACATCACCAGTCACACCACCAATAGTGTTTGATCTAACAGACTGGTAAGAACTCATAACCTTCATTTGTTTCCAGAATTCTACCATGTTCAGTTCACTCATATGACTAGCTAACTGGTCACATTTGATATTTTCTTCATTGCGCCTACATGCACGCAGAGCATATTTGAACCTAGCCCTACAACTTTTCATGTTATCAAATATTGGACCGTAACGTGGTTTGCTATTACTCCTCCACCACAAGAAAGCATCCCGAGCAGCTGTATGAGCCTCACTAATAACATCATTCCAGCCTGGGACGTTATATTGGGTGGATACACTGTGACTAGGAATGCATTCACTCACACAAAAATTTAAAACATGAATAATATCACTATAAAACCTATCGATATCATCCTTGTGGGCCACACAGTTACGGTCCTGACACCTAATGGCGTCCGTAGGAGCACGGATATTACAGCGTTTCCTACGAGTAAGTTCCTTATACCTGGACAAGTCTGACGCTGTGGCATCAAGCCATTTGTATGTCCTACTACCTGCTGTGGCCGAGGAAGCTCCCCGGGAGCCACTTACAACACTTGATAACTCAATATCCACAGATAAAGGTAAATGATCGGAACTCACATAACCATACAGAACTCTGATATTGAACACATTATCATGACCTGAAGATGTAGTCACACAGTGATCAAACCATGATGTAGAGCCATGGGCCATGCTAACATGAGTAAACGTATCACCTGGTAAGATAATCCTGTCCGAGATATGTAAAGAGTATCTCTCACAAAAAGACAACAGTTCATTTCCAAAACAACTTGAACATGATATATTAGCATTGAAGTCACCAAGTATATACACATATGGAGTTGGAAAATCCTCAGTGATTTGTTTAACAAGACTCATGCAATGCAAATATTCATCCAAGTTTTCAACACTATCACAGGGGAAATAGCCATAGGGGCGACCTAAGATAACACGTTCTTCTGTATCCATAAAAGAAACACCTTGACCTATAAAATCACCATGTATTCTGCTCAAAATAGACAATTCATGTTCAAACAACCAGTGTTCCTGCAACAACACAATGTCATGGTTATCACATAAACTGGAGAGCTCATTAGTTGAAGTTTTTACATTCTGACAGTTGAATGAACATATTCTTAGGTTGGTCCTACTACTGAATGGATATGTTGACAAACACAATAATGACAACCACAAATAATTCATTTCTTCTAAAAAAACTGTCTATAGTATAAACCAGATGGCCACACATTTTTTCCAAGCAACTTCTTGCTACAACTGGCAGGACATGTAATTTTGAAAGAGGCATAACCATCATGCTTGGTTTCTAATTCCTCAATCTTGAGATTGTCATTAATTTTAAAATGAGTTTTGAGATAGGAACGTACATGATGGGGTCTGGTGGTGGGGTCAAGCCGACTGATGAAGACTTGGTACTTCTGATGACCTTGATGACCGCCAGACATCCTACCAGTCTTCAGTACAACGCGTAGCTGTGAGTGGGGGCGCGCCTTGTTGACAATCCATAGCTGGTTCGCGGTCTGCTTGGCAGTCGATTGGTTGGCAGTCGATTGGAGCGCATTGGCGTAGGACCTCTTCTTCTTCTTGGTACAACGACTCTCGACTTCCTCAAACTCGCGTTCTTCGGCAACTCCGGCAGGGCTGCTGTCATTAGTGTCATCAGCATGGGCCTCTGCAGCGTTGGTGGCCTCGTCCGCATTCTCACCATCAGCCGTGGCAGCAGGTGGTGGACCGTGGGCAGCATTGGTGACCGAGGCATGGTCATCAGCTGCTTCCACGATCTCCTCATCGCTGATGATGCCGTCCTCACTCTGGATACTGTCATCCACATCATCCCCGGCCACGACGTCAGTTGGAGGAGGTGTGTCGCCGAGTTTGGTCTTTATTGCCGCCACATCGTCCTGGATAGCAGTTATCGTATTGAACACAGTAGTAATGCTCTCTCCAAGAGTCATCACATGGCACAAATCATTAGACAGCCTGGCAAGGTCAAATGACTCCAACGTAGCGGGTGGCAAATTCATGAGGTTCTCATGACTGCTGCTCCAAGGATCTTCTCTCTGTAAAAGTTTCCAAAGGACACCTTCACCAACAACGGGTACAACACTGCTGATAAACACCTCACCAAACTTGTTCGGTAGCTATGGCTTTCAATAGTTCTACCATTTGTTCAGTAGCATCTAATCTATCTGCTCCACATATCTGCTGTCTGGTACCTTCTCTTATTGACTTAAAGAGAACCCTATTCTGTTTTTGGGGTTTCCCCTTTATTCACTTTTACCAATTTTAACTTTCAAATTATTATGGTTAAAATTTAGCTGGACAGCCTTGAGTTGGATGTAGAGAACTGTGCAATACATGGACTCAATGGCTTTGTGGATTTCCTCTGGAGTCAGATTGCTTAATTTTAGTGGCAGCAACCTCCGTTTTCTGTCAGTTGTGAGGATCTCAAAAAGGTCATGGGTACCTAGCTGAGGGAAGGTGGACCTCAGAAGGACCAGGAAGTCAGACTCCTGTAGACCACAAGGACACGTCAAGAGCTTCACCCAACTGTTCTTTAACACTGGAACAGAAGAACATTAATATTGCTGATAGGATATTTTCAAGTTTCATTAATTATTCTATATGATTTTAATGCTATATTATTTTATTTTATAATTGTTTCTGGTGCATATAAAATTCCAATGTCTGGGTCACTGTGATATTTTTTCATTGTCTCAGAGCTTGTTTTCAGAGCAAGATTAGGATGAGCAAGATTGTGAATAATGACGAAAGTTTCATTGTTTTATCATACCAAACTGTACTGTATTGTCAGGATGACCAGATCATGTTAGAATGTTCATTGCTGACCACAGATAAAGAAGGAGTCACTTGGAGAGTTGGCTCCTGCCAGTCTAGCTCAGATAAGAGACAGAGGTATATAAAAGCATCATCTGTGGAGAATGTGCACAATGATGAGACTGAGTTATTCCGCAGTTTCAGCTTTATTAACAGATCACATACTCCAACAATCTCAAAGCAGGAAAAGAGGAAGAATCATCTCACAACTCCTTTTTATACCCCAGACATCAAAACTCAAGTCACATGGTGTTTAAGCAAACATACATTCACATGGTATTTAATCCCAGTAACCCCTTTGATCTTCCACACCATTGTCCTTTAGTCTCTGGTGGTCTGGGAATCTCCCCAGGTCATCTCACTGAAACAAAGGCCAAATCTCACACTCCCTCATTGTCCCTTGGAGACTCAGTCCTTTTGTTCCTTGAGACGTGCAGCACACAATAAACACACAGCAATATATTTGTGGAGCATATATAACCAACATATGTGCCCATATGTGCCCACACATCCTTGAACACATGTTAGGGAGTCGGTGCTGTGAAGCTCTGAGGCGAGTGTATGCTGTTACTGATTTCCTCCTTTCTGATCAGAAGGAGAATAAATGACTCAGAACTTGGAAAACCACCTATTGATTATTGTTTCAGCCTCAGTCAATTCATTTTTGTTCTAACACAATTGTCGCCCGACGTGGGGCCCATATAAAGTGGTCCACGGCGTTTTCCGACGAGCCTGGACTTTGGACAAGTGCACAGTCAAAGGAGAGGAGAGACCCATACTTCTGGGAAGCGCTGAAAAAAACGCTGAATTTCCCTCTTCAAAGGCCCTGGTGACGTCGGGGAGCGGCGTGGAGCTCTGACAGGTCTACCGGAACTCAGAGGCGGATTCCAGGTGTGAGTAATTTATTCCAGTTTTTGTTATTGTTGTTATGGCCAATGAGTGATTGTCTAGACCGATTGTACACTAGGTGAAAGACTGAAAGAAAGAGACCTACAGCCTAATTGATAAGTTATGTTACTCACGGTGCGGGTATCGCAATAATCCCTTGGGAAGATGGAGCTTTCCTTTCCAAGCGGTGATCGATATTTCAAGATCCGGGGTAATTCTTAGAAATTCGCTGGATTCCACTCTCGAGTAAGTTCTAGATGGAGGTCTAGAAGCCAGTACTGGGTTTAAACGGGAAAGATTCGTGTTCTCATTCCTGTCCGGAAGAGTCACGTGATCCCAGAGAAGTTAATTTTTCAGGGTAAGATTCGTGCCTTTTGGGACTGCTTCTGCTTATGTTTCAGTTTTGGACTTTCAGCATTAGTGGGGAGGCGACGTGAACCCCGAAAAAGGGAAAAAGTTGTTTTCACGGAAGATTCGTGTCCTTATCAGGTCTGCTTATTGCCCATTATGCTTATGGCCCTTTCATACTCTGTAGCAGAATATTGTGCCCCTGTCTGGTCCAGGTCATCTTACACACACCATGTAGACACCCAGCTCAATTCAACCATGAGAACTATAACTGGAACAATCCGCTCAACACCACTCCCCTGGCTCTCTGTACTGTCAAACATAGCCCCTCCACACATCCGGCGAGCAGCATTAACTCAAAGGATGCTCCAAAAAGTTAAAGATTCTCCTCACTTACCAATCCATGCAGATATCTACACCCCACCCACTGCCCGACTTTCATCCAGACGGCCGATTTGGAAAAACCCTCCCCCAGCTGACTTTACCATCCAGACACCTTGGCAAGAGGAATGGGAGACCAAGGAGGTCCCAAACAAACAGCTGGTGATAAACCCCAACCAACAGGTCCCGGGCACCAACCTCCCAAGGAGACAGTGGTCTACACTCAATCGCTTCAGGACTGGACATGGCCCCTGCTTGGCCAGCCTTCACAGATGGGGCAGTAGCCCTAGCCCACTGTGCGCATGTGGAGAGGAGCAAACAATGGAACACATCATAGAGGCTTGCCCGCTCCAAAGACTGGAAGGAGGATTACACACCCTCCATACAGCAAACCAGGAGGCAACTGCTTGGCTTAAGGACTTTGCATTTGCTAAATAAATAAATAAATTGCCCATTGGCTCCTCGTCGGCCTCCGTCGGTCTATGATGACCATGGAAGAGAATCCTAAACGCCTACTCTGCTGGAACAGCACCGCCTGTTGCTGAACAGGCCGATGCGCACCGGTGTTCTACCTTCCAGCGTTGGGCGTTGGTAGGATTCAAGCCTGGGCAGGAAGATATGGAGGACAAGATGTTACCCATGCAGCATGTCCCCCATCTCCACGTCACTGATGGATCCAAAGGAACAGCAGGGCTGCTATAGTTTGGCACCAGCGCCGTCGCAGGAGCTGCCAGAACGATGTTGAGCACAACAGAGAACTGCCTTAGGGGCTCCGACTCCGGATTTTTCCTCAGGGTTGACTCCCGAAGCCTTTCCTGTGACCGGGTGTGCCGCAAGGCAGCGGAGGTTTGAAATCAGGGTTTACCTTCCCCTAGATGGGCTACCTTCCCAGGTTGACGGGCCACCATCTACCCGAAGCATCTGGTTTTAAAGCGCCAGAGATCCGCCCTCACCCCTTCTCCTATTAGTAAAAGCAGTTCCGCTGGGCTTAGAGACTAAACCACACGGGCAGGCTAGGAGTTGGACTTAGTTGTCAGAGGCTTTTCGAGACGCAAGCCATAAGGAGCATTTTATGAGCACTGGGAGCTTAACCCCAGTACCGCTCCTGGCTATGACAACCTTGGAACCATTGGCTCCGCTACGGTGAGATGCCGAGGCAGGTTTAACTCTGGGCTTTAGGCACACAGCAGGGGGGCTGACGTGACCGTTGAAATAGTTTATTTTGTGAGTTTGATGAAGCGCTAGAGAAAAAAAAAAAGAAAGAAAAAGGAGTTACTGTGTTCTGAGTTTGTTTTGTCTGTGTTACATGAAATCCGCTCCTTTGTGAAACATAGAGAGGCTGAGTTCCCACGGAGGCGGAGTGAATAAGGTGTGAAATTGATGTCTGTGGCTTTTTCCCCCCAATATTTGTGGAGTATAAAAGGGTTGGTTAGTTAATTATCTTTTAGGAAGTGTTTAAAATTATAGGTATTTGAAAATAGTAGCCTTGAGCAGAAACAGTGGACTGATGTTGTGCTTTATGGCAGTGTAAGAGAAAAAAAAAAATGAAAGGGGAAGCTTCACGCTGCCAGTGGCGGTGTGATGGTTGCCATACATGTGTAATGACAATAAAGTTGAATCTCAATCTCTCAATCTCAATATTTGATTTTTTCCGCTGAGGTTGCCAGATCTGGAAATTAATTGAAGTAATTCTCATGCTGTTTTGGGCTTTGGCATGAACCTAAAAGTCTTTATTGTATGACCTTGTAGAGATAACGCAAAAGAAAACATGTCGGGGCCCTGTCTGTCTGTACCCGTCTGTGTGTAATGTCTGAAAATCTATGTGTATCTGTTTCTGATTCTGTGTGTGTGTCCTTGAGAGAAGGAGAAAAAGAAACAGAGTTTGGGGAATAAAAAAAAATAATAATAAAATAGAAAAGCTGTGTAGCCACTGATTCGTGTGTGGAAAATTTGGTAAAAAGAAAAGAAGAGGAAAAAAACTTTCAAACATGGGTTGCTGTTATAGCAAAAAGGACAAAAACAGTACAAGGTTTCTGGCAAAATGGAGAAAGAAATTTGATTTCAGTGGGGAACTTGAGGTTAAAGATTGTGAGAGTTTGATTTCTGCCATCAAATTAGCAGCAGACGGCAGCAGACGAAAAGAGTTAAAATATGAACTTTTTGAGGCTGAACAGTGGCTTCAGGTTGCCAGGCAACAGCAAGCTGATTTGAATAGGAAAGACCAGACCTTAAAAGACTCGGATGTATGTAATAAGAAGGGTTTGACTAATGCACATTTTTTCTCAAAATTCCGAGGTGACGAAGGAAATGATGGCCGGAGCAGGTGGCGAGACAACCTGACCCCTCCCTCTCTGCATCCGGATCTTGAGACGGTGACCACTCCCACGTCGCCAACTGCGGACCTGCCCTCCTTGGCTCCTCCCCGGCCCCCTCCTCCACGCCCACCTCCTCCTTCCTTTCAACGCAGGCTGGACATCAAACCTAGAGTCCAGCTTTCTCATCTGTCAAAACAGTTAAGTGATTATGCACCTTCACATTATGCCATTTCAACAGCACACACATCCTCACCCTTAGATGAACACATTAAGGAAGAGGAACATGCAATAGAATTAGGACAATTTCCTATGGTTAAATTATA
This sequence comes from Pholidichthys leucotaenia, assembly GCA_020510985.1. NCBI lineage: Eukaryota > Metazoa > Chordata > Actinopteri > Cichliformes > Pholidichthyidae > Pholidichthys > Pholidichthys leucotaenia. The sequence goes on from CM035836.1 coordinate 46,100,020, forward strand.
CAACCTGGCTTATGTTGGTCCAGCGGCTGAAGGTGCTGAAGTCAATAGCCAAAACATTCTTTAAAATATTCCTACTGTGCTAGTTAACCACCAACTGATGCAGCATTAACTCAGCAGGTGAAAGAATTAAATGAACATATTAGGAACAAGTGGAGATTAAAACATGATTTGACAGCTATTCAGAACGCCACTTAACATAAAACAGAAAGTGTTGAAGCCTATAGGTGTAGGTTGCAAAATGTTTTTGGACAGTCATTCAAGTTTGGAAAATCCTACCGCAGATACAGGTTCAGAACCCAATTGACAACATTTGAGAAGTGTATTCCTACAGAACATGCATCCAAATTTAGCACAGCATGTACGCATACACCTGGTAATATATCACACATGTTCATTTGCTGATGTGTTGATATATGCAAAACACGCAGAACAACTGAGCTGACCCTCAGGGGGAGGCCTTTGCTTCCCCCACTTCTGTATTTTCCCAGGGTCCCCGGCGTGGAGGAGGAGAGGGAGACCTTGGTGCTGGATCTGCGGGCCACGTTCAGGAGGCCAGAGGGAGGGGAAGGGACTACGCCCTGCTCAAAGCCACGACAACGACAGCAACAGCGACAACCGGACTCATCACATCCCGACATGTGACTGACCGAACCAAAGCTAAGTACAGCTACTGACAATGATATTTGACATACAGTATTTCATTTACCTGACTTTGACCTAATCATGACATTAAAGGGTTTATCAGAGGTTACTCTAGAACAGGGGTCACCAACCTTTTTGAAACCAAGAGCTACTTCATGGGTATCGAGTCATGTGAAGGGCACCAGCTTGACACACTCCTCTAAAATAACAAATTGTGTATATATATATATATATATATACTGTATATACACACATAAATAAATAATTATCAATAACTTAGAGTGGGTAACAGACAAGATCAATATTCAACACTTTATTTTCATTAATCTCAGCAATTGTTCAGATGATCCCTTCTACATTTCATTAAAAAAATGTCCAGTTTTCAGCAGTCCCTTTTAACCATAAAAAACTAAACCCTTTTAATTCATGAACTATGTTGAACCATGTTTGAAAAAGTTATGCAACATTTAAGAAAAATCAACTTTCATATTAAATAAATCTTATCACATTTTTAACTGAACAAATCTGCTGCAATTCTGCTCAAAATCTGTTACATTTAATAAACACACTTTTGTGTGTTCTTCTTCACTGGAATTATATCCATACAGTTCTTGCCAAGAATCATGCTGGAGTAATAACCAGCACTGTCCTTTCATGAGAAGAAGCTTATATGCTTATATATGTTTGTGCTTATATGCACGGTGGCGCAGTGGTTAGCACCGCGGCGGCAGTTTACCCTCGGCCGGGGGATCGCGGGGATCGTGGGTTCGATCCCTGCCCCTGGCCAACAGTGATCTGTGTGGAGTTTGCATGTTCTGGTGGTGCATGTTCTGGTTTTTCATGCAAAAACATGCAGGTTAGGAAGTTAAGGGGCGCTTGCGCATGCAGCGACCGGCAGCTGGTGGCTTGTCACCGGACTGCAGAACAAATCCACCTACGGGTACAAGATAAGTCCAAAAAAAAAAAAAAAAAAAAAAGAGTGGGTAGTGAAGTGTCGCTCCACTTAAAGTGGCGCTTCGCCGTCGCCCCACAAATGAAACACACGCAGCTTCCTTTCACGGTAGTAAAAAAGAACTCTTCCTCCCGCTCACTTTGAAAATGATAAATTTTCTCTTTTTTTTGCCATGTTTTTGGGCTAGGAAACTGCACTCCGCTCACCATCTTCACTGCCCGCTAGCTTACTCTCCACAAGCGCGAAGGTTTTGTCATGCGCACGATACTGACCTTTGAACTAGGTCAGATTCACCTTAACTTTACGTATAATAAACATATTTTCATTTTTTTTTATTTTTAAGACATTGTCATTTTAAAATCTATATAAATGCAAGTGTGATTTTAAAAAAATAGCGGCAGAAAAAATTACATCTTAGACGCAGCTCACTTGCGAGTTGTGCTATTTTTAGAACAGGCCTGCGGGCGACTCGTGTGGTCCTTGTGGGTGACTTGGTGCCCGCGGGCACCGCGTTGGTGACCCCTGCTCTAGAAGTTCAGGGAACTTCTTTGAAATTTCTTCACGGTTATGGGGCTCACAAAATCAGTACACACAGTGATCATTAAATCAGCAAATGGGAAGCTAAAAAAGAAATATCTTTATGAAATTGTAACAGTAAAAAGATGTTACAGGGGACAGTGCAGAAGGTTCATTCATTTTGTCACAAGTGTGTCTAGTTAACTTATTAGAAAGGGATTTGCTCACAACTCTCAATATCGCCCTAATTCCGACAGAAGGTGGTATGAGGGCATCACAATTCCCACATGTATCAGAAATTCATATTTTGCAAGATTTTGCAGTACCAGCTCATGGTCGCTTCGCTTGGTACCGGCCGGACCAATCGGAGTGGCTGAGAGCTTGGAAGCCAAAATAATGCAATATTTCAAAACACAGGTTCCTACAACCGTGCAAGCCACAAATCAAAATCATTGCAACATGTATGACACATATCTGAGTGGCTCAGATGACAAATTTTTGAAAACATTTTTTGTAAACTCATCCTCCAGAACAATTATTGCAAATTTGTACTGGTCACCAAAGGGCTATGCAGAAGCATCTGTGAGGTTACCAGATAAAAATAAAGGTCACTTTAAACACTAGGAGTCACCACACATTGCACTGAGCAAGCCTAAACACATGCAATGGAAGGACGTAGGCTTAATGAATAATACAGAATTGGTAATAATAAACGTAAAACCCTATTTTAGTCCTTATCAGAGACAATATCTTTTATGCCCAGGAGCCATGAGATGACTGTTGTTGAGATATAGTGCTATATAAATAAAGTTGAATTGAATTGAATTCAAGAAGGTATTAAACCTGGTATGCAGGGACTCATAGATGCAGGGGTTATAGTATTAGGTCTAAAAATACTGTGCAATACACTTTGTTAAATGATCTACAATCACAAATTAAAATTTTTCACAGTGATTGACATCAGTAATGCTTTTTCCAGCATTCCCATCCACCCAGATCATCAGTTTTGGGTTGTATTCAAATTTGAAGACAAGAGGTACACATTCACGAGGCTACCACAGGGCTATTGTGAATCACCAACCTTTTTTTTCACAGGCAATGTCAGCAAATTTGGCCCAGTTACATTTTGCTGGCATCCCCTGATGAAATCATTTGGAAAAAAAAAAAAAAAAAAAAAAAAAAAAAAAAAAGGAAACCATTGCCTTTTTGAAATTTTTAGCTGAGCAGGATCACAAGGTTAACAAAGCAAAGCTGCAGTTGTGGAAGCCAGAAGTGAAATAATTAGGCCACATTCTGTCAGCAGAAGGGAGACATGTTGATCCTGTTTGCAAAGAGGCTATTTTGGCAGCGCCTAAACCAATCACAAAAGAGACATGATGTCATTCTTTGGGACATCAAATTATTGTCGCTCCTGGATTGCAAATTATTAATTTGAAGTGCAACCATTGTCTGACCTTATTTACAAAAAACCAATGGGACAGGTGGACAAGATTGAGAGGACACCTGAAGCAGAGTTGATAGCTTTAATTGAAGCATGCAAATTGGGACAAAATAACAAAAAAAAAAAACCAAACAAAAAAAAAAACCTCACAGTTTACATTGATAGCCAATATGCATTTTACACTATTCACCACTTTGCACAAAAAGTGCAAACACCTCATTCTGGAGCTGCTTGAAAGTGTCAAACTGTGGCGTCCATAATTGTAAATGTATGTGACTCGCATGGATGCATGCTTGAATTCAGCCTAGAGAGACTTTAGGCTGGCAACGTGTATTGACATCACACCTCAAGAGGACAATACGTCTGGACCACCTATGGCTCGAGAGAAAGGAGAGGATTCCTCGCGTCTGACCATCTGGGGTCAGACAGGAGAACAGAAGGACTCTGGAGTTTTATAATGCAAATGGGAGAATGTAACTGAAGTGTGTGACTTTGTATGTGATGTAGTATTGGAGGTGTGTATAAATGGATGTGAGTGACTGCGTTCTGTCTCTTTTTACTCTGACTGAGAGAGAGGACGTAGGATGAGAGAGAATTAAAGAAAATACTGGAAAGACACCCAGTCTCGTCAATTCTTGACTCCTACACTGGTGACCTATACATGAATCTGAGCACGCTGAGGCTGGAAGACAGCTTCGTGTTCGACATGGAAGAACCGGGAGACAGCCACTCAGACCCGGATTCACCGGGAATTGCCCGCAGGGGCACAAGCCTGATTAAGCTCCCCGAGTTTTGGCACGATGACCCACACTCATGGTTCCAGCACGTGGAGTCGCGTTTCCTACTCGGGGGAGTATCAGCAGACGACATTAAGTTTCATAATGTCATCGCGAGACTCGACAGCCGCACAGCTCGGTGTGTGCGGAGCCTGGTGCAGCAGCCGCCCGCTGCTGGCAAATACGACGCGCTGAAAGCCACCCTCATCAGGAGCTTCATGCCATCGCCCGAGGCAAGGGCCAGGCAGCTGCTGGACCTGCGCGACAGAGGTGGACGCAGGCCGACTGTCCTCATGGAGGACATGCTACAGATGATCGGGACGGACAACGACGCGTTCCTCTTCAAGCACATTTTCCTGAGGACCCTCCCAGCGCACATGAGAGGTCCCCTGTCCAGCAGACGATGTGTGAACCAGCAGGACTTCCGCGAGCTGGCCCAGGAGGCGGAGCGGCTCCTCAACACCTGCGACGAGCAAGAGACCTCCGTGGCAGCGGCAGACCTCGGCGCGGCGGCTGGGGGCAGTGTGGAGCCAGAGGCAGCAGGACCCACCCCAGCGACGACGGCGGCGGCGAGATCCCGAGCCAGGGGAGATGACAGCCCCTGCTATTACCACGGACGCTTCGCCGAGAAGGCGCACAGATGCATCCCGCCGTGCAGTTTCAAAAAGCGGGGAAACGACCGGGCCGGGAGTCGTTAGCAGCTTCCACTCTCGGCGAACGGAACAAGCTGCTTTATCTGACAGACGCGGGCTCCGGGTGGCAATTCCTCGTGGACACCGGAGCCCAGAGGAGCTTCATCACTGCAACTTATGCAGATCGGGTGGCTGGACCCCGCGGAGACGGAGCAACAGCGGCCAACGGCTCCAGCATCAAGACTTACGGAGAGAGAACCTTGTCTCTGTCCTTCCACGGCCGCGCCTATGAGTGGAACTTCATCGTAGCGGCAGTGAGCTTCAATATGTTAGGTGCTGATTTTCTGTGTTCACATGGTTTGTTAGTTGATCTGGCCAACAAACACCTAGTAAATGCACTCTCTTTCTGTTCTATCCCTTGTGCAGCTCGGGTGTGCCCGCCGCCAGTACAGACCATCGTCGCCGCAGCAGGTGGTAAGTTCCACACCCTTCTACACCAGTTTCCAGCACTCACAGTTCCCACTTTTTCAGCTAAGGTGGCGAAACATGGGGTGGAGCACTTCATAACCACGAGTGGCCCACCAGTTTTTGCTAAAGCTCGGCGCTTGGATGCAGCTAAGCTCTCCGTGGCACAGGAGGAGTTCGCCAACCTGGAAAGGTTGGGCATAATTCGCCGCTCGAAGTCCGCTTGGGCTTCCCCCCTGCATATGGTGCCTAAGGCTGACGGCTCGTGGAGACCTTGCTGTGATTATCGCAGGTTAAACAATGCAACAGCTCAGGATCGCTACCCGATTCCACATATCCAGGATTTTTCAGTGCACCTGGCAAAAGCACGCATTTTTTCTAAAATAGACCTGGTCCGCGGTTATCATCAGGTCCCGGTTCGACCAGAGGATATTCCCAAAACAGCGGTAATAACCCCGTTCGGACTTTTTGAGTTTTTACGCATGCCTTTTGGCCTTAAAGGGGCCGTGCAAACCTTTCAACGGATGATGGACGCAGTGCTGCGCGACCTTCCATTTGTTTTTGTCTACTTGGACGATATTTTAGTAGCCAGCACCTCAGAGGAGAAACACGAAAAACACCTCACTACAGTTTTTCAAAAGTTGGAAGCACACGGGTTGATAATCAACCCGGCCAAGTGCCAGTTTGGCGCAGCGCAAATTGATTTTCTGGGGCACCGTGTCTCACCAGAGGGAGCAGTTCCTCTGCCGGCAAAAGTGCGCGCGGTGGCTGAGTTCCCCCAGCCACAGACAGTGAAAGCGTTGCAGGAATTTTTGGGGATGGTGAATTTTTATAACCGTTTCATACCCTGCGCAGTGCAACTCATGCAACCGCTATACACCGCGCTTAAAAAACAGAAGCCTGCCAATGTGATCGAATGGTCCCCGGAGCGGGAGCGCGCGTTCACAGCGGTAAAAAAAGCACTCGCGGACGCAGCACTGCTGGCGCACCCAGACCCGGCAGCTCGCATAGCGCTAACCACAGATGCGTCAGAGGTAGCGATAGGGGCCGTGGTAGAGCAGCAGGTTGCCGGAGTTTGGCAACCTCTCGCTTTTTTCAGCAGGTCCTTGCGCGAGCCCGAGCGGAAATACAGCGCATTTGACAGGGAACTCCTGGCGCTCCACTTAGCCATTCGCCATTTCCAGTTCTGGCTGGAAGGGCGGCGTTTCACCGTGTTTGTCGACCACAAACCACTCACTTTTGCGATGTCCAAAACTTCAGAACCGTGGTCAGGGCGGCAGCAGAGACAGCTGGCCGCAATTTCGGAATTTGCCACCGATATTCAGCATGTGACCAGTAAACTCAATGTAGTGGCAGACTGTCTGCCACGTGCGGTAACAGCACCCGTCCGCGCGGAGCAGCGGTGCGCGGCCGCTTACCCAGAGCGCGGTAACAGCGCAGACGCGCACGCGGCTCCGGTCCACGTGGGAATAGATTATGCAGCCATGGCGGCGGAGCAGAGCGACGACGCGGACGTGCGCGCGCTCCTGTCTGGACCAACAGGGTTAAGGCTGGAGCAAAAAACTTTACAAGCTGGTTCACCCCCTCTAATCTGCGATGCCTCCACCGGGCGACCGCGACCGGTGGTACCGGCCACATGGCGCCGTCGCGTTTTTGACGTCGTGCACTCCCTAGTGCACCCGGGAGTACGCGCTTCGGTAAAAATGGTAGCAGAGAAGTTTGTTTGGCCGAGCCTGCGCAAGCACGTGAAGGAGTGGGCTAAAGCCTGCATGGCTTGCCAGCGAGCCAAAATCCACAGGCACACCAAAGCACCCTTAGAACCGTTTCACATTCCGGCTAGGAGATTCGATCATGTGCACGTGGACCTCGTGGGCCCCCTACCGCCATCTCAAGGATTTACACATCTCTTGACGATGGTGGACCGGACCACACGTTGGCCGGAAGTGGTCCCGTTAACACCGACCACAGCGGCAGAGGTGGCTCGCGCCTTTTTAACAGCCTGGGTAGTGCGTTTTGGGGTTCCGTCAGATATTACGTCCGATAGGGGACCTCAATTTGCGTTGGAACTGTGGTCAGCAGTGGCCAGTGGCTTAGGAGCGGCAGTACACCACACTACTGCTTATCATCCCCAGGCCAACGGTTTATGCGAGCGTTTTCACAGGTCTTTGAAGGCAGCCTTCAGAGCGTCGCTAACGGACACAGATTGGGTAAACAAACTACCATGGGTTTTATTAGGGTTGCGTTCGGCACCCAAAGAGGATCTAGATGCCTCACCAGCAGAGTTGGTTTTAGCGCAACCTCTCAGGCTGCCCGGCGAGTTCTTGCTAGACCATACGGCACCGGGGTCCCCCCCGGTCCGGGGACCTCTGAGTAACACGGGAGCGGAAATGCTCCCGGGCCCCGCTCATCACACTTTTCCGCGTGTTCGTGCCCAAAGCTTTACAAAAAGCAGAGTTTGTTTTTGTCAGACATGACGCTCAGCGTCACAGCCTCCGCCCACCTTACGACGGTCCATTTCGAGTGCTGGAGACCGGGGAGAAATATTTTGTGCTAGATTTGGGGGGCAGGAGGGAGACGATCAGTATTGATAGATTAAAACCCGCTTTTGTGTTGCTGAACGAGTCTGTGTGGCCGGCGGGCGTGCCTCGACACGGCAGGCCTCCCAGGGGACGGTCCCCGGACCCCCCGCAAGGGGCAAATAACCCTTCTCCCCCTCATTCCACAGATTCACAGCAGGATGGCCCGGCACAGGCTGTGAGACCTGCATACAGCAGATTCGGGAGAAGACTGAAACCTAGACGACAGGCAGAGTGATGTGGGTTTTGATCAGACTGTTGGATTGTGCTGTAAGATTCTGTTCTGCGGGGGGGGGGGGGATGACGCTGTAGGTGTATGTCCAGTCTTTCGTGTGGGAGGGGGAGTGATGTGGCGTCCATAATTGTAAATGTATGTGACTCACATGGATGCATGCTTGAATTCAGCCTAGAGAGACTTTAGGCTGGCAATGTGTATTGACATCACACCTCAAGAGGACAATACGTCTGGACCACCTACGGCTCGAGAGAAAGGACAGGATCCCTCGCGTCTGACCATCTGGGGTCAGACAGGAGAACAGAAGGACTCTGGAGTTTTATAATGCAAATGGGAGAATGTAACTGAAGTGTGTGACTTTGTATGTGATGTAGTATTGGAGGTGTGTATAAATGGATGTGAGTGACTGCGTTCTGTCTCTTTTTACTCTGACTGAGAGAGAGGACGTAGGATGAGAGAGAATTAAAAAAAATACTGGAAAGACACCCAGTCTTGTCAATTCTTGACTCCTACAAAACTGCCATTACAACTGGCCATATGCAAATGTGCTGCTCATACGAATGGTAATGATCCGGTTTCTAAAGGTAATCATTTTGCAGATCAAACTGCAAAGGCGGTAGCACAAGGCTTGCAACCTAAACAAAGCACATTTGATTCTGTTTTGACATTGACTGAAGAGCTATCACATGATGTTCTTGTTGAGGCTCAAAAAAGCAGCACCACAGGCTGAAATTTACAAATGGATGAAAGAGAGAGCTATTCTTAATGACACCTTAAAGGTGACACCTTAAAGCTCTACAAATGTAAGGCAAACAAGCCTATTCTACCACGCACCTTGCTCCATGGCATTTTGCATGTAGCAAGAGGGGGGGATGGTATTGTGGAGTGTGTAAATAATTGTGGAGTGTGTAAATAAAGAGACGGATCCATGGACAGATGATTTATTACACACTCACATCTCACAAGCACAGAAAAGATGAACCATTACAGCAAGCTCTCTCCCCTTTTACCCAAGTACTTCTTCACACATTTGCATGGAAGTTTCTCATCACACAGCATGACATTTACATTACACTGCCTTCAACCCCCTATGTCTCTGACTCCTTGTGGCTATATGCCCAGGAACTCCCTGGGTATTGTTCTCCCATGCTTATTCACTGTCTCTGTCTGAGGTTCAGGTTCAGGTTCAGGTTACTTTATTTGTACCCATAGGTAGATTTGTTTTGCAGTCTGGTGACAACCATATTTACAAGCCACTAATTACATTCAACATAGACACAAACACAGGCACACATAAAGCTGACTATAAACATGATAAAAATACTCAAGGCTCCATCAAACAGGGTATAAAAAGACAAAGAGATGAGGGAAAAACCAGAGGTAAGAGAGAGAGGTCATATTAAAGTTAAAAGTTAAAAACTAGTCAGAGGTTAAAAAACTCAAGGTCTAAAACCCAATAAAATATTTAGAACCCAAGTGACATCATACAAAATAAGTAAATATAAAATACGTACAATATATTTTTATAGCTTGTTCAACTCTTTGACAGCAGCAGGGACAAAGCTGTTTTTGTAGCGCTGGGTTTTACTTTTTGGGACAGCAAACCTCCGTCTGGAGGGAAGAAGCTGAAAGTTGCAGTGCAAAGGGTGGGAGTCATCATTTAAAATGGAGGCAGCCATCCTCTGTACTTGTCTGGTGTACAGGGATGTCAGGCTCAGCTATGACTCACCAAGCAAACGACTGGACCATCTAACTACCTGATCCAAGGATTTCCTCTGTTTCAGTTTTATCTGACCAAACCATGACACTAAAGAAAAGGATAAAACAGATTCAATAAAAACCCGATAAAACATTGTCATTATGGTTCGGTCAATTTGGAAGCGTGCAAGTTTCCTCAAACAATGCAAATTTTGCTGACCCTTTTTGCACACCATTTCACAGTTCACTTCAAAGTTTAAATTACTATCAATAATTGTCCCAAGATATTTGTACGATTGTACACATTCGGTGGTCTGGCCTTTTAGTACGGTGACTTTGTGCCTGGGAGTTTTCCTCCTAAAGTCAATAATCATATCTTTCGTTTTTGTTGTATTCAGCTGCAGGTAGGAATCCTCACACCAGTGAACAAAATCATCAACTACTGGGCCGTGGCCACTCTCACCATCCTGGAGGAGACTGACAATGACTGAATCATCAGCATACTTTATAATGTGTCTGTTGTCATGACTGCTCCGGCACATGTTTGTGTACAGGATGAAGAGTAGTGGTGACAACACACACCCCTGAGGAGAGCCAGTAGAAGAGCACTTTATGTCAGACAATGTACCATTGACCCTTACTCTCTGCGTTCTGTTGGTTAAGAAATCCAGAATCCAACCCACCAGATTATTGCTCAAATCAAATTGTTGCAGGAGCCTTTCAACTAAAATATGAGGTTGGATTGTATTGGATTGAGGTGCTAAATAATCTGACTTCCCCAATGTCCTACACCATCTACACTGAATAAAACTTTTACTGCTTATGGGTTTAGCCAGTTTGCCACACAGTTTTGTAAGAAATGTCTGATCTGTGCAAAAAACAATGCACAGGGAAACTTCAAACCTGAGAGAGGCACTTTCTCAGCCTCTACTTATCCATTTCAGAACATTTGCATGGATTTTATTGAACTGAATAAATGTGAAGGCAAGAAATATTGTTTGGTCATTTGTGATATGTTTTCTAAATGGACAGAAGCTTTTCCTTGCACACATCCAAATGCAATCACAGTTGCAAAGAAATTGCTTGCAGAAATTGTACCTAGGTTTGGAATACCCGAGAAAATTTATTCAGATAATGGTACACATTTTGTAAATCAAGTTATATCACATTTAGGCACAGCACTGAACATCAGTTTGAAGAATCATTCAGCTTATCACCCACAATCTGCAGGACTGGTAGAACGCACCATCAGAACTATTAAAGAAAGACTCAGATGTGGTATATATTACTCATATATTCCATACCTGCATATGTTAGAGCATGTGGAAATGTTTGGGACAACATATGCAAAGGAACTTCACACCTCCGAAAGGACAAAGGAATCTCACCGCCGTGTGAAGACCAATGACGTCACAGGACGCGGCGGCGACAGACTTGACACCTTCACCCCCTAAGGCGAGGAGAGGTTTTCCCAGCACCTCCCAAGACGAAGGGAGGAGTTAACAGGACAATGGGGGGATTAAGATAACGGGGGATGTCGGCTTGTGTTTTGCATGTCTTTGATGTGTGCCTGTATTTAACCAGCGAGCTGGGCAGAAATCACCCTCTTTGCCTTCTGCCAAGCTCTGCACCAGATGAGACAAGATAGGAGAGCTGTTCATTAAAGACTCTCCTCCTTTTAATACAAAAATCGCCTCATCATTTCCAGCTCCTCTACACAGAAAAACAATGGCAGAGACAAGACAAAATTGGATTTACTGCCTTCCATTAGTTTTGTTTTACATGAGGATAATCCCAACCAAAGGGGGGTTGTCTCCATTTGAAATCATGTATGGCAAACCATACTTGTTGCCACCTTTGAGACCATTCAATCCTGGTGATGAAGAAGTGTGTTTAGCAGATTACATGAGAAGGATGTTGACTAACAGAGATATTATCGCTGCTACTCTCCCTAGGAGGGTTCACGAGGAAACTGCACCGATCTTGGCCAAGCCAGGAGACCTCGTCCTCATCAAAGCCATCAAAAAGAAGAATTGGACTGATTCACCCTGGCAAGGACCACATAAAGTTGTTTTATCAACGCCAACAGCGGTGAAAGTTGAAGGACAGGACTCCTGGGTGCATTTAACACACTGTAAACTTTACCCTGCTCTGAACTCACAGTAAGGGACTACTGAATAAATATTTTCAACTCCATTCCATTAAAGACTCTCAGCAAGAGACTTTTTCTTAATTGTTTTCCTATACAAGTGTCGACTGACGATGCCCTACGTGGTGTCCAGTACCGGCTTGGGATAGGGAAGCGAGTGGTTGACCATCATGGAGAGACAAGAAGCGCAAGAAAGACGTTTGATCATTAAAGGGTGTAGTTGTTGTTTCCTTTACATCATCATCCTAGGGGTGACATTATTATTTTGGTTTCCTTTAGCTGCACCACAAACCATACATCGTAGGGCTAGGGACCTTGCACATATTCAGCATAATTGGCTAGAGCTACATGAGCATCACGAATCAATCATGAATATGCTGCCAATACGTGGTGGAGGTATGCTAATTATACGGCTAGGGCAGCTAATCGTTCCAATTGTTATGTTTGCTCCCTAGTGCCAACATCAGCTGGACAGACTGCTGTTGTAGCCAAAATGATGGAACCAGCAAAAGCTCTCTGTTTTTTACAGAAGGCTATGAAAAGGGACTACACAAAAAAGATTATTTTGAATCACTCTTGTGAAATCTTTTATCACTCTACCAATCAGAGAACTTATGGTACCCCTTACTCTGTAAGGGCAAGGTTAGTTTCATCAGGAACTTTTCTTTTTGTCTGACAGATAAAGAAGGAGTCACTTGGAGAGTTGGCTCCTGCCAGTCTAGCTCAGATAAGAGACTGAGGTATAAAAAAGCAACATCCTTGAACACATGTTAGGGAGTCGGTGCTGTGAAGCTCTGAGGCGAGTGTATGCTGTTACTGATTTCCTCCTTTCTGATCAGAAGGAGAATAAATGACTCAGAACTTGGAAAACCGCCTATTGATTATTGTTTCAGCCTCAGTCAATTCATTTTTGTTCTAACAATTACTAATTATTATTAAGAAATGATTTTGATGATCAATAATTTGACTTGTATAAACCACCAGGTTAGCACTAGATCTACACTTGAACCATACCTTTCAGAGGCACTGCAGTGGTCTGAGAGTCACTCAGGAAGCAGAACCGCAGATATAAATGGGTCCGTATGTTACTGGCTCGAGGTTTGTGGAGCTTCCTCCGGTTCGACAGTAGACTGGACAACAATGAGTTGGAGGACAACAAAAAAGTCAACATGCAAGTTCTGATTCTTATGTTTTACTTTTCTAAAAAAAATTCTTTTAACGTCCTTTTTTTCCCCCCACTACAAGTGGGTTGGATGGTGCTACGGCAGATATCGATGTATCTGCCATAGTCTTAGTTATTGAAGCAGAGTTTTTATGCCGGATGCCCTTTCTGATGCAGCCCTGCCCATTTTATTCAGGCTTGGGACCGGCACAGGGAGTACACTTGATTTGTGCATCCACTGTGGCTGGGCAACTAACACTTCCCTCCTCTGTTCCATTATTGCTGAGCACCAAGCTGGATGGCAGAAAGTTCCACTTTTATATGGTCTTCAGCATGACCTGGCCGAGATTTGAACCCCGACCTCCAGGGTGTGGGGCGGATGCTCTACCAACTAGGCCACCACTCCGGTAAAGGGAGTGGTGGCTTTCTGTTTTTGGCAAAAAAAAAAAAGGCTAAGAGCATGTTGTTATGTATGTAATCAGTAAGACGTGGGTCAGGTTGTGCCGAGCAACGAACTGAACTTTATTGAGATTCACACACAATATATACAGTGGCCGCAGCCCGCCTGACACCATCCCCACAGATGGCAACAAGCAAGTCCCAAGGGCCAAACTCACAAATGACACATACTTCCTCTTCTTTTTCACAAGAAGAACAAAGATGTGGTTTGTGGCTATTTTTTATCACCACATACCCCAGTCTCAGTGGTTCTCATCTGTTATTGGGAAAGCAGAAACAACTGGAATACATACATAAAACACAGATGAGCCAAAAAGTCCAAACTACACAAGAATTTGTTCATTTAATATTTCTGATATGAGTTTTTCTGGGGCTGTCGGCCCTTATATGTCTGAGTCTGCTACTTTGACGTGTGGGGTGCCCCAGGGTTCTGTACTGGGTCTGCTTTCATTTGTTTAATATATTCTTCCTCTAGGCTCTGTAGCAGACTCAAGCCAGATTGAAGTCTAATTCCCTTCTCATGAACTTTATTTAGACTAACTAGGCGCCAGACTCATTCCCATCACAACATCCTGAGATGCCCACTGGGTTGGACAGGACTGAGTGCCATTTTGTGGCCTTTCCCTCAGCAACAGACTTTGGTCACCTAGGTGTCAAAAGAAGCTGAACAAAAGACCCCCCCTACCCTCAACCCAGGGGCTTTATGACTCCAACTACCTAAAGACATGTACCAGGAGACCCACACTCTCTTTGCATTGTGTGTCAGAATATTTGTGCATGCTTTTCCTCTTTATGAATTGTCACATACCCGGCTCACTGGTTTTGACATAAAAGACTGTGGGGCACATATGTTAGTTTCATATGCTCCACAGATATATTGCAGTATGCTTATTGTTTGCTTCACGTCTCAGGGGAACAAAGGGACTGAGCCTCCTAGGGGAAACAAGGAGGTGTGAGATCTGGCCTTTTGTTTCAGGGAGATGGCCTTGAGGGATTTCTTGACCACCGGAGACTAGGGAGTGGATGATGTTAAGATCGGAGGAAGTTACATTGTGACTGGGATTAAGTACCATGTGACTGTATGTTTGATTAAGTACCATGTGACTGTATGTTTGATGTCCTGGGTATAAGAAGGACAGATGTGGAAATATTCCTCCTCTTTTTCTGCTTTTGAATGTTGGAGAATGTGATTGTGAATAAAGCTGAACCTGAGGAATAAACTCAGCCTCGTCCTTTCCACACATCTCCACACTGGTGACCTTATGACGTATCATGAGCAGAAGTAATTCTCCCGAGCCGGACTCTTCAGAAGCCAGCCTGACGAATGCCGCCACTTTCCAGCTGCCGGACTTCTGGCAGAACAGTCCGCGCTCCTGGTTTAACGCGGTTGAGGTGCAGTTCAACCTCTGGAGGATCTCGAGAGACGACACAAAGTTCTACCATGTGGTTGCGAAGCTGGACAACCACACAGTCCAGAGGGTGGAGAGCCTGGTCAACCACCCACCGAACAGCGACAAGTACAGCACATTGAAGGCTGCACTTATCAGCCACTTCACCCCCTCGGTGCAACAGCGAGCAGAGGGGCTCCTGGCATTGACGGAGTTTGAGAACGACAGACCTGCAGACCTGATGGGGAAGATGTTGAGGTTGAGAGACTCCGACGATGACAGCTTTATCTTCACCCACCTCTTCCTCAGGACCCTACCGTCAGCGGCGAGAGTGACCCTGGCCGGTTCACCTCTGTTGGCCCGACGAGACTACCACGAGCTGGGCCAGGAGGCGCAATGACTCGTCGACGCCCACAAACGGAGCGTGGCTTCGGCCGCGGCAGCAGAGCTAGGCGCAACGTCCGGAGACGGCATGGGGCCAGAGGCTGCAGCACCAGACTCACTGACGACGGCAGCGGACGACGTCCTTTGCTTCTATCATTGCCACTTTGCAGAGAGGGCGCGCAAGTGCATTCCGCCGTGCCACTTCAAGTGCTCGGGAAATGCCAAGACCGGGGGTCGGTAGCAGCTGCGGCCCTCGGGGAGGTGAACAAGCTGCTCTACCTGAAGGATGCACGCTCGGGGAGGCATTTCCTCGTGGACACAGGCTCCCAGCTGAGCTTCATCACACCTTCCTACGCGGACCGGCTGGCGCCTTCCAGTGGTCCCCGGGTGTCAGCGGCGAACGGCTCAGCGATTAAGACCTTCGGTGAGAGGACCCTGCTTCTGTCTTTGCAGGGCCGTTCATTCAAGTGGACTTTTGTCATAGCGGCAGTCAATTTCAACATGTTAGGGGCTGATTTTTTGTGCTCACATGGTTTGTTGGTTGATCTTGCTAACAGACGCTTGGTTAATGCACTCTCTTTTCATTCTATTCCCTGTACAGCTCGAGTGGCCCCGCCAACTGCACAAGCCAGCGTCACAGCTGCAGGTGGTAAGTTCCACACACTCCTCACTCAGTTCCCAGCACTCACCGTCCCAACGTTTTCGGCGACAGTGGCTAAACATGGGGTGGAACATTTTGTTACTACCACCGGCCCACCCGTCTTTGCAAAAGCTCGGCGCTTGGACTCAGCTAAACTAACCATAGCGCGCGAAGAGTTCGCCAACCTGGAAAGACTGGGCATCATCAGACGTTCGAAGAGCCCTTGGGCTTCACCACTTCACATGGTCCCAAAAGCTGATGGCTCGTGGTGATCTTGCGGTGATTTCCGCAGGTTGAATAACGCTACAGCGCACGACCGCTACCCGATCCCGCACATCCAAGATTTTTCGGTTCATTTGGCGAGGGCGCGCATTTTTTCTAAAATAGACTTGGTACGCAGTTACCACCAGGTTCCAGTGCACGCTGAGGACATACCCAAAACAGCAGTAATAACTCCTTTTGGGCTTTTTGGGTTTTTGCGCATGCCGTTTGGGCTTTAGGGCGCGGCACAGACGTTCCAACGCATGATGGACGCGGTCCTGCGCGATCTCCCTTTCGTGTTCGTCTACCTGGACGACATATTGGTAGCCAGCGCATCCGAAGATGAACACGAAAACCACCTCACAGCAGTTTTCCGGAGGTTGGCAGAACACGGGTTAATAATCAACCCAGCGAAGTGTCAGTTCGGGGTGGCGCAGATTGATTTCTTGGGGCATCGCGTCTCGCCAGAAGGAGCGGTCCCTCTGCCCGATAAAGTGTGCGCAATAACAAATTTTCCCCAACCACAAACGGTCAAAGCGTTACAGGAGTTTTTGGGAATGGTGAATTTTTATAACCGTTTCCTCCCCCGCGCAGCGCAGCTCATGCAACCATTGTATGCTGCATTAAAAAAGCAAAAACCCACAAATAAAATTGAATGGTCTCCTGAGCGGGAGCGCGCATTCTCTCAAGTCAAATCAGCCCTGGCAAACGCTGCGTTGTTGGCACACCCAGTCCCAACGGCCCGCATGGCGCTCACTACTGATGCGTCAGAAGTGGCCATAGGAGCAGTCGTTGAACAGTATGTGGCTGGAGCCTGGCAACCGCTCGCGTTTTTCAGCAAGTCCTTGCACGATAGCGAGAGAAAATACAGCGCGTTCGACAGGGAGTTGTTAGCTCTACACTTGGCCATCCGCCACTTCCAGTTCTGGCTGGAAGAACGCCGTTTCACCGCGTTCATGGACCACAAACCGCTGACTTTCGAGATGGCCAAGATTTCAGAACCTTGGTTGGGCTGGCAGCAGAGACAGCTGGCCGCGATATTGGAGTTTACCACCGATATCCAGCACGTGGCGGGTAAATATAACGTAGTGGCAGACTGCCTCTCACGTGCTGTGGCGGCTCTAGGCCCCGTGGGGGCAGACTCTGCAGCCACGGCCGCGGATCAGGGTAGCGACGCGGAAGTGCACGCAGCCCCGGTCCGCGTAGGTATAGATTATGCAGCCATGGCCGCGGAGCAGGTTAGCGACGCGGATGTGCGCGCGCTCCAGTCTGGACCAACAGGGTTAAGGCTGGAGAATAGGGTGCTGCAAGACGGTATGCCCCCCTAATCTGCAATGTCTCCACTGGACGACCGCGTCTGGTGGTGCCAGCCGCATGGCGCCGCTGCGTTTTTGACTCGATCCATTCCCTGGCACACCCAGGAGTGCGCGTGTCGGTCAAAATGGTAGGAGAGAAATTTGTATGGCCGAGCCTGCGTAAACAGGTTAGAGAGTGGGCAACAGCCTGCATGGCTTGCCAGCGCGCCAAAGTTCACAGACACACGAGAGCTCCCTTGGAGCCGTTTCATATTCCAGCTAAAAGGTTTGATCATGTCCACGTGGACCTTGTAGGCCCCCTCACGCCCTCACAAGGGTGCACACATCTTCTGACCATGGTTGACCGCACCACGCGCTGGCCGGAAGTAGTTCCGCTGTCGTCAACCACAGCCAAGGAGGTGGCGCGCGCGTTTTTAACAGCATGGGTAGCGCGTTTTGGAGTCCCGTCAGACATTACGTCCGACAGAGGACCTCAATTTGTTTCCGAGCTTTGGTCAGCGATGGCCCGCAGCCTAGGGGCAACGATCCATCGCACGACCGCGTACAACCCACAGGCTAATGGGCTATGCGAACGTTTCCACAGGTCATTGAAGGCGGCTCTCAGAGCATCGCTTACGGATACAAATTGGGTGGACAAACTACCATGGGTTTTACTGGGGTTGCATTCTGCACCTAAAGAGGATTTAGAAGCCTCCCCAGCCGAGCTAGTTTTCGCACAGCCACTTCGGCTGCCTGGGGAATTTCTCCCAGATAATCTGGCGCCGGAGTGCTCCCCAGCTCAGCAGTTACAGAGTAGCACAGGCCCGAACACACTACCGGGCCCCGCGCACCATAGTTTTCCGCGTGTTTTTGTGCCTAAGACTTTAAGAAATGCAGAGTTTGTTTTTGTCAGACATGATGCACACCGCCCGCCCTTGCGCCCACCTTATGACGGACCATACAGTGCTGGACCATAGAGTGCTGGAAACAGGGGATAAGCATTTTTTGCTGGATTTGGGGGGCAGGAAAGAGAGGATTGGCATAAACAGGCTCAAACCCGCTTTTGTGCTAGCTGATGAGAGTGTGCAGTTGGCGAGGGCTCCCCGGCGCGGCAGACCCCCTAGAGAGCATTCCCCAGAACACCCACAGAGATTGACTAACAGTTCTCACCCACAGGCAGCAGCCCCACAGCAGGAGGACACTGCGGAGGCAGTAAAGCCGGCTTACAGCAAATACGGCAGAAGACTAAGGCCTAAGCGGCATGTGGACTGATATGTAGTGATTTTATTATGACATGCATCTCTAGTTATGATTGTTCCATCTTAGACGTTTGGGGGGGTCATGTGGGGCACATATGTTGGTTTCATATGCTCCACAGATATATTGCAGTATGCTTATTGTTTGCTTCACGTCTCAGGGGAACAAAGGGACTGAGCCTCCTAGGGGTAACAAGGAGGTGTGAGATCTGGCCTTTTGTTTCAGGGAGATGGCCTTGAGGGATTTCTTGACCACCAGAGACTAGGGGGTGGATGATGTTAAGATCGGAGGAAGTTACATTGTGACTGGGATTAAGTCGAGAGCGTGCAGAGCGTGCCCAAATGCCAAGTCACGTTTCGTTACCTTATGTGTAATGACAATAAAGTTGAATCTCATCTCATCTCATCTCAAGTACCATGTGACTGTATGTTTGATTAAGTACCATGTGACTGTATGTTTGATGTCCTGGGTATAAGAAGGACAGATGTGGAAATATTCCTCCTCTTTTTCTGCTTTTGAATGTTGGAGAATGTGATTGTGAATAAAGCTGAACCTGAGGAATAAACTCAGCCTCGTCCTTTCCACACATCTCCACAGAGACCACACAGAGGTACCAATTTAGACAATAACACTGGTCAACACCAAATTTATTGTCAAAGTTTTTTTTAGCTGATTTAGGACAATTTTGATGGGCTGAATCCAAAAATCACATTGGTTTTGCTCAATCAGGTCAACTTTTTGAACTATGGCCACATATTTTCTTACATTTTTGTTTACATGTACTGGTATTTTCGCTTTATATGATGCAAAATTCTTTTTTATTTCTTGAAATTCTCTGAATTTTGAACAATGATGACGTAACATTCAATTTACATGTACTTACCTTTATCAATGTCTACTATTCAGTTTACAGTACAACTGTACAACTGCTGTACAACTGCTTATAACTTAACATAAAAACCTGACCCGATCGAGAGAAACAGATGTCATTTTCGGATTCAGCGGCGAAAAATTGTCTTAAATCAATTGAAAAAACAGACGACTTACAAAAAAATTACTTTTGTTATGTTGTGTAATTTATTATTTAAAAGCAAACAAAAATAAAAGTGTAAGAATTAGTGGCGCGTGTATGTGAATGGGTGTGTGAACAAACAAACAAAAACAAAAACAAAAAAAACAGTCACAAGCCCATCCAGTGACTGCATACCTCTGTCCAGGGCTGCAACAATACCCAGCGGCACACCCAAAAACCAGAAAACCTTCAGGCTATCAACCACAATCAGAGGGCCACCAGTGCAACCCCAACCAACAGAACAAAACACCAAGCAGCAGGCAGAACAAACCGAAGGCGACCGGCCTCAATGGGAGCAGAACAGAGCAGAGAGGCGACCGACCTCCACGGGAGCAGAACGCTACTGAGAAGCACACAGAGATGGCTTTTATAGGCACCTCCCAGCCAGGGGTGGTCCTGCACAGCTCAACCTACAGCACAGGGAAAAAAAAAAAAAAAACACACAGAGGACCCACTCCAAAGAGGAGCGGGGCCATAACACCCACACGCACACAAAAAACGGCTTCCCTATTGGGAAGGACTACACCACCTGACCTACCAACAATATACCTAATAATTTATCATTCAATAATAAATAGTCTCAATTCATTTATTTACAGTTTTCTATGGCCCATTAAAAACTACCACCAGTACAGATCTGCTGTATTTTTTTTTTCCTTTACAAAGTCCTGGTGTAAGCACCCAGCCAACCCATCCAAACTTCGTCAGCCATCCAGCAACCCCTGGCTCCTGGAGAAGCAATTTAACAGGGCTGACAAATGAAACAGATGGCACAGGTAACTTTGGACAAGAGCTACCAATTCCAACACCCAAGAACCCGGTGCTCTGGACAAGGCGTACACCACAACACCCCGAGCCGTGGTGGACATCCACAAAACAGATATGCAGAAACAAAAAACAAAACACATCAGTCAGACAGTAATCTACAGTCCATACACTAATAGAAAATAAATGTCCCTCAGTGTGGTGGTCTGGGCTGGGTCAGAACAGGCCACACTTTGTTGTCTTCAGTATTTATTATTCTGTCTTCATTATTATCTTCTGTGGGGTTTTGTTTCCATCTTGGTCTCATTATTATTATTATTATTATCCATCACAGCTACATTTGTATATTTGGTTTTTCCTGTTCATCATTTGTTTCTGATTGGGCTTTTATTTTGACAGTGTTTGTTTACTTCCTTTTGAATCCTTGTCATTCATTATTGGTCAGGGCTGTTGCTCATTAGTCTCATTGTGTTAATTCCTATTTATTGGGTTTCATTCCCTCATTCCTTTGTTGGGTCCTCGTCATTACTTGCACGTCATTACCTTCCGTTGTGAGTATCATCGTTTGTATGTCTCACTTATTATTTTCTGTCGTATGGCTGTCCGGGTTGGGCAATGCGGTGGCGGAGTGGTTAGCACTGCGGCAGCACAGCAACTCACCCTTGGCCGGGGGATCCTGGGTTCGATCCCAGCCCCCGACCAACAGTGATCTGTGTGGAGTTTGCATGTTCTCCCCGTGTCTGCGTGGGTTTACTCCGGGATTTCTCCGGTTTCCTCCCACATGCCAAAAACATGCAAGTTAGGTTAATTGGCATCAAAACTGGGGATTCTAAATTGTCCTTAGGTATGACTGTGAGAGTGAATGGTTGTCTGTCTCTCTGTGTTGGCCCTGCGATGGACTGGCGATCTGTCCAGGGTGTACCCTGCCTCTCGCCTAAAGATGCTGGGGTAGGCTCCAGCCCCCCCCCACGACCCGAAAAGGATTAAGCGGAAGAAGATGGATGGATGGATGGCTATTCAGGTCCCGTTCCCCAGCATACCAGTTCCAGCTGTAGTTTGTTACTTTATGTTCGGTTTCCATGCTGCAGTTTTCTTTCATTAAAATATGCTTCAACTTCACGCCGCGAGTGAGTCTGTTCATCTGCCCCGTGAGGGGCGACCATGACGGTAGGACCCAACCAAAACAAGACTCAGCGGGAGAAGTGAAGCACAACCCAGAGGAGGCAGAGGGGAGGAGAGTGACTGGCTGTCAGACTGTGGAGTTTCGTTTCGTTGGGCTGCAGTTTCCTGGGGGCTTGCCTAAGTCTGTACTCTCTTCCCTGGCCAGAGGGCCTCTCTTACCCCGCCGTGTTATCATCACTAGCCTTCTCCTCGTCACCTGCCGGGCTGAGGACTACAGGGGTGGAGGAGGAATTCACTCAGGACTCCGGAGACTGTGCCGACGATTTCAGCATCCCCTGCCTCCGTTTGTCATTGTGCCTTCTCGCCAGCTCCGGCACCTCGGAAACCTGAGCCGACGATTCAGCGTCCCCTGGCTTCCATGTGCCTCCTCGCCAGCACCAGCCCCCCGGTAGCTTGTGCCGATGACCCAGCGTCCCCTGGCTTCCACAATTCCCCTCCTCTCTACATCAGCACCTCGGCGCCGTGCAACATCCTTCAGCTAGATGGACACCGCTGCCATGGGAGCATTCGTCTGGTTCACCAGCGGGGGGTTCTTCTGCAGCTTCAGCGACAATGGAGCGGGGGGCAAGGCAAGTGCTTTCTTTCTCATTTTTGGTTTTATTTAATAATGAGAGGTGCTGCCTTGTCCCCGGGGAGGGGACTCAGCAGCCGTTTCCATTGCTGCTGAACTTTTATTCTGCTTCCTGCTGTCTGAGGTGGCGTGGCTTTCCCTGCCGTATCATCATCTGCAGCCACCTTTTTATCACATGCCGGGCTGAGGACTACGGGGTTGGAAGAGGACTTTACTCGGGACTCCGGAGGCTGTGCCGACGATTTCACCATCCCCTGTCTCCGTTTCTCATCGTGCCTCCTCGCCAACTCTGGCACCTCGGAAACCTGAGTTGACGATTCAGCGTCCCCTGGCTTCCACGGGCCTCCTCGCCAGCCCGGCACCCCGGAGGCTTGTGCCGATGACCCAGCGTCCCCTGGCTTCCACGCTTCCCGTTCCCTTTACATCTACACCCCACCGCCATGCTAGACCGTCACCGCTGGCCCGGGAACATTCGTCTGGTCCTCCGGCTGCGGGTCTTTTCAGAGGCTTCAGCAACGACGGAGCAGGGGCAAGGCAAGTGCTCTCTTTTATTTTCTTTTAACCTTTAATAATGAGAGGTGCTGCCTTGTCCCCAGTGAAGGGACTCAGCAGTGTTTTTTTACTGCTAAGTTTTCATGTACTGTTTTTTACTGACTGTGGTGATGTGATGTTTTGTTTTTCTTCCACCTGCTCCTCTCCTCCCTGTCGGGGGCACTTGGGTGGAGAGGGATTCCTGGGCATCTGGGTCGGATGCGTTCCAGCCGTCTCTTCGAGAGGTCAGCATGCTCCTACCTCCAGCGCTCAAGGTCATCGCACCCCAGTCATTGACGGCCAGAGGTCGGCGCTCTCCTGCCGTTCCCTTTCGGGGGTCAGCGTGCCTCAATGATTTTTTTCTTCATCAGGCTAAAGTTTGGATGTTGTTTCTCCCTGGTTGTATCGCAAGTCCAGCTCTGCTGGGAATTCGTAGTTTGTACTTCTCCCTCCTCGTATGTCCAGGTCTGCTGGGAATTCGTAGCTTACTTGTCTGTTCTGTAGTGTATGTTTTTGTACATGTGTCACTTATTGGAGCAGAAGTAATCAGTTTCACTGTTATGTTTACCGTTGTGTTCTCAAGTGCTCACCTTACCTTTTGTGTTTTTTGAGGTGTATTTTTTGAGGTTTCCTTACCTGCTCAGTCTAAAGTTTTCATGCTGCTTTCCTGAATTTGGAGCATATGGTTTTTTTTTTTTTTTTTGAGTAAGGAGCTCTTGGCAAATTCTGCCCTAGGGGCTCCCATTTACCATTACTATTTTGTGGGGGGGGTCCATCTCCCTAGGCTGTAGGTTTGTGTGCTGTTTCTCCCCTGAGGTTGGAGCACATTATTTTTAGTCCTGGGGTTCTTTTAGGAATTTTATTTTTGTTTTTTTCCTGCCCCCTAGGCTGTGGGTTTTCACGTTTCTCCCCTAAGGTTGGGGCACATGTATTTTCAATCCTAGGTTCTTATGTTGGTACTGTGTTTCTGTTTCGGCCCTCCTGGCCTATTCCCCCCACCCTGTTAGGATTTGGGTTTTTTTCCTTTTCTGATGTTCCCTGGGGTTGTCTTGAATCTGACCTTAAAAAGGGGGGGGTACTGTGGTGGTCTGGGCTGGGTCAGACCAGACCACACTTTATTGTCTTCAGTATTATTCTGTCTTCATCATTATCTTCTTTGGGGTTTTGTTTCCATCTTGGTCTCATTATTATTGTTATTACCCTCCATCACAGCTACATTTGTATGTTTGGGTTTTTCCTGTTCATCATTTGTTTCTGATTGGGCTTTTATTTTGACAGTTTGTTTACTTCCTTTTGAGCACAGCTTCTCCTTGTCATTCATTATTGGTCAGGGCTGTTGCTCATTAGTCTCATTGTGTTCATTCCTATTTATTGGGTTTCACTTCCTCATTCCTTTGTTGGGTCCTCGTCATTACTTTCGCGTCATTACCTTCCGTTGTGAGTATCATCGTCTGTATGTCTCACTTATTACTTTCTGTTGTATGGCTGTTCGGGTCCCGTTCCCCAGCATACCAGTTCCAGCTGTAGTTTGTTACTTTATGTTCGGCTTCCATGCTGCAGTTTTCTTTCATTAAAATATGCTTCAGCTTCACCCCACAAGTGAGTCTGTTCATCTGCCCCATGAGGGGTGACCATGACACTCAGGAGGACGACCAAAATCCAAGGTCCAGTGGACAGGAAGGAAAAACCTGTCAGGAGGCTGAACCAACTCTACAGCCAGCCAGAAACAACAGAGGTGTCCATCAGGAGGACGACCACTATCACAACTCCACAAGACAAACCGCGGTCTCAGCCCAGGAGCAAGATAACCCGGCTCAGAAATAGGGGTGGGTTCAAAAGATCGATACGATATGGACTGATCCATGTTTGACTGAGACAATCATCATCATCATCATCATCATAGCAGTCTGTCGGAGGCGAAGCCAATATTGAGCCACAAAATCCACGGATCGATCTTTTAATATAATGCTTTTATGTCTGAATGTCCGCTGAGTCTGATTGGTTCGAAACTGGGTCAGTGAGCCATGAACCATGGCCAAGAACCAGAAACACCCACAGCAATAACGGAGCTAACAGCTTGCAAGCTAACGGATATGCTAGTTCTTTTTCTGTGGTGTTAAAACGGTTCTCATCTGGCAAGAGTTCCCTGAGGCGCATGCACACATCTTTACTTCTGTGTTTACGTGAGCGGAGTTGATGTGAGTGTCTCTTAATTTATCAACAAAAGTCACAGTAAAAACTGTCCTCAACAGCTTCCTCTTGTAGCGCAGGAAGTGACTCTGGTTGAAAGAATTATATTGCTTCTTTCCCTTATGTGCTTTTTCAGGATATTCATGCTATATATAATATTTATTGTGGGGTAGTCTCTTATCTTGGGCACTTTGGGAATGTATGTATGGTTTCTATGAGAGTGTATGACTTCAAAAAAGATGGCTGCCACCGGAGTGAGGTGTGGTCTGATGGGACACTTTCTGCCTATATACTTATTCTTATTACTGTCTTTGTGTCTCTGTTACTGCAACAAGAAGGGTTTTCCGGCCAACTCAACTAAAGGTGAAGCTAAAAAGTTTTATTTATATGGATTTGGACATGGACATTTCATCCTGTACTCTATCTGGTCTGCAAAAGCACTGAGAAAAAGCTCCCAAAACAAAACGACAGGTAAGCAAATATCACAATATGGCAGAGGCTTTACAGTTAAAGTAATATTAGCACTGCTACTTCTGGCAGGGGATATTCACCTTAACCCTGGACCTGCCACTATTAAACAGCAGACCACTGGGTTAGCACAAACATCTGAGCTGGCGAATTGGTTGTTTCTATCTACGGCCCTTCATAGCGAGTCGGGTGAGTCGAATTGCACTGAACAGACTCACATGTCTGATCCTGCTGTAAACAGCTGCGCTACTGTGACAGAGATCATCCTGCGCAGTTCGCCCCACACGGGACACGAACCCGCGACCTCTCAGTCAACTACACAGTTCGAGCATGGGAGACACAGCACGATCGCGCTGAGCTAAAGGTCCGACCGATAGCTCAGCGCTACCGATACTGTATGAGGCTTTGGGAGGGAGGTTTACTAACGTTCTACGCCGAACAGTACTAGTTGGCATCCGTTACACTCTCCCCCTTAAACCTCACTCCCATGCCGGGTTCACGGCACCAGTGTGACAGAGATCATCCTGCGCAATTCGCCCCACACGGGACACGAACCCGCGACCTCTCAGTCAACTACACAGTTCGAGCATGGGAGACACAGCACGATCGCGCTGAGCTAAAGGTCCGACCGATAGCTCAGCGCTACCGATACTGTATGAGGCTTTGGGAGGGAGGTTTACTAACGTTCTACGCCGAACAGTACTAGTTGGCATCCGTTACACTACGTCCAAACTTTTGGAAACAGGAGCGGTTAAACAAATTACAAATGAGGCGAGATCCGAAAACCGTGCTGTTCAAAAGCAAAAACAACATCTATTTTTCCAAACTGTTAATCATGCACGAGTTCTTTGGGACGCAAAGGCTAAACCAAAGGGGATCCTCGGCGGACATCTAAACATACGAAGCATAATCCCCAAAAGAGATGAGATTTCGGTGTTGCTGTCTGACTCAAATCTGGACTATCTTTGTCTCTCAGAAAGCTGGCTACACAGTAACATTGACACCAATATGATCGATATTGTGGGCTATCAGTGTTTTAGAAAAGACAGGCAGGCAGGGAGGGGAGGAGGTGTTTTAATTTACATCAAAGAGAAATTTAAATGTCAATTGGCTGATTTGAATACTTCACTTGAATGTTTAGCAGTTAATGTATGTCTCTCACCGGTAATGAATTTCAACATCGCAGTATTGTACAACCCACCCTCACACAATTCTTCCTTTTATAATGAATTAAGTGATCTGGTTAAACAACTTGAGAGGAGCAGAGAAACCATTTTTTATGGTGATTTCAATATCAACTGGTCTGATAATAAGGAAAAACAGAAACTGAAAAGCCTCATGACTAAATTTAATTACAAACAAATGATCAAAGGACCCACCAGGATAACCAAACAATCTAGAACACTTATTGACATGGTATTCGCTAATAAACCAGAAAGAATAACCAGAACCTATAATCTTGTAACTGGTCTCTCAGATCATAACATGGTTCTTGCTGTCAGAAAACTCACTAAAAAGCGACTACAGTATTTTGGAGGAGTCGATATTGACAAACCAAATTTTATTATTCCCAAATCAAAAAATGAGGAGTTTGAACATCACTTAGAGAATCAAAATTGGGAGCAGCTCATGTCAATAAATGAAGTAGATGATTGTTGTAACTTTATAACTGCAACAATTACTAAGTCCATAGAAAAATTTACAAAGCAAATTAAAAGTAGACAACAGAAGATTAACCTACCATGGTTAAATAATGAAATAAGAAAACTTATGAAGAGGCGAGACTCTGCATTGAAAACATCATTACCCTCTAAACTGCAAAATGATCACCTTGTGTACAAAAGTTTAAGAAATAAAGTGGTACAAGAGCTGCGAAAATCAAAAGTATCTTATTACAATAAACTGATAGATCATGCAAAGGGTAACAACAGTTCCCTATGGAGGCATTTAAATAACTTAACTAATAAAAAAAATGTTCAGAAGGGGGTAAAGGAACTTAGAATCAATGGCAAGACCATCAGTGACAAGGCTACATTGGCAAATGAATTTAATTCATATTTTGTGGGCTCTGTGGAAGACTTGACAAAAAACTTTGTGCCGCCAAATGTGCTCAACAACACAAATTCAATACTTCCAACAGATTCTTTTCACATCGATGAGGTAAATGAGGAGTTAATTGCTGGTATTGTTAAAACACTGTCAAACTCAAAAACTAATGATATCTACAACATGAGCACCTCCTTTCTCAAAACGCACAGCAAAATATTAATCAAACCACTGACTCATCTCATTAATCTCTCCATTAGGTCTAGTACATTTCCATCTGGCTGGAAAAAAGCTGTCGTCATACCAGTTCATAAATCAGGCAGTAAAGACGATATATGCAATTACCGCCCAATCTCTATTTTACCAGTCCTGTCTAAGGTTCTTGAAAAAGTTGTAGCTACACAGCCGATAGACTACTTACAAGACAGTCAACTTCTTCATCCACATCAATTTGGTTTTAGACCAGGATACTCAACAGAAACAGTAAATTGTTGCCTTATTGAAAATGTCAAACAGTCCTTGGACAGGGGTAATGTGGTAGGAGCTGTTTTTCTAGATCTCAAAAAGGCTTTCGATACTGTAAACCACAGTTTGCTTTTATCCAAAATGGTATCTTTTAACTTCTCCCCAGATACATTAGACTGGTTTGCATCTTATCTTCAGAATAGAGAACAGTGTGTAAAAGTTCACCAGGATAAATCCTCACTTTTAAATAACCGTATGGGTATCCCACAAGGGTCCATTCTTGGTCCTTTACTTTTCAGCATTTTTATTAATGACTTGCCGCTACACTGCTCTGCTGCAACATGCCAACTTTATGCAGATGATGCAGTTATTTACACAGCTGCCAAGACTCCAGCACAGGCTGCAGATGTACTGTCTACAAGTATGGTTGATGTCCAAGAGTGGCTCCTCCAGAACCATCTATTGCTGAACCTTCAGAAAACAGTTTCAATGTGCTTTTCAATCAAAAAACATAACCTGCAATGTTTTAAAGTTAATATACATGATCATGACATCAGTTTAGTTACAGAATTCAAATACCTTGGCGTTGTACTAGATCCTCAACTCAAATTTAATCTTCATATAAAGAAAATTTCAAAAACAGTTAAAAAAAATCTGAACTGCTTTAAATTAATTAGATATTACATACTGTGAACCCTTGCAAACGCCTCCCGCTCCGGAGTCCCGCACCCTACCTGTGTCGCCAATAGGGTCAACCCACTTGGCAAGCCAAGTAGGGTGCTCATATTGAGTTCGCTACAATACCTTACGAACCTGCTGTACTGTATATGCATTCTATGGTTTTTTCTCATATATCATACTGTTTGACAATCTGGGCTCAAGCAGCCCCTTCCACAATAAGACATATAGGTTCATTATATAATCAAACCCTAAAAATCTTCGACAAAAAGCCCATTAGGTGGCATCACTGTAATATTTTAAAAAAATACAACCTATTGAGTTTTGAGAGTTTCATTGACCTCTGTTTACTGAAATTAACTTTCAAATGTTTCCATAAATCAGCACCTGAGCCACTTGCTGGTTTCATCCAAAGACAGGACAGCAGCAGAGCCACCAGGAGTTCTGTTAACAATAACTGTAAAATATTCCACCGCAGAACCACATTTGGACAAACAGCTTTCTCTATAAAGGGCAGTCACATCTGGAACACAATGCCAAATGAAATTAAAATAATAACGGACTTTAAAACATTCACTAAAAAGGTTAAAAACTGGCTGAAAAATAAACAAGAATGTACCCATGTATGAAATGATTGTCTGCAGGGTGAGAGTGAATGAAGGGAAGGAATGAATGTGTTTGTTTATAGTGAGTGACGAAGGGAGGGAGGCCTAAAATAGGCAAATGTGTGTCAGGTTGTTATATTTGTGTATTTATAATATTTATAATTGTGTATTTATAATGTATTTATGTTTTTTGCATTGATGTATGTGGTTATTGGGTATTCCTTTTCTTTCCTTTTTTTTTTTTTTTTTTTTTTTTTTTTTTAACTTGTTTCTCCTTTCTAAAGCCCATCCAGGGACAAGAGTTGCAAATTAGCTAATAGCTATACACTCTGTGCAACACATCAGATTGATTGTCATTGACTAATTGTCTATGTTTATTGCACTGTCCCTGTCAAATAAACAAATCTATCTATCTAATATTTTCCATAAAGCGGGGATAAACGGTTTTGTACTATGTGCAGCACTGTGTTGGAACAGGAAGTTAACAATTGATAAACGGAGAGTGCACGGAGACTGGCTGAAACCCGTGAACAGAGAGGGAGACTTGGAGCTGCTGAGATTGTAAGTAAAATATCATTTGTTTTAACATCTGTGTCGTAAATTAATAATTTATTCGGCATGATGGTGTTTTCTTTTACAAACTATGGATACAGTTAGCTGTTGGTTAAGAGCTGTGAATAAATGCAAAATTAAGGTATATTTTATGAGATTATGGACTTCTAGCACTTAAGTGAGAGATTTGAAGATAATGATGAATCACAACAAAACGAAAATGGCAGAATTAATAAAGGTTGCAGTATGAGGCATTTTTATTCAATAGAACTAAACTGAAATGAACAAATCTTCCCAGGAAATGAATTGAAACCCTTTTCACAAGTTGAAAGTTAATTTGTAGTTAAAATATAAACAACAAAAAATAAAAGAAACTAAACTATTAAGCCCTACTGTGGTGTGGGGATTTAAAAATATGATTATTAATTTTACTGTGAAATCTATTCTTTTCATCTCCCCTTCAGATGTGTGAAGACTGGGTTTCCACTCCAAGGCCCGTCCTGCACTGAGACGTTCTGAAGGAAGAGGCTGTCAGTGGAGGAGCATCCCTGCTTCATGTAGATTTCAGCACAGAAGAAGACCTCAAGTTTTTCAGGGTCTTAGTTTGTAAATTCAAGATTCAAGAAGGAACTGTCATAATTTTATCCATATTCTAATATGCATTCAGCGCAATTTAGTTGTTGTAATGACTAATTCTTTTATTTCTTTTTTTAATTTAAGTTCTCAGCAAGAATACAATGTTGGTTATTTTTTGACAACTTTACTGAGCATTTAATTCTACATAAATCATTGTTTAACAGGAAATTTTTGGCAGTCCTGTGCTTTTCTTGTGGTGTTACACAGAACAGCATCACTGTAAACTATGGAAAAAGCAGCTGCTTTAAAATCTGTACTTCCTCACACAACTTTCAGTGCAAAAACCCCCCAAAAATGTCATCTTTTTGGAAAAGCTCCCACAAATTCAAGCTTTTTAGGCCACAACCATCACAAAACAGCTGACAAAATCCTGGAGGGACTGAAATACAGCGACATTATGTCTACATGCTTCATGCATTGAATTTCTTTACTTACTCTGAGGTTAACTTGACACTACACACCCTTTGCACTCAAGAAAGCACTTGTGAGTACTTTATGAAATCATAAATAATAAAAAGTGCATTATTGAACTGATTTTGGGTCAGTTCTATATGTGATAATTTATGTATTAAAGTTAGAGTATTCTTTGTACAATTTGCAGCATTGCTCTTGAAGATTTCTTTTCCTGGCAAGTAAAATGTCTATTAAAATGGTAATTTCCCAGATCAAATCGGGATCGGATCGAAACTGAATCGATTCAGAATCTCAAGAATCTGAGTAGAATCGATTGTGGAAATTAGGGATTGTTCCCAGCCCTACTCAGAAACAAACCACAGTCCATGCAGGTTTTGCAGTGACAGACTTTCTCAGCTCACCCTGCAACCCACACTGCTCAGGAACCACCATGATGTCATCATCTGACACATGCCTCCTCACAGATCCTGCAGCTACTAAGCTAACAGGTAGCTGAGACACACTGACCCCTGGTTCAAAAATCAGCTCCTCTCGGGAGTAATCAGATTTCAACAGATTAAACTGGTCAAGCAGCATTTCCTCCTCATGCTCAGATGCAACCAAACAAATTTCATCAGAGACCAATTTATCAGGCTCTCTACAGTGTCATCCAAAAACACCTGACCATCATAAACACCAACAGGACAAATTAATTGCACCTGCTGACAGTTTACCACAAATTCCTGCTCAGGTGTAATCAAATCAACCTCATCAGGAACCAAATTAACCAGCTCCTCTGACACACTAACCGGTGTTACTGCTGATGAAGTCACAGTCTGGAAACACACGTGTAGGCTCCACACACAGATCTTCGGGATCAGCTTGATTAATTGGCACCACTCGCACCTCACAGAGAGACTACACAGGATAAGCTTCAACACACAGGTCTTCAGCATCAGCATAATTAATTGGCACAGCCAACACCACAGATGTCACCGTGTAAGCCGGAACAATTCACGGTTATCGCTTCATTTCACAAGCTCCACAGATGTTTGTGTCACTATGGTCCTTTCATTAAAGTCTGTTAAATTGAGTAAAGATGCGGTTCCTTTGTCCAGATTCAGAATCAGTGTCAAGAGCTCATGCACAGATTATGAGACCTATTGAATAATTATAATTAATCAATTAAGCTCAGCATATTAATTATCAAATTCTTAAGATTAATTATTTATTCAACAGGGATGGCAACAGGAAATTCTGATTTCAGCTGAAATCTAATTTGGTTGATTGATTTATGGGGGGGCACAGCCCCCCTGAAGCTGGGAGGTTTTCAGTAAAACAGAAGTAATTTAGACTGAAAAAAATTATTAAAAAAAATGAAATACTAGACTTCAATAAATCATTAAATTTAATGAAAAGTTAACTTACTTCTTCTTCAATGTTGTCTCACTGTCTTTAGTCCAACATATTTAGCAGTTCTATAAGAGTTTATTACACTATTTACACTGGTCACCAAGTCACTTCTAATGTGAAACTTTCTTCCTTTTGGCAGCAAGCTGTGTCAGTCTCTGAACTTTGAACTTCATCTCCTTTTCAGGTTTCTTCAGAAATTGTCCGAGTGTTTCTGTTACCTCGTCGAACTTTGAGCCAATTTTCACCTTTACCGTCACTTTTCTCTCAAGCCAATTCCATCGGAACTTATTTTTGACACTTTTGTCTATTTCTAGCACTGATGACTCCTGATCCTTTGATAAAAATCTCATAATTCCGCTGAAAACAATACCGAAAGCTCAGAATTCCAACACGAACCAGGGATGTGATTTGGGGTTGGGGAAATTATTTGAAAATTCAGCAGGGGATCTGGGGGACACAGTCCCCCAGCAGGGTCCGGGGCAGAGCCCCGGCGGGGGGGGGGGGGGGGGGGGGGCAGGGGGGGCAAAGCCCCCCGAAGCTCCTGGGTTTTTATGATTTTTAAGTACCAGAACTGTGCTTAAATGACATAAAACAAACAGCTGAATGCCACTTATTACTGTATAATATTGACTTATGTTCCAAGAAGATAGCATTCCTAAACTAGAAAAGCACTCGGAGAGTGCAGACCTCCGCCAAGCGCCACAGTTCCCCCCATACAGTGTTTGCGTGTACGTTTTCAGATTCCTTGACCATGAAAACATATGACTAGCACTTGGATTCACAATGATAGGATTAGTGGTTCAGTAGTTATTGACGAAAATTACATTTTCCGTAATGACATTTTCCGTCCATAACTTTTTGAGTTATCTTGCTAACAAACAAACAGACAAACAAACAAACAGACAGACAAACCAACGCTGATGAAAACATAACCTCCTTGGCGGAGGTAAATATTCCAACAAGCATTATCCATCACATGTTTTAACACTTGATCAAATCAAAATCAGTTAATTTTATCTATTCCATAATAGAAATAAAATTCCAACATACCATTACTTTTTATAATTTCAGCATTCATTTCAGATCACCAGTTTCAATCTCCATTGAGATTTGAGCAGTTCATTTTGCACAATCATTGATGTAGCCAAGTCTTAGAAATATTTAAAAATTATGAGTCAATGTCCACTGTGCACTGTCAATTTCAAACTGTTTGGAATCATAAAAGGGGATGGTTAACTTTTATTACCGTTTCCTCCCCCACGCAGCCCAGCTCATACAGCCGTTGTACGCCACCAGTAACAGAGAGTTAATGGCTCTCCACCTGGCCATACGCCACTTCCAGTCCTGCCTGAAAGGGTGCATCTTCACTGCGTTCGTGGACCACAAGCCGCTAACGTACTTAACGTACTTTATCTTCCTGGAAGATAAAATAAAGCGGAATTCGGCGAATTAGCAGAAAATCACATCCCTGAGAACACGCTGCCATGAATTTTTGAAAAAGCATACAACGAGCCATTTGATTGGTCCAGTCGTTTGCAACTGTCCAATCGCAGGGCTGTTTACAATACAGCAGTAGCTTGAACACAACACATCCGGGTTATCGCGGGAGACGGCTTCCGGGGAAGCGCTGAGCGCTTATGTAATCGTGTTGATTTTCCCTAAAATCGGTAACAATAAGGTACCTTACACCCCCTAAAATTTTCTCAACGGATTTAGACGATTCACAGAAATGATCAATTTGAAAATAAATCAGTGGAAATCCACGGATCGGCGGAAAATTGCCATCCCTGATTCAAGTTCCCATGTCTCCATCGAATCTAAACTGTGGGTGGTGTCCCCCTAGTGTTGGAATGAGATAATACAATAATTAATATTAATTCCTGGTATTAATTATTAAAAATCATATTGATGATTAATGCAGCGTACTTAATGGTAGGGCTGCACAATTAATCGAATTTTGATCGCGATCACGATTTTAGCTGCCACGATTAACATAATTGTCGGCATGTGGGCTCTACTGTATATCAAATCAAGCATTTTCTGAGCCAACAGCCAGCTGACCACTAGGAGGCAAACACACGTTAGGGCAACAAAAAGCTGCAGAACTGACAAGTGAGTGCACCCTGTAGTGGCAACCTTAAGTTTTCAATAGCGGACTGGTGTGATGGTGAAACACAAACCAGATGTCAGGAGCAAAAAGTGACAGCACGGCAACACGTGGAAGCGAGGAGCTAGTGCTTCAAAAGGATCATCATCCGTTGTCTGGACATCTTTTGGATTCAGGGCAAGTGATGCTGTCTAAAAAGTGTTATTTAACATTCATAAATTAGTAGTTTTAATATTTTATGACTGTTGTGTTGAAAATATTCTGTACTTATTTGAAAAAATTGTTGGGAGAAACATGGGGTGAAAGACACTTGGGACATAGACTGGTTTATTTTTTTAATACGTTTGAAAACAAGTGATTATTTTAAGTTGGTAAACAAAGAGTCGAATGTTAAAAACAAACATTCTAAAAACAATTTTCATATTTACAAATGTGAAATACTCAGTTTTATAAAATGGCTCACTTGAAAATTAATTAAAAAAAAAACTAACCATTAACAGAATATATTTTCTATCCTTTGTAATTCTATTGTGGTTCAGGAAATTCACTTTATTTATGACTGTTTGTATATGAATTTGATTGCTTTACAGAGTACACATGTATAGTTTGTATTTTTTCCTCATGTTTAAACTTTAAAGAAAAAAATGTAACATTTCCAAAATACTTCACAAATGTGTGCATAAAAAGCTACAATGAAAAAACTTTCAAATTTAGTATAAAAATACATAAATTAAGAAAAAAGCAATGATTTTTTAAAAACTAAAAAACAGCCACATTTCAATTTGAAAAGTCTCAGTTGTACAATAAAAATCAGAATTATGAGAGAGAAATACATTGAGGAAAAAGCAGCAAATTTATGTGAAAAAGTAAAATTTAGAATAATTAAGGTAGTACATTTAAAAAGAAAAAATGTACAATTCTGTCAGAAAAATGTTAATGTTGCTTGTTTGTATTATAGTTAAATCTGTTCATTATAAGTTTAACAATATACCTACAGATAGGTATTTTGAATATTTACCCAATATGGCTGAAAAATGTTTTTTATGCCGCAGATTGTCTCAGCTGCCATTCACACGCCATGATAGAAAGGCCGCTCTTTGGAACCATTTGGAGCTCCATGAACCACGTGACCAGGCAGTGCCGAGTTCAAAGCGTGTCGCAACGTACTATATGGCTATGGGTACCACGTAGCAATAGCCTATAAGAGGAACTGTTTTGGCATGTGACTATGCAAGCGCCAGTGAGAGGTAAGAAGTAATTAGCTCGGTCAAAATGTCCGGAAAAAAATCTGAAAGTGGTGCTCATAAAAATAATGAAAGGAAAAGAGCTTAGGGAAAACAAATTGCTCAAAAAATCCCGAAGGGTAAAGGGCTTTTCTAAGCTGGAGCATCGAGTGGGGGAGACTGCTAATTGAATGAATGAATGAATTAATTAATTAATTTTATTTCGGATAATACAGTACAGGTTAAAAGAAACTGTATAATATAACAACAAGGTCAAATTAGACAAAGACTCCTTCTACTAAACAATTCCACGTGAGTTATCCGAAATGGGTGATGGCTGAAGCCGCAGCTTATATTGCCCACCCATATTCCATCCAAGAATTCAAAAGAAAAAAGAGTAAACAAGACAAGAGTGATTACAATTTAGAACAAAGCTAAGACAAAGTGTGACTGAGAGAAAAAAAAGGAAAACTAAGCTAAGTTAAGTTGAGCGGTTACTATTCAAGACAAATCTAAGACAGAATGTCACAGAGAGAGAAAAAAAAAAAAAAAAAACTAAGCTACAACACAACACAGGCTGGATACGTCAATCCTTATGTGAGTTTACATGTCGTCTTGTAAATATGTTTGGAGTATTTCTTCCTTTAGTTTTTGTTTAAATTGTCCAAGCGTTGTACATGATTTTAATTCAGGTCCAAAATCGTTCCATAATCTGACTCCTTGCACTGAAATACAGTGTTGCTTGGTGGTTGTTCTCACTGTAGGCTTTTGAAATATACATGTTCCTCTGAAGTGATATCGTTTCTCCCTTGTTTGGAACAACTTTTGGATATTTGCGGGCAGTGATAAATTCTTCACTTTGAACATTATTATTGCGGTTTTAAAGTCAACCAGATCTTTCAACTTGAGAGTTTTTTGTTTAAGAAAAAGTGGGTTTGTTGGTTCCCTGTAAGCTGCTTTGTTTATTATTCTAATAGCTCTCTTTTGAAGCATAAAGAGTGGATATATGTTTGTTTTGTATGTATTTCCCCATACTTCATTACAATATGTCATGTATGGGAGTATTAATGAATGATACAAGGTGTATAGTGTGGGTTGATTCAGCAAATATTTCACTCTGTGTAATATTGCAATTGATTTGGAAACTTTACCTTTAATATAATTAATATGTGACTTCCAACACAGTTTGTTATCAATTATTACTCCAAGGAATTTAGTTTCAGATACCCTTTCAATCTCTACACCATTTACACTGAGTTTGGGTACTGGATTGTTGTGATGGTTGTTAAAGACTATAAATTTTGTCTTACTTAAATTGAGCGTTAATTTGTTTGAATCAAACCACAGTTTAAGCTTTTCTAATTCCTTCCCGAGTGTATCCAGAAGTTGTTCCAAATTGTTTCCACTGCATAGCAGATTCGTGTCATCGGCAAACAATATTAAGTCCATTTTTTCTGAAACTTTACATATATCGTTTATATACATATTGAATAATAATGGTCCCAAAACTGAACCCTGTGGGACTCCACAGGTGACCTTCAGCAACTCTGAGTTTTTGTTGCTAACACATACATACTGATATCTATTCTTTAAGTAACTACTTAACCAGGACAGTGCTACCCCTCTAATACCAGAATTTTGTAGTTTCTTTAATAATAAATTATGATCTACTGTATCAAATGCTTTTTTAAGATCCAGGAATACTCCAACTGAATACTCTTTATTTTCAATGGCTGTTGATATTTTTTCTGTAAATTCCATTAGGGCATATGCAGTTGTCCTCTTGTGTCTGAACCCATATTGCTGCTCACATAATAAATCATTCTTCAGTATGAAGTTGTCAATTCTCTCATAGAATATTTTTTCAAGTATCTTGGAAAATTGCGGTAATAGTGAAATTGGTCTATAGTTTGAGAGTTCCCCTCTGTCGCCCGTCTTGTATATCGGAATTACTTTAGCTATTTTCATTGCATTGGGAAATATACCTGATTGGAGAGACAGGTTGCAGATATA
Organism: Pholidichthys leucotaenia; assembly: GCA_020510985.1. Classification (NCBI taxonomy): domain Eukaryota; kingdom Metazoa; phylum Chordata; class Actinopteri; order Cichliformes; family Pholidichthyidae; genus Pholidichthys; species Pholidichthys leucotaenia. The sequence continues at coordinate 46,137,858 of CM035836.1, forward strand.
CGTCAGTGGTTTTACTATGCATTCGATAACAGTTACCGTTATTTTACCGCGGAGGAGACAGGTGGGCCGTTAAAAGTTCTCACCTGGAGGAGAAGGGCAAAGGGAAAAGAAAGGCCATGATTGCTTACATCAGACAGCTGTGCGTGGGACAGCGCACTCCAAAGTTGGTAAAAAGTTACTGGATCAAACATGTGTCCATAGAATACTTCACTGATGTAATTTTATGCTGAAGGCAGTATCTGTCACACTGTAAAAAGGGAAATATCAGGAAGATAAAATATCCTAAATCAAGGCTTTATGCTTGTTTTTCTCTCACAAGATAATTTTTACAAGAATTTCTTTTTGTTGTGCAGTTTTCAGTAAGATTTTACTTGCTTTATGAAAGTTTTTACTTGTTTTAAACAATTTAATCTTACTTTGTTGGCAGATATTTTTTTCAAATTTTAACTACAATTATCCATTGCCAGAATTTTTTTTAAGTAAAATTATCTGCTAACAGATCAAGAAAATTTGACTTATCGAATTGCATAAAACAAGATAAAACTACTGAAAAGCATGTAAACTTGTCTTACACATAAACTGCACAGCAAGAATAAATATCTTGTCAGACAAAACTAGCATAAACAGCCTTAATTTATTTCATTTTGCTTATATTTGACTTTTTACAGTGCAGTTGTGTTTTCTAGCTCACAGTTGCATTATTTCTCAAAGAGAAACAAAAATGAGGCCGTGGTGACTCAGGAGGAAGGGCAGGTTGCCCAATAACCGGAGGGTTGGCGGTTCGAATCCCCCCCCCCCCCTTGCTGTTGTGTCCTTGGGCAAGACACTTCACCTGCCTTGCCTCCAGTGCATTCATGGTTCATGACACTGGTGTATGAATGTGAATAAATGTTCAGTGGTGGTCAGAGAGGCCGTTGGCATGGATTGGCAGCCATGTTTCCGTCAGTCTGCCCCAGGGCAGCTGTGGCTACAGAGGTAGCTTGCCACCATCATTGTCTGTGGAGTGAATGAATGGACTCATTGTAAAGTGTCTTTGGGTGTCATGAAAAGTGCTATATAAATGTAATCCATTATTAAAAACATAGCTATTACACATTTTTAAACAGATTCTATATTCTGTAAAATTTTAAATTTCTAGGTATAGTGTGGTATTTTTTTCCTTGTAGTATTCAAAGATTTTTATTTGTCAATACTTCTATACATACAGGACATGAACTGAAATGCCGTTTCTGACTTAGTGGTAACCGTATTAAACATGACGTTGAATACCAGCATTTTTTAAGGTATTAGCAAGGTAAAAAATCCCAGTATTATGACAACACTAATGTCCACAACATCGTAGCACCGAGCAATAGTTAAAACCCTTTGCCCCTTGTTTGGCTGTGAGAAAGTTGGCAACCCTAAGTCAACACATACATCTTAATTATGAGTTCCACTACAATATAGGTAAATGTTTTTAAAACAAAATAGGTCAAATTTCTTGATACAATTACATAAACTATTATAAAAAGCTGCAGTAAAACAAACCAGGCTGACTTCAGGTCTCATTTAGGATGTGGATGGAGTCATGGAGGGTTTTTCTTCAGCATGATGAATCTTCAGGTGGGTTTTTAAACAGTGACTCTGAGTAAAGCCTTTGTCACAAACGGTGCATTTGTACGGTTTCTCTCCATTGTGGGTCCTCATGTGAACAGTCAGGTGGTCCGCCCGAGCGCATGCCTTCCCACAAAAATGGCATACAAACTCCTTGATGCCAGAGTGGATTGTGAGGTGGTTCTTCAAGTGAAGCTTGTATTTAAAAGCGCGGCCACACAATGAGCAGCTGTATGGTCTGTCATCACGATGCACCCGCATATGGGCTGTTAGGCTGTTCCTAAGATGAAAACATTTGTTGCAAATGTTGCAAACAAATGGCTTTTCACTGCTGTGTGTCTTCAGATGAAACACGAGAGAGCTGCGCGTCATGAAACTTTTGCTACAGATGTGGCACAGGTGCAGCCGCTCCCTCACTGTGTGGATCTGCCCGTGGGATTTCAGTAGGTGAGGAAGTTTGAAACTCTTCCCACAGTCTTTGCAGCTGTGTGGTTTAATATCACTGTGTATCGTTTCGTGCCGTCTGAGACTTCTGAGATCACTAAGTGTCTTACCACAGGTGTTACATACATATCTGTCAGTGTGCACTTCCATGTGAGCTGAGAGCATTCTCTTTCCACCAAAAGACTTCTGGCAAATGTCACACTTGTATGGTTTCTCCTCCATATGGTTAAAACAGTGAGTTCTGAGGCTGGAAAGGCAAGTAAAGGTTTGGCTACAAATGTCACATTTAAATGGTCCAGTTCCTGTGTGTATGGACATGTGGGTGTTGTATCTGAGGACACTTGAAAAGGACTTCCAACAAACTGAACATTCATAGAGTTTATGGGAATTTTTAAAATGTTCCTTCAACTCTTCCAGAGATTGAAAACGCTCACCGCACACTCCACAAACATTTGGTGTCTCATCCACATGACTCCAGGCGTGTTTGATCAGGCTGCCCTTTCGAATGTAACAGACACTACACACTTTACACACTGCTTTACTTTGTGAAATACCTACAAGATCACTTTTGGACACTCGCTGCTTTCTCTTTTCCCGTGGTTTTCGCTTTGGCTTTAAGTCGTCTGCATCCAGCGCTTCATCGCCATCTTCATCATCGCAGGGGTTCAATTCACCTTTTTTTGAATGTGGTTTCCAGTCATCGTCTCCATCCAACACCTCCTCTCCATCTTCGTTGTCGCTGGAGTCAATTTTGTTCTCATCAGGATCATCCTCTGGTTGAAAGTCTTGCTGTTGTCTTGGGGATGAGGGGCCGGCCACATCTTCTGGATGTTCAGGTCTGTCCAGAATGGGGGAAATAAGTATTGAATGTGTTAATATTTTTTTCAGCACATAAAAGGAATGTGCAATATACACTCCTCACAAAAAGTTAGGGATATTTGGCTTTAGAGTGAAATTTATGGAAAATGTAAAAAGTTCACGCTACAGAGATATTATATAATGAAAGTAGGGCATTTAAGTAGAAGCATGCAATGGTGATTTCCTCATCTCAGACAACTTAATGAAACAAAAGCCAACAACAGTGGTGGGTATACCACAACAAAAAATGTCAAAGTCTCAATAACTTGTAACGTGCCCTTGTGGATTAGTTACAGCTTGACAACGACGTCTCATGCTGTTCACAAGTCAACTTATTGTCTGCTGAGGCATGGCATTCCACTCTTCTTGAAGGGCGGCCCTCAGGTCATTGAGGTTGTGGGGTGCAGGGTTACGAGCCTCTACACGGCGACTCAGCGGATCCCATAGGTTTTCTCTGGGATTCAGGTCTGGAGAAAGTGCAGGCCACTTCACTGGAGGTACCCAGTCTCCAGCAGCCGTTCCCTAATGATGCGATCTCGATGAGCTGGAGCATCGTCATCCATGAAGATGAAATTGGGCCTGTGTTGTTCATGCAGGGACAAAATGACTGGATTAATGATGTTATTCAGGTAGTATCAACTTACCACTGTACCATTCACAAGGTGTAGGGCAGTTCTGTATTGACTAGACACACCTGCCCAGACTGCAACATGATGACAACAGTGGCTGATGCATACCGCTCTCCTTGACATCTTCAGCATCATTGGCGGCCATCATTTCTGCTCAGTGTGAATCGACTTTCATCAGAGAACAGTACTGAGGCCCACTGGTCCCTTGTCCAGCGTAAATGCTCCCTGGCCCATGCAAATGATGATGCCTGTGCCTGGTGGTGTGGTCAGGTACCCTTGCAGGTCGTCTAGCATGCAGACCACGCTGATGTAAACAGCTTTGAGTGGTCTGACATGACACTTGGGTGTCTCTCACCTTCCTTAAATGTGCCTGGAGTTGAGTGGCATTCATCATCCGGTACCACAGGGCTCTGTTCACAATGGAGCAGTTATCAGCGTGGGATGTGGGCAAAGGACGTCTACTTCTATGTCTTTCTGTGACTCTTCCAGTTTCTCTGTATCTCTGTTGCAACCTGCTGATGACACTCTGCGACACTCTAAGCTCGGTGGCCACTTCCCTCTGATAACATCCTGTTTGAAGCCTCACAATGGTGAGGTACTGTTGATCAACTGTTAGGTGTCGTCTCGGTCTCATGATGTCAAAATGTGAACAGCACGATGAAGAGGACTGTTTATATACCAATTCTAATTGAACCAGAAAATTGATTGGTCGATTCATGGATCAAACACCTGTTGTGAATTTTGCCGTTAAGCACCTTGTTAGACAACAGCAAGTTACGCAGAAAGTACTGAAACATTGAACAGCTGGACATGTGCATTCAAAAGGTTAGAGAAGGCCAAATTAAGTTCACCTAGAAAGGTTATAGTGCATTTTAGGTGCATCCTGAAATTTTACCCCAAAGTCGAAAAATCTTTTTGTGAGTAGTGTATATCGGTTAATAAAGGATTTACAAATATTTATCGGCAAAATTTATTATTTACAGCTGATAAAATAATATTAACCCCACTTCATGCATCACCACCTTATTATGGTGGAGGGGTTTGTGGGTCTTGATGATCTCAGGAGCTATCTTGTCAGAGGAAACTTGCGCCTGGTAGGGTCTCCCAAGACAAAGTGGTCGTGGGTGATGGAGCCAGTCCAAGAGCGGTCCAGTCGATCCAGCTGAAAAATTTACACCAAGGACCCAGCGTACCCAAAGGAGCCACATGGGTCCACTCTCCAGTGGGCTCACCATCTGCAGGCGGGATCATGGGGACCATGGTCTTATGTGAACCAGGTGGCAATCTGGGCTACTCCATCTGGACTACTTCCCCCGAGACCCAGACCCTTGGATATGTGGTAGAAGATGGAAGAAAATAATATTACAGCAGAAAGTCAGGAGTGACGCTTGGCTGTGACATCACGCTTTTCCTGTGGCGTAAGGGAATGACGTCGTCACGTCGGGTGGCATAAGTAAACAAACATTTCTGCCTCCACAGCCTTGCGAGAAGTAGACGACATGAGGAAATTAATCCACAAAGCTTAAAGAGAGAAAGATAACGGTGAAGAAAACTCTTGCCCTGGTTGTGGTTGTTGTAAGGGCTGTCAGAGTAACAGGATCCTCAAAGCCTACTAAAGGGAGGAAGTTTACAGTTCTGTTGAACCGTTTCTTAAAATGAATGTTCAAATGTTACTAAAACTAAATGACTTAATTATCTTCATATTAAGTTGAGGCAGCTGTTTCCTTCAGGAATGTGTCTTTATATGTCAGTTAATCATCACTGTAAGACCAAGGAGATGTAAATCGATAGGAAAAAATATATGCATTATTGGTATTACCAAAAACTACTTTCAGGCGCCGTGCACACAACAACGTTTTTACCTCAAACCATGGAAGTTCATCTACAGTTTGGCTGTCTGTGCATATGGCGCCAAGTATTTGGAGGGTATTTTTTGGAGGAAAAAAAACAGATATAACTACAGGGCACTCAGAGAGTGCATACCTCTGCCAAGTTAGCAGGATCATGTAAAACTACTGGATGAATTTTGATTAAATTTTCACCAGAGGTGGCCATTGGGCTACGGATGAGTCCATTAGGTATTGGAGGTGATATTCTGGATCACTTTTTCCCCTTTCTTTAACCTTGTGATATCTGGGTACCCAGTAGCTATTTGAGTGCCAACTAACACATCCCTCTACCAAGGCCCTATCTCACAATGTTAAAGAAACTGAAAAAATAATGGAGAATCAGCATCCTGACCTCAATCACCTCCAAAATCTAATGCAGAGGTGTCAAACTCATTCCATGGAGGGCTAAGACCCTGCATGTTTTACTTCCACCCAGTATCTTCAGCAGGTGTTTTCACTGATCAGCAATCAGTGGGAAGACATTCAGTGAAATCACCTGTTGAAGGCACTGGGTGGAGGTAAAACCTGCAGGGTCTTGGCCCTCCATGGAATGAGTTTGACACCCCGATCTAATGGATTCATCTGTAGCCAAAGCGCCACCTTTGGTGAAAATTTCATCAAAATTCATCCAGTAGTTTTATGTGATCCTGTTAACAAAGACAAACAAACACATCCACTATCTGAGTGTCCTCAAGTTATATTCATTGTTCAGTGTTTCCTCTGGCTTAAAGACCTTGGCGCGGTGGCAACATATTTTGGTAAACATACCGGAATATTTTAATTTTATACTATTTATTTCTTTTTAAAATTTTACACAGTAACGTTGCATATGGAACTTAACATTTGAAGTATTGTACAACTGAGGTTTGAATATTGGGCCAGTTGGGGTCCCACCCAGACATCCTGTGTTTTGACTTTTTAGTGGTGTTATGCTTCTCTCCTTCCTCTGCCTGAACACTTCCCTCTCCTTGGCTCCTCTCTTCTGTCTCATCTTGCCCTCTCTGAGCTCTGTCTAATTCAGATTCTCTCTCTGTCTATGGTGGTATACAAACAGGTTAGAAAATATCAAGTGTCATGTTTTGTCCTGCAAGATTTTTTTGTTATGGTTTATATAAATGACAAAAATATGTGTATTTTGTGTATTTTTATTCTAGTGTTTCTTTTTGTCCATTGAGAGAGTAGGGAAGAGAAAGAAACATTCATAATAGTAATGTACTCATGCATACCATATTTTTGGGACTATAAGGTGCACCGGATTATAAGGCGCACCATCAATGAATGATCCATTTGATGGTCTAATTTCATACATAAGGCGCACCAGATTATAAGGCGCATTAAAGCGAGGTAGTCGGAGCCGGGAAAAAAAAAAAATTTTGCGTGCATGGAAAGAAAATCCTATCTATAGTCATTATAGACACATATAGTGCGATTGTCTGCGAGTGTGAATGACCTGTTCCACGAGCAGGCGGAACGTTTTTAGTCCGTGGCTGTTTACATCGCCATATTGGCCAGGATACTCGCTGGGTATTCGCTCGGTACTCGATACGGCTCGCTCTCCGGCGGCGGCCCTGATAAGTAAACATATGCTGGGACGCTTGAATTCTTTCATCCCAAAAATATCATTTTTGAATATTTAATTACAGCTAAACGGGAGCAGTTTCGATGCCGAAATTTCACATACAAATCCTAATATACGTGTTCTATACACCATCGGCTTTTGGGTATACCCAAAATCTGGGATCTGGGAATTTTTTTTTTAATTTTTTTTTTGCGTAAATGGAAAGAAAATCCTATCTATAGTCATTATAGGCACATATAGCGCGATTGTCTGCGAGTGTGAATGACCTGTTCCATGAGCAAATGTACGTTTTTTGGTCCGTGGCTGTTTACATCGCCAGGATACTCGCTCAGTACTCGATACGGCTCGCTCTCTGGCGGAAGCCCCGAGAAGTAAACAATGCAAACAAATGCTGGGACGCTTGAATTCTTTCGTCCCGAAAATATCATTTTTAAATATTAATTACAGCTAAACAGGAGCAGTTTCGATCGATAGTGGCGTAACTCGCTAGCAATTTAACTTTGAACGACCTGTTGACACCAATATAGCGGTTGGAGTTCTTTGGTTAATCCACCCGGAATGATGGCAAGCTCCGAATTAGTTTGCTTCACTTGGGTTTTGACAGTATCGGTGAGATGGGCGCGCATGGAGTGGCAGATCAATGAGGATGGAGATTTGTGGAAAAAGCCATCCGGCCATTATGTTGAAGCACATATTACTCCGCGAGGCTCCTGACTACCGTAATGCTCCGACAATCCATCAAGCGGTTCGGCTTCGTAGCTTACCAAAGTCATACTAAAACATTTTTGACAGATTTTGACAGATTTTTGAGCGCCTTGTACCACATAAAATCGGTTCGAGGTCAGTAAGCACAACCAGAATTAATACATAAGGCACACCAGATTATAAAGCGCACTGTCGATTTTTGAGAAAATTAAAGGATTTTAAGTGCGCCTTATAGTCCAAAAAATGCAGTACTTAAATTATAGTGTAACGTCGGGGCCATGTTAAGGGGGGGGGCAAGGATTTCCCAGCATGCTTTGACATGGAAACGTTACTGTGTATGTGTGTATTAAATGTTATTACTGAGTTATTATACTGCTGTGTGATTATAACTGCGTTATAATGACCCAGCAGTATTTCATAGGCAAGATTTATTATGTGTGTGTAACCGTGATTTAAACGGAGGTCTGGGAGAATGACCTCCCCTCCTGCCTGTGCTCAGAGTGTGTGTAAAATAAAGCCCGTTGATCACAACCATCTTGCTCCTCTTCTTTGTGTGAACCTTGCATACGTCACACTGGTGTCAGAAGTGGGCATGGAGCAAATGGAAGCCAGGATCAGAATGGAGATCCAGCAGCTGGAGCAGTTCATTGCTCAGCTGATGATGGACGATGGGACCGAGACACCACCCCCGGGAGCCGGGAGCCGGGACGAACGAAGCGGCGGCGGACCTGACGGGGCCAGCGCACCCCGCCTTCTGTCTTTTTCAAGACAGAGCAGGCAGAGCAGAGCAAACCAGCCCCGCATTCCGCCCTTTTCAGGACAGGACGGGCTGGGCGATCCCACGGCGATCAAGAGTGACGATCGATCAGGAGGCGGCCATCCCATCTGTTCGGCAGCGGGCCACGATTCCCCGCTTCAACGGCGAGGCCACGTTGGATGACTACCTGACCCAGGTCGAGCTGACCGCTGCGCTGAACGGCTGGTCACCAGAGGAAACCGCCATGCAGGTCGCGCTGGCCTTGGAGGGGAGAGCTCTCTGCACGCTCTCTGATCTCCGGCCCGAGGAGCGTTACAGCTGGCCAGCACTACAAGGGGCGCTCCGGAGACGATTTGGGAGAACGGCGGACGCTGAGCACGCCTAGGAACAGCTGACCCGCCGCCGCCGCCGAAGCAACCAGGAAAGCCTAGGAGCCTATGCTGCAGACATACGGCTGCTAACCCGGCGCAGCTACCCAGATTTCGCACCGGAGGCAGTAGAGAAGCTCGCCCTCCGGAGCTTCATCCAATGAAGATGGCCACGGCGGCGCGAGGAAGGGTGCTTCCGCTGCGGAGAGATGGGACACATCGCACGATACTGCCCCGCACCCACCCCACGACAAACTGGCCCCTCGCCGGCGTTAAACTAGAGCGAGGTGGCGTGAACGGGGACAGGCCGCCTCCCGCAGATGTTTCCCCCGAGGAGCCAGCACCATGCGTGGGCCGAATTGGACACTCTCCAGGAATGTATCTACAGTGCAGATTGGGGAAGACGTCGATCCGGGCCCTGATTGACACCGGCTCTACAATCTCCTTGGTTCGACCCGGTGTGCTGCCGGGCACGAACAAGACGGTCCCGCGGGTGTGGGAACCCACCAAGCGCTGCGTCACCACGGTTACCGGTGAGCGCGCCAGACTGAGGGGGCGGAGAGTTCTGGTGGTGGGGGTGGCCGGTCAGAACATAAAACACCCGTTCTGGCTGGCTGACATCTAAGACCCCTGTATTATTGGACTAGACCTGCTCACAGCCTGGAACACCAAGATCGACACCGCGGGACCATCCCTCCAGCTGGGAAACCGGACCATCACGCTCCACAGCAGAACCAAGGGAAGGAACACGGGGGCCTGCGCAATCGAGGGATCACCGCGAGGACCGGACACGATGACGTCACCAGCGCGGGCAGAGAGAGCACCAACGCACACAGGGACAGCAAGGGGAGGGGCCAACGTGTCAGCAGAGACGCAGCAGGCGGTCGAGGAATTATTTCAGCGGAGCTGCAGCGGGCTGGACCCGGAACAGAGACGCCAGCTGCGGGAGCTATTGGACTGTTATATGGGTGTTTTCGCCGCGAAGGATGAGGAACGCGGCCGGACCGGTTTGGTGCAGCACGAGAGCGACACCGGTGAGGCCAGGCCGATTCGACTCCACCCACGCCGGCTGCCCTTTTCAAGGCGGGCAGCAGCAGAACAAAAAGTGCGAGAAATGCTGGAGGCAGATGTTATTGAGCCCTCCAGCAGCCCCTGGGCGGCGCCTGTGGTGCTGGTCAAGAAGAAGGACGGGTTGTGGCGGTTCTGTGTGGATTACCGGCGCCTGAACGATGTCACCCAGAAGGATTCCTACCCCCTGCCCCGCATCGATGACGCGCTGGACCACATCGCCGGCTCCAGCTGGTTCAGCTCGCTGGATCTACGCAGCAGCTATTGGCAGGTAGAGCTGTCACTTAAGGCCCGACAAAAAACAGCCTTCTCCATCGGGCAGGGACTGTACCAGTTTAAAGTGATGCTGTTTGGACTCTGCAACGCTCCGGCCACCTTTGAAAGCTTGATGGAGCGAGTGCTGGCTCACGTGCCCCGGAGTCGCTGCATTGTTTACCTGGATGACCTACTGGTGCATGCAGCTGATTTTGACAGCGCCCTGTCAAATCTTCGAGAGGTGCTGGGTGCCATTCAACAGGCGAGGCTACGGTTACACCCTAGGAAATGCCACCTGTTCCGGCGGGAGACCACCTTCTTGGGCCACGTCGTCAGCACAGCGGGGGTCGCCACCGACCCAGAAAAAGTGGCAGCGGTGAGAGACTGGCCAGTGCCGCGGAATGTGGGAGAACTGAGGAGTTTTCTTGGATTGGTCTCCTATTATATAGGAGGTTTGTGAAAGACTTCGCCACCATCGCCAGCCCGCTGCATCAGCTGACGCAGAAAGGACGCATGTTTCAGTGGAGTGACAGCTGTGTTGCTGCTTTCTCCCAGCTCCGCGCGGCGCTCATCAGAGCCCCCGTCCTGCAGTATCCTGACCTGAACCGCCCTTTCATCGTGGACACGGACGCCAGCAACCAGGGCATCGGGGCGGTGTTATCCCAGGAGGGAGAGCGGGGAGAGCAGGCAGTCGCTTTTTTCAGCCGCACTCTCAGCAGAGCCGAGAGAAATTACTGTGTGACTCGCAGAGAGCTGTTGGCTGTCATTCAAGGACTGCGTCATTTCCGCCCGTATGTGTACGGGGGGAGGTTCCAGCTCAGGACGGATCACGCTTCCCTGACCTGGTTATTAAACTTCAAAGAACCAGATGGACAGTTGGCGAGATGGCTGGAGGCACTGCAGGATTATAATTTCCAGATTGTGCATCGGGCAGGCCGCCTCCATGCCAACGCTGACGCGCTGTCTCGGCGCCCCTGTGCGACAGAGGAGTGTCGTCACTGCCAACGGGCTGAGGATCGGGACCAAGCTGCCCCACGGGCTGCCGCTCTCCGGGCCGCTGTGAGCAGGAATCATGCAGCGATGCGCAGCCCCTCCTCGGGTGATCAGGCAGCTCTCCCCAGCGATGACGTCACAGAGGTCCTTGGCACGCAGCAGCTGCAGAGCGAGCAGGACAGAGACCCGGTCATTTCTCGGGTTCGGCAGTGGCTGGACGCAGGACAGCGGCCCGCCTGGGAGGTTGTGTCACCGCTGGACCCAGAGACTAAGGCCCTGCACTCCCAGTGGGCCAACCTCCGCTGCCACGAGGGCGTGGTGTATCGACAGTGGCAGACCCCAGCTGGGCAGCGGCACGTCTGGCAGCTGCTGGTTCCTCGTCAACTCCGGCCCAACATACTCCAGCTGGTTCATGGGGCAGTAGGAGCCGGCCACTTCGGAGTGACAAAGACACTGCAGCGCCTTCGAGCCCGGTTCTACTGGCCCGGTTGTCATCAGGACGTGGAACTCCACGTTCACCGCTGTGACACGTGCACAGCTCAGAAAGGGCCAACTCAGCAATCCCACGCTCCCCTGCAGCAGTACCGGGTGGGAGCGCCGATGGAGCGGGTGGGAGTGGACATCCTGGGCCCTCTCCCGACCACGGACCGGGGGAACCGCTACGTGCTGGTCGCGATGGATTATTTCACTAAGTGGCCAGAGGCGTACGCGGTCCCGGACTAAAGCGCCACTACGACGGCATCAAAGCTGGTGGATGAAATGTTCTGTCGGTTTGGCACACCGGAGGAGCTGCACAGCGATCAGGGTCGGAACTTCGAGGCGAAGGTCTTCGGGGAGGTCTGCAAGAGGCTGGGCATCCAGAAGACCCGGACCACCCCGCTGCATCCACAGAGCGACGACCTGGTCGAACGATTCAACCGGACCCTCACCACCCAGCTCACTATCCTAGTGGACCAGCGACAGTGAGACTGGGACCTGCATCTGCCTTTTGTTTTGTGGGCGTACCGGACGGCAGCTCAGGAATCTACTCGGTGCACCCCTGCGGCGCTCATGTTTGGACGCGAGCTGCGCACACCAGTGGATTTGGCATTCGGCCCCCCCCCCCTGAGCCGGAGGTGGAGGGAAAACCCGGATTGTATTATTTTTTTTGTTTGAAAGAACGTCTCCACACGGTGCACGAACTGGCTCGAGAGGCCCTGGCAGCGGCAGGGGGCCGGCAGAAGCGAGCGTATGACTCCCGCTGCCAGGGGAGGGACTTTGCACCGGGAGATCGAGTCTGGGTTTTCTACCCTGAGAGGAAAAGAGGATGATCACCGAAGCTGGCGAGCCATTGGTCGGGACCATGCGTGGTTCTGCAGAGACTGTCGGATGTGGTGTACAGGGTGAGGCTTAGGAAAAGGGACCGGGTGGTAGTCCTTCATCGTGACTGTCTCGCCCCGTACCAGCCATCTGCACCACTGGAGGACGAACCGGAGCCTTCATCCCGACCAGATACCCCGACCGAGACTCAGGTGGACACTAGGGGGCCTGTACGTCCTGGTCGCCGGCACCGAAGGCCGCCCCGACACCTGGATGAGTTTGTATTGGACTTTTAAACTGGACTTTAATTTTTCTGGGGACAGAAACCAGTCCAGGAGGGGGGCAGTGTAACGCCGGGGCCATGTTAAGGGGTGGGGTGGGGGGGGGCAAGGATTTCCCAGCATGCTTTGACATGGAAACGTTACTGTGTATGTGTGTATTAAATGTTATTACTGAGTTATTATACTGCTGTGTGATTATAACTGCGTTATAATGACCCAGCAGTATTTCATAGGCAAGATTTATTATGTGTGTGTAACCGTGATTTAAACGGAGGTCTGGGAGAATGACCTCCCCTCCTGCCTGTGCTCAGAGTGTGTGTAAAATAAAGCCCGTTGATCACAACCATCTTGCTCCACTTTTTTTGTGTGAACCCTGCATACGTCACAATATGATCAGGTGGGTATAGTAACCAGAAATTCTACTCATGTAAAAGCAGTGCTTTGAAATTAATAATTACAAGTTGACAACCAAAAATTTCTAGTTGAGTTAAAGGTACAAAGAGCACCCACTTAAAAACTTGAGTAATGACTTCAGTCTTGAAGGTTTGAGGTTTTTCTCCAAAATTTATAACAGTTTTCTTATAGTTTTCTACTTTTCTCTGTAAATCTAAAGTTGAAACCATGTTCCTCAAATTTGTAATTTCCTCTTGTAAAATTGACTTTTCTTGTACATTTGAAACTTTATTATAAATTTGTGGATTATTTTATGAGTAATTTTTGACTGTTTTTTTTTTTAAATGTCAGAAAATCGTATATACATGTTATCATTTTATATCCACTTTATATACTCAAGTTTATATTGTATGCATATTATCATCTTTTATAAACCATAAGTTCATTACACACTGTTTCATTTTTTGGATATTGAGAAGACTTACTGAATGTCCTTCATGTGCAAAACTAAGATGTGCTTAGTTTGAGAAATAAAACTGTCTCACTAGATAGAACTATGTATGTGATAAGGGGTCTGGAAATACGGGAAAATTAATCTTGTTTTCCTATGAAATGCTGTGACTGTGATTAACTTGGAGTCTGGACTTAGCACACCTGCAAGGTCATGGCAAGGTCATGTTGTTCTCCTTTCGGGCCGATCTTTGCATATTCCTGTTATGATTGTATATGATATTATGACATTCAGCGGATGTTCTCTTGTAATTATATGACTGATGATGTATAAAAAGTCTCTGAATTGTTAAAACTCTTCAATGCTGAAAATTCTGTTAAAGGTATGCACTCCTGCAGTACATATATATATGAGAACTAATATTCTGTGTCATGAATCTTAATTGAGGTAATGAACTGACATACGATCACTCTGAGTTTCAGATTCTGACATTAAATAAAATTACTGTTTTGGGGTTTTTTTAGATAAATTTGAAACAGACTGTGGTATTTTTTTTTTTTACTTTTTCCTTATAGCAATTTACATTTTTGACCATAATTGCAGTCAGAACAGAACAATAATTTAACTCTGATTACAAAGAAAAAATATTAATAAAATTGTATTTAATGAAATAAATTAACTTAGGACACCTCTGTGACACAAGGAACACCAAGCAGATGTAGCAGGGAGTTTGGGCGCTGACGGATTATAAGTCTAGGCACGGGGTAGATGATGACAACGCTTCGCTTCCAGACAGGCTCAACAACTTCTTTGCACGTTTTGAAGCATCAAACCCGACAATCAGAGGGAGGGCTGGCCCATCTCCACCATCTGTTGGGCCAGCTATTATCATCAACGCAGCGGACACACGGAGGACCCTAATCAGGGTCAACTCACGTAAAGCTGCAGGTCCGGACAACATCCCAGTGTGCTCCGAGACTGTGCGAGCGAGTTGGCGGATGTCCTGACTGACATTTATAACATCTCCCTGAGTCAGGCCATCATTCCCAGATGCTTCAAGACCTCTACCATAGTACCGGTGGCAAAGAAACCAGTTGTGTCCTGCCTGAATGACTATCATCCTGTTGCACTGACACCAATTGTGATGAAGTGTTTTGAACGGCTTGTCAAACCACACATCACAGCCTGCCTCCCTGCATCACATGACCCGCTCCAGTTTGCATATCGTTCAAGCTGCTCCACGGAGGATGCTATAGTCACCACCCTACACTCTGTCATCACCCACCTGGATCAGAAAGACACCTACGCCAGACTCCTGTACACTGATTTCAGTTCAGCATTCAACACCATTATTCCCCAGAGACTGATGGAGAAATTACTCCTTCTCGGTCTGAACACCGCCACATGTCTCTGGATCCTAGATTTCCTGACTGAGAGACCTCAGTCTGTCCGGGTTGGAAATAACATCTCCAACTCTGTCACACTGAGCACCGGATCCCTTCAAGCCTGCATACTCAGTCCACTGTTGTACACTTCTGCACATGACTGTGTATCCAGACACAAGGGGAACCAGATTATTAAGTTTGCAGACGACACCACAGTGGTGGGACTTATTCAGAGGGATGAGGAATGAATGTACAGGGAAGAAGTGAGAGACCTGGAGGGCTGGTGCAGCAACAATCTGGTGCTCAACGTGGACAAAACAAAGGAGATGATTATTGACTTCCAGCGGTCACAGCCTGAACACGTCCCTCTCAGCATCGGCGGCCATTTGGTGGAGAGAGTGGAGAACATCAAGTTCCTCGGAGTGCAGATCTCGCAGGACCTGACCTGGAGCAAGAATTCCTTGGGGATCAGGCCCAGCAGAGACTGCACTTCTTGAGGAAACTCAAACAGGCCTCTCTCCCCATCTGCATCCTCAGGACCTTCTACAGTGGTATGGTGGAGAGTGTTCTGACGTACTGCATTGCAACATGGTACTCCAGCTGCAGTATATCAGACAAAAAAGCCCTGCAGAGGATAGTTAAGGGAGCTGAGAAGGTAATTGGAGTTTCCCTCCCCTCTGTCCAAGAACTTTTTCAGAACTGTTGTAGGAGCAGGGCACTGAACATTGTCAAGGACCATTCTCACCCTCTGCATAAACACTTTGAACTTCTGCCATTTGGCAAATGATTCCGGAGCATCAGAGGCAGAACCACCAGACTGATTAACAGCTTCCTTCCATAAGCTGTTAGGATACTGAACAGTTGATCCGGAATCTTTCATACATACTACTGCACCTTATGGACATTATGTATATTATTTGTATATTACAGTTCTAGTTAGTTTTCAAGTATGTCTCAGGGATGTGTGAATGGTTGTGTTGGGTTGGGGGGTGAGGGGGTGTGTGAGTGTGTCTTAAATTATGTTCTTTTTTACTTATATGGATGCCGAGAGAAACGCAATTTCATCTTGCCTGCACTACAGTCGTATGTACAGCAATATGACAATAAAGGTTGATTTGATCTGATTTGATTAAATGACCAAGGATGCCATTATTTCTGTTATAATATTTCTTTATATTTATAGTTTTTTTTTTCTTCAGAAATCTCCTCACCCCCAGACAGCAGGAAAAACCTCCCTTATTTTGAAATCAAATGTTGACACGTTTACTTTGTCTGAAGGCTGTTAACGGATTAAAGTCATTGACTTCGTGAATTTCAGTCATCTTAACCTGCCAGGTACATAATAGGGAACTGTAGCGGACTCTAAAGACATAATTCACCACAATATGTGTTCATGTACAGAATGATCTGTGTAGGCAGTTATAGTTGTGCTCTCAGGCTTTCTCATCAGGCACCTCTCTAGGCAGCCGCTGAAGGACCTCAGTTTAGAGTGAAGACAGCTAGCATTTTTAGCCGTTGCTTTTTGTCACTGTCGCTGGAGAATAAAAACGGCACGCCTGCTCATGTGAGAAAAGAGAGAAATTGCCAGTCTCTTCATTCCTGCAATTCCTAGGGCTGCACGGTGGCGCAGTGGTTAGCACTGTGGCAGCACAGTTTACCCTCGGCCGGGGGATCGCGGGGATCGTGAGATCGTGGGTTCGATCCCTGCCCCCACCAACAGTGATCTGTGTGGAGTTTGCATGTTCTCCCCGTGTTGCGTGGGTTTACTGCGGGATTTCTCCAGTTTCCTCCCACATGCCAAAAACATGCAGTTTAGGGATAAGGGGCGCTTGCGCACGCAGCAACCGGCAGCTGGTGGCTTGTCACTGGACTGCAAAACGAATCTACCTACGGGTACAAACAAGTAAAAAAAAAAAAAAAAAATTCCTACAGAACATACAGTAACTTAATATTGTAGTGGCTGATGAAATACATCCTCAGCAATTCATCAGTCCCCCTCCCCTTTCCCTTCATATGAAGCCGGCTGCAGATGAATTCTAACCACATCTCTTAGCTAAGTGACTCTTCCATTATTGCTCCCGTTAATAGCGGGTTAAAACCACGATAAACGCCTCCAGTGCTTGCATACTGTACCTCTTCTGATTTTTTTCCGCGTTTAAAGTACTTTAACAAACTCATGTTTCTGTCGCACAGTCGCACTTAGTGAGACACTGACTGCTGACTGACTGGAAAACTCGCGTGGGCAGGGCGCTTCTAAACTCCACATGGATGACGTGACATTGCTTCATGTCATGTAGCAATGACATTGTTTCATGTCATGTATTTTTCTTAATAAATTCATATCGCCTTGGCGAGGCGGTAAAATTTCTGGTGTGGTGGGCCGCCACCGAGAAATGTTACCAGAGGAAACCCTGATTGTTTTTTTCTTTTGGGGGAAATAGAATGTTGTCTGCATAATGACAGAAGTTTTCCAAATATTATTCTGAGACAAGTGTGATAGCCCCCACCATGAGTAATTGGTCAGTGGTGCAGGTCCTGACACCATAGAGTACACCTCCGTTACTAGCCGAGAGCTAGAGAGGAATTCTTCTTTGGCTCAGTGGTAGAGCGGAGGTGTTGAGATCATGGTGTCATGGGTTCAAATCCCTGCCTGGGATATTGGTGAATGTCTACCATACCTAAAAGAAGGGCAAGAAAATGACCGTGTTCGTACACCTTGGCATACGGGTTGAGACGGACTTGAAAATCCCAGGATTAAAATGGGCAATTCTGGCCTTGGCCCACAAAGGGGCCATAACAAGAGAAAGCCAAACCAAAGTCAGCACTCAGTGTATCTAAAGGGTTGTGTAAAGAAACGTCAAAGCCTAATAGCTCAGTCAAAGGTTTCAAAACGAGCCCTTCTTTTTTTGTTTTTATCTAAATTACCTTGAATAGATCTCCGCTTCATTGCTTTCTGTCACTGGAGCGTAGTTGTTTTCTGGTGAAGGATGAAGCCCCACCTTTTCCTCAGCCTGCAAAAGCAAGTTTTTAGGAAACTTCAAAAAAATAATCCAAGATACTTATATGACTTGCATAGTGGATATAAAAAGTCTGCACACCCCTGTTCAAATACCAGGTTTTTGTGATGTAAAAAAATGAGACCAAGATAAATCATTTCAAAACTTTTTCCACCATTAATGTGACCTATAACTTGTACAACCCAATTGAAAAACAAACTGAAAACTTTTAAAGGGAAAAATAAACTTACAATAACCTGGCTGCATAAATATGAACACCCTTAAACTAATACTTTGTTGCAGCACCTTAGGCTTTTATTACAGCACTCAGTCTTTTTGAGTAGGAGTCTACCAGCGTGGCACATCTTGATGTGGCAATATTTGCCCACTCTTCTTTGCAAAAACGCTCTAAATCTGTTAGATTGCAAGGGCATCTCCTGTGCACGACCCTCTTCAGATCACCCCACAGATGTTTGATCGGATTCAAGTCTGAACTCTGGCTAGGCCATTCCAAAACCTTAATCTTCCTCTGGTGAAGCCATTCTTTTGTTGATCTGGATGTGTGCTTTGGGTCATTGTCGTGCTGAAAGATGAAGCTCCTCTTCATCATCAGCTTTCCATCAGAAGCCTGAACGTTTTGTGCCAACACTGACTGGTATTTGGAACTGTTCATAATTCCCTCCACCCTGACTAAGACCCCAGTGCCAGCTGAAGAAAAACAGCCCCGAAGCATGATGCTGCCACCACCATGCTTCATTGTAGGTATGGTGTTCTTTTGGTGATGAGCAGTGTTGTGTTTGTGCCAAATATACTATATGGAATTAGATTCAAGATTCAAAGACTTTATTATCATGTGCACAGTTAAGAAATGCAACATCTTCTGAGCAATGAAATTCTTACTCTGCTCTCCAAACGAATGCCATTATAATAGATACCCATCAATACTAATAAAAGTAATAAACACACCTTAATACTAAATACTAATACTAATGGAGGAGGGAAATCTGTGGCGGCGCCTTGCATGGCAGCGGCCCTCTGATTCTGCACTGGGGTGTGTGTGATTGCCACTGTAGATAGGTAAAGCACAATCTCGTTCTACTGTACATGATTGGTTGTGTGGTTGAATGACAATAAGGGTGATAAAAAAAAATAAAAAAATAAAAATAAAATAATGAATACTAATAGCACACATTTGGCAATTAGGACAGTTAAGCAGTTAAACTAGAGGAAATAAGAATAATGAAAATTGAAAAGTCACTGGATGACTATAATGGACAATGGCATATTAATATCAGAAATGATATGAACCTGAGATGGCATAAGCCTATGTACAATGTGCAAATGAGCAATGTACAAATCAGCACCCAGTGTGAGAATTTCTCTGTAATGATAATACCCAATAGACTGTGCAATGATAATTTAGCAGCAGAGATGATATGGACATGTGACGGGGTGAGACTATGTACACTGTGCAAATGAGCAATGTGCAAATTTAGCAACCAGTGTGTGAATTCCTATTTGCAAAGCTGTGTCCAGAGTTTGTCATTTATTTGGGAGTCTGATGGTAGTGGGAAAGGAGTTTTTTTAGTCTAGATTCCTGCATTTCACTCTTCTGTACCTCCGGCCTGAGGGTAGAAGTGTGAACATTCTGTGCTGGGGGTGGGTGGAGTCCTGGAGGATGGAGGCAGCTCTCCTTTGGACTCTGCGGTGGAAGACACTCTGCAGAGAGGGTAGTGAAGTCCTGATGATGTTCTCCGCTGTCTTCACCACTCTCTGCAGGTGTTTGCAGTCCAGAGCAGTAGTGTTACCGTACCACGCAGTGATGCAGTTGGTCAAGATGCGCTCGATGATGCAGCTGTAGGAATTGTTGAGGATCTTGGGGAACATGCCAAACTTCTTCAGCCTCCTCAGAAAGTACAGCCGCTGTTGAATTATGACCTAAAAGTTCAACCTTGGTTTCATCAGACCATAACACATTTTCCCACAAGTATTTGGGAGATTTCAAATGTGTTTTTGCAAAATGTAGCCGGGCTTGGATGTTTTTCTTCATAAGATAAGGCTTTTGTCTTGCCACCCTACCCCATAGCCCAGACGTATGAAGAAGACGGGAGATTGTTGTCACATGTACTTAACAGCCAGTACTTGCCAGAAATTCCTGCAGCTCCTTCAATGTTGCTGTCAGCCTCTTGTCAGGCTCCATGGCCAGTTTTTTCCTTCTCTTTATCAATTTTGGAGGGATGTCCAGTTCTTGGTAATGTCACTGTTATACCATATTTTCTCCCCTTGATGATGACTGTCTTCACTGTGTTCCATGGTATATTTAATGCCTTGGAAATTATTCTGTATCCTTCTTCTGACTGATACCTTTGTACAATGAGATCTCTCTGATGCTTTGGAAGCTCTCTGTGGACCATGGGCTTGTGCTGTAAGATGTGACTACCAAAATGTCAGAAAAAGCCTACTAAAACAGCTGAACTTTATTTGGGGTTAATCAGAGGCACTTTAAATGGTGGCACGTGTGTGCTGACTTCCATTTAACATGAGTTTGAATGTGATTGGTTAATTCTGAACACTGCCACATTCCCAGTTATAACAGGGTGTGCATATTTATGCAACCAGGTTATTGTAAGTTTTTTATTTTTCCCCTTAAAAGATTTCAGTTTGTTTTTCAATTGGGTTGAACAGGTTATAGGTCACATTAATGGTGGAAAAAGATTTGAAATGTTTTATCGTGGTCCCATTTTTTAACATCTCAAAAAACTGGCATTTGAGTGGGGATGTTTAGACTTTTTATATCCACTGTATGCTTTTAAATTCTGACAGTAAACTAGAGTGACTAAAGTTATAAAACTGGTCAACTATCAGACTCGGCAACACCACAGTCTTCAACATCTACCTTCAGGTGGATGTAGAGCACCGAGTCACCAGCAGTCCTACAGATCTCCTCTGGAGTCAGGGATTTTACGTTTAAAGTGTGCAGCCTCTGACTGTTGTCTGATACAAAGATGTCAAAGGGATTGTCAGGACCCAACTCATGAAAGGTGGACCTCAGCAGGGCCAGGAAGTCAGGCTCCTGGAGACCATGAGAACACTTCATCTCTTGGACCGGACAGTTCTCCAACACTGGAACAGTTGATAATCAGATCAATAATGTAGAACCAGTGATTAATCAGGAATTTGTTCAAAGTGTTTGACTCATACCTTGTTCAGTGACAAAATCGGTCTGGGGGTCATTCAGGATGCGGAATTTGATAAGATAGTGAGTTGGTTCTTCTCCTAATAGAGGTCTGCCCGGACTGTTTCTGTCAGACTGGACTCGCTTAGAAGATACGCTGACAGAACAGAAAATACTGTATCAATAATAAAAACCTTTGAGCAGGGTAGTCTTCGTCACTCATTTCAGTTACCTCACATTATCTTGAATGGTCAGTGTAGTGGACTTCAAAGTGGCATCATCATCATCTTTTTGTTCATGACTGCTGCTCCGAGGATCTTCTCTCTGTAAAAGTTTCCAAAGGACACCTTCACCAACAACAGGTACAACACTGCTGGTCAACACCTCACCGAACTTCTTAGGTAGCTTTGGCTTTCAATAGTTCTACCGTTTGTTCAGTAGCATCTACTCTATCTGCTCCACATATCTGTTGCCTGGTACCTTCTGATTCTGATGAGGCGGTGCGTGAATATGCAGCGGCCTCTCTCTCTCTTTCGTGTTTAGTGTTGTCTAAATCAGCACTCCCCAACCTTTATTGTACCAGAGACCAGTTTCATTCAGGAAAATTTTTTCCACAGACCGGGTAGAGGTGTGGGGGTTCCAATAATAAAACCTGTAGTCAGTACATAGTATGTAATCTGAACGCAACAATTAAACTTTATATTAGGTACTTACAATAATTATTACACTATAATATCAACTCATCATAACGCAGTATCAGTGGGAGCCCTGGACTTGGTGCCTCTACAAAAAGTTCACTGCAAATGTCCTCAGTAGAGGCAGAATCAATTCTTCCTCAACAGTAAAGGGCTTTTTAGCTTTAGCAATGCGATCTGCCACTAAGAATGATGTTTTTAGCGCAGACACATTTGTTGAAGTGGTGGCCCTCAGTAACTGTTTGGCCTTTGTGTTCATGTTTTGTTCTTTCAAAAAATTCCAAGGGCTTGTCTTTGAATACTGGGTGTTTTGTCACAATGGGGTGAAGCAGTTTTGAGGGTTTCATGGCTTCATTAGGGAGCTGGTCACCGCATATTCAGCAGGACCAAGATCAAGAGCGGGTGTGGCACTTGTGGATTACCTGTTGCGATGAACCAGTAACTTGGGTAGGAATCTTGGTATTTTCTTTTAAATGCACTTTATTTTTTGTTGGCAGTCTGTGACCCTTCTGGTGTCCCATCATTTGTTCGTTCCCCCTTTCCAAAAAAGCTCTACAGTGAACTTTGTTTTTAGCTCATTTTTTTCCAAGGGTAGCTCCAGCCCCCCCGCGACCCAAAAAAGGATTAAGCAGAAGAAGATGGATGGATGGATGGTTAGCTGGTGTCGCTGATGCCTGAAAAAGACATGCCACTAAGACAAGTGCCATAGTTACTACGGCATAGTGAGGCGAGACTGGAAGTGGTCGTTTTTCAAAATAAGATACCTGGAAGACTAATGAAAAGAAAATGGCTATAATTTTACCCATGGTTATTCTTTCTTTGTGGCCCGGTACCAAATGAACCACAGACTGGACCGGGGGTTGGGGACCCCGGTCTAAATTACGTTTAAGTGGACATTCATGTGCTTCATGTCCACATATGGATGTGTATTGTTCACCGACGATGTTGCGGACAAATTACAATCACCACACCCTTCTGGAGAGAAGGAACATGACAAAAAATTATGTCTTGGACCATAGCATTACAGAGGAACTCTGTGGCCTAGGACTTCTCCACCAGACCTCCACATGCCCAAACTCACCAACTGCATCCCATCCCAGGAGGAGACACCGTAGGCAGTGTGAGAAGAAGCAGAAGAGGGTAAGCCTTGAGAAATCTGAACTAAGCTAGCCACTAGCCCACACAGACCTCTGATTCCATCAGGAATGAGAATGGGGTTTGGGAAAAAAAGAGGAAACTAAGCTGGGGGTCTTGGGGGACGCAGGCCCCCAAGCCGGATCCAAGGCGGAGCCTTGGTGGGGGGTCTCGGGGGCAACGCCCCCCAGAAGCTAATGAAATCTGGTGTTTTAGAATGCTCAGATGTGGTCTTATATTTAAAGTTAGAAGTAAGTACAAATGCACTTATAGTTTACCTTTTTAATCTGCTGCTGCATCACATGTGTAAATTTATGATATCTGAATGGTATGTTGATGTAATAATACTAAATTATATTTTACTACTATTTAATCAGAATCAGAATCAGAATCATATTTATTGCCATTGTTCATGAAGTACACAAACTAGGAAATTGTCTCGGTGCAATGCTGCAACATTAAACATGATAAAAATAAAAGCTAGAAATAAAGAACTATACATGCAATAAAATGTAGAATATGAATAAGTAATACTAGACAAAGCAATTTTTAGATATATTAGCGAGCAGCAGATATTGTGGAGTACCCCATAGTGCAGTCGGTAATGCAAAAAGAAAACAGTGATGAATGACATGAGTCTGGTTGAGCTGCTGTACATAGTGCACGAGAGTCTAATAAGTCACTTAGTGTTCAGCAGTCTGATGGCAGAGGGGAAGAAGCTGTTCATGTGAAGGGAGGTTTTAGTCTGAATGGACCGAAGTCTTCTACCTGAGGGGAGGGGGGCAAACAGTACGTGACCAGGGTGTGAAGGATCGGCAGTGATCCGGCCTGCACGCCTCCGGGTCCTGGAGATGTACAGATCCTGGAGGGATGGGAGCTTGCAGCCGATCACCTTCTCAGCAGCGCGCACGACGCGCTGCAGCCTTAGTCTGTCCCTGGCAGTGGCTCCTGCGTACCACACGGTTATGGAGGTGGTGAGGATGGACTCGATGATGGCCGTGTAGAACTGCACCAACATCTTGGTGGGTAGCTTGAGCTTCCTCAGCTGCCGCAGGAAGAACATCCTCTGCTGGGCCTTTTTGATGAGGGAGCTGATGGTCGGCTCCCACTTGAGGTCCCGGGTGATGGTGGTGCCCAGGAAGTGGAAGGAATCTGCAGTGGTGATGGGAGAGCCTGTGAGGGTGAGGGGGGGGCAGAGGGGTTGTGACTTTCCTGAAGTCCACGATCATCTCCACTGTCTTCAGAGTGTTCAGCTGCAGGTTGTTGTGGCTGCACCAGGACGCCAGCTGGGCCACCTCTTTCCTGTAGACGGACTCGTCGCCGTTGGAGATGAGCCCGATGAGGGTGGTGTCGTCCGCAAACTTGATCAGCTTGACAGATTGGTGGCTGGAGGTGCAGGAGTTGGTATAAAGGGAGAAGAGTAGGGGGGAAAGTACACAGCCCTGGGGTGATCCGGTGCTGATGCTAACAGAGTCAGAGACAGTCTTTCCCAGCCGCACATGCTGCCTCCAGTCCGTCAGGAAGTCGGTGATCCACCTGCAGAGTGAGTCAGGCACGTTGAGCAGGGACAGCTTGTCTGGGAGCAGAGCGGGGCGGATGGTGTTGAATGCAGAGCTGAAGTCCACAAACAGGATCCTGGCGTAGGTTCCCGGGGAGTCCAGGTGCTGCAGGATGGAGTGGAGGGCCAAGTTGACTGCGTCGTCCACAGACCTGTTGGCTCGGTAGGCAAACTGCAGCGGGTCCAGGAGGGGAGTGGTGATGGACTTGAGGTGGGGCAGGACCAGGCGCTCAAAGGACTTCATGACTACAGAGGTGAGCGCTACAGGTCTGTAGTCGTTAAGTCCAGTGATCCGTGACTTCTTGGGGACAGGGATGATGGTGGAGGTTTTGAGGCAGGTCGGCACATGGCATGACTTCAGGGAGGTGTTAAAAATGTCTGTGAAGACAGGAGTCAGCTCATCCGCACAATGTCTCAGGGTGGAGGGAGACACGCCGTCCAGACCTGGGCCCTTGCGCGGGTTCAGTCTGGAGAACTGTCTGTGCACGTCCTGCTCACTGATGACAAGGGCAGGGGGGGAGGAGGGGGGGCGCCTTTGATGAAGTGGGGACCGTGAAGGCAATGGCACTGGGGGGAGGGGGGGAGATGGACACAGCTGACGAGGTGTCAAAACGGGCATAATGTTGGGACAGTCTTTGACAAAGGGCTATGTCATCCTGACCTTTAGAAGCCTGAGGCCGATAGTTGGTGATTTGCCTCAGTCCTCTCCACACAGAAGCCGAGTCGTTAGCAGTGAACTGCTGCTGGAGTCTCTCAGAATACACAGATTTAGCTCTCCTCAGCTCTCTGTTAAACCGATATTTGACCTCCCTGTAGCAGTCCCTGTCTCCACTTTTCAACGCTGCTTCCTTCTCCTTCCTGATCTGTCTGAGTTAGCAGTGAACCAGGGCTTGTCATTTGCGTACCTCACCCTTGTGCACGATGGAAGAATGCTCTCCTCACAAAAGTGGATATATGAGTTCACAGTGTCCGTATACTCATCCAGATCATGTGTGGCTCCTTTAAACATGCCCCAGTCAGTTATTTCCATGCACGTGCTCAGCTTCTCCCCAGCTTCACTGGTCAATTTTCTCGTAGTGCTCACAACAGGTTTAGTGAGCTTCAGTTTCTGTCTGTATGTGGGAATGAGGTGGACCATCACGTGATCAGATAGTCAGCGAAACACCATGGCGGCCACTGTGGGCGCCATCTTGGTGTAGTTGGTGTAATATGTTTAGAACTGACACAGAATTACATTTACATAGTTCTAGAACAGACAAAATAATTTAACCAAGTAAAATATATTATAAATATTAACAAAATTCCATCACCAAGTCCATCACCCATTTATTAAAATATACTGACATTCTGCAAACATTTTCATTTATTAATGTGTGCATTTGTTAGTGTTACTAGGAATGTAAAAAAAAGTTGCATATTAGTATATTTTAATATTTGAAAGATAATCTAAGAAAGTAAGTAAAACCTAAAAGATGTTTAATATTTTTATGCAATGACCATAAAGAAATTATGTTTACTAATAAAAGCAAAGATATCTTAGGAAAGGCAACCCATCACCACCCATGACAAAAAAACTTACACATGCATTATGTAACTCCTCCTAGTGAAACAAAAAATGATAAATTATATTCAAAATTCTTAGATTGCATTTCAAATTGTGAGAAAATATGGAATAACATTTATCTATTAACAATCGATAATCAGCATTCAAATGCAATTAGTGTTTCAAAACAGGCATGACGTCACAACTTACACATGCTATTTCATAACAAATTCATTACGTGAAAATTCTCAAGTACATTACTTATAACGAGAAAAAAATCTTACCTCGGAATGTGTCTTCCGATCACTAATTGCTGTAATCGGGGCCGATTGTGATGAACTTTGATTGACTGGCATCTGAATTTGACCGTGTCCATCGATCGTTTTGAATGCAGCACGAGCGAGTAGTTCGATCTCCTTGCAGCCACAATTTTGAGATGTTTCTGTTTTGAACAGTGTTCAACTAAGGCAACACAACCACGAGATCCATAACTCAAGAAATCGTTGCAATAAACACACTGGGCTTTCCCTGGTACTTCGCATTTCGCTATGAAGTCGGCCATTTTTTCAACCACAACTTCGGTATTTTAACCGATCTTTACAGTCATTGACACAGTTTTTTCGAGCCATTCCCAACGAAACTTGTTCCTTATCCCTTTGTCGATTTCTAAAATTCTTGCTTTGTCGTCTTTCGTGAGTTTTAGGTTCACCATTTTCACGAAATCGGGAAAACTCGGTTGATTGAACTGTCCGCCATTTGCATTTCGCTCCGCGTGTTGGATATGACAAAGGAATAACAAAATCGCTGATTGGTTGCTTCAATAAGTATCAGCCAATCAGTGGCCTTGTTACATTACATTACTGATCTCGCTGGGTAGCGTGTTCTGCATGGTGGATTTTAGTAGCCGATCAAAAATACGACTCGCCACTCATAACGGACCTCACCCCCTCACCCCCACCCCTAAAATTTTCTCCTCGAATTTAGACGATTCACGAGAATGACCCTAGACATGATCAAATCCGAGGAATTCCGCGGCTCTGCGGAGGATTCTCATCCCTGATTCCATCCCTCATTCTGGCCAATGTACGCTCACCAGAAAACAAAACAGACCACATACAGCTCCTGAGAACTATGCAACGTGATGCACAGAACTGCTGAGTTTTCATCTTTACAGAATCATGGCTAAATGACAATGTCCCAGAATCTGCTATTAAGCTAGCAGGACTAACAAGCCATCGCACTGACCGGGTCTTCATGGAAGGAGGAAAAACCCATGTGTGTGTGTGTTGGGTGGGGGGGGGGGGCTTACATCAGTGATGCTTGGTGCCGGGATGCTACTTTGGTGCACAAACACTGTTCTCCATTGGTGGAGTTTATGATTATCAAGTGCCAATTATTCTAATTACCGAAAGAATTTACATCCATCCTGCTCATGGCTTTTTCATCCCACCCACCATCACCAGCGACAGGAACAAGGCACTAAATGAGCTCTATCAGGCCATCAGTGAGACACAAACAGTGCACCCATACAGATTCCTCATCACAGCAGGAGACTTCACCCATGCAGATTTAAAGGCCCTCCTACCAAAACTACATGTGGACTTTCCAACAAGAGGAGCCAGCTTACTGGACCTGGGGTACACAACCCACAAGACAGCATATAACACCCCCCCCCCCCACTGTGGTTTCTCTGATCACATCACGATCTTGCTAAGGCCTGCATAGAGACCCAGAGTGAAAGCCACCAGACCAACAAAAAGAAGGTACGTGTGTGGCCAGAGGGGGCCTCGGATGCTCTGAAAGACTGCTTTAGCACTACAGACTGGGACACCTTCAAGCACGCAGCCACTCACAATGGACACACAAGTATAGAGGAATACACTGAGATTGTTGTAGCATACATTGCTAAATGCATTAACGATGTCACTCACTAGGGGTGCTGGGAAGAAAAAAAAAATATCAATTCACATAAGAATCTAGATTCTCGACTTCCGATTATGGCGGCCGCGTAGGAGGGTGTGCTCCACTCTGCTCTGCTCCTAATGATAAAAAAGTAGGCTAAAACTCTCCCAGTTGGAACAAAAACTTATTCTAGCGTTTGGGGGCGGATATGGTAAAAACTAAGGCTGTGAAATCAGGCGGAGGAAAAACTGATTCGTCGAGACAAGCCAAGTTAACAGATTTCCACGCTCGTGACGCAGCAGATAAATCGCCTGTGACCATGGCTGAGGAGGGAGCTAGCGGTGGTGCGGTGACTGCCGAAGGAACGAATGCGGTCCTTGCTGCCATCAGCGCTATGAGAACAGACTTTTCGTCTAAGTTTGATGGGATTATAGCTGCATTAGAAGCTATGAGAAAAGAATTAAGCGAATATTGCAGGCAGAGCTCCGGATCTCCAACGCTGAAGATGACATCAACAGCCTGCAATTAAAGGTCCAAACATTGGAATTAAAAAATAAACGTCTGGAAGATAACGTCTTGGACTTAGAATCCCGGTCGAGACGGAATAATTTAAGGCTTGTGGGCCTTCCGGAGGGGGCGGAGGAACAGGATGCGTGTTCCTTTTTGGAAAAGTGGATTCCAGAAGCGCTGAATAACGCAGATCTACAGTCATCAGTCGTCTTGGAAAGCGCACATCGAATAGGCCCACCGAGAGATAAGAAGACAACACCGAGGATGCTGATTATGAAGTTCCTCAACTACAGGGACAAGATGACGGTCTCCAACGCAGCACGTACTAAAGGAGAAATTAAATACCAGGATCAACAGGTGCGGTTCTACCCAGATTTGGCCGCAGGAATCCAACAATTAAGGAAACAGTTTGACCCCGCCCGTAAAGAGCTGCGCAGCCTTGGGATTCATCATGGAGTGATTTATCCTGCAAGACTGCTGGTCACGTATAAAGGGAGAACCCAAGTCTTTAAGACCCCTCAGGAGGCGCAGGAACTCATTAAACAGATCCAAGGAGAGACTGGCGAGAGCCAAGCATGAAGCAAGAACAAGATATAAAAGGTAGAATATTTAAGCAAGTGTTCAAGTATCTGACTGATTTGAAACATATAGCATGTCTACAAAATATAGATTGTATTATATATATATATATATATATATATATAAAAAAGCTATGATGTACAAAGTTGCTATAAAATTTTGGAGTTAAATTGGAAAAACTACAGAAGAGAGTTATTGTCATGTCATTAAAAGTAGCAGAGTCAGGGTGATTGAGAGGAGGAAAGAGAGAGTGGTTTGACTGATCCTCACGGGGGAGGAGCAGATTCAGGCTATAACGGGAGACGGAATTTTTTTTTTTGATTTTGGGGGGATTACCATGAATGTGGGAAGGGGGAATTTGTTTGTGTGTAGTTTGTGGGATGAATGTTCAACCATCCATGTTTTTGCTTCTCTGTATGAGCATATTTATATTGCAAGGTAATCTCAAACTCTTTATTGATCATAGACCAAAGCGTTAAGCTTAATTTAACATCATGGAATTGCAGAGGTCTACAAAATCTAAAAAAACTTAAACAAGTTTTGAATAAAATAAAAGACATAGGTTCAAAAATTGTGTTTTTACAAGAAACTCATCTAATAGAGGAGGATGTAAAAAGAATAAGGAGTAGATGGCAGGGAAGTGTATTCACCTCATCATTTTCATCTCGAGCCAGGGGAGTCATGACTCTCATACATAAATCAGTCCCATTTCAAGTGAAAAATGTAATTGGAGATAAACTGGGAAGATATCTAATCATTCAAGGATCTTTGTTATTAGAAAATATAAATCTGGTGAACTTATATGGTCCCAATATAGATGATCAAAACTTCTTTGTTAATTTATTTCTTACTTTAGCATCACTTACAGGGCTATATATAATAGCAGGGGATTTTAATTGTACATTGAATCCCAGTATAGATAGGTCAACAGGACAGGACTGTACGCACAATGGATGTAGGATGACCATTAATCATTTTATGAAAGAATTGAGATTGCTAGATATATGGAGAGAAATGAAACCACAAGTCAAAGCCTATTCTTGTTATTCTAACACCTACAAGACATTTTCACGTATTGACTATTTTTTGATCTCCACAGAATTAAGGTCCAAGATTCAAAATTGTTTCTATGATAACATTGTGATCTCTGATCATGCACCCTGCTGTCTAATATATGTAGATAAGAAATTGACAAAGGTTCCTGGTAGGTGGCAATTTCAGCATAAATGGCTTCAAGATGAGGAATTTGTTAAGTACATAGAAAAACAGATAGATGAGTTCTTTGATATCAACACTACACAAACATCAGCATGTATAAAGTGGGAAGCTTTCAAAGCTTTTATTAGGGGGCATATTATTAGTTACACAGGTTCAAAATCTAGGAAGACTCGAGAGGAGAGAGTCCAATTGGAACGTAAAATAAAAATTCTTCAAGAAAAAGTGTATGCAGTAAGTAATCCCAAATTAGAGAATGAATTACTGATTCTGAGAGCTGAATATGACAAAAAATCAGCGAATAGAGCTGCCTCGAGTCTTCTAAGATTGAAGCAAACCTTTTATGAACAAGGTGAAAAATCAGGAAAATTATTGGCATGGCAGATTAAACAATTAGAATTTAAAACACCAATTACCAGTATTATAAGTAACGGACAGACAGTCGTAGATCCTTTAGAAATTAACAGTGCCTTTAGAGACTATTATGAAAAACTATATGACACAAAAAATGTAACTGACTTAACAAAACTAAATGGGTTTTTGGACGGATTACCTATACCGTGTATTCCAAATGAAAATAGGGAGATACTGGAGTCAAAAATTAGTCAAGAAGAAGTTGGGCTAGCCATTGATAATATGAAATCAGGAAAAAGTGCGGGACCTGACGGTCTTCCAGTTGACCTCTATAAAAAATTTAAGAATAAATTAATAAAACCATTTTTGGAAATGGTTTTAGAAGCATTTCAAAATAGTAAATTACCGCCATATATAAATAATGCCTCAATTATACTGTTGCCAAAACCAGGTAAACCTTCTAATAAATGTGAAAACATGAGACCAATAAGCCTATTAAATGCAGACCTTAAGATAATCTGTAAAATTTTAGCAAGACAACTACAAGAAATATTATCAAATATAATTAACCGAGATCAGAATGGCTTTATAATGGGAAGACAAGGCTTCCATAATGTAAGAAGACTATTTAATATTATTTATTCTAATAAAGAAGCGCCGGATACAGCTCTCCTATCACTGGATGCTGAAAAGGCCTTTGATAGAGTCGAATGGCCCTTTCTTTTAGAAGTTTTACAAAGGTTTGGACTTGGAAAGAATTTCATAAAATGGGTTCAGATAATATACAATAATGCTACAGCGGAAATCCTAACAAATAGCAATATCTCAAAATCAATAAAAATTAATAGAGGTTGTCGACAAGGTTGTCCACTTTCACCTTTACTGTTTACTATGGCAATTGAATCTTTAGCGATGGCAGTATGTTTATATATATTATATTATATTATATATAAACATATATATTTATATATATATTATATATATAATATATTATATTATATTATATATGGAATTAAAGTAGGACCAATAGAACATAAAATCTCCCTGTATGCTGATGACATAATTTTGTTTATGTTGAATCTTAAAAAAATCAATTCCGACCTTGTTAAATTTAATAAAGAACTTTGGGGAATTATCAGGATGTAAAATAAATAAAACGAAATCTTCAATATTAATGCTAAATGAGACCCAGAGAAAGTACCCAGCTCCTGAGGTAAATCAATTCAATGTTGTAAATCAGTTTAAATACTTAGGAATTCAAATTGTGCCTAAGTTAGAATCAGCCGCTAGTATCAACTATGAAGCCTTAATGACAGACATTAATGAGTTGCTTCAGAGATGGATGTCACTACCAATGTCGATGATCGGGAGAATTAATATACTTAAAAGTAATATCTTACCCAAAATACTATATTTATTTCAATACATTCCTTTACCACCACCTTCAGATCTATTCTCAAGAATTAAAAAAAAGTTAGTGGAATTTATAGGGAACAATAGGAAGGCTAGATTACGTCTGTCCTTACTATATTTACCATTTGATCGTGGAGGTCTGAAATGTCCAAACTTTAGGTTGTATTACTGGTCAGCACAACTGAGGTCTATGACATTATTTTTCATCAAATGATCTCCCTCACTGGACGGAGATGGAATCATACAATTTACCTTTACCTCTTCCCTTATTCATATACTCAGACTTGGCTAAAAAATTACAGAAACTAGTTAAAAATCCTATTGTAAAGCATATGATCAAAATATGGTATGAAATCAAAAAATATTTAAAAGAACCGCACTTATTGTCACAATTTAGCCCAATATGGGGTAATCAATATTTTACACCAGGGAGAGCGGATGCTGTATTTAAATTATGGAATTTAAAAGGGATTCAAAAGATTCAAGACTTATATTTGGCACGTTCAGACAACATAATGTCTTTTGAAGAACTGAGGGCCAAATTTAATCTTAATAGAACGCATTTTTTTAAATATCTTCAGCTTAGGAATTTTATTTGATCAAATCAAAATAATGCTCTCACCCGACCTACCTATTCATCCATCCATCCATCCATCCATCCATCTTCTACCGCTTTTCCGGAGGTCCGGGTCGCGGAGGCAGCAATTCAAGCAGAGAAGCCCAGACTTCCCTCTCCCCAGCCACCTGCTCCAGCTCTTCAGAGGGGATACCAAGGCGTTCCCAGACCAGCAGGGAGACATAGTCTCTCCACCGAGTCCTGGGTCTGCCCCGGGGTCTCCTCCCAGTGGGACGTGCCTGAAACACCTCAAGTGGGAGGCGTCCCACTTGAGGTGGGACCTATTCATACTACCTATTCATACTTGGAAAAAATTTTGACGAAAAATAGTAAGAGAAAGAGTATTATTTCAGAGTTCTACAACTCATTGATATTATCCTCAAGTGAAAACTCACAGAAAAGAATGAATTATTGGAAAGAAGACCTGCAAATTGAAATTCCAGAGGAACAATGGGAATTGGCTTGCACAGAAGCTCAAACCAAATCAATAAATGTACGTCTTAAATTGATACATTTTAAATGGTTAATGCGGATGTATGCTACACCGGTGGAGTTAAATAGATATAACAAAAACATACTAGATATATGCACAAAATGTATGGAAAGTAAAGGAACTCTATTACATTGTTTATGGGAATGTAGAAAAATTAGAATGTTTTCGGAAGAGGTGAGGGTAACAATTGAAAAAATAATTTCAAAACAACTCATATTGAATCCTAAATTGTTTTTGTTGGGTCTGTATCCAGAAAAGCATAACTTTAATAAGAGTGAAAGAACATTCATAGACCTCAGTTTGCTTAACGCCAAAAAATGTATTGCACTACTGTGGAAAAAGACTCATAGACCAGATGTGACTCAGTGGTTAAGACAGATGTTAACAAACCTTCCACTAGAAAGAATAACATACATATTGAAATCAAAGGAAAATGTGTTTGAGAATATATGGAGACCTTTCATTGATTATGTAAAGAAACTAAACATAACTTCTGAAGAAGAAAGTGAATGATATGTGTGGACCTTGTAAATTCCAAATTGGTGAATGTATAATATGTATACTTATGCAATGGATTACCTAGGCTAAACAGAGGAGCATTGTTTGACTTGTTTTGTTAATGGTTGTTGGTGTTTTTAGAACATTTATTTTTAATTTACTTTAGTGTTAGGGTTTGATTGTTGGTGTCATGTTTGTTAAAAAAAGGTTCAATAAAAATATTGTGGAAAAAAAAAATCTAGATTCTCATTTTACATGATCCAGAATCAGTTTTTAAAATGATAATAATAATAATGCATCAAATTTATATAGTGCTTTTCATAGACAAAGATGCTTTACAATAAATGCATAATTCATTCACTCCACAGACAACGGTAGTAGCTACTACTGTAGCCACAGCTGCTCTGGGGCAGACTGACAGAAATATGGCTACTGAACAAATAATTTTTAAATTATTATTACTATTATTATTATATATATTTTTTGCGGCGGTGTCGGGGTTCCGTCACGTGACACGTATTGCCGCTTTAGGATACACAATTACACATTGACGCTGTCAACGCAGGAGAACCATGCAGGGTAGCTTACTAGCTAGCAGCAGGATGAAACAGTCGGAATAGAGGGAATGCACTGGAACAGAACTCTTGGCAGTTACAGGGCAGTTACCATAGTTACACAGCACTGAGTGGCAAACATGTTTCAGCTTTAGTTTGTATGTCACAAAACATAAAAACCACTCAAACTATTTAGTCACAGCAGTACACCGAGTATTTTTTTTTTTTTATTTTAGATGTTAAAACCACACTGTTTACTTGTGTTTGTAGCTGGTGTTTACACAGCGCCGAGCGCTAACGCTAATGCTAAGAAGGCACTTGGGGAACTGCACAATGCGATTAGTGAAATCCAAACTTCACACCCGGACAGTTTTGTGGTGGTTGCGGGGGATTTTAACCACACCAGCTTAAAGACTGTGCTCCCCAAGTTTAAACAATGTGTAGACTTTAAGACCAGAGGAGAGAATATGTTGGACTTAGTGTACACAAACACAGATGTTTGTGTACACTAAGTCAAATTCCTTGTATGTGTTGTGCATACTTGGCCAATAAAGCTGATTCTGATTCTGATTCTGATGCATATAAGGCGATACCCCGCCCCCATCTCGGCCTTTCTGATCACATATCCATGATGCTGCTGCCTGCCTACAAACCTTTATTGAAGCGCAGCAGGCCAGCAGTGAAACAAATCAGAATTTGGCCAGAGAGTGCAACCTCTGCACTGAAAGACTGTTTTCTGCACACAGACTGGGAGGTCTTCAAAATAGCAGCCTCCCAGGAAGACAAGACAGATGTGGAGGAGTATGCTGAAACGGTCACCAGCTACATCGCGAAGTGCACAGAGGATGTCACTACAGTGAAGACCATCACTATGCGGGGTAACCATAAGCCCTAGATGACTGCAGAGGTGCGCTCGCTGCTCACAGCCAGAGATGCAGCCTTCAGAGCGAAGGACAGGATCGCCCTCCGCTCAGCCAGGTCTGCGCTCTCAAAGAGAATTAAGGCGGCAAAGCGCGCCTATGCGGAGAAAACCCAGGAACACCTCTGTGACACTAGGAACACCAAGCAGATGTGGCAGGGAGTTCGGACACTGACGAGCTATAAGGTCTAGGCAGGGGGTTGATGATGACGACGCTTCGCTTCCAGACAGGCTTAACGACTTCTTTGCACGTTTTGAAGCATCAAACTCGACAATCAGAGGGAGGGCTGGCCCACCCCCACCATTGGTTGGACCAGCTTTTACCATCAACACAGCGGACACACGGAGGACCCTAACCAGAGTCAACCCACACAAAGCTGCAGGTCCGGACAACATCCCGGGACGTGTGCTCCGAGACTGCGCGAGCAAGTTGGCGGATGTCCTGACTGACATTTATAACATCTCCCTGAGTCAGGCCATCGTTCCCAGATGCTTCAAGACCTCTATCATTGTACCGGTGGCAAAGAAACCAGTTGTGTCCTGTTTGAATGACTATCATCCTGTTGCACTGACACCAATTGTGATGAAGTGTTTTGAACGGCTTGTCAAACCACACATTACAGCATGCCTCCCTGCATCACACGACCTGCTCCAGTTTGCATATCGTTCAAACCGCTCCACGGAGGATGCTATAGTCACCACCCTACACTCTGTCATCACCCACCTGGACCAGAAAGACACCTACGCCAGACTCCTGTACATTGATTTCAGTTCAGCATTCAACACCATTATTCCCCAGAGACTGATGAAGAAATTACTCCTTCTCGGTCTGAACATCGCCACACGTCTCTGGATCCTGGATTTCCTGACTGAGAGACCTCAGTCTTTCCGGGTTGGAAACAACATCTCCAACTCTGTCACACTGAGCACCGGATCCCCTCAAGGCTGTGTACTCAGTCCACTGTTGTTTACACTTCTAACACATGACTGTGTATCCAGACATGAGGGGAACCAGATTATTAAGTTTGCAGACGACACCACGGTGGGGGGACTTATTCAGAGGGATGAGGAATCAATGTACAGGGAAGAAGTGAGAGACCTGGAGGGCTGGTGCAGGGAGAACAATCTGGTGCTCAACGTGGACAAAACGAAGGAGATGATTATCGACTTCCGGCGGTCACAGCCTGAGCACGTCCACCTCAGTATCGGCGGCCGTTTAGTGGAGAACATCAAGTTCCTCGGAGTGCAGATCTCGCAGGACCTGACCTGGAGCAAGAATTCCTTGGGGATCAGGAAGCGGGCTCAGCAGAGACTGCACTTCTTGAGGAAACTCAAACAGGCCTCTCTCCCTATCTGCATCCTCAGGACCTTCTACAGAGGTGTGGTGGAGAGTGTTCTGACGTACTGCATTCCTACATGGTACTCCAGCTGCAGTATGTCAGACAAAAAAGCCCTGCAGAGGATAGTCAAGGGGGCTGAGAGGGTAATTGGAGTCTCCCTCTCCTCTGTCCAAGAACTTTTTCAGAACCGTTGTAGGAGCAGGGCACTGAACATTGTCAAGGACCGTTCTCACCCTCTGCATAAACACTTTGAACTTCTTCCATCTGGTAAACGATTCCGCAGCATCAGAGGCAGAACCACTAGACTGATCAACAGCTTCCTTCCACAAGCTGTTAGGATGCTTAGCAGTTGACCCGGAATCTCTCATACACACTACTGCACCTACGGACATTATGTATATTATTTGTATATTATAGTTAGTTAGTTTTTTTTTCCCCAAGTATGTCTCAGGGATGTGTGAATGGATGGGGGGTGGGGGTGGGGGGATGAAGCTATGTGTGAGTGTGTCTTAAATCATGCTGCTTCTATTTATATGGATGCCGAGAGAAACGCAATTTCATCTTGCCTGCACTACAGTTGTATGTACAGCAATATGACAATAAAGTTTGATTTGATTTGATTTGAATGTAGTGATGTGTGGGTAAGAGCACACAGCAGTGAAGAAGTGGTGTTGAGCCTTTAAATATTTATTTAACTATTTTTTTCAATTAGTGCAAGATGGAAGGATCAGACTAGACCTCTGCAATGCAAGTAGGCACTCTGTGTACTGCTGTGACTGAATACTGTGTGTTTTTTGTGTTTTGTTTTGTTTTGTTTTTTTATTTAAGTTTTTGTAAAGGGTATACAGGTCATTACAGCATTGCATTGTTTACATTTTCATCACATGTTCCCTTATTTTTTGCTATTTGACAACATTGGTAGGATAGTTATTACAACACCCCCTTTTTTTTTTAAAGTGAAAGAAAAAGTGAAATTAAGGAGAATTAAATTAAAAAAAAAAACGAATAAACAAACAAACAGAACAGCAAAAAACAAACAGAAAATTAAGTAATTAAAAGTAAAAGAGCATCTGAGTAGTGTTGGAACAAAGAGCGGGACCATTATTGAAATGGTATTTGTCAAAGATTAGATCTAATGGAAGACACATATGCGATCCAGGGTTGCCAAAAGTTCATGAACCCATCCATGTCCTGTCTCAGTGCGAATGTCAACTTTTCCATCGAGTAAATGTCTTGAATCACGTTAATCCAATCTTCAGGTGTAGGACAGTCCTTCAGCATCCATTTTTTAGTTAGAGCTTTTTTACTTGCCAATATTAAAACATTGAATAAGTATTTATCTCCTCGTCTTTCCGGTGAGTCCGGTAGTAAACCCAAATACAAAGTTACAAAAGAAAAGGGAACTGTTATTTTGAATATTTTCCCCAATATTGTCTGTACGTTGGTCCAATATTGGTGGATAACTGGGCATGACCAAAACACATGAAAATGATTTGCAGTCTTTTCACCACACAAGCGCCAACAGTTCAACCCCTTATGGGTAAATTTGTTTTGTGCAGGTGTTCTGAAAAATCTTACCAAGTTTTTCCATCCAAATTCTCTCCACTGCAGGGATGAGGTACTTTTCCATTGCTGTCTATTTAGCTTTTCCCATATTTCCAATTGTAAAGTGAAATTCCCCTCTTTTTCCCATCTCTCTTTTATATATGATGTGTTGTCTCCTTTTAAGTCTTGAAGACCTTGGTATATTTTAGAGATGTATCTGATCCCTGGGATCCCTTTATATGGCATTAAGAAGACCTTCAGAACACCTGACTGGGCCCTTTCCAAATCCTCCTTTTTAAGTATATTGTTTATGTGGTGTCTAAGCTGAAAGAACCTGTAAAGATCTTGATTTATTAGACCTTGTTTTTTCAAATCTTCAAAACTTCTTAAAGTTTGCCCCTTAAAAAAATCGTAATATTTTATCAGCCCTTTCTCTTTCCACTCTTTAAATCTAGTGTCTGTTTTATTGGGGGTAAAGTCTTGATCATAGGCAATCCATTGCAGAAGTCGATAGGGCTCTTTGGCTTGATTCTCTCTGACTATCTTAAACCAAATTTTTAGCGGGGTCTCTATCCACGGGTTAGTGTTATTCAAGAGTTTAGTTAAGGCATTGTTCCCTATTATCGCCTGTAGGGGGATGTCACTTGTTATTTGGCATTCCATCTCCTTCCATTGTGCAGTGTAGACTGGGTTACATATCTCTACTAAAGTTTTAATTTGTGCAGCTATAAAATAGTCCCTGATATTTGGCAGCGCGAGCCCACCTTTGTCTTTGTTTAGCTGTAGGGTTCTATATCTGATTCTAGGTCTCTTACCCTGCCATATGAATCTTGAGATCCTTCTGTCCAGCTCCTGCCATGTTTTTTTGGGAGGTTCTACCGGTATTGTTTGGAAAAGGTATAGAAGACGTGGAAGTATATTCATTTTGACTGCTTCAATTCTTTGTGCAGTACCCAAGAATGGTATCATATTCCATCTTGCTAGGTCAGATTTTATTTTTGTCACCAGTGGATCATAGTTTAGTGTTATAATTTTGTCGAGTTGTTTCGGGATATTGACCCCCAGATATTTCATAGATTCCAACTCCCAGTTAGTTTTGAGTTCACTTAGTGAAAAATGATTTGGGTCATAGTTGAATATTAAAACTTGGGTTTTATGCATGTTTAATTTGTACCCCGATAAATCTCCATAGTCTGAAAAAACTGAGATTAGTTCTGGTAGAGAAGTGTCTGGCTGCCCTAGGTATATTAAAATGTCATCAGCAAAGAGTGCTATTTTATGTTCCTTCTGACCAAGTGTAATACCTTGAATTTCTTGATTTTGTCTTATCCATTGGCTCAGAGGTTCTATGAAGATTGCAAAGAGCAGTGGAGACAGGGGGCAGCCTTGACGACATCCTCTTTCCAGCTCAAAAGATGATGATAAATTACCGTTAATCCTTATTTTAGCTGTTGGTTTTTTATATAATGCCTGTATAGTTCTAATGAAGTTGTTATGAAAATTGAAACTGGATAAGATTCTATATAGGAAAGACCAGTCAACCGAATCGAATGCTTTTTCAGCATCTAATCCCAATATGACTGCATTTAAGTTATATTTTTTTATATGATGAATTATGTGTAAAGTGCGTCGAATGTTGTCTTGTGTCTGTCTTTGTCTTATAAAACCTGTTTGGTCTAAGTGAATTAAGTCTGTCAGTATGTTTTCTAACCTTTTGGCAAGGATAGTGGTAAAAAGCTTATAGTCCTGATTTAATACACTGATTGGTCTGTAGTTGGAGCATTCTAGTTTATCCTTTTCAGGTTTAGGTATAACTGCAATG
This sequence comes from Pholidichthys leucotaenia, assembly GCA_020510985.1. Classification (NCBI taxonomy): domain Eukaryota; kingdom Metazoa; phylum Chordata; class Actinopteri; order Cichliformes; family Pholidichthyidae; genus Pholidichthys; species Pholidichthys leucotaenia. Next base: position 46,177,666 of record CM035836.1, read on the forward strand.
ACCCCTTCTCTCCAGGAGGGGGGGATTTCCCCTGTGTGGAGGACGTAGTTAAATGTTTTCAGGAGGAGAGGAGATAGTTGCTGTTTAAAGGTTTTGTACCATTCTGCTGTATAGCCATCTGCTCCTGGGGATTTGTTAGCTTTAAGTTTCATAATTGCTTTTTCCAATTCTTTAGGTTGTATTTCTGACAGTAGGGTTTTATTTTGTGATTCCGTAAGTTGGGGAAGGTTTAATGTGTTTAGGAATGTCTCGGATGCGTTTTTATGTTTTTTGTGGGAGTATAAGTTCTTGTAGTAATTCTCGAAGCTTTTAAGAATATCCTGAATTATGAATTTTATTTCCTTTGATACTGGGTCTCTGATTTTGTAGATTGCTCTTTCTGTTTGTTGTTTCCTCAATTTATAGGCGAGCAATTTTGCCGATTTACTGCCTGCTTCATAGTGTTTTTGTTTCAGGAATGTAAGTTTCTTCTGGATTTCTATTGTGTAGATCTCATTTATTTGATTTTTAATTTCTTTAATCTTGAGCGAGCCATTAGAATGAGTGTTGTCTTTGTGTTCTTTTTCTAGGTTCTTGAGTTCTGACTCTAGTGTGATTAGTTTTTCTTGTCTCAGTTTCTTTTGGGTTGCCAGTTTTGCAATAATTTTTCCCCTTATTACAGCTTTGCACGCATCCCACAGTATTAAAGGGGATACTTCTCCATTATCGTTTTCTTCCAAATATCTGAGAATATCTGATTCCAATTCATCTTTCAGTGGTCCTTTCAGGACATTTGAATTCAACCTCCAGGAAAATGTATTATTTGTGTATTTTTGGATGTTTAAGTCCATATAGATCGGACTGTGGTCAGAGAGATCCATCAGTCCTATTTTACATGTTTTTACTCTTCCAATGTCTCTATTAAACATAAAAAAGTAATCAATCCTTGAGTAAGATGAATGTGGCGTTGAATAAAAAGTATAATCTTTTACATTGGGGTTGAATTCCCTCCATACGTCACAGATTCCCATTCTTTTAGTAGCATCCGAGTATTCCTATTTTGGGTGTTATTTTGATGTGAAGAATTACCTGTTGCATCCCAGTATGGATTCAGTCTTAGATTGAAGTCCCCACCACATATCACTAAACCTTGGGCTTTAGTTATCATTAGGTCGAATACATTTTTATAAAATTTCCATTTAGCCCCTGGTGGTGCATATACATTCAGCAGGGTGATATCTTCTCCCTCTAGCCGCCCAGTTACCAAACTGTACCTCCCTTCTTTATCTTTGTGTTCTGATTTTTTTTCAAATGTAATTTTGGTTGATATCAATGTCGCTACTCCCCTCCTCCTCCCTGATTTATATGAAGATGAAGAGATCATTTTAAACCCTTGTCTATTGAGTTTAGTGTGTTCCACGTCTGTTAGGTGGGTTTCTTGTAAAAAATATTATTTCTGCTTTGTCTTTTTTCATTTTGCGTAGAATCTTGGATCTTTAACTGGATTCAGGATCCCTTTTACATTATATGAGGCTATTTTGGTTACACCCTGTTTCTCCATTGTATTTTCTTATTTAGTATAACAGTGTGGTGGCCCTCTTTTTTGCTACTCAGAAACTGAAAGAACATTAAGAACATAAAAACATTAAGAACATAGTGTACGAAACTTTAAAACAAAAAACTGTCAAAAAAACTTCCTGAGCTGGGGTCTCTTTAAAGACCCTGTAAGAGCCCTGATGGAGGTGTAGGCTCTGAGGGAAATTCCTCAAACTCTGTTACGTGTTGAGGTCCCTCTCTTACCCCTGTAAGTTGTCCCATGTTTTTAACGTGAATTTCAGATCCCAATCCGAATTTGTAATGATTTTTTTTTTTTTTTTTTATGCCTATACCCTATGAGATTGTGTGCACCCTCCCACCCCCATCACAGCAAACATTCACTCTAATACAGTATTTGTTAGTGTGGAGAGAACATGTGGGTCATTGTTACGTTTCTATTTTAACATGTTTTTTTTTTCCCCTTTAAATTAAGAAGACATTTGTTTCTAATGCTAAAACTGCTCCATGAAAGGTTTTACCACATGCTGATTCTGCATCTCCTTTAATGTTTGTTACCTTGTAGGAGGGGGGGTGGAAGTGCAGAGTGACTGAAAAGAAAAAAAAAAAAAAAGACAAAAAGGTCGCTATTCCTTCCTGGAACTGGAAAGCTTATCTTTGTAGCTCTGGGGCTGGGTTTCCCGCTGCTGGCCCGTGGATTTTGAAGGTCTCTGAGTGGACCACGTTTGAGCTCTGATTTTCTCGCTCAGATTTGCTGCGGGTTTAAACACCGTTACCGGGAGTCCTCTTCTTGCCATGTCAGTTGTTGCTTCTTCCGCTGAATTGTAGAGACATGACTCTTCACCGTAAAAGACCCTTAACTTCGCCGGAAATGGCGTCTGAAAGCGTAGATTCTGTTCCCGTAGAACCTTTTTGGCGTTGTTATATTCCCGTCGCTTTTTAAGAACCTCAGGGGCGTAATCGTGCTCCACGAAGACTTTTCTCTCATGATGCATAAATCCTTTTTTCTGCCAAGCCCGTCTTACAATGTCTTGTTTTATTTTGAAATTGGCGAATCTCACCACCACAGAACGTGGGGGCGCTTCCGGCGCTGGCTTAGCGGCTAATGTACGATGGGCCTTTTCTATCTTCAAATCGGTGGTTTGTGGAATATCCAACTTCTCTCTCAATAAGGACTCCACGCATTCCGCCATTGTGTTGAAACTATCTTCAGCTCCTTCTTTCAGACCGTGAATTCTGATGTTATCTCGTCTCTGTCTTCCTTCTCGGTCGGTTAGCTTAGCCTCCAGCCTTGACTGTTTTCTGTGTAAATCCAGCACAGAATCTTCAAGCACTTTTACTCTTTCTTCAGCTTCCAAGATTCGGTTTTCGGCCTGGTCCATTCTGCTGTTCGTCCTTTTAGATCCTCTCTGAATTCAAGAAATTCGGCCCGAAATCGTCGTAATTCGTCAAATAGCGATTTCAAGCTAATCCTTTTGTTAGCTAGGCCCAGGTCCTCGTCTTCTGAACGGAGGTCCTCCGGTTCAGATTCAGCGGTCGCTGTGCGTCCTGACCTGGGGAATGTCAGTTTCCTCTGCTTTTGGTTAGGCATGGTGTTATTGTCTTTTGATTTTTAATCTTCCAAAAATCCGTTAGGTCTGATTTTGAAGATGTTTTCCTTGGATTGGGGTCTGGGAGTTTCAGCGTTAGGTTGCTATCACCATGGCGTCCAGACCGGAAGTCCGTGTTTTTTGTGTTTTACTGCATACACCCTCATGATGCCACTCATTTTTGCCACTCAGTGTTTTGTAACTGCCATGAGTTCTATTTGGTGTGACATCATGCAGGAGTTAAAGCAAAAAAATTTCCTGAGCCTGAACTTTTTTCCGGGGGCAGGGTGGACACGCACACACTTTATTTTTTATATATATATACATATATTATACATATAAAAAACAGCAACAGTGAACATTATATAATACTCTAAATTACAATATTTGTATAACTGTTTTGTTCAAAAGAAATAATCCACAGGCTTCAAAAACTTACTCTCTATCCTACGGAATGTATGAAAGGTTTTGTGTACGTTGAAGGATGAAACACTCGCACAGGGCCAGAGTGGGAGCAATTTTCAGCCTGGGAGTTTCATGCCCAAGACCAGCCCACTTCTTGCCAAGTGGAGGAAATTGGAGCAAAAGTTCTATTTATATCCAATAGTTTTTAATGCAGACATGTTTTGACAAGAATATAGAACTTAGTTCACCTCAGTAAACCAGCTGACAAATAAATGAGAAACTGAAGGATAAATCCAAAACCACCAATTCAGCTCAGTGGCATAAAAAGTTCTACAAAAACAAAATAGCTATCCATTAGACAACTTTAACCTCGTATGTAATAGTAATATATACATTGTCATGTCAGTTCAGTGTCAGTAATGATATATCATTGTGTAATTTCCCCATATAGATTTTTTTTGTCCCATCTGTGTCACAAATTTACCAGAAAAAAAGTTAAAAATACATAGAAAATGGGAAAAACTAAATCATTTATACCAATCTGCAGCTTTTGTTCTTTAAATTTTTGGCTTCATTCTTGTGAATTTATAATCATTTTTTGTAGAAATGTGCCATTTCTCCACTGCATTCATTATGTTTTTCATACAAAATTGTACCTTTTCTCACAAATTTTCTATTTTACTTGTAAATTGGCCTCCTTTGTCATATTTTACAGCTTTATTCTTGCTAATTTATATTTAATTTACATTTATAGGCTTTACCTTACACTAAATTTGTGAGTCCACCACCACTACCATCCTCCTTGTTAAAAAATAATAAATCATCTGAGAACAAGTGAGGGGTTTTTTTCCCCTTCATTCAGCAACATCTACTGTGGAAAGAGGCTTTATCACCAAACTGTGTCCACAAAAATCTGCATGTTTGTTCTTAAAATCAAGATAACAGGTAAAAGGCCATAACTACTAGGAGTGTTTAGGCCATTATAAATATGCAGCTTTTTCTATAAATGTGATTTTCTTCACGTAAATAATCATGTTTTTTTTTTAATTTTAGAACTTTCTGAATGTACTTTTTTTTCCCTTTTTAAACATAAAAATTGCAGCTTTTGCTTATAAATTTTCATGTTGACATATACTGTAGGATCATGTAGTTATTTTTTCTTGGAAATTTAGAACTTTAAAAATCTTTGTAATGAGGAATTAATTAGTTTTTCAGTTATGAAAAAATACGTTGGAGTCAGAGAATTGTGAACTATTTGATGGCAGCTAAATATTACAGAATTTATTCCGAGAGTCACGTCACTAACCTGAGGTGCTGAAAATCTCACGGCCTCTCTGCTGTAGTCAGAACACACTCCTCTGCAGCCTCCTCTCCCCTCACCTGTGCTGTTTGGCTCATTTTTCATTGGGAAAATCACCTCTATCAATTTCTGCCACTTGTTAACCACCAAAATGTGAACACACCTTCTCGAGTGCCGCACCCTGTTGAATGTTGTCAGTCTGTCAGTCGGACCAATCGTTACTGGCACCAAATTCTGAGGGACGCTCTGGTGTGTCGTTCAGTCAGGCAGATTTAGGGCTATTAAACATCGGGATAGTGCTCACAACATGCCTGCTGCAGATTATTGGGTTATATTGATGTTAATCAATTTTATTTCCAACTAGAACACCGGCCCATCAGTGAAGCGGCCCACTGGAATATTGGCTAGTCTGGTGCTGGTCAGTCACAAATTTATGAGAAAGAATGTACAAATGTACACTTATGGGGAAAAAGCTGCAAATTTACAAGAAAAAAAGTCAAAATTTATGTGAAAGAAAATTGCAAATTTAAAAGAAACAATTGCACATTTACAAAAACTCAAGTTTACTAGAAAAAAGTTGCAAATTTAGTGAGAAAAAAATATGTAAATTTACTAGAAGAAAGTCACATTATAAAAAGGTTACAAATTTACAAGAAAAAAATTACAGATTTAAGACGCAAAAACAGCAGATTTATGAGGGAAAAGTGCAAATTTACAACAAAAATGTTTTACATTTACAAATAAATGTAGTAAATTAATGAGAAAAAGTTACGACATTTATGAGAAATGCTGCAAATTTTAAAGGAAAGAAAAAAAAGTCTCCCCTGGACCCCCTTGAGTTACGACCATGTCACCAGGCTGTTCTGCTGTGGAAGGAGCTGTGAAGGCAGCCAGCGACTCAGAAGAGACTTTCACAACTCTGCTGTTTTTTGTCTCATAGATGTGCAACAAGAATCCCTGCAGCTTGAAAATGAGGATTTCAGTGCATTTATTTTTGTTGTTCTTACCTCTGAATTTTGAGGAAATGTCTCTTCAAAATTCCTATGCTTGCTCTCATAATGCCGTTTCAAATTGTAAATTTTTATCAAGCTGTTGTCTTGTGCTGGTAAGAGGGAGAACAAATGCAAACTGCTCAGTCCATTCGTCTTTGAATTGCCGGTTTTTCACTGTCCACTTTTAGCAGCAAACTTGGAGCATGCCATTTCATTCAATCTAGTGCTCCCACTGCCGGCTACCCGCTCCGAAAGTGAAAGCAGAACGTGGCTGCACAGCGCAGCCGCTCACACGCTGACAGGTTGTCAGCGCATCGTTGGCATGTACAGTGGGGCAAAAAAGTATTTAGTCAGCCACCAATTGTGCAAGTCCTCCCACTTAAAAGATGAGAGGTCTCCAATTTTCATCACAGGTATACCTCAACTATGAGACAAAATGAGGGGAAAAAAAATCCAGAAAATCACATTGAAGGATTTTTAAAGAATTTATTTGCAAATTATGGTGGAAATAAGTATTTGGTCACCTACAAATAAGCAAGATTTCTGGCTCTCACAGACCTGTAACTTCTTCTTTAAGAGGCTCCTCTGTCCTCCACACGTTACCTGTATTAATGGCACCTGTTTGAACTCATTATCAGTATAAAAGACACCTGTCCACAACCTCAAACAGTCAGACTCCAAACTCCACTATGGCCAAGACCAAAGAGCTGTCAAAGGACACCAGAAACAAAATTGTAGACCTGCACCAGGCTGGGAAGACTGAATCTGCAATAGGTAAGCAGCTTGGGTGTGAAGAAAGTCAACTGTGGGAGCAATTATAAGAAAATGGAAGACATACAAGACCACTGATAATCTCCCTCGATCTAGGGGGGGGGGCTCCACGCAGGATCCTCACCCTGTGGGGTCAAAATGATCACGGAGAACGGTGAGCAAAAATCCCAGGAACCACACGGGGGGACCTAGTGAATGACCTGCAGAGAGCTGGGAGAGCTTCTTCTTCCGACTTTCAGAGAGAGCAGACGCATTTCTCCTCCTCTCCTCTCCTCTCCTTCCCTGACTGATCCCAGCTTGCCGTGTCCTGTCCTGTGTCGCTCTTCTTCTGGGCTGATCTTGATCCAAACGGAAAATTATGATTGGTAAGCTGGCTTTAAATACAATTGACACCGTCTTCTCAAATAGGAAATCGGGGCCCGGGGGAGCCCAACTGTCCTGCAGGCACTACAGCTGCGGGTTATGGTGAGAGGACACGTGTCTGTGTGACCTTTCGATCGAAGATGTGGAAGACATCTATCGTTTTGGCATCATGATCTCAGGATTTTCTACTGATCGGCTTTGGAGTGGTCCTGGTGTATCGAAAAGCTAAAGAAGATGGAAAGAGCTAATCAAAATGCTGACCCAGCGAAGCTCCTTCATCAATTTGACCAGCTGGGGAGAGCTCTGATAGCGGCTAATGGTGAACTGACAGGAAGATTGGTAACATCTCTGATTCGCTTAGGAGCTCTCCAGGAAAATGATTTTAAAGCCTGGGTAATGTATATGGAAATTATGAAGCACAGAAATCGCATGAGAGATGAAAATTCTATGCTCTGAGTGAACTGTGCTTATTTGACCTTGATTCGGCACCCTTAAGATTTCATTCCTCCTGGAGGAAGATAAGGCAGAAGGGAGTTTTGGCTTGGCTTCTCCCTAACATAAACAACTGGTGTGTAGTAATCTGAACTCTCAAGGACAGCGTCATGTGACTGGCATGGAATTTACCATCGGACATGCACTGAGAGTTTGAACTCTTGTGGACATGCTATCTATGTTTAAGACACTAAAGACATAACATCTAAACGTTGCTGAGGGAGGATTTTTGCTGTTCACCAGTAAATGATACACACACTGCATACAACTTTACATGACTTATACACATATACTGACACTTACACATACACTGTCTCTCTCAACTTGCTTGTGCTTTGTTAATATGTGATCTGTATTGTCTGCTAATTGTGCATTAGAGGGTTTTTTTCTATGTGATCACAATCTTGCTCATACGAGCTTTATTTTGATAAACTATGTTTTTTCTCTCTGCCCATTGTGTCATCCCCCCCTCTCCCTCTCCCCCTCTTTACCATCCACTGTTTTGATGAGGCGCCTTGCATGGCTGCCGTGTTATTAGGAAGCGCTTATCGAGCGCATCTAATGTCAAGTCAAATTCCTCATGTGTTTTTAACATGCTTGGCAATAAAGCTCATTCTGATTCTGATTCTGATTCTGGGATCAAAGTAACAAAGACTACCATCAGTAACACACTACGCTGCCAGGGACTCAAATCCTGCAATGCCAGACGTGTCCCCCTGCTTAAGCCAGTACATGTCCAGGCCCGTCTGAAATTTGCTAGAGAGCATTTGGATGATCCAGAAGAGGAGTGGGAGAATGTGATATGGTCAGATGAAACCAAAATAGAACTTTTTGGTAAAAACTCAACTTGTCGTGTTTGGAGGAGAAAGAATGCTGAGTTGCATCCAAAGAACACCATACCTACTGTGAAGCATGGGGGTGGAAACATCATGCTTTGGGGCTGTTTTTCTGCAAAGGGATCAGGACGACTGATCCATGTAAAGGAAAGAATGAATGGGGCCATGTATCGTGAGATTTTGAGTGAAAACCTCCTTCCATCAGCAAGGGCATTGAAGATGAAACGTGGCTGGGTCTTTCAGCATGACAATGATCCCAAACACACACCCCAGGCAACGAAGGAGTGGCTTCGTAAGAAGCATTTCAAGGTCCTGGAGTGGCCTAGCCAGTCTCCAGATCTCAACCCCATAGAAAATCTTTGGAAGGAGTTGAAAGTCCGTGTTGCCCAGCAACAGCCCCAAAACATCACTGCTCTAGAGGAGATCTGCATGGAGGAATGGGCCAAAATACCAGCAACAGTGTGTGAAAACCTTGTGAAGACTTACAGAAAACGTTTGACCTCTGTCATTGCCAACAAAGAGTATATAACAAAGTATTGAGATGAACTTTTGTTATTGACCAAATACTTATTTTCCACCATAATTTGCAAATAAATTCTTAAAAATCAGACAATGTGATTTTCTGGATTTTTTTTTTCTCATTTTGTCTCTCATAGTTGAGGTATACCTATGATGAAAATTGGAGACCTCTCTCATCTTTTACAGTGGGAAAACTTGCACAATTGGTGGCTGACTAAATACTTTTTTGCCCCACTGTAGGGTAACAGTCCACGTTTACAGGTACTGACTTGACCAAAACAACGTAGTGAAAGGAAATCGCAGCTCGTGAGCCACAAATAGGGAAGTTCGTGGGCCACCTATTTTCCCCGCAGCCAAACGGCCCTTGCCGGAAAACTTTGCCCTGCATCATGTGCATACTCTCTATAAAGGAAAAAAGGAGCTACAAGAAATTCAGCCATTCTCATCTTCAATGAAGGCAAGTGTGTGGGCGCATTTTTGTTTCTACAACATACCGGGGAAAGAAAGCGCTATACATTTACGCATGTAAAGTTTAGAAAACAAAAGTCAAGCACTTTGTAATACCACAAACACCGGGGGCTCACATCAACCACCATCACCCAAAGTTGAAAGAAGTGGAAAAAGCTGTAATTCCTCCTGCCGAACAACACACACTGCACCACTTTAACATCCATCCATCTTCTACCCCTTAATCCTTTTCGGGTCATGAGGGACTGGAGCCTATCCCAGCATCTCTGGGCGAGAGGCAGGGTCCACCCTGAAGAGGTCGCCAATCCATCGCAGGGCCAACACTTTAACAAACTCCCAGCAAATTCTGAACAGGCAAAAAAAAAAAAATCATGAAGTCTTGTAACAGCACTTCATTTTGTTTTTTAAGTCGCCAAAGAATTGAGATACTTAAATTTATATTGTGCAGGGGCTAAAATTAAGGGTTACTTATCTTATGCATCAATTGCATTCAGTTCTTATTGAATTTGTTCATTGTATTAAGCTACTGTATTGGTAACTGTACATTGATTGCATGCAGTCAGGTAGCACTACTATTTAAATGGACGTTCAAAGTATTTGTGATAGAATTTACTTTTGTTTTTTAATGAATAGCCTGGAGGGCGACCAAACCAACACACTGTGTAAACACTGTTACGAACTGTCATGTGCTGAAAAGGAAAATTTTCAAAATTCATTTCATTTGTGTACAATTTCATTTTTTAAACTCACAAGTTTACAAGAAATAAAAAAGCAGCTACTAATCTAATCCAATTTTTTTCCATTTAAAAGTATTTTACTGCAAATCAGTTGATGTAAATTTTTAAAAATATAACCTCCCAAAACATCAATACACTGTACTCTGCTTTCAAGCTTACCTCAGCATTTTTTGCAGTGCAGTGGACTTTTTTGTTCCTGAGATTACTGGGTTTTTGTACTGAACTGAGAGCCAAATGTGAATCAAAAATAGTTTTGGATCAAAAATCGATTCTGAATCGAATCATGACCTCAAAAATCGGAACTGAATCGAATTGCATGACTTCTAAAGATTCACAGCCTGATCACTCAGTGCAAAACCATCAATGTTCATGCTAACCAAAAGCCACGGATGACAGCAGAGGTCCACAGGCTCCTGAGGGCTCGGGACACAGCCTTCAGGGCCGGCGAAACTGCAGGACTAACAACTAGGGCCAACCTGTCCCATGTTATCAAGGAGGCAAAACAACAGTACAGCAAGAAAATATCCAGCCACTTCAGCAACACCAGAGATGCACGTTCCATCTGGCACGGCATACAGACCCTCACTGACTGCAAACCTCCACCTCAGATCAGCACGAATGACATCACACTGCTTAATAACGTGAATGACTTCTTTGGCTACTTTAAATATAAAACAGCACATCAGCACAGAAGACCACTCCTCCCCCAGACGAGTAGGTTGTAAGTCTGGATCCAGCCAGTGTGAAGAGCACCCTCTGCAGGATCAACCCACATAAAGCAGCTGGACCAGACAACATACCAGATCGCGCTCTGAAGGACTGTGTGGAGGAGCTTAAGTGTGTCCTGGCTGACATTCTTCTTTTAGATTTGATTGGCCGTTGATAACCAGCTTACAAGTGCATTACCGCCACTGACTTGATTATCATCACTCTATAGCTTTGTATAAGGAATTCTTATAAGGAGTTCTGAACAACTCCTTATGTGAGAAAAAATTATCCGTCCTTGGACTTCCCCCTCCTCCCCCAGGCCTGACCTGCGGCCCGCAACCAACCCACTTCAACATCATCACTCTATATATAATTCAAGAAATCTCTGTCTGTCTGTCTGTCTGTCTGTCCTGACCATTGGACTCGCTAAAAGATCATAAGATTCGCTATGACATCATCAAAGATCAAAGGCAGGCATTACTCACAATCATAGGACTCGCTATCACATCATCAAAGATCAAAGCACTGGCTATGACATCAAAGATCAAAGGCAGGCATCACTCACGATCATAGGACTCGCTATGACATCAAAGATCATAGAACTCATTATGACATCATCAAAGATCAAAGGCAGGCATCACTGAATGAGTGGTGACGTCAAAGATCAAAGGCAGGTTTCACCATGGTTACCGTTGCCATGGTAACCATGTCAAAGATCAAAGACAGGCATGCAGAAATACTTGCTTATACTTAGTTTCTATGGGCATGCATGGGTATGCACTAGTCTCCCTGAATCAAACTGCTGTCCCCACGTGTTTCAAAACTGCTACCATAATACCAGTCCCAAAGAAGTCCGTCCCATCTAGCTACAACAATTACCGGCCCATAGCACTGACCTCCATTATAATGAAGTGCTTAGAATGGCTGGTCATGCAGATCATCAAGTCCACCCTCCCTCCCACGACTCATCTCAGTTTGAATACAGGTCAAACAGATCCACAGAAGATGCCATCTCTGCTGCTCTCCACCCAGCCCTCACCCACCTGAACTCAAAGAACTCCTATGTGCGAATGCTCTTCTTGGACTTCACCATTTAACACAATCATACCCCAGCACCCAATACAAAAACTCAGACACATGGGACTCAAAACCTCTCTCTGTAACTGGGTGCTGGACTACTTCTTCTTCTTTTAGATTTGGTGGTTGGCAATCAGCTTACAGGTGCATTACCACCACATAACTTCACTCTATATCATCATTGCTAAGTGTCCAACTCGGGTGCTGGACTTTCTCACAGGGAGGCCAAAGAATGTGCAGGTCGGCAGCAACACCTCCAAGACCATCACACTGAGCACAGAGGCCCCACAAGGGTGCGTGCTCAGCCCACTGCTCTTCACCCTGCTGACTCATGACTGCTCATCAGCCTATAGCACCAACCACATCATCAACTTTGCGGACAACACGATGGTTGTGGGCGTCATCACCAACAATGAAGAGACCAACTACAGAAATGAGGTGAGCCAACTGGTCCAGTGGTGTAAAGACAATTATCTCTTCCTGAACATGGGAAAAACCAAGGAGATTGTGGTCGACTTCAGGAGGGGACATACACAGCATCCCCCTCTGATCATCAATGCAGCAGCTGTGAAGAGGGTGAACAGCACCAAGTTCCTGGGGATGCACATCTCTGAGGACTGATCCTGGTCCAACAACACCACATCACTGGCCAAAAAGACTCAAACTCGCCTCCATTTCTTCCGCAAACTGAGGAGAGTCCCACCCCCTATCAAGTGCTAATTGCACCAGGGCACCATTGAGAGCATCCTCACCAGCTTCATCACAGTGTGGTACGGAAGCTCCACCGCCTTCTGCTGGAAGACTCTACAACGCACAATGAACGCAGCCAGCAAGATCATTGGTGCCCCTCTGCCCCCCCTTTCAGACATCTATCTCACCCACAGAGCCACCAACATCGCAGGTGACACCTCCCACCCTTCACACTCCCTCTTCAGCCTCCTGCCCTCAGGGAGAAGGTACCGGAGCCTCCGGGACTGCTCCACAAGACTGCTAAACAGCTTTGTTCACCACGCCATCAGGACGCTGAAGTCTGCCCAACCACCCACCCCTGGGACTGTAACACACTCACCAACACAATAACTACCCTCAGCTGTTTGCACAGAAAGACTCGGCAGACCAACAGCAATACATCTGCTGCTGTATGTTTTAGCACCTTACGCCAACCATTTGTACAAATGCCATACCTGCTGCCGTTATGGTACTACTGATCATGCGCATTCCTAACAGTTGTTGTTTGCACCTCCTCTATCACACTGAACTTGCACTACAGATATTACGGTATTACTGTACAGAGGACTGCTGGGGTTTTTTTGTTTTTTTTTAACTTTATTGCCCTACGGGTAGCATTATTACCTCCGCCAAGGAAGGAGGTAATGTTTTTGCCGGTGTTCTGCCATTTTACCATACCTATCAGAACGGCCATACCCTGGGTTACTACACATGTACATGCATGCGTAGTAACAGGAAATATGCTTCTGCCCATATTTTCAGCATACAATGTTGCTGACAGAAGCAGATGACGGAAGGTAAGCAATGCGCACGCGTATAACAGGAAAGGGGCTGGACGCTGCACCATGAATGGCTGATCCAAAAATATGGCACGATTTTGCAGTGTTCTCCATCTACAGTCTATTTCTGATGGAAGGTAAGCTGTTAGTGCTATATTTGCAGTGCACTGTTTATATAATAATATGGAGTCGCATAATATTAATTTTGTTGTTGCAGTACATCACCGTTGTACTGGCAAAAATGGCGGCCAGTCCATGCCTGTGTACTGAACTTTGTTCCTTTGTCTTAATCCATCGCAGCTGTACTGTATGAAAGTCTAATTATTTTGTAGTTTTCTGTAGTTATTTCTCATAAGTGCAGCAAGGTCCTGAGAGCTTACCGGTGGGGGGGGGGGGTTGAAAAGTTCATAGTGGTCAAATTTGGTTTATTTTTCAACAGTCTCCCCTTTGGTCCACACACTTCTTCCATCGGTGTTTCAGTGCTTGGATCCCTGCAGTTGAAAAATAAGCCCCATTTGGTCAAATTTGACCACTATAAAGTTTTCAGTCCCCCCCCCCCCCCCCCCGTAAGATGCTAGCCATATTGTTTCATTTAATGCTAGCACCCGCAACTCCATTTTAATGTAATATAGCCTAAATGCTCTGGTATATCTTTTTGTCCTTATGTTAGGCTGTATTATAGCCAGATGAGTTCATCCAATTTGTTTTAAAAATTACGTTTATTCATTTTTTTTTTTAAATTTGTAGTGTGTATCCACAATCATGGAAAAAAGTGGCAGAAGATTTTCAATTTCCTTTCCAAGGGGTCATACCTGCCAGAGCTGAATAAAGGACAGAGGCAAACCCCTAGAAAATACTGTTCTAAATTCAGCCCATTTTCCCACAAAATAAACCTTTCATTGTCTTACAGTTGCTTGTAAAATTATTTTCCCCTTTCCTCCTCCTTCATACACCAGGGTCTAATTAGGCCCACTCACATCCCACCCACCAGGACACTGACGCACTGCCTCTCCTCCAGGACCATAGCACACAGAAGTCAGTGCTTAGTCCTGATTGGTTCACCTGTCATAGTGACATCACCAAAATGCTGAATCTAAACTTGCCTTTCTCCAAGGGGAGAAGCTTAACTGAATTTTCACAGGAGAAAAACACAGACGTGACACATACTGTAAGTGATTCTACTCTTGTTATATGTTGTAAGTCATAAACATGTTAGAAATGTTAACAGTGGGGGCAAAATTAATTTTAACCACTATCACTTTAAAAGTCTGTTGTATTGCACTCTGTATACTGACACACTGAAAGTGTTACTGTTGGATATGCTACAGTTTATAAATTCGTAGGTTATCCAACTTCTTTACCAGTTTCCTTGGCTAAATTGCTTTACAATTTAGACAGACAAAATCTCAGTCTATGTTCTACGCATAATGTTTGATTAGGATGTTTTGTATTGGCACGCACAAACGGTTTCTGTGTTGTCTCCAGTGTGTGGCACTGTGGGATAACTTGCATATTTATCTCAGTATACTATGGCGAAGTTAACCTTTGTATTAAATATTCCTCAATTTTGTATACTATTTATTAGTCATTCAAGGAACTGCAAGCTGTAAAACCTCTCAATCCAAAAGCAGGTTAAGAGGTACTGTATGTAGATCATTTTTGTGAAACTATGATTTATCTAGTACAAACATGATTGTCTTGTTTCTACAGTATTAGTGTTGTATATGTATCACAATAAAAACTTCTGTGTAAAAAGAATCAATTTTTCTCATGAATGTACAACCCCTTTTTTCTTGAAAATTAATTGCATCTTTTCTTTGAAATTTTTCTTTTTTTGGTCAAGGCCTGGAGGAGCCACTAGCTATGGGCAAAAGAGCCATAGGTTGCAGACCCCTGATATAAACTACAGAAATGCTATTCTTTGATCTTAAATATACCCATCAGAACTTCATGCCACTGTATAAACTATAGATATGCTATTCTGACAAAGTATGCTAAATTGATAGCTACATGTATCAGTCTGCCATACAGGTATGGTATTCTGATGAAGTATGGTAAAATGGCAGAACACCGGCGCTGGCTGGTTTGTCTGACTGTTAGCAACATTACTCAAAAAGATCTGAACGGATTTTGATGAAATTTTCAGGAAAGGTGTGTAATGGTACGGGGAACGGATGTTTAGATTTTGGTGGTGATCCGGATCCAGGAATTTTTGGAATATTATTTTTCTACATTAATATGGTGCTTTTCATGTACTGCCCCTTTAAGACGTGTCCACTCAGTTACGTGTGTCAACACGCCATAGGGGCATGCACGTCCACTACCCGGAAGTTGCGGACGTGCATAGTATGTGATGATTGACATTATTTCATCTGAAGACACCAAGAAAAAGCAACCAAAGTGTGCGCTTTAAGGCAGGGTTTGGCATGCATGCGGACGCAAATCCGGCCAGCAGTCAAGGATGTTGTTGACCCACACGGTATGTAAACACACTAAACTTCAGCACTGGGCAATGCTTAATTTTTTTGTGAAATCATAATAGGCCTGTTCTGTTATGCTCGTTTACTACGCACCACAGTAATATGATACCACACTGTTGTGTAATATTGCTTAATAATTATTAACCTTGTCAGTAAACTGTAAGGGAGGAGGGGAAAAAAAACAAAAACCGACCTGAAAGTTTCAATAAACCATGATGTTGATTTAAAGTGTAATTTCCCAGCCCCAATGTATGGTCAATACAATTATGACAGTCTTGTTATTATTTGCTGCCGTTTCTGTGTCTGTTAGCAGGATCAGGCAAAAACTCATTGATGGATTTGGGTGAGATTTTCACCAGAGGTGGCCCTTGCCCCAAAGATTAACTCATTAGATGTTGGAGGTGATCCGTGAGTGCATACTTCCACCAAGGTCCTATCTCGTGATGTACAGATGGATGGCAATATGGACAGACAAAGGGATGGAGGGACAAAGCCTTGGTGGAGGTATACACTCTCAGAGTCTAGTTGTACATAGACTGCTGTTGTTTTTAATCCTTATTCCTTCTTCTTTTCCATTATGCACACTACTAAGAGAGAACCGGCATTTCAATTCTCCTCTATGTCCTGTACATATAGAAGTACTGACAAATAAAATCTTTGAATCTTCTCTTATTGACTTAAAGAGGACATATTCTGCTTTTTTTTTTTTTGGAGGGGGGGGGGGGTCCCCTTCATTCACTTTACCAATTTTAACTTTCAAATTATTTTGCTGAAAATTCAGCCACACAACCTTGAGCTGGATGAAGAGAACTTTGCGCTGCATGGACTCGATGGCTTTGTGGATTTCCTCTGGAGTCAAACTTTTTAATTCCAGCGGCAGCAACCTTCGTTTTCTGTTAGATGTGAGGATCTCAAAAGGTTCATCTGTGCCCAGCTGAGGGAAGGTGGACCTCAGCAGGACCAGAAAGTCAGACTCCTGTAGACCACGAGGACATTTCAAGAGCTTCACCTGACTGTTCTTTAACACTGGAACAGAAGAACATTAATGCTGCTAATTATAATTAAATGACCACCGGGTAAGGGCTTGGTACACTTCATGAAGTAATTGAACCATACCTTTCAGAGACGCTATGGTGGTCTGAGAGTCACTCAGGAAGTAGAACCGCAGACATAAATGAGTCAGTATGCCACTGGTTCGAGGTTTGCTGAGCTTCCTCCGATATGATGGTAGACTGGACAACAATGAGTCGGAGGATAACAAAGCGTCAATGTGCAAGTGTGGCTTTCGGCCCTTATATGTCCAAGTCTCTTATTTTGATGTGTGTGGTGCCCCAGGGTTCTGTACTGGGTCCGCTTTTATTTGCTTAATACAGTATATGCTTCCTCTAGGCTCCATTATTAGCAATTTTAAAGGTGTGCCTTATAAATTTTGCACAGATGATATTGTATATTTATTTCAAACCAGACCATATTGACAATTTTAAAATCTGCAATTAAGAACTGCATTCCAATCAGTTTTCTTGAGCTAAATTAATTAAATTAAATTAAATCACCCTTGTTGTCATTCAACCGTACAACCAATCATGTACAGTAGAACGAGATTGTGCTTTACCTATCTACAGTGTTAATCACACACACCCCAGTGCAGAATCAGAGGGCCGCTGCCATGCAAGGCGCCGCCACAGATTTCCCTCCTCCATTCCATAATTGCTGAGCACCAAGCTGGATGGCAGGAAGTTCCACTTTTATATGGTCTTCAGCATGACCCGGCCGGGATTTGAACCCCTGCCTCCCGGGTGTGGGGCGGATGCTTTACCAACTGAGCCACCACTCCGGTAAATCGTGACAATATTGAGGTCCACATTGTTGCTCCTGACAGTTTTGTTCTTAATGTGGCTAACATTATTGGGTCATTAAGCTCAAATGTACGTATGTTCCTACCTTAAAAAAATCTTGGGACTTGTATTTGATTAGGTAATGAATCTTGATAAGCATGCCAAGTCTCTGACCTGTACATGTTTTTTCCACTTAAGAAACATCTCCAAACATAGCTTTGTAGTTTTTCCACAGTGAATTAGAGACGATTATACGTGCCTTTGTTTCATCGTGCCTGGACTACTTTAATTCCCTTGTCTCCCATCTCAGTAAGTCATCTGTAGACCACCTACAGTTGGTCCCAGAATGCCACAGCTAGGCTTTTGACCAGGTCCAAAAAGTTCTGTCATATCACTCCTGTTCTGACTTCCTTGCATTGACTACCTGTTAATTCCAGGATTCAACACACAATTCAGGATTCAACACACAATTCACAATTCTTGTTATGGGGAGGCACTTGCTTATGTCAGTGACCTGCTGCATTTGTATCTTCCCAGCAGGTCTTTTTAAATTTCTCAATAACTCTTCAGTTATAAAAGAACATTAAAATATTTGATATCTTTTACAGTACCTACATACATTTTACCTTATAGCAATGTGAGCAATGGATTATCTTGTTAAAGCATAAAACATCAAACCTTGGGTGTATTTCATCATCTTGGTCCTTCAGATCTTGTGGTTTCTGTCTGGGACTCACTGATGGTTGCACCAAATGCGCCTCCTCTTCTTCACCATCGCTGTACCAAAGGCGTCTCAGGCTCTCAATATCCACACCTCAACATATCAAGAGACCAGTTTTGGTAAGAATTCAAAATCTACATGATGTCAACACAAATATAACTTTTATAATCTGTTTTCTTTAAAATATTCAAACATACAACATACCTGCCAGCTGAATGTTGTCAGCTGCGATTATCTCCACACGACTGCCCACGTCTCTGTCTTCTAGTGCAACATGTCGGTTAAAAAAAATAAATGAATAAAACTTATTTAGCACTTTCGCAATTATTAGACCTGATTAACCTGATTGCTATAATATAATAATAATAGCGATAGAGATGCAAAAATATGATAAAAGATGCCAATTTAAAGTCGCAAATTAAAATTTAACTATACAGAATAAAATTTAAGTGAGCATCCAAAGACGAATGTTGCAAATTTACAAGAGGAAAATCACAAATTTATGAGGAAAAAAGTGGCAAATCTAGAAGAAAAAAATTCCCAGCCATGAGGAAAGTAAGTTCAAAATTTACAGAAACTCACAAAGTTATGAGATTAAAAACTAGCAAATCTAGAAGAGGAAAATTCACAGATATGAGGACAGGAGGTTCAAAATTTACAAGAAGAAACACAAATTTATGAGAAAAAAGTAGAAAATCTAGAAGAAAAAGATTCACAGATATGAGGAAAGTAAGTTCAGAAGTTAGAGAAAATCACACATTTATGAGAAAATGCAAAACTACAAGGAAAAAAAGTATAAAATTGTGCATGAAAAAGTTGCAAATTTACAAGAGAAAAAAAACTTTTTGAGAAAAAAAGTTTAAAAATTTATTGTACAAAATTTGCAAGTTAATGCAAGAGTACCTGGATACAGCGGCAATATGGCTGCCGAGTCATCTGTGTACCGGAACTAACACAAAGTTCTGTTGAAAGGATGCCCTCATGTGAGCTGAAGACAGGAAGTTCCCCACGTAACAGCCAGGAAAACAAAATGTAACATTATAATCGGCTAAAAAAAAACATTAAAATACAGCATTTAAAAATGACTTGAAAGCAACAGATTTATAAAAACCTAAGATAGATAAAAGAAATGCCTTAAAACGGCGATATGGCCACTGAGTCATCTGTGTATTGATCTCGGGACCGGAAGTGACACAAAGGTCCATGGAAAGGATGCTGCATTTTAACGTTTTTTTTTAGCCGATTATAATGTTACATTTTCACACAAAGTTCCGTGGAAAGGATGCCATATTTTAACATTTTGGGGTTGTTTTGCCAATTATGGTGCTACATTAAAAAAAAAAAAAAAAATGTTAAAATACGGCAGGGATGTCAAAGTCAAATACACAGAGGGCCAAAAAACCAAATCTGTTACAAGCCGAGGGCTGAAATGGTTGAATGTTTATTAAAACATATTGAAATGATTACAAATAGCCTTTTGAACCAAGACCTAACACAGTGTACTGTATATTATTTAATGACTGAATGAATAATCCAATATTTTTATGGCTCTGTCAGTAATTTCAAGTGAAAACATTTTTTAACAGGCTCATAGACAAAAACAAACTTTCTTCAAAGAAAAATTGCATGTCCTGTACATTAAATGAATAAAGAAATATTTCTTATGGTTCTGTCAGTTATTTCAAGGAAAAACATTTTCAACAGGCAAACAGCAAAAAAAGTAAATGTCCTTCAAAAATAAAATGTTTCTTAATATCAAGATTAATGCAGAAATGAAATTGCAGGATTAAAAACTGAAAATGCAATATTGTGCTGCTCTGATCCTAGCAATTACTGCTTTCAAATAGTAAAATGAGAAAGTAAAAAAAAATAAATCAAATCAGTTCCATTCCTTCTCATGGCTCCTATCTGCAATTTTCTCTGAGTCCATTAACTGAAAAATGAATATAAATAAATAAAATACAATAAGATAAAATACAAAATCTATGGCACAAAGACAAAATAATACTTCCTTCAAAGAAAAATCACGTCTTGTAGAAACAAATGTAAAAATTTAACTGAATTAAAAACTAGAAAGACGTTAATGTTCTGTGATGCTCACTTGTCTGAGGCTAAGCCTGATACTTGGTAGTGTCTCCTCTTTTGTACAAGTTCATTAATGTTCGGGGTCAGGCTCTGAGCTGAGGAAATCCTCAGGATTGAATGAAGGTGTTCATCAGTAAGACGGCTCCTGTGTGATGTTTTGTTTAGCTTCATCAAAGAGAACAGTTTTTCACACAGGTATGTGCTGCCAAACATAGACAGCGTCTGAGCAACTTGAATGCGCAGCTGAGGCATTGTGTCGGGGATGAAACGTGCAAACTCAGCAGCACCCACACTCTCATACTTTTCCCTCAGTGTGTCATTGCACTGGAGCTCAATCAACTCCATTTGTAGGTTTGGTGGTGCGCTTTCCACGTCAACTCCAAAAGGATTGGAGAGCAGTTCAAACCTGCTTTTTTGGGCTTCAACGTCAGCAAATCGGCGCTGAAAGTCGGCGGCGAGTATGTTGAGTTTATCAGCAAACTGTGCACTCGGAAACACAGCGGTAGACAGCTTCTCTTTCATGATCTTACAGCTGGAAAAGTGGCTCAAGTTTTCTTTCCGCATCTGCGTCTCCCACAGACTCAGCTTGGTTTTAAACGCCTTCACCGTACTGTACATATCAGAGATGACACGCCCCCGTCCCTGCAGCTGCAGGTTCAACACATTCAAATGGCTTGTGATGTCGCACAAAAACGCCATTTCACACATAAATGTTTCATCTCGGAGCTCTGTTGTGTCTTTTCCTTTGCTTTTCATGAACAGACAGATCTCCTCACGCAGCTCGAAACATCTTTGCAGCACCTTTCCCTGGCTTAGCCATCGCACATCTGTGTGATAGGGCACATCCCCATACTCTGTGTCTAACTCGCCCAGAAATGCCTTGAACTGGCAGTGATTTAAACCTTTGGCTCTGATGAAGTTAACTGCACGCGTTATGACGCTCATTACATGCTCCATTTTCAAGGCTTTACCACACAACGACTCCTGGTGTATTATGCAGTGATAAGCTGTCAGCTCACCTGAGACCTTTTCGTCCCGCATCCTCTCACGCATTCTTGCCACCAATCCACTCCTGTGTCCACACATCGCGGGTGCTCCGTCTGTTGTCAATCCCACGAGTTTTTCCCAAGGCAGCCCCATCTCATTTACACATCTGGATACCTCCTGATACAGATCTTGTCCTGTAGATGTGCCATGCATAGGACGCAATGCCAAAAACTCTTCTGTCATGCTCAGGCTGGAGTCCACTCCACGAATGAAAATTGACAGCTGGGCAATGTCAGTTGCGTCGGTGCTCTCATCCACAGCAAGGGAATATGCGATGAACTCTTTCCCCTTTTTCACCAGCTGTTCTTTTAGATTGGTAGAAAGCTGGTCTACACGTTCAGCAACGGTATTTCTGCTCAGGCTCACGTTTGAAAATAGCTGCCTTTTGTCTGGGCACACTGCGTCACAAACTTTAAGCATGCAGTTTTTGATAAACTCGCCCTCTGTAAATGGTCGGGCTGATTTTGCGACTTCTTCTGCCACAATAAAACTAGCCTTCACCGCAGCCTTGCTTTGTGATTTGGCTTTTGTGAACAGAACCTGCTGGGACTTAAGACCTTGTTTTAATTCCTCCACCTTCTGTAGCCTTTGTTCAGTGTCCATATTCTTGTCTTTGTCTTTGTGTTTCTTAGACGTTTCATAGTGCCTTCTTGGATTATATTCTTTCATTACAGCCACACTTTCTCCACACAGAAGACACACAGGTTTGCCTTTTACCTCCGTGAACATGTACTCTGCCTCCCACCTGGCATGAAACCCCCTGTTCTCACCGTCCACCTTCCGTTTAGCCATTTTTTGTGAGGGGGTTGCTAAAAGTTGACATCTGCTCTGAATTCTGATGAATAATGAAGCCGAGGCCCGCTCGCAGCACTGCAGTGAGTTCACAGGCTATTCAGGGATGAGAATGGGGTTTGGGAAAAAAAGAGGAAACTAAGCCGGGGGTCTTAGTTAGGCCTGTGTCCCCCAAGCCGGATCCAAGGCGGAGCCTTGGTGGGGGGTCTGGGGGGCAATGTCCCCCAGAAGCTAACGAAATCTGGTGTTTTAGAATGCTCAAATGTGGTCTTATATTTAAAGTTAGAAGTAAGTACAAATGCATTTATAGTTTACCTTTTTAATCTGCTGCTGCATCACATGTGTAAATTTATATCTGAATGGTATGTTGATGTAATAATACTAAATTATATTTTACTACTATTTAATATGTTTAGAATGGTAAATGGTGCTCACTTATATAGCGCTTTTTCTCATCTCTGGATGACCAAAGCGCTTTACAGATCCTGCTATCCACCCATTCACACACTGATGGCGGCAGAGCTGCCATACACACACAGGCGCTAGCCTGGCCACCAGGAGCAACTGGGGGTTCAGTGTCTTGCTCAAGGACACTTTGACACGCAGACTTCAGACAGAGTGGGAATCGAACCCATGACCCTCCGATCAGTAGTCAGTCACACTACACCTGCGCCACAGCCACCCCCTAAACTGCCGCCCCTAGAACTGACACAGAATTACATTTACATAGTTCTAGAACAGACAAAATAATTTAACCAAGTAAAATAAATTATAAATATTAACAAAATTCCATCACCAAGTCCATCACCCATTTATTAAAATATACTGACATTCTGCATTTTGATTTATTAAAGTGTGCATTTGTTAGTGTTACTAGGAATATAAAAAAGTTGCATATTAGTATATTTTAATATTTGAAAGATAATCTAAGAAAGTAAGTAAAACCTAAAAGATGTTTAATTAGTGTTTCAAATTATCAAGTGTTTCAAAACAGGCATGACGTCACAACTTACACATGCTATTTCATAACAAATTCATTACACGAAAATTCTCAAGTACATTACTTATAACGAGAAAAAAAATCTTACCTCGGAATGTGTCTAACGATCACTAATTGCTGTAATCGGGGCCGATTGTGATGAACTTTGACTGACATCTGAATTTAACCATGTCCATCGATCGTTTTGAACGCAGCACGAGCGACTAATTCGATCTCCTTGTAGCCACAATTTTGAGATGTTTCTGTTTTTTTTCGAGCCATTCCCAACGAAACTTGTTCCTTATCCCTTTGTCTTCTTGCTTTGTTGTCTTTCGTGAGTTTTAGGTTCACCATTTTCACGAAATCGGGAAAACTCGGTTGATTGAATTGTCCGCCATTTGCATTTCGCTCCGCGTGTGGGATATGACAAAGGAATAACAAAATCGTCGATTGGTTGCTTCAATAAGTATCAGCCAATCAGTGGCCTTGTACCTCTCATCCCTGGCTATTGTTGCATTGTGGGAAATGAAGTATTGATGCATTCAAAACGCCAGCAGGCGGCTGCGGCCTGCAGGCCGGTACTAATACTAATCAAATATCATTCTGGGGGCCATAAATAATTTATTCGCGGGCCTGACTTTGACACGTGAAATATGGCGTCCTTTCCACAGACCTTTGAGTTACTTCCGGTCCCCAGATACAGTTCCCAGATCAGTACATTGATGACTCGGCGGCCATTTTGCCGTTTTAAGGCATTTCTTTTTTCTATCTTAGCAACAGATTTATAAAAACTTTTCAAGTAATTTTTAAATGCTGTGCTTTAACGTTTTTTAGCCGATTATAATGTTACATTTAGCTTTCCTGCCTGCTACGTGGGCAACTTCCCGTCTCTAGCTCATACAAGGGTATCCTTTCCACGGAACTTTGTGTCACTTCCAGTACAAAGATCCGGTACACAGGTGACTTGGCGGCGAGGGAGACGGGAAGAAGGCAGAGTGAACACACATGTGTTACTGAGCTCGTCAAAATTGTCCCAAAGTTTAGCCCAAACTTGTGAAACTCTCCACGACTGTCGCCAGTTTGAAGGCTCAAAACTTTATCAAACCAGCCAAACTGAAAATGGACCAGAAGGAGACTGAAAAGACAGCCAAAAACGGCAAAGTCAGTGGTGGAACAGAACAAGACTATGCAATGGATGTCTCCCTGCTAAACATGAGAGAACATGAAGGAGATTCAGCTCCTCCAACCCTGAGCAAGACACGGGCAGAAAAGAGAACAAAGCCTGGGGAAATGGGTGAGGCTTCAAATGTTTCTAATCAAGCCATTTTACAAGCAATTTTAAACCTGGAAAAAAGAGTGGAGGAACAACTGACGGATCTGAAAGAACAAGCTAGACAGAGGAGCACCATGCTTGCTAGCTTAGCCAAGGCAGTGCAGTTCAACATGGAAGAGGTTCAAGAATGCAAAACAGTGTTTCCTGTGGCTTAAAGACCTTGGCGCGGTGGCAACATATTTTTCCCCTGGGGGGAGGGGGGGTAAAAATACCGGAATATGTTAATTTTATACTATTTATTTCTTTTTAAAATTTTACACCGTAACGTTGCATATGGAACTTACCGTTTGAAGTATTGTACAACCGAGGCTTGAATATTGGGCCAGTTGGGGTCCCACCCAGACATCCTGTGTTTTGACTTTTTAGTGGTGTTGCAGGAGCTTGGGTGAGTCAGCAGACAGCGTCCCAGTCAGGATGCAGAGAATAAAGAGAGGTGGACAATAGCAAGGAGATCATGGGGAGTTTGGCAGGAAGAAGGAGCTGTGGGGGGGTCAAGGGTGAATGTATTGTGATGTGAAATGTCATGCTTTGTGATGTGAAGTGTCATGGAGATGTGAGACGAGCTGTGGATATAAAAGGAAAAGCTGTGCTTAGCTGTTTATGCTTTTTGTGCATGACTGATGGGAGAGTGTAATAAACTTCGTCTGCTCGTAACCTTGCCTCCTCATTTCACACTCCCCACACTAGTGACCCTGGACGTATGATGGAACACGAGGCAAGAACCCCGGAGACAGCCCGGACGGGAACCCCCAGCAACGTGTGCGCTGTTTCAGTCAAGTTGCCAGACTTTTGGCAGCACAACCCGCACTCTTGGTTCCACCACACCGAGGCTCAGTTCGCCCTCCGGGGAATAACGGCAGATGAAACCAAGTTTTACTACGTGGTTGCAGCGCTGGACGCTCGCACAGCCCAACAGGTAGCGAGCCTGCTCGACCAGCCCCCAGCCCACAACAGATATGAAGCTCTCAAGACTGCGCTGACCTGACGCTACACGCTCTCGGACTGTGAGACAGCAGAGAGGCTCCTGAGGCGTTCCGAGTTGGGAGATGGTTCGGCTGTCGATCTGATGGAGAAGATGTTGGCGTTAATGGGCATGGACGACAGGCATTTCCTGTTTGCCCACCTTTTCCTCCGGAATCTCCCAACAGAGGCGAGAGCGGTTCTGGCTAATTCGCCGTTGCTGGCCGCGCGTGACTACCGTGCGCTAGCCCAGGAGGCAGACCAGATCATCCTCACCACCAGAGCCCTCACAGTCAACGTGGCTGCGTCGGACCCCAGCGAGACGACCAGAGGAGGTGAGGAGCCACCGACAGTAGCGGCAGCGGGGGCCAAGGGGCGCCAGAGAGACACGCTCTAGTATCTACCACCGCCGCTTCGGAGAGAACACACGCAGATGTGCGCCACCGTGCCAATTCAAGCGCTCGGAAAACGCCAAGGCCGGCAGTCGGTAGCAGCTGCGACCACCGGTGAAGAGAACAAGCTGCTCTACATGACGGACGCACGCTCAGGGAGGCGTTTCCTCGTGGACACCGGAGCTCAGAAGAGCTTCATCCTGCCGACCTACGCCGACCGGCTGGCAGGACCTAGCAGCCCCGGGCTGTTGGCAGCAAACAGCTGGGAAATTAAGACCTTTGGTGAGAGAACACTGATCTTATCTCTACACGGCCGTACATACGAGTGGACTTTTGTCATGGCAACACTGAATTACCATATCCTGGGGGCTGATTTTCTTTGTGCACATGGTTTACTAGTTGATGTTGCTAACAGGTGCCTGGTTAATGCACTGTCCTTTGACTCTCTCCCCTGTACAGCTCAAGGGGCCGGGCCAGTAACACAAGCCAACGGCACAGCTCCAGGCGGTAAGTTCCACACACTGCTCACTCAGTTTCCAGCACTCACGGTCCTGACGTTTTTGGCAGCCATCGCTAAACACGGGGTGGAGCACTTTATAACCACCACCGGGACGCCCGTTTTCGCACGACCTCGGCGCTTGGATGCAACTAAACTGGCCATAGCGCGCGAGGAGTTTGCCAACCTGGAAAGGTTGGGCATCATCAGGCGTTTGAACAGCCCATGGGTATCCCCGCTACACATGGTCCCTAAGGCTGAGGGGTCGTGGCGACCGTGCGGGGATTTCCGCAGGTTGAATAACACCACAGCACACGACCGCTACCCAATTCCCCATATTCAGGATTTTTCCGTTCACCTCGCCGGAGCATGCATTTTTTCTAAAATAGACCTGGTCCGCGGTTACCACCAGGTCCCAGTGCGTGCGGAGGACATACCCAAAACAGCGGTAATAACTCCGTTCGGCTTGTTCAAGTTCCTGCGCATGCCATTTGGATTAAAAGGAGCGGCACAGACATTCCAGCGCATGATGGACGCGGTGCTGCGCGATCTCCCCTTTGTGTTCGTCTACCTGGATGATATCCTGGTAGCCAGTGGATCTGAGGACAAACACGTAACCCACCTCAGGATGGTTGTCCAGAGGTTGGAGGAGCACGGGTTAATAATCAACCCGGCGAAGTGCCAGTTCGGCGTGACGGTGATTGATTTTCTGGGGCACCGCGTCTCACCGGAGGGAGCGATACCCTTGCCCAATAAGGTGTACGCTGTAGCGAATTTTCCCCAGCCTCAGACGGTCAGGGCGCTGCAAGAATTTTTGGGGATGGTTAACTTTTATAACAGTTTCCTCCCCCGCGCAGCTCAACTCATGCAGCCATTGTTCGCCAAGCTCAAGAGACGGAAACCCGCAGATGAAGTCAAATGGACTCCGGAGCGGGAGCAGCCTTTCTCTAAGGTTAAAGCAGCCCTGGCAAACGCCGCACTGTTGGCACACCCAAACCCGGCGGCCCAGATAGCGCTCACCACCAACGCCTCGGACGTGGCCATAGGGGCCGTCGTGGAGCAACGTGTTGCCGGTTCTTGGCAGCCGCTCGCTTTTTTCAGCAGGGCTTTGCGCGACAGTGAGCATAAATACAGCGCGTTCGACAGAGAGTTACTGGCTCTCCACCTGGCCATACGCCACTTCCAGTTCTGGCTGGAAGGGCGCAACTTCACCGCGTTTGTGGACCACAAGCCGCTGACGTTCGCGATGGCCAAGGTTTCGGAACCTTGGTCGGGCAGGCAGCAGAGACAGCTGGCTGCGATCTCGGAGTTTACCACCGATATTCAGCATGTGTCGGGTAAACTGAATGTGGTGGCGGACTGCCTCTCGCGCGCGGTGGTGGCCCCGGTCTGTGTAGGGATACATAATACAGCCATGGCCGCAGAGCAGGTTGGCGATACAGACGTGCGCGCGCTCCAGTCTGGACCAACAGGGTTAAGGCTGGAGAGCAGAGTACTGCAAGACGGCAGCCCCCCCGAATCTGCGACGTCTCCACAGGACGCCCGCGCCCGGTGGTCCCGGTCGCGTGGCGCCACCACGCGTTCAAGTCAGTTCATGCTCTGGCACACCCAGGAGTGTGCGCGTCAGTCAGAATGGTGGGAGCGAAATTCGTATGGCCAGGCCTGCGCAAACAAGTGAAAGAGTGGTCTGCAGCCTGTGTAGCGTGCCAACAAGCCAAAGTACACAGACACACGAAGGCTCCTTTGGAGCCGTTTAGTATACCGGCTAAAAGATTCGACCACGTTCACGTGGACCTCGTGGGCCCCCTCCCGCCATCGCAGGGGTGCACACACCTCCTGACAGTGGTGGACCGCACCACACGCTGGCCAGAAGCAGTCCCGCTGGTGGCAACCACGTCCGCGGACGTGGCGCGCGCTTTTTTGACGACATGGGTGGCGCGTTTTGGAATCCCATCGGACATCACGTCCGATAGGGGCCCTCAATTTGTTTCCGACCTCTGGTCCGCGATGGCCCGCAGCCTGGGTGTCACAATTCATCGCACAACCGCGTACAACCCACAGGCCAATGGGTTATGCGAGCGTTTTCATAGGTCACTGAAAGCAGCGCTCAGGGCTTCGCTTACGGATGCAAATTGGGTAGACCGGTTGCCGTGGGTTTTATTGGGGTTGCATTCCGCACCAAAAGAGGATTTGGAGGCTTCCCCAGCAAAGCTTGTTTTTTCTCAGCCACTGCGCCTGCCCGGGGAATTTTTGCCAGATAATCCCGCGCCAGACAACTGCCTGTCTCCGCGTTTACAGCAAAGTGCAGACACAGGCACGCTGCCCGGCCCGGCCCATCACTGTTTTCCACGCGCTTTCGTGCCAAAAACTTTGAAGAACGCGGGGTTCGTGTTCGTCAGGCACGATGTCCATCGCTCTCCATTGCGCCCACCCTATGATGGCCCGTTCAGAGTGCTGGAAACAGGGGACAAGCATTTTTTGTTAGATTTTGGGGGGCGTCGGGAGAAAATATGCATAGACAGACTTAAGCCCACCTTTGTGGTGGCGGACGAGCAAGTGCTGCTGGCTCGGGCCCCTCGGTGTGGAAGACCCCCACGGAGAGCTCCCCAGGCAAACGATTCACCAGGACAGCCACACGGGCAAAGCGGATTTCCCCCCCCCCTCGCCACGGCCCACCCACAGTCAGACACACCTCCAGCAGCCCCCCGCCGACACAGAAACCCCGGTTACAGCAGATATGGGAGGAGACTGAAGCCCAAAAGGCATGTGGACTGAAACTCTGTCTGGGGTGGTGGTGTAGGAGCTTGGGTGAGTCGGCAGACAGCGTCCCAGTCAAGATGCAGAGAATAAAGAGAGGTGGACAATAGCAAGGAGATCATGGGGAGTTTGGCAGGAAGAAGGAGCTGTGGGGGGTCAAGGGTGAATGTATTGTGATGTGAAATGTCATGCTTTGTGATGTGAAGTGTCGTGGAGATGTGAGACGAGCTGTGGATATAAAAGGAGAAGCTGTGCTTAGCTGTTTATGCTTTTTGTGTATGACTGATGGGAGAGTGTAATAAACTTCGCCTGCTCGTAACCTTGCCTCCTCATTTCACACTCCCCACAGTGTTATCCTTCTCTCCTTCCTCTGCCTAAACACTTTCCTCTCCTTGGCTCCTCTCTTCTGTCTCATCTTTCCCTCTCTGAGCTCTGGCTAATTCAGGTTCTCTCTCTGTCTATGGTGGTATACAAACAGGTTAGAAAATATCAAGTGTCATGTTTTATCCTACAGGATTTTTTGTCATGATTTACATAAATGACAAAAATACGTGTATTTTTTGTATTTTTATTCTAGTGTTTCTTTTTTTCCATTGAGAGTAGGGAAGGGAAAGAAACATTCATAATAGTAATGTACTCATGCATACTGAAATTATATGATCAGGTGGGTATAGTAACCAGAAATTCTACTCATGTAAAAGCAGTGCTTTGAAATTAATTAAAAGCAGGCAACCAAAAATTTCTAGTTGAGTTAAGGGTACAAAGAGCACCCACTTAAAAACTTGAGTAATGACTTCAGTCTTGAAGGTTTGAGGTTTTTCTCCAAAATTTATAACAGTTTTCTTATAGTTTTCTACTTTTCTCTGTAAATCTAAAGTTGAAACCATGTTCCTCAAATTTGTAATTTCCTCTTGTAAAATTGACTTTTCTTGTACATTTGAAACTTTATTATAAATTTGTGCAGACACAAATGGCCGGTCGTTTAGCAACGGCCGTTATAGTTGTGCGCTCAGGCTTTCTCATCAGGCACCTCTCTAGGCAGCCACTGAAGGACTTCAGTTTAGAGCTACCGTTTTTAGCTGGTGCTTTGTCACTGCCGCTGGAGAATAAAAACGGCACGCCTGCTCATATGGGAAAAGAGAGGAATTGCCACGACTCTTCCATTATGGCTCCCGTTTCCAGCGGGTTAAAACCATAATAAATGCCAGTGCTTACATACCTCTTATGATTTTTTCCACATTTAAAGTACTTTAATAAACTCATGTTTCTGTCAGTCACGCTTAGCGAGACACTGTTTGTTGACTGACTGGAAAACTCGTGTGAGAGGGGCACTTCTAAACTCCGCACGGATGACGGCCACGCGCGTTGTTCGTGTGCACGCTTGCAGAAAGTCATTGCTTCATATACTTTTATTAATAAAATCATATCTGCTTGGCGTGGCGGTACGATTTCTGGCAAGGCTGGCCTCCACGGAGAAATGTTATCAGAGGAAACCCTGCAAAAAGAGAGTCCAGACACTTGAAGAACAAAACGTCAAACTTAAAAAAAGAAGTGACTAAACTAAAGGAAAGAGTTTGTGAACATCATCATAGCAATCTGTCGGAGAAGAAAGATACAAAATGAGATGGTGTCTTCGCATCAGAGGCCTGGAGGAGAAAGATGGTGAGAATATCCGAGCTAAAGTAATCCACATTCTTCAGAAAATAGCTCCAGACATGGAATCAAAGATAGAAGATGCAGTACACCTAGTATACAGAATTGGAAGGAAGCTTGACAAGAGACACCAAAATGTCATCATTCTGTTCACTCAAAGGCAAATGATGGAGGAGATATGGCAAAAGAGTAAAGGTTCTACAGTCTGCAAAGAACATGGCATCCATTTTGCTGAAGTGTCACCACGAGAGGACCTGGAGGAAAGGAGAAGATTGTATCCCCAGACTGAGCAGGCAAGACAGGCAGGAAAGCAAGCCTTTTCTGAGTTCCATACGGCTTCACTGACGGGCAACGGATTGGCGACGGCTAAAGAACTCAGCTGATGAGGAAGTGAATATGACGGATACATCAAAGGGACAAAAAAAAATCTGGATTGTTTAACCTGTTGCACTTCTGTGTACCGCGGGCGGGCACGTCTCTGCGTCCTAGAGCGCACGAGGGTGCTGCGTCCTAGAGCGCACTGAAAAAAAAAAAAAGCTGTATTTCCGTTCTTCCACTACAGACACAGCCGCAAATAGATTAGATGTGATTGACCTCTCATCCGATTAATAAGAGCCTTGAATTGGGTTTCTGAAACCTTGAAGAACCAATGACTGAAAACCTAGCAAGAAGGACCCGCCTACCAACAGCTGCGAATGCAGCGAGCCAATTGAAGCACAGAAGTTCGAAAGCTGTTTTGTGTAAGGCTGGGTGAAGAGAGACTGACTGCTGCAGCAGATGAAAAAAGGACCCGCAGGAAGAACCGCCACAGACCCAGCAGCACGGAGACCACCCACAAGTGCGACCTGTGTGACAGGGACTGCCATTCGCGCATCGGCCTGTTCAGCCACAGGCGGTGCTGTCCCAGCAGAGTAGACGTTTAGGATTCTCTTCCATGGTCATCATAGACCGACGGAGGCCGACGACGAAGGCTGGGTGACACACACGCGTTCGCCAGTCTTTTTTTATTAATACTGTTATTTGTTTTGAAAAATCGTTTAGCTTTTTGAGGATCTATTGGTCTACTTCACTTTGTCAGGCAGGTCCTATTTAAGTGATTTCTTGATTGAGAACAGGTGTGGCAGCTTTCCAAAGATGTGATAAACCACAATTAATTTATGTTTGTAGGTTTGGATTTATTTTTTTTTTACCCTTAATAATAAACACCTTCATTTAAAAACTGCATTTTGTGTTTACTTGTATTATCTAATATTTAAATTTGTTTGATGATCTGAAACATTTAAGTGTGACAAACATACAAAAAAAATGAGAAATCAAGACGGGGGCAAACACTTTTTCACACCACTGTATCTCGAGTGCTCCCTTATCTGACCACTGTTTTATTGGTTTAGTTCTTGAATCCTCTAAAAGAAATTATAATAATAACAGCTATTGGAAATGTAATGCAGCACTGCTGGCAAATAAAGACTACTGTGTAGGGGTTAAGAAAATAATTCACTCTATTGAAAAGGATGAAACGGTTGGAAACTATATAAATAAATGGGAATTTATCAAATTTAAAATTAGGGAATTTTCTATTAGTTTTGGTAAAGAACTTCAAAGAAAGAAAAAAGAACATGAACGCAAACTGCTTCTTGCTTGGCTGAAAATGATGATCAAATAAAGAATAAATTAATTAATCTACAAAGCCAGTTAGATAAGCTCTATCTGGAAAAAGCTAAAGGTGCCTTTATAAGATCGAGAGTTAAATGGATAGAGGAAGGTGAAAAAAAACACTGCTTATTTTTGTAATACGTAATAACAGACAACAGAATGATTCTTTAGCAGGTCTCTTGATTGATGGTATAGAATCCAAAAATGCTAAGGAAATTGAGAAAGAAGTTTTCAATTTCTATTCTAAGCTTTATGATTCTAATTTTCAGTTGGAGAGTGTCTCTCTTTTTAACCAAATTAAGGAGGTTATCCCGCAAAGTGATCATTCGTTTAGGGATTCCTGTGATTCCAAATTTAAAACAGAGGAATTAGATATTGTGAATAAAATAGCTCCAACTAAAAGTCCAGGAACAATTAGACTCACAAGTTGATGTTTTTTTCATTTGTTTTTTTTATTCCCATGCCAATGCCGTTTGGCATAGGGCGGCGCCTATCTCTGCTTCGAGACCCTAGGCCACACAGCTACTGTAGGTAGTGACAGCTACAGTGGGGGGGTCAGTCCTCTGGTAGCTCTGCGTGATAACTTTCCTTTCCCCATTCCATTATGCTGAGCACCAAGCTAGAAGGCGGAAAGTACCATTTTTACCTGGTCTTTGGACTCATTTATAGAAGTTACAAGTAACTTTGATACATTTTTTGGACAGATATAAGGGAAATTCTATTTAAAGTTATAGAAGAATGTTTGGAAAAAGGAGAATTAACATCAAGCATGAAACAGGGCTTAATTACTCTGATCCTTAAAAAGAAAAGTAAAGTAAAAGGATATGGTAAAGATAAAAGGATATGAGACAACTTGAGGCCAATAACTTTATTAAACTCTGATTACAAAATTCTATCAGGAGTCATTGCTGCAAGACTTAAAGGTCTTTCTTCTGTAATTAACGAGACACAATCAAGATTCCTTAAGGGAAGATCTATCCATAATAACATTAGACTTGTAATGGAATTAATTAAGTATAGTGATTTGATTTAGAAAGGTGGTTTTATTCTATTTTTTTAGATTTTTATTAAGCGTTTGATTCTTAAGAGCATGGATTTATTTTTGAAACCGTAAGACAGTTTGGTTTTGGAGATACATTTATAAATGCAGTGAAAATGTTGCATAATGGGACTAGGGCTGGGCGATATGGCCAAAAAATAAAATCTCAATTTTTTTGGTCATCTTGGACGATTACGATTTTAATCAAAGTATTAACTCAACACACATGTATTTCAAAAGGAGCTTAATTTATTAAAAAATAAATCTTGTGCAAACAAAAATATTCTGCAAACATGTCAGTGTTGCTGACAAAGCTTGTTTGGATTATAGGCGAAAGCTTAAACACTTCACACGTCACACAAATGACGGCTCAACTTTTACTACAATTCTGCAAATAAATATATTATACATATTTTAGAATAAAAAGAAAAAATGTAAACTTAAACATTAATAACATGAACCATGTGCAAAAAAGTGCATAATTTGCTGGAAGGTCATAATCAACTGTCAAAGTCAAAAACTAATATCTTAAAACTACAATGAAACTAGTTCTTGTAAACATGTGAAATACTGCCTCTTGTGCAAGAAAAGGAACTTAAGCAGCATCAACTTCATAAACTTTGGATATGTTTTACCTTTGAAGCATCACCTATCTATACTATGCATAAACACTGTATCAGCATTGATTGTTTTAAACTCTTAGATTTCTTGCAAGAAAAACAAGCCGGTCAACTGACTCTGGCTTAAGACAAGCTCTAGTGCACGTTACAATGTTTCCCCCTGTACTAAATACCCTTTCAGATGGGGCACTTGTTGCGGGTATTGAGAGGTACTTTTTTGCCAGTTTACTAAGTCTGGGAAAATGTGTTTCGTGCTGTTTCCACCATGTAAGTGGGTCTGAATCGGCATCAGTTTCAGGTGCCAGCAAGTATGCTGACAGCTCACCCTTAACTTTAGCTTCATAGGTCTTTGTTTCAGCCTCAACTGGAGTCTTTTTAAAGAAGCTGCTGAGGGATTTCTTTATCTTTGTTGGGGGTTCAACAACCTGACTCTCAGATTTGTCTTTATCTGCAGCATGAGTAACTGGTATGCTTCTGTAATGCATGGTGGAACAGAGTTCTGCAATGGTTCTCTCTCTTAGTTTTTCAATCTTGTCTGGCTCAATGTAAGTTGTGCGGAACCTGGGATCTAGTAGTGAGGCAAGGTCAATGAGGCCTTGTGTGGTTTGATTGCTATATTTTTGGTTAAGATATTTCAGCACATCTGTTTTGATTTGTTTTGTGAGCTCAGTATCGTCATCATCCGACTTTAGCAAACTGTTGTTAAACAGATGAAGGGTTGGTTTTATGAAAGAGATGCTCACATATGTCTCACCAGACAATGCGTCAGTAAAGTCATGTAATGGCTTTATGGCTTTATTTACTGACTCTAAAACATCAGTGTCCTGCCAGGTTGGCACTAAGTGCCTTGTTTTCTTATCTGCACCCAAGATTTGTCCAATTGCCTTCTCCTGCTCCAGTATACGCTCAATCATCTGCTGACATGACCCCCA
The DNA here is from genome assembly GCA_020510985.1 of Pholidichthys leucotaenia. Lineage (NCBI taxonomy): Eukaryota > Metazoa > Chordata > Actinopteri > Cichliformes > Pholidichthyidae > Pholidichthys > Pholidichthys leucotaenia. Next base: position 46,212,738 of record CM035836.1, read on the forward strand.
TCTTGTAGGTGATTCTGAGATGAGCTGATGTTCAGGGAGGCCAAGTTCTGCTTGCACCACTGCCATGTCTCTCCGCTTCTTCCAACTAAAGGAGAAGGCACTGATGACTTTCTTGCAGACTCCTACGGCACGTTCGATGCGAGCATCCTTACAAGCATTCCCTGTAAAGAAAAAGAATGATTAATACACTTAGCATTACTAGAGTATACAAAATATCAACAACTCCTTGCTGATGTATAGTAATGTCAATAAAAATATTATTATTAATGCAATATTACATAAAGTTGTACGTGGTTGTAGTAAATGAATCGAGAATATACTACCGCTTAAAAAAAAAAGTGGTATTATAGGAGAAAATAAATTAAAAAAAAACTGTAAATTAAACAAATAATATTATGCCTGATAATGTTTAGTACGTGTTGCTTTAAATTTTAATAGTATAGATTTATGTTGTATTTTAAATGATGGTGCACATTGCATTTTACTTACCTATTGCGTTGTGGAGCCTGTGTCCAAAGCAGCTGAGGTGGGTCCACTGGTTTAGCTTCAGGGCCTTCATCATATTTGTGCCACTGTCAGTAGTCATACACACCATTTTCTCCTCATCCAACTTCCACAGTGCCAAGGAGTCTTTGAGCCCCTGTGCAATGAGCTCTCCAGTGTGATCTTCAGGAAAGTAGGTGGTTTGTAAACAGCAGCTGTTCAGACTCCAGTTCTCGTCGATATAATGCACTGTTAAACTCAAGTATGGTTGAAGAGATCGACTGGACCAAAGGTCTGTAGTAGCAGAAAAAAATAAAACCGTGTCCAGCTTTTCATAAAGCGCTTGTCGTGTTTCGTTGTACAGTTTTGGTAGTGCAACCTCAGCACAGTATTTATGACTCGGTGGTTGGTATTTTGGATCCCAAACTTTTAGCATGTGGAGAAAGCCAGGCTTCTCTACGGTGTAAATAGGCGCCATATCCATCCCTAAATGAACAGCAACGGCTTCAGTCATCTGCTTCCACCGTGCCCCTGACTTATCGTATGGCACGACACTAGAAAATGATGCGGCTAAAGTTTGTTGTTTCTTCGCGGCGTAACCTTGTTTGCCTTGGCTAGTGCTAGCCATGCTGCGCTCCCGTAGCTGCGAGCACTCCTCCCATTCTTTAGGGTGCCTCTGCCGGAGGTGCTGATAGAGGTTAGTTGTGCTGCTGCTCTTCGTTTTCACAGTTTTTCTGCAAACCTTGCACACAACTGTAGTTTGCTCTGCGTCGGTCTTGTCAAAGCCGAACCACTTCCATATAATCGAGGTAACATGAGTCCCTTTTCTCGTTACCAACTCTTCGGCTTGTGCTGTGTCCGTCATGGCCGGAGCATGAGTGCTTAGGCGGAAGGAGACAAGAGGCGGAAGCGTACGCCAATGCTCAAGTCATAAAAGGCAGAAGAAGAACCCATATTTTATTTATTTAAGGTCACCTCGATTTTACGATTTAGCAAATTTTCAAATCGTCGATTTTTAAAAAGGTGAATTAATCGAATTAATTCGATTTATCGCCCAGCCCTAAATGGGACAAACGACTCAGTTTCTCTTGGAAATCGTACTTGTCAAAGGTTTGATATAAAAAAGGAATACAGCAGGGCTGTGGTTGTTCTCCACTACTGTTTATTTTGGCTGCGGAAGTTCTATCCATTCGTATTAAACACAGCAATGACCATGCTTACATGGACACAAGTAAACGGATTAAAAGCCTGATCGGAATAAAAATGCTTCATGTAAACACGCCAATCTGAATATTCTGACCCGATCACGCTCATTCAGATCAAAATTTCATTCCGATTGCGAGGGGTGGGTTATGCCGATTGTTAATCTGAATGGTGCACATGAAAACACTTATTCCGAAGGTTGGGCAGAAAATATGTTTACTGCGCATGTCTGTACGTCAGCCACACGTTGACGTGATGTATTTCTGCCTTTAGAGCAGCTAGCAGAAGACATAGCGGGAGTAAAACAAAACTGGTCTGTATCGTCCTGCTGTCTCCCTCTGTTCGTCATATGCAGAAGTATGCAGGGATGAGAATGGGGTTTTGGAAAAAAGAGGAAACTAAACCGGGGGTCTTGGGGGACGCAGGCCCCCAAGCCGGATCCAAGGCAGAGCCTTGGTGGGGTGTGTGGGGGGCAACGGCCCCCAGAAGCTAACGAAATCTGGTGTTTTAGAATGCTCAAATGTGGTCTTATATTTAAAGTTAGAAGTACAAATGCATTTATAGTTTACCTTTTTAATCTGCTGCTGCATCACATGTGTAAATTTATGATATCTGAATGGTATGTTGATGTAATAATACTAAATTATATTTTACTACTACAGTACTTAATATATTTAGAGCTGACACATATTTACATTTACATAGTTCTAGAACAGACAAAATAATTTAACCAAATAAAATAAATTATAAATATTAACAAAATTCCATCACCAAGTCCATCACCCATTTATTAAAATATACTGACATTCTGCAAACATTTTCATTTATTAATGTGTGCATTTGTTAGTGTTACTAGGAATATAAAAAAGTTGCATATTAGTATATTTTAATATTTGAAAGATAATCTAAGTAAGTAAAACCTAAAAGATGTTTAATATTTTTATGCAATGACCATAAAGAAATTATGCTTACTAATAAAAGCAAAGATATCTTAGGAAAGGCAACCCATCACCACCCATGACAAAAAAAAACTTACACATGCATTATGTAACTCCTCCTAGTGAAACAAAAAATGATAAATTATATTCAAAATTCTTAGACTGCATTTCAAATTGTGAGAAAATATGTAATAACATTTATCTATTAACAATTGATAATCAGCATTCAAATGCAATTAGTGTTTCAAAACAGGCATGACGTCACAACTTACACATGCTATTTCATAACAAATTCATTACGCGAAAATTCTCAAGTACATTACTTATAACGAGAAAAAAATCTTACCTCGGAATGTGTCTTCCGATCACTAATTGCTGTAATCGGGGCCGATTGTGATGAACTTTGATCAACTGGCATCTGAATTTAACCGTGTCCATCGATCGTTTTGAATGCAGCACGAGCAAGTAGTTTGATCTCCTTGTAGCCACAATTTTGAGATTTTTCTGTTTTGAACAGTGTTCAACTAAGGCAACACAACCACGAGATCCATAACTCAAGAAATCATTGCAATAAACACACTGGGCTTTCCCTGGTACTTCGCATTTCGCTATGAAGTCGGCCATTTTTTCAACCACAACTTCGGTATTTTTTCCGATCTTTACAGTCATTGACACAGTTTTTTTGAGCCATTCCCAACGAAACTTGTTCCTTATCCCTTTGTCGATTTCTAAAATTCTTGTTTTGTTGTCTTTAGTGAGTTTTAGGTTCACCATTTTCACGAAATCGGGAAAACTCAGTTGATTGAACTGTCCGCCATTTGCATTTCGCTCCGCGTGTTGGATATGACAAAGGAATAACAAAATCGCCGATTGGTTGCTTCAATAAGTATCAGCCAATCAGTGGCCTTGTTACATGACATTACTGATCTCGCTGGGTAGCGCGTTCTGCACGGTGGATTTTAGTAGCCGATCGAAAATACGACTCGCCGCTCATAACAGACCTCACCCCCCCCCCCAAAAAAAAAAAAAAAAAAAAAAAAAATTTCTCCTCGAATTTAGACGATTCACGAAAATGACCCTAGACATGATCAAATCCGAGGAATTCCGCGGATCCGCGGAGGATTCTTATCCCTGAGTATGTACTTGTTGCTTCATTAAAGAGACCAGCAGAAGCAAAAGTACAGTCTGAATAACACATTACAGGTCCATTTCAAAAAGAGAAAGACACTAAGCGGGGCTTGCTAACACCGGAAGATGCTTCTTCTACTATTTTCGGCATGTCGAAATGCTGATGTGCGCATGTCAAAATGATTTATTCTGTTCAAATGTGTGACACATGGAAACGCACGTCCTAATCGGATCAGCTTTTTCAGGATCCATGTAAACAGTAAAGTTCTGATCTGAATTGTAATCAGATTGAAGAAATTTTGCCAATGTAACCGTGGCTCATGTTAAAGGTATTAATGTGATAGATGAAGAAATTAAGATCAGTCAACTGGCTGACGATACAACCCTGTTCTTGAAGAATAAACAGCAAATTCCTTTGGTATTAAATTTAATCAATCAGTATTCTTCATCTTCAGGCCTGAAACTAAATTTGAATAAATGTGAACTGCTACCACTGCACAATTTTCATTTAAAATCCCTACATAATATTAGTGTAAAAATGGAGATAAAATATTTGGGCATGACAATCACTAAGAATCAGGAGATAACTGAAAATTTAAATATTATAAAAAAAAGTGGATAGTTGTAAATTAATTTTAAATAGTTGGTTAAAAAGAGACATCTATATCTTTGGAAGAGTGTTGTTGTCTAAAATGGAGGGGTTTTCAAGACTGATTTATCCTGCTTCATCTCTGGCCATTTCAAAGAAATTGATTAAGGAAATTAGCAGTATTTTTTTTAAATTTCCTTTGGAAAAACAAGTAAGATAAGATAAGATAAGCCTTTATTAGTCCCACAATAGTGAAATTCCAGGATTGCAACAGCACAGGGATAGCAACACTCAGAGCAATAATTAAGAAGATACGGAAGATAAATACAGGGATGGCAACAGGAAATTCTGATTTCAGCTGAAATCTAATTTGGTCGATTGACTTATGGGGGGCTGGGGAGGTGCAGCCCCCCTGAAGCTGGGAGGTTTTCAGTAAAACAGAAGTAATTTAGACTGAAAAAAAAATGATTAAAAAAAATGAAATACTAGACTTAGATAAATCATTAAATTTAATGAAAAGTTAACTTACTTTTTCTTCAATGTTGTCTCACTGTCTTTAGTCCAACATATTTAACAGTTCTATAAGAGTTTATTACACTATTTACACTGGACTGCAAAACAAATCTACCTACGGGTACAAATAAAGTAACCTGAACCTGAACTTTTTTCTCAAGCCAATTCCATCGGAACTTATTTTTGACACTTTTGTCTATTTCTAGCACTGATGACTCCTGATCCTTCGATAAAAATCTCATAATTCCGCTGAAAACAATATTCCGCTGAAAACAATACCAAAAGCTCAGAATTCCAACACGAACCAGGGATGTGATTTGGGGTTGGGGAAATTATCTGAAAATTTAGCAGGGGGTCTGGGGGACATAGTCCCCCAGCGGGGTCTGGGGAAGAGCCCTGGCGGGGGGGGGGGGGGGGGGGGGGGGGGGGTGCTTGGGGGGCTCTGCCCCCCGAAACTCCTGGGTTTTTATGATTTTTAAGTACCAGAACTGTGCTTAAATGACATAAAACAAACAGCTGAATGCCACTTATTACTGTATATTGACTTATGTTCCAAGAAGATAGCATTCCTAAACTAGAAAAGCACTCGGACAGCGCAGACCTCCGCCAAGCGCCACAGTTCCCCCCATACAGTGTTTAACATCATAAATATTAATCCTCCATTTATTTTGTGTAACTTTATAGATTCCTTGACCATGAAAAAAATGCCATTCGCAAGTGGCATATATTAGCTATACTGTGATGCTTGTTGTGTGTTTATAGCTTCATTTGTTCTTTTAAAAATTTCAAAGGTTCCCTATTTTTTTTAATTTTTTTGCATCATTATCCAGATTTATTCCATTTCCTTAGGTCTTAAATGTCTTATAAAAGCTGTTGAAAACTTGTCCTGTATTATACAAATTACTGTGATTCCCGTTTTGGAAATCCCAATAAGTAAAAAAAATTCCTGGATCCAGACAGTGATCCGGATCACCACCAAAATCTAATCATCTGTAGGATACCCCATTTCTGACAATCTCTGAAAATTTCATGAAAATTCGTCCATAACTTTTTGAGTTATCTTGCTAACAAACAAACAAACAAACAGACAGACAGACAGACAGACAGACAGACAAACCAACGCCGATGAAAACATAACCTCCTTGGCGGAGGTAAATATTCCAACAAGCATTATCCATCACATGCTTTAACACTTGATCAAATCAAAATCAGTTAATTTTATCTATTCCATAATAGAAATAAAATTCCAACATACCATTACTTTTTATAATTTCAGCATTCATTTCAGATCACCAGTTTCAATCTCCATTGAGATTTGAGCAGTTCATTTTGCACAATCACTGATGTAGCCAAGTCTTAGAAATATTCAAAAGTTATGAGTCAATGTCCACTGTGCACTGTCAATTTCAAACTGTTTGGAATCATAAAAGGGGATGGTTAACTTTTATTACCGTTTCCTCCCCCGCGCAGCCCAGCTCATACAGCCGTTGTACGCCGCCAGTAACAGAGAGTTAATGGCTCTCCACCTGGCCATACGCCACTTCCAGTCCTGCCTGAAAGGGTGCATCTTCACTGCATTCGTGGACCACAAGCCGCTAACGCACTTAACGTACTTTATCTTCCTGGAAGATAAAATAAAGCGGAATTCGGCGAATTAGCAGAAAATCACATCCCTGAGAACACGCCGCCATGAATTTTTGAAAAAGCATACAACGAGCCATTTGATTGGTCCAATCGTTTGCAACTATCCAATCGCAGGGCTGTTTACAATACAGCAGTAGCTTGAACACAATACATCCGGGTTATTGCGGGAGACGACTTCCGGGGAAGCGCCAAGCGCTTATGTAATCATGTTGATTTTCGCTAAAATCGGTAACAATAAGGTACCTTACCTCCCCGAAGGTCAGTTTTATAGCTTCTCTAACCAGCTAAACTGTTTTCAGCTGTGCTAACATGATTGCACAAGGGTTTTCTAATCATCCATTAGCCTTCTGATGCAATGAGCAAACACATTGTACCATTAGAACACTGGAGTGATAGTTGCTGGAAATGGGCCTCTATACACCTATGTAGATATTGCACCAAAAACCAGACATTTGCAGCTAGAATAGTCATTTACCACATTAGCAATGTATATTAGATATTAGAGTGTATTTCTGATTGGTTTAAAGTTATCTTCATTGAAAAAAACAGTGCTTTTCTTTCAAAAATAAGGAAATTTTTAAGTGACCCCAAACTTTTGAACGGTAGTAGTATAAATATATATACAAAGTGCGGAGCATTGTAGCAAGATGGAATAAACAGCATAACCATCTACTTAGTTATCCTACATAGTATGAATATGTACCCATACATACAGTATTGTCACCCTCTGTAGCGACTGATATTGTCCTAGTTGTATACTGGGGGGACCATTTGTGTAAGTCTGTTGCGTCTTTTGCATTCAATACTATTAGGTCGTCACGTCTCGTCTTCACGTCTCGTCTTATATAATGACAAGTGTCGTTATATAAGAAGAGAAGATGTTAAAAGTTTGGAGGATGTTGGTTTAAATGTAATAGATTTTGACATTGTGACTGGGGTCTTAAAATTAAAATGGTTAAAATCTTTTACAATAAACTCCGACTCTATTTGGTACACACATGGCCAAAATTGTTGATACCCCTCTGTTAATGAAAGAAAAACCCACAATGGTCACAGAAATAACTTGAATCTAACAAAAGTGGTAATAAATAAAAAGTCTATGAAAATTAACCAATGAAAATCAGACAGTGCTTTTGAATTGTGGTTCAACAGAATTATTTTAAAAAACAAACTCATGAAACAGGCCTGGACAAAAATGATGGTACCCTTAACTTAATATTTTGTTGCACAACCTTTTGAGGCAATCACTGCAATCAAACGATTTCTGTAACTGTCAATGAGACTTCTGCACCTCTCAGCAGGTATTTTGGCCCACTCCTCATGTGCAAACTGCTCTAGTTGTCTCAGGTTTGAAGGGTACCTTCTCCAGATGGCATGTTTCAGCTCCTTCCACAGATGTTCAATAGGATTTAGATCAGGGATCATAGAAGGCCACTTTACAATAGTCCAATGTTTGGCTCTTAGCCATTCTTGGGTGTTTTTAGCTGTGTGTTTTGGGTCATTATCCTGCTGCAAGACCCATGACCTGCGACTGAGACCAAGCTGTCTGACACTGGGCAGCACATTTCTCTCTAGAATACCTTGATAGTCTTGAGATTTCATTGTACCCTGCACACATTCAAGACACCCTGTGCCAGATGCAGCAAAGCAGCCCCAGAACATAACAGAACCTCCTCCATGTTTTACGGTAGGGACAGTGTTCTTTTCTTGGTATGCTTCATTTTTGTGTCTGTGAACATAGAGCTGATGTGCCTTGCCAAAAAGTTCCAGTTTTGACTCGTCTGTCCATAGGACATTCTCTCAGAAGCTTTGTGGCTTGTCAGCATGCAGTTTGGCAAATTCCAGTCTGGCTTTTATATGATTTGTTTTCAACAGTGGTGTCCTCCTTGGTTGTCTCCCATGAAGTCCACTTTGGCTCAAACAACGACGGATGGTGCAATCTGACACTGATGTACCTTGACCTTGGAGTTCACCTTGAATGTGTTTAGAGGTTGTTCTGGGCTCGTTTGTTACCATTCGTATTATCCGTCTCTTCCATTTTTCATCAAGTTTCCTCCTGCGGCCATGTCGTGGGAGGTTGGCTACAGTCCCGTGGATCTTAAATTTCTGAATAATATGTGCAACTGGAGTCACAGGAACAGCAAGCTGCTTGGAGATGGTCTTATAGTCTTTACCTTTAACATGCTTGTCTATAATTTTCTTTCTAATCTCCTGAGACAACTCTCTCCTTTGCGTCCTCTGGTCCATGTTTAGTGTGGTACACACCATGTCAACAAACAGCACAGTGACTACTTGTCACCCTTTAAATTGGCCAACTGATTACAAGTTTGTAGACACCTGTGATGTTAATTAGGGGACACATCTTGGTTGAACATGTCCCTAAGGTCACATTATTTTCAATCTTTTCTAGGGGTACCATCATTTTTGTCCAGGCCTGTTTCATGAGTTTGTTTTTTAAAGTAATTCTGTTGAACCACAATTCAAAAGCATTGTGTGATGTTCATTGGTTAATTTTCATAGAATTTTTATTTATTACCACTTTTGTCAGATTCAAGTTATTTCTGTGACCATTGTGGGTTTTTCTTTCATTAACAGAGGGGTACCAACAATTTTGTCCACATGTGTAGTAATCCCCAAACTATTATTTTAAAATAATCCCCAAACTATTATTTTAAAAATTAGGTGGAATTAAGTTTCTTTTATGTTGTGATTTCAATTGTAACTCATTACCAGTCAGACTCTCAATGTTCCATTGTGGTGGGTTGATTCAACCCCCCCACAACACACAGGACAGTCAGCTCTCTTCTCTTGGTTTTTCCCGCTGCACTATTGAGATGTAATGTGCCATTCATGTATTGTGATGTAATGTGCCATGCATGTATTGTGATCATGCGTCCTGTCCTTACTGTGACCTAGAGGCTGAGATCAATATGTAGATGTGCCTTGTAACCTCTTTGTCCTACACCTGGAGCAAAGGCTAGCAAATCTGCCTATTGTTATGTAGGTCTCTTACAAATGCAAATGTCTCATGCCTGTTCTGCAGTCCCTTTGATCGTACCAACTGCTGTGAAGCTGCTTTGATGTATTGTCTGAGTTGGGTATAAATACTGCACAGGTTCTGTAACACACCCTCTCAATCTCACTTCTGCAACTGCTGCTGTTGGACACAGACATTGTGTCCTCCTTCTCTGAGAGCCGTGGGCTCGCGCCGGGAGCGGAGCTCGTGACGGCAGTATGATATAATATAACTCTACTTAAAACCTTCAGCATAGCTGCTTATTTTTTATCATCCGCCGCACTGGTGACCCCGAAGACGCACACGCTTTGTGCGACGCAGCCTTCTGATTTGGACGGCCATGCTGGCGAACCGACGCTGAAAAAAACACGCTGCCAGCGAACACAGCAGCCTGACGCAAACGAGCTGCTCTCCCTTCGGCTTCAGGGAGACCTCGACGCGGAGCCAACACAGGCGAGCTGTTCTCCGGACATCACCCACGACCGGGAAAACTGCAGAAAACGTCATGGCGCGACCCTCGCCTGAGATCGGGACGTCCACGCTGGACCAGCCGAGGGACACAGAATGTTTTCTCCCTCTCACCGCTACTCCTCCCTCTCAGCGATCCTACTCATCTACCCAAGCCTGAGGAACAAAGATCGTCTATTCCCTCCCACCGCTCCAACGCATCTGCACGAGCCTGAGGGACAAAAGATCGTCTATTTCCTCTCACCGCTCCAACGCACCATGGCCAATTTGCAGCCACAGCTCAACCTGGATTTTATCGGCGCCGTCTGCGCCGATCTCCACCAAGATTCTGCACCCTGACTCGCCACTCCAGCGGCCCACCCAAGCACGGAACCCCCGCGCGCGCACCGGGGAGTTACGAGGACGGCACACCACGCACGGGACAATAATGGCTTCACCGACCGCCTTCCTTCTGCTGCACATTGGCCCTTCAGGCTTGCTTGTACACCTGAGGCCCGCAGCTTGCTCACTGGATTTTATGGTCTTAGCCACGGCACACAAGGGGAATTCAGCTGTCTGCTGTTCCCGAGGCTTTAGGGTCGCGCCTGCCCTAAAGTCAACACGCCAGTCCCTCTGCTTTTATTTTTTTTTCTTTCTTACAGCCGCTCCTGCTTTTCTTCATGGCCACGAGAGGAGTCAGAGACAAATTTTTCTTCTTGTGATCTCCGCACGCGCAACGGGACAGCCCCTCGACGTCGCGGAGCAGCAAGCAATTTTTGCGCGGCTCGGATGATTTCACCGCCCCTGCCGGCACACACTACCCCTCCCCTCCCTCCCCCTCCGCCTGCAGCGAGCTTCTCCCACAGCTCGCTCCCATAGATGGATTATCGAGGTCTCGGCCCCCTGCCGTGCCCTCTGGGGGAGGAGCGTGTGGCGGGTTGATTCAACCCCCCCCACAACACACAGGACAGTCAGCTCTCTTCTCTTGGTTTTTCCCGCTGCACTATTGAGATGTAATGTGCCATTCATATATTGTGATGTAATGTGCCATGCATGTATCGTGATGCAATGTGCCATTCATGTATTGTGATGTAATGCGCCATTCATGTATAGTGTTCATGCGTCCTGTCCTTACTGTGACCTAGAGGCTGAGATCAATATGTAGATGTGCCTTGTAACCTCTTTGTCCTACACCTGGAGCAAAGGCTAGCAAATCTGCCTATTGTTATGTAGGTCTCTTACAAATGCAAATGTCTCATGCCTGTTCTGCAGTCCCTTTGATCGTACCAACTGCTGTGAAGCTGCTTTGATGTATTGTCTGAGTTGGGTATAAATACTGCACAGGTTCTGTAACTCGCCCTCTCAATCTCACTTCTGCAACTGCTGCTGCTGGACATAGACATTGTGTCCTCCTTCTCTGAGAGCCGTGGACTCGCTCCCGGCGCGCATGCACGGCGCCGGGAGCGGAGCTCGTGACGGCGGTATGATATAATAAAACTCTACTTAAAACCTTCAACAACGCTGCTTATTTTTTAGCATCCGCCGCACCATCAGCAGGTTCTTTTGTATTGGAAATTAATCTATAAGCACAATTTCACACCCCACAACATTCCCATATGGAATAATAGATTCATTTTAGTCAACAGAAAATCTGTCTATATGGAGGAGTGGAAATCGAGAGGAATTTGACTGCTTTGTCATCTAATGGATAGTGTTGGAAACTTTTTAAATCATAAAACTCTGTCTGAAAAATATAACCTTAATTGTTCGGAAAAGCTCTAAAAGAATTTTAAAAGCTATTCCCAGCTCGTTTAGCGGTTTGGTTAAGGAAAGTGTTTTGTATTCAAATGTACCTCCAATGCTAAGACCATTACTTACTGAACGTGTTGACTTCTGTGAACGTAAATGGAATAACAAAATGCTGTGAACGAATATTTCCCTAATCCAATTAGAAGGAACTATATTTTGAAAAGTTGAAAGGAAGAAGATATTCTCAAAATGAGAACAAATTATATTTCTTTTCCACTATCCCCCCCCCCAAAAAAATAAAGAGATGCAATTTAAAATACTGAATAGGATTTATCCTATGAGTGAATTTCTTAAATCCAAATTTGATTTGGACTGTGATAACTGTGTTTTTTGTAATATCCACAGAGTTTGGAACATTTATTTTTTATGTGAGGTTATAAATGGTTTTTGGAGTGATGTGCAAGGTTGGCTTCATTCCAAAAACATTATTTCTCCCTTAACAGACACCACGATATTTCTGGATTAAATCGTGAAAACAAAAAAAATTAGAATTTATGATAATTTGATTTTAATTTGGAAACATTTTATTCATAAGTGATTTTTTTAAAACTAAACCCCAGATAAACCACTGGCAAAATGACTATTTTGTAAATCACTAAAACTTGTTAACCTCTTGCACTCCGGTGTACCGCAGACAGGCACGTCTCTGCGTCCTAGAGCGCACGAGAGCGCCCTCGTGCGCTCTAGGACGCACGAGGGCGCTGCGTCCAAGATCGCACTGGGAAAAAAAGCTGCATTTCCGTTCTTCCACTACAGACACAGCCGCGAACAGATCAGATATGAATGACCTCTCATTCGACTAATAAGAGCCTTGAATTGGGTTTCTGAAACCTTGAAGAACCAATGACTGAAAATCTAGCAAGAAGGACCCGCCTACCAACGCTGCGAATGCAGCGAGCCAATTGAAGCACAGAAGTTCGAAAGCTGTTTTGTGTAAGGCTGGGTGGAGAGACTGACTGCTGCAGCAGATGAAAAAAGGACCTGCAGGAAGAACCGCCATAGACCCAGCAGCACAGAGACCACTCACAAGTGCGACCTGTGTGACAGGGACTGCCATTCGCGCATCGGCCTGTTCAGCCACAGGCGGTGCTTTTTTTTTTTTATTCCAGCAGAATAGACATTTAGGATCCTCTTCCATGGTCATCATAGACCGATGGAGGCCGACGACGAAGGCTGGGTGACACACGCGTTCGCCAGTCTTTTTGAATTACTACTGTTATTTGTTTTGAAAAATCGTTCGCCAAAACCGCAATCATGGAAGCGCAAAACCGCAATAATGGAATTATGTTTGACCGGGTCGCGAGACCAGAACCACGAGTCCGTAACAAGCGGACCAGCGTCGCGTTCGTCTGACAATGAGGAAGAGAAGTTCGCCAGCTCCGCTGCTGCTGTGAACAGGTAAGTGTTATAAGCTAAATTATTCTTTATCCCTGAAAATTGTAATCAAAAATGACTTTTGACCGATCGGTAAATTACAACTGTGCGGCGCACGAAGTCCGAAGTCCGTGCGCTGCAGTACACGGTTCGTGCGCCACGTCCAGACCGTGAATGCCCCCCCCACCCCCCAGAGGGGGGAAGCCGCGGTGACTGCACCGCGGTTACCACATCACCACATGACTCTTCCGTCTTTTTTTTTTTTTTTTTTGGACTTATTTTGTACCCATAGGTAGATTTGTTCTGCAGTCCGGTGACAAGCCACCAGCTGCCGGTCGCTGCGTGCGCAAGCGCCCCTTAACTCCCTAACCTGCATGTTTTGGCATGTGGGAGGAAACCGGAGAAATACCGGAGTAAACCCACGCAAACACGGGGAGAACATGCAAACTCCACACAGATCACTGTTGGCCGGGGGCAGGGATCGAACCCACGATCCCCGCGATTCCCCGGCCGAGGGTAAAACTGTGCTGCCGCGGTGCTAACCACTGCGCCACCGTGCAGCCTCATGTAGCGATGGCCGATGTCCGTCCTCTGTAGTGGGGGGGTGGGGGGAGTTGTTATCTTCTACATGACAAATATTTTAGAATAATTTTTAGTGCACTGTAGGTTATTTTTTCTTGTAAAAAAAAGCCACACATTTTTTTACGTGGCATGCTTCTTTGTGTGTGGGGGCTTGTTTGTTCATTCATTCATGAATGAATGAATAAACAACCCCCTCACACACACACACACATACAGAGCCCTGAGTGTCACCTTTCATTAGAGCCCAAGATGAAGCTTCTATATCAGGGGTTCTCAAAGTTTTGATGGGTGAGGGCCAATTTGGGAATCCAAAGTTGAACCGAGGGCCACCAAAGGGACGGAGGCAAAAAAAAAAAAAAGACTGAAAATTCAATTCCATTTGTAATCCTTTTAATTATCAGATTTAATTAGTTTGGGTAAAGTCATATTAACAGTAAGAAATTGGGACTGATGAAAATACAATTTTAGTGTCAACATACCTTTTAACTGCAGTGTGATTTGTGGTGCTGTTTTCGGTTGGCCACGAGTCCTCTGAAGTCTGGCTCCATCTCCGTCGTCACGATGCGAAGGACTGCATGTAGGTGGGCATCTGTCATCCTGGATCTCAGCTTAGATTTGTTGATGGCCATGGTGGAGAAGGTCTTTTCACAGATGTAGGTGCTTCCGAATAAAGACGCCATTCTGACAGCATGTTGACGAAGAGCAGGGAATGTGGATGGGGAAAGTCCTTTGTAGAACTCGATCAGACTCTTGTCACGATATGCAGCTCTGGCCTCGGAGCTTTCCTGTAGGTCGATGAGCTCAAACTGCATGTCTGCAGGCACTGCCTCGGGCACACATGAGAAGGGATTTTGGAAAAGGTTGAAATCACCCTCGTGGTCCCTGAAGTCAGAGAATCGGTGGTCGAACTCGTCTCGAAGCTTTTCGATGAGGCCATGGTTCTTCTCTGAATGCAGGTGACGCAAAACTTCACTCCCGTCCGTGTCTGGGTCATCTACCAGCGCCCTGCAGGCAGGGAAATGAGCGAGATCTCCTTCTCTGAGCTGTCCCTGGAGCAGTTGGAGTTTTCGCTGGAAAGCTTTCACGTTGTCAAAAAGTGTGGAAATGAGAAATGAGTTTTCCATGGCCTTGCAGCTTCAGATTGAGATCGCTCAGACAATTATTCAGGTCGGCGAGGAAGGCTAGGTCACAGAGCCATTTGCTGTCCGTTAACTCAGTCACGTCTTGTCCTTTTGCCTGCATGAACTCGCAAATTTCTTTTCTCAGGTTAAAAAAACGTTTCAGTGTGGCACCTCTGCTCAGCCACCGGACAGCAGTGAAGTAAATGACGTCTCCAAAATCTGCCTCTGACTGCGCCAAAAAGGTTTTAAATTGGCGATGGTTCAGACCTCTGGACTTCAGGTCATTAACTGTCTTCACAACTACGGCCATGACGTGTTTCATTTCTAGCGTCTGAGCAGCGAGGGCTTCTTGGTGAATTATGCAGTGGTAGCTGACTGGTTTCTTACCACCGCTGTTCACCACTTTCTCAGCCAGCAGCGACACTGCACCTGTCCTACTCCCAATCATTGCTGGTGCTCCGTCTGTCATGACACCGACCAAGGATGCCAGGTTAACATTGTGTGTGTCCAGACTGCGATACACTGCTTCGCAAATATCCACTCCCTTCGTTGTGTCTTTCATACTCTCCATACTCAGTAGCTCCTCGCCG
The DNA here is from genome assembly GCA_020510985.1 of Pholidichthys leucotaenia. Lineage (NCBI taxonomy): Eukaryota > Metazoa > Chordata > Actinopteri > Cichliformes > Pholidichthyidae > Pholidichthys > Pholidichthys leucotaenia. The sequence continues at coordinate 46,228,175 of CM035836.1, forward strand.
ACGTCAAAATTCTCAGTGACAGTTCGGATGAAAATCAACAGTTGGGCAGTGTCGGAAATATCCGTGCTTTCATCCAGTGCGATGGAAAACGCTCCCTTTTCTAGCCCCTCCACACGTATCGCCAGTTGGTCCTTCAAATCATTTGCCAGATCTTCGATTCGTCTTGTGACTGTGTCATTCGACAAACTTACGTCACGGAACTTCGTTTTTTGGTCTGGGCATACACGCTCTGCCACTTTTAGCATACAGTCTCGAACAAATTCTCCGTCACTAAACGGCTTGCCCCGTTTAGCTATTTCATGAGCTACCACATAGCTAGCCTCTGTTACTGCTTCGCTGGTTTTTGAAAATTGCGTGAAGACTGACTGTTGTGCTGTGTAGCCCCTTTTAAGTTGTTCCATCTTTGTGGCGCGATCCTTGCCACTGAATTTTTCATAATTTTTGTGTTTTGTTTCGTAATGGCGCCTGATGTTAAAGTCTTTTCGCACTGCGATTACCTGTCTGCAGATGAGGCATACAACTTTATCTGACCCGTGAGGTTCAACGAAGTAGTCCAAAGTCCATTTTCCCTGAAACTGCCTTTTTTCCTCGCTGACAGTTCTCGGTTTCCTCGAGTGAGCGGTCTCCATCTCTGCCTCTTTCTCTCGCTGATCCATCTTTATTTCCACACTTCGACTTCCACAAGCACTAATATTTATTTCTTATTCTTCTTCTGACTCAAAATGGTGCTCCGAAACCGTTGCCAACCAACACTTCTGCACTGTGCGCTGAACGTTCCATCTCCCATAATACAATTGGACTAGCTGCTGCAATGAAGTGATCGCAAGGTCGACAACACATGTAATTACGGCTTGTGCCTACAGATGGCGCCAAAGACCACTAAACGTAGATGTGTATCGGAATTTTTCCAAAGCAATTAGTTCAGATCATATATTGGTTAAAGGCCTCGGACGGTGACATTTTTTTATTGAACCAATAAACTGATTGTATGAAAATATTCCATTCTGGCCATTCCCGTGATTTAAAATGTGTCACCAGCCTCCATAAATGACTTTATTTGTTAATAGCCCATATTTCACTTAGTGATGCTGCAGTACCGCCATCTCTCGATAGGGGCGTGCAGCAGTGACGTCAGGTCAGGGAGAAACAGGAAATGGCTGCAGGAAATGGATGATCACTGGCCTGCAGAAATGGCTGAACGACAGCAGAGTGATTCGGACAGCGATTAGTTTATCGAGTATGACGACCGCAATATAAGTGATGATATTGAAACTGACGAATCTGATGATGAAGTAGTTTTGGGTGGTGCTGATGGGGTTATTCAGCCGTATTTGTTCGAGCCCGAGGGTGCGGAGGAAGACGCGGACGAAACAGCGACCGGAGCAGAACGAGAGGCAAGAACGAGAGGCTCGCCGATTTATATTGGTAAAATATGCTTTGAAATTTTTTTTTTTAGGCGATATGCATGGTCACACACTTAATTATCAAAATAAAACTGCCAATTTTTCCCTCGCTGCCTTACTTGGCGACTTATAAACATTCATTTCTGCTCAAAATTTTTTACATGTTTTAAATATTTTCTAATCAAACTTCATAGACCAATTTATATAGCACTCCCACGAGCCATTAGTTTATTATAAGCATCTGATTATACCATTTTTTTTAACAGGTGCACTTGTGAGAAATGCAGCATTATGCCAACATCAACTGAATCTCGGTGCTGCCAGGAGGTATTGAAGGTGAAGAAGTGAGGGTGATACCTGCCTGTGCTGTGAGCCTCATCAGAGAAACATTCCCATCTGATCACAACAAGGGATTTTGCCTACCAAGATTAGATTTGTGATCAATGTTATTTAAATAAAGTTTTTAAAATCATATATTGAGTTTATTAATGTGCATGTCAATTTTATAATTCTAATATTTCAGCATTCATCAAAGTCGGATCTCATATACATTAGCGTAATTTTTCTACCATTTTATGGTGTAAAATTTGTGTGCAATTTTTAAAAGCACATTTCTCTAAAAATCTTAGGCTTATATTTTTTTATACATATTTCAAAATATGTTGCTTCCCTAACAATTGAAAGCTGAACTTTCATTGCTAATTGGAAATTTATTCTACTTTTACATGTTTGATTTTGAAAATCTAGATACATGTTGCTCAACAGCATCAGCTTTGATGGGACGCTGAAATTTGGCACTCAATGTTGCTGGAACTCTGGCTTGTACAGAGTGCCACTGCTCCAATAAGTGGGTTGGATCAACCAAGGTTTTGTCGAAAAGAGTATTCATCAGATCATCCATATATTCTTTTTTTTTTTTTATTTAAGTTTTTGTAAAGGGTATACAGGTCGTTACAGCAATGCAGTGTTTACATTTTCATCACATGTTCCCTTATTTTCTGATATCTGACAACATTGGAAGATTAATTCTTACAACACCCCTTTTTTTTTTTTTTAAAGTGAAAGAAAAAGTGAAATTAAAGAGAAAAAAAAACAAAAAACAAATAAAAAAAAAACAAACAAACCAGTAAAAAACAAACAAAAAGAAAAAGTAAGTAAATAAAGATAAAAGAGCATCTGAGTAGCGTTGGAACAAAGAGCGGAACCATTATTGAAATGGTATTTGTCAAAGATTAGATCTAATGGAAGACACATATGCGGTCCAGGGTTGCCAAAAGTTCATGAACACATCCATGTCCTGTCTCAGTGCGAATGTCAACTTTTCCATCGAGTAAATGTCTTGGATCACGTTAGTCCAATCTTCAGGTGTAGGACAGTCCTTCAACATCCATTTTTTAGTTAGAGCTTTTTTGCTTGCCAATATTAAAACACTGAATAAGTATTTTTCTCCTCGTCTTTCCAGTGAGTCCGGTAGTAAACCCAAATACAAAGTTACAAAAGAAAAGGGAACTGTAATTTTGAATATTTTCCCCAATATTGTCTGTACCTTGGTCCAATATTGGTGGATAACTGGGCATGACCAAAACACATGAAAATGATTTGCAGTCTTTTCACCACACAAGCGCCAACAGTTCAATCCCTTATGGGTAAATTTGTTTTGTGCAGGTGTTCTGAAAAATCTTGCCAAGTTTTTCCATCCAAATTCTCTCCACTGCAGGGATGAGGTACTTTTCCATTGCTGTTTATTTAGCTTTTCCCATATTTCCAGTTGTAAAGTGAAATTCCCCTCTTTTTCCCATCTCTCTTTTATATAAGATGTGTTGTCTCCTTTTAAGTCTTGAAGACCTTGGTATATTTTAGAAATGTATCTGATCCCTGGGATCCCTTTATATGCCATTAAGAAGACCTTCAGAACACCTGACTGGGCCCTTTCCAAAACCTCCTTTTTAAGTATATTGTTTATGTGGTGTCTAAGCTGGAAGAACCTGTAAAGGTCTTGATTTATTAGGCCTTGTTTTTTCAAATCTTCAAAACTTCTTAAGATTTGCCCTTTAAAAAAATCGTAATATTTTATCAGCCCTTTCTCCTTCTACTTTTTAAATCTGGTGTCTGTTTTATTAGGAGTAAAGTCCTGATCATAGGCGATCCATTGCAGAAGTCGATAGGGCTCTTTAGTTTGATTCTCTCTGACTATCTTAAACCAAATTTTTAGCGGGGTCTCTATCCACGGGTTAGTGTTATTCAAAAGCTTAGGTAAGACATTGTTCCCTATTATCGCCTGTAGGGGGATGTCACTTGTTATTTGGCATTCGATCTCCTTCCATTGTGCAGTGTAGACTGGGTTACATATCTCTACTAAAGTTTTAATTTGTGCGGCTTTAAAGTAGTCCCTGATATTTGGCAGCGCGAGCCCACCTTTGTCTTTGTTTAGCTGTAGGGTTCTATATCTGATTCTAGGTCTCTTGCCCTGCCATATGAATCTTGAGATCCTTCTGTCCAGCTCCTGCCATGTTTTTTTGGGAGGTTCTACCGGTATTGTTTGGAAAAGGTATAGAAGACGTGGAAGTATATTCATTTTGACTGCTTCAATTCTTTGTGCAGTACCCAAGAATGGTATCATATTCCATCTTGCTAGGTCAGATTTTATTTTTGTCACCAGTGGATCATAGTTTAGTGATATAATTTTGTTGAGTTGTTTTGGGATATTGACCCCCAGATATTTCATAGATTCCGACTCCCAGTTAGTTTTGAGTTTGCTTAGTGAATAATGATTTGGGTCATAGTTGAATGTTAAAACTTGGGTTTTATGCATATTTAATTTGTACCCCGATAAATCTCCATACTCTGAAAAAACTGAGGTTAGTTCTGGTAAAGAAGTGTCCGGCTGCCCTAGGTATATTAAAATGTCATCAGCAAAGAGTGCTATTTTATGTTCCTTCTGACCAAGTGTAATACCTTGAATTTTTTGGTTTTGTCTTATCCATTGGCTCAGAGGTTCTATGAAGATTGCAAAGAGCAGTGGAGACAGGGGGCAGCCCTGACGACATCCTCTTTCCAGTTCAAAAGATGATGATAAATTACCGTTAATCCTTATTTTAGCTGTTGGTTTTTTATATAATGCCTGTATAGTTCTAATGAAGTTGTTATGAAAATTGAAACTGGATAAGATTCTATATAGAAAAGACCAGTCAACCGAATCGAATGCTTTTTCAGCATCTAATCCCAATATGACTGCATTTAAGTTATATTTTTTTATATGATGAATTATGTGTAAAGTGCGTCGAATGTTGTCTTGTGTCTGTCTTTGTCTTATAAAACCTGTTTGGTCTAAATGAATTAGGTCTGTCAGTATATTTTCTAACCTTTTGGCAAGGATAATGGTAAAAAGCTTATAGTCCTGATTTAGTACACTGATTGGTCTGTAGTTGGAGCACTCTAGTTTATCCTTTTCAGGTTTAGGTATAACTGCAATGACCCCTTCTCTCCAGGAGGGGGGGATTTCCCCTGTGTGGAGGACATAATTAAATGTTTTCAGGAGGAGAGGAGATAGTTGCTGTTTCAAGGTTTTGTACCACTCTGCTGTATAGCCATCAGCTCCTGGGGATTTGTTAGCTTTAAGTTTCATAATTGCTTTTTCCAATTCTTTAGGATGTATTTCTGACAGTAGTGTTTTATTTTGTGACTCCGTAAGTTGGGGAAGGTTTAATGTGTTTAGGAATGCCTCGGATGCGTTTTTATGTTTTTTGTGGGAGTATAAGTTCTTATAGTAATTCTCGAAGTTTTTAAGAATATCCTGAATTCTGAATTTTATTTCCTTTGATACTGGGTCTCTGATTTTGTAGATTGCTCTTTCTGTTTGATGTTTCCTCAATTTATAGGCTAGCAATTTTGCCGATTTACTGCCTGCTTCATAGTATTTTTGTTTCAGAAATGTAAGTTTCTTCTGGATTTCTATTGTGTAGATCTCATTTATTTGGTTTTTAATTTCCTTAATCTTGAGCGAGTCAGTAGAATGAGTGTTGCCTTTGTGTTCTTTTTCTAGGTTCCTAAGTTCTGACTCTAATGTGGATAGTTTTTCTTGTCTTAGTTTCTTTTGGGTTGCCAGTTTTGCAATAATCTTTCCTCTTATTACAGCTTTACATGCATCCCACAGTATTAAAGGGGATACTTCTCCATTATCGTTATCTTCCAAATATCTGAGAATATCTGATTCCAATTCATCTTTCAATGGTCCTTTCAGGACATTTGAATTTAACCTCCAAGAAAATGTATTATTTGTGTATTTTTGGATATTTAAGTCCATGTAGATCGGACTGTGGTCGGAGAGATCCATCAGTCCTATTTTACATGTTTTTACTCTTCCAATGTCTCTATTAAACATAAAAAAATAGTCAATCCTTGAGTAAGATGAATGTGGAGTTGAGTAAAATGTATAGTCTTTTACACTGGGGTTGAGTTCCCTCCACACGTCACAGATTCCCAATTCTTTTAGTAGCATCCGAGTCTTCCTGTTTTGGGTGTTATTTTGATGTGGGGAATTACCAGAAGCATCCCAGTATGGATTCAGTCTAAGATTGAAGTCCCCACCACATATCACTAAACCTTGAGCTTTAGTTATCATTAGGTCGAATACATTTTTATAAAATTTCCAGTTAGCCCCTGGGGGAGCATACACATTCAGCAGGGTGATATCTTCTCCCTCTAGCCGCCCAGTTACCAAACTGTATCTCCCTTCTTTATCTTTGTGTTCTGATTTTTTTTCAAATGTAATTTTGGTTGATATCAATGTCGCTACTCCCCTCCTCCTCCCTGATTTATATGAAGATGAAGAGATCATTTTAAACCCTTGTCTACTGAGTTTATTGTGTTCCACGTCTGTTAGGTGGGTTTCTTGTAAAAGTATTATTCCTGCTTTGTCTTTTTTCATTTTGCCTAGAATCTTGGATCTTTTAACTGGATTCAGGATTCCTTTTACATTATATGAAATTATTTTGGTTACACCCTGTTTCTCCATTGTGTTGTTTTGTTTAGTATAACTGTGTGGTGGCCTTCTTTTGTGCTACTCAGAAACTGAAAGAACATTAAAAACAAGAAAAACATTAAGAACATAGTGTAAAAAACTATAAAACAAAAAGCTGTCATAAGAACTTCCTGAGCTGAGGTCTTTTTAAAGACCCTGTAAGAGCCTTGATGGAGTGAAGGCTCTGAGGGAAATTCCTCAAACTCTGTTACGTGTTGAGGGCCCTCTCTTACCACTGAAAGTAGTCCCATGCTTTTAACGTGAGTTTCAGAACCCAATCCAAACTTGTAATGATTTTTTTTTTTTTTCCTTTTATGCCTAAACCCTGTGAAATTGTGTGCACCCTCCCACCCCCATCACATCAAACATTCACGCAAAAACAGTATTTGTTAGTATGAGGAGAACATGTGGATTATTGTCACATTTCTAGTTTAACAAGTTTTTTTTTTTTTTTTTATTACAAAGACTTATTTGTTTCAAATAATATGATTGTTCCATGAAATGTTTTACCACATGCTGAATATGCATCTCCTTTAATGTTTGTTACCTTGTATGAGGGGGGTTGGATGTGCGGATTGATTCAAGAGAAAAGAAAAAAAAAAAAAAAAAAAGGTCGCTATTCCAACCTGAAAACGGATAGTTTATCCGTGACGCTCTGGTGCTGGGTTTCCCGCTGCTGGTCCGTGGATTTTGAAGGTCTTTGTGTTGTCCATGTTTGCGCTTTGATCTTCTCACTCGGGTCTGCTGCGGGTTTAAATACCGTTACCGGGAGCCCTCTTTTCGCCATGTCAGCTGTTGCTTCTTCCGCCGAATTATAGAGACACGTTTCATCGCCGTAGAAGACCCTTAACTTCGCAGGAAATGGTGTCTGAAAGCGCAATTTCTTCTCTCTTAACACCTTTTTCGCGTCATTGTATTCCCTGCGCTTTTTAAGGACCTCCGGGGCGTAATCATGTTCCACGTAGACTTTTCTCTCCTGGTGCATAAATCCTTTTTTCTGCCAGGCCAGTCTTACAACCTCTTGTTTTATTTTGAAATTGGAAAATCTTACCAACACCGAACGTGGGGGCGCTTCCGCCGCCGGCCTAGCGGCTAATGAACGATGTGCCTTTTCTATCTTCAAGTCGGTGGTTTGTGGAATATCCAATTTCTCTCTTAGTAAGGATTCCACGCATTCTGCCATTGAGTTAAAACCATTTTCGGTTCCTTCTATCAGACCATGAATTCTTATGTTGTCTCTTCTTTGTTTTCCTTCTTGGTCGGTTAGCTTAGCCTCTATAGCTGCTTGTCTTTTGCGTAGGTCTAGCACAGAATCTTCGAGCACTTTTATTCGATCCTCTGTTTCCAAGATTCGGTTCTCGGCCTGGTCCACTCTGCTGTTTGTCCTTTTCAATTCTTCTCTGAATTCCCGAAATTCGGCCGTAACATCTCGGCGAAATCGTCGTAGCTCCTCAAATAGTGATTTCAGGCTAACCCTTTTGTTAGCTATCACCAGTTCCTCGTCTTCTGAACGGAGATCTTCCAGTTCGGATTCTCCGGCCGATACGTGTCCTGGCCTGGAGAATTTCAGTTTCTTCTGTTTTCCTTTAGACATGATGATTTTGTCTTTTGATTTTCACTCCTCCAAAAATCCGTTAAGTTTGATTTTCAAGGTGTTATCCTGGATTGGGTCTGAGAACTTCAGTGTTAAGCTGCAGTCGCCATGGCGTCCAGACCGGAAGTCAGATCATCCACATATTCTGAAATAAAATTAATTTAATAAAAATTAGAAATCGAAAGCTCCTTGTAAGTGGTCGTGGAAATTCCAACGATACCGGCTGCATTTAGAACTCTGAGGACCTTGACATATGACGCACCAGTGAAGAGAATGGCGGATGAAAGCTGTATGTTACCAGCTGGCATGTCCCTGATCATCTGCTGGCTGTGCCAGGATCGATCCTCAACACAATGTGGACAATGTTGTTTGATCACCAACAGAGAGCCTTTAGTGTGACTTGTTACCTCACATGGATGACTGCAATGAGGACAATTGCTGAATAATCAAATTCAAAAAAAAAATCCACAGTATTTGAAGGTTGAGTGACAGTGGATAACATCTGCAAAAACAGTAGATCAACATAATTTCATTCCAGAGGTGTCAAATTGGATTACATATATAGAAATATAACTTGAGCAAACAGGCACAACCACCTCCCTATACAGCACTGAATATTTCATATTTGATTAGTATGAATACCCTAAAATTCTAATATTTGATAAGTTGTTAAGGCAATGAAATTCATTGCTTGTAAATAATTTTAGTAAATATTGGCAGTGAATATTTAAAAAAGAAAAATTACCCTGTTTACTTATCTTTCTGACAGCAGATTGCTGTCAGAAAGATAAGGTTGATCAGAAAGATAAGGATATCCCAGGTTGGCCTAGGATAGCCGGCCCCGGCCGCTGCTGGAAGGGCTCTCGCGACCGGCCCGGGGGACGGCCGGAAGGCGGCCGCCCCTCCCCGCTCACGGACGCGTGTTCGTGGAGAACCCGGTGCTAAATAACTCGTAAACGACCTGATGCCGGGCGTGACCCGCTCCGGGGACAGTGGCAGGTGGGGAGTTTGACTGGGGCGGTACACCTGTCAAACTGTAACGCAGGTGTCCTAAGGCGAGCTCAGGGAGGACAGAAACCTCCCGTGGAGTAGAAGGGCAAAAGCTCGCTTGATCTTGATTTTCAGTATGAATACAGACCGTGAAAGCGGGGCCTCACGATCCTTCTGATTTTTTGGGTTTTAAGCAGGAGGTGTCAGAAAGTGTCAGAAAGATCGCATCGGTAGATCACCCTTGCTTTTCACGCCACTTCACTGACACTGTCTGAGAGTGGGACTTTGAAGTGAACGGATATATAGTTGGAACAGCCGATTTTTTTTATCAGCAATCTTTTTGCTAATTTCATTTCAAATTGCATCTTATTCTCAAAATCGCTGTCAACAAAATGTCTAATGCACATGTTGGGTGATTTTGCGACATAATTCCAATTTTTTAGCGTTTTCTGAACGAAATTCACCCATGGGGTTCTGATTTTCCCAGGCAGGGGAAGTTCCTAAACACTCACCGCGTGCTCCTCAGCGTGCTCCTCCTCCTACTCAGGTCGCTCCTGACCTGACGTCACACAGTCAGTGGCCATTTTAGCCGCTGATCGCTTGGCAGACAGACAGCTCTCAAGGAAATCATACTTCAATAGCGCATTGTCACCTTATGCGACATTTGTTGACACCAAAACATGTGCGGTTCAAATTAGCTCGTCTCACACACAAATTTAAGATATGATTTAGCGATATTGTAATTTCGACCGGCCGAGGCCTGGCCGCGGGCCGCCAGAAATGTTTTCGCGGGCCGCCATTGGCACGGGGGCCGCACTTTGAGAAACATTGTTCTATATTGAATCATTCAAAAGTTACAGACGTTTTTCCAAACTGTGCCAGTTCAAAAACGCCTGGGAACTACCTGAGAACAAAGCTGTGTAATATATTTATTTTTTTGTGGTATTGTTACAAAATTTTGATATCAGCTGGATAACACTTGGTTCTACATTTCTGTTGCATTTTCCAGCCCGGATCTGAAGCTGTGTGTTATTTGCAAGCATTTGTATCCAAAAAAACACCCAGGCGAAATTTATTTTCTTCAAGTTCAGTATGTTTAGATGACTGTTTCTCAGTGGCAGGAGCACTTAGAGAGATTATGACTGTTTTGCCAAAAAATTCAAAGTGTTTTCTTTTAAATGAGACCAACCCCATGAAGATGCTGCAAAGGGTTGAAGAACAGCTTTTGATTTACTTTGGGCACGTTATTTTTTGGCGTTTTTAGGGAAATTGACCGGAGTGCAAGGGGTTAAAAATAAACATGTTTTTAAGTTATGTTCAATATTTGAAATGCTTGGGTTAGTTTAATAAAGCCGATATTCATTTACAGAGATTCCTATTGTCTTCCTTTGTTATTTTGGTCTTTTTTCCCCTTTTCTCTTGTTGAATCTTGTTTACTTTTTGTTCATTTTTTTGTACTGTGCCCTGTTGGTTCGTAATTTTTCGATTATGACAAAACTTGTTTGTATTTTGAAAATGGTTAATAAAGCACTTTGAATTTTTTTTTTTTAATTTAAAAAATGATTCTGCGGCCATATTGCCGCTGCATTCAGAAGGGTCTCAGTTAATGAGGAAAAAAGTTTCAAATTTACAAGAAAAACCGTTTCGAATTTACAAGAGAAACCCTACAAGTTTATAACAAAATGCTTAGAATTTACAGGAAAACACATTTATTTAATTTTGCAAATTTAGGAGACAAAAATGCGAATCTACCATAAGAAAGTTGCACATTTACAAGTGAAAAAAAAATTCTAATAACATGAGCCGAATTGTGGAACATGCTATTTAGATGCGAGTATAACTTTAAAACTTATTCTATGTCATCTGTATTTCTGTTAGTTTGCGATTAGGTGTTAAAATCCGGTTATTCTATATACAGTTCGGTGAATGAAATACCTGTCCTTGTTTCTCTCCGCTCCATCTTCACCTCCGGCTGCAGCAGCTCCAGCTGCCTCCTCTGCCGGTCGATCTCCCGCCTGAAGCCCGAAGCCTCCTCCTCGTAGTCGGCCACGGTCCTCTCCACCACCGCTAAGATCTCCCGGGCGGCGGTGCTCAGCTTCTCCGTGATGATTCCTCTCAGAATGTCTCTCTTGGACACACCGCTGCTGTCCGTCCATAATGACATCTCTGCTCAGTGCTCACTTAAAGTAGCTTTTTTTTTTTTTTCCTAAGTCTGCAGTTGACGTGTGATTTAGGAAAAGAACACGCGCGAAATTAGAATTCGCCCTTTTCACATTCCCCACAATGCAATGCGCAACCGGCAACATCCGGTAGTTTGTTTACACTGGCTCACATGCATACACAATGGAGACAGAGTTCAAGATACGTCGAAATAAAGCCACAAATCAGGGTTCCAGATGCGTAGTACCTTTCTGTAGTAATCGCCAGGGTACAGACAAGGAACAGGGCGTAAGAAGATCATACGATAGGTTTCCCAGCGGTGAAAAAAACGCAGATCTTGGGCGAATTTGGGAGAACAAAATCAGGCGTGAAGGATGGACTGCAAGTGCCAGTGACAGAATTTGTTCAGACCATTTTCAAGGAGGTTAGAGCACTGTTTGAATAATATATTTATCTATATTGTATTACCTGTTATTATTCAATAAAATATTAGCATTTAGTCTAATTTTAGGTTCCAAACTAATCACTGATCAAATCCAATACAGAGTTAACATAGTATCAATTTTCTTTATTTTATTAGTTAATATAGTCTTGTCAGACTTCTGCATTATAAATTATATAGTTGTATGTGTGTGTATTTTGTTTGTTTATTTACATATATATATGTATTTGAACTTTATACATATATAATAAAGCTGTCGGTAACTACTGACACTGCCTCCTTTTTTTATTTAAATTCTGGCATAATTAGTATCTGTTAAACTAATTTCTATTTTTATCCAACAGGTGTACGCACACACAAGAAAGGTTCGCTGGGATATATTCCTACGAAGTTTAAATGGACCAGAAAAAACAAAGAAGCGACAGACGATGACATCAACTTCTGCCTCCCCTGTCATTCCATTGCTGTTCTGCAAAGATTCATGGACTCCAAAGGAAGAATCCCCAAAGAAAGTCAACAAAAAATGTTTACAGTTTGTGTCTACTCGTCTAATTTTCAAATGCCTATTGTTAATATTCACAGTGTTCTAGCAAGTCCAGTATCAGAGTCTGAAAGTATCTTTGATTTCATTTAATTTGCTTTTTGAACAAGTGGGCAGCTATTTCTTGTAATCACTAGACAACACACTTAAAGACTGTAGTAAAGTAAAATAGTTTTTATTAGATTTCAGAAAAGGAATTTCAAGACATATACAATCAATATTTCTGTACAGCTGTATGTAGGATATTGTGGAATGTTAGTCAAAACTGTATTATGTTTTTGTTAATAAATGTATCCATGGTCACTATGGTGTAAACTTTAAACAAAGATTTATTGTTTATATTGTGTATTGTATTTTTGTTCTAGATAAGAATTTGTAGTAATAAAGACCAGTTTATTCAACCTGACAAATTTGTATTAAATACATACATGTATAACACAAAAAAGGCAGTGTAATACCTACACAATCAATGCTAAACATATGTGCACTTTTATAGTACAATCATGGAATGATAAGTCCACGGTAGAAACATCCAATGACTAGCTACAAAAAGCCAAAATGACTTGAAAGCTAAAAATATTTCTCATAAGAACTACATTTGCATCATGACAAAAACTAATAACGTTTCTGAAAATGACTAGCTATTCACATGAATAAGAACATCACAGAAATTATAGCGCCATCCATCAAGAAATACTAAACATTCATGTAAACATTTGGACAATTCCTTACACAGGATATGCAAAACCACGGAATATCTTCATCTACCATGTCTTGGTTATAGTTCGCACATCTCCAGCATGACCAGGAATCACAGTTGCATGGACATTCACACCCTACACTTGCATCGGAGTTGTCTGGCTTAATGTTCTCCGCTTCAGGCACCACCTTGTTGCATGGTCCAGCACACCGGACTGGAGCTGTGTTGTCTGTAGTCTCAGCACATGGGTCACCAACTGAATAAAGTGCATCCCAATGGCCACACTTTCTCTTCTTTCTCTCTGGTTCATCTGTTGTCTAGAATAATTTTGAATGGCATGTGTAACTGTGTTCCTGCTTTATAAATTATTTCACATACAATAATAGGCTATTTATATACTTAGCATGCCTTCAACTTCCCCTGGAATCAGTTGTGTGCCATCATGATTTGTGGTCGTTAAAGCCTAAAAAAGATAATGAAAGCAACATTTAATTAACTTTCCCTGCCATTTTCTGCTAGAATCCACACGACATTATGCACCTGCAAGAAATGAGGAAAAGATGTCACATTGTGTATAGATAAATGTATGTATAATACTATATATATGTGTAACCACTAGTTGAAAATAAACGTTTAATGTACATCAACACTGAGCAGCTGATAACCTGCTGACATGCACTCACGTGGGTTATGCCTCATGAGTCATGGGTGCAACTTACAACTTCTAAATATGTCACAAAAACACGCTGCATACGCGACTAGCATAGCATGGCATACAACCAAAACACAATAGAAAGCTCGAAAATATTACTAGGTATATTACTGCAGCTTGATATGTATAGAAAACTGTTTAACTTACCACAAATCAGTAAGAAAATCGCTCCCCCGTTGCTAGATTCAAGCGTGTTTATGTTGGGCGCTTGAAAACCGGATGTTGCCGGTTGCGCGAGGAATTGTGGGATTGTGAAAGGGGCGAGTCCGGAGAGAAACAAACTGAAGTATTTCAGTTCCCATGTGTCAGACGTGGGTGGAAAGTGTGATATGATGGAGACAGTTTTGGCCAACTATTTAGATTACATTTTCTCTTGAGATTCGAAAATATACTGTGACGTTGTGAGGGTTCACACAAGAAAGGAGAGATGACTGTGACGAAAACAGGCTTTATTTAAAATCAAATCAAAATTTATACACCCCCACCCAACACAGACAGGAGGGGAGGTCATTCACACAGACCCCCGTCTCACTGAGAGTGACACACATGATCAGTGACTGCTCTGACCCTTCTTGTAACACTGCTGTGTCATTATAACACAGCTACAAGGACTGTCATTATAACAACACAATAACACTTAGAACACACGAATAATAACACTCTTTGAAAGGAATCCCCACCCCCTTAATATAGCCCCGACGTTACACTGTCCCCCCCAGGACTGGTTTCTGTCCCCAGAATAATAAAAGTCCAACTCAAATGTCCAACACAAATCCGTCCAGGTGTCGGGGCGACCAGCACGCACAGGCCCGCTGCTGTCCATCTGTGCCTCGGTCAGAGTATCTGGTCAGGATGAAGGCCCCGGCTCGACCACCTGCGGGGCGGATGGCTGGTACGGGGCAAGACGGTGGCAGTGGAGTGCCACAACCCGGTCTCTTTTCTGCAGCCTCACCCTGTACACCACATCCAACAGTCGCTGTAGGGCCTCACACGCTCGCCACTTTTGGTGACAGTCCCCTTTTTCACTCCGGGCAGAACACCCAGACTCGATCTCCTGGTGCAAAGTCCCTCCTCTGGCAGCAGGAGTCAAATGCTCGCTTCTGCCGGCTCCCCACTGCTGCCAGGGCCTCCCGAGCCAGTCCATGCACCGTGTGGAGACGTTCTTTCAAGCAAAGCAAATAATCCAACCCCAGTTTGCCCTCCACCTCCAGCTCTGGGGGGGGGGGGGGGGGCGCACCAAATCAACCGGTGTGCACAGCTCGCGTCCAAACATCAGCACTGCAGGAGTGCACCGGGTGGATTCCTGTGATGCCGTCCGGTACAACCACAGAACAAAGGGCAAATGCAGGTCCCAGTCTTGCTGTCTCTGGTCCACTAGGACAGCGAGTTGGGTGGTGAGGGTCCAGCTGAACCGTTCGACCAAGCCGTCGCTCTGTGGATGTAGCGGGGTGGTCCGGGTCTTCCGGATGCCCAGCCGGCTGCAGACCTCCCCAAAGACCTCTGCCTCAAAGTTCCAACCCTGATCGCTGTGCAGCTCCTCCAGTGCGCCAAACAGACAAAACATCTCGTCCACCAGTTTTGATGCTGTGGTGGCGGCGCTTTGATCAGGGACCGCGTACGCCTCTGGCCATTTGGTGAAATAATCCATTGCGACCAGCATGTAGCGGTTCCCCCGGTCCGTGGTCAGGAAAGGGCCCAGAATGTCCACTCCTACCCGCTCCATTGGTGCTCCCACCCGATACTGCTGCAAGGGGGTGTGGGATTGCTGAGTCGGCCCCTTCTGAGCCGTGCAGGTGTTGCAGCGATGGACATGGAGCTCTACATCCTGGTGACATCTGGGCCAGTAGAACCGGGCTCGAAGACGCTGCAGAGTCTTCATCACCCCGAAGTGGCCCGCCCCACCGCCCCGTGGAACAGCTGGAGTACGTTGGGCCGTAGCTGCCAGGGAACCAGCAGCTGCCAGATGGGACGCTGCCCAGCTGGAATCTGCCGCTGCTGATACACAACACCCTCGTGACAGCGGAGATTGGCCCACTGGGAGTGTAGGGCCTTGGTCTCTGGGTCCAGCGCAGACACAGCCTCCCAGGCAGGCCGCTGATCTGCGTCCAGCCACTGCCGAACCCGGGAAATGACCGGATCTCTGTCCTGCTCGCTCTGCAGATACTGCGCACCGAGGGCCTCTGTGATGTCATCGCTGGGGAGAGCTGCCTGATTATCCGAGGAGGAGCTGTGTGCCGCTGTGTTATTCCTGCTCACAGTGGTCCGGAGAGCAGCAGCCCATGGAACGGCTTGGTCTCGATCCTCTGCCCGCTGGCAGTGCCAACAGTCCTCCGCAGCACAGGGATGCTGAGACAGCGCATCAGCGTTGGCATGGAGGCGGCCTGCCCGATGCACAATCTGAAAATCATAATCCTGCAGTGCCTCCAGCCATCTTGCCAACTGTCCATCTGGCTCTTTGAAGTTCAGCAGCCAGGTCAGGGAAGCATGATCCGTCCTGAGCTGGAACCTCCCCCCGTACACATACGGGCGGAAATGACGAAGCCCCTGGATGACAACCAACAGCCCTCTGCGAGTAACGCAATAATTCCTTTCAGCTCTGCTGAGAGTGCGGCTGAAAAAAGCAACTGCCTGCTCTCCAAGTTCTCCCTCCTGGGATAACACCGCCCCGATGCCCTGGTTGCTGGCATTCATGTCCACGATGAAAGGGCAGTTTGGGTGGGGATACTGCAGGATGGGGGCTCCGATGAGCGTTGAGCAAAGCTGGGAAAAAACAGCAGCACAGTTCTCACTCCACTGAAACGCACAGCCTTTCTGTGTCAGCTGATGCAGCAGGCTGGTGATGGTGCCGAAGTTTTTCACAAATTTCCTATAATGGGAGGCCAGTCCGAGAAAACTCCATAGCTCTCCCACATCCCACGGCACTGGTCAGTTTTTCACCGCTGCCACTTTCTCTGGATAGGTGGCAACTCCCGCTGCACTGACAACATGGCCCGGGAAGGTGGTCTCCCCCCGAAATAGATGGCATTTCCGAGGGTGCAGCCACAGCCCAGCCTGTCGGATGGCATCCAATACTTCCCGGCGGTTGGACAGGGCGCCATCAAAGTCAGCTGCGTGAACCAGCAGGTCATCCAGGTAAACAATGCAGCGGCTCCAGGGCACATGAGCCAACACTCACTCCATCAGACGTTTAAAGGTGGCCGGGGCGTTGCAAAGTCCAAACAGCATCACCTTGGACTGATACAGTCCCTGCCTGATGGAGAAGGCTGTTTTCTGGCGGGCCTCAAGTGACAGCTCTACCTGCCAATAGCCGCTGCGGAAGTCCAGCGAGCTGAACCAGCTGGAGACGGTGATGTGATCCAACGCATCATCGATGCGGGGCAGGGGGTAGAAATCCTTGCAGGTGACGTCATTCAGGCGCCGGTAATCCACACAGAACCGCCATGAACGGTCCTTCTTCCTAGCCAGCACCACCGGCACCGCCCAGGGGCTGCTGGAGGGCTCAATAATGTCTGCCTCCAGCATTTCCCGTATTTTTTGTTCTGCCGCCACCCGCCTTGAAAAAGGCAGATGGCGGGGGCGGAGCCGGATCAGCCTGGCCTCACTGGTGTCGATCCCGTGCTGCACCAAGCTGGTTCAGGTGCACTCCTCATCCTTCGCAGCGAAGACGTCCATGTAGCAGTCCAACAGCTCCCACAGCTGGTGTCTCTGTCCCAATTCCAGTCCGCTGCAGCTCTGCTGGAACAATTCCTCGACCGCCTGCTGCATTTCTGCTGACACCTTGACCCGCTCCGCTGTGGCCCTCCGCTTTGCTGTCTCTATCGGTGGTCGTGCTCCCTCTGCTCATGCTGCTGGCGCCGTTGTGTTCAGTTCTTGCGCTGACCCACCCGGTTCGGTCCGTCCTGGTGGCCCCTTGATCACGCAGGCCCCCGGGTTCGCCCTCTGGATCCCACTGCAGAGCGTGATGGTCCAAGCCCCCAGCAGGAGGGACGATCTGGCGGTATCAATTTTTGCGCCCCATGCTGCAAGCAGATGTAGTCCAATAATGCAGGGGTCTTGAATGTCAGCCAGCCAGAACGGGTGGTTTGTGTTCTGGTCGGCCACCCCCACCACAAGAACTCGCCGCCGGTGGGTTCCCACCCCTGCAGTTCTGCCTCATCCGTACCTGGCAGCACTCCGGGTCAGACCAGGGAAATGGTAGAACCGGTGTCGATCAGGGCCCGGATCGGCGTGTTGTCCAACCTGCACTGTAGATACATCCTGGGCGAGTATCCAATTTGGCCCACACGTGGTGACAGTTCATCGGGGAAAATGTCTGTAGGAGGCGACAGGTCCCCGTCCATGCCACCTCACTCTAGTTTAACGTTGGCGAGGGGCTGGTTTGTCGCGAGGTGGGTGCCAGGCATTACCGCGCGATGTGTCCTGGCTCCCCGCAGCGGAAGCACCCTTCCTTGCGCCGCCATGGCCGTCTTCTCCATGGCCACACCGCTGTGGTCCGGCGCAGTTCCTCCTCCTCCTCCTCGCTCTCAGCCATGGCCTGGGAGGCTCTCTGCCTCGGTGCCGATGCATCAGCTGCATAATCCATTAGCGGTCCCACCCACTCCGCTTCTGCCACAGCCGTCTCCCAGCTACTCGCAGCGTGAATTCGGATGTGGCTCTGGAGCTGGTCTGGGCAGAGCCCCCAGATGAAGCTCTGGAGGGCGAGCTTCTCCACTGCCCCCGGCTCAAAATCCAGGTAGCCACATTGCATCAGCAGCCATATGTCCGCTGCATAGGCTCCCAGGGTCTCTCGGCTGCCTAGCCGGCGGTTGGCCAGCTGTTCCTGGGCGTGCTCAGCATTGGCCGCCCTCCCAAACCGCCTCCGGAGCGCTCCTTGTAGTGCTGGCAAGCTGCGATGTTCCTCAGGCCGGAGATTGGACAGCATGCGGAAAGCCCTTCCCTCCAGGGCCGGCGCAACCTGCACGACGGTCTCTTAGGGTGGCCAGCCATTCAACACAGCAGCCAGCTCAACCTGGACCAGATAGTCGTCCAGCAGGGTTTCACCATTAAAGTGGGGAAGTTTGGCCTGCTGCCGGATGGGTGGGATGGCCGCCTCTTGGTCGATCGCAGCCCCTGGTCACAGTGGAATCGCCGGCCCATCCTGCCCTGAAAAGGGCAGGAAGCGGGGCTGATTTGCTCTGCTTAGCCCGCCCTGCCTCGAGAAAGGCAGAAGGCGGAGCATGCTGGTCCCGTCGGGTCCACTACTCCATTCATCCCGGCGAGCAACTCCGGGGGTCGGTGCACCAGCTCTGTTGTCCATTCCCAGCTGAGCAATGAACCGCTCCAGCTGCTGAATCTCTGCTCTGATTCTGGCTTCCATCTGCTCCCTTGGAAGCGTGGGTTCGAATCCCACCTCTGACACCAGTGTGACGTTGTGAGGGTTCACACAAGAAAGGAGAGATGACTGTGACGAAAACAGGCTTCATTTTATACACACCCACTCAACACAGACAGGAGGGGAGGTCATTCACACAGACCCCCCGTCTCACTCAGGGTGACACAAACACATGAGCAGTCACTACTCTAACTGGTCTTATAACACTGCTGTGTCATTATAACGCAGCCACAATGACACAGCAATAACACTTATAACACACGAATAATAACACTCTTTGAATCCTCCGCAGCCAAAGCATGCCGGGAGAATCCCCGTCCCCTTAACACAGCCCCAACATTACAATACAATTTTATTCAAGTATTTTCAGTCTAAATATGCTGCTTTACTTCTGTAATCATTTGAGGGGTTAACTTTTTGTTACAAGTTTTAAAGTCCCCCCCAATTCAAAAATAAAATAAGTAAGAATGGTACAAATATAGTATATTCTGCAGTCAAATAATGATCCAGTAGGTCTGCATTTTATTTTTTTTAATTATTTTTTTTATTACTTATTTTGTACCCGTAGGTAGATTTGTTTTGCAGACTGGTGACAAACCACCAGCTGCCGGTTGCTGCGTGCGCAAGCGCCCCTTAACTCCCTAACCTGCATGTTTTTGGCATGTGGGAGGAAACCGGAGAAATCCCAGAGTAAACCCACGCAAACACGGGGAGAACATGCAAACTCCACACAGATCACTGTTGGCCGGGGGCAGGGATCGAACCCACGATCTCACGGTCCCCACGATCCCCTGGCCGAGGGTAAAACTGTGCTGCCACAGTGCTAACCACTGCGCCACCGTGCAGCTATTTTTACAGCAAATACCCACAAAATCCCTGGTCACACTGATTCACATCATTGAAATAGCTAAACTATGCTAACAGTTCCCCGCTACCTGCATCATTCTGACCAAAAAACAGGCCAAAATGATATTAGATAAACAGGCATGGACAAATTTGTTGGTAACTTTCCATGAAAAAGAAAATCCAACAATAGCGACTGAAATAACTTAAAAAAATAAGACCTTCTGAAAACTAACTAACGAAAATAAGACATTTGCTTTCGATTTTGGTTCAACATAATCATTAAAAAAACTAATGAACTGGCCTGGAAAAAAATGATGATACCGTTATTGTTATGTTGTAACTCGTAGACAAGGACAAGGCCAGGAGTGGAGCTGAACACTGCTTTAATAACAAGCTGGCCTCTGTACACCCTGTACAGACGAGGACCTGCCACCTCTCACAGCCATTTTCCAATGAACTACCACCACGTCTGGGCCAACTTGGACACTCACCAGGGCTGTACCTGCAGAGCAGCCTGGACAGCATGCCAATCCAGGCCCTGATCGACACCGGTTCCACCATCTCCCTGGCCCGACTCATGGCGCTGCCCGGTACAGATGTACTCGGACTGCAGGGGTGAGAACCCACTAGGTGCTGTGTCACCACAGCCACCGGTGAGTGTGCCACACTGGGAGGGCAACGAGTCCTTGTTGTGGGAGTGGCTGGTCAGAATACAAACGACCCGTTCTGGCTAGCTGACATCCAAGACCCCTGCATCATTGGACTAGATCTGCTAGCAGCATGGGGCGCAAAGATAGACACTGCCAGCTCTTCTGTCCTGCTGGGGGCTAAGACCATCACGCTCTGTGGCAAGAACCAGACGAAGAACAAGGGGGACCACGCAATCAAGGGGCTGTCAGCGCAGACCGAGCTGAGGGGATTGCCGCCAGAGCAGACCGCCGGAGCACCACCAACGCAAGTGGAGGGATCAGGATCGCTGCCAGAGATAGCAGGGGCGGGGTTGCCAGCAGAACGAATTGCCACGTCATTGGAAATCCAGCAGGCGGTCGAGGAGCTGTTCCAGTGGAGCTCCAGAGGATTAGAGCCGGGACAGAGATGCCAGCTGTGGGAGATGCTGGACTGCTATGTCGATGTCTTCGCCACCAGGGATGAAGAGTGCACTTGAACCAATTTGGTGCAGCACTAGATCGACACCGGTGAGACCAGGTCAATCCGGCTCCGCCCCCACCGTCTGCCTTTTTCAAGGCAGGCAGCGGGAGAACAAAAGATTCAAGAAATGCTGGAGGCGGATGTCATTGAACCCTCCAGCAGCCCCTGGGTAGCACTGGTGGTTCTGGTCAAGAAGATGGATGGTTCGTGGTAGCTCTGTGTGGATTACCAGCACCTGAATAATGTCACACATAAGGACTCCTACCCTCTGCCCCGGATTGACGACGCACTGGATCACATCACTGGCTCCAGCTGGTTCAGTTCGCTCGACTTCCACAGTGACTACTGGCAGGTAGAGCCGTCACCAGAGGCCTGCCAGAAAACAGCCTTCTCCATCGGGCAGGGACTGTGGCAGTTCAAGATGATTTTATTTTATTTTTTTTTATTACTTATTTTGTACCCGTAGGTAGATTTGTTTTGCAGTCTGGTGACAAACCACCAGCTGCCGGTCGCTGCGTGCGCAAGCGCCCCTTAACTCCCTAACCTGCATGTTTTTGGCATGTGGGAGGAAACCGGAGAAATCCCGGAGTAAACCCACACAAACACGGGGAGAACATGCAAACTCCACACAGATCACTGTTGGCCAGGGGCAGGGATCGAACCCACGATCTCACGGTCCCCACGAGCCCCGGCCGAAGGTAAAACTGTGCTGCCACAGTGCTAACCATCAGATATAGGAAAACTGCGGAGCTTTCTCAGACTGGCCTCTTATTAAAGAGGTTTGTGAAGGATTTTGCCACCATTGCCAGCCTGCTGCATCAGATAACACAGAAGGGCCGCACGTTCGAGTAGAGTGAGGACTGTGCTGCTGCTTTTTCGTGGCTCCTGCAGTATCCCGATCTGAACTGCCCCTTCATCGTGGACACAGACACCAGCAACCAGGGCATTGGGGCGATGCTAGTATCCCAGGAGGGAGAACACAAAGAGCAGGCGGTTGTTTTTTTCAGCCGCACTCTCAGCAGAGCCGAGAAGAATTATTGCATCAGTCACAGAAAGCTGCTGGCAGTCATCCAAGGGCTCCGCCATTTCCACCCATACGTTTATGGGGGGAGGTTTCAGTTCAGGACGGACCACGCTTCCCTGACCTGCCTACGGAACTTTAAAAAGCCAGATGTACAGTTAGCGAGATGGCTTGAGGCACTGGAGGATTATGATTTTCAGGTTGTGCATCAAGCAGGCGGCCTCCATGCCAATGTTGACGTGCTGCCCCGGTGCCCCTGTGCTGTGTAGGCCTGTCAGCACTGCCAGCGCACAGAGGATCGTGACCCAGCAGTATCATGTGCTGCTGGTCTCCAGACCGCTGCGGCCGGGAATAGTGCGCAGCACTCCTCAGATAATCAGGCAACTCTCCAGAGCAATGACATCACAGAGGCCCTCAGCGAGCAGCAGCTTCAGAGCAAGCAAGATGGAGATGCTGTCATCTCCCGGGTCCGGCAGTAGTTGGACACAGACCAGCAGCTACCCTGGGAGGCTGTGTCTGCGCTGGACCCAGAGACCAAGGCCCTACATTCCCAGTGGGCCAACCTCTGCTGTTGTGAGGGTGTTGTCTATCGGCGGTGGCAGTCTCCAGCTGGCAGCTGCTGGTTCAACAATGGCTCTACCCCAAGGTGCTCCAGTTGGTCCATGGGTTGATGGGGGCGGGCCACTTTGGGGTGACAAAGACCCTGCAGCATCTTCGGGCCCAATTCTACTGGCCAGGGTGTTGTGAGGATGTAGAGCTCCATGTCCACCGCTGTGACACCTGCATGGCTCACATTCTGGTCGCAATGGATTGCTTCAGGTGGCCAGAGGCGTACGCGGTTCCCGATCAGAGCACCACCACCACAGCATCAAAGCTGGTGGATGAGGTGTTTTGCCAGTTCGGTGCCCTGGAGGAGCTGCATAGCGACTAGGAATGGAACTTTGAGACAGAGATCTTTGGGGAGGTCTGTAGGCGGCTGGGGGTCCGGAAGATCCAGACCACCTTCAACAGAGTGATGGTCTGGTTGAATGCTTTAATCGGACCCTGACCACGTAGCTTGCCATCCTAGTGGACCAGCGACAGCAAGACTGGGACCTGCATCTGCCCCTGATTCTGTGGGCATACCGGACAGCAGTTCAAGAATCCACCCCATGCACCCCGGCAGCGCTGGTGTTTGGACGTGAGCTGCACACCCCGGTGGATTTGGTATTCGGCCCTCCCCCAGAGTGGGAGGTGGAGGGCAAAACGGGGTTAGATTATTTGTTTTGCTTAATAGAACGGCTTCATATGGTACACGAACTGGGTCAGGAGGCCCTGGTAGTGCCGGGGAGTCGACAGAAGCGTACATACAACTCCCGCTGCCAGAAGAGAGACTTTGCACCCAGGGACCAAGTCTGGGTCTTCTGCCCGGAGCGGAAAAAGAGACTGTCACCAAAGCTGGCGAGCCACTGGTCAGGACCGTGCGTGGTCCTACAGAAACTGTCAGACTAATACACTAATAGTGTACAGAGTGAGGCTGCAGAAGAACTGGGTGGTGGCGCTTCAGTGCGACTGCCTTGCCCCTTACTAGCCAGCTGCCTTGCAGGTGGCACAGGCCAGAGGCTCCATCCCGATCGAAGCTTGAATGGACACCAACGGGCCCGTGCGTACCAGCTGCCACCAACGTCTGGACAGGTTCGTATTGGAATTTTCAGTTGGACTTATTATTCTGGGGACAGAAACCAATCTGGGAGGGGGGGGCAGTGTAACGTCGGGGCTGTGACAAGGGGCGGGGGATTCTCCCAGCATGCTTTGTACCACGGGGGATTCAAAGGCTGTTATTATTCTTGTGTTCTGAGCATTATTGCTGTACCAGTATAATTGTGTTATAAGTCTGGTTGTGATAGTGTTTTCCCTGTGTGAGAGACTATGTGTCTGTGTC
Organism: Pholidichthys leucotaenia; assembly: GCA_020510985.1. Taxonomy (NCBI): domain Eukaryota; kingdom Metazoa; phylum Chordata; class Actinopteri; order Cichliformes; family Pholidichthyidae; genus Pholidichthys; species Pholidichthys leucotaenia. The sequence continues at coordinate 46,252,045 of CM035836.1, forward strand.
ACCATGAGTGAGATGTGTGTCTATGTGAATGACCTCCCCTCTGTTCTGTGCGATTATTCAGTGAAGAAATAAATGCCTGTTCGTTCCAAATCCTCTCATTACTGTGTGAACCCTTGAAACGTCACAGTATTTTAGGTGTTGAGGCAGGTAGAAGTTAAGGATCGGTATAGAGTGGGTGAGCAGAAGTATGTCGCTATTGGAGTGTCTATAATGCCAGTCCACATCGTCTTCGTCAGTGGGTGCTGCTTTGCAGCCGATCCTTTGTCTTAATGGGAGCGGCTGTGGCGCAGGTGTAGTGTGGCCGACTACTGATTGGAGGGTTAGGGGTTTGATTCCTGCTCTGTCTCCAGTCTGCATGTTGAAGTGTCCTTGAGCAAGACACTGAACCCCCAGTTGCTCCTGGTTGCCAGGCTAGTGGCTGTGTGTGGATGGCAGCTCTGCCACCATCAGTGTGTGAATGTGTGCGTGAATGGGTGGTAGCAGGATCTGTAAAGCACTTTGGTCATCCAGACATGAGAAAAAGCACTAGAAAGTGAACACCACTTACCATTTAATGGAGCGTTTACACGCTCAAAGTGATTACAAACAAGTTTCCCAAGAAAATTTATCCATGTGGACTCCAGTTTTGCCAGCTGGCATGCATGAAGGTAACACTAGTCCATGCACATAGAAAGTATTCCTGTCTGAAACAGGAAGGCCAATCAGGCAGATTTTGACAAATATGAAAGGGAGTAAATGGCACTAAGATTTATTTGACTATGTGACTATTAATTACAGAATACCTAAATATTGAAAATGAATGGGACATCCAATATTAGCGACTGTTTCAGATCCCTTATTTGTTTGTCAGATCACTTATTTGTCTGATCTTTTACCACTTATATTCAAGATAATAGTGATATAAACTAAAGTAATTATAATAATGGCTTAACAACTCCCATTCCCCCAAGTGCAAGATACACTTGTTCAGTGATGAAGTTCAGTGTAATATTGAATTTCTTCTGTGTATCATCAATAAACTCATGCAGTACTGTAACAGGACATGTTTACAAACATTTGAGACCCATTGTAGTGCATCATTTTATATTTTAGCAGTATTTTGTTATTTAAAGTTTTTTTTTTAAACTAATCAACTGAATTAACTACAAAACACCCAACATTATTATACACAGCAGAATGACCCATTTGAGTGCAACTGTTGCATCAGTGTTGCCCATTTATCAGTAAATATTTAACAAAAAATTATTTAGTTCATTATTTGGGCATTTTTGTGTCCTGCGTTTAGGCCCTGTCACACCTAGACAATTTAGGCAGCGTTTACAAAACAAATGAAAAATTTGGAGAATACGCTGCCGTACGTCAAATCAGTTATGGTTGTTTTGTCTAAGTTAAGAGCACGCTGAAGCACGCTGGTATCTGGTGTAGTTCACTAAGCTCCTCTGAAAATTTTCAGCAGAAGAAAACCTAACGTCAGACACAGAGTTGTTTGAGCCCTGAACGATTGAGGGGGACAGAACTTCTGCAGCTTGATGCAGCGCAGCAAAATAAATGTTAAAATCATTCAGAAATGATTATGTACAAAAATAAAGGAGACCAGCTTCATTCCTCTACAGGCCAGATGACAGCTGTGATCAGCTCTGCTTTAACAGAACTGATCGATTAAGCAGCTCTCTTGAAAATGAGACCCCATGCCTCAATGGGATTATAAGGTTAATAAATAATCCTAGCGATTACAATAGGGCCATCACCCACTGATTTTGTCAGTGGCTTGGGCCCCAATACACAGCGTGGCTAGTACCAGCCGCACCGGTACCGCACAGGAAGGAAAAGCCACCACAGACTCCCCTCTCCTGAACTGTGGGTCCTCTGGCCATTCCGCTTAGGGATGGGTGATAACATTTTTCCCTTTCGATACGATAGCATTAATTTATGGGACATTTTCTTTGATACCGATACCTTTTGCCCAAAATCACATGACTGCAGTTTCATTAACAACTTTATTGCAAGGCCAATATGAAATATGAATGAAACTCATGAACATAAAAACGTGAAAAAAATGCTATAAAATAATAATAAAATAGAACGATGAGCAAAGTAAGTACAAATAAAATGATTTTTTTTCAATTATAATAAAATAATTAAGACTTAAAATGAATGCAAAATTAATTCAATTTCTTAATTTGATTTAGATTCTCAACTGGATTCAAGTATTTTTTACTTCTGGAATGTTTCACCATTCATATATGTGTAATTTTTTTTTCACAATGCAACGTTTTTTTTTAAAAATTTTATTAGTTATTTATATGTATTTTATTTTAACACTATTATTTTACAAACTTAAATAGTTTTTTTTGTTTATTTTTCAAATTTTATGCTGCTTGGTATCACCATAGAATTTGGATGAATGGTGCAACATTTCTGCCGCCCCTGACGCTGCTGAGCTCACTCCGCATGGAGTGCTTGGCTGCGCAGAGTCTGATAGGAGGCCAATATGCTTGGGCTGGTTTTTCACCGGTTTTCACACATAAATTTAATGCCTAAAACTCACAGAAGTGGAAAAAAAATTGCATGTTTTGTACAAACATAGTGGTACCGCAAAAATTTAAAAAGTATTTACTCCAAAGTATTGACCAGCTGGCATCGAAGTATTGATACTTGAGTATCGATACGCCCATCCACAATTCCGCTCCACAGTCATGTTGGTATTAACTTTATGTAGCAGTGTCAATAAAAGCATTCCTACTTGGCTTGTCAAGGGGGTCGATCTGTTTGGCGACACAGGTAGAGTGATGGATTCTAAAGCCGGAAGTCATGAGTTTGAATCCCCCGGTTGGACGTTGCCAGCTGGGGCTTGGTAATTGCCCATCCACTCGGTTACACTTGGTGTTGTTGGCAGAACTTACTGGCGGTGTATCAGTTCCATTCTCCATATACTCGCTAGTGTCAGAAGGTGGCCATGGAGCCTGAAAGCTTAAATGCACCTCTGACATCGGGATGATGTCAAAAAATTGGAGGGAAATGTGTAGCAGTGTCAATAAAAACATTCCTACTTGGCTTGCCAAGGGGGTCAACCCCCTTGGCGACACAGGTAGAGTGCTGGACTGTGAAGCCAGAGGTCGTGAGTTCAAACCCCCTGGTTGGACGTCGCCAGCTGGGGCTTGGTTGCCTGTCCACTCTGTTACATTTTGTTAGCAGAAGAAGTGCAGACCGAGGTGGGGTTTTTACTTCAGCAGTACAATTCTGGCTTTTCTGCCCATGAGGGTGACTTAGGCTGCACAAACCTCATTTCACACCACATACCTCTGCTTGATGATATCCCAATCCGGCAGCGGTATCAGTGCATCCCTCCATCAGAGTACGAAGTGGTGAAGACCTATATTAACCAGCTTCTTGAGGCCCAGATAATTAGGGAGAGCAGCAGTCCCTATGCCTCCTCCATTGTTTTGGCTCGTAAGAAGGATGGTGGTCTACGCTTGTGCATGGATTACCGCCTTCTGAACCAAAAGACAAGGAAGGATGCGTTTCCCCTTCCTCGTATTGAAGAGACCTTGGATGCGCTCTCTGAGGCCTGCTGGTTTTCAACCATAGATCTGGCCAGTGGGTACAACCAGGTTCCTGTGTTGGAGCAAGACAAACCAAAGAATCAGAATCAGAATCAGATTTATTGCCATTGTTCATGTAGTACACAAACTAGGAATTTGTCTCAGTGCCATGCTGCAACATTAAAAACATGATGAGATAAAGAGATAAACTAAAAAACTAAAGGACTAAAAACGTGCAATAAGTGTAGAAAAATAAGTAATAATCATAATAATAATAGTAATAATGAGTAGTACTAGTCAAGGCAGTTTTAAAAAAAGACTGCCTTTTGTACACCCTTTGGCCTCTTTGAATGGAACTGGATGCCCTTTGGTTTGTGCAACGCCCCAAGCACGTTCCAGCGCTTTTGAGGCAGCGGATGTTTGGGGTTCAGCAGTGTGAGTCTGCACTGCTGAACCCCAAGTATTTAAGAGGTTAAATACTTGGGTCACCTTATCTCCAGCCAAGGAGTTTCTACTGACCCTGGTAAGATTAAGGTTGTGGCCAGGTGGCAGTGTCCCCAGATGGTGCCTGAACTGTGCTCCTTTTTGGGCTTTGGCAGCTACTACCGGCACTTTGTAGAGGGATTTGCCAAATTGGCTAGCCCTCTGCATAAGTTGGTGGCCGATCTTGGAGGTACAAAGTCCAAGAGGGGACAGGGAAGGACCTGGTGGCTGCCTGGACTCCTCAGTGTGAGGAGAGTTTTGAGGCCTTAAAGACATGCCTGGTCTCTGCCCCTGTGTTGGCCTATGCCGACTTCTCATGTCCCTTCATTTTGGAGATCAATGCCAGTTATAATGGCCTTGGAGCAGTCCTGTCTCAGGACTCGGAGGGTGGTGTGCAACCTGTGGCGTATGCTAGCCGAGGCCTCCGACCCACTGAGCGCAATATGGACAACTATAGTTCCATGAAACTGGAATTTCTTGCACTCAAGTGGGCCATGACAGAGAAGTTCCGCGAATATCTGTTGGGACATCAGTGTGTGGTGTTTACAGCTAACCCATTGAGCTACCTCCACACTGCAAAACTGGGGGCCACAGAGCACCGATGGGCTGCCCAACTTGCCTCTTTTGATTTCGAAACTAAGTATTAGTCTGGACAAAGCAACAGAAACTCCGACGCACTTTCTCGGCAGCACACCTCAGGCTGTGGCTTGGTTGAGTGCGCTCTACCCGGGACTTCAGTCCCTCGGGCCCTACAGCAAGTTTCACACCCGGTCCCAGTTGCCTGTGCAATCCAGTCCCTGGTCTGTGTTCTCCCAAGTCATTCTTCTTCTGACCTTGGCTCCTTGGAGGAGACCAATCCTCTCTTGAAGAACATCTTGCCGTTTTGGAGGAGGGATGTTCGGCCCACCCAGGCTGAAAGGCAGCAGCTCTCCAGACCAGCTTTGGCACTATTGCACCAGTGGGACCATTTGGTAGAGAACAAAGGGGAGCTGTACCGTTGACTCTTTCGCCCACATGGGGGCGAAGAAACCCTCCAACTAATCTTGTCTGCCGTCCTTAAAAGGGAGAGTTTAAAGCAGCTGAATGAAGAACATGGTCACCAGGGCATGGAGAGAACGACTGAATTGGTGCGGGAGCGCTGCTACTGGCCAGGTATGTCTTCCGACATAAAGCAGTGGGTCCAAGAATGTGAGCAATGCCAAGTCGCAAAAGAGTTGGCACCTGTCCCACATAGTTTTATGGGCCATTTGTCTGCATCTAGGCCCAATGAAATTTTGGCCATAGAGTTTACTGTGTTGAAGCCCTCCTGAAATGGGTTGGAGAACATCCTTGTTATGACTAACGTGTTTAGTAAATACACTGTGGCTGTCCCTACTCGGGATCAGTGAGCTTCTACTGTAGCCCAGATACTACTCAACGAGTGGTTCTTCCGGCTTGGGGTCCCAAGTTGTATTCATTCAGACCAGGGAAGGAGTTTTGAAAGCGCCTTGATCCAACAACTGTGCAGCCTTTATGGGGTGGAAAAATCTTGCACAACCCCATATCATCCTGCAGGTAATGGACAGTGCGAGAGATTCATTAGGACCCTCCATGACCTCCTGCACATACTCCCTACCTCCTGAAAGTGGGATTGGGCTTCCTGTCTTCCCCAGGTTCTCTTTTGTTACAATTCTACACCTCATCAGGGGACTGGGGAATCGCCATTCTTTTTGATGTTTGGACAGGAGCCTAGACTTCCTGTGGACTTCCTGCTTGGTCAGGTCCAGGACCCACTTCCAGGAGAAGTATAAAACTGGGTGGTTGAGCATCAGGCTAGATTGAAAGTGGCTTTTGAGAGTGCATGTGAACAAGTGTCAGCTGCTGCAGGATGCCGAAAGCACCATCACGATCAAAGGGTTTGGGAAGCACTGTTGAAAGTAGGTCAATTGGTCTACCTCTGGGACCACAGTGTTAGAGGTTGCCATAAAATCCAAGACCTTTGGAGTGCAGTGGTCTACCAGGTATTGACAGCACCTGATGGTGAGGGAGCGGTGTATACTGTCGCCTCCAGTGTGTGATCTACAGAAGGTGCGCCATGTCCATCGGGACATGATGAAGGCCCAGGTTGGACCTGAGCCCCCTGCTGATCCTCCTCAGGCTCCGTCTCCACTCACTTTGGTACAAGACGGGGATTCATCTGGTGAGGATGATGTATGGCTCTTTGCACCGGGACCCTTATTGCCACAAACAGCTGTACCCAGTTCAGTTGTTCCCACAGGATCCTCTGTTGTGACTCCATGGGAAGGGAAAATTACCCCAACTGCACCTCCTACCCAAGGTAGCTCTGCATCAGCAGTATATTCACAATCACCGAGAGCTCAACTTGGCCCTAGTCAGCCAGCCTTTCGCTGAACTAGCCGTTCCACCGCTGGTCATCATTCCAATGTTCACCATCTGCCACGGCCTGTTAGTTACATGGAAGGTGGCGTTAATGAACGTCCTCAGCTAGTGTCAAACATACAGCTGCCCTTCTTTAGACCTTGGTCATAGTCTTGACAGCTCTTTCTGGGCCATCATCGGGGCAACGATGCAAAAGCCAGGGGTAGAATGTAGCAGGATGGATTTTCCTTCTTTTTGTTCCATGTCTCTATGCCTCTGTCTGTCGTGGCCCTTTAATTGTTGGGTGGCGCTGTGGATGAATGTGGCATATTTAGGTGCCAGCCCTCACTTGTGGGCTGTTTTCTTCCACCTTCCTGGCACAGTCGTTTGCTGGTATGGTGTACTGTTGGCCAGTGAGGCTCTTTTGGTGTGCCCCTCTAAATAAGAAGCAAGTACGTTGACTGTGAGCCCTGTTGTGCGGTGGTGTTGCTCTACTCCGCTCGGGTCAGCTCTCCCTTTTTAAGCTTTTTGTGCCTTCATGGTCGAGCCACTGTGCCTCTTACGTCCAACTGTGCAGGTGAACCTACATGCTTCAGTAATCAGCCCCGCGGTGTGCGGCTCGTTTTCAGCGGCCGCCGCTCGCTCCCACACTGCTGTCTTGTTTATGCTCCCAAAACTGCTGTCTTGTTCTGTCTATTTTGACAGCTTGTCTACTGTGACAGTTGGTCGTTTAATCTGGTTTTGTTTATCTTGTCAGTTTTTGACCTGTCTGTCTTATTTTCTACTCTTTCCCTTTCATCTATTTAAAACTTTATAAGGACACAAGAAAATCAGAACGCTACGCAGTGCTTTTATTCCACTAATTGAGTTTTATTTTTTTCATTATATCCATCACGTGTCTTTTTTTAATTATTAACAACCTTGCTTTTATTGCCCCAAGTTTTAGTCCTTTTTAATGGTGCAATATTAAATAAATTTCTTTTGTTGCAGGACAGGAGCTGTGGGCCTGAGGTGTGTGGCAGCCGGTTCCCCTGGTGGTGGTTTTTCTCAGACTCCCTCCGAAGTGCACGCAGGGTGTCCATCTGGTTGGTGTGCAGTCACGTTTTAGTTTAAGACCCCTTCTTCCCCTTCTCCGGCTAGCCTCCTGGTAAGCCCCAGCCCTGATCCTTAACAAGCCTTTTGCCTAGTGGAAATTTATTTTAAGCTAAAACTCATTATAGGCAACCAGCTGTTGTTATGGTTTTAACTAGCAACTAATGATTGTTTTTTTTTAATTGTTTGATAAAAATGATTTGTTACTAATGGAATCACATCTATGGCTCTGTGTGTAACGAACCTGTGTGCCCTTACACAGGGCACACAGGTGCCCTCTTGGGTTGTAGAAAACTATTTCCTGGGGCAAAATTCCCCAGGTGGCGTTTTGCTTTTTGATAAAACTCTACCGCCCTGCCACATCTACATTTTAGATATTACAGCAGCCAGGACTCACGGTGCGCTGTTTAAAGGGAGAAAGAATTTGCAGCAGCCTGTAAATGTCCCATTGCTGTGTGCCTGCTTGTCTGACGATTTCAGCCCCGACATTCCCCACCCCCACCCCAAAATTTTGAAGTTGTTGCGCAGTTGGAGCCAACAAAATTACGATCCAGTGATCAAGGGAATAAATGAATGGGTTTCGAACTTGGAGCTACCCTATAATGGCATATTTGCAGCATTTGTTGACAGGAGAAACCCATACAGTGCTAAACCCCGCCCACACTTCAGGGCATGAAGAGACAGAGCGGTGTCAGAGCGCTGGCAAAACTTTTGATAAAAATTGCATATTTTGACTGAGCGACTACATACTCGGGGACGCACACCCTCATAACCTCATCAAAACATGTATAAAATCTGAGGTCAGTCTGATGGACAGTTTATCTGAGAAACATACACAGACAGAGATTCCTTGAATTTGTAGATTTAAGTACAAAACACCCAACATTATAATATACAGCAGAATGACCCGTTTGGTTGCAACTGTTGCATCATTGCCCATTTGTCTGCAAATATTTAAATCAGGGATGGGCAACTTTGGTGGTAGCGAGGGCCACAAATTTTTTCCTCATTTTCTGAGGGCCAGATTTACATATAAAACGTTTTTTTTTCAGGGGGGGGGATTTTCTTCAAAGTCAAAACTTTTACAATGAAAGCTGAAAATGCAAATGAAAATAAAAGCTATTCAGTGCTTTATCATACTCGAGTTAAAATTACTGATAAAATTATAACATGACGACTTCCGGTCTGGACGCCATGGCGACTGCAGCTTAACACTGAAGTTCTCAGACCCAATCTAGGATAACACCTTGAAAATCAAACTTAACGGATTTTTGGAGGAGTGAAAATCAAAAGACAAAATCATCATGTCTAAAGGAAAACAGAAGAAACTGAAATTCTCCAGGCCAGGACACGTATCGGCCGGAGAATCCGAACTGGAAGATCTCCGTTCAGAAGACGAGGAACTGGTGATAGCTAACAAAAGGGTTAGCCTGAAATCACTATTTGAGGAGCTACGACGATTTCGCCGAGATGTTACGGCCGAATTTCGGGAATTCAGAGAAGAATTGAAAAGGACAAACAGCAGAGTGGACCAGGCCGAGAACCGAATCTTGGAAACAGAGGATCGAATAAAAGTGCTCGAAGATTCTGTGCTAGACCTACGCAAAAGACAAGCAGCTATAGAGGCTAAGCTAACCGACCAAGAAGGAAAACAAAGAAGAGACAACATAAGAATTCATGGTCTGACAGAAGGAACCGAAAATGGTTTTAACTCAATGGCAGAATGCGTGGAATCCTTACTAAGAGAGAAATTGGATATTCCACAAACCACCGACTTGAAGATAGAAAAGGCACATCGTTCATTAGCCGCTAGGCCGGCGGCGGAAGCGCCCCCACGTTCGGTGTTGGTAAGATTTTCCAATTTCAAAATAAAACAAGAGGTTGTAAGACTGGCCTGGCAGAAAAAAGGATTTATGCACCAGGAGAGAAAAGTCTACGTGGAACACGATTACGCCCCGGAGGTCCTTAAAAAGCGCAGGGAATACAACGACGCGAAAAAGGTGTTAAGAGAGAAGAAATTGCGCTTTCAGACACCATTTCCTGCGAAGTTAAGGGTCTTCTACGGCGATGAAACGTGTCTCTATAATTCGGCGGAAGAAGCAACAGCTGACATGGCGAAAAGAGGGCTCCCGGTAACGGTATTTAAACCCCCAGCAGACCCGAGTGAGAAGATCAAAACGCAAACATGGACAACACAAAGACCTTCAAAATCCACGGACCAGCAGCGGGAAACCCAGCACCAGAGCGTCGCGGATAAACTATCCGTTTTCAGGTTGGAATAGCGACCTTTTTTTTTTTTTTTTTTTTTCTCTTGAATCAATCCGCACATCCAACCCCCCTCATACAAGGTAACAAACATTAAAGGAGATGCATATTCAGCATGTGGTAAAACATTTCATGGAACAATCATATTATTTGAAACAAATAAGTCTTTGTAATAAAAAAAAAAAAAAAACTGGTTAAAATAGAAATGTGACAATAATCCACATGTTCTCCTCATACTAACAAATACTGTTTTTGCGTGAATGTTTGATGTGATGGGAGTGGGAGGGTGCACACAATTTCACAGGGTTTAGGCATAAAGGGAAAAAAAAAAAAAAAATCATTACAAGTTTGGATTGGGTTCTGAAACTCACGTTAAAAGCATGGGACTACTTTCAGTGGTAAGAGAGGGCCCTCAACACGTAACAGAGTTTGAGGAATTTCCCTCAGAGCCTTCACTCCATCAAGGCTCTTACAGGGTCTTTAAAAAGACCTCAGCTCAGGAAGTTCTTTTGACAGCTTTTTGTTTTAAAGTTTTTTACACTATGTTCTTAATGTTTTTCTTGTTTTTAATGTTCTTTCAGTTTCTGAGTAGCATAAAAGAGGGCCACCACACAGTTATACTAAACAAAACAACACAATGGAGAAACAGGGTGTAACCAAAATAATTTCATATAATGTAAAAGGAATCCTGAATCCAGTTAAAAGATCCAAGATTCTAGGCAAAATGAAAAAAGACAAAGCAGGAATAATACTTTTACAAGAAACCCACCTAACAGACGTGGAACACAATAAACTCAGTAGACAAGGGTTTAAAATGATCTCTTCATCTTCATATAAATCAGGGAGGAGGAGGGGAGTAGCGACATTGATATCAACCAAAATTACATTTGAAAAAAAATCAGAACACAAAGATAAAGAAGGGAGATACAGTTTGGTAACTGGGCGGCTAGAGGGAGAAGATATCACCCTGCTGAATGTGTATGCTCCCCCAGGGGCTAACTGGAAATTTTATAAAAATGTATTCGACCTAATGATAACTAAAGCTCAAGGTTTAGTGATATGTGGTGGGGACTTCAATCTTAGACTGAATCCATACTGGGATGCTTCTGGTAATTCCCCACATCAAAATAACACCCAAAACAGGAAGACTCGGATGCTACTAAAAGAATTGGGAATCTGTGACGTGTGGAGGGAACTCAACCCCAGTGTAAAAGACTATACATTTTACTCAACTCCACATTCATCTTACTCAAGGATTGACTATTTTTTTATGTTTAATAGAGACATTGGAAGAGTAAAAACATGTAAAATAGGACTGATGGATCTCTCCGACCACAGTCCGATCTACATGGACTTAAATATCCAAAAATACACAAATAATACATTTTCTTGGAGGTTAAATTCAAATGTCCTGAAAGGACCATTGAAAGATGAATTGGAATCAGATATTCTCAGATATTTGGAAGATAACGATAATGGAGAAGTATCCCCTTTAATACTGTGGGATGCATGTAAAGCTGTAATAAGAGGAAAGATTATTGCAAAACTGGCAACCCAAAAGAAACTAAGACAAGAAAAACTATCCACATTAGAGTCAGAACTTAGGAACCTAGAAAAAGAACACAAAGGCAACACTCATTCTACTGACTCGCTCAAGATTAAGGAAATTAAAAACCAAATAAATGAGATCTACACAATAGAAATCCAGAAGAAACTTACATTTCTGAAACAAAAATACTATGAAGCAGGCAGTAAATCGGCAAAATTGCTAGCCTATAAATTGAGGAAACATCAAACAGAAAGAGCAATCTACAAAATCAGAGACCCAGTATCAAAGGAAATAAAATTCAGAATTCAGGATATTCTTAAAAACTTCGAGAATTACTATAAGAACTTATACTCCCGCAAAAAACATAAAAACGCATCCGAGGCATTCCTAAACACATTAAACCTTCCCCAACTTACGGAGTCACAAAATAAAACACTACTGTCAGAAATACATCCTAAAGAATTGGAAAAAGCAATTATGAAACTTAAAGCTAACAAATCCCCAGGAGCTGATGGCTATACAGCAGAGTGGTACAAAACCTTTAAACAGCAACTATCTCCTCTCCTCCTGAAAACATTTAATTATGTCCTCCACACAGGGGAAATCCCCCCCTCCTGGAGAGAAGGGGTCATTGCAGTTATACCTAAACCTGAAAAGGATAAACTAGAGTGCTCCAACTACAGACCAATCAGTGTACTAAATCAGGACTATAAGCTTTTTACCATTATCCTTGCCAAAAGGTTAGAAAATATACTGACAGACCTAATTCATTTAGACCAAACAGGTTTTATAAGACAAAGACAGACACAAGACAACATTCGACGCACTTTACACATAATTCATCATATAAAAAAATATAACTTAAATGCAGTCATATTGGGATTAGATACTGAAAAAGCATTCGATTCGGTTGACTGGTCTTTTCTATATAGAATCTTATCCAGTTTCAATTTTCATAACAACTTCATTAGAACTATACAGGCATTATATAAAAAACCAACAGCTAAAATAAGGATTAACGGTAATTTATCATCATCTTTTGAACTGGAAAGAGGATGTCGTCAGGGCTGCCCCCTGTCACCACTGCTCTTTGCAATCTTCATAGAACCTCTGAGCCAATGGATAAGACAAAACCAAAAAATTCAAGGTATTACACTTGGTCAGAAGGAACATAAAATAGCACTCTTTGCTGATGACATTTTAATATACCTAGGGCAGCCGGACACTTCTTTACCAGAACTAACCTCAGTTTTTTCAGAGTATGGAGATTTATCGGGATACAAATTAAATATGCATAAAACCCAAGTTTTAACATTCAACTATGACCCAAATCATTATTCACTAAGCAAACTCAAAACTAACTGGGAGTCGGAATCTATGAAATATCTAGGGGTCAATATCCCGAAACAACTCAACAAAATTATATCACTAAACTATGATCCACTGGTGACAAAAATAAAATCTGACCTAGCAAGATGGAATATGATACCATTCTTGGGTACTGCACAAAGAATTGAAGCAGTCAAAATGAATATACTTCCACGTCTTCTATACCTTTTCCAAACAATACCGGTAGAACCTCCCAAAAAAACATGGCAGGAGCTGGACAGAAGGATCTCAAGATTCATATGGCAGGGCAAGAGACCTAGAATCAGATATAGAACCCTACAGCTAAACAAAGACAAAGGTGGGCTCGCGCTGCCAAATATCAGGGACTACTTTAAAGCCGCACAAATTAAAACTTTAGTAGAGATATGTAACCCAGTCTACACTGCACAATGGAAGGAGATCGAATGCCAAATAACAAGTGACATCCCCCTACAGGCGATAATAGGGAACAATGTCTTACCTAAGCTTTTGAATAACACTAACCCGTGGATAGAGACCCCGCTAAAAATTTGGTTTAAGATAGTCAGAGAGAATCAAACTAAAGAGCCCTATCGACTTCTGCAATGGATCGCCTATGATCAGGACTTTACTCCTAATAAAACAGACACCAGATTTAAAAAGTGGAAGGAGAAAGGGCTGATAAAATATTACGATTTTTTTAAAGGGCAAATCTTAAGAAGTTTTGAAGATTTGAAAAAACAAGGCCTAATAAATCAAGACCTTTACAGGTTCTTCCAGCTTAGACACCACATAAACAATATACTTAAAAAGGAGGTTTTGGAAAGGGCCCAGTCAGGTGTTCTGAAGGTCTTCTTAATGGCATATAAAGGGATCCCAGGGATCAGATACATTTCTAAAATATACCAAGGTCTTCAAGACTTAAAAGGAGACAACACATCTTATATAAAAGAGAGATGGGAAAAAGAGGGGAATTTCACTTTACAACTGGAAATATGGGAAAAGCTAAATAAACAGCAATGGAAAAGTACCTCATCCCTGCAGTGGAGAGAATTTGGATGGAAAAACTTGGCAAGATTTTTCAGAACACCTGCACAAAACAAATTTACCCATAAGGGATTGAACTGTTGGCGCTTGTGTGGTGAAAAGACTGCAAATCATTTTCATGTGTTTTGGTCATGCCCAGTTATCCACCAATATTGGACCAAGGTACAGACAATATTGGGGAAAATATTCAAAATTACAGTTCCCTTTTCTTTTGTAACTTTGTATTTGGGTTTACTACCGGACTCACTGGAAAGACGAGGAGAAAAATACTTATTCAATGTTTTAATATTGGCAAGCAAAAAAGCTCTAACTAAAAAATGGATGTTGAAGGACTGTCCTACACCTGAAGATTGGACTAACGTGATCCAAGACATTTACTCGATGGAAAAGTTGACATTCGCACTGAGACAGGACATGGATGTGTTCATGAACTTTTGGCAACCCTGGACCGCATATGTGTCTTCCATTAGATCTAATCTTTGACAAATACCATTTCAATAATGGTTCCGCTCTTTGTTCCAATGCTACTCAGATGCTCTTTTATCTTTATTTACTTACTTTTTCTTTTTGTTTGTTTTTTACTGGTTTGTTTTTTTTTATTTGTTTCTTGTTTTTTTTTCTCTTTAATTTCACTTTTTCTTTCACTTTAAAAAAAAAAAAGGGGTGTTGTAAGAATTAATCTTCCAATGTTGTCAGATATCAGAAAATAAGGGAACATGTGATGAAAATGTAAACACTGCATTGCTGTAACGACCTGTATACCCTTTACAAAAACTTAAATAAAAAAAAAAAAAAATTATAACATGACCAAATTTTTAAAACTCGCCATCAAAATGATGAGCAAAGAGAAATTCCAGACGGTAATTAACAAAAAAAGCCAAGAAGAAAAGGAAATATGATGATGAAGAAAAATGTTTTTAAAATATTAGAAGAAAATGATCAAAGTAAAACTGGTTTTACTGATAAATATGCTACATTTCTGGTTTAGCTTTTTTTTTTTGCAAATCTGTAGTTTATTTTGGTATTAGATGTGCAAGCTGTTATGTCTGGAAACAGGACGGCGAAGGCAGGAGTTGTACCCAACTCAAATTTTATTACAAGACACACTGTACGAGTAATAACACTGAACGAGTTATTACTCTGCATTAATAGAAGAGAACAAGAATAATCCCAGGTTTCTTTTCAGTACTGTAGCCAGGTTGACAAAGAGTCAGGACTCTGTCAATCCTAGCATCCCCTTAGAGCTTACTAGTCAGGACTTTATGAACTTTTTCAATAATAAAATTTCATCCATCAGAGATAAAATCAATCAGATTCTTCCCACAGTTAACTTAAATACTGTAACTACTACAACTCCTTCTATTGATGTCTGTCTTGATGAGTTTACTCCAATCGACCTTTGTGAGTTAGACAAAGTAGTTTCCTCATCCAAACCTTCAACTTGTCTTTTAGATCCTATTCCTACCAGGTTATTTAAAGAAGTCTTCCCACTTATTGGTAGCTTTATTCTTCATATAATCAATTCTTCATTAACTTTAGGCCATGTACCGCAGGCTTTTAAAACGGCTGTAATTAAACCCTTACTCAAAAAACCAACGCTAGATCCAGGAGCTTTAGCTAACTATAGACCAATCTCTAATCTCCCTTTCATTTCAAAAATCTTAGAAAGAGTTGTTGCTACGCAATTATTTGACCACCTGCAGGGAAATGGTTTACTTGAAGAGTTTCAATCTGGGTTTAGAATCCATCATAGTACTGAAACAGCCTTAGCGAAGGTCACTAACGACCTCCTCATTGCATCTGATAATGGACTAGTTTCTGTACTTGTCCTTTTAGATCTTAGTGCAGCTTTTGATACTATTGATCATAATATTCTACTTGATAGATTAGAACACTATGTTGGACTTAATGGAACTTCGTTGCAGTGGTTTAGATCTTATTTATCTGATAGGTTCCAGTTTGTTCATGTAAATGATGAGTTTTCTTTCAGCTCAAAGCTTAGTCATGGAGTTCCACAGGGATCTGTGCTAGGCCCTACTCTTTTTAGTTTATATATGCTTCCGTTAGGCAACATTATTAGAAAGCACTGTATACATTTTCATTGTTATGCAGATGACACACAATTATACCTGTCAATGAAGCCAGATGATAGTAATCAATTAGCCAAGTTAGAAGCCTGTCTTAAGGAAATCAAAGCTTGGATGACTTGTAATTTCCTGCTATTAAATTCAGATAAGACTGAAGTCATTCTTGTTGGTCCAAAAAACCTTAGAAATTCCTTTCCAAATCAAACTTTCAGTTTGGACGCAGTTACTCTTTCTCTTAATAGCTCTGTGAGGAACCTTGGAGTTATTTTTGATCAGGATTTGTCCTTCAATTCACATATTAAATTTGTTTCTAAGACTGCCTTCTATCATTTGCGTAATATTGCCAAGATTAGGAGCATCTTGTCTCAGAGTGATGCTGAGAAGCTGATCCACGCTTTTGTTAGCTCGAGATTAGATTATTGTAATTCTTTATTATCAGGCTGTCCTAAAACATCTTTAAAAAGTCTTCAGCTGATCCAAAATGCTGCAGCAAGAGTTTTAACAGGTACTAGAAAGAGAGATCATATCTCTCCGGTTCTGGCCTCCCTTCATTGGCTTCCCATAGAGTTTAGAATTAAGTTTAAAATCCTTCTTCTCACTTACAAAGCTCTAAACAATCAGGCTCCTTTTTATTTAAAAGATCTGATACTACCGTATTATCCTAACAGAGCACTACGCTCCCAAAATGCAGGATTACTTGTAATATCTAGAATCTCCAAAAGTACAATGGGAGGCAGAGCCTTCAGTTATCAAGCTTCTCTCCTGTGGAATCAGCTGCCAATCTGGATTCGGGAGTCAGACTCGATCTCTGTTTTTAAGAATAGGGCTAAAACCTACCTTTTTGATCTAGCCTACAATTAGGGAGGGATCATGTGTTTCTGAACCCTCCCTTAGTTATGCTGCTAATAGGTTTAGTCAGCCGGGGGACCTCCAGTAATGCACTGGGCCTCACTCCTTTCCTCACTCTCTATGAAATATTTTTTTTTTGCTGGTCATTAACATTTGTTTGTTCTCTCCCATAGATTGAGTCCCCATCGTGCTGTTTGCTCTCTACATGTCTGTTCTTTTCATCTTCTCTATCCCCTCACCCCCCAGCCAGTCGCAGCAGATGACTGCCCCTCCCTGAGCCTGGTTCTGCTGGAGGTTTCTTCCTGTTAAAAGGGAGTTTTTCCTCTCCACCGTCGCCAAGTGCTTGCTCACAGGGGATCGCCTGATTGCTGGGGTCTTTCTGCAACTGTGGGGGTCCCCCCTACAGTTGATAGTGCT
Organism: Pholidichthys leucotaenia; assembly: GCA_020510985.1. NCBI lineage: Eukaryota > Metazoa > Chordata > Actinopteri > Cichliformes > Pholidichthyidae > Pholidichthys > Pholidichthys leucotaenia. Next base: position 46,269,081 of record CM035836.1, read on the forward strand.
ATGAGATGACTGTTGTTGTGAAATGGTGCTATATAAATAAAGTTGAATTGAATTGAATTGAACTGTTGATAGATTAAAAGAGATTCCCGCCGTCCATCCTCCTTTATACCCACAGCATGGTGACGTCATCGGTGCTTGCGTCCTCACGTCCGTGACATCTGCTGTGGCATTTCCAATATGCCACATTTACCTGCCCTGGGAAAAACCAGAACTCTACTGGTGATGATTTAGCCTTAGCTGGGTAAGCTTAAAGTGTGGTGGTGTAGAAGATGTGCTCAAATGACGAGGCTGAGTTTAGTCATAAACCAGCTTTATTTGGCAGAACACAGCTTCTAGCATTCTCAAAGCAGGAAAGAGGAAGAATCATATCTCAACACCCTTTTATACGTTTCCAGCATCAGGATTCAAGTCACATGGTGTCTTCAGTAAACATACAGTTACAAAAGCATCCCTTTGAAGCTTCACCTATTGTCTCTCATTTCCTGATGAACCGGAATTCTCTCCGGGGCATCTTCTGTGGGACAAAGAGACAAATCTCACACTTCCTTGTTATCTTCTGCAGATTCGAGTCCTCTGTCCTTGCAGACGTGACACCCCACAATACACATGTAGTCCTGTCTCTGTGGCAACGTGAGCCCACAATGCGTGTCGGCCACACTACCCCCCCCCCAAACGTCTAGTAAGGCAAAACCTGCATGGCATAACAAAAAAAAAAAAAAAAAAAAAAAAAAAAGAAAAACACAAAGCACTCCATACATCGCTAATCAATCCACCAACTGCCTAGGTTTTAACCTTCTGCCGAATCTGCTGCAACCTGGCTTGGCTGCACCTGCAACATCTCTCTGCACCTGTGGATTAAAGCTGTTAGCACCTTTCTGTGAAGACTTTGGAGAATGTCCTCTCGGCGGCCTGCCACGGCGGGGGGGGCCTCGCGAGCTGCACCTCCTCGTCAGCCAGAACAAAAGCGGGTTTGAGCCTGTTTATGCAAATGAGCTCCCTTCTGCCCCCTAAATCTAGCAGAAAATGCTTCTGCCCGGTCTCCAGCACTCGAAACGGTCCGTCGTAAAACGGCCGCAAACTTGGACGCTGAGCATCATGTTTAACAAAAACAAACTCTGCATTTTTTAAAGCCTTTGGCACAAAAACGTGTGGGAAACTGTGATGGACTGGGCCGGGGAGCGTGTTTGCTCCTGAGCCGCTCTGCCACGGCTGAGCAGGGGGGCCATTAGGTGCGGGATTATCGGGAAGAAATTCCCCCGGCAAACGGAGCGGTTGTGCAAAAACTAATTCAGCCGGGGAAGCATGCAAATCTTCCTTAGGTGCAGAACGCAACCCCAATAAAACCCATGGAAGTTTGTCTACCCAATTTGTATCCGTTAGCGACGCTCTGAGGGCTGCTTTCAATGACCTGTGAAAGCGTTCGCATAAACCATTAGCCTGGGGGTTATACGCGGTGGTGCGATGAATCTTCACCCCCAAGCTGCGGGCCATCGATGACCATAGCTCGGAAATAAATTGGGGACCCCTGTCGGACGTTATGTCTGACGGTACACCAAAACGTGCAACCCACGCTGCTAAAAATGCTCGCGCAACTTCTTCCACTGTGGTTGATGTCAAAGGAATCGCCTCTGGCCAGCGCGTGGTGCGATCTACCATAGTCAAAAGATGTGTGTGCCCGTGTGATAACGGAAGCGGGCTGACCAGGTCGACATGCACATGATCAAAACGCTTAGCGGGGATGTGAAAAGGTTCTAACGGGGCCTTAGTGTGTCTGTGTATTTTGGCTCGCTGACACGCTACGCAGGCTGCCGCCCATTCCTTGACCTGTTTGCGCAACCCGGGCCAAACAAATTTCTCCCCCACCAATTTGATCGATGCGCGCACCCCCGGGTGTGCGAGAGAATGGACCAAGTCAAAAACGCGGCGACGCCACGCGGTTGGCACCACAGGGCGGGGCCGTCCCGTGGAGACATCGCAGATTAGCGGGGGCATACCGTTTTGTTGCACCCTGTGCTCCAGCCTTAACCCTGTTGGTCCACACTGGAGCGCGCGCACGTCCGCGTCGTTAACCTGCTCCGCAGCCATGGCTGCATAATCTAACCCAACACAGACCGGGGCTGCGCGCGCTCCCGCGTCGCTGCCCGGGCCCGCGGCCATGGCTACAGAGTCTGCCCCTATGGGGCTTGGCGGTGCTACTGCACGCGAGAGGCAGTCTGCCACAACATTGTGTTTACCCGCGACATGCTGAATATCAGTAGTGAACTCCGATACTGTGGCTAGTTGCCTTTGTTGCCGGCCTGACCAGGGTTCTGAAATTTTGGCCATCACAAACGTTAGCGGTTTATGATCCACAAAAGCGGTGAAACGTCGCCCCTCTAACCAGAACTGAAAGTGACGGATGGCCAAGTGTAGGGCCAAAAGCTCCCTGTCAAACGCGCTGTATTTCCGTTCACTATCGCGCAAAGTCCTGCTGAAAAACGTGAGGGGTTGCCAGGTACCTGCCACAAACTGTTCAACTACCGCCCCCACCACTACATCGGAAGCGTCAGTGGTGAGCGCCATGCGGGCCGTTGGAACTGGGTGCGCTAACAAAACTGCGTTTGCCAGGGCTGATTTGACCTGGGCAAAAGCGCGCTCCCGCTCCGGAGACCATTCAACTTTATTTGCGGGCTTTTGTTTTTTTAACGCGGTGTACAATGGCTGCATGAGTCGTGCTGCGCTTGGGAGGAATCGGTTGTAAAAATTAACCATCCCTAGAAACTCCTGAAGTGCCTTGACCGTTTGAGGTTGCGGAAAATCCGTTATGGCACGCACTTTATTTGGAAGGGCTCCCTCTGCCGAAACACGATGTCCCAAAAAATCAATCTGCACCACCCCAAACTGGCACTTCACTGGGTTAACTATTAACCCGTGCTCTGCCAGCCTCCGGAAAACTGCTGTGAGGTGTTTTTCATGTTCGCCTTCGGACGCGCTGGCTACCAAAATATCGTCCAAATAAACGAACACGAAAGGCAGGTCGCGTAAAACTGCATCCATCATGCGTTGGAAAGTTTGCGCGGCCCCCTTGAGGCCAAAAGGCATGCGCAAGAACTCAAAAAGGCCGAAAGGAGTTATGACCGCTGTTTTGGGTACATCCTGCGCGCGCACTGGAACCTGGTGGTAGCCGCGCACCAAGTCTATTTTAGAAAAAATGCGCGCCCCCGCCAAATGAACAGAAAAATCCTGAATGTGCGGAATCGGGTAGCGGTCATGAGCTGAAACGTTGTTCAACCTGCGGAAATCGCCGCAAGGTCGCCACGAGCCGTCAGCCTTTGGGACCATGTGTAACGACGAAGCCCAAGGGCTCTTGGAGCGTCTAACAATGCCCAGTTTTTCAAGATTAGTGAACTCCTCGCGCGCGATGGCCAGTTTAGCTGGGTCCAAGCGCCGAGCTTTTGCAAAAATGGGAGGGCCTGTGGTTGTTATGAAATGTTCTACCCCATGTTTGGCCACCATTGCCGAAAACGTGGGGACTGTGAGTGCTGGGAACTGAGCAAGCAAAGTGTGAAACTTACCACCCGCAGCTGAGACGCTGGCATGTGCAGTTGGCGGGGCCACCCGAGCTGTGCAGGGAATAGAATGAAAGGACAGTGCATTAATCAGACGTCTATTAGCAAGGTCAACCAATAAACCATGTGAGCACAAAAAATCAGCCCCTAACGTGTTGAAACTGACTGCTGCTACAATAAAGGTCCACTCAAATGAACGGCCCTGTAAGGACAGAAGCATGGTCCTCTCACCGAACGTTTTAATCGTGGAGCCGTTCGCTGCTGACACTGACACCCAGGGGGCTTTAGAAGGCGACAGCCGTTCCGTGTAGGTGGGTGTGACAAAGCTCAGCTGAGAGCCCGTGTCCACGAGGAACTGTTTCCCCGAGCGTGCATCCGTCAGGTAAAGCAGCCTGTTCTCGTTGCCGAGGGTCGCAGCTGCTACCGGCCCTCGGTCTTGGTGTTTCCCTGGCGCTTAAAGTTGCACGGTGGGGCACACCTGTGCGCTCTCTCTGCAAAACGGCGGTGGTAGAAGCACGGGCCGTCCTCCGCTCCGCGTCATCTGGCTCCCGTCGCCGCCGCCGTCGGTGCGTCTGGCGCCGCGGCCGCTGGACCTGCACTGTGTCTGGACGCCGTTCCCGGACTGGCCGCCACGGCCGAAACCACGTTCCGCTTGTGGGCGTCGACCAACCGCTGCGCCTCTTTGCTCAACCCATGGTAGTCTCGCCTGGCCAATCGGGGCGACTCTGCCAGGGCCACTCTCACTGCTGGTGGTAGGGTTCGGAGGAAAAGGTGGGCGAAAATGAATTCGCCATCCTCAGAGGCTTTGAGCTGCAGCATCTTCACCATCAGGTCCGCAGGTCTATCGTTTTCTGCCTCAGTCAGCGCCAGGAGCCCCTCTGCTCGTTGTTGGACTGAGGGGGTGAAATGGCTGATCAGCGCGTCCTTCAATGCGCTGTACTTGTCGCTGTCTGGTGGATGGTTAACCAGATCCTCCACTCTCTGGACCGTGTCGCTGTCCAGCTTCGCTACCACGTGGTAGAATCTTGTGTCATCGTTGGAGATTCTCCGGAGGTTGAACTGCGCCTCGACTGCGCTAAACCATGAGCGCGGGCTGTGCTGCCAGAAATCGGGCAGTCGGATCGTGGAGGCGGCCATCAGGCTGGCTTCCGCCGAGCCCCGCTCGGGAGAATTGTATCTGCTCATTTTCCGTCGTAGGTCACTAGTGTAGAAGATGTGCTCAAATGACGAGGCTGAGTTTAGTCATAAACCAGCTTTATTTGGCAGAACACAGCTTCTAGCATTCTCAAAGCAGGAAAGAGGAAGAATCATATCGCAACACCCTTTTATACGTTTCCAGCATCAGGATTCAAGTCACATGGTGTCTTCAGTAAACATACAGTTACAAAAACATCCCTTTGAAGCTTCACCTATTGTCTCTCATTTCCTGATGAACCGGAATTCTCTCCGGGGCATCTTCTGTGGGACAAAGAGACAAATCTCACACTTCCTTGTTATCTTCTGCAGATTCGAGTCCTCTGTCCTTGCAGACGTGACACCCCACAATACACATGCAGTCCTGTCTCTGTGGCAACGTGAGCCCACAATGTGTGTCGGCCACAGTGGCATATTACCAGCACAGCACATACACAATCAGAACCATCTCACGCAATGCAGGACAGAGCTAGCTAACAAACATACATGGCCTGGCTATCGGCAGGTGGCATATAGCCTGATGTTAAATGCATTGCTGTATGATGCTGTGACAGTATCGTTAAACAGACCCATGACTAGTATTATTGTGAACATTATGGCAGTATGTGAACTCACATGAAACAAACCTGAACCTGGGTAACCGGGTGGACTGCCAGTAGACCCTGCACAGCTGAGTGGGTTATTCTGCCACTGTAGTCAACCATGCTCTGCCTCAGCAGTTTCAAAACAGAGTCTTTCACAGTTCATCTTCAGGGGCCTCAGTTGAGCCCCCGGTGGGCACGCCGCTGGAGGCACTGGCTGCAGCAGACCTGGGTGCCATCTCGATGGAGTCATGGCTCGCTTGTCAGTAACGTCCCAGCCTGGGTCCCACACCAGCTGAGTCGGCTCCAGCGCTCTTGATCCGAGGCAGGTGCTCTTACCTTTCGCAGACGGCTGGTGTGCCATCTCAAACCATCAGCCACCTGGATGGTGGCTGGCCTCTTTTGTGCGGTGATTCTCATCTGTGATGACAGGACTGTCTGTGGGTCCAGGCAGTCAGATCGTTGGACCCAAACCCAATCAAGTAGTGCAAGCGGCGATCTGTTGGGCTGCACTTGGCACTGCTGCTCTCTCATCTCTGATGCTGGCTGCTGCAGTGGCAGCGTGCCATTCACGCCGACAGCAGGACGTGCCCTCGGTTGGCGTTGCTCTGCTGGGTCCTGCTGGGCCACGAACTCTCCATCCTGCTGTGGCTCCCTGAGGCTGTTGCTGGGCGAGGATATCAGATGAGTCCGGCTTCTGTGCCTTCTCTCCTGGTGCTGATTGTGGTTGCGGTGATGTGTCGCTGTCATCGGCGACGGAACATGCGGCAGGTTGTCGTCATTCACCGGGGACCCCTTTCTCCACGAATTCCCTCTCCTGCAACTCCACAGCGGCTCCTTGAGGCTCATGCCAGGTGAGGATTGGAGGTGAATTCGGTTTGTGCTTTCTCTCCATGCTGTGTTCCCTCTCCGTGTTTTGATCTTTGGCAGTACCTACATCCGCGAAATCAAACTCTCCCTCCTGCAATAACAGCTGCAGCTCGAGAATGCTCATGCTGCGTGAGGACCGGCTCCGTGTCCTGTGTGGCTGCGGACTGGAGCTCCTGTGGCTGCTCCAGTTCTGCTTGGCATGGTGACGGGAGTGGCTGCATCCACATCTGAGTGCAGTGGACTCGAGCTGTTGTCCAAACTGGGGTTACCACTGGGTTGTTGCGCCCAAGAAGGTGTGGGGTCAGTGGACTGAGCAACCGGGGCAACCGTCTGTACCAGCGGAGCTGACTGTGGGGAGCGCAGACCGGTGCCTGCTAGCCGCGATGCTACCTGGGCTGTCATCTCCAGCTGGAATGCTAATTCCATCGCGTCCATCTCAGATATGCGATACAGCATCCTCCACATCGTCACCTGTAGCCTTTTCCCTGTGACTGCCACTGGGTGGTCATCCAGCTACTCCTGCAGCGCATACCATATCACCGGATCCGCAGTGTACCACTTTAACTGCAACTGCATTATCCTGCCCTCCACGTGCCTGAACTTGCACGTGCTAGCCAATCAGCCAAGGGCGTCTATGTACTGTATGAAATGCTTGTCTGGTCGCTGTTGGCGCTGGGAAAACACAAATCTCTGGGCCATCACTGTGGAGCAGTGAAATGTTTGGCTAACAAGGCAACAAATTCGCTGTAGGTCTCCACCGGGCCCAGTGCTTCCAACAGTCCCTCGTTGCCAAGGTTATATAGCTCAGCATGTAAACTACACTCGCCAGCATTAGCTAGGCCCCTATCTGGCACATATGTCTGAAACGACTCAAACTAACAAGGCCATGGGATGGGCAGCTCACCAGGGGTCCAGAGGAATGGCAGTGGGCATGCCGACCACTCTTCTAGAAGCGTGTCTAAATTCAGGAAAAATTTCACAATTTTCTCCTCAATATCCATTTTTCTCATCACTATTTGTTATGTCTGGAAACAGGACAGCAGAGGCAGGAGTTGTACCAGACTTGAACTTCATTACAAGACACACTGTTGATACACGTGTTGCAGTATTATAGTATCCAAGCTAAACTCAAGCTAGTACAGGCTCTAGCTGTCACGGAGAAAGAGCACCAAAGAGACTGATTCCGGACGGCGGGAATCCGTCATCGGACGGGTGCCTTCGTCCTCACATCCGTGGCGTCTGCTGTGACATTTCCAATATGCCATACAAGTTTCTACTGATAAATTTGCATTTTATTTAAAAATGTATAATTTTTTAGTTGTACTGGGGTTTCTTCCTAAATCGACCCCCACCAGTTCGCTTACAGGGAGAATCGGTCTACAGAAGATGCCATCACCACCCCACTCCACAGAGTGCTTAGCCACCTGGAGAACCCAAGGAGCTACGTGAGGATGCTCTTTGTCGACTACAGCTCAGCTTTCAACACCATCATCCCAGACATCCTGATCAACAAACTGCACCTTCTCCAGATCCCCCCCCACCTGCTCCTGGATAAAAAAAAACTTTCTCACCAACCGCCCATAAACAGTCAGACTCGGCCCCCACCACTCCTCCACACCATCTCTTAGCACTGGCTCCCCCAAGGGTTGCGTGCTAAGCCCTCTACTGTACTCCCTGTACACCTTTGACTGTATTCCAACCCACCCAACCACCATCATCGTGAAGTACGCGGACGACACCACCTTGGTTGGGCTCAACACCGATGACAATGAGAAGGCATACAGAGCGGAGGTACAGAATCTGCTGCTGTGGTGCCAAGCAAACAATCTGAAACTGAACATCCAAAAAACTTAAGATCTCATACTGAACTTCAGGAAGAACAGACAGGACCACCCCACCTCCTCATAAATGGCGACCGCGTGGAAAACGTCCCTGCCTTCAGGTTCCTGGGCACCCACATCTCCTCTGACCTCTCCTGAACTGTCAACACCAAGGCCCTGGTGAAGAAACCCCAGCAGTGGCTGCATTTCCTCCGTGTCCTGAGGAAGAACAACCTGGACCAGAAGCTGCTGCTGGCCGCCTATCACTGCTCAGTGGAGAGCGTGCTCACCTACTGTCTGGGTGTGTGGTACGCTGACTCCACAGCCAAGAACAGGAAGGCTGTGCAGAGGACCATCAACACCATCCCCCCAAAAAATATTGGTGGCCCTCTGCCCTTCCTGGAGGACATCTCCAGATCCTCCTGTCTCAGGAAAATCAAGGCCATCACAAGAGACCCCTAACATCCCGCCCACCACCTGTTTGACCTGCTTCCCTCTGGACGACGGTTCAGATCGATCAGGTCCCACATCTCCAGACTGGTAGTTTCTTCCCCTGGGCCATCCGGACTGCAAACAGTCAGAGGCCCCTCCCCCCTCCCTCCGAACGCTCACATGCTCAGAACTGAGGACCTTTTAATTATCACAATAACTCACCCATGTTTGCACTTCACACTTTCATGTTCATTGACTCATCCATGAAACCGCTACCGTGTATATTGTGTGTCTGCACTTTGCACTCTCATATAGCCACTACCATACCTACATACACTACCGTTCAAAAGTTTGGGGTCACCCAGACAATTATTTTGTGTTTTCCATGAAAAGTCACACTTATTTACCACCATGAGTTGTAAAATGAATAGAAAATATAGTCAAGACATTGACAAGGTTAGAAATAATGATTTATATTTGAAATAATAATTTTTTCCAGATACTCAACCTGCTCAAAGGAAGGTCAGTTTTATAGCTTCTCTAACCAGCTAAACTGTTTTCAGCTGTGCTAACATGATTGCACAAGGGCTTTCTAATCATCCATTAGCCTTCTGACGCAATGAGCAAACACATTGTACCATTAGAACACTGGAGTGATAGTTGCTGCAAATGGGCCTCTATACACCTATGTAGATATTGCACCAAAAACCAGACATTTGCAGCTAGAATAGTCATTTACCACATTAGCAATGTATATTAGATATTAGAGTGTGTTTCTGATTAGTTTAAAGTTATCTTCACTGAAAAAAACAGGGCTTTTCTTTCAAAAATAAGGAAATTTCTAAGTGACCCCAAACTTTTGAACGGTAGTGTGGCTTATATTATTCATATATCCATACCTACATATGTATAGACATAAGAGGAATGTTTAGAGATTGCATATGTGGAATGACCTCACGTCTCAGAGCAGGACAAGAGGTCTCGACCACCGGCGAAGATCAAGGAGCAGACGGAGATGCAGCGGTGGAGACCTGAATGAACTTCCTGACCCCCCAGGGTCAGGTGGAGGAGAGAGAGGACAATAGAGAGAGATAACGGGATGTGTGATGTCGGCTTTGATATGCAATGTCTTTTGTTGTGTGATGTATAAGTATGAAGGTCTGACTGCGCTCAGCCTCTTCATTCTGCTTCTGCATTGAGAAGAGGCATGTTAGGGACTGGAAGCTGACAATAAAACTTGATTTATAAAATCACTTCGCTTCCTCATTTCAAGCTCCCTACATTGGTGACCAGACGTGAGAATGGACCAAAGACGTTCTCCCGCTACAGGCTCGTCAGAGGCGACCCAAGCAAGCGCCGTCGCCAACGCAGACAGGGGAACGGATGGAAGACGTTCCCCCACAGCAGAATCGTCAGAGATGGCCCAGTCAAGCGCCGTCCCCAGCCCCGTCGTGAGAACGGAAGAAAGGCGTTCTCGCGCTGCAGACTCGTCAGAGGCGGCCCAAACAAGCGCCGTCGCCGTCAAACTCCCAGAGTTCTGGCAAAATGACCCGAACTCGTGGTTCCAGCAGGCTGAGGCTCAGTTTGCACTCGCGGGGGTGACGGCGGATGAGACCAAATTTTACCACATCGTCGCCAGACTCGATGCCGCCACATCAAGATGCACGCGGAGCGTGATACAACAGCCACCCGCCAACGACAAATACAAGGAACTGAAGGCGACCCTCATCGAGAGTTTCGTCCCCTCGGCCGAGGAGAAGGCCGGGAGGATTCTGGCGATTTACGGCCACGGGGGACGCAGACCGATGGCCCTCATGGAAGACATGCTGCAGCTGAGGGAGGCAGACAACGACAATTTCCTCTTTCAGCACATCTTCCTCAGCACTCTGCCGTCGCACATGAGAGGGATCCTGGCCAACATGCGGTGTAAGACCCAGCAGGACTTCCGCGCACTGGCCCGAGAAGCGCAGCGGCTCATCAACTCCTGCGGCCAGCAGATGGCCACAGCAGCATCGGCAGATCTCGGCGTGGAAGCCCAGAGCATCGGAGAATCACAGGCGACGGAGCAGAACCCGCCCACCATGGCAGCGATGCGACCAAGGCGCAGCAAACAGGATGACCTCTGCCACTACCATCGACGTTTCGCCGAGAGGGCATACAAATGCGTGCCCCCCTGCAGTTTTAAGAAGCTCGGGAAACCGCAAAGCCGGGAACCGTTAGCAGCTACGGCTCTCGGCAAGACAAACAAGCTGCTCTACGTGACTGACGGATGCTCCGGGAGACAGTTCCTCATCGACACCGGAGCTCAGGTGAGCTTCATCACCCCGTCCTACGCAGACCGGGCAACAGGACCCCGTGGAAACGGAGCGATGGCAGCTAACAGCTCGATCATCGACACTTTTGGTGAAAGAAACCTGCCTCTGTCCATTCACGGCCGCAACTATAGGTGGACCTTTATTATAGCGGCGGTGAGTTTTAACTTGTTAGGCGCTGATTTCTTATGTGCACATGGGTTGTTAGTCGATCTTGCAAACAGACGCTTAGTTAATGCACTGTCATTTTCTTCTATCCCCTGCTCAGCTCGAGTGTCCCCACCACCCGTGCAGGCCAGCGTCACCACAGCAGGAGGTAAGTTTGACCAACTCCTCACCCAATTTCCAGCACTCACAGTTCCCAAATTTTCAGCAACAGTAGCGAAACACGGGGTTGAACACTTCATCCCCACAACAGGCCCACCTGTTTTTGCCAAAGCTCGGCGCTTAGACGCAACCAAGCTCGCCATAGCACGCGACGAGTTTGCCAGCCTGGAAAAACTGGGCATTATTCGGCACTCGAAAAGCCCTTGGGCATCGCCACTACATATGGTCCCGAAAACTGACGGTTCTTGGAGACCTTGCGATGATTATCGCAGATTAAACAATGCGACAGCGCATGACCGCTACCCAATCCCTCACATCCAAGATTTTTCACTACATCTGGCGGGCGCGCGCATTTTTTCTAAAATAGACCTGGTCCGCGGCTACCACCAAGTTCCGGTTCGACCTGAAGACGTTCCTAAAATGGCTGTAATAACCCCTTTTGGTCTTTTTGAATTTTTGCGAATGCCGTTTGGCCTCAAAGGCGCTGCTCAAACTTTTCAGCGTATGATGGACGCAGTATTACGCGACCTCCCCTTCGTGTTCGTCTACCTCGACGATATTCTGGTAGCCAGCTCGTCAGAGGAAGAACACGAACAACACCTCGCTACGGTTTTTCAGAGGCTAGAAGAGCACGGGTTAATAATTAACCCATCCAAATGCCGATTCGACGTGTCACAAATTGATTTTTTGGGACACAGAGTTTCACCAGAGGGGGCAGTTCCATTGCTGGACAAAGTGCGCGCAGTAGCAAATTTCCCCCGACCACAAACGGTCAGATCGCTACAGGAATTTTTAGGAATGGTGAATTTTTACAACCGTTTCCTCCCTCGCGCAGCTCAACTCATGCAGCCCCTGTATGCCGCGCTCAGAAAGAAAAAGCCCTCCAACGCAGTCGAATGGACCCCGGAGCGGGAACGCGCCTTCGCGGAAGTAAAAAAAAACACTAGCGGATGCCGCATTGTTGGTCCACCCCGATCCCTCGGCCCGCATAGCGCTGACCACAGACGCTTCAGACCTGGCCATAGGGGCAGTCGTGTAACAACATGTTGGCGGAACCTGGCAACCGCTAGCATTTTTTTAGCAAATCCTTAAACCAAACCGAGCGCAAATACAGCACTTTTGACAGGGAGCTGCTAGCGCTCCATTTATCCATCCGCCATTTCCAGTTCTGGCTGGAAGGGCGGCGTTTCACAGCTTTCGTAGACCACAAACCTCTCACTTTTGCGATGGCTAAAATTTCAGAACCGTGGTCGGGCAGGCAACAAAGACAACTGGCCGCAATTTCAGAGTTCACCACAGATATTCGACATGTGGCAGGCAAACTTAATGTGGTGGCAGACTGCCTCTCCCGCGCCGTGACATCGTCAGGGCGCGAGGAAGCAGATTATACTACCGCAGCCGCAGAGCTCATGGCCAACGCGGACGCGTACGCGGCCCCAATCCACGTAGGGATAGATTACGCGGCCATGGCAGCGGAACAAAGCAGTGACGCGGACGTGCGCGCGCTCCAGTCTGGACCAACAGGGTTAAGGCTGGAGGAAAGGGGTTTGCATGACAGTGTGCCCCCCCTAATCTGCGACGTGTCAACCGGTCGACCTCGCCCGGTAGTCCCAGCTGCGTGGCGCCGCCACATTTTTGACTCTGTTCACTCCCTCGCGCACCCAGGGGTGCGCGCCTCGGTTCAAAGGGTCGCGGAGAAGTTTGTTTGGCCAGGCCTGCGTAAAAATGTAAAGGAGTGGGCAAGGACTTGCATATCTTGCCAACGCGCCAAAATTCACAAACACACAAAAGCTCCTCTAGAACCTTTCCGAATCCCAGCCAGGAGGTTTGACCACGTACACGTCGACCTCGTGGGCCCACTGCCGTCGTCGCAGGGGTTCACACACCTTTTAACAATGGTAGACCGTACCACACGCTGGCCAGAAGCGGTCACGCTGGCCAGAAGCGGTCCCGCTGGCCAGAAGCGGTCCCGCTGGCGTCAACCACAGCCGCGGAAGTCGCTCGCGTTTTTTTAACAACCTGGGTGGCGCGTTTCGGCGTCCCATCGGACATCACGTCCGATAGGGGGCCTCAATTTGTCTCGGAGCTGTGGTCAGCCATGGCCAGCAGCTTAGGGGCAACAATTCATCGCACCACCGCGTATCACCCTCAGGCTAACGGGTTATGCGAGCGTTTTCATAGGTCTTTAAAGGCCGCCCTCAGGGCCTCACTGACGGATACAGATTGGGTGAATAAACTTCCCTGGGTTTTATTAGGGTTGCGTTCTGCGCCTAAGGAGGATCTAGACGCCTCCCCGGCAGAATTAGTTTTCGCACAACCTCTCAGGCTCCCGGGTGAGTTCTTACCAGAACATCCAGAGCCCGGGCACCTACCAGCCCTGAGGCCCCTAAGCAGCATGGGACCGGACACACTCCCCGGACCCATACATCACTCTTTTCCGCGGGTTTTTGTTCCCCAAGCTTTGAAAAACGCCGAGTTCGTTTTTGTTAGGCACGAAGCTTTAAAACCAACCCTCCGCCCACCATATGATGGACCATATAGAGTGCTGGAACCTGGTGATAAGCATTTTGTGCTTGATTTAGGGGACAGAAAAGAAACAGTCAGCATTGACAGACTTAAACCTGCTTTCATGTTGAGCGACGAACCTGCACGGGTGGCGAGAGCACCTCGACGGGGTAGACCCCCCCAAAAGAAACAACTCAGCCCCCCCGCAGGGACCAAATAACCACTCTCCTCCCCAAGCTGCAGATCCCTTACAGGACGACCCCGCCAAGACGCCAAAGCGGGCCTACAGCAGATTCGGGAGAAGATTGAAACCCAGACGACACATAGACTGATGTAAAATTGACAAAGGGTTGTTAACTATGCTGTCGAATTGTGCCGTTGCAGTTTTAGGGCTGACTTATGACATAAACTATACTGTTGTTGTTACCACTGAAATTTTAACATGAGCATGCTGCATAGCTTGAAGGTTAACATAGCTGCTGAAGATATTTTTCCTTTTTCCTGTTGAGGTGAATAACGGTATAATATGTCATGAATGTTATCTTAAGCTGTAAACTTAATTTTATTGTCCTTTTCTTAGACGTTTGGGGGGGGGGCTGTGGCTTATATTATTCATATATCCATACCTACATATGTATAGACATAAGAGGAATGTTTAGAGATTGCATATGTAGAATGACCTCACGTCTCAGAGCAGGACAAGAGGTCTCGACCACCGGCGAAGATCAAGGAGCAGACGGAGATGCAGCGGTGGAGACCTGAACGAATTTCCTGACCCCCCAGGGTCAGGTGGAGGAGAGAGAGGACAATAGAGAGAGATAACGGGATGTGTGATGTCGGCTTTGATATGCAATGTCTTTTGTTGTGTGATGTATAAGTATGAAGGTCTGACTGCGCTCAGCCTCTTCATTCTGCTTCTGCATTGAGATGAGGCATGTTAGGGACTGGAAGCTGACAATAAAACTTGATTTATAAAATCACTTCGCTTCCTCATTTCAAGCTCCCTACAGGTAGTGTATATTTCCATAATCCTGGGAAATTTTTATTTATTTCAGTCATGTGTTCTGTAACTGTGTTTTATCTAATCCTTCTCTCCTACTTTATTGCACAGTAGCCTGGTGGAGCACCCATAATTTTGTTGTACTGTACTACTGTACAATCACAATAAAGCCTATTCTATTAGATAAATGCGTTTTAACACTTATCGAGTAAACTTGAAAACTTTTTCATTTAAATTTGTGACATTTTCCCACAATAAAATAAGCTTTTTTCATAAATTCTGATATTTTTGGCATAATCTTTTGCTTTTCTCATAAAATTGTCTTATCTGATTGTTACCTTTTTTTCAGGTAAAAATGCTGCCTATTCACATAAATCCAGGAAAGTTTTCTAATAAAATCGTAGCTTTTTCTGGTCAATTTGTGACTTTTTTTTCCCCCTTTCCAATGGGGTGGTTCCCCCTCATAAAACTGCAACGTTTTCAGCAAGTTTTCAGCTATTTTTCTTTGAAAATTCATTACCTTTCATGGGCAAAACTGCAGCATTTCTTAGGTAAATTTATTGCATTTTTCCAGTAAATTTGTGATTTCTTTTACAGAAATTTTGTGACATTTTTCTTGCAAATTCATGGGTATGTTTTCCTCAGAAAATGACAATTTTTCCCTAAATTTGTGAGTTTTTTTCCTTAAATTTTCAGGTTTTCTCATTTTCTGCTTTTCAGCATATTTTTGTCATGAATGCACACCATTTTTTTTCTTGAAAATGTATTGCTTTCTTGGAAATTTGAGGGTTTTTCCTTTCCACTATCTAAGGGAAAAGAGCCACATGTGGCTCCAGTGCCACAGGTTGCAGACCCCTGGTCTAGACAGACAAGCATTTGTTTTGGGAAAATGTGTTCAGTTACAACCTGTTCAAGACTAAGCTGGATCCTCGATGTCTCATCATATGGGAAAAGTACTGGGTGAAAAGTAATTTATGTTTACAGGAGATGGAATAAACATACAACCGTGTAATGATGATACATCTTTCACAGCTGTTTGAGTTTGTAGACCATATAAGGTCACAAAATTCCATCATAACTTATTGAGAAAGAAACCCCAAATCGTGTTATGGGGGTCGTGAATGTTTCACAATACCAAAACATGTAACCGTTACAAAAAAAATTAAATAAAAAAAAATCACTCAAAGTTAAACTGATAGATTTTAAAGTTTGGTTTTAATGCCACCACCAAGATTTTAACTGTGTTCCACAACAATATAGGTAAATATTTTTAACAAAATGGGTCAAATTTCTTGATACAGTTATATAAACTTAAAAAAAGCTGCAGTAAAACAAACCAGGCTGATATCAGACTCATTCAGGACATGGATGGACTCAGGGAGGGTTTTTCTTCTTCAGCTTGGCGAATCGTCAGGTGGGTTTTTAAAGACTGACTCAGAGTGAAAGCTTTTGTCATGAATGGCACACTGGTACGGTTTCCTCTGTTGTGGGTCCTTATGTGGACTGGCAGGTGATCTGCCTGAGCGCATGCCTTCCCACAAACGTGGCACAGAAACTCCTTGATGCCAGAGTGGATCCTGAGGTGGTTCTTCAAGTGAGTATTGTACTTAAAAGAGCGGCCACACTCTGAGCAGCAGTATGGTCTGTCATCAGCGTGCACCTGCATGTGTGCTTTAAGGTTGCCTTTGAATTGAAAATGTTTGTTGCAAATGTTGCAAACAAACTGCTTCTCACCACTGTGTGTCTTCAGATGAGACACCAGAGTGCTGCGCTTCATGAAACTTTTGCTACAGATGTGGCACAGGTGCGGCCGCTCCCTCATCATGTGGATCTTCTCGTGAGTCCTGAGTAGGTCAAGGAGTCTGAAACTCTTCCCACAGACTTGGCAGCTGTGTGGTTTAATGTCACTGTGTGTCGCTTTATGTCGTCTGAGACTTCTGAGATGGCTAAGTATCTTACCACAGATGTTACAGACATATCTGTCAGTGTGCACTTTGATATGAGCTGTGAGCATTCCCTTTACACCAAACGACTTCTGGCAAATGTCACACTTGTATGGTTTCTCCTTCTTATGGTTAGAACGGTGAGTTCTGAGGCTGGAATAGTAAGGAAACGTTTTGTCACAAATGTCACATTTAAATGGTTTGTTTCCTGCGTGTGTGGACATGTGGGTGTTGTAGCTGATGACATTTGACAAGGACTTCCCACAAACTGAACATTCACAGAGTTTATGGGAATTTCTAAAATGCTCCTTCAACTCTTCCACAGATTCAAATCGCTCACCGCACACTCCACAAACATTCGGCGTCTCATCCACGTGACTCCAGGCGTGTTTGATCAGGCTGCCCTTTCGTATGTAACAGACATTACACACTTTACACAGTAGCTTACTCTGTGAAATACCTACAAGATCACTCATGGATCCTTGCTGCTGTCTCATCGTTTTCTGTGGTCTTGGCTTCGAGTTGGTTTTAAAGTCATCTGCATCCAGCGCTTCATCTCCATCTTCGTCATCGCAGGAGTTCATTTCACATTTTTGGGGATGTGGTTTCCAGTCGTCATCTCCATCCAACACTTCCTCTCCATCTTCACTGCGGCTGGAGTCCATTTTGTCATTGGCAGTATCATCCTCTGGTTGAAGGTCTTGCTGCTGTTGTTGTGGCGATGATGGGCCAGCCACATCTTCTGGATATTCAGATCTGACCAGAATGGGGGAAATAAGAATTGAACGTGTCAACATTTTTTTCCCCACACACATAATAGGGATTCACGATATGCATCTGTCAATAAAGCATTTACAATTTTTTAGAGGGAAAAAAAATCAATATTTACAGCCAATAAAATATCACTCCCTTTGTGCATCACCACCTTATCATGGTGGAGGGGCTTGTGTGCCCTTACGATTCTCGGAGCTACAGTTAGGTTTATATATATTTGGACACCGACACAAATTTTGTTATTTTAGCCGTTTACCAAAATATATTCAAGATAGAGTTATATAATCAATATGGACTTCAAATTTTATTTGATGGTATTCACATCTAAATTTGAGGAACAGTTTAGGAATTGCAACCGTTAAAAAAATCTCCTTCCTGGGGCTCAACGGTAATTGGACAAATCAACATTCATCAGTCCTCTTTGCCCACACATTCGGAGCGTAGGGTCTCGACGAAGGAACGCCAGTAGTCTTTTCTAGTTGCCTTGGTCTCAACTTCTGTCCAGGTCACATCCATTAACTTCATGTCCTCTTCCACAGCTCTTCTCCATGAAAGCCTTGGTCTGCCTCTTTCACGCTTCCCTTGTGGGTTCTATTGCACTGCTAGTCTAGTGATGGAGTTTTGCGGTTTCCGGAGGGTATGGTCCAGCCAGCGCCATCTTCTTCTACAGATGGGGATTTCTACTGGTTCTTGCTGTGCACATTGGAGCAGCTCTTCATTTGTAATTTTGATGGGCCACCACATCTTCAGAATGTGACAGAGTCGCTTGTTGATGAAGGTCTGCAGTTTCTTGAGGCATTCCTTTGTCAAATCAACATTACCATAATCATTTTTAATACCTTGTTGAGAATCCTCTACAAACACTGACTGTCTGAAGTCTGGGACACATGGACATCACCCAACACTGGGTTTCCTCCATTGTGATGCTTTGCCAGGCCTTTACTGCAGCTGTCTTCAGCTGTTGCCTGTTTGTGGGTCTTTCTGCCTTAAGTTTTGTCTTAAGCAAGTCAAATGCTGCTGGATCAGGTTGAGATCTGATGATTGACTCTGCCATTACAGAATATTCCACTTCTTTGCCTTAAAAAAAAACAAAAAACTCCTGGGTTTCTTTCTCATCATGTTTTGGGTCATTGTCCATCCAATCAACTATGCTGCATTTGGCTGAACCTGAGCAGACAGTATATCCCTGTACACTTCAGAATTCATCCGGCTGCTTCTGTCTTCTGTCACATCAATAAACAATAGTGACCTAGTGCCACTGGAAGCCATCCACGCCCATGCATCACACTGCCTCCACCATGTTTTACAGAAGATGTGGTGTGGTTTGGACCATGTCCATTCTGGAATTTCCCCATTGTGGGACTAATACAGGCTTATTTTATGTCATTCCAAGACTTCACCATACTTTTTCCTTCCCATCATTTTGGTACAGGTTAATCTTGGTTTCATCTGTCCAAAGAATGCTGTTCCAGAACTGGGCTGGCTTCTTTAGATAGTTTTTGGCAAAGTCTAATCTAGCCCGTCTATTTTTGAGGCTGATTATTGGTTTGCACCTTGTGGTTAACCCTCTGTATTTGCTCTTGTGAATTCTTCTCTTTATGGTAGACTTAGATACTGATACACCTGCTTCCTAGGGAGTATTCTTCATTTGGGTGGATGCTGTTAAGGGGTTTTTCTTCAACATGGAAAGGATCCTGCAATCATCCGTCACTGTTGTCTTTTCGGGTCGCAGGGGGGCTGGAGCCTATCCCAGCATCTTTGGGCGAGAAGCAGGGTACACCCTGGACAGATCACCAGTCCATCACAGGGCCAACACAGAGAGACAGACAACCATTCACTCTCACAATCATACCCAAGGACAATTTAGAATCCCCAGTTTGATGCCAATTAACCTAACTTGCATGTTTTTGGCCTGTGGGAGGAAACCGGAGAAATCCCGGAGTAAACCATCGCAGACACGGGGAGAACATACAAACTCCACACAGATCACTGTTGGTCAGGGGCTGGGATCGAACCAGGGATCCCATGGCCAAGGGTGAGCTGCTGTGCTGCCGCAGCACTAACCACTGCGCCACCGCACTGCCTGTTTACATCTAATATTTAAATTTGTTTGATGATATGAAACATTTAAGTATGACAAACATACAAAAAAATGAGAAATCAGGAAGGGGGCAAACACTTTTTCACACCACTGTATAGTTTAAGCCATTTTGATGGTGACCTTTGACCTTGCAATCCCAAAACCATAGTCACACTTGAGGGTCACAGGGTGAACCTGTGTTCCAAGTTTGGTGACCCTAGCTTTATTCGTACAGTAATAAGGCATAGGGAATGTTAACGTTAACCTTTGACCCCAAACCCATAGTCATGGGTCAGGATCCCAGGGTGAACCTGTGTACCAGGTTTGGTGGCCCTAGCTTTACTCATTTTATAGTAATAGTAAATGTAGCCTTTACCATTTACCATAGTGCAACTGCAATGTTAACTTTGACTTTTGACCCCTTGCCCCCAAACTCATAGCCAGGTCAGGTTGTAAGTCATCCAAAATGTGTAATAGATACAACTACTGTATCAATTTGAAAAGCCTACATCATTTCTTTCAGTAGTTATTGTGTTTAGAAGATTTAGGGAAAATGTGTCCTCTGACCTTTGACCTCAAGGTCATCAGATGAGCGTGAAATTGCAATATGTGCATCATCAGAGTATATCAAACCATGGTACCAAGTTTCAAAATAATCAGAACAAAACTGTAAGAGGAATTGATTTCACAAGACAGTTACTTTCTATGAAGTGAGGTGAAACAGGAGGTCATAGGTCGGGGTCTACAGTTCCCGAGAAAAATCATCCGATCAGAACCAAATTGCAATATGCGTATCCTCAGTGTATATCAAACCATGGTACCAAGTTTCAAAACAATCGGACCAAAACTGTAGGAAAACTTGATTTCACAAAAGTGGGACAGACGGATGGATGGACTGACCCGTAACATAATCCCCCTCTGGTCAAAGGGCTCTTCAAAGGGCTCTTTGACTTTGAGTCAAAGGGCTCTTTGACTTTGACCCCTTTGGGTTCAACCGGTGGGGGATTAAAAGCTACTGGATGGATTTTGATGACATTTTCAACAGAGGTAGGTGGCCCTTGGGCTACAGATGAACCCATTAGATTTTAGAGGTGGGCCGAGCCAGGA
Organism: Pholidichthys leucotaenia; assembly: GCA_020510985.1. Taxonomy (NCBI): domain Eukaryota; kingdom Metazoa; phylum Chordata; class Actinopteri; order Cichliformes; family Pholidichthyidae; genus Pholidichthys; species Pholidichthys leucotaenia. The sequence continues at coordinate 46,289,574 of CM035836.1, forward strand.
CACAGATTCTGGACCACTTTTTCACTTTCTTTAACGTCCAGTAGTTTTGCATGATCCTGCTAACAGACAGACAGACCCACTATCTGAGTGCCCTCAAGTTATATCAGTTTTCTTTTCTTTTGGGGGGGGGGCAATAGAGTGCCATCTGCATACTGACAGAAGCTTTCCCAATTATTTTTCTGAGAAAGCAGAAAGCCAAACCAAAACCAAGCCTTAGTATACCCAAAGGGTTGTGTAAAGAAACTTCATAGAACCTAACAGTTCAGTCAAAGGTTTCAAAACAAGCCCTTCTTTTATGTTTTTATCCAAATTACCTTGAACAGATCTCTGCTTCACTGCTTTCTGTCACTGGTAAAGGATGAAGCTCTGCCTTTTCTCCAGCCTGCAAAAGTTTGTTTTTAGGAAACCTTAAAATGATTCAAGATACTGGTATGAGTTATACGTTTTAAAAAGCAGCATTTAGTAAACTGGCGTGGTAAAGATATAAAATAGGTTTATAATAGGTAAATGTCAGACTCAGCAACATCACAGTCTAACGTCTACCTTCAGGTGGATGTAGAGCACCGAGTCACCAGCAGCCCTACAGATCTCCTCTGGAGTCAGGGATTTTACATTTAGAGTGTGCAGCCTCTGACTGCTGTCCGATACAAAGATGTCAAAGGGTTTGTCAGGACCCAACTCAGGAAAGGTGGACTTCAGCAGGGCCAGGAAGTCAGTCTCCTGGAGACCATGAGGACACTTCAATATCTTTACCGGATTGTTTGACGCTGAAAGAGAAGAGCATTAACACTGCCAATTATAATTAAGAAATAAGAAATGACCACCAGGTTAAGGCTCAGTACACTTGAAGTTCTAGAACCATACCTTTCAGAGACGTCACAGTGGTCTGAGAGTCACTCAGGAAGCAGAACTGCAGATATAAATGGGTGGGTATGTCACTGGCTTGAGGTTTGTGGGGCTTCCTCCAATTCAACGATAGACTGGATAACAACGAGTTGGAGGACAACAAAAAGTCAACATACAAGTTCAGATTGGTAGGTAAAATCACTACATGTCACATTTTACCTTTTGGCAAACAAAAACAGGCTAAAAGCATGTTGCCTCTTCTTTTTCACAGGAAGAAGAAAGATGTGGTTTGTGGTCCCTCTTTTTCCACGACATTCACTAAAGTCTAAGCTGGGAAAGCGCAGAAACAACTAGGACACATACATAAAACAGATGCGCAAAAAGCCCAACAAACTCCATCAGAATTTGTTCAGCCAGTATTTCTGATCAGAGTTTTTCTGGGGCTGTCGACCCTTATTATGTCCGAGTCTGCTACTTTGATGTGTGGAGTGCCCCAAGGTTCTGTACTGGGTCTGCTTTTGTGTAGCATTTGGTGCATAAACACACTGCTTTAATATGATCCCAGTTCTTTGCTGTGAATTAACCTCATAATTTCTTATCTTAATCACAAAATCCAAAAGTCACAACCAGATATGATTAACTATTTATTTGCAAGACTACAGATTAGAAAGCAGAGATTAAATGTATTTACAATAGACAAGATAGACAAACAACACAATAAATGCAAATGAATTAATGGTATAATGGAATAAACCTGGAAAAAATGTTATGGAGGTGACATTAATTAAATAACCTACAGAACAGTTAGCTCTGAACATAGTTTGAGAGACAGAATGAAAAGTTTATGATGAATATGACATGATTCGGCAAAAACAGACCCAAGAACGGATAAAACAGCAGGGACATAGAGGAGATTTGATAACAACAGTTTATTGAAGATATTGTAAAGTCTGGTTGGAACACTATATATAGGGGAGGAGGAATCCGCAGGGGCAACTTTGGTGAGAACCCTCCTTGATGGAGATGTCAGGAACAGGTGAGGATACTCCTCCAGATAGGTGAGGGGAGAGGGATGGTTCCAGATAGGGAGTGGAGTGCCCAGAGCCAGGCTTGAGCTGAGGGTGAAAGCTAGAGGACAGTTGACAGCCAATAATTTGGTATACGTTGCTCACGTGAGTTTTTCATTCCAGGCAGGGGACAGAGGAATCCTTGGCGAAGGGCTCACAGAGGAATTTCCAGCAAGAGCTGAAGACAACCAGGAACTGGCACGGAGTTCACACAGAGCACAGCTCTGAGGAAAGCAGCATGCAGGTAGTGATGTTATGCTCGACACAGTCCACGCGAGACTGACTCGAGCAATATAACACAGAAGTGTTGCGAGCAGAGTGTCAAGCGCTGTGTCAACATGCCCATAGTCACATGACTGTAGCAAGCGAGGCCTCATTATGTTGGTTACATCACGTGACTTGAGGGCTCGTGGGAAGTTTGACAGGGAATTAGTTTTTTTGTTTGTTTGCTTTGTATTGTTTGTTCCTGACATCCAATTTTAAACAGACTTCGGATGGCCAAATGCTCAAAAAAAAAGTATTGAGATTTTTTTTTTCCAGGTTTTTCAACCCCGGTGCAGTTCTGACAGTCAGTCACCAGATGGCAGTCTTTATTAGATGTTTCATAACACTGTATCGCTCATGAAGCAATTGTTTCATGAGGCCTCGGTTTTAACATCACTACATGCAGGCAACGCTATCAAACCACAAATGCTGCTGAGCAGAGAGGGGCTAAATAGCAGAGCAGTAATTAGCAGCAGGTGAGCGGAACAAGATGCAGCTGCAGGCAGGTAGGGGAGATAATTAGCAGAAGAGGTGTGCGTGTGTGTGCACTCTCACCGTGGCTCTGACAGAATGAGGAAAAATAAACTAAAATTCATTGAATTAGGAAAAAATTATATTAGTCACCATTTCCTTGTGCTGGAAAAATAGCAAAAAACATGAAAAGAATTATCTACCTGGTGGATTCAGATAATTATACAACCAACCAACATATGGTTAAAATATTGACAATAAGATAAGATAAGATAAGATAAGCCTTTATTAGTCCCACAATGGGGAAATTCCAGGATTGCAACAGCACAGGGATAGCAACACTCAGAGCAACAATCAGAAGGCAAGAAAAAAAAACAAGCAAGCAAGAGCAGCTAATATACATATGTACATATTACTATAAAATATATATACACACACACACACACACAGACACACAGTGCAGAGCATTGTAGCTGGATGGAATAAATATATGAATATATGAACACACAGTGCAGAGCATTGTAGCTAGATGGAATAAATATGTAAATATATAAACACCCACAGTACGGAGCATTGCAGCTAGGTGGAATAAATATGCAAGTATATAAACACACACAGTGCGGAGCAATGTAGCTAGATGGAATAATATGTAGATATACTGTATAAAAACACAGTGCGGAGCATTGTAGCTAGATGGAATAAATATATAGATATATAAATATAAACACACCCAGTGCAGAGCATTGTAGCTAGATGGAATAAATATGTAAATATATAAACACACACAGTGCAGAGCATTGTAGCTAGATGGAATAAATATGTAAATATATAAACACACACAGTGCAGAGCATTGTTGCTAGGTGGGATGAAACAGCATAACCGTCTATTTAGTTATCCTACATGGTATGATTATGTGCCCATACATATTCTCACCCTCCATAGCGACCGGTATGTTCCTAGTTGTATGCCGGAGAGGACCATTGTGTAAGTCTATTGCATCTTTTGCATTCAAAAAAAACTATTAGTTTGTTACGTCTTTTTGCTATCTCTGTGAGCAGCCGATGCAACAATGCAACCTCTTTGGTCAGACAGGCAGATGGAGAGGGTGTTTGGGTTCTACCGCATGCTCTTTAGCCTCTTAAAAGTCTGGTGTTCCGCCGGCAGGATATTTCAAATTTTCTACGGCCTTCAGTGAAGAATCAGATTTTCTTTGGGTCTGCTAGATTTAGGCATTTTTAGGAAAATTGTCTGGAATGCTCAGGGGTTACTGCTCTGCAGTCCTGATCAAAGAGGGTCTGCACAGGCTCATCCAGGACGGGCTACGACTCTCAATGGTGATTAAACAACACAGGCACAACAGCTAATCAAACAGAGAAGTTCATGAAAACAAGGTCATTGCCAAAATCAAAATCCCCATTCTATCAACTTCAGTTTTACTGCTTTTACTCTGGAATCCACAGAGGCTGGGGCAGGTTTTATGGCCTCCAGATAACAGCGCCAACCAACGAGTCTCTCTGAAGTGGTCCACTAAACAAGTCGGGGGGGGGGGGGTCTGTTTGGTTGGTTGTCTCTTGGTTTAGTCCAGGTGAATTTTGCAAATCAGGTCTGACACTTCAACAGTCCTTCCCTGTCCAGAGAAGCTCAGTGTGGCTCCTCTTGAGATATGGAGGAAGGAAAAGTGTTCAAAAGGTTTCAGGATCCATTAGTGTCCCAGAGGTAAATCCTTGTTTCTGACGGTGAAGGGGGCTTCCCCTGAGCCAGAGGGCTGGAGGACATTGGTGAATGGGCGAAGGTAGGAAGATCATCTGCTTTGTCTTGTGATATCATGACAATATGCTTTGCATATGCTTCCGCTAGGCTCCATTATTAGCAATTTTAAAGGGATATCGCATCACTTTTACACAGATGATATCCAATTGTATTTTTATTTCAAACCAGACCATATTAATAATTTTAAAATCTGCAATTAAGCTAAAAGCTGACAAAACCGAGATGCTCATTTGCTCCTAAGGTGGCTAGCATTATTGGGTTATTCAGCTCAAATGTATGTTCCAACCTTAAAAATCTTGGTGTTACATTGTATTTGATCAGGTAATGAATCTTCATATGCATACCAAGTCTCTGACCCGTACATGTTTTTTTTCCCCACCTAAGGAACATTTCAAAGCTCAGGTCAGGCGTTTCTCACAGAAAATTCGAGACACAGGAGGCACCCACACAGCTTCCCAAGACCCGGCAGTTCATTTTTGTCCTCTGTAGAGGACGCTGTATTTTTGCTTGCATCTCTCATGCTGTACATGCCACTTAGTTACATCCTGCTGTTGCTTAGAGTAGACAAGCGGAGCTTTAAAATGATATCATGTGTTGGTGGATATCACGTGCTGTCTTTTAAAAATGGCCATCCTCTGAAAAAGCACATTTTATGGAAAAAGTTAAGCATGATATTCATAATTAAAGGTTTTTTTTAAGGGTTCAATTTTAACTGATTCTAGTAATAAACATCTCATGAACATTTCAGTGAGTTGTCAGAGCTAATCTTATAAAAAAAAATTGACATAAATTTAGCAAAAGGCATGTATAAATGTTGAAGTTTAAGTGCAAATTTGCAAGAGCAAAGTTGCAAAAACTGAATAAAAAAGATGTTTTGCCACACAGAAAGTCACATATTTATGACAAAAGTGAAACCGTACGACGAAAATAAGGCACAAATTGATGGGAAAATGTTGCAAATTAATGAGGAAAAACTGTAAAATTATGTGACAAAAATAATACATTTTATAAGGCAAAAGTTAAAAATGTACAAGGAAAAAGTTGCAAAATTAAAAAAGGTTGTACATTTACAAGAAAATGGCTCCAAATTTTCCACAAAAACCAGCATATTTACAAGAAGAAAGACAAATTAATAAGGAAAAATCTGCCTATCCATAAATAAATAAAATAAGTCATCAGTTAAAAAGGGAGCAAATTCACAAGAAAAAAAGGTGCAAATTCACAACTAAGAATGGAGCAAAAATATGAGAAAAATGTCAAATTTAAGAAAAAAAGTTGCAAATTTAGAAGAAAAATGCATACTAAATTAAAAGAAAAGTGGCTAAATTACATGGAAAAAGGCAAATTTATGAAGAAAAACTTGCTAAATTACAAGAAAATGAGATGGTAAAAAGTAGAAAATTACAAGGAAAAATGCAGCAAATCTAAAAATTCTGGAGGATTTTCTTGTAACTTGAAACCTTTGATTTGTAAATCTCTGCTAGCAAATGTGACTTTTCTAATGAAGGTAGTACATTTTGCTTATTCATTTACCACTTTCTGTGTCCAACTCTTTTTCCTCACACAAAGTTACAACCATAGTCACGACCGAAAACCATTTTTATTGTTTGCAACTTTTTTCCCCCCACATCTGCAACGATACTTTGACATGTTCTGCTGTTGGACAGAGGGGATGACAGCCTGCTGCTCACAGCCATGTGAACAACGGATGATCTCGTCAAGACATCGTGAAACATCAAACCTGGAGCGGACTTCATCATCCGGGTCCTTCAGAGCTTCTGGGTTCTGTCTGGGACTCATGGACGGTTGCACCAACTGCTGCTGCTCTTCTTCACCATCACCACCGGTGTGGAACCAAAGGCGTCTCAGGCTCTCAATATCCACACCTCAACATACCAACAGACCCTTTCTGTTAGGAATTCAAAATCTAGGCCTGTTAGAGTGCAACATATCGCTTTAAAAGTAAAAAAAATCTAAACATTTAGGTGACGTTCTAGCAAGTATTAGAGCCTGATCGCTCTCATCGCAGGATATTACGACAAGATGCACCCACAGTTTCATTGTACTGTACTACTGTACAATGACAATAAAGCCTATTCTATTCTATGAACAGAGATGCAAAAATATAATAAAAGATGCCAAGTGAAAGTTGCAAATTACAACTCAGTTGTACAGAAGAAAATTATAACCAGTATCCAGATGAATGCTGCAAATTTACAGGAAAAGTTTTGCAAATTTGCATGAAAAAAGCTGCAAATTTGTAAGAAAAAATTTACAAATTTATGAGGGAAAAAAGTTAGAAATTTAGAAGAAAAAAGTTGCAAAATTACAAGAAAAAAAAAAAAAATTTACAGCAACAAATGTGCAAATTTCTGAGAAAAAAGTTGCAAATTTAAAAGAAAAAAGCGAACTTTTACACAAAAAAACTTATGACAAAAAAAAATGCAACTCTACAGGAAAAAGGCTTAAAATTTTACAGGAAAAAAGTTGCAAATTTACACGAGAAAAATCACAAATTTATGAAAAAAAAAAAAATTAAAAAGTTACATGAAAAAAATGTGCAAATTTAAGAAAAAACTGCAAATTTAGAAGAAAAAATGTGGAAAATTTACAAGGAAAAAAAAGTTGTAAATTTACAAAAGAAAAATCACAAATTCATGAGAGGAAAAAAAGTTTAAAAATTTCCAGGAAAAAATGTGCAAATTTCTGAGAGAAAAAGATGAATTTTACACAAAACAACTGCAATTTTATGAGAAAAAAATGCAACTCTACAAGAAAAAGGTTGAAAATTTTACAGGGGAAAAGATGCAATTTAAAAAAAAAAATCACAAATTTATGAGGGGAAAAAAGTTAAAAATTTACAGAAAAAAGCTGCAAATTTTCAAAAAAAAAAAAAAAGCTGAATTTTTACACAAAACAACTGCAAATTTATGAGGAAAAAATGCAACTCTATAAAAAAAAGGTTGAAAATTTTACAGGAAAAAAGTTGCAAATTTACAAGAGAAAAATCACAAATTTATGAGAGTTTAAATTTTACAGGAAAAAATTGTGCAAATTTATGAAAAAAAGCTGAAAATTTAGAAGAAAAAAAAAGTTGCAAAGTTGCAAGAGAAAAATCACAAAATCATGAGAGGAAAAAAGTTAAAAAAAAAAAACTTACAGGAAAAAATGTGCAAATTTATGAGGAAAAAAGTTGACATTTTACATAAAACAATTGCAAATTTATCAGGAAAAAAATGCAACTTTATGAGAAAAAGGTTGAAAATTTTACAGGAAAAACGTAGCAAATTTCCAAGAGAAAAAAAATGCTAATTTACATGAGAAAATTTTACAGGAAAATGTGCAAATTTATGAGGAAAAAAATGTAAATCTACAAGAAAAAAGTTGAAAACTTACAAGAAAAAGGTTGAAAGTTGTACAGGAAAACGTGCCCGTTTACCAGAGGAAAAAAAAAATCACTAAGGAGCTTTTAAAATGTGGAAAACACCGAATTTGTGGCACATGTTAATACAACCTTAAAATCTACATTATCTGTGTATTTTGTCACTTTTTAATTTCCTGGTTTTCTAAATAAAATCGGGTGAATGAAATACCCGTTTCTATCCGCTCCAGTTTGATCTCCGGCTGCAGCAGCTCCAGCTGCCTCCTCTGCCGGTCGATCTCCCGCCTGAAGCCCGAAGCCTCCTCCTCGTAGTCGGCCACGGTCCTCTCCACCACCGCTAAGATCTCCCGGGCGGCTGCGCTCAGCTTCTCGGTGATGATTCCTCTCAGCATGTCGCTCTTGGTTCTCCCGCTGCTGTCCGTCCATGACGACATCTCTGCTCACCTGCAGGCGCTTTTTGTAAAAACAGCCTGTAGTAAACATCCGCGTTAAGTCAATTAACGGAAGCCGGTTTTGGCGAGTCCGAAGAGAAACATAAACGGGTTATTTCAGTTCCTATGTGTCACACGTGGATGGATAGTGATGACATATGATGGACAATTCTGGTCGGACAATCCATCCATCCATCCATCCATCCATCCATCTTCTCTCCGCTTAATCCTTTTCGGGTTGCGTGGGAGCTGGAGCCTATCCCAGCATCTTGGGAGACAATTTAAATCAAAATTTTTCTCGAGGTTAGAAAATACACAATTTTATTGTTTTCATTCTAAATATTGTGACGTTGCCAGGGTTCACACAATAAGGCGAAGATGACTGTGACGAAACAGGCTTTAATTACCACACACAACACAGAACGGACGGGAATGTCATTTACACAGCCCTCGTAGCTCATGGTCGGCACAGACACATGATTTGGCACATATATGGGAAACACGCCTATCGCACCCGGTCTTCATTCCACGATTCATAAATGGCACACCACGATCATGCCCTTAGAACACACAGATACAGCATTTGAATCGTTCCGCGTGTGCAAGCATGCTGGGAGACTCCCACCCCCTGATCACAGCCCCAACGTTACATTGTCCCCCCCCCCCCCCGGACTGGTTTCCTGTCCCCAGGATAATAATAATAGTAATAATAATCAGTACCTCCAAGTCCGAGCTCCATGGTCCTCAGCCGGAAGAAAAGGTGGAATTGTCCTCTCCGGGTTGGGGACAGGCTCGCCCCAAGTGGAGGAGTTTAAGTATCTTGGGGTCTTGTTCACGAGTGAGGGGAGAATGGAGCGAGAGATTGACAGATGGATTGGAGCAGCATCTGCAGTGATGCGGATGTTGTACCGGTCTGTTGTGGTGAAGAGGGAGCTGAGTTCTAAGGCAAAGCTCTCGATTTATCAGTCAATCTACGTTCATACTACTCACCTAGTGGTCACGCAGCTCTTCGGGTAATGACCGAAAGAACAAGAATCGCGGATACAAGCGGCTGAAATGAGCTCTTCTCCGTAGGATTGCCTGGACTCACCCTTAGAGATAGGGTGAGGAGCTCAGTCATCCGGGAGAGGCTCAGAGTAGAATCGCTGCTCCTCCACATTGAAAGGAGTCAGTTGAGGTGGTTTGGGCATCTGATTAGGATGCCTCCTGGACGCCTCCCACTTGAGGTGTTTCGGGCACGTCCCATTAGGAGGAGACCCCGGGGCAGACCCGGACTTGGTGAAGAGACTATGTCTCCCAGTGGTCTGGGAACGCCTTGGTATCCTCTCTGAACAGCTGGAGCAGGTGGCTGGGGAGAGGGAAGTCTGGGCTTCTCTGCTTGAACTGCTGCCTCCGCGACCCGGACCTCCGGAAAAGCGGTAGAAGATGGATGGAATAATAACAATAATAATAATAAGTTTATTTATAGAGCACTTTTCACAGACAGAGTCACAAAGTGCTTAACATGGTAAAAAACAAAATAAAAACACAGGCACATAAAACGGTAAAAATAAATAAATAAATAAAACAAAGTAGAAAGTAAAAGCACATAAAAATACAATCAACACACAGTTAATTAAAAAGCCAGACTAAAAAGGTGGGTCTTTAGTTGCTTCTTAAAAACATCAATGGAAGGTGCAGATCTAAGTTCAAAAGGTAAGGAGTTCCACAGTCTGAGAGCAACAGCAGCAAAGGCTCTATCGCCTTTGGTTCTGAGCCTAGTGCTAGGGACTACCAATAGATTCTGATGAGAAGACCTGAGAGACCTGCTGGGCTGGTGTAGAGAGAGCAGGTCACTAATATAAAAAGGCACCTCTTCATAAATGGCTTTGTAAGTAAGAACAAGAACTTTAAAATCAACTCTACAATTTACAGGAAGCCAATGCAAGGAGGCCAAAACAGGAGTGATATGACAGAATCTACTGGACCTAGTTAGTAATCTTGCAGCAGAGTTCTGGACTAACTGTAGGCGGTGTAAAGAGGATTTACTAAGACATGTGAAAAGAGCATTACAGTAGGGCAGCACGGTGGTGCAGTGGTTAGCACTGTTGCCTCACAGCTAGAAGGTTCCTGGTTCGAATCCCAGTGGCTGGAGGGTTGGAACCTTTCTGTGTGGAGTTTGGCATTGTTCTCCCCTGTGCTGCGTTGGGGTTTACCCCGTGGGCTCCGGTTTCCTCTCACAATCCAAAGAATGCATGTTAGGTTAACTGGCCTGTTCTTACATTGTCCCTAGATATCTGTTCCTATAGGCCCTTAGAATAGAGGGTTAGTACTAGTGAAAGCACTTTGAGTGGTCTTTTGTGACTAGAAAAGAGGCTATATAAGTGCAGGTTAGTTAGTTAGACCAACCGTGAAGAAACAAAGGCATGAATAATGATTTCTAACTGACTGTAGGAAATCAATGACCTAATTTGGATATATTCCTAAGGTGAAAAAAACAACTCCGGGTCAGAGATTTGACATGCTGATCAAAACTCATCGATTGATCGAAAATGACACCAAGCTTTTTTAGATCTAGACCCCCCATGTACGTTAGAGCTTAATGAACCAATGCTATTATTCATCTTAGGAATTAGATTATCAGGTGCTACAATAAGGACTTCAGTTTTATCAGCATTAAGTTGCAAAAAGTTACTAGCCATCCAGTCCTTAATTGCAGACAGACAATCATGAATAATTTTTAAATTGTCAACATGGTCAGGTTTAAAAGAGAAAAGTAGCTGTAAATCGTCAGCGTAGCAGTGATAAGACATGCCTTTAAATTTGCTGATGATAGAACCAAGTGGCAGCATATATAGGGCAATAAAAGTGGACCCAGAATAGAACCTGCGGCACCCCACAGGTTAAAGGAGCAGAGTCAGATGAATAAGAGCCAACAGCCACGGAAAAAACTCCTACCAGAAAGGTAGGAGAAAAAAACAATCCAGAGCTTTTCCAGAAATACCTACCCAATCTCTAAGCCTTTGTAACAAAATACAATGATCAATAGTATCAAATGCTGCAGTAAGATCTAATAACACTAAAACAGAGCATTTGCCAGAGTCTGATGACGTTAAAATATCATTCAACACCCTAAGAAGAGCGGTCTCTGGCGAGTGTTTCTGACAAAAACCTGACTGAAATTTGTCAAAAATATTGTTTCAATCAGAAAGTCAGTGAGCTGCTTGGCAACAACTTTTTCTAAAAGCTTAGAAATAAAAGGAAGCTTAGAAATTGGCCTGAAGTTTTTATAAAACAGATGGATCAAGGTTAGGTTTTTTTTTTTTTAAAGTGGCTGCACAACTGCATGTTTAAAATACGAGGGTACACAACCAGATTCAAGTGAACTGCTAATGATATTAACCAACGATGTACCCACTGAGCCAATGACCTCTTTTACATTGAGGAAGGCAAAATATCTAAGCGCAGGAGGAGGATTTCATGGAGCTCACCAACACTAACAATCCTCAAAAGAAATTGGGGTTAAAATCACTTAAAAAGGCCCTGTCTGTTAGGACAATCAAGGATTAGGGGAAAGGAATGAGTAAACCAGCCCTAACAGCAGTGACCTTGTCAACAAAAAAGGAAAGAAACTTGTTACAGTCATTAATTGAATAAACAGGGGGAGCAGAACTGACAGGATTAACTATACTGTCTATTGTGCTGAAGAGGATCTTTGGATTGTTACTATTGGAGGAAATGATGTTGGAAAAATAAGAAGTTCTTGCCATTTTAATCATATTGTTAAATTCAATTAACAGTTCCTTAAGGTACAATCGATGCACCTCAAGTTTAGTGGACTTTCACAGTCTTTCCACCCTCTGACATTTACGTCTAAAACAACAGAGATCTTCATTTAACCAGGGGGATGAATTAACAGCACGGACAGTCCTGGTTTTAAAGGGAGCAACTACATCTAAGATGCTTGAACAGTGTGAGTTAAAAGAGCAGACCAAGCTCTCAGTGTCGTCATCAGAGGATAAAACCACACTGCTGTCAAAGGCAGCAGAAAATTTCACAGCTGAAAACTGGTCAATGACGCGAGAGCATTTTACCCACTTACCAGTGTAACAGACTGATTTAGCTGATAAATTAAAAAGAACACAAAAACGGTCTGACACAAGAAGCTCCTTAGTCTGAACATTATTCACATTAAGACCAAGTGTAAAAACAAGATCAAGTGTATTTCCTTTTATATGCGTAGGGCCAGATAGACACAAAACAAAATTAAATGATTCAATCATACCCAAGAAATTAACTGCAAAACTGTCATTGGGATCGTTAAAAAAATCACTAAACTCAGATAAAAAAAGAGGCATAAAGTCCTGGAAGGCAGTAAATTAAAACACAATAAAATGGGTTTGAGGAACCAATTTTTAAAATCATCAGTTCAAACGATGAAAAAGTTCCATGGCTCACGTCCGTGTAACGAAGCGGTTCCGGTTCACGATTGGCCAGACCACCACCGTGGCCTGTCAATCTCGGAGCCAGGAGAAGGTACAATTTGGTGGACAAAGTTCAATTAAGGAGGTAAATCCCTCACTTCTCTGCCAAGTCTAAACAAGAATAAAAAGTCCAGCCCTGCAGAGTGAATAAATCCATTCAAAAAGAATGATTTATTTGAGATGGACGTGTGTTAAGCAACGCCAGCTGGAATGGGCTGTGTAAACAGCAGCAGTCTCCAGCCAGGAATGGGGACCGGTGAAAGTTGACGTCTAGGCACCCGCTACCTGCCAGGGGAATTTGCTGGCTTGAGAGCAGGGAGAAGGCGCGAGAGTTGACACGGTTAGGACAGGACAAAACAGGCAGAGAAATGATGGCCCTCCGGGCACACCCGAGGGCCAGGCGTCCAGGAATGAGGCCATGCTGCAGAATTAGGAGAAGAGGAGGTGGAGCAAGCAAAACAGCGAAGCCGAGCAAGCCTTCTAGATTTCACTGCCGGCACCTGCACGTCTTCCCCCGAGGTTTGGATCGCTCTCTCTGCCCAGTATAACCACAGTCAGGGATCCCAGGTACCAACGGGAAGTTGCAAACGCAGAGATCGATGGAAGAATCTTCCCTCCTGATTATGACAGCCAAACCCCACCATGGAAGATCGAATATCCAGCAGCACTTGGCGATCATAAACAATGGCTGATTGCACATAATCCAGACACAATAACACAATCAAAAACAGGACAAACAAGCACGGCAACAAGCGGAGACGACCAGCAGCCAGAAATACAGGCAGCACGGCCATCTTGCTGTCGATGATGACAGCAAGATAATAAAGTCCAACACAAATCCGTCCAGGTGTCGGGGCGGCCGCCGTTGTTGGCAACCAGCACGCACAGGCCTGTTACTGTCCATTCGTGCCTCGATCAGGGTATCCGGTCAGGATGAAGCCTCCGGCTTGACCACCCATGGGGCGGATGGCTGGTACAGGGTGAGACAGTCACGGTGAAGCACCACTACCTGGTTCGTTTTCTGCAGCCTCACCCTGTACACTAAATCTGACAGTCTCTGTAGGACCACGCACGGTCCCGACCAATGGCTCGGCAGTTTTTTTTTTTTTTCCACAATATATTTATTGAACCTTTTTTTTTTTTTTTTAACAAACATGATACAACAATCAAACACTAACACTAAGTACTACAAAAAAAAATGCACTAAAAACACCAACAACCACCAACAAAATCAAGTCTTCAACAATGCTCCTCTGTTTAGTCTAGACAATCCACTACATTAGTATACATATTATGTTCACCAGTTTGGAATTTACAAGGTCCACACACATCATTCACCTTCTTCTTCAAGAGTTATGTTTAAATTTTTTACATAATCAATAAAAGGTCTCCATATATTCTCAAACACAATTTCCTTTGATTTCAGTATATATGTTATTCTTTCTAATGGAAGGTTTGTTAACATCTGTCTTAACCACTGAGTCACATTGGTCTATGAGTCTTTTTCCATAATAGTGCAATACATTTTTTGGCATTAAGCAAACTGAGGTCTATGAATGTTCTTTCACTTTTATTAAAATTATGCTTTTCTGGGTACAGACCCAACAAAAACAGTTTAGGATTCAATATGATTTGTTTTGAGATTATTTTTTCAATTGTTACCCTCACCTCTTCCCAAAACATTCTTATTAATCTACATTCCCATAAACAATGAAATAGGGTTCCTTTACTTTCCATGCATTTTGTGCATGTATCTGGTATATTTTTGTTATATCTATTTAACTCCTCCGGTGTAACATACATCCGCATTAACCATTTGAAATGTATCAATTTAAGGCGTGCATTTATTGATTTGGTTTGAGCTTCTATACAAGCCAATTCCCATTGTTCCTCTGAAATTTCAATTTGCAGATCTTCTTTCCAGTAGTTTAATCTTTTCAGTGAATTTTCACTTGAAGATAGTGTCAATGAGTTATAAAACTCTGAAATAATACCCTTTCTTTTACTATCTTTCATCATCATTTTTTCCAAGGATGAATAAATAGGTCGAGTGAGAGCTTTATTTTGATTTGATCGAATAAAGTTTCTAAGTTGAAGATATTTAAAAAAATGTGTTCTATTGAGATTAATTTGATCCTCAGCTCTTCAAAAGTCATTATGTTGTCTGCACATGGCAATATAAATCCTGAATCTTTTGTATCCCTTTTAAATTCCATACTTTAAATACAGCGTCCGCTCTCCCTGGTTTAAAAATATTGATTACCCCATATTGGACTAAATTGTGACAATAACTGTGGTCTCTTTTAAATAGTTTTTAGCTTCACACCATATTTTGATCATATGCTTTACAAATGGATTTTTAACTTGTTTTTGTAATTTTTTTGCCGAATCTGAGTATATGAATATGGGAAGAGGCTAAAGGTAAATTGTATGATTCCATTTCAGTCCAGTGAGGGAGATCATTTGATGAAAAATAATATGTCATAGACCTCAGTTGTGCCCGACCAATAATACAACATAAAATTTGGACATTTCAGACCTCCACGATCAAATGGTAAATATAATAAAGACAAACGTAATCTAGCCCTCCTGTTGTTCCATATAAATTCCACTAACTTTTTTTTTATTCTTGAGAATAGATCTAAAGGTGGTGATAAGGGAATGAATTGAAATAAATAAAAGTATTTTAGGTACTATATTACTTTTAAGTATATTGATTCTCCCGATCATCGACATTGGTAGTGACATCCATCTCTGAGTTAACTCATTGATATCTGACATTAAGGCTTCATAGTTGACACTGGCGACTGATTCTAGCTTAGGCATAATTTGGTATTTAATAAATATTTAAACTGATTTACAACATTGAATTGATTTACCTCAGGGGCTGGGTAATTTCTCTGGGTCTCATTTAGCATTAATATTGAAGATTTAGTTTTATTTATTTTATATCCTGATATTTCCCCAAAATTCTTTATTAAATTCAACAAGGTTGGAATTGATTTTTTTAGATTCGACATAAACAAAATTATATCATCGGCGTACAGGAGATTTTATGTTCTGTTGCGTCCAAACTTTAATTCCATATATTTGCTGAATGTAAACGTATCGCTATCGCTAAAGGTTCAATGCCATTGTAAAACAGTAAGGTGAAAGTGGACAGCCTTGTCGACCTCCTCTATTGATTTTTATTGGTTTTGAAATATTGTTAGTTGTTAGGATTTCTGCTGTAGCATTATTGTATATTATTTGAACCCATTTTATGAAATTATTTCCAAGTCCAAACCTTTGTAGGACTTCAAAAAGAAAGGGCCATTCAACTCTATCAAAGGCCTTTTCGGCGTCCAATGATAGGAGAGCTGTATCCGGTGCTTCTTTATTAAATAACTAATATTAAATAGTCTTCTTACATTATGGAAGCCTTGTCTACCCTTTATAAAGCCATTCTGATCTCGATATAATAATATTTGGTAAAATTTCTTGTATTCGTCTTGCTAATATTTTACAGATTATCTAAGGTCGAGCGTTTAATAGGCTTATTGGTCTCATATTTTCACATTTATTAGAGGGCATTACCTGGTTTTGGCAGCAGTATATTAAGGCATTATTTTTGTATGATGGTAAATTGATTATTTTGAAATGCTTCTAAACCATTTCAAAAAAGGTTTTATTAATTTATTCATTAAATTTTTTTATAAAGGTCAACTGGAAGACCATCTGGTCCTGCACTTTTTCCTGATTTCATATTATCAATGGCTAGCCCAACTTCTTCTTGACTAATTTTAGACTCCAATATCTCCCTGTTTTCATTTGGAATACACAGGTATAGATAGTTCGTTCAAAACCCATTTAGTTTTGTTAAATCAGGTCATTTTTGGTATCATATAATTTTCATAGTAATCTCTAAAGGCTCTATTAATTTCTAAGGATCTATAACTACCTGTCGTTACTTATAATACTGGTAATTGGTGTTTTAATTTCCAATTGTTTAATCTGCCATGCTAATATTTTCCTGATTTTTCACCTTGTTCATAAAAAGATTGTTTCAATCTTAGAAGACTCGAGGCAGCTCTATTCGCTGATTTTTTGTCGTATTCAGCTCTCAAAATCAGTAATTCATTCTCCAACCTTGGGTCACTTCCTGCATACACTTTTTCCTGAAGACTTTTTATTTTATGTTCCAATTTAGCTCTCTCTCTCGAGTCTTCTTAGATTTTGATCCTGTATAACTAATAATATGTCCCCTAATAAAAGCTTTGAAAGCCTCCACTTTACACATGCTGATGTTTGTGTAGTATTGATGTCAAGAAACTCGTCTATCTGTTTTTCTATATACTTGACAAATTCCTCATCCTGAAGCCATTTATGCTGAAATTGCCATCTACTGATTCCTTTGTCAATTTTTTATACTACATATATTAGACAACAGGGTTGCATGATCAGCGATCACGATGTTATCATAAAAGTAGTTTTGAATCTTGGACCTATTCTGTGGAAATCAAAATATAATCAATACGTGAGAATGTCTTGTAGGTACTGGAATAACAAGAATAGGCTTTAACTTGTGGTTTCATTTCTCTCCATATATCTAACAATCTCAATTCTTTCATAAAATGATTAATAGTCACTCCTACATCCAATGTGCGTACAATCCAGTCCTGTTGATCTATCTATACCGGGATTCAATGTACAATGTAAAATCCCCCTGCTATTATATGTTGCCCTGTAAGTGATGATAAGATGAGAAAATAAATAGCAAAGAACTTCTGTCATCTATATTGGGACCATATAAGTTCACAAGATTTATATTTTCTAATAGCAAAGAACCTTGAATGATTACATATCTTCCAAATTTGTCTCCAATTACATTTTTCACTTGAAAGGAACTGATTTATGTATGAGAGTCATAACTCCCTGGCTCGGGATGAAATGAAGAGGTGAATACACTTCCCTGCCATCTACTCCTAATTCTTTTAACATCCTCCTCTATCAGATGAGTTTCTTGTAAAAACACAATTCTTGAACCCATGTCCTTTATTTTATTCATAACTTGTTTAAGTTTTTAAATTTTGTAGACCTCTGCAATTCCATGAAGTTAAATTAAGATTAACACTTTGGTCCATGATCAATAGAGAGTTTGGGATTACCTTGCTGTGTAAACATGCTCATACAGAGAAGCAAAAACATGAGTGGTTGAACATTCATCCTACAAACTACACACAAACAAATTTCCCCTTCCCACACTTGTGGCAAACCCCCCAAAATCAAAAGAAAAATTCTGTCTCCCGATATAGCCATCGACCGTTCCACACCCACGGGGAACAGCCTAAGCCACTCCTTCTTCATCCTCCCAATCACCCTAACTCTACTGCTTTTAATGACGTAACATTAAACTCTCCTCTGTAGTTTTCCAACTTAACTCCAAAATTTTTAACAACTTTGTACATCATAGTTTTTTTTTTTTGTTTGTTTTGTTTTTGTTTTGTTTTTTTTAATATATAATACAATCTATATTTTATAAACTTACTATTTACTTCAAGTCAGTCAGATGCCTGTGCAAATGCTTAATTATTCTACCTTATATTTTGTTCATGCTTAGCTCCCACCAGTCTCTTCTTCTTCTTTGATCTTCTTGATGAACTCCTGCGCCTCCTCTGGGGTCTTGAAGATGTGGGTTCTGCCCTCATACGTGGTCAACAGTCTCGCAGGATAGATTACACCATGACGAATCCCAAGGTTGCGCAGCTCCTTACGTACGGGATCAAACTGCTTCCTCAATTGCTGGATTCCTGTGGCCAAATCTGGGTAGAACCGCACCTGCTGGTCCTGGTGTTTAATCTCTCCTTTAGCACGTGCAGCATTGAAGATCTTCATCCTGTCTCTGTTGCTAAGAAACTTCATAATTAAGGTCCTCGGCGGTCCCTTATCTCTCCGTGGGCCAATACGATGTGCTTTTTCCAGAACCACTGCTGATTGCAACTCCTCGCTGCCCAGCACCTCCGGAATCCACTTTTCCAGAAAGGAACATACGTCCCGACCTTCTGATTCCTCTGGAAGACCCACCAGCCTCAAATTATTCTGTCTCGACGAGATTCCAAATCCAAAATATTATCTTCCAGAGATTTTTTTTTTTTCCAAAGTGCGCACCTTTAATTGAAGACGGGTGACGTCATCTTCAGCACTAGCGAGACGGAGCTCCATCTGCGACGTTCGTTCTACACAGTCACCCAATTCCTTTCTTATTCCTTCCAACGCTGTCATAATCCCATCAAATCTAGAGGAAAAGTCCGCTCTCATTGAACTCATGGCAGCCATCAGCGCATCTACGCCATTCCCCGCAGATATCGCACCGTTGCCAGCCTCCTCCGCCATATATGGAGTTTTGTTTGCTGCGTCACAGACCTGAAAGTCCGTTAATTTGGACTGTTTCGGCGGCTCGCTTTTTCCTTTTCCTGGTTTTCCAGCCTTAGGCTTCGCCGACATATCCTCGCCCAAATGCTGGGATACGTTCTGTCCCAAATGAGAGAGTTATTTGCCGATTTTTTTTCTCCAGGAGCAGAGCAGAGCGAGACACGTCCGTCCTACGTGGCAGCCATAACCGGAAGTCGGCTCGGCAGTTTTAGCGACAATCCCTTTTTGCGCTCCAGGCAGAAAACCCAGACTCAATCCCCTGGTGCAAAGTCTCTCCCCTGGCAGTGGGAGTCATATGCCCGCTTCTGCTGACTCCCCACCACTGCCAGGGCCTCCCAAGCCAGTTCGTGCACCGTGTGGAGACGTTCTGTCAAGAAAAACAAATAGTCCAACCCTGGTTTGCCCTCCACCTCCGGCTCTGTGTGTGTGTGTGGGGGGGGGGGGGCACCAAATCCACCAGTATGCGCAGCTCACGTCCAAACATCAGCGCTGCAGGGGTGCAGCAGGTGGATTCCTGAGCTGCCGTCTGGTACGCCCACAGAACAAAGGGCAGATGCAGGTCCCAGTCTCGCTGTCGCTGGTCCACTAGCATGGTGAGCTGGGTGGTTACGGTCCGATTGAAACATTTGACCAGGCTGTCGCTCTGTGTATGCAGCAGGGTGATCCAGGTCTTCCGGATGCCCAGCTGCCTGCAGACCTCCCCGAAGACCTCTGCCTCAAAGTGCCGACCCTGATCGCTGTGCAGCTCCTCCGGTGTGCCAAACCAACAAAACATCTCATCCACCAGCTTTGATGCTGTGGTGACGGTGCTCTGATCAGGGACCGCTTACGCCTCTGGCCATTTAGTGAAGTAATCCATTGCAACCAGCACGTAGCGGTTCCCCTGATCTGTGGTTGGGAAACGGCCCAGAATGTCCACTCTTACCTGCTCCATGGGTGCTCCCACCTGGGACTGCTGCAAGGGGGCATGGGATTGTTGAGTCAGCCCTTTCTGAGCCGTGTAAGTATCGCAGCAGTGGAAATGGAGCTCTATGTCCTGGTGACATCTGGGCCAGCAGAACCGGGCCCGAAGACGCTGTAGAATCTTCATCACCCCAAAGTGGCCCACCCCCACCGCCCTGTGGACCAACTGGAGCACGTTGGGGTGGAGCCGCCGGGGAACCAGCAGCTGCTAGACGTGACGCTGCCCAGCTGGAGCCTGCCACTGCCGATACGCAACACCCTCATGACAGCAGAGATTGGCCCACTGGGAGTGTAGGGCCTTGGTCTCTGGGTCCAGCGCAGACACAGCCTCCAAGGTGAGCCACTGGCCCGCGTCCAGCCACTGCCGAACCCGGGAGATGACCAGATCTCCATCCTGCTCACTCTGCAGCTGCTGTGTGCCAAGGGCCTCTGTGACATCACCACTGGGGAGAGCTGACTGATTATCCGAGGAGGAGCTGTGCGCTGCTGTTATTTCTGCTCACAGTGGTTCGGAGAGTAGCAGCCCGTGGAACGGCTTGGTCTCGATCCTCTGCCCGCTGGCAGTGCCGACAGTCCTCCGCAGCACAGGGACGCCAAGACAGTATGTCAGCGTTGGCATGGAGGCGGCCTGCCTGATGCACAATCTGAAAGTCATAATCCTGCAGTGCCTCCAGCCATCTCGCCAACTGTCCATCCGGCTCTTTAAAATTCAGCAGCCAGGTCAGGGAAACATGATCCATCCTGAGCCTCCCCCTGTACACACACGGGCAAAAATGACGAAGCCCCTGGATGACAGCCAACAGCTCTCGGCGAGTAACACAATAATTCCCTTCGGCTCTGTTGAGAGCGCGGCTGAAAAAAGCAACTGCCTGCTCTCCGTGTTCTCTCTCCTGGGATAACACCGCCCCGATGCCCTGGTTGCCGGTGTCCATGTCCACGATGAAAGGGTGGTTTGGGTCGGGACAGAGCAGGACGGGGGCTCAGATTAGTGCCGAGTGAAGCCGGGAAAAAGCAGCAGCACAGTTCTCACTCCACTTAAGTGTGCGGCCCTTCTGTGTCAGCTGATGCAGCGGGCTGGCGATGGTGGCAAAATCCTTCACAAACCTCCTATAATAGGAGGCCAGTCCAAGAGAACTCTGTAACTATCCCATGTCACCGGCCAGTTTTTCACAGCTGCCACTTTCTCTGGATCGGTGGCGACTCCCGCTGTGCTGATGACGTGGCCCAGGAAGGTGGTTTTTCGCCAAAATAAGTGGAATTTCCACGGGTGCAGCCACAGCCCAGCCTGTCGGATGGCATCTAATACTTTCCGGAGGTTGGACAGGGTGCTGTCAAAGTCAGCTGCGTGAACCAGCAGTTCATCCAGGTAAGCAAAGCAGCGGCTCCGGAGCACATGAGCAAACACTTGCTCCATCAGATCATCCATCAGCGATTGCGCTCCCTCTGCTCGTGCTGGTGGCACTGCTGTGTTCAGTTCTGGTGGCGACCCCCCCAGTTCAGTCCATTCTGGCAGCCCCTCAATCACGCAGGCCCCCAGGTTCCTCCTCTGGGTCTCGCTGCAGAGTGTGATGGTCCAAGCCCCCAGCAGGAGAGATGATCTGGCAGTGTCAATTGTTGCGCTCCATGCTGCGAGCAGATCGAGTCCAATAATGCAGGGATAATGCAGGGATCTTGAATGTCAGCCAGCCAGAACGGGTGGTTTGTATTCTGGCCGGCCAAACCCACCACAAGAACTCTCCGCCCTCCCAGTCTGGTGCGCTCGCCGGTGGCTGTGGTGATGCAGCACCCAGTGGGTTCCCACCCCTGCGGTTCTGCCTTGTCCATATCGGGCAGCACTCCGGGTCGGACCAGGGAGATGGTAGAACCGATGTCGATCAAGGCCTGGATCGGCGTGCTGTCCAAACTGCACTGTAGGTACATCCCTAGTGAGTGTCCAGTTTGGCCCAAATGTGGTGACAGTTCATCGGGGAAAATGTCTGTGAGAGGCAGCAGGTCCCTGTCCATACCACCTCACTCTAGTTTAAAGTCAGCGAGGGGGCAGTTTGTCACAGGGTGGGTGCCAGGCAGTACTGTGCGATGTGTCCTGGCTCCCCACATTGGAAGCACCCTTCCTTGCGCTGCCATTGTTGTCTTCTCACTGGCCGCACCGCAGTGGTCCGGTGCAGTTCCTCCTCCTCCTCGCTCTCAGCTGTGGCCTGGAAAGCTCTCTGCCTCAGCGACGACGCATCAGCTGCATAATCCATCAACGGTCCCACCCACTCCGCTTCTGCCACAGCCATCTCCTAGCTGCTTGTGGCGTGAATCCGGATGTGGTCCTGGAGCCGGGCTGGGCAGAGCCCCCAGATGAAGGTGCTGGAGGGCGAGCTTCTCCACCACCCCCAGCTCCAAATCCGAGTAGCCACGCCACATCAGCAGCTGTATGTCCACTGCATAGGCTCCCAGGCTTTCTCAGCTGCCTCGCCGATGGTTGACCAGCTGTTCCTGGGTGTGCTCAGTGTTGGCTGCTCTCCCAAACTGCCTCCAGAGTGCTCCTTGTAGCGCTGGCCAGCTGCGACGTTCCTCAGGCCGGAGGTCAGACAGCGTGCAGACAGCCCCACCCTGCGGGGCCAGTGCGACCTGCATAGCAGTCTCTTTGGGTGTTCAGCCGTTCAGTGCAGCAGCCAGCTCGACCTGGACCAGATGTCCAGCAGGGTTTCGCCGCCAAAGCAGGGGAGTTTGGCCCGTTGGCGGATTGGTGGGACGGCCTCCCCTGGTTGCAGTGGAATCGTTGGCCCGTCCTGCCCTGAAAAGGGTGGGAAGCGGGGTCGGTTTGCTCTGCTTGGCCCGCTCTGCCTTGAGAAAGGCAGAAGGCAGGGCATGCTGGCCCCGCCGGGTCCGCTGCTCCATTCATCCCGACGAGCAGCTCTGAGGGTCGGTGTGTCAGCTCTGCTGTCCATCTCCAGCTAAGCAATGAGCTGCTCGAGCTGCTGAATCTCCGTCCCAATTCTGGCTTCCATCTTCTCCGTGATCCCACTCCTGACACCAGTGTGACGTTGCCAGGGTTCACGCAACAAGGAGAGATGACTTTGATGAAACAGGCTTTATTTATACACACACTCACAACACAGAACGGAGGGAATGTCATTTACACAGGCCCTCGTTTCGCTCATGGTGGCACAGACACATGATTTGGCACATATAGGGAAACAACGCTATCACAACCGGTCTTATTACACAGTTATAATGGCACACACGAATAATGCTTAGAACACACAGATACAGTATTTGAATCCTCCACGGCACAAACATGCTGGGAGACTCCCACCCCCTAATCACAGCCCCGACATTACAATATGCTGCTTCACACGTGTGTTAACTCCCATCCATCCATTTTCTATCCCTTTTCTGGGGGTCCGGGTTGCAGAGGCAGCAGCTCAAGCAGAGAAACCCTTCTCTTAACTCCGTTTATTCAAAAATATAAGCCAGAATGGTACAAGACACAGTAGTGTGAAAAAGTGATTGCCCCCTAAACCTAATAACTGGTTGGGCCACCCTTAGCAGCAACAACTGAAATCAAGCGTTTGTGATAACTGGTAATGAGTCTTTTACAGCGCTGTGGAGGAATTTTGGCCCACTCATCTTTGCAGAATTGTTGTAATTCAGCCACATTGGAGGGTTTTCAAGTATGAACTGCCTTTTTAAGGTCATGCCACAGCATCGCAATCGGATTCATGTCAGGACTTTGACTAGGCCACTCCAAAGTCTTCATTTTGTTTTTCTTAAGCCATTCAGAGGTGGACTTGCTGGTGTGTTTTGAATCATTGTCCTGCTGCAGAACCCAAGCGCGCTTCAGCTTGAGGTCACAAACAAATGACCGGACATTCTCATGGTTTCATGTACCACAGCAAGTATTCCAGGTCCTGAAGCAGCAAAACAAAACAGACCATCACACTACCACCACCATATTTTACTGTTGGTATGATGTTCCTTTTCTGAAACGCTGTGTTACTTTTACATCACATGGAATGGGACACACACTTTCCAAAAAGTTGTCTCATCAGTCCACAGAGTATTTTCCCAAAAGTCTTGGGGATCATCAAGATGTTTCCTGGCAAAACTGAGATGAGCCTTTGTTCTTTTTGCTCAGAAGTGGTTTTCATCTTGGAACTCTGCCATGCAGGCCATTTGTGCCCAGTCTCTTTCTTATGGTGGAGTGTTGAACACTGACCTTAACTGAGGCAAGTGAGGCCCACAGTTCTTTGGATGTTGTTGTGGGGTCTTTTGTAACCTCTTGGATGAGTCGTCGCTGCGCTCTCGGGGTAATTTTGGTTAGCCGGCCACTCCTGGGAAGGTTCACCACCGTTCCATGTTTTCGCTATTTGTGAATAATAACTCTCACTGTGGTTCACTGAAGTCCGAAAGCTTTAGAAATGGCTTTATAACCTTTTCCAGACTGATAGAGCTCAATTACTTTGTTTCTCATTTGTTCCTGAATTTCTTTGGATTGCAGCATGATGTCTAGTTTTTGAGGATCTTTTGGTGTACTTCCCTTTGTCAGGCAGGTTTTGTTTAAATGATTTCTTTATTGAGAACAGGTGTGGCAGTAATCAGGCCTGGGTGTGGCTGGAGAAATTGAACTCAGCTTTCCAAAGATGTAATAAACCACAGTTAATCCAAGATGGCACCGCGGATGGCAGCCACTGGCTTCTGCTCTCTGATGTTTTTGATAATTTTGTGTATTTTTTTGGACTTCTGCTCTTCTGTCCGAATCACCTATTCAAGGGAGGAACTACTTTCACTCAGACTACCTCCCAATGCAACTTCTCCGCCAGTTGCTGCTGCTGATCTGAAGTTTTTTCAGTCGATCTTAGCTGTGGGAGCAGCGGCTATTGGCGCTGGCCGGAAACGAAGGCGGCGTGGTAAACGTGCCGGTGCGCTAGTCAGGCTGAAGAAACGAGGATTTCGCACGCCGCTCCCATCGATCCATCTGGCAAATATCCGCTGTTTGGCGAACAAAATGGATGAACTGCTGCTCCTGACTCACAAAAACCGGGATTTTAGCAGATCTGGCGCCCTTTGTTTCACCGAGTCCTGGCTGAGTGAACACATCCCGGACAGCGCGGTCCGCCTGGACGGATTCCAGCTGTTTCGCTCTGATCGCAGCCGAGAATTCTCTGGAAAGACTAAAGGTGGTGGAATCTGCTTCTACATAAACGAAGGTTGGTGTACTGATGTCACAGTGTTGAAGAAGTTTTGTAGCCCTAACCTAGAGTCACTGTTCATAAACTGTAAACCCTTTTATTCACCGCGAGAGTTCTCCTCATTTATTCTGGTCGGAATTTATATCCCGCCTGCTGCTTCTACAACAGAGGCCCTGCAGCACCTCGCTGAACAGATAGCAGACGTGGAGGAAAAACATCCAGACTCTCTGCTTATCATTCTGGGTGATTTCAATAGAGCTAATGTCACAAATGAGCTTCCTAAATACAGACAGCATATTAAATGTCCCACCAGGGACACAAATACACTCGACCACTGTTACACAGTTTTAAGAAATGCCTATCATGCCGTCCCCCATGCAGCTCTGGGTTTTTCTGACCACTGTCTGCTCCATCTTATTCCAACATACAGACAGAAACTAAAAACTTCCAAGTCTGTTGTAAGGACTGTGAAGAAATGGACTGAGGAATCAAAGCTGAAGTTACAAGCCTGCTTTGACTGCACAGATTGGAATGTTTTTGAAGCTGCAGCCATTAACTTAAATGAACTCACTGACACTGTGACGTCATACATCTGTTTCTGCGAGGACATGTGTGTGCAGACCAAGACCTTCTGCACATACAACAACAATAAACCCTGGTTCATTCCTAAACTGAAGCAGCTACGTCAGACCAAGGAGGAGGCCTACAGAACTGGTGACTGGACTCTGTACAAACGGGCCAGAAACATGCTGACGAAGGAGATCAGGTTTGCTAAGAGGAGCTACAGTGTGAAGTTACAAAAAAACTTCTCAGCCAACAACTCTGCTTCTGTCTGGAGAGGCCTGCAGAATATCACCAACTACAGGAGACCATCCCCCCACCCTGTGGAAAACCTCCAGCTGGCTAACGACCTAAACAGCTTTTACTGCAGGTTTGAAAAGAACCTACAGTTCTCACCTCCCACCCACACAAAAGGATTATCTGCAGCCCCAGGAACTCCATCCCTCCTCCACTCTGACCTCCCACCAGCACTAACGATCTGTGAAGAGGAGGTGCGCCGGGTCTTTCAGAGACAAAAGATCAAGAAGGCTGCAGGACCTGATGGTGTGTCTCCGTCCTGCCTGAGAGTCTGCTCCAACGAGTTGGCCCCCATCTTCACCCGGATCTTTAACAGATCACTTGAGCTGCCTGAAGTGCCTTCCTGCTTCAAACACTCCATCATCATTCCAGTTCCCAAGAAACCCTCTGTTACAGGATTAAACGACTACAGACCTGTTGCCCTGACCTCTGTGGTCATGAAATCCTTGGAGAGATTGGTGCTGAACCACCTGAAGGTCATCACAGGCCCCCTGATGGACCCACTGCAGTTTGCCTACCGGTCAAACAGGTCAGTGGATGATGCAGTGAATATGGGACTACATTACATCCTGCAACACCTCGACTCCCCAGGGACGTACGCCAGGATCCTGTTTGTCGACTTCAGCTCAGCGTTCAACACCATCATCCCAGGCATTCTTCATCAGAAACTCCTCCAGCTCAAGGTGCCCCCCTCCACCTGCCAGTGGATCTCCAGCTTTCTGACTGACAGGTGGCAACAGGTGAAGCTAGGGAGATTTACATCCAGCTCCCGAAAAATTAGTACTGGCGCCCCCAAGGATGTGTCCTTTCCCCACTGCTCTTCTCCCTCTACTCCAATGACTGCACCTCAGAGGACCCTTCGGTGAAGCTCCTGAAGTTTGCGGACGACACCACAGTCATCGGTTTGATCCGGGATGATGATGAGTCTGCATACAGGCGGGAGGTGGAGCAGCTGATCCTCTGGTGCAGCCAGAACCATCTTGAACTTAACCCAGCCAAAACGGTGGAGATGACTGTGGATTTCAGGCGACACCCCCCTTCATTCCCCCACTCACCATCCTCAACAGCACAGTGTCCACTGTGGACTCCTTCAAGTTTCTGGGTACCACAATCTCCCGGAACCTGAAGTGGTCCTCCCATATAGACACTGTCCGGAAAAAGGCCCAGCAGAGGTTGTTTTTTCTGCGTCAGCTCAAGAAGTTTGATTTGCCTCAGGAGCTGCTGGTTGTCTTCTACACGCCATCATCCAATCTGTCCTCTGCTTTTCCATCACTGTCTGGTTTGGATCTGCCACTAAACAGGACAAGACCAGACTGCAGCGGATCATTAAGTCTGCGGAGAGGATCATTGGTACTGACCTACCCTCCATTGAGAACTTATATCGGTCCATAACCAGGAAACGGGCGGGAAACATCTGTGCTGACCCATCACACCCCGGCCACAAACTGTTTGAACTTCTATCTTCTGGTCGTCGTTACAGATCACTGAAGGTCAGAACCACCCGTCACAGGAACAGTTTCTTTCCTCAAGCCATCACTCTGATGAACTCCTAACATTCACCTAGTCCTACCTGTTGCTGTACTCATGACTTTTCATCCATTATTACATTGCACATAACTCTCACACTGCTTTTTACTTCATTCACATTATATCACTGAATCTGAGTTCACATTGAAATACTGTGTGACTGTATATTTTTTCATATATTTCTGCAAAGTGTGGTTAGTCTGAGTAAATAACTGCATATATTCCTGTATGTATTTGCATCCTTTTATAGAAACGTGGACAGACTGTAATTTACTGTACATACTCTGTTGTCATTGAATCCTTATTTAAATCCTCCACCTGAACAATGAGAGCAAGTTTTTAGCCAAAGTCATATTCCTTGTATGTGTTGGGCATACTTGGCCAATAAAGCTGATTCTGATTCTGATTCTGATTCTGATTAATTTATGTTTTCACAGAGGGGGGATCACTTTTCACACAGGGCCATGTAGGTTTGGATTCCCCCCCCCCCCTTAATAATAAACACCTTCATTTGAAGCACTAGCTAGCTATTTTTTTTTTGTCAGATATGCATTTTCCAAAGGTAAATTTTCAATTTTGGCATCTTCGATATGTGTTATCGTATTTACACACTGTTTTACAACTCCTCAAAAAGCCATTTGTAAAACTGAAACTCAGATTTTCAGTCTGGTCATTAATATTGATTGGGCAAAGGATTTCTGAAACAAAGGACCCAAAATTGTCCAATAACATTTCTACTTCTTATGTCCCAATAATACATCAACACTAAGGGGGAAAAAAACATTTCTGTGATTATTTTTTACATGTTTATTCCCAAAACAAAGCTCAGCAAAGACAACAAACAGCACAAAAACTGACAATTAAGTAAAGTGCTCACAGACCGGGAAACCTGCAAAAAGCTTTTAAGACTTGAGGAGACTTTAACCCTCAGGGACCCTCTTCTCATTCTTCATTTTTTGATCATTTTGGCCATGTCCATGCATATGGCATCAATTTTGGCAAGATTGAGTGTTTTTATTTTATCTTATTTCCAGCTCAGTTCCTACAGCAAGTCTAAAACACACTGCGTACAAGCAATTGTTACACTCATACTGTTAAGTGCAAAAAAATGTGCCACTGAAACCCATTTAAACTGCAATCTTTGATCTCACTGCCATTAACCTCTTAAAATTCTGGTGTTCTGCCGGCGGGCAGACGTTTCAAATTTTCTACTGCCACTCAGTGAAGAAAGAATTTAATTTTCTTTGCTTATGCCAAATTTAGGGAAATTGGCTGGAATGATAAGGGCGTGTGGCGTAATCCCCACAACAGCTGGACAAGCACAGCAATGTGTGTATTAATGTCTACAGACAGCCCGCTTCTTCTGGCTTTTTCCGGCTCACTACTGTGATGTTAATGTGCCATTCATGCATTGTGTTCATGCTTCCTGTCCTTATTGTGTCTATACACTGATGACAATATGTAGATGTGCCTTGTAACCTCTTTTGTCCTGCAGTTCTGGAGCAGAGGCGAATCCTGGCTTGCAATCTCCTTATTGTTATGTGTGTCTCTCAAATGCAAATGCCCAAACCTACTGCTGTGAATGCCTTTCATGTATTGTCTGTAGTTGGGTATATAAGCTGCATTATTCTGTAAATCTCTCTCTCACTCTTCCACTGGACGCATTGCCTATCTGCTGAGAGCCTGAGGACCCGCTCCAGTCTGCTCACACAAGGGCTGGAGCGGAGTTCCTGTGATGGCGGTATGATAATAAACCTACTTAAAACCTTCAGTTCGCTGCCTTATTTTATCATCCGCCGCACTGGTGACCCCGAGGAAGCACACGTTTTGTGCGACGCAACCTTCTGGTCTGGACAGTTACGCTGGTGACCCCGAGAATGCAACCTTCTGGTCTGGACAGCTACACTGGTGACCCCGAGGAAGCACATGTTTTGTGCAACGCAACCTTCTGGTCTGGACAGTTACGCTGGTGACCCCGAGAATGCAACCTTCTGGTCTGGACAGCTACACTGGTGACCCGACACTGAACGCACCATGGCCGAGCGAGTGACAAAGATCGTCTCCTCCCTCTCACCGCTCCAACGCATCTACACGAGCTCGAGGGACAAAGATCATCTACTTCCTTTCACTGCTCCAACACATTGAACAGGGATGATTAAGCTCCCTGACCCTGGTTCTCCTCCCCAACTGGCCCACCCACGCATGGAGCCCCGGCACACGCACCGGGGAGTTACGAGGATGGCGCACCACGCACGGGACGCATACGGCTCTACAGACCCCATCCTTCTTCGCCGCTGCACACAGGCCCTTCAGGGTTGCTCGTACACCTGAGGCACGCACGCAGCTTACTCACTGGATTTGCTAATGGTCTTAGCCACGGCGCATATAGGGAATTCAGCAGTCTGCGGTTCCCGAGGGCTTTAGGGTTGCACCCGCACCTAAAGTCAACACGCCATGTCCCTTTGCTTTTGTTTTTTTCTTACAGCCGCCCCTGTTTTCTTCATGGCCGCTGTTAATCCTCGCCGCTTCCTTTTTTCTTCACGGCCACTATTAATCCTTGCAGGACTTAATCGCGAGAGGAGCCAGTGACTAATTTTTCTTCTTGTGGATCTCCGCACGTTCAACGGGACAGCCCCTCGACATCGCGGACCAACAAGCAATTTTTGCACGGCTCAGACGATTTCACCGTCCCCGGCCGGCATTTACTACCCCCCACCCCCCTCCACCTCCGCCTGCACAGAGCTTTCCCTGCTCGCTGCCAAAGCCGGACTATCGAGGCCTCGGC
Organism: Pholidichthys leucotaenia; assembly: GCA_020510985.1. Classification (NCBI taxonomy): domain Eukaryota; kingdom Metazoa; phylum Chordata; class Actinopteri; order Cichliformes; family Pholidichthyidae; genus Pholidichthys; species Pholidichthys leucotaenia. The sequence goes on from CM035836.1 coordinate 46,319,993, forward strand.
CGCCTGCCGAGCCCTCTGGGGGGGGAGCGTGTGGCGCAATCCCCACAACAGCTGGACAGGCACAGCAATGTGTGTATTAATGTCTACAGACAGCCCGCTTCTTCTGGCTTTTTCCGGCTCACTACTGTGATGTTAATGTGCCATTCATGCATTGTGTTCATGCTTCCTGTCCTTACTGTGTCTATACACTGATGACAATATGTAGATGTGCCTTGTAACCTCTTTTGTCCTGCAGTTCTGGAGCAGAGGCGAATCCTGGCTTGCAATCTCCTTATTGTTATGTGTGTCTCTCAAATGCAAATGCCCATACCTACTGCTGTGAATGCCTTTCATGTATTGTCTGTAGTTGGGTATATAAGCTGCATTATTCTGTAAATCTCCCTCTCACTCTTCCACTGGACGCATTGCCTATCTGCTGAGAGCCTGAGGACCCGCTCCAGTCTGTTCACACAAGGGCTGGAGCGGAGTTCCTGTGACGGCGGTATGATAATAAACCTACTTAAAACCTTCAGTTCGCTGCCTTATTTTATCATCCGCCGCAGGGGTAAAAATAAAAGTTTCAAATCTACAAAAATAAAGTTGCAAATTGTGGGAAAGAAAGGTTTTAAATTGAGAGGAAAAAGTTGCAAATATGTGAAAAAAGTTGCAAATTTTCGAGGAAAAAGTTGCAAATTTCTGAGAAAAAAGTTGCAAATATTTGAGAAAAAAGTTGCAAATATTTGAGGAAAAAGTTGCAGATTTTTGAGAAAAAAGTTGTAAATTTACAAGAAACAAAATGCAAACTGAGGAGAAAAGCGTTGCAAATTTAAATCACAATACATGCATTTTATTATATCCCCCCACCTCCCCTGGGAGAATATGCTAAACTGAGAACTGTCAGCGGCACAACCACCAGAGCAATCACTAGAGGAGACTGTGAGGTCCCCCACAGACGCAGCACACTTGCTCAATCTGTGCCATCAGTGAGGGGCACCAAGATCTGGAATAACATACCACCTGCAATCAGAGAACGTACCACACTAAACACTTTTAAGACTCATTGTAAAAAGAGATTTTTAGACAACGAAAACTGTACCCATAACTAGTAGTTGCTCTGCGGCATGCATATATATTAAGTGCCCATGTGTCACACACACATAATAAATAATAATAATACATTTTATTTGTAACGCACTTTACATAAAAAAAATCTCAAAGTACTATATGTAAAAAGCATAAAAGTCAAATTCAAAAAAGGGGATAAGAAGATAAAACCAAAAATAAAAAAGAGAAGAGGTTAAAACAGCAACTCAGTGATCAAATGTCCTGCTAAAAAAGGTTTTAAGTCCTCTTTTAAAACAGTCTTTGGATTGTGACGCCCTCAAGGTGTCAGGGAGGGCATTCCACAGACGTGAGGCAGCAGCACAAAAAGCCCTGTACCCCATGGTGCTGAGTTTTGTCCTGTGTGTATGAAGGCTGTTTGAGCGAGTGGAATGGAGGGAACATGTTGCGGTTAATGGACTTAACAGTTCTTTGGGGGGGGGGGGGGAGCATTTCCATGGATACACTGGAGAGTGAGACCTTATAGTCGATCCTGATGGAAACGAGAAACCAGTGAAGTGATTTAAGTATAGGTGTGATATGTTCATATTTTCACACCCTCATCAGGACCCTAGTGGCAGAGTTTTGGATATACTGCAGCCTTTGGAGACTCTTGGCAGGGATCCGCCACTGCGCTGCTGCCTTGGCCGAGGGATCCTGGATTCGATCCCTGCCCCCGACCAACAGTGATCTGTGTGGGGTTTGCATGTTCTCCCCGTGTCTGTGTGGGTTTACTACGGGATTTCTCCGGTTTCCTCCCACATGCCAAAAACATGCACGTTAGGTTAATTGGCCTCAAAACTGGGGATTCTAAATTGTCCTTAGGTATGAATGTGAGAGTGAATGGTTGTCTGTCTCTCTGTGTTGGCCCTGCGATGGACTGGCGATCTGTCCAGGGTGTACCCTGCCTCTCGCCCAAAGATGCTGGGATAGGCTCCAGTCCCCCCGCGACCCGAAAAGGATTAAGCGGAAGAAGATGGATGGATGGATGGCAGGGATCCCAATGAGGAACGCGTTGCAGTAATCCAGTCTGGAGGAGACAAAGGCGTGTACCAGCTTTTCAGCATCTGGGAGGGTGAGAGAGGGGCGGAGTTTTGCAACGTCACGGAGGTGCTAGAAAGAGATCCTACAGAGGTGATTTACATGGGATTTGAAGGTGAGGTTTGAGTCCATTTTTACACCGAGATTGGTGACTGATGAGGAAAGGGGGATATTGTGACCACAGAAAGTGATGCAGGTTATGGATGATGAATGACTCTGGTGAGATGTGCTAACCATGATGGCTTCAGTTTTGGAGCTGTTGAAGAAAGTTGTGCTCCATCCCTGCCTTTATCTACTCCAGACAGATGGTGAGAGGTGATGGAGATGATGATGATGACGATGATGGAAATGGAGCTGCAGCAGTGGTTTTGACATACAACTGTGTGTCATCGGCATAACAATGGAATGAAGTTTCATGGTGCCTGATGACTTGGCCAAGGGGGAGCAGATAGATGATGAAAAGGACAGGGCCAAGGACTGACCCCTGGGGGACCCCACAGGTGACTGTATAGCCACATTTCCACTATATAGTTCTGCGCTACTCTTTTCTTTTCTTTTTTACTTGTTTCTCCCGCGGCTGCGCCTCCATCACAACCGCGGAAAGCCGAGTATTGTTGGGGTGGGCGGGATCGAGGTGGCGCTACACTGCTGACGTATAAAGGACGAGACTGACTCCTCAACAACACAGAAAAAAATAGCGGATTACGAGCGGAGGATTTCCACGGTTTTTAACACAATGAATGTCTTTAACGAGACAAGAGAATTTTACAGGAGAAGACGACGTGGATTGAGACAACACACGTTGGAGCAGGAGAGGAGAATAGCGGTTGCCCAGGAGGAATCTGAAGCAGCTGCATATGAAGCAGAGATCATTTCATTTGTTCAGTGTTCATGTGCATACATATGTCAAACGTGTTTTTTAAATAAAATGTTGTGCACTTTTAAACTACGTCGCCTCTGTTGTTCAAAACGGTTAAATGTTAACAGACGGTTAATTAAATGCTGAAACACCGGGGTAATTTAAAATTATGCAGAAACTTAATCCTAAACCCCTTTAACTTAACAAATAATTTATAATATTATAAAAAAGCCAATCCAAATCTAGACCCATTTTGTATATTGTGTAATAATGATACACTGATGATAAACTGACTTCCCAAAAAAAGCAGCAGCTATACAATGCACTTTTGGTTTGATGGAATTGCCAATTGACCTTGGAATTATATGTGGAAACTTGTTATACTTCCAGTTAACTTTAACTTACAGAATAATTAAAAATATTATAAAAAAGCCAATCCAAATCTAGGCCCATTTTTTGTATTGTGTATCATTTGAGTATCATTGTACAATCTATTGTTATTTATAAGGGTTATCTGTTCAGTGGTGGCTAATTACACACTAAAACAAAGTAGAAAATGACTGCAAAGAAAATGCTGCAGCTAGACAACTCACTTTTGATTTGATGGAATTGTCAATTGACCTTGGAATTATATGTGGAAACTTGTTATACTTCCAGTTAACTTTAACTTACCAAATAATTGATATTATAAAAAAGCCAATCCAAATCTAGGCCCATTGTGTATCATTTTTCCCATCTATTGTTATTTATAAGGGTTTTCTGTTCAGTGGTGGCTAATTACACACTAAAACAACGTAAAAATGACTCAAAAAAAAAAAAAATGCTGCAGCTAGACAACTCACTTTTGGTTTGATGGAATTGCCAATGAACCTAGAAATTTTATGATGAAACTTTTTTTAATCCTACTAAATACACTGACATTGTCACACTGCCCAACACCAAATTATAATTTTCTTTTTCAAACCAAAGATCACTATGGATCTATTGAATCACAATAGCATAGGTTTATCATATACATGTCAACGTTTACATCGAAAATGTTATATTTGGGTTTACATGTATGGGTATTTTTGCTTTATATTATACTAGACTGCTTATAATTTATTGGAATTCTCAGAATTTGGAATGCCGATATAACATTCAATTCACATGTACTTACCTTTTACCCAATTCGACTTTTACCTTTATCAGTGTCTACTGCTGAATGTAAATTACACCTGTGCAACTGCTTACAATTTTACTTAAAAACTGTACCCAATATAGAGCAATGGATACAGCAGTGGTAATATTTATTAAATTTAACAATAACAATTACATTACCATTAAAAATCTTGACACCTTTACGGCTGAACAGCAGGGTTAGGGTCATATGAGGCAATGGAATGTGTATGTAATTATTCGCCTTTATCATCCAGTGTTATAATATATAAACCACACTTTTATCCAAAAGACTAACATTTTATTACATTACAAATATTCCCAAAACATGTTAACAAATGGGGAGCTTTCAGTACTTCGAGCAGACTGCCAAAATGGTTTCGGAAGGCTCCGTGGAAGGAAGCCGTCTCTGTCAGCTCATCCCTTCTTAATGCGGCTAACTGCAGGTGTCTTTCGCGCTGTTCGAGCATCCTTTCACGGATCCGCATCTCCTCAGCATGATTCTGGGCCATCAGTGATGCAAGGTCTGCAATGTTGCTGGACCTCTTCAGCTTGCCTATATGAAAGACAGAAGTCATTGTATTTAGATAACACCGGATCAAAACATATCAGAAAAAATATTATGGAATTAAACTGTTGAAAGCCTGTGGTGGGATGCTTCGTTGCTGTATTTAAGCTCAACTGTCATGTTGTTGCCCCGCAGTAGAGTGGACTATAAGAAACTTCTGTGGTGATGTGGTTAGGCCCCCCTTCATTTCAAAAAGGATTAATTGTAAAAAGTATTTTGATTTAATGGGTTATTTTTAAAAGAATTTCTTTGTGCTGTGGCCTCATAAATCAGAATGGGTTAATAGTGTTAGCTGACTTTAAGAATTTCAATCAAGCATTTTGATTTGAAGTCGGTACATGTGCTCCTTTTTTTTTGTGAAAATACAACAGTATTTCCACCACCAACACACCTATAACACTGGGCCACTGTGGCTATGAACACCCCTGAATCTAGTATTTTTATAAACGTAGAAAGACATTTTAAATTCCTTGTTATGCGTCTATAGAAAACAATCACATATAAAAACAACCAGGTGGTAATTTTCAGTTTGTTGTGCCTTACCAGCACTTGACTGGGAGATGCCGGATAGTGATGGAGCTGGCAGTCCAGTGAGGCGGACCCAAGGGATTTGAAAACTGTGTATAGAAGGAAAAAAACACACAATAACGCTCACAAAGTGCAACATGTACCGCAAACACAAAACTTTTTAACCAGAATACAATAAGCTTACATCAGCGTTTTGTTCACGTGAATACTGAAATAAAAGCGCGATTCTGCAGCTTGATGCCAGGTAGCAGCAAGGTACAGAGGTAGCTAGCTATTAGCGGGCTAGCCATCACCACAATTGCCCACAATCAAACAACTTTCTTTATTGCTAAAATAAAGTGCGCTTTTGACCGAAAGGCAAGAAGACGGACAATAACAAAACAACACTCACCGTCACCGTTTTCCAATTCCGTGGCCGTGTCGAGTCCAAATTCTCTGCCATAATAGCAGGCCGGACACTTCCTGGTATATTTTTACATTGCAAGTTGCCCCACCAACTCGCTCTGGATGTAGTCATCGGCTACGAGGGACAGAAAAGTCTGCACCTCCTCGTTTGTTCATGGAATAAACTTGCGCGTGGACATCGTTATATGAGAACACAATTGTGAATCCAGTCACCGCAGTTACTCGCTGAAATTACAAATGGCGGCCATGTAGCTTCAACAGAAAACAAAACCGGACACGTTTGGTGACGTTACGCCCTGACCAATCAGCGTTTAGCAGTCGATTGACATCAATTCACACCTCGCTTTTCGCTCGCCTGTACCCTGCCTCTGAACAGGCACGAAAATCGTAACGGTTAAACCGTGAGGACTTGGGTGGAAATGGCGAAAAACCGAAACAAGTAAAAAAAAGTAAAGCCAAGGTGATACTGGTGGAAATGGGGCATATGTGAGTTTGACCGAGCCTGTCCAAGGGAGATGTATTCTGTCCAATTAGTGAGATATGAGTGGAACCAATTGAGGGCAGTGTCAGTGAATCCAATGAGATGGTGAAGCTGGTTTAGGAGGATGATACGGTCAACTGTATCAAATGCAGCAGATAGGTCGAGGAGGATGAGAAGAGAAGGAGAGCCAGTATCAGCTGCCATTAGGAGGTCATTTGTGACTTTCACAAGAGCTGTCTTTGTACTGTGTGCAGAGCGGACACCAGACTGGAATTCTTCAAAGAGGTTGTCTTGATTGAGATGATCCTGTAAATATGTAGCAACTGCTTTCTCCAGTACTTGAGAAATACAGTGGTGTGAAAAAGTGTTTGCCCCTTCTTGATTTCTCCTTTTTTTTGTATGTTTGTCACACTTAAATGTTTCAGATCATTAAACAAATTTAAACATTAGACAAAGATAACACAGGGAAACACAAAATGCAGTTTTAAATGAAGGTGTTTATTAATAAGGGGGAAAAAAAATCCCAAACCGCATGGCCCTGTGTGAAAAAGTGATTGCCCCCTAAACCCAATAACTGGTTGGGCCACCCTTAGCAGCAACAACTGCAATCAAACGTTTGATTTGTGGGCTGCACGGTGGCGCAGTGGTTAGCACTGTGGCAGCACAGTTTACCCTTGGCCGGGGGATCGTGAGATCGTGGGTTTGATCCCTGCCCCTGACCAACAGTGATCTGTGTGGAGTTTGCATGTTCTCCCCGTGTTACGTGGGTTTACTCCGGGATTTCTCCGGTTTCCTCCCACATACCAAAAACATGCAAGTTAGGGATACGGGGCGCTTGTGCACGCAGCGACCGGCAGCTGGTGGCTTGTCACCAGACTGCAAAACAAATCTACCTACGGGTACAAAATAAGTAATAATAAAAAAAAAAAAAGTTTGCGATAACTGATAATGAGTCTTTTACAGCGCTGTGGAGGAATTTTGGCCCACTCATCTTTGCAGAATTGTTGTAATTCAGCCACATTAGAGGGTTTTCGAGCAGGAACCGCCTTTTTAAGGTCATGCCACAGCATCTCAGTTGGATTCAGATCAGGACTTTGACTAGGCCACTCCAAAGTCTTCATTTTGTTTTTCTTAAGCCATTCAGAGGTGGACTTGCTGGTGTGTTTTGAATCATTGTCCTGCTGCAGAACCCAAGTGCGCTTCAGCTTGAGGTCACGAACAGACGGCCCGACATTCTCCTTCAGGATTTTTTGGTAGACAGTAGAATTCATGGTTCCATTTACCACAGCAAATTTTCCAGGTCCTGAAGCAGCAAAACAGCCCCAGATCATCACACTACCACCACCATATTTTACTGTTGGTATGATGTTCCTTTTCTGAAATGCTGTGTTACTTTTACGCTGGATGTAATGGGACACACACCTTTCAAAAAGTTCAACTTTTGTCTCGTCAGTCCACAGAGGATTTTTCCAAAAGTCTTGGGGATCATCAAGGTGTTTTCTGGCAAAACTGAGACGAGACTTTATGTTTTTTTCTGCTCGGCTCTGGTTTTTGTCTTGGAACTCCGCCATGCAGGTCATTTTTGCCCAGTCTCTTTCTTAATGGTGGAGTGATGAACACTGACCTTAACTGAGGCAAGTGAGGCCTGCAGTTCTTTGGATGTTGTTGTGGGGTCTTTTGTGACCTTTTCATGAGTCGTTGCTGTGCTCTTGGGGTAATTTTGATCGGCCAGCCACTCCTGGGAAGGTTCATCACTGTTCCATGTTTTCACCATTTGTGGATAATGGCTCTCACTGTGGTTTACAGGAATCTCAAAGCTTTAGAAATTGCTTTATAACCTTTTCCAGACAGACAGATCTCAATTACTTTGCTTCTCATTTGTTCCTGAATTTCTTTGGATCACAGCATGACGTCTAGCATTTGAGGATTTTCTGGTCTACTTCACTTTGTCAGACAGGTCCTATTTAAGTGATTTCTTGATTGAAAACAGGTGTGGCAGTAATCAGGCCTGGGTGTTGTTCTGTTGTTATGGGAACATATTATTGTGTGACACGGGTGGTGGCTTCACCTTTCTGGTTCCTTCACCACCCGGGGTATAAAAGGGCTGTGAGGGAGAGGGGCCGTCTCTTGGCCTCCTCCCAGCTTAACGGATGTGCCTATATTGTGGGAGTGAGTCACAAATAAAGTTGTGTCCAGTTCAATGCTCGGTCTCGTCCTTGGCTCATATTACCGACATAACAGGTGTGGCTAGAGAAATTGAACTCTGCTTCCCAAAGATGTAATAAACCACAGTTAATTTATGTTTTATCAGGGAGGGCAATCACTTTTTCACACAGGGCCATGTAGGTTTGGATTTTATTAACCCTTAATATAAACACCTGCCCTGCGATGGACTGGCGATCTGCCCAGGGTGTACCCTGCCTCTCGCCCAAAGATGCTGGGATAGGCTCCAGCCCCCCCGCGACCCGAAAAGGATTAAGCGGAAGAAGATGAATGAATGAATGAATGAATAATAAACACCTTCATTTAAAAACTGCATTTTGTGTTTACTTGTGTTATCTTTGCCTAAAATTTAATTTTTTTGATGATCTGAAACATTTAAGTGTGACAAACATACAAAAAAATGAGAAATCAGGAAGGGGCAAACACTTTTTCACACCACTGTAAATGGGAGATTGGAGATGGGCCTGTACTTTGATAAGACGTCTGGGTTAATGGTGGGGTTTGGGGGCAATGGTCAAATTAATGCATTTTTAAGAGTAGGAGGGGCATGACCAGATTGCAGGGAGTGACTGATAACAGCGGTGATTAATGGGCTTAAATTAGAGATGTATTTTTTACCAGGATAGTTGGAAAGGGGTCTAGAGAACAGGTGGAAGGTCTCATTCTCCTGATGATATCCTCAACCTCTTCCTGAGTAACTTCAGGAAAGCAGCTGAGGGGGTGGGAGATGGAGGACAGAGCAGATGTTGGAGGAGCAGTTGAGGTTGCAGGGCCAGTGAGAGTAAAGTGAATAGAAGCAATTTTTGCTTTAAAGGAAACCATGAAGTCGTTACATTGTTTTTCTGAGATGTTTGTAGGTAGAGGAGATTGTGGTTTGAGAAGATGACTGACGGTGGAGAATAGCTGCTTGGAAATTCCTGGGCTGTTTCTGATAGCATCTGAAAAAAACGGTGCCCGTGCTTCTTTGAGAGAATTTGTGTAAGCCTTTTGATGTTCCCAATAGACCTGTCTGTGGACAGTGAGCGCAGAGGCTTTGTACGCCATTCCAGGGCCCGACCTGCTGCCTTCACCTTTCGTAGCTCAGCTGTGAACCAGGGTGATGAGCGAGTGAAGGCGACCGTTTGTTGCTGCCACCTCTTGTTTGTTGCTGTTGTTTGTTGTTGTGAGGTGCTTGGGTGCATGTGTGTACGCATACACAGCACTTCACTCGTGTGACATTTGAATGTTTTGTTTTGTAGCACCTTAACTCTTGCACTTTTGCACATCCACTTTGTACAGTTTTATTGCAGATGTTGTTCTCACGTATGACTGTTTATTTGTGTGTTTTTGTGACTCGTCGGGGGACTACAGATGCAAATTAGCAGTATTGCTAAATCTGGCAAACTTACATTTGTGTTAATGTTCATTTGTACAGTGGGGCAAAAAAGTATTTAGTCAGCCACCAATTGTGCAAGTTCTCCCACTTAAAAGATGAGAGAGGTCTCCATTTTTCATCATAGGTATACCTCAACTATGAGAGACAAAATGAGAAAAAAAAATCCAGAAAATCACATTGAAGGATTTTTAATGAATTAATTGGTAAATTCATCGGTAAAATAAGTATTTGGTCACCTACAAACAAGCAAGATTTCTGGCTCTCACAGACCTGTAACTTCTTCTTTAAGAGGCTCCTCTGTCCTCCACTCGTTACCTGTATTAATGGCACCTGTTTGAACTCATTATCAGTATAAAAGACACCTGTCCACAACCTCAAACAGTCAGACTCCAAACTCCACTATGGCCAAGACCAAAGAGCTGTCAAAGGACACCAAAAACAAAACTGTAGACCTGCACCAGGCTGGGAAGACTGAATCTGCAATAGGTAAGCAGCTTGGTGTGAAGAAATCAACTGTGGGAGCAATTATTAGAAAATGGAAGACATACAAGACCACTGATAATCTCCCTCGATCTGGAGATCCACACAAGATCTCACCCCGTGAGGTCAAAATGATCACGAGAATGACCTAGTGAATGACCTGCAGAGAGCTGGGACCAAAGTAACAAAGGCTACATCAGTAACACACTACGCCGCCAGGGACTCAAATCCTGCAGTGCCAGATGTGTCCCCCTGTTTAAGCCAGTACATGTCCAGGCCCGTCTGAAGTTTGCTAGAGAGCATTTGGGTGATCCAGAAGAGGATTGGGAGAATGTCATATGGTCAGATGAAACCAAAATAGAACTTTTTGGTAAAAACTCAACTTGTTGTGTTTGGAGGAGAAAGAACACCATACCTACTGTGAAGCATGGGGGCGAAAACATTATACTTTGGGGCTGTTTTTCTGCAAAGGGACCAAGACGACTGATCCGTGTAAAGGAAAGAATGAATGGGGCCATGTATCGTGAGATTTTGAGTGAAAACCTCCTTCCACCAGCAAGGGCATTGAAGATGAAACGTGGCTGGGTCTTTCAGCATGACAATGATCCCAAACACTCCGCCCGGGCAACAAAGGAGTGGCTTCGTAAGAAGCATTTCAAGGTCCTGGAGTGGCCTAGCCAGTCTCCAGATCTCAACCTCATAAAAAATCTTTGGAAGGAGTTGAAAGTCTGTGTTGCCCAACGACAGCCCCAAAACATCACTGCTCTAGAGGAGATCTGCATGGAGGAATGGGCCACAATACCAGCAACAGTGTGTGAAAACCTTGTGAAGACTTACAGAAAACGTTTGACCTTTGTCATTGCCAACAAAGGGCATATAACAAAGTATTGAGATGAACTTTTGTTATTGACCAAATACTTATTTTACCGAGGAATTTACCAATTAATTCATTAAAAATCCTTCAATGTGATTTTCTGGATTTTTTTTTTCTCATTTTGTCTCTCATAGTTGAGGTATACCTATGATGAAAATTGGAGACCTCTCTCATCTTTTAAGTGGGAGAACTTGCACAATTGGTGGCTGACTAAATACTTTTTTTTCCCCACTGTATGTAATGTCCCTTTCAAATAAACATTAAATTTAAACTTATTATATATGGGTCTCAATCTGGGCTTTTGCCTTGGAATCGATCATTTGAAAACTGGATTCATGGTACATCTCCGCTCTGGTCTGCTGAGGTGCGTGTCCGCTGTGGGTGAGGCCCGCGGTTATGTACATCCTTCACTTTTTTCGTCTATCAGGCCAAGCGGTTGACACATGCGCACAACTGTTATTTGCAGTTTCACCCAAGTCCTATGGGTAGCGCAAATGTGCTTACACATCAGTTTGTTCACTGGCTATATAAAAGTGAAGAAACACAAGATCAAGGCACATTTTTTGTAGCAACAATGGCATCGTTTCGAAGAAAAGGAGGAATTACTGTGTTTCAATGCCCTTCTCTGCTCAAGCTGCTGCAAAATGATTCATGTATTTTTATTCACATCTTCCACTTCCTCTGTCTTCTTCATCTACTTTGACTTTGTATGCTGTGTCAGTAGCGCCACCTCGTGAATGGGAGATTCAATCCTGTCAGCGTGGTCAGTTGTATAATCCAAGGAGTCATTGTTTAATTTTACCTTGTTGGATTTTTTTCTCCCTTTGTTATATTATTCTGTTCCTTTCTTTTAATCTAATCTACCCGAAATAAAGATTCATTCATTCAGTAATGTGGTCAGGCTGCGCAGTCAGAAAAATTTGGGCTGCACACAGACGTCCATGGAAAGGCTCTGCGGACACTAGTGGACTGGAGATGATGACATAATTCCTGTCATACAAGCCTCGCGGTCGAGCGGACATGGACAGCGGAGGTGCAGCATGAATCCAGCTTTACTACTCTCCACCAGATGGCGTCATTTGACCATATTTAGCATATGGAGAAAAAAACGCCATTTCCACTAGATGGCACTGTCACAACTCCCCTTGCTAATGCTAACCATTGACACATCAGGTTGTAAAATTCAGCATAAAAAATTTACTTTGCATGTAGTATATTGAAAATAATTCATTTTTTAATCTAAAAACATGATGGCATCATGGCAAAAACCTGGCATTTTTCTTTAAAAATTAATGAATATTTCATATCAATAATTAGGTCAGATGTAGGTGAAAATAATTAGCTCAATGAAAGTAGAATTTTAATGTATAATTGTTTTATAGTTGCCTTATGAAAGGGCTGGGTTTTTTTTTTTTTTGCTTAGCAGTGTGAGTGTAACTAACATTTGAAGGGTCCCTGAGAGTTAACTGAAACATTTTGCATGGACTCAATAAATACACCAGCTTCGACTGTGAAAACTGGTGATTTTAGCACATTTTGGCAAAAAAAAATAAAATAAATAAATCTGCGACCACAAAAAGGAAAATTTAAATGTCCCATTTACTGCAACTGAGCCACAGTTAAAGACATAAAATTATACATTGATGAAATCAATTAAAATTACCAGCTATTAGGGGAAGAACATGAATATTTCTGACCAGTTTTCAAATTTGTAAAATTTAAAGTAACTCAAGAGTATCAGCAAATGTACTGGAGTTTTACCTGTATAAATGTACTTGAGTAAAAGTAAAAAGTATCCTAAAATTGAAAAAATAAAATTTCGTGAAAAAAAAAATCACTTGGGCAGATGCACTTAAGTAGTTATGGAGTGTATTTAAATAGTCAGTATGCATTGTCTACTGATATGTTCAGACCAAATGCAAAGCAAAAATTCACATCATTCTACTTGAGCGATACAGCCGCCGGGGATGAGAGCAACGAGTGAAAATTTGCCCTGCCGAGGGGTGGGGTCACCTTCTAGTGGTAATCCCAAAAACATTTAGGAAAATGTAACTGCCTCCTCCAAAAACTGCACCTTAATGATAGTTGCTTTCAGAGCTAACTGAGACAGACCAGTGCCCAGTTTGATTGGCGGTAGCCAGTAGGCCATTTGTTATTTTTTAACATGGGGGCAGGGGTATTCACCAATTTAGCATGAGGTACAAACATATAAATATAATGAGGTACAAATTTGCAAAAATAAAGGTACAAAGATATGATAAAAGATACCAATTTTAAAAAGTCGCAAATTACAATTTAATATACAGTAAGAATTTAATAAGTATCCAGATGAGTGTTGTAAATTCACAAGACAATTTACAGGGAAAAAATTTGCAAAATTATGAGGGGAAAAACAAAGAAATCTATGAAAAAGTTGCAAATTTGGGAGAAAAAAAAGATGAAAATTCACAGGAAAAAAGTTGCAAATTTATGAAAAAAGTCACAAATTTTTGGAAAAAAATTGTAAATCTATGAGGAAAAAGGTTGAAAATTTACAGGAAAAAAATACAAATTTTATGAAAAAAAAGTCAGATTCATGAGAATAATGATGAAGATTTACAGGGGAAAAAATGTAAAATTATAAGGGGAAAATGCCAGGAGTCTATGAAAAAAGTTTCAAATTTACAAGAAAAAGTTGCAAATTTGTGAGAAAAAAATGAAAATTCACAGGAAAAGTTGCAAATTTATGAAAGTCAGATTTCTGAGAAAAAAAATATAAATTTATAAAAGACATCACAAATTTTTTTAGAAAAAAATTGCAAATTTACAAGAAAAAAGTGCAAATTTATAAGAAAAAGTTGCAAGGTTGCAAATTTTTGAGAAAAAGTCAATTTTTTGCAAAAAAAAGTTGCAAATGTATGAGGAAAAAAATGAAAATTTACAGGAAAAAAAATACAAATTTACAAGAAAAAAATGTGCAAATTTATGAAAAAAGTCAGATTTTTGAGAAAAATGATGGAGATTTACAGGGAAAAAAATTGCAAAATTATGAGGGGAAAACAGCACAAATCAATGAAAAAAGTTGCAAATTTACAACAAAAAAAACAGTCACAAATTTCTAAGAAAAAAGCTGCAAATTTATGAGTAAAACGTCAAAAACTTTTGAGGAAAAAAAATGCAAATCTGAGAAAAAGCTGAACACTTACAGGAAAAAAATACAAATTTACAAGAAAAAAATTGCAAATTTATGAGGGGAAAACAGCACAAATCAATGAAAAAAGTTGCAAATTTACACAAAAAAAAACAGTCACAAATTTCTAAGAAAAAAGCTGCAAATTTATGAGTAAAACGTCAAAAACTTTTGAGAAAAAAAAATGCAACTCTGAGAAAAAGTTGAACATTTACAGGAAAAAAAATACAAATTTACAAGAAAAAAATTGCAAATTTCAAAGAAAAAAGTTGCAAATTTTTGAGAAAAAAAAATCACACATAAGAAAAACGTTGAAAATTTACAGGAAAAAATAATAAATTCACAAGAAAAACAATGTGCAATTTTATGAAAAAATTGTAAAATTTTGAGAAAAAGTCACAAATTTTTGAGGAAAAAGATGAAGATGTACAGGAAAAAAGCTGCAAATCTACAAGAAAAAAAGTTGAAAATTTACAGGAAAAAAAATTAGAAATTATCAAGAAAAAAGGTACAAATTTATATGAAAAAACCCCTGCAAATTCTTGAGAAAGATGTGACAAATTTTTGAGAAAAACCCCACAAATTTGTGAGTGTTTGCGTCCTTCCATTGACTTTTATCGTAATCGTGCCAAATATTTGCTTGGTGTTTGGTCTGAACGCACCATAACACCATATAGCAGCACCTTTGTCACCTGGACAACTTCTACATGACATACGGCATTTAAAGCTGTGGCAGATTAATCCGGTAAATAATAATTTAAAAAAGGTTAATGTGTCTCTCAGGATGTGGACAAACTTGGCGGCGGGTCATCCTGGCTCTGGTGGATCTTCAGGTGTGCTTTCAGAGAGCTGCTCTGGGTGAAGGAGCGGCTACAGACAGAGCACTGGTATGGTTTCTCCCCATTGTGGGTCCTCATGTGCTTCTTCAGCTGGCCCTGGCGGGAGCACGCCTTCCCACACAACTCGCACACGTACTGCTTGATGCCCAGGTGGCTCCTGATGTGGTCGTTCAAGTGAGACTTGTGCTTGAAGAGGCGGCCGCACTCGCCGCACTCATACGGCGTCTCGCCTGTGTGCATGCGCATGTGGGCGGTGAGTGCGCCCTTCAGGATGAAGCGCTTCCCGCAGACGGCACAAGCGTGCGGCCTCTCGCCGCTGTGCGACTTCATGTGCGTGTTGAGCACGCTCTGGTGCATGAAGGTCTTGCAGCAGACGTGGCACAGGTAGGACCGCTCCCGCTCCGTGTGGATCTTCTTGTGGGACTTGAGCACGCTGGGGATCTTGAAGCGCTTCCCGCAGACATCACAGCCGTAGGGCCGCTCCTCCATGTGTGTCAGCTTGTGGCGGGTCATGGAGCGACTGTGCGACAGCGACTTCCCGCAGATGTTGCAGTGGTACCGCTCCGTGCTGGTGTGGCCCTTGCGGTGGTTGGCCAGCTGCACCTGGAGGCCGAAGGACTTGGGGCAGATGTCGCACTTGTATGGCCGGTCCTCAACGTGGACCCAGCGATGTACAGTCAGACTGTACTCCTTGGCAAAGGTCTTGCCGCAGGTGCCACACTTGAATGGCCGCACGCCCGTGTGCCTGAAAGTGTGGCGGTCGAGGCCAGTGACGGTGAAGAAGGACCTCCCACACAGAGAGCAGTTGTGGGTCTTCTGGTAGCCCTGCAGGTGCTCCTTCAGCCCGTCAGCGGAATCAAAACTCTGGCCACAGACACCGCAGACAGAGGGTGGGTCGGTGGCAGTGTGGCTCCAGGCGTGTTTGATGAGGCAGCCTAGGAGGCTGTACCACACGCCGCACACCTTACATGGCGTTTTGCTCCGCTCTGACCGCCAGCTTATCAGCTTCTTCTTTCTCCTTCTTTTCAGCGGCTGCTTCTGTGGCGGTTTCGGGCTCCCGCCACCATCTCTGGCCGCCACTGAGTCACCGTCTTCACCGTCGCCAGAGTCAACCTCGCTCATGGTGACGTCCTGTGAGGTGCTCGCCACGGCGTCCTCTCCCTTAGCGGGGCTGTAGAGGAGAAAAGATTTAGTGTTACAGTTTGTATTTGAGTCAACCTGTGGTGCCAGAGCAAAAACGTGGCACTTTTGTCTCAAACCAGGACCATTTCTGGCTATAAAGCGGAGTACGCAAATGCCAGGTTTTTACGCTAACTTTTAACATAAATTTGCAATTTTCATGTAAATTAGCAACTTTTTCTTGTAAGTCAGTGACTTTATCCTAAAATATCCTAGGATATTTGCCCACCTAACTGTTCATATATCAATGCCCCTAGGCTGTCAGGCCATGGTGGTGGTGGTGGTGGTGGGGGAAGTCTGGCCAATCAGAATCAGAATCAGAATCAGATTTATTGCCATTGTTCATGTAATACACAAACTAGGAATTTGTCTCGGTGCCATGCTGCAACATTAAAAACATAATGAGAAAAAGGGATAAACTAAAAAACTAAAGGACTAGAAACGTGCAATAAAGTGTAGAAAAATAAGTAATAATAAGTAATAATAATAATAATACTAGTAATAATGAGTAGTACTAGTCAAGGCAGTTTTAAAAAATTAGCATGTAGCAGATAATGTGAAGTACCACATAGTGCAGTCAATAATGCAACAGAAAAACAGTGATGATTGACATGAGTCTGGTTGAGCTGCTGTACATAGTGCACGAGAGTCAAAAGTCACTTAGTGTTCAGCAGTCTGATGGCAGAGGGGAAAAAGCTGTTCATGTGCCGGGAGGTTTTAGTCCGAATGGACCGAAGCCTTCTACCTGAGGGGAGGGGGGCAAACAGCACGTGACCAGGATGTGAAGGATCGGCTATGATCCGGCCAGCACGCCTCCGGGTCCTGGAGATGTACAGGTCCTGGAGAGATGGGAGCTCGCAGCCTATCACCTTCTCAGCAGTGCGCACGACACGCTGCAGCCTTAGTCTGTCCCTGGCAGTGGCTCCTGCATACCACACAGTTATGGAGGAGGTGAGGATGGACTCGATGATGGCCGTGTAGAACTGCACTAACATCTTGGTGGGTAGATGAGCTTCCTCAGCTGCCGCAGAAAGAACATCCTCTGCTGGGCCTTTTTGATGAGGGAGCTGATGGTTGGCTCCTATTTGAGGTCCCGGGTGATGGTGGTGCCCAAGAAGCGGAAGGATTTAGTGTTCAACACCACTGCCATGCACAGAAATCTTTTTCTACGTCAGTCTGGATGGACACAGACTTACTCTTCTTTTGAATGAATGTAGGTGGGTGGACTTTATTAATCCCAAACTGGGAAATTACAGTGCAACAGCAGCATGACACAGTAGACAACCCAAGACCAACAGAAATACACACAGCATAACAGAAAAAGGAATTACCCAGGGAAGCAAAAAAACAAAAATGCTTACATAATTTTATGTACTATACAGGCTACTACTAGGTTAAATAGATGATGATCCTTACGAATCTATGGATCATGCTGACTGTACAAAGGAGGATTATAAGGCGCAGGGTGAAAAGTGAGGTACCAATTAGACTGTAAGGTGCAGTATGGCAGCACAGTTATGACCAAGATTCAACATTAGAGTGAGTTATTGTACAGTGAAATGACATGTGGCAAAAAAGATTTCCTGTACCTGACCGTTCAGCAGTGGAGCTGTAGCAGTCTGCTGGAGAAAGTGCTCCGCTGTCTGTCCAGTGTGTGGTGGAGGGGATGATCAGGATTGTCCATGATGGATCGCAGTTTGTTCAGTGTTCTCCTCTCCACCACAGTCTCAAAGGTCTCCGGCCCCAGACCAATCACAGAGCCAGCCTTCTTGATAAGCTTGTCAAGTCTGTTGGTGTCACTGGCTCTGATACTGCTACCCCCACAAACAGCGCCAAAGAAGATGGCGCTGGCAACCACGGTCTGATAGAAAAGCTCCAGCATCCTGCTGCACACACTGAAAGATCTCAGCTTCCTCAGAAAGTAGAGTCTGCTCATCCCCTTCTTGTACACAGCATCAGTGTTAGATTTCCAGTCCAGTCTGTTGCTGATCCTGACACCCAGGTATTTGTAGTCCTCCACTACCCTCACAACCTCCCCCCTAATCCGCAATGGCTGTGAAGGTGTCCTCTTCTTCCTGAAGTCAATCACCATCTCTCTGGCCTTGCTGACATTCAGCCTTAGATGATTCTGCTCGGCCCACTCCACAAATCTGTCTACCGGTGTCCTGCACTCCCCCTCCTCTCCCCCTCTTATACACCCAACAACAGCCAAGTCATCAGAGAATTTCTGCAGGTGGCATGACTCGGAGTTGTACTGAAAGTCATTGGTGTATAAGGTGAAGAGAAAAGGAGAAAGCACAGTCCCCTGTGGCGCTCCCATATCACTAACCACCACATTAGACAAGACACTGCCCAGCCGGACAAACTGGCCTGCCTGTCAGGTAGTCAGTAATCCAGGAGATCACAGAGCTGCTGACCCCCATCACCCGTAGCTTCTCACCCAGCAGCAGTGGCTGGATGGTGTTAAATGCAGTGGAGAAATCAAAGAATGTGATTCTCACAGTGTCTACTCCTCCATCCAGTTGCAAATGGGCTCGTTGCAGCAGGTAGATGAGTGTCTTCAACTCCCAAAAGGCGCTGATATGCAAACTGCAAAGAGTCCAGCCACAACTTCGCCTCAGGTGGGCTAAGACCAGTCTCTCCAGGACCTTCATCCCATGAGATATGAGGGCAACTGGTCAATAGTCTCTGTGTTGGCCCTGCGATGGACTGGCAATCTGTCCAGGGTGTACCCTGCCTCTCACCCAAAGATGCTGGAATAGGCTCCAGTCTCCCGCCTCCCCCCGCGACCCGAAAAGGATTAAGTGAAAGAAGATAAGATAAGATAAGATAAGCCTTTATTAGTCCCACAACGGGGAAATTCCAGGATTGCAACAGCACAGGGATAGCAACACTCAGAGCAACAATCAGAAGGCAAGAAAAAAAACAAGCAAGCAAGAGCAGCTAATATACATATGTACATATTACTATAAAATATATATATACACACACACACACACAGACACACAGTGCAGAGCATTGTAGCTGGATGGAATAAATATATGAATATATGAACACACAGTGCAGAGCATTGTAGCTAGATGGAATAAATATGTAAATATATAAACACCCACAGTACGGAGCATTGCAGCTAGGTGGAATAAATATGCAAGTATATAAACACACACAGTGCGGAGCAATGTAGCTAGATGGAATAATATGTAGATATATAAAAACACAGTGCGGAGCATTGTAGCTAGATGGAATAAATATATAGATATATAAATATAAACACACCCAGTGCAGAGCATTGTAGCTAGATGGAATAAATATGTAAATATATAAACACACACAGTGCAGAGCATTGTTGCTAGGTGGGATGAAACAACATAACCGTCTATTTAGTTATCCTACATGGTATGATTATGTGCCCATACATATTCTCACCCTCCATAGCGACTGGTATGTTCCTAGTTGTATGCCGGAGAGGACCATTGTGTAAGTCTATTGCATCTTTTGCATTCAAAAAACTATTAGTTTGTTACGTCTTTTTGCTATCTCTGCGAGCAGCCCTGCTTAGGTTGTACAGTCTGACAGCCGTTGGTAGGAAGGACCTACGAAACCTCTCGGTTGTGCACCTGGGATGATGTAGTCTGCTGCTAAATGAGCTCCTCAGTGCATCCAGTATGTCCTGCATAGGGTGGAACTCGGACTCCAGCAGAGATGACAGTTTAGCCACCGTCCTTCTCTCTCCTATCTCCTCCATCGGATCAAGGCGTTGCCCCAGGACAGAGCTAGCTTTCTTAATCAGTTTGTTCAGTCTCTTCCTATCGGCTGCAGTAATGCCACTGCCCCAGCAGACCACTCCAAAAGTGATGGCTGATGCCACCACCGTGTCATAGAATGACTTCAGCAGCGCCCCTTGTACACCAAAAGACCTGAGTCTCCTCAGCAGGAACAGCCTGCGCTGTCCCTTCTTGTAGAGTGCGTCAGTATTGTGTGACCAGTCTAGTTTATTGTTCAGATGAATACCCAGGTACTTGTAGGATGTCACCATCTCGATGTCTGTTCCCTGTATATTTACTGGTGCTGTGAGGGGCTGCCCATGCCTGCGGCAGTCCACCACCAGCTCCTTAGTTTTCCTCGCGTTGATCTGGAGGCAGTTCCGATGGCACCAGTCCACAAAGTCCTGGATAAGCCCTCTGTACTCAGCTTCATCTTCGCTGGAGATGAGACCAACGATCGCAGAGTCATCAGAGAACTTCTGTAGATGGCAATGTGTTGTGTTGTGTGAGAAGTCCGCAGTATAAAGAGTGAACAGGAAAGGAGCCAGCACCGTTCCCTGGGGGGCCCCCGTGCTACTGATGATCGTGTCGGAAACACAGTCCCGGGTTCTCACAAACTGAGGCCGGTTCGTGAGGTAGTCCAGGATCCATGATGACAGGTGCTGGTCCACCCCTGCGCGCAGCAGCTTGTCCTTCAGGATCATCGGTTGGATGGTGTTGAAAGCACTGGAGAAGTCAAAGAACATGATCCTCACCATATTCCCGGGCTTCTCCAGGTGGGACAGAGAACGGTGAAGGAGGAAGATCACCGCATCCTCCACCCCAATGCCATGCTGGTAGGCGAACTGGAGTGGATCCATCGCTGGTTCCACCAGGGGGCGGAGATGAGCAAGGAGCAGTCTCTCCAGGGTCTTCATCAAGTGGGACGTCAAGGCCACCGGTCTGAAGCTGTTCAGGTCTTTGGGGTGGGAAGTTTTTGGTACAGGTACCACACAAGATGTTTTCCACAGCTGTGGTACCCTCCCCAGTTTCAGGCTCATGTTGAAGATATATGTCACAATCCCACACAGCTGGTCTGCACAGGACTTGAGGAGCTTTGCGCTGATGCCGTCCGGTCCCGACGCCTTCCTCGCCTTGATCTTCCTCAGCTCCGTCCTCACCTGGGTCTTGGTCAGGGTCAGGATGGGGGGCTGTGTGTTGGGAGTGGGGGGGGTGTCGGTGGAGTGGGGAGTGGGTAGCAGGACTTGATTTCTTAGAGGCAGCAGTGGATGGATGGATGGATGGATGGATGGATGGATGGATGGTCAATAGTCATTCAGGTCAGATGGAGACGACTTCTTGGGCACAGAAACCAGGCAGGACATCTTCCACAGCACCGGTACTCTCTCCAGACCCAGGCTCAGGTTGTATAGGTGCTTCAGTACCAGAGCTAGCTGGTTAGTGCAGGCCCTCAGGATCCAGGTGGAGATGCCATCAGGACCCGCAGCCTTCTGCTGGTGAAGTCTCTCCAGCTGCTTCCTCACCTGGCCTGTAGTCACAGTGATGTGGGGGTTGGTGCTGATGTCTTCAGTGAAGAGGAGGGGGAGTGAGGGGGAGGGGTGTGTGGGGATCTCACTGTGTTGTGGGGGTGACAGACGGTGAGTTGAACCTACTATTTTTTTTAATTTAACCTTTATTTATACAGGGTAGTTCCAATGAGAGGAAACCTCTCTTTTTCAAGGACTCCCTGTTCACATTCACACAATTAAATATTCACACCAGGAAGCTGCCCAGTACAACCACAGACTGACCTCCTGTAGCCACTGAGCAGCTCCACTGGAGCAGTTAGGGTTAAAGGCCTTGCTCAAGGGCACCACAGTGGGGTTAAAGAGGGTGGGGCAAACACTGCTATATTATCTGTCCCACCAAGATCTAATCCTGCCAGTCCAGGGATCGAACACACGACCATCCGCTCACCAGTCCACATCCCTAACCATTAGGCCACCACTGCCACAAAAATAGATTCAGCTCATCAGCTCTCTCAAGGCTCCCCGCTGTCTGTCTTTCCCCTTACACCCAGAGTTTTTCATTACAGGCCACTCTCCCTCATGTTTTTCTGCTGGAGTTTATCCTCTAACTTCCTCCTGTAGTTGTCTTTACACCTCCTCAGCATCTCTCTCACTTCACGTTGCACTCTCCTCAGTTCTTCCCTGTCTCCAGATCTAAAAGTCCTCTTCTTCCTGTTAAGAAGTGCTTTCAGGTCCCTGATGATCCATGGTTTGTTGTTGGGGGAACAGCGCACGGTCTGGGCTGGCATGATTGCGTTTTCACAGAATCTGATGTATTCTGTGATGCAGTCAGTCATATTGTCTATGTTCACCCCATGTGGTTCACAGAGTACATCCCAGTCCGTTGACTCAAAGCAGTCCTCTAGTGCATCAGCAGCCTCTTGTGTCCACCTCCTCACAGTCCTTGTGTGAGCAGGCTGCCTTTGCATAAGAGGAATGTACTTGGGGGTTAATAGAACCAGGTTGTGATCTGATCAGTTTTATTGTATTTCAATTTATCGCTCTCCTGGTTCTGCTGGGCAGTTTTTATCTGTTTACAGAATTTTTATCATCTCTTACAAAACTGGACAGAGTTTTTATAATTGGTGATTTTAATGTTCATGTTGATGATGTATCCTGCGAAACTGCTTCAGAATTTTTACACATCATGGGGTGTTATAACTTTGTGCTACACGTCAGGCAACCAACTCACAACAAAGGGCATGTGTTGGACTTAGTTTTCTCCATCAATCTTGTGATTGATGATCTTAGAATAGAAGAGTCATTTGTGAGCGATCAGAACTACGTTTTCTTTAATCTCTCTTTCAACAGTGATTTTGTGCCCCACTCACGGTCCTTTTATAGACCTTTTATCACCCAGTCTGCTGCTGACAGGTTTTCACTTTTAATTTTTGTCCCGAGTCTGATTTTACTGATGATGAAAGTTTTGTTCAGTCCTTTAATGATAGCTGTGTCTCAATACTTAACACAGTGGCTGCAGTTAAATTTAAACAAGTCTCTTCCAAAAATTCGGCCCCCTGGATAAATGACTCAGTACGTAGTTTTTGGCGTATACGCAGGAAGACTGAAAGACTGTGGAAAGCTATGAAAATGGAAGTTCACAGGCTACACCTAAAGCAGGGACGGCCCCCACTGCGGTCCGCCAGTCAATTTCCAAAAATCAATTATTTATTGATATCATGTTTGCCATATTTGGAACTGCATTCTTAAATGCAATTATAGAGTCTGCCAGCAGAGGGAGCGCTAATTGAAACCTACGTGCCGCTCTGTGCAAGTGGTCAAGGAGAGAGCGAGAGTGAGGGAGCGACAGAGGGAAAGGTGCACCATTGAAGAATGTGTTTTGTATATGTTGCTTGCTAAGACCGCATCAATAAGTTGTAAACAGTAAGTTGTAAACAGCAGTAAATGCACAAAGTAGGCTGCATTTAAACAAGAATAAATATTACTGAGGACCTGTAGCATTTATTCTTGTTTAAAAAGCAGCCTACTTTGTACATTTACTGTATTTATTCTTGCTTGGCAGGTGAAGCCTCATGGAGCTCGGAGGCTTTTCTACTAATTGTGAAGAAAAAGGTTCAAATCTTTGAGGTTTCTTTCTAAAGAGTGCGACTAAAGCACTGATAGTTTCAATCCCATGTCAGCAGTAAAAGTTCGGTTCCGGTTATGGCGACCACGTAGGAAGACGTGTTTCACACTGCTCTGCTCATAAAATAAAAATTTTACTAAAACTCTCTTAACTGGAACAAAAACCCATCCCAGCGTTTTGGCGCGGATATGGTAAAGACCAAGGTTGGAAAATTAGGTGGAGGAAAAGGTAACTCGACAAAACAACCCAAGCTAACAAACTTCCACGCTCGAGGCGAAACAGAGAAAACTCCAGAGGCAATGGCGGAGAAGGGAGCCAGCAGCGGAGCGGGAACTGCTGAAGAGGATCCGGCAGCGCGCACGGACGCAGCGGCCCCTCTTGGCATCAGCGAGTGTGAGAGTTTTGAGTGTTTTGATCTTCCCAGATGTACATTCTGTAAAGCTTACAACCGTGAGACCTTATTAAACATCAAGGTACTGCACGCTGCAAGAATCGTGGCGATCGGTTGTGACTTGGACATTCTACGCCAGCATGGAATTCTGGCGGAGTCCCCGCTGGAAGCTACCTGAGAGAGGAGGAGGCGTAAGCGGAGCGAACGCAAGCAAAAACCTGGAAAAAGGGCCGAGATCCATGCTAGGCTAAAGGCTAACCCCTCCAGACCAGCGGTACCATCGCTCATTCTCTCTAACGTCCGCTCCCTTGAAAATAAGCTGGACGAGCTGCATCTGCTGAGAGAAACCCGGAGAGAGTGGAGAGACTGCTGTGTGCTTGCGTTCACCGAGACATGGCTCCACAGCAACATTCCTGACGAGGCCATTCAACTGGAAGATATGGTGATGTTCTGTGCCGACAGGGAAACGGCGAGCTCCGGTAAGAGCTGGGGGTGGGGGGGGTGGGGCTATGCATCTATGTTAACAAGAACTGGTGCGTCAATGCCATGTTAGTGTCTAAACACTGCTCTCCGTTGGCGGAGTTCCTTATTGTAAATTGTCGGCCATATTATTTGCTGAGGGAATTCAGCAACATGTTTGTAGCTGGTGTTTACATAGTGCCAAGCGCTAATGCTAAAGCTAATGCTAAGAAGGCACTCGGGGAACTGCACAATGCGATTAGTGAAATCCAAACTTCACACCTGGACAGTTTTGTGGTGGTTGCGGGGGATTTTAACCACACCAGCCTAAAGACTGTGCTCCCCAAGTTTAAACAATGTGTAGACTTTAAGACCAGAGGAGAGAATATGTTGGACTTAGTGTACACAAACACAGATGCATATAAGGCGATACCCCGCCCCCATCTCGGCCTTTCCGATCACATATCCGTGATGCTGCTGCCTGCCTACAAACCTTTATTGAAGCGCAGCAGGCCAGCAGTGAAACAAATTAGAATTTGGCCAGAGAGTGCAACCTCTGCACTGAAAGACTGTTTTCTGCACACAGACTGGGAGGTCTTCAAAATAGCAGCCTCCCAGGAAGACAAGACAGATGTGGAGGAGTATGCTGATACGGTCACCAGCTACATCGCGAAGTGCACAGAGGATATCACTACAGTGAGGACCATCACTATGCGGGGTAACCATAAGCCCTGGATGACTGCAGAGGTGCGCTCGCTGCTTACAGCCAGAGATGCAGCCTTCAGAGCGGAGGACAGGATCGCCCTCCGCTCAGCCAGGTCTGCGCTCTCAAAGGGAATTAAGGCAGCAGAGCGTGCCTACGTGGAGAAAATCCAGGGACACCTCTGTGACACTAGGAACACCAAGCAGATGTGGCAGGGAGTTCGGACACTGACGGGCTATAAGTCTAGGCAGGGGGTCGATGATGACGACGCTTCGCTTCCAGACAGGCTTAACAACTTCTTTGCATGTTTTGAAGCATCAAACTCGACAATCAGAGGGAGGGCTGGCCCACCCCCACCATCGGTCGGACCAGCTTTTACCATCAACACAGCGGACACACGGAGGACCCTAACCAGAGTTAACCCACGCAAAGCTGCAGGTCCGGACAACATCCCAGGACGTGTGCTCCGAGACTGCGCGAGCGAGTTGGCGGATGTCCTGACTGACATTTATAACATCTCCCTGAGTCAGGCCATCGTTCCCAGATGCTTCAAGACCTCTATCATTGTACCGGTGGCAAAGAAACCAGTTGTGTCCTGTTTGAATGACTATCGTCCTGTTGCACTGACACCAATTGTGATGAAGTGTTTTGAACGGCTTGTCAAACCACACATTACAGCCTGCCTCCCTGCATCACACGACCCGCTCCAGTTTGCATATCATTCAAACCGCTCCACGGAGGATGCTATAGTCACCACCCTACACTCTGTCATCACCCACCTGGACCAGAAAGACACCTACACCAGACTCCTATACATTGATTTCAGTTCAGCATTCAACACCATTATTCCCCAGAGACTGATGGAGAAATTACTCCTTCTCGGTCTGAACACCACCACATGTCTCTGGATCCTGGATTTCCTGACTGAGAGACCTCACTCTGTCCGGGTTGGAAACAACATCTCCAACTCTGTCACGCTGAGCACCGGATCCCCTCAAGGCTGTGTACTCAGTCCACTGTTGTTTACACTTCTAACACATGACTGTGTATCCAGACACGAGGGGAACCAGATCATTAAGTTTGCAGACAACACCACGGTGGTGGGACTTATTCAGAGGGATGAGGAATCAATGTACAGGGAAGAAGTGAGAGACCTGGAGGGCTGGTGCAGGGAGAACAATCTGGTGCTCAACGTGGACAAAACGAAGGAGATGATTATCGACTTCCGGCGGTCTCAGCCTGAGCACGTCCCCCTCAGCATCGGCGGCCGTTTAGTGGAGAGAGTGGAGAACATCAAGTTCCTCGGAGTGCAGATCTCGCGGGACCTGACCTGGAGCAAGAATTCCTTGGGGATCAGGAAGCGGGCTCAGCAGAGACTGCACTTCTTGAGGAAACTCAAACAGGCCTCTCTCCCCATCTGCATCCTCAGGACCTTCTACAGAGGTGTGGTGGAGAGTGTTCTGACGTACTGCATTGCTACATGGTACTCCAGCTGCAGTATGTCAGACAAAAAAGCCCTGCAGAGGATAGTCAAGGGGGCTGAGAGGGTAATTGGAATCTCCCTCCCCTCTGTCCAACAACTTTTTCAGAGCCGTTGTAGGAGCAGGGCACTGAACATTGTCAAGGACCGTTCTCACCCTCTGCATAAACACTTTGAACTTCTTCCATCTGGTAAACGATTCCGGAGCATCAGAGGCAGAACCACCAGACTGATCAACAGCTTCCTTCCACAAGCTGTCAGGATGCTGAACAATTGACCCGGAATCTCTCATACACACTACTGCAGCTACGGACATTTTGTATATTATTTGTATATTATAGTTAGTTTTTTTCCCAAGTATGTCTCAGGGATGTGTGAATGGATGGGGGGGTGAAGCTATGTGTGAGTGTGTCTTAAATCATGCTGCTTCTATTTATATGGATGCCGAGAGAAACGCAATTTCATCTTGCCTGCACTACAGTTGTATGTACAGCAATATGACAATAAAGTTTGATTTGATTTTGGAAACGTAGTGCTCACTGCCATCAACTCCATGAGAACAGAGTTTTCGTCTAAATTTGATGGGATTATAGCAGCGATAGAAGGTATCAGAAAGGAAATAAACGACTGCATGGAGCGAGTGTTGCAGGCGAAGCTCCGAATTTCAAGCGCTGAGGATGACGTCACCAGCCTGCAATCTAAACTGCAAACACTGGAATTAAAATGCAAAAGTCTGGAAGATAACGTCCTAGACTTGGAATCCCGCTCACGACGGAATAATGTGAGGCTGGTGGGCCTCCCGGAGGGAACAGAGGGATGGGACCCATGTTTCTTTTTGGAAAAGTGGATTCCAGAAGCGCTGAATAACGCGGATCTGCAGTCATCGGTCGTTTTAGAGAGAGCTCACCGAATCGGCCCACCGAGAGATAATAACACCACCGAGGACGCTGATTATGAAGTTCCTCAACTACAGAGACAAGATGACAGTCACCAATGCTGCACGAGCTAAAGGGGAAATTAAATACCAGGATCAACAGGTGCGGTTCTACCCAGACTTGGCCACAGGAATTCAACAATTAAGGAGGCAGTTCGACCCGGCCCGCAAAGAGCTGCGCAACCTAGGGATTCGTCACGGAGTAATTCATCCGGCAAGACTGCTGGTCACACATAAGGGGAGAACCCACACCTTCAAGACCCCTCAAGAGACGCAGGAGCTCATCAAGCAGATTCAAAAGGAAACTGGCGGGAACTAAGCATGAACATGACAAAGGTAGAACATTTAAGCATTTGTACAGGCATCTGATTGATCTGAAACATATAACATGTCTACAAAATACAGACTGGATTTTAAAAAAAAAAGCTATGATGTACAAAGTTGCTATAAAACTTTGAAGTTATGTTGAAAAAACTACAGAAGAGAGTTAATGTTATAAGAATAGTAGTAGTGTCAGGGTGATTGAGAGGAGAAAGACAGAGTGGTTTGACTGATCCTCGCAGGTGTGGAACAGTCACTAGCTATAACGGGAGATGGAATATTTTGATTTTGGGGGAATTACCACGAATGTGGGGAAAGGGAATTTGTTTTTGTTTAGCTTGTAGGATGAATGTTCTATCATCCATGTTTTTGCTTCTCTGTAAGAGTATGTTCATATTGCAAGGTAATCTCAAACTCCTTATTGATCATAGATCAAAGCGTCAATCTTAATTTAACTTCATGGAATTGCAGAGGTCTACAAAATCTTAAAAAACTTAAACAAGTTATGAATAAAATAAAAGACATAGATTCAAAAATTGTATTTTTACAAGAAACTCATCTATCAGAGGAGGATGTAAAAAGAATTAGGAGAAGATGGCAAGGTAACGTGTTCACCTCATCATTTTCATCCCGAGCTAGGGGAGTTATGATTCTCATACATAAAACAGTCCCATTTCAAATGAAAAATGTAATTAGAGACAAATTTGGAAGATATCTAATCATCCAAGGATCTTTGTTATTAGAAAATATAAATCTGGTGAACTTATACGGCCCCAATATTGATGATCAAAACTTCTTTGTTAATTTATTCCTCACTTTATCATCACTTACAGGGCAACATATAATAGCAGGGGATTTTAATTGTACATTGAATCCCAGTATAGATAGATCAACAGGACTGGACTGTATGCACAATGGATTTAGGATGACCATTAATCATTTTACGAAAGAATTGAGATTGCTAGAAATGAAACCACAAGTCAAAGCCTATTCTTGTTATTCTAATACCTATAAGACATTCTCACGTAATGACTACTTTTTGATCTCTACAGAATTAAGGTCCAAGATTCAAAACTGTTTCTATGATAACATTGTGATCTCTGATCACGCACCCTGCTGTCTAGTATATGTAGATAAGAAATTGACAAAGGACCCAGTTAGATGGCATTTTCAACATAAATGGCTTCAGGATGAGGAATTTGTTAAGTACATAGAAAAACAGATAGATGAGTTCTTTGATATCAACACTACACAAACAACGGCATGTATAAAGTGGGAGGCTTTCAAAGCTTTGATTAGGGGACGTATTATTAGTTATACAGGTTCAAAATTAGATTAGATTATTTGTTTATTTGACAGGGACAGTGCAATAAACATAGACAATTAATCAAATGACAATCAATCTGATGTGTTGCACAAAGAGTGTATAGCTATTAGCTAATTTGCAACTCTTGTCCCTGGATGGGCTTTAGAAAGGAGAAACAAGTAAAAAGTAAAAAAGGATAAGGAAAAGGAAAAGAAAAAATGAAAACAGAATAAACAATAACCACATACATCAATGCAAAAAAGATTATAAGTACATTATAAATACACAATTATACATATTATAAAAATTATAAATATTATAAATACACAATATAACAACCTGACTCACATTTGCCTATTTCAGGCCTCTCTCCCTTTGTCACTCACTATAAACAAACACATTCATTCCTTCCCTTCATTCACTCTCACCCTGCAGACAATCATTTCATACATGGGTACATTCTTGTTTATTTTTCAGACAGTTTTTAACCTTTTTAGTGAATGTTTTAAAGTCCATTATTATTTTAATTTCATTTGGCATTGTGTTCCAGATGTGACTGCCCTTTATAGAGAAAGCTGTTTGTCCAAATGTGGTTCTGCAGTGAAATATTTTACAGTTATTGTTTACAGAACTCCTGGTGGCTCTGCTGTTGTCCTGTCTTTGGATGAAACCAGCAAGTGGCTCAGGCGCTGATTTATGGAAACGTGAAAATTAATTTCAGAAAACAGAGGTCAATGAAACTCTCAAAACTCAATAGGTTGTATTTTTTTTAAAATATAACAGTGATGCCACCTAATGGGCTTTTTGTCCAAGATTTTTAGAGTTTGATTATATAATGAACCTATATGTCTTATTGTAGAAGGGGCTGCTTGAGCCCAGACTGTCAAACAGTATGATATATGAGAAAAAAAACCATAGAATGCATATACAGTGCAGCTGCTTCGTATGGTATGTAATATCTAATTAATTTAAATCTAAGAAGACCCGAGAGGAGAGAGTCCAATTGGAACGTAAAATAAAAATCCTTCAAGAAAAGGTGTATGCAGGAAGTAACCCACAGTTAGAGAACGAATTACTGATTCTGAAAGCTGAATGTGACAAAAAATCAGCGAATAGAGCTGCCTCAAGTCTTCTAAGATTGAAGCAAACTTTTTATGAACAAGGTGAAAAATCAGGAAAATTATTGGCATGGCAGATTAAACAATTAGAAGTTAAAACACCAATTACCAGTATTATAAGTAAGGGACAGGCAGTTATAGATCCTTTAGAAATTAATAGTGCGTTTAGAGATTATTATGAAAAACTATATGATACAAAAAATGAAACTGACTTAACAAAACTAAATGGGTTTTTGGGTGGATTATCTATACCATGTATTCCAAATAAAAACAGGGAGATACTGGAGTCTAAAATTAGTCAAGAAGAAGTTGGGCAAGCCATTGATGATATGAAATCAGGAAAAAGAGCAGGACCAGATGGTCTTCCAGTTGACCTCTATAAAAAATTTAAGAATAAATTAATAAAAACCACTGTTGGAAATGGTTTTAGAAGCATTTCAAAATGGTAATTTACCACCATACATGAATAATGCCTTAATTATACTGTTGCCAAAACCAGGTAAACCCCCTAATAAATGTGAAAACATGAGACCAATAAGCCTATTAAATGCTGATCTTAAAATAATCTGTAAAATTTTAGCAAAACGACTACAAGAAATATTTCCAAATATTATTAACTGAGATCAGAATGGCTTTATAATGGGAAGACAAGGCTTCCATAATGTAAGAAGACTATTTAATATTATTTATTCCAATAAAGAAGCACCGGATATAGCTCTCCTATCATTGGACGCCAAAAAAGCCTTTGATAGGGTCGAATGGCCCTATCTTTTTGAAGTCCTACAAAGGTTTGGACTTGGAAATAATTTCATAAAATGGGTCCAGATAATATACAATAATACTACAGCAGAAATCCTAGCAAACAGCAATATCTCAAAATCAATAAAAATCAATAGAGGATGTCGACAAGGCTGTCCACTTTCACCCTTATTGTTTACTATGGCAATTGAACCTTTAGCGATGGCAGTACGTTTACATCCACAAATATATGGAATTAAAGTAGGACCAACAGAACATAAAAACTCCCTGTATGCCGATGACATAATTTTGTTTATGTCGAATTTTAAAAAATCAATTCCGACCTTGTTAAATTTAATAAAGAACTTTGGGGATATATCAGGATATAAAATAAACAAAACAAAATCTTCAATATTAATGCTAAATGTGACCCAGAGAAATCATCCAGCTCCTGAGGTAAACCAATTCAATGCTGTAAATCAGTTTACATATTTAGGAATTCAAATTTTGCCTAAGCTAGAATCAGTCGCCAATGCCAACTATGGAGCCTTAATGACAGATATTAATGAGTTACTTCAGAGATGGATGTCACTACCAATGTCGATGATCGGGAGAATTAATATACTTAAAAGTAATATCTTACCAAAAATACTTTATTTCAAAACATTCCTTTACCACCACCTTCAGATCTATTCTCAAGAATTAAAAAAAAGTTAGTGGAATTTATATGGAACAACAGGAAGGCTAGATTACGTTTGTCCTTACTATATTTACCATTTGATCGTGGAGGTCTGAAATGTCCACATTTTATGTTGTATTACTGGTCAGCACAACTGAGGTCTATGACATATTATTTTACATCAAATGATCATCCTCACTGGACTGAAATGGAATCATACAATTTACCTTTACCTCTTCCCATATTCATATACTCAGACTCGGCTAAAAAAACTACAGAAACAAGTTAAAAATCCAATTGTAAAGCACATGATCAAAATATGGTGTGAAACCAAAAAATATTTAAAAGAACCACACTCACTGTCACAATTTAGCCCAATATGGGGTAATCAATATTTTACACCAGGGAGAGTGGATACTGTATTTAAAATATAGAATTTAAAAGGGATTCAAAAGATTCAAGACTTATATTTGTCACGCTCAGATAACATAATGTCTTTTGAAGAACTGAGGATTAAATTCAATCTTAATAGAATATATTTTTTTAAATATCTTCAGCTTGGAAATTTTATTCGATCAAATCAAAATAATGCTCTCACCCGACCTACTTATTCATTTTTGGAAAAAATTTTGATGAAAGATAGTAAGAGAAAGGGTATTATTTCAGAGTTTTATAACTCATTGACACTATTCTCAAGTGAAAACCCACAGAAAAGACTGAATGACTGGAAAGAAGACCTGCAAATTGAAATTTCAGAGGAACAATGGGAAATGGCTTGTGCAGAAGCTCAAACCAAATCAATAAATGTACGTCTTAAACTGATACATTTTAAATGGTTAATGCGGATGTATGTTACACCAGTGGAATTAAATGGATATAACAAAAACATACCAGATACATGCACAAAATGTATGGAAAGTAAAGGAACCCTATTTCACTGTTTATGGGAATGTAGAAAAATCAGAATGTTTTGGGAAGAGGTGAGGGTAACAATTGAAAAAATAATTTCAAAACAAATCACACTGAACCCTAAACTGTTTTTGTTGGGTCTGTATCCCGAAAAACATAACTTTAATAAGAGTGAAAGAGCATTCATAGACCTTGGTTTGCTTAATGCCAAAAAATGTATTGCACTACTGTGGAAAAAGACTCATAGACCAGATGTGACTCAGTGGTTAAGACAGATGTCAACAAACCTTCCACTAGAAAGAATAACATATATACTGAAACCAAAGGAAAATGTGTTTGAGAATATATGAAGACCTTTCATTGATTATGTAAAGAATTTAAACATAACCTCTGAAGAAGAAGGTGAATGATATGTGTGGACCTTGCAAATTCCAAACTGGTGAATGTACAGTATATTATGTATTCTTATGTAATAGATTACCTAGACTAAACAGAGGAGCACTGTTGTTGACTTGTGTTTGTTAATGGCTGTTGTTGTTTTTATTACACATTTTTTTTGTTATTGTTCTTTTTAATTTTTAAATTACTTTTGTGTTAGTGTCTGATTGTTTGTGCCTTGTTTGTCAAAAAAAGGTTCAATAAAAAATATTGTGGGAAAAAAAAAGTTTGGAGACTGTGGTTCGTTGTAATCTGCTAATTGCTTTGTTCATTTATACCAGTGGCTCTTAAACTTTTTTTATTCCCCATTTTGGGGAGCCAGACAATTAACAAGCCCACCTACCCACAGCCATTTTCTCTTCCCCTCCACACCCACAATAAATCCAAGAGCAAGCCAAGTCATATTTCCTTTTCTTCTTGGCTTTTTTTTTTTTTGTTAATTATCATCCAGAATTTCTCTTTGCTCATCACTTTGATGGAGAGAGTTTTAAAAATAAGGTCATGATATAATTTTTTCCATCCATCCATCCATCTTCTACTGCTTAATCCTTTTTGGGTCGGTGGGGCGAAGGAACTGGAGCCTATTCCAGCATCTTTGGGTGAGAAGCAGGGTACATGCTGGACAGATCACCAGTCCATTGCAGGGTAGATATAATTTCATCAATAATTTTAATTCTAATATGATAAAACACTGTGAAGCTGTTATTTTCATTTGCATTTTCAGTTTTAATTGTGAAACTTTTGACTTTGCAGGAAATATCCCCCCTCCCCCCCAGAAGGTTTTCATGTAAATCTGGCCCTCGGGAAGTGAAGAAAACATTTTGTGGCCCTCACTACCACCAAAATCGCCTATCTCTGACCTAAAGGATCTTATATTTACCTTAAATAATATGATTAAAGACACCCGTAACAACTAATTTGCTGCCCTTATCTCCTCAAGCAAGAGAAATCCTAAAATCTTGCTTAATTCATCAAAATCCATTGTGTCCCCTGCCTCTCCTACCATACCAGTATATTCAAAAAATGACTGCAATAACTTTACTTGTTTAACTGATAAAATAAACTCTGTTTATTCTAGCATTTTATTTCCATCCAAGCCTCCTTTTCCTGGCTCACACCATGATACAGTTTGATTCATTTTCCATCTCTGTTTTTAAGAACAGGGTCAAAACCTTCCTTTTTGATATAGCCTGTGGGGAGCGTGGAATAAAGAGGTTGAATTGCTTTTTAATTCAGGTTTATTCAAGCATCACATCATCCCCAGCCTTCTCTCTCAAACGAGCAAAGAGACTGTGCTACATCCAAGCCCCACATTTATACCATTTCTCACAAAGGCTTTTCACTCAAAGGATTCACACAAAGGGAGAATCACGTATCCCCGTCAAAACCCTTTATTGACATTTCTTCCCCCTTCAGACCTTCAGTCCCCCACCTGTCTCCAGGGGGTCGGGAAGTCCTTTCATCGTACCCCCATCCTCTTGTTGTTCCTCACAGGTGGTCCAGATCTATTGTCCCCTTCGGTCGTGAGGTCAAACCTAATATGTAATCTCAGCATCTCCTTTATGCTTAAACATATGCCGTCACAAATACACGGGCTACATAACCCCCCCAAACGACGAAGAATGGACAAAGTATTAAAATTCAGCGAACATGCTACCATCAACAGTACATCAAACATCAAACACTCAGTCCGTGCGCCGCCTGGGCTTCAACCGTCTTCCGAATCTGCTGTAAGATGGTCTCAGCTTCTCTGCGGCACCCTTCTGCAAAGGCTCTGTTGACTGAGGAAGAGAGTGGTTATTTGATCCCTGCGGGGGCTCCAGGACGCCTCCCCTGGGGAGTCTGCCACGTCGAGGTGCCCTCGCTACTCGTACAGACTCGTCATTCATCACAAAAGCAGGTTTTAGCCTGTCAATAATAACTGTCTCTTTTCTGTTTCCCAAATCCAGCACAAAATGCTTATCACCTGTCTCCAGCACTCTACATGGCCCATCATATGGCGGTCTGAGGGTTGATTTTAGAGCCTCGTGCCTGACAAAAACAAACTCAGCATTTTTTAAAGCTTTGGGAACGAAAACGTGCGGAAAAGCATGATGAACAGGGCCCGGGAGCATGTCCGCTCCCGTGCCGACTAGCGGCCCAAGAGCCGGGAGGTGGCTTGGCTCCGGGTGCTCTGGTAAAAACTCGCCTGGCAGCCTGAGAGGTTGTGCGAACACTAACTCCGCTGGGGAGGCATCTAAATCCTCCTTGGGCGCAGAACGCAACCCTAATAACACCCATGGTAGTTTGTTTACCCAATCTGCATCCGTGAGTGACGCTCTGAGGGCTGCCTTCAAAGACCTATGAAAACGCTCGCATAAACCATTAGCCTGAGGGTGATAAGCGGTAGTGCGGTGAATTTTTGCTCCTAAGCCGCTGGCCATCGCTGACCAAAGCTCAGAAACAAATTGAGGCCCTCTATCAAACGTAATATCCGACGGAACCCCAAAACGCGCTACCCAGGCCGTTAAAAAAACGCGAGCCACCTCCGCAGCCGTGGTCGATGCCAGTGGGACCACTTCCGGCCAACGTGTGGTTCGGTCCAACATTGTCAAAAGATGTGTGAATCCCTGCGATGACGGTAGGGGGCCCACGAGGTCGACATGCACGTGATCGAATCTTCTGGCCGGAATGCGAAACAGTTCTAAAGGGGCTCTTGTGTGCTTGTGAATTTTGGCCCGCTGACAGGACATGCAGGCCTTTGCCCACTCTTTCACGTGCTTGCGCAGGCTCGGCAAAACAAACTTTTCCGCTACCATTTTCACCGAAGCGCGCACTCCCGAGTGTGCCAGGGAGTGGACCGAGTCAAAAACACGGCGGCGCCATGTGGCCGGGACCACCGGGCGTGGGCGCCCGGTCGACACATCGCAGATTAAGGGGGGGCGTACCGGTTTGCAAACATCTGCTCTCCAGCCTTAACCCTGTTGGTCCAGACTGGAGCGCGCGCAGGTCCGCATCTGCACCCTGCTCCGCTGCCATGGCTGCATAATCTACCCCCACGTGAACTGGGGCCGCGCGCGCTCCCGCGCTGCTACCTTGCTGCGCGGTCGCGGTGGTATCCTCTGCTTCTGCGCGCGCCGGTGCCGTGACCGCACGCGAGAGGCAGTCTGACCCTACGTTGAGTTTACCCGCTACATGCCGAATGTCAGTGGTAAATTCCGAAATTGCGGCCAGCTGCCTCTGCTGCCGGCCCGACCACGGATCTGAAATTTTGGACATCGCGTACGTGAGCGGCTTGTGGTCCACGAAAGCGGTGAACCGCCGCCCTTCCAGACAGAACTGGAAATGATGAATAGCCAAATGAAGCGCCAACAGCTCCCTGTCAAACACGCTGTATTTTCGCTCGGCCTCGCTCAAGGATTTGCTGAAGAAAGCCAGCGGCTGTCAAACTCCGGCAACATGCTGCTCTATTACGGCCCCTATGGCCACATCTGATGCGTCGGTCGTTAGCGCGATACGTGCCGATGGGTCAGGATGAGCTAGGAGCGCAGCGTCAGCCAAGGCTTTTTTTATCTCCGTGAACGCGCGCTCCCGCTCTGGGGACCACTCGATGGTATTGGATGGTTTTTGTTTTTTGAGCGCGGCATATAATGGCTGCATGAGCTGCGCTGCGTGGGGCAGGAAACGGTTATAAAAATTCACCATCCCTAAAAATTCCTGCAATGACTTGACCGTTTGTGGTCGGGGGAAATCTGCCACTGTGCGCACCTTATCCGGTAATGGAACTGCCCCTTCTGGGGAAACACGGTGGCCCAAAAAATCGATCTGCGCGACGCCGAACTGGCACTTGGCTGGGTTAATTATTAAGCCGTGCTCTCCCAACCTCCTAAAGACCACAGTGAGGTGTTTTTCGTGTTCTTCCTCTGAATTACTGGCGACCAAAATGTCATCGAGTTACACGAACATGAACGGGAGATCGCGTAACACGGTGTCCATCATCCGTTGGAATGTTTGCACCGCTCCTTTAAGACCAAACGGCATGCGTAGAAACTCAAAAAGTCCGAACGGGGTTATTACTGCTGTTTTAGGAATGTCCTCAGGTCGGACTGGAACCTGATGGTAGCCGTGAACCAGGTCTATTTTGGAAAAAATGCGCGCCCCCGCTAGATGTACTGAAAAATCCTGGATGTGTGGAATGGGGTAGCGATCGTGTGCTGTGGCGTTGTTCAGCCTGCGGTAATCGCCGCACGGTCTCCAGGAGCCGTCGGCTTTCGGGACCATATGCAGCGGCGAAGCCCATGGGCTTTTCGAACGGCGAATGATGCCCAGCCTCTCTAGGCTGGCGAACTCCTCACGCGCTATGGAGAGCTTGGCAGCATCCAAGCACCGAGCCTTCATGAAGACGGGGGGGGCAGCTGTAGTGATAAAATGCTCCACCCCGTGTTTCGCGACCGTTGCTGAAAAAGTGGGTACCGTGAGTGCTGGGAACTGGGTGAGGAGTGTGTGGAACTTACCACCTGCTGTGGCGACGTTGGTCTGTACTGGTGGCGGGGACACTCGAGCTGAACAGGGGAGAGAGTAAAAAGAGAGTGCATTTACCAGCCGCCTATTGGCAAGATCAACTAACAGACCATGTGAGCACAGAAAATCAGCACCTAACATGTTGAAACTCACCGCCGCTATGACAAAAGTCCATTCATACGTGCGGCCATGTAAGCGTAAAGACAAAGTCCTTTTCCCGTAGGTGTTGATGCTCGAGCCATTTGCCGCCGTTGCTCCGCTACCACGGGGTCCAGCCAACCGGTCAGCGTAGGTTGGGGTGATGAAGCTCACTTGGGCTCCGGTGTCTATGAGGAACTCCCGCCCGGAGCCCGCATCTCTGATGTAGAGCAGCTTGTTGTTTTCGCCGAGAGTCGAAGCTGCTAGTGACCCTCAGTCTTGCCGTTTCCCAAACTCCTGAAGCTGAATGGCGGCACACACCTGCGTGCCCTCTCGGCGAACCTCTGATGATAAAAACAGAGATCATCTCCTCCGCTGCGTTGGGGCCGCGCCTCTGCCACTGAACCATCACCTCCATCGCGTCGAGGCCGCGCCGCTGCCGGTAGGATTGGGTCTGCTGCCTCCAGCTCACCGCTGCCTTGGGTCGCCGCTGCAGCTGTCTGCTCGCCGCAGGCGTCCAGGAGCCTCTCTGCCTCCTGGGCCAGCTCCCGGAAATCTTCCTGGGTCTCACAACGTAAGCTGGACAGCGTTCCTCTCATGTGCGTCGGGAGGTTAGTTAGGAAGATGTACTTGAAGAGGAAATTATCGTCGTCTGACCCCCTCAGCTGCAGCATGTCCTCCATCAGGGTGCCTGGCCTGTGTCCCCCTTGGTTGAGCAAAGCCAGGAGCCTCCTAGCCCTCTCTTCGGCTGAGGGCGTGAAAAACTTGGTGAGGGCAGCTTTCAACCTGCCGTATCTGTCGCTGGCGGGTGGCTGCTGTACCAAGCTCCGCACGCACCGAGCTGTGCGGTTGTCGAGCCTAGCGATGACATGGTGGAACTTAGTGTCATCCGCCGTTACCCCTGCGAGCGCGAACTGTGACTCCGCTTGTAGGAACCACGACTGTGGGTTGTCCTGCCAGAATTCTGGCAGTTTGACGGCTACGGCGCTCGCTAGGGCAGACTCCAGCGAGTCCGGAACGCGGAGACCCTCTCCAGGCATTCTCCACGTCACTGGGTCACCAATGTGGGGAGCGTGGAATAAAGAGGCTGAATTGCTTTTTAATTCAGGTTTATTCAAGCATCACATCATCCCCAGCCTTCTCTCTCAAACAAGCAAAGAGACTGAGCTACATCCAAGCCCCACATTTATACCATTTCTCACAAAGGCTTTTCACTCAAAGGATTCACACAAAGGGAGAATCATGTATCCCCGTCAAAACCCTTTATTGACATTTCTTCCCCCTTCAGACCTTCAGTCCCCCACCTGTCTCCAGGGGGTCGGGAAGTCCTTTCATCGTACCACTGTCCTCTTGTTGTTCCTCACAGGTGGTCCAGATCTATTGTCCCCTTCGGCCGTGAGGTCAAACCCAATATGTAATCTCAGCATCTCCTTTATGCTTAAACATATGCCGTCACAAATACACGAGCTACATAGCCTATAATTAGGGTGGGATCAAGTGCCCCTGAACCCTCCCTTAGTTATGCTGCTAATAGATTCAGACAGCCGGGGGACCTCCAACAATGCACTGGGCTTCACTCCTGTCTTTATTCTCAATGAAATATTTTTGCTGGTCATTAACCCTTTGAGTGTGAGATTCCGCGTGCCCCTAGTGGCAGAGCGTGGCGCTGCGCCTGTCAACTGATTTTACTTTCCTAAACACCATTCACTTTTACTGAGGATTTGTACTGATCATGCCAGTTCACAAGGTGGCAGGCACACGTTGGAGGACTGATGGATGACACGTAATACATCAGAGAAGAAGAAATCCTCCTTCTTCTTCGTTGTCTTGGAGATCACAGCACAAGACGGACACCGACCGTCATTGTGGACATTCGCGATTGCCCACGGATGAGGAAATTCGGAGGATTTGGTCCCGAATTTGCCAACGATGATTCTAAAAAGAGATTATTTAGCTTATGAAGGTAGATGTTTACATGTTCTTATGACACAGGGAGCGTGAGGCTCATTGAATTCACCTGCCGGTACCCGGACCGCCATGTGACTGGAGGACAATCGGCGGTTGTATGTCGTCAATATAAGACAAATCGCAGCGGAATAAAAGCGAAATTACGGTGGAATAATCAATAACAGTTTCTGGATGTAGGACAGAAAGCTAAAATGACCGGGAGAGGACAAAATAACCACTAGAATGCCGCTAAAGGATGCCGCTTTGCCAGAGGTAAGTGACAAATGTCTTTGTTTGTTTGTATGCAAATTAGATGCGTAAATTCACTCTT
The DNA here is from genome assembly GCA_020510985.1 of Pholidichthys leucotaenia. Classification (NCBI taxonomy): domain Eukaryota; kingdom Metazoa; phylum Chordata; class Actinopteri; order Cichliformes; family Pholidichthyidae; genus Pholidichthys; species Pholidichthys leucotaenia. The sequence continues at coordinate 46,360,041 of CM035836.1, forward strand.
ATCTGAAACTTTGGATCATATTCTACGTCTTTCTAATTGACAGCAAGCCATTATCTCTTACCACTTTAAAGTTATAGCCTTGAAAAGTTCTGACAGGGCAGCGTGGTGGGGGAGTGGTTAGCACTGCGGCAGCACAGCAACTCACCCTTGGCCGGGTGATCCTGGATTCGATCCCTGCCCCCGACCAACAGTGATCTGTGTGGAGTTTGCATGTTCTCCCCGTGTCTGCGTGGGTTTACTCCGGGATTTCTCCGGTTTCCTCCCACATGCCAAAAACATGCAAGTTAGGCTAAATGGCATCAAACTGGGGATTCTAAATTGTCCTTAGGTATGAATGTGAGAGTAAATGGTTGTCTGTCTCTCTGTTGGCCCTGCGATGGACTGGCGATCTGTCCAGGGTGTACCCTGCCTCTCGCCCAAAGATGCTGGGATAGGCTCCAGCCGCCCCCCCCCCCCCCCCACCGCAACCCAAAAAGGATTAAGCGGAAGAAGATGGATGGATGGCTGGAAAGTTCTGACATCTGATGTGACTAATTTCTTGAAAAAAATCTTTATCACTGTTGACCACTAGGGGTTATGTCGCAGTTTGGCGACAGTCACACTCAAACGGTTAACATCTGTTTGTTCTCTCCCATAGATTGAGTCCCCATCGTGCTGTTTGCTCTCTACATGGCTGTTCTTTTCTTCTTCTTCTCTATCCCCTCACCCCCCCAGCCAGTTGCAGCAGATGACTGCCCCTCCCTGAGCCTGGTTCTGCTGGAGGTTTCTTCCTGCTAAAAGCGAGTTTTTCCTCTCCACCATCGCCACGTGCTTGCTCACAGGGGATCGACTGATTGCTGGGGTCTTTCTGCATTTGTGGGGGTTTCCCCTACAGTTGAAAGTGCTATGCGATGACTGTTGTTGTGAAATGGCACTATATAAATAAAACTGAATTGAACTTTTTCCAGTCTCATTAGATGACATAACTGACCTCTTAAATAAATCTAAACCTTCATCCAGTCCTTTAGATATTTTACCAGCTACATTGGGCCAAGTGTTGTTAGACATCTCTGCCAGAAAATTACAGGCCTCTTTACAAGTTGTCTTTTTTATCAAAGATTTTGGAGAAGGTAGTTGCTAATTAGTGTTCGTCATTTCTGGAGATACATAATCTTTTAGATAAATTTTAGTCTGCTTTTCATAAAATGCATTCCACTGAAACTTCTCTTCTTTAAGTTACTAATGACATTTTAATGGCTGCTGATGCTGGTTTTCACTCTGTTTTGGTTTTATTGGATCTTAGCTCTGCTTTTGATACAGTTGACCATAAAATTCGTACAGACGACACCACTCTGTGGGTGTTAGTGGAACAGTTCTGAACTGGTTTTCTTCATACTTAACTGATAGGTCTTTTTCTGTCTCTGTGAACCAGTTTATGTCCGATACTGCACCCTTGTCATGTGGGGTTCCTCAGGGCTCAGTCTTGGGTCCTGTATTATTTTCCTTATACCTGCTTCCACTTGGTCAGTTAATTGATACTTTTAATGTTTATCATTTTTACGCTGATGATATTCAGCTGTATTTTTCTTTTAGACCACAAGAACTTCATAAACTTTCAAGTTTAACAGATTGTATAACTGCTGTCAAGAACTGGCTATCTGCAAACTGTTTACAGTTAAATGATGTTAAAACAGAGACTAATAATCGCTCCTGACAGTGCAATCCCTACTATTAAAGAATCCCTTGGGCCCCTTAGTTCCTCCATCACATCCTCTGTACGTAATCTTGGAATAGTTCTTGACAGCTCTTTATCCCTAGATGCTCATGTAAATCAGCTGACTCGCTCTGCTTTTTTTCCACTTGAGAAACATTGCCAAACTGCAAGGCATGGTCTGTGGTTGAGTTGGAAATCGTTATTAATGCTTTTTCGCTTCTCGTTTAAACTATTGTAATTCTCTTTTTAACATTCTTAACAAAACTTCCTTAACCTTCCTCCTGTGTTAGCTTTCTGTTACCATCCCCGGTGTTAACAGGTTGGTTTCGACCCGTGTCTTAAATCAGCTTTAAAATACACTAAAAACAATAACCTATCACCCAATTTTTTTGTCATCTCTTGGTTACCTTGTTAGGCTTCCTTATCCATGAAAATGTTGGGTTTAATATTTTTGGTGTGGGTCTCTGGGCTTTTTTTTTTTTTTTTTTTTATCAGTATACCTCTCGATTTCAATAAAAAAAAGAAAAATTAACCTCAAGAGAATCATGCAAATAAATAAAAGGTTGTTGTGTTACCTGAATATTACTGAGGGGTATAGAACACATCTCTGAAATGAATTTGCTTGTTTTATTTTTTCATTTTAAAATTAATAACTATAGCAACATCTATGGTGTTATGGGTCATTTTTGACCCATATATATTTTCTTCAAGAAAATGCAAAAAAAAAATATATTTTTGTCAGCAATAGAACTTTAATATAAACACACTGAAATACAGGTCATAACACAAAATATTGATTTGCAAGTTCAAACAAACAACAACCAATCAAACAGACATGTCCGTCTTTGTTTGTTTTTGTTTTTTGCACCTATACTGGACAGATGAGCATCCCCTGAAGCTCACATGATTGGGAGAGGAGGTGGCTGTCAGTGTGTTGGCTGACAGTGCACTTATGATTTCAATTTTGGCTCTAATTATTGCTTTATGATATTATTTTTATAACCGAGTCGAAACCGACCCTACCACAAAGGACATAATTTGGGCCAGAGCATTTTATAATGTAGTGAAAAAAAAATTTTTTGTTTAATTTTGTTGAAATCAAGGTTCCTGACAAAGTCAAAAAGCTTTGATGCAATAAACAAATTTTAAGTGATTCTTTTATGCATTTAAAAACTAAAATGGGTCGGAGCCGACCCTAACACAAGAGGAAGGTTAAATCGGCTTCAGATGGATCAAAATGCTGCTGCAAGGCTTATAACTAAAGTTAACAAGAGATCTCACATCACCCCCATTTTATCCAACCTTCATTGGTTCTCTGTTAATTTAGAGTTCAGTTTAAAATTCTGGGTTATTTTCAGGAAGCAAATTAAAACACTGTTGTTTAAGACAGGACTTAAGGTAGGGGAAAGGGGGTTATTTGTTGGTTTAACTGTTTTATTTTACTTAATTTGTTGTAATATATTCTTAACGTGTTTTATTTCATCACTGTAAATTATATTCTTTTAATTTGTGCATCTTTGTGTTTTATTTCATGTAAACCACATTGTGACTTTTGTCTGTGAAAAGTGCTCTACAATTTGTTATTATTATATAAATTAGCAAATTTTTCCCATAAATTTGTGACATTTTTCATGTAAATTTGCAATTTTTTTCCCCATGAAGTACTAACTTTTATCTGCATAATCAGATTTTTTTTTCATCATAAATTTGCAACTTTTTTATCATGATTTTGCAATTTTCACGTAAATGGACTTTTTTTCCCTCATATATAAAAACTTCTTTGGTAAATTAGCAACTTTTCTCTTTTTCCCACAAATTTTTCACTTTTTTCCTTAAAAGTGCAACTTTTTCTGGTAAATTATCAACTTTTTTTCCATAAATTTAAGACTTTTAAATGTAAATTTACATTTTTTAAAATTTACTGAGAAGTACTAAATTTCCCTCATAAATCTGACATTTTCAGCATAAATTGGCAAATTTTTTTTTCTCATGATTTTCCCGTGAATTGACACCCCCCCCCCCCATAAATAAAAGATTTTGGGGGGTAAATTTGCAACTTTTTTTTTTATCATAAATTAGCAACTTTTTCCTCTTTTTCCCATAAATTTATTACTTTTTCCATAAAACTGTAAGTTTTTCTGCTAACTTTTTCCTATTAATTTGTGGCTTTTTACTGTAAATTTTCAATTTTTTTCCTTGTAATTAGCAACTTTTTTCTTTTAAATTTATGACCTTTTCAGGTAAATTTAAACATTTTTTTTAACCATAAATTAGCAGCTTTTCCTCAAATTACTGACTTGTTTCTCATGAATGCGTTTAACCCCTTGCACTCTGGTCAATTTCCCTAAAAACGCCAAAAAATAACGTACCCAAAGTTAATCAAAAGCTGTTCTTCAACCCTTTGCAGCATCTTCATGGGGTTGGTCTCATTTAAAAGAAAACACTTTGAATTTTTTGGCAAAACAGTCATAATCTCTCTAAGTGCTCCGGCCACTGAGTAACAGTCATCTAAACATACTGAACTTGAAGAAAATAAATTTCGCCTGGGTGTTTTTTTGGATACAAATGCTTGCAAATAACACACAGCTTCAGATCCGGGCTGGAAAATGCAACAGAAATGTAGAACCAAGTGTTATCCAGCTGAGGTCAAAATTTTGTAACAATACCACAAAAAATGAATATATTACACAGCTTTTTCCTCAGGTTGTTCCCAGGCGTTTTTAAACTGTGCCAAATTGTGCCAAATGGCACAGTTTGGAAAAACGTCTGTAACTTTTGAATGATTCAATATAGAAGCTTCATCTTGGGCTCTAATGAAAGGTGACACTCAGGGCTCTGTGTGTGTGTGTATGTGGGTTGTCTCCCCCCCCCCCACTACAGAGGACGGACATCGCTCGATGCGCCGCGGTCTACCACGCACAGCTGTAATTTACTGATCGGTCAAAAGTCATTTTTTATTACAATTTTCAGGGATAAAGAATAATTTAGCTTATAACACTTACCTGTTCACAACAGCAGCGTAGCTGGCGAACTTCTCTTCCTCATTGTCAGACGAACATGAAGCTGGTCCGCTTGTTACGAACTCGTGGTTCTGCTCACGCGACCCGGTCAAACCATAATTCCATTATTGCGGTTTTGTGCTTCCATGATTGCGGTTTTGGCGAACGATTTTTCAAAACAAATAAGAACAGTAATAAGAAAAAGAGACTGGCGAACGCCTGTGTGTCACCCAGCCTTACACTAAACAGCTTTTGAACTTCTGTGCTTCAATTGGCTGGCTGTATTCGCAGCCGTTGGTAGGCGGGTCCTTCTTGCTAGGTTTTCAGTCATTGGTTCTTCAAGGTTTCAGAAACCCAATTCAAGGCTCTTATTAGTCGAATGAGAGGTCAATCACATCTAAACCAATCAAAGCACTCCTTTGGCTTTCTGTTCGCGGCTGTGTCTGTAGTGGAAGAACAGAAATGCAGGTGGGGTTTTTTTTCAGTGCCTCCTAGGACGCACAGGGTGCGTACTAGGACACCCTCGTGCGTCCTAGAACGCAGAGACGTGCCCGCCTGCGGTACACCGAAGTGCAACAGGTTAAAAAACATCAACAAATTAGCAACTTTTTCTCTTCTTCCCACAAATTTATTACCTTTCCTGGTAAATTACAAACTTTTTCCCATTAATTTGTGACTTTTTTAATGTAAATTTTCAATTTTTTTTTATCCTTGTTATTAGCAACTTTTTTCTTTTAAATTAATGACTTTTTCAGGTAAATTTACAACCTTTTTTTTAAAAACTGTAAATTAAGATAAGCCTTTATTAGTACCACAATGGGGAAATTCCAGGATTCCAGAAATTCACACCAATTCCAGAAATTAGCAACTTTTCTCATAAATTACTTTTTTTTTCTCATGAATGTGTGTTTTTTTTTTTTAAACATAAGTTAGCAACTTTTCCTCTTTTTCCCCACAAAGTTATTACTTTTTCCTGGTAAATTACAATTTTTTTCCCATTAATTTGTTACTTTTTAAATGTAAAGGTTCAATTTTTCCCCTGTAATTAGTAACTTTTTTCTTAACGACTTTTGTCAGGTAAATTTACACCTTTTTTAACCACACATTAGCAACTTTTCTCATAAATTACTGACTTTTTTTCTCAAAAATGTGTTTTTTTTTAAATATATTTATTGCTTTTTTAACTATAACAAACAACAAAAAGCACATTTCAAAGAAAATGAATAACATGGTCACCTTCATATCACTCAGTGTACACAGTAGGATTTGCAAGGCACATACATACACACATACACAGCATACTACTCTCTACCTTGGAGGTGGTTTGAATAGGGTTCCAGAGCTTCTCAAACACATCAAGCCTGTCCTCACTGTAAAATCTCAGTCTCGCCAAATAAAGTGTGTTTGCCATTTTGCCAAGCCTTGTTATGGATGGCTCTCACGAGCCATCAATGAGACACTGCAGGCAGCCGTTGAGTTCGTACGTTTATTAAATAAAGGCAGAATGACAAAATAATAAGCCTTGTGGGGCAAAACACAAATAAAGACAAGACACTTACATGTAATCAGCGCGAGCGGCACCTGAATGCTGGGAAGAACTGACTTCGGGGTTAGGGAAGCCAGACTGGAAGGCAGGCAAGGTCGCAGCCCCGAGCAAACAGAGCTGCTCCCTTAAATAGTGCTTAACTGATTAATCAGCTGATGAAGGATCATCAGCTGATTGGAATCAGGCCGTCCAGCGGGGCTCCACTGACAGCTGGAAGCCCCGCCGAGACGCTGTCATAATAAAAGTCTAGAGGTGTGCCAGAGGAGAGAACGGAGAACTACCGCACAGCCCAAGTGCCGACAGAGTCAGCACATGTACCATGACAGTTGCCCCCGTTCACGACGTGGATTCTAGAAGCGGTGTAACATCGGGCTCCCCACAACTGGGAGGCCAACAAGACCACCCCAGGGAGGGAGGAGGGGGAAAAAAGGCCAAGGAGGGTTAGACCCTGGGGACAAGGGTGACACCAGAAAATACAAGGAGCAACTACAGAGCATGGAAGAACACAAAAAAATACTCCATAACGCCCAGGTGGACAACAGACAGAATAATAAATGCAAATAAAGGAACCCTATGCCTACAGGCCACAAACAGAAAACCCGGGTCTATAGACCAAGATACACAGTTCCAGAAAAAACACATATCATCCCCCAACAGAGGAAGGGAGGGAGAGAAAAAAAACACACTAAATAGCGTCGAAACCCTACAGCTTAAATCCATTCAAATAAACTGTTACAGGCAACGAAAGGACATCTCCCAGCCTACGGAAAGAACAATCACAACAGAGGGGGGGGAAAAAAAAACACGCTAGGGAGCGGTGAAATACACAGTTCATTAACAAAAACACCAGCACATTCCAAAAGGTTACAGCAGAGCAAAGACAAAAAACCAGGGATGACGGCAGGCAGAGCACAATGGCAAGAAAGCCAATAGTTCGGGGGGCCGCCCTGCATCTAGCATCCAAATCGCTGACAGGTGGAAAAGGAACAGTTTGGGCGGCCTACCCCAGGCCCAGGCCAGGAAACACAGTACTTCTGGCGGCCGGGCCAGATCGCCGAATGGAAGGATAAGTTTGTCGGGTGGCCGACCCAGAACGCCAAACGGGCGAGGCAGTCCTCCAGGCGGCCAACCCGCATCACACAGCCACCAGGACCGCAGGGGAGAAATCGAAGATGACCTCCCTGGAGAGGGGATGCTTCTTCTTTATTAGATGCTTTCTTTGTGATCCTGGCAGTTTTATAGCCCCAGATAAAGGGTGTAATAATCCAATCTAGTGGCTTAAAACAGGACTGAGCAATGAAACATTTTGCTGATTGAAAAAGATGAAGAAAACGTGGCAGGGTTACCATTTTAATTGTGTTAATCTTCCCCACCAAGGAGAGATGGGAGGAGTTTTCCAAAAATCAATACTGTGCTTAAGTTGCATCATTTTATTTTGCCAGTTCAAACGTAAAATATTTTCAAAATGTTTTTGTTACAGTTACACCCAAGTATGAAATGTTGTTCATTTTTATCTTAAAAGGAGTGGACTGCAGGTATGACATATTAACCACTGTGGAGGCAGGCATCAACTCACTTTTATCCCAGTTTACTGAAAGTGCAGAAAAGCTACCAAAATTGTTGATTAATGCCAGCAGTGAGGGCAACGATGTTTGAGGTCTAGAAATATATAAAAGAATATCATCAGCATATAGAGAAAGATGGTGTTTATCCCCAAACATGTCAGTAGGGATAACTGAAGGATTCTGCCTGACGCTGGAAGCTAAAGGTTCGAGAATTACAGCAAATAAAAATGGTGACAGAGGACATCCTTGATGTGTGCCTCAATGAATTTTGAAAGGGGCATAAATATTCTGATTGGTAATAATTGAGGCAGCGAGGCAGCATAAATGATCTCAATCCATTTCAGAAAGGTGGGTCCAAATCCAAATTTCTTTAAAGCCAGCAACATGTAGGGCCATTCCACTTGGTCAAATGCGCATTGTGCATCCAGTGAAATAACAACACTGGGCTGAAAGGTTCACAGGCTGACCAAGATGCAGTGGTCAAATTTCACCAAATGTGGTTTATTTTCCAACACAGTCTCCAATCTGAGTGTATCGGAAAAGTAACAATGCAGTTAGTGTCAGAAAAGGTTGAATTTAATGCATGACTAGTTTCGCTACTGTAGCCAAACTCCTTCTTAGTCAGTCTATGAACTTTTCAGCCACCCCTCATAACTCTCCATATGCTTACTATATAAGATATTATAGAGCCGGCGTAGATTAAACTACATAAATCCAGTTTGGTCTGCATGAATTACAGTGCATATGCATTCCTTTATCCTGTCAGCCAGAATCTTCCCGTAAATGTGTTTTTTTTTTTAATATAAATTTTGCAGTTTTTTTCTTCCAAATTAGCAACTTTAACAAAGATTAGCATATTTTTTTTTCTCATCAATTATTGTTTTCATGTAATGTGGGCCTCCTGGCCAAGTCATCATTGGAAATGAGAATTGGTTAATTGGTTAAGTAATTTTGCAAGTCTTTCACTGTAAAGCTGCAACTTTTCTCATAAATTAATGACCACCAAATGTCTTACTTTTTTCATGTAAATTTGCATCTTTTTTCTCTCATAAATTAGCAACTTTCACATAAATTAGAAACTTTTTCTTGTTTATTTGTGACTTGTGGCGGTTTGGGATAACCCCCACAACAGACTAAGGACAGACAGCTCGCTACTTCTGTTTTTTTTCCGCAGCACTACTGTGATGTAATGTGCCATTCATGCATTGTGATGTTAATGTGCCATTCATGCACTGTGTTCAGGCGTCCTGTCCTTACTGTGACCTAGGGACTGATATCAATGTGTAGATGTGCCTTGTAACCTCTTTGTCCTGCAGCTGGAGCAGAGGCCAGCAATCTACCTATTGTTTTTTATGTCTCTCAAATGCAAATGCCATACCCATTGCTGTGAATGCCCTTTCATGCATTGTCTGTAACTGGTATAAATACCGAACATATTCTGTAACTCACTCTCTCTTCAACTGCTGCTGCTGACACACACACTGTGTCCCTTTGCTGGAGAGCCTCCAGGCTTGCCCATTGGGCAAGCCTCGTGAAGGCGGTATGATAATAAACCTACTTAAAACCTCACTCTGCTGCCTTTATTTTATCATCCGCTTCACTGGTGACCCCGAGGAAGCACACGTTTTGTGCAACGCAACCTTCTGGTCTGGACAGCCACGCTGGTGACCCAACGCTGAAAAAAACACGCTGCCGGCGAACGCAGCACCCGGCGGTGATGCTCCGACGACAAGCGAACGCAACAGCTCCCTTCTGCTTCAGGGAACTCTCCAGACATCACCCACGACCGGGAAAGCCGCAGCAAACTTCATGGTGGGATCTGCATGCCTAGATCGATACATTCACGCTGGGACCGGCCGCTCTCACAGCTCCTCCACACGAGAGCACACGCACCTCGTCCTCTCTCCACGATGGCGACCTCCAGGGCCGGCGGGGAACGCAGCGCGTGGACCTGAACGCACCATGGTCGAACGAGTGACAAAGATCGTCTCCTCCCTCTCACCGCTCCAACGCATCTGCACGAGCCCGAGGGACAAAGATCGTCTATTCCCTGTCACCGCTCCAACGCACCATGACCAATCTACAGCCACAGCTCAACATGGATGATTATCGGCGCCGACTGGGCTAATCTCCACCAAGATTCCTGACCCTGACTCGCCTCTCCAGCGGCCCACCCACGCACGGAACCCCGGCACACGCACCGGGGAGATACGAGGACGGCGCACCACGCACGGGACAAATACGGCTCTTCAGACCGCCATCGTCCTTCGCCGCTGCACACAGAACCTTCAGGGCTGCTCGCACACCTGAAGCAAGCACGCAGCTCGCTCACAGGATTCTTTAATGGTCTTAGCCACGGCACACAAGGGGAATTCAGCAGTCTGCGGTTCCCGAGGCTTTAGGGTTGCGCCTGCACCTAAAGTCAACACGCCAGTCCCTCTGCTTTTATTTTTTTTTCCTTACAGCCTCGCCGCTCCTGTTTTTCTTCATAGCCGCTGTTAATCCTCGCAGGACGTAACTGCGAGAGGAGTCAGTGACTAATTTTTCTTCTTGTGACCTCCGCACGTTCAACGGGACAGCCCCTCGACATTGCGGAACAGCAAGCAATTTTTGCGCGGCCCGGACGATTCCACCGTCCCCGGCCGGCATTTACTACCCCCTACCCCCCTCCACCTTCGCCTGCACAGAGCTTTTCCTGCTCGCTGCCAAAGCTGCACTATCGAGGTCTCGGCCCCCTGCCGAGCCCTCTGGGGGGGAGCAGTGTGGCGGTTTGGGATAACCCCCACAACAGACTAAGGACAGACAGCTCACTACTTCTGTTTTTTTCCGCAGCACTACTGTGATGTAATGTGCCATTCATGCATTGTGATGTTAATGTGCCATTCATGCATTGTGTTCAGGCGTCCTGTCCTTACTGTGACCTAGGGACTGATATCAATGTGTAGATGTGCCTTGTAACCTCTTTGTCCTGCAGCTGGAGCAGAGGCCAGCAATCTACCTATTGTTATGTATGTCTCTCAAATGCAAATGCCATACCCACTGCTGTGAATGCCCTTTCATGCATTGTCTGTAACTGGTATAAATACCGAACATATTCTGTAACTCACTCTCTCTTCAACTGCTGCTGCTGACACACACACTGTGTCCCTTTGCTGGAGAGCCTCCGGGCTTGCCCATTGGGCGAGCCTCGTGAAGGCGGTATGATAATAAACCTACTTAAAACCTCACTCTGCTGCCTTTATTTTATCATCTGCTTCAGACTTACCTTAAATTAGCAACTTTTTAATCATAAATTTGTGACCTTTTTCTTGAAATGAGCAACTTTTTTCAATAAATTTACAACTCTAGACAACTAAATTGATGCAAACCCCTGAAAAAGTGAAACTGCATTTCTACATTGCCTTTAAATCACCTTAATTGTGGCTTTTCTTCTTCACTTTTTATCTCCACAGGATTGGTGAGCTGAGGTCCATCATTTGGGAGGACAGGAACATCGTCGCCTTCTTCGTCTCTCTAAAAATAAGAAAACATATTGAGGAAAAATTCAGTTCTACCACAAATCAGATTTTTTTTTTGTTGATCTTGACTTTTACAATCAAAACGCAGCAGCTGATCCACACAATAAATATCAGCCCAGATACATTTTAATTATTTTCCTGTAAAATTTTTTTAACATTTTATTTTTCAATTTGTAACTTTTTTTCCCCTGTAAAATCACAAATTTTACAGGGATGCCTGCTGGCATTCCCCGAGTTATCCTTTAGACGTACACTATCACGGCAATATTAGAGTATAATTTTTTAAGCGTTACGTCTTCAGTATTCTCTTCCATCCATCCATCCATCTTCTACCGCTTTTCCGGAGGTCCGGGTCGCGGAGGCAGCAGTTCAAGCAGAGAAGCCCAGACTTCCCTCTCCCCAGCCACCTGCTCCAGCTCTTCAGAGGGGATACCAAGGCATTCCCAGACTAGCTGGGAGACATAGTCTCTCCACCGAGTCCTGGGTCTGCCCCGGGGTCTCCTCCCAGTGGGACGTGCCTGAAACACCTCAAGTGGGAGACGTCCAGGAGGCATCCTAATCAGATGCCCATACCACCTCAACTGACTCCTTTCAATCAGTATTCTCTTTTTCTGGTCAAATTTGTCGCTTTTCACTTCTTTGTTTTGTTTATGGAGCGCTGGGGTGAGTGACTGGTGGTATTGCCGTATATTATCCAATCAGTATGGAGTCAATCTGAAGCCCCGCCCACACTTCCAGAAGCCAGAGTATGAGGAAACGGAGCGGTGGAGAAACGTTTATTGATAAAAATGACAGATTTCGACAGAACAACTCCATACTCGGGGATGCACACCCTGGTGACCTCAGCAAAGCCCCAAGAAAAGCTGAGGCCAGTCTGACGAAAGCTTTGAGAGACGTGTGAGGAACACATGCAGACAGCGATTCCCGGCATTTATAGATATAAATATAATAAACTTTAAAAAGTTAAAAATCTAAAGTTTTTCTGGTATTTTTTTTTTTCAAATTAATTCAAATCAATTCCCTCAAACTTCAGGTAAATTTACTACATAAATTTACATTTTTTTATTATTAGCAGCACTTTTCTTATAAATTTTGAGTTTTCATTTAATAAATGTTTAAATTTATTCTTTTAAAACTCTTAAATTTGTCCTTTCTGGAAAATGCTTCGCTTATAACAAGTTTATTTCTTTATTCTTTTTCGGTTTAACAGTTTCAAATCAAAATCAAATCAACCTTTATTGTCATATTGCTGTACATACAACAGTAGTGCAGGCAAGATGAAATTGCATTTCTCTCGGCATCCATATAAGTTAAAGAACATGATTTAAGATACACACATACAGTGGGGTAAAAAAGTATTTAGTCAGCCACCAATTGTGCACGTTCTCCCACTTAAAAGATGAGAGAGGTCTCCAATTTTCATCATAGGTATACCTCAACTATGAGAGACAAAATGAGAAAAAAAAATCCAGAAAATCACATTGTCTGATTTTTAAAGAATTTATTTGCAAATTATGGTGAAAAATAAGTATTTGGTCAATAACAAAAGTTCATCTCAATACTTTGTTATATACCCTTTGTTGGCAATGACAGAGGTCAAATGTTTTCTGTAAGTCTTCACAAGGTTTTCACACACTGTTGCTGGTATTTTGGCCCATTCCTCCATGCAGATCTCCTCTAGAGCAGTGATGTTTTGGGGCTGTCGCTGAGCAACACGGACTTTCAACTCCCTCCAAAGATTTTCTATGGGGTTGAGATCTGGAGACTGGAGACTCCAGGACCCTGAAATGCTTCTTACAAAGCCACTCCTTTGTTGCCCGGGCGGTATGTTTGGGATCATTGTCATGCTGAAAGACCCAGTCATGTTTCATCTTCAATGCCCTTGCTGATGGAAGGAGGTTTTCACTCAAAATCTCACAATACATGGTCCCATTCATTCTTTCCTTTACATGGATCAGTCGTCCTGGTCCCTTTGCAGAAAAACAGCCCCAAAGCACGATGTTTCCACCCCCATGCTTCACGGTAGGTATGGTGTTCTTTCTCCTCCAAACACAACGAGTTGAGTTTTTACCAAAAAGTTCTATTTTGGTTTCATCTGACCATATGACATTCTCCCAATCCTCTTCTGGACCATCCAAATGCTCTCTAGCAAACTTCAGACGGGCCTGGACATGTACTGGCTTAAGCAGGGGGACACATCTGGCACTGCAGGATTTGAGTCCCTGGCGGCGTAGTGTGTTACTGATGGTAGCCTTTGTTACTTTGGTCCCAGCTTTCTGCAGGTCATTCACTAGGTCCCCCCGTGTGGTTCTGGGATTTTTGCTCACCGTTCTCGTGATCATTTTGACCCCACGGGGTGAGATCTTGCGTGGAGCCCCAGATCGAGGGAGATTATCAGTGGTCTTGTATGTCTTCCATTTTCTAATAATTGCTCCCACAGTTGATTTTTTCACACCAAGCTGCTTACCTATTGCAGATTCAGTCTTCCCATCCTGGTGCAGGTCTACAATTTTGTTTCTGGTGTCCTTTGACAGCTCTTTGGTCTTGGCCATAGTGGAGTTTGGAGTCTGACTGTTTGAGGTTGTGGACAGGTGTCTTTTATACTGATAATGAGTTCAAACAGGTGCCATTAATACAGGTAACGAGTGGAGGACAGAGGAGCATTCTTAAAGAAGTAGTTACAGGTCTGTGAGAGCCAGAAATCTTGCTTGTTTGTAGGTGACTAAATACTTATTTTCCACCATAATTTGCAAATAAATTCTTTAAAAATCACACAATGTGATTTTCTGGATTTTTTTTCTCATTTTGTCTCTCATAGTTGAGGTATACCTATGATGAAAATTGGAGACCTCTCTCATCTTTTAAGTGGGAGAACTTGCACAATTGGTGGCTGACTAAATACTTTTTTGCCCCACTGTATCTTCACCCCCCACCCCACCACATCCATTTACGCATCCCTGAGACATACTTGGAAAAAAAAAAAACTAACTAACTATAATATACAAATAATGTACATAATGTCCGTAGGTGCAGTAGTGTATACGAGAGATTCCGGATCAACTGTTCAGCATCCTGACAGCTTGTGGAAGGAAGCTGTTAATCAGTCTGGTGGTTCTGCCTCTGATGCTCCGGAATCGTTTGCCAGATGGAAAAAGTTCAAAGTGTTTATGCAGAGGGTGAGAACGGTCCTTGACAATGTTCAGTGCCCTGCTCCTACAACGGTTCTGAAAAAGTTCTTGGACAGAGGGGAGAGAGACTCCAATTACCCTCTCAGCTCCCTTAACTATCCTCTGCGGGGCTTTTTTGTCTGACATACTGCAGCTGGAGTACCATGTGGCAATGCAGTACGTCAAAACACTCTCCACCGCACCTCTGTAGAAGGTCCTGAGGATGCAGATGGGGAGAGAGGCCTGTTTGAGTTTCCTCAAGAAGTGCAGTCTCTGCTGGGCCCGCTTCCTGATCCCCAAGGAATTCTTGCTTCAGGTCAGGTCCTGTGAGATCTGCACTCCGAGGAACTTGATGTTCTCCACTCTCTCCACTAAACAGCCGCCGATGCTGAGGGGGACGTGTTCAGGCTGTGACCGCCGGAAGTCGATAATCATCTCCTTCGTTTTGTCTACGTTGAGCACCAGATTGTTCTCCCTGCACCAGCCCTCCAGGTCTCTCACTTCTTCTCTGTACACTGATTCCTCATCCCGCTGAATAAGTCCCACCACCGTGGTGTTGTCTGCAAACTTCATAATCTGGTTCTCCTCGTGTCTGGATACACAGTCATGTGTTAGAAGTGTAAACAACAGTGGACTGAGTACGCAGCCTTGAGGGGATCTGGTGCTCAGCGTGACAGAGTTGGAGATGTTGTTTCCAACCCGGACAGACTGAGGTCTCTCAGTCAGGAAATCCAGGATCCAGAGACATGTGGTGGTGTTCAGACCAAGAAGGAGTAATTTCTCCATCAGTCTCTGGGGAATAATGGTGTTGAATGCTGAACTGAAATCAATGTACAGGAGTCTGGCGTAGGTGTCTTTCTGATCCAGATGGGTGATGACAGAGTGCAAGGTGGTGACTATAGCATCCTCCGTGGAGCGGTTTGAACGATATGCAAACTGGAGCGGGTCGTGTGATGCAGGAAGGCAGGCTGTAATGTGTGGTTTGACAAGCCGTTCAAAACACTTCATCACAACTGGTGTCAGTGCAACAGGACGATAGTCATTCAGACAAGACACAACTGGTTTCTTTGCCACTGGTACAGTGATAGAGGTCTTGAAGCATCTGGGAACGATGGCCTGACTCAGGGAGATGTTATAAATGTCAGTCAGTACATCCGCCAACTCGCTCGCGCAGTCTCGAAGCACACGTCCCGGGATGTTGTCCGGACCTGCAGCTTTGCGTGGGTTGACTCTGGTTAGGGTCCTCCGTGTGTCCGCTGTGTTGATGGTAAAAGCTGGTCCGACCGATGATTGGGGTGGGCCAGCCCTCCCTCTGATTGTCGAATTTGATGCTTCAAAACGTGCAAAGAAGTTGTTAAGCCTGTCTGGGAGTGAAGCGTCGTCATCATCGACCCCCTGCCTAGACTTATAGCCCGTCAGTGTCCGAACTCCCTGTCACATCTGTTTGGTGTTCCTAGTGTCACAGAGGTGTCCCTGGATTTTCTCCGCATAGGCGCGCTTCGCCGTCTTAATTCCCTTTGAGAGCACAGACCTGGCTGAACGGAGGGCGATCCTGTCCTTCGCTCTGAAGACTGCATCTCTGGCTGTGAGCAGCGAGCGCACCTCTGCGGTCATCCAGGGCTCATGGTTTCCCCACATAGTGATGGTCTTCACTGTAATGACATCCTCTGCGCACTTCGCGATGTAGCTGGTGACCATTTCAGCATACTCCTCCACATCCGTCTTGTCTTCCTGGGAGGGTGCTATTTTGAAGACCTCCCAGTCTGTGTGCAGAAAACAGTTTATTCACACACACACACATTATCACGAACATGAATTACAACTCATCAGTAAGCAAGTTTTGTGTAACAAATTGAAATGAAACAAACGAAAGTGGATTAATTTTCGGGTTGATTTTTTTTCTCAGAAATTCTTATTTTTTCTCCAAATTTTTTTAAACTTTTTTCTTGTAATTTTTTTGTCTTTATCGTCATAATTTTTACATGATTTTACTACTGTATAAAAACACATTTTCTTGTAAATTTATAGCATCTTTGTAAATTTGTTACACTTTTCATACATTTTAAGTTTATCATAAATGTGCAAAAATATATTTGTGGTATATTTTCTTCTAAATTAATATGAATTAAATAAATTAGCAAGTTTATTCCTATAAACGTCTGGCTTTCTTTTTATAAATGTACATTTTTTTGTAAATTTACAAGTTATTAGAATTTTTTGTGGTTTTTTTAATAGTTTTTCAAGTTTTGCCAAATTTTTTTTTTAATATAACAAAAAATGTAAAATTTTTTTAGTTATTTTTTCTATTAAATTCAAATAATTTAGCTTTATTTATACAGCTCCTAATCACATAAAAACTTCTCAATTTTCTGTAAAATTTGTGTCTTTTTCCTCATAAACTGACACCTTTTTACTGATGAATTCCTCGTGTTCTTTTTCCTCTGTGTTACCCTGATCCTGATGTAGATGGTCTGGTCCTGCCCCCCCGCCGCCGCCACGGTCTGGACGATGTGGTCCAGTCTCAGGGTCTCCAGCCTGCAAAGCCCCCGGTCCGGGTCGGATCTGAACACCATTACAGGTCTGCGGTCCCGGTCCAGCTGAGGGAAGCTGGTTCTCAGCAGGTTCACGAAGTCCGACTCTGAACAGTCCCGGGGACACTTCAGTTCCTGGACCGGACTTTTAGTCACGCCTGAAACACAAAAAAGATACAAATTCTTTCTCTAAATTTGTACTTTTTTCTCTTGAAAATTTCCGTACATTTTCAAGTTTTTATTGAGCAAAATCTGAACTTTTTCCTCCATAATTTTTTTTCCTCCTCAATTTTTAAGTTTATTATTCCTCTAAATCAGCACATTTTCCTCATAAATTTGAGTTTTTTTTCCACACAGTTTGCAAGGTTTTTCGTCTAAATTCATTTTCTTTTAATTTACCCTCACCATCTTTCCAAAAATATGCCAGTTTTAAATGTGACATTTTCATGTAAATCTGATATTTTTCTCCTAAATTTTCACATTTTCATCACCTAAATTGTTACATTTTTCTTCTTAAACCAGACTTTTTTCCTTGTAAATATGAGTTTTTTCTCATAAATTTTGAAGATTTTTTCACAGTGAATTTGAAAATTTTTACTCCGCTAAATTTGAATTTTTTTTCCCCAAAACTTAGTATTTTTTACTTTTGAAAAATATTGTGAAAATTTTTTTTCTCTTTAATTTGTATTTCAGAATTTTCTCGTTTGTCATTTTTTCTTTCTTAAATTTGTTTTTACTGTAATTATCTTAAATGTGTTAATTTTTCGCTAATTATTACTTTATTTTTTTATAAACTGGAAGATTTCTCTCCCAAATATGCTACTTCTTTGTCTAAATGTTTCTTTATTTTTTGATAATTTTTCAAGGTTTTTTAAATTGTATTTTTCCCCTGTAAGTTTAAAAATCTTTGTTTCTTTAAAAATGTAAAATTACACTTTTCCCCCAACACTGCAAATGTCTATTTTCCTTAAATTTGTCATTTTACCCTCTTAAATTTGCATATTTTTTCTATATCTATGAGTTTTTTCCTCATAAATTTCTAGTCTTTTTCTTGAATATTTGTGCAATTTTATTTTTTATTTATTTTTCTGTAGTTGCTCTGAAGAGAAGAAGTTTAATCGTACCATCATTAGTCTGTGAGTCCTCCAGCAGACAAATCCTGAAATGCAGAAAATTTCCTCGGTTTGGTTTCTTTCTGTCGGCAAAAATGAAAAAGTGAATACATCGTACAGCAGTAAATTAAAATGTAATTCAGAAAAATTTCTGGAAAATAAATGAATCGTCTGAAATGTTATTTCAGGATTTAGGTCATCTAACCATTTTTATTTGTAGCACAAATATGTAGTGAATTTAAGAGAAAGAAAGCATAAACAAAATATATACAGTGCATCTGAAAAGTCTTCACAGCACTTCACTTTTTCCACATTTTGCTATGTTTCAGCCTGATTCCAAAATGGTTTAAATTAATTTTTTCCCTCAAAATTCTACACACAATACCCCATAATGACAATGTGAGAAAAGTGTTTTTTTAGATTTCTGCAAATTTATTAAAAATAAAAAACTAAGAAATCACATGTACATAAGTATTCACAGCCTTTACCATGAAGCTCAAAATTGAGCATCCTGTTTCCACTGATCATCCTTGAGATGTTTCTACAGCTTAATTGGAGTCCACCTGTGGTAAATTCAGTTGACTGGACATGATTTGGAAAGGCCCACACCTGTCTATATAAGGTCCCACAGTTGACAGTGCATGTCAGAGCACAAACCAAGCATGAAGTCAAAGGAATTGTCTTGAGGCACAAATGTGGGGAAGGGTACAAAAAAGTTTCTGCTGCTTTGAAGGTCCCAGTGAGCACAGTGGTCTCCATCATCCACAAATGGAAGAAGTTCAGAACCACCAGGACTTTTCCTAGAGCTGGCCGGCCGTCTCAACTGAGTGATCGGGGGAGAAGGGCCTTCGTCAGGGAGGTGACCAAGAACCTGGTGGTCACTCTATCAAAGCTCCAGTGTTCCTCTGTGGAGAGAGGAGAACCTTCCAGAAGGACAACCATCTCTCCAGCAATCCACCAATCAGGCCTGTATGGTAGAGTGGCCAGTCAGAAGCCACTCCTTAGTAAAAGGCACATGGCAGCGCACCTGGAGTTTGCCAAAAGACACCTGAAGGACTCTCAGACCGTGACAAACAAAATTCTCTCATCTGATGAAAGACTGAACCCTTTGGCATGAATGCCAGGCGTCATGTTTGGAGGAAACCAGGCACCGCTTATCACCAGGCCAAAACCATCCCCACAGTGAAGCATGATGGTGGCAGCGTCATGCCGTGGGGATATTTTTCAGCAGCAGGAACTATAGGGCCTTTTCCACTAGCCCTGCTTAGCCCAACACGGGACAGCTCAGCACGCTTTGTAACTCTTTCCACTAGCCCCAACACGGTTTAACAGCCGCTATTTTCGTCCCTGCTCGAGGGCAGGGTACAACCGTGCTGAGTCGTGCCGTGATGTGACGTCAACAACCTGGTCGCCGCTGATTGGTCAGGTCATAACGTCACAAAAGCGACCGTCTTCGCCGTCTTCTGATGAATCTACACGACCGCCATTTGCAATATTTCACAGACTAACTCGGTCACGGAGTAAATACGATATTAATACAGACAGCGTTGTAGGTTTTGCGGAACTCTACACCGTGGTCCAACGAAGAGGTGCGGAGTTTTCTCTGCTTGGTGGCAGATCCACAGTGAGAGGAGCGACCCGCACCGATACAAATGGCAGCCCAGCATAGAACCAGACTACGGACAAGCTGAAGACGAACGTGAGAGAACCATCGATGGTGAGTGATTTGTAATAATGTGCATCTGTTCGCTTATTTATCCTGTTGGTGGTAAGCTCACTTTTTTTGAGCCATACAATGCTGTTCTGTGCTGGCTAACGAGTTTTGGCTAGTAGCTAGCTAGTACCAACTGCTGATTCGCGCTTGTTTTCTCCTAAGTATTCGCTTGTGAGAGCAAAACGATGAAATATGTTAATCCTGGTTAAAGTCCTGGTTTGTGTACGTATTGCACTTTGGTGCTGCGCATTAAATTGTGTGCAATTTAATGCTAGAATGTGTTTCCACATGCCAGAGGTTAGCTTCCCTCAGTGTTTATATTGTGGATACTGGTGAAATGGACCACAGGAGCCAAAATCTCGTCATATTAAAATTGCTTTTTCAAACCAGTGATTTATAAAGTCATTCATATAATTTTCTAAAGCATCAGAATAGACCCACACACCTATTCTGTGGATCCTGCAGTGCTTGTCAGGGAAACGAAGCATTTTTGTCACATCCCACCACTGACTTTCACAGGTGTATTTCGCTAATACAGGTACATCTCCAAAAATTAGAATGTCATGAAAAACTTCAATATTTTTTGTCACTCATTTCAAAAGTGAAATCCGTATATTATATAGATTCATTACACAGACAGTGATATATTTCAAGCGTTTATTTATTTTAATTTTGATGATTACGGCTTACAGCCCCTGAAAACCCCAAATTCAATTTGGCAAAAAATTAGAATATTACATAAAATTAACTTTAAAAAATAGTTTTTAAATATAAATGTTGGCTGCTGAGGTGTTGATTAATATGAGCTGTAGCCGTAATCATCAATATTAAAATAAACACTTTCATATATCACTGTCCCTGTAATGAATCTAATATGGGTTTCACTTTCTGAAATGAGTGAAAAAAATATTGAATTTTTTCATGGTATTCTAATTTTTGAGATGTGCCTGTATGTGTTGAACTTGCTTGAACCTAACCACCATCCATTTCTGTCATTCATCTAGGCAAGAGGAAAGCAGCCAGCCCACAACGGACCTCGCCACTGTGGAACATACTGAAATCCTTTGCTTTTATAGGTAAAGTGTCAAAACCAAAGTAGCACAATTTCCACTTAATATAAAAGGGACTGAACTGAGATTTATTTGATTGTGTGAATATGGCACATCAACTATAAAATAAACCGCTTGTTAATGTATTTATTTTTTTGTCAGATCACTTGTGTGATCCTTTGTGAGTTATGTTCATAACTGTATGTTTTGGCGAATGTGAGATGTTCAGTCGTCAATATAATTTACCGTAAAACGGGGCTATAAGGGACGGCGGGGTAATAAGGGACACTTTTCTGGGAAATGTTTAAACTAGTTGAAACTAATATCTATCTGCAGGAAAGCAAAAAGAAATATGCAACATACCATGATTTGTTTAAGGATTCATGGATATTTGACAATAACAACACAACTCAGCGTCCTGCTCAAAATAAAAAAAAGTGTTGTGGTCTACAGTATATTAACCATATATTCCATAACTTACATATGTTGAAGCATGTGGAAATGTTCGGTGATTACATATGTAAAGAACTTCACACCTCTGAAAGGACAAAGGACTCTTACCCGCCGAGTGAAGAACAAAGACGTTCCTGGACGCGGCGGAGGAGACCGGAGGAGCCACCCTCACCCCCCAAGGCGAGGAGAGGAAATACCAGGACAATGGGGGGATTAAGATAATGAGGGATGTCAGCCTTTGTTATGCATGTCTTTTGTTGTGTGCATGTATATAATCAGTGAGTGGGAGAGATTCTGTCTCTTTTCCCTTCTGCCACTCTCTGCACCAGATGAGACTTGTTAGAAGAGCTGAATATTAAAGCTTTGCTTATAAACCAAATCGCCTCTTCTTTTCCAAGCTCTTCTACACTGGTGACCTTGACGCGAGTATGGACCTGAGGCGTTCCCCCGCAATCGACTCATCCGCGGCGACCCAGGCAGACGCCAGCCGCCACGCAGACGAGGGAGCAGATGGACAACTGTTCCCCCCGGCAGAAGAGATTGAGAGGGCTCAACCGAGCACCAGCACCGCCGCGAGAGCCGAGGCAAGGCACTCTCACCCGGCGGGCACAACAGTGATGGTGTGCACGAATGCCGTCACTGTCCAGCTGCCAGACTTCTGGCAAGAAGACCCCGCCTCTTGGTTTCAGCAGGCTGAAGCCCAATTTGCACTGGCGGGCATCACGGCTGATGACACCAAATTTTATCATATCGTCTCCAAACTCGACGCCGCCACTTTGAAGTGTGTGCGGAGCATGATCCGGCGACCACCGGCCCGGGACAAATACGAGACGCTCAAAGCAACCATCGTGGCGAACTACGTCCCATCAGCGGAAGAGAGAGCCGAGAAGATCCTGGCGGTCTACGGCCACAGAGGGTGCAAACCGAAGACCCTCATGGAGGATTTGCTACAGCTCAAAGAAGAGGAAAATGACAACTTCCTCTTCCAGTTTATTTTCCTCAGCACGCTGCCGCCACACATGAGAGGGACACTCGCCAGCATGAAGTGCAACAACCACCAAGACTTCCGCGTGCTGGCCAATGAAGCTCATCGGCTCGTCAATGCCTGCAAGGAGCTGACACCCACAGCAGCATCCGCAGACCTCAAAGCTGACGCCCCGAGCCATGAGGAGCCACAACCCACGGAGCAGACCCAGCCCACGGTGACAGCGACACGGCCAAGACGTAACAGACGGAGCGATGTTTGTTATTACCACCACCGCTTCGCTGAGAAGGCTCACAAATGCGTTCCCCCCTGCAAATTTAAACGCCAAAGCCGAGAGCCGTTAACGGCAGCGGCTCTCAGTGAGAAAAACAAGCTGTTGTACGTGACGGATGGACACTCAGGCAAGCAGTTCCTCATCGACACAGGAGCCCAGCTGAGTTTCGTCATGCCCTCCCACGCAGATCGAGCCACGGGCACCCGGGGCAACGGAGCCGTGGCAGCCAACGGCTCTAGCATCGACACGTTCGGCGAAAAGAGCCTGCACCTCCTCATCCACGGCCGCAGCTACAGATGGACATTTGTTGTAGCGGTGGTGAGTTTTAACTTATTAGGCGCAGATTTTTTGTGTGCACATGGGTTATTAGTGGATCTAGCAAATAGGCGCCTGGTTAATGCACTGTCCTTTGCTTCTATTCCATGCTCACCCGAGTTTCTCCGCCACCTGTGCAGGCCAGCGTCAACGCAGCAGGAGGTAAGTTTGAGCAACTCCTCACCCAATTTCCAGCACTCACAATCCCCAAATTCTCAGCCACTGTGGCTAAACACGGGGTTGAACACTTCATTCCCACAACGGGGCCTCCCGTTTTTGCCAAAGCTCGCCACTTAGACGCGGCCAAGCTCAACATAGCACGGGACGAGTTTACAACTCTTGAAAAATTGGGCATTGTTAGACGCTCGAAGAGCCCCTGGGCCTCACCACTTCACATGGTTCCGAAATCCGACGGTTCTTGGAGACCGTGCGGAGATTACCGCAGATTAAACAACGCTACAGCGCATGACCGTTACCCAATCCCTCACATTCAAGATTTTTCACTACATCTAGCGGGTGCGCGCATTTTTTCAAAAATAGACTTAGTCCGCGGTTATCACCAAGTCCCAGTCCGAGCAGAAGACGTTCCTAAAACAGCGGTAATAACCCCTTTCGGCCTTTTTGAATTCCTGCGAATGCCTTTCGGCCTCAAAGGCGCTGCTCAAACTTTTCAACGAATGATGGACGCGGTCCTACGCGACCTTCCTTTTGTTTTCGTCTACCTCGACGACATGCTGGTAGCCAGCTCGTCTGAGGAAGAACACGAGCAGCACCTCACTACGGTTTTTCAGAGGCTAGAAGAGCACGGGCTAATAATCAATCCAGCCAAATGCAAATTCGGCGTGTCACAAATTGATTTTTTAGGACACAAAGTCTCTCCGAAGGGGGCAGTTCCACTTCCAGACAAAGTTCAAGCGATAGAAAGTTTTCCACGGCCACAAACGGTCAAATCGCTACAGGAATTTTTAGGGATGGTTAATTTTTACAACCGCTTCCTCCCCCACGCAGCTCAGCTCATGCAGCCCCTATATGACGCGCTCAAAAAAAAGAAAGCTTCCAACGCGGTCGAATGGACCCCGGAGCGCGAACGCGCTTTCGCGGAAGTAAAAAGCGCCCTAGCTAACGCCACATTGTTAGTTCACCCAGATCTCTTGACCCGCATCGCACTAACCACAGATGCTTCAGACCTAGCTATAGGGGCAGTTGTAGAACAACTTGTCAGCGGGGTCTGGCAACTAGGGATGGGCATTCGGTGAAATTTTCTTCACCGATCGTCGGGAGAATTAATGATTAATAATCGGTTAATCATTAACATTTTTAGGTACGTAACAAGGCAGGTAGACTACATTAGAACATCAGGAATCAGCACGGAGAGCCCTCTCTCTGTTCTCGTGTTGGCTCGGCTCGGGAATCTCGCAAGCTGATTGGCCGAGACGTTTCACCCCGCAAGCTGATTGGCCGAGACGTTTTACCCAGCTTTTGTCCCTGCCGAGCGGCCACCCAACAAACGAAGACCGCATTCATTGCTCTATCGCTCGTGTTACTCAGTCTAGCCGCGCAGAACTTTTTGCTGTTCTCTTGTGCCATTTTGTGCGAAATAGTCTTCCCGTCGAGCCACTACGCCGCCTCCTGCAGCTTCCCTCGACGTGTGTACACCGAATCTTCATGACCTTCTCAATAAAGTTTCTGAAAAAAAAAAAAGAATCTTCACGACCGCCATTACTCAGCGCGCAACCACTGTTGGCGGTTTCTTCGCGTAATAAGGGTGTTCCATGGACCCTGTCGATGAGGTATATTTGTATGCTGCATTGCAGTGATTGCAGTACACCTGGTCATTTTTTAAATTGAAATGGTCCCACGCAACACTTCGCCGTAACCGCTTCATGATTTGGCGATTGCCCTACGGAAGCCCGCATGTATCAACTGAGGCACGCCAGGGTACGGCGATGGTGTAATGTTGCCCCCTGGTGCCCAAATTTTGCCATTGCATTGTTTGAGGACGGCCGTGCACTAGGCCTAATAACGTCGGATTGTTTAAAAAAAAAAACGGTTTGTCGACGAAAATGAACTTCCTCGGTGAAATTCTTAATGATCAATTATCGGTTAATCGGTAAATTATGCCCATCCCTACTGGCAACCTTTAGCATTCTTTAGCAAATCGCTAAACCAAACTGAATGCAAATACAGCACTTTTGACAGAGAGCTGCTGGCGCTTCATTTATCCATCCGCCACTTCCAGTTCTGGTTAGAAGGGCGGAGTTTCACGGCTTTTGTAGACCATAAACCGCTCACTTTTGCTATGGCTAAAATTTCAGAACCATGGTCAGGCAGGCAACAAAGACAGATAGCTGTGATTTCAGAGTTCACCACAGACATTCGACACGTGGCAGGCAAACTTAACGTAGTAGCGGACTGTCTCTCTCGCGCTGTGACACCACCAGAGCGCGGGGAGACAGATTATACTGCCTCAGCAGCAGAACTCTTCACTAACGCAGACACATACGCAGCACCTATCCATGCAGGGATAGATTATGCAGCCATGGCGGAGGAACAAAACAGTGACGCGGACGTGCGCGCGCTCCTGTCTGGACCAACAGGGTTAAGGCTGGAGAAAAAGGGTTTACGCGATGGTGTGCCCCCCCTAATATGCGATGTTTCAACCGGCCGACCTCGCCCGTTAGTACCAGCTACATGGCGCCGCCGTATTTTCGACACAATTCACTCCCTCGCGCACCCAGGTGTGCGCGCCTCGGTTAAAATGGTCGCCGAAAAGTTTGTGTGGCCAGGCCTGCGCAAAAACGTAAAAGAATGGGCAAAAACTTGCATTTCTTGTCAACGCGCCAAAATACACAGACACACAAAAGCCCCTCTGGAGCCTTTTCCAATCCCTGCTAGAAGGTTCGACCACGTTCATGTCGACCTCATGGGGCCACTACCTTCCTCCTAAGGTTTCACACACCTGTTAACAATGATAGACCGCACCACACGCTGGCCAGAGGCAGTCCCTCTAGCGGCAACCACAGCGGAGGAAGTCGCTCGCGTTTTTCTGACAAACTGGGTGGCACGTTTCGGCGTCCCATCGGACATCACGTCCGATAGGGGGCCTCAATTTGTCTCAGAGCTCTGGTCAGCCATGTCCAGCAGCTTAGGGGCAACAATTCACCGCACCACCGCTTATCACCCTCAGGCTAATGGGTTATGCGAGCGTTTTCACAGGTCTTTAAAGGCCGCCCTCAGAGCCTCACTAACGGACACAAATTGGGTAAATAAACTTCCCTGGGTTTTATTGGGGTTGCGTGCTGCGCCTAAAGAGGATCTAGACACCTCTCCCGCAGAATTAGTCTTTGCACAACCTCTCAGGCTCCCAGGTGAATTTTTACCAGAGAACCCAGAACCAGGGCGCCTTCCAGTCCCAAGGTTTTTAGGCAGCAACGGACCGAACTCTCTCCCCGGTCCAGCTCATCACTCCTTCCCACGAGTTTTTGTCCCTCAGGCTTTAAAAAACGCTGAGTTCGTTTTTGTTAAGCATGAAGCTTTAAAACCTACCTTTCGCCCAGTATACGATGGGCCATACAGAGTGCTGGAACATGGTGATAAACACTTTGTGCTTGATTTTGGGGATAGAAAAGAAACAGTCAGCATTGACAGACTTAAACCTGCCTTCTTGTTGAAAGACGAGCCTGCACAGTTGGCGAGAGCACCTCGGCGGGGTAGACCCCCCAAGAGAAAAGAGTCAGCCCCCCAGCAGGGAACAGTTAACCGCTCTCCTTCCCACACTGCAGATCCCTCTCAAGAAGGTCCCAGCAGGGCGCCTAAGCCAACCTACAGCAGTTTTGGGAGAAGATTAAAACCCAGACAGCACAGGGACTGATACAAACCACTCCACAATTTTTCACTAATTGTGCTGCAACAGTTTAGGACTGACTTATGATTTTACTGTGCTGTTATAATTACCACTGAACTCTCTTAGGAGCATGGCTGCTAGAAAGTTTCTTCCGTGGCAACAGATGTAACACTTAGTATGTCATAATAACTATCTTAGACTGTGAACCTTCCTGTTGTCCTTTCTTAGTTGTTTGGGGGGCCTGTGGTCTATATTAACCATATATTCCATAACTTACATATGTTGAAGCATGTGGAAATGTTTGGTGATTACATATGTAAAGAACTTCACACCTCTGAAAGGACAAAGGACTCTCACCCGCCGAGTGAAGAACAAAGACGTTCCCGGACGCGGCGGAGGAGACCGGAGGAGCCACCCTCACCCCCCAAGGCGAGGAGAGGAAATACCAGGACAATGGGGGGATTAAGATAATGAGGGAAGTCAGCCTTTGTTATGCATGTCTTTTGTTGTGTGCATGTATATAATCAGTGAGTGAGAGAGATTCTGTCTCTTTTCCCTTCTGCCACTCTCTGCACCAGATGAGACTTGTTAGAAGAGCTGAATATTAAAGCTTTGCTTATAAACCAAATCGCCTCTTCATTTCCAAGCTCTTCTACAGTGTCCCTTATTACCCCGCCGTCCCTTATAGCCCCATTTTACGGTACTTTATATGTGTAATTTATAGTCTATCATCAATAAACTCATGCAGTAACAGGACACATTACAAATATTTGAGACCCATTGTAGCGCTTCCTTTTATATTTTAGCAATGCTAGTACAAAACACCGCCCACACATGAAGCCAGGGCAAGAAGAGACACTTTTACAGACAAGACAAACTTTTATTGATAAAAACTTCATATTTTGACTGCGCAACTCCATACTCGGTGATGCACACCTTCAGTTACAGTATTATATTCCATTCAAGTGAATGTAATTTCACTTGAATTGAACAATTTCATTCTGAACATTTTCATTCTGATTGCTGAGGCCACAGTAAAAACAGATGATTTTAAATGTAACGCAGCCCTTGTAAAATCTACTGAAGCGCAGCTACATGAAAATTGTGGTTAAATACAACAACGAAGTACTTTATTGTCACATTCAAATTGTAATCCCTCCTGTTTTGTTTTTCTTTTGAATTCTTGGATGGAATATGGTGGGCAATATAAGCTGCAGCTTCAGCCATCACCCATTTCAGATAACCTATGTTGAACTGTATAATCAGAGGAGTTATTGTTTAATTTGACCTTGTTAGATTTTTTCCCCTTTGTTATATTATTCTATTTTCTTTTAATTTTTACTTTTAATCAATCCGAAATAAAGATTCATTCATTAATTCACATTCCACCGCTGGCTTTTAGCAACAAGTGTATTTTCCAAATATGTTTTAAACTTGCTTTAATTAACCACCACCCATTTGTCTTTTGTCTAGGCAAGAGGGAAACTGACCACCCCAACTGGACCTTGCCTCACTATTTACAGAGATGCAGGCTGAAGATCTGCTGAACCAGGACCAGTACGAGGGGCCGATCCAGTTGCTTCTCAGTGAGGCATCGTGGCTGCCGTGTGTGACCCATTCCAGTTTTTTTTTTCTTTTTTACAGTTTGAATTTTGCACATTCTGAATAATCTGGAATTTGCTGCTGATTGTAATAAACAATTTAGTGACTTATGTGTTTGCATCATGAGTTTCTATTTTGTCTGTTAAGACACCGGTGGGAAAAGAGTCAACTGTACAAAGGATTTATCGGTGACCTTGAAAATAATGGCTCATTTTTAAGAAAAAAGTGACCAAAACAATTATTTTATTAACTGAAGACTGTATTGTTGGATGTGCCACCGCAGAAGACCCTGCATACTTTAGTGACAGTACCAGTATATGGAGGAATTCTGGGTCATATTAGTATCTGCTCTTCATCATAATGGGTTTGGGCGGGGGTGTCTAATCATGTGCCATGGAGGGCCAAGACCCTGCAGGCTTTACCTCCAACCAGTGTCTTCAACAGCAGATTCCACTGAACTTCTTCCACTGACTGATCAGTGAGAACACCTGCTGAAGAGACTGGGTAGAAGAGAGAACCTGCAGGGTCTTGGCCCCCCAAGACACATGATTGGAAGCCCCCGGATTAGGTTTAATGGGATTTAACATTTTAACACAAACTGCTTTATGGTTCATAATTCTGTTGACAGACTTACCAAACCAAAAGTGATTTCTCAAACTGCTGGATTATTCTTAGCTTTTCCAATCTTTCAGTATTTAATTTATGCCACATGGTGGTAACCTTCACATACAAAAAAAGAGACATCTGCAAAAACTTCAGAGGTTTATTGTCAGTGCAATTCCCAGTGCAATACTACATGAATGCATGTCTAGTACATTGTTGATGCAGAGAATATATATTTCTACAGTACATATATCTAGTAAATCGAGTATTTTCCATGTAACCTTGTGACTGCATTATTTTAATTGCTTTTAATCCTAGATCAAGTTTGTTTTGGCCTAAAATGCATCATAACTGTCAAATATATCTTATTATACCTAACTCAGTACTGTTTACTTTTTGAATATATATTTTGTGGCTAATATAGTTATTAACATGGCGATCAAGTTGTGTCAGCTGATCATTTTTTTCTATGACACCACCTCAGACTCAGTGCTGCAGAAGTAGGTACGTCCATGATGTCTCAACAGTCTCTCCATGATTTTCACGCAGATCAGAGCAATTTGTTGCACAGGAAATAAACGTTTCTACAGACATTCTTAAGCTCTATAACCACTGATCGTTTGTGAAGCTGGGGTGTCATCAGTGACAGGCTGTGCTGAACGCCCAGACCGACCGTTTGAAGCGGTAATTTCCCCACAACAGAGCCATGTGAAACACACACAGCATACATATTTTAGTACCTAACAGCGACAACTTGCAGACATTACAGTGTAGTACGATGTACTTATAGCAAACTAGCATTAGCAACATTAGCTTACCGTCATATATGACTTAGTTTGTATCCTCACGTCTTTGGCTCTCCCAGAAGCTGCAGAACTATTCCAGAGTGTTTCATCTCGCTGCCTGTACCCTTGTCTGGCGGTCCTTTTTTGGCATTTACGGTGAAAAAAGCCACAGACCGAGGAGTCGCCTTGTACAGCCGCATGTGTTATGTTTTGCTTGGGTTGCGTGTTTTACGTCACGGGAGTGTGGCGCCGCCTCGCTGTTATAGAAATCCCACCCACCCCAGCTTAACACGGTTGTAATGGAGACAAAAGCGAGCCGAACCGTGTCGAAGTGAATCGAGACGTGGCGAGGTGTGCTGGGCTAGTGGAAAAGTGTCTTATGAGACTAGTTAGGATAGAGGAAAAGATGAATGCAGCAATGCAGAGACATCCTGGATGAAAACCTGCTCCAGAGCGCTCTTGACCTCAGACTGGGGTGACGGTTCATCTTTCGGCAGGACAACGACCCTAAGCACACTGCCAAGATATCAAAGGAGTGGCTTCAGGACAACTCTGTGAATGTCCTTGAGTGGCCCAGCTAGAGCCCAGACTTGAATCCAATTGAACATCTCTGGAGAGATCTGAAAATGGCTGAACACCGACGCTTCCCATCCGACCTGATGGAGCTTGAGAGGTGCTGCAAAGAGGAATGAGCCAAACTGCCCAAAGATAGGTGTGCCAAGCTTGTGGCATCATATTCAAAAAGACTTGAGGCTATAATTGCTGCCAAAGCTGCATCAACAACGTACTGAGCAAAAGCTGCGAATATTTATGTATATGTGATTTCTTAGTTTTTTTATTTTTAATAAATTTGCAAAAATCTCAAACTTTTTTCATGTTGTTGTTACGGGGTATTGTGTGTTGAATTTTGAGGAAAAAAAATGAATTCATTCCATTTTGAAATAAGGCTGTAACATAACAATGCACTATAAAATATACAAAAAATGCGTATTTATGATTTTGGCTCAAAAGGAAAATTTATGAGGAAAAAGTAAAATACAGTAAACTAGAAAGCACTCAGAGAGTGCATACCTCCACCAAGGCTCCTTCCATCCCTCATGGATCACCTCCAAAATGTAATGGATTCGTTTGTAGCCCAAGAACCACCTCTGACGAAAATTTTATCCAAATCCATCCAGTAGTTTTGGAGTACTGTTGCTAACACTCTGTGAGGAGATAAGAGCCTTGGTGGAGGTATGCATTTTGAGATTATCACCAAAATGTAATCATGTGTTCAGTGTGCCATTACACACCTTTCCTGAAAATCTGAATGAAAGGCGGGATATAAATGTAATCCATTATTATTATTATTATTATTATTGCTAACAGAGAAACAACAGCAAAAAACAATATGGCTACATTATATGACTACATTATTATAATAATATGACTGTCATAATTGGCGCTGGGCAATTCCACCTTAAATCAACAGTGTGACTCGATTTTTTTCCCGGGGACAGAGTCTCTGATATTGAGGCTCTTATCCCTGACCTGCTGAATGAATTCCCTCACGTTCAAACTGTCGCTGTGCATGTGGGATGCAATAACATCCCAGATGAAGCGTCTGAGATTTTAAAAAGTGACTTCAGGAGCCTTCTGTCCACTCTCATGAACTGTGGCAGACGTGCGCTCATCTCTGGGCCTTTGGCACCTCTCAGGCGAGGCTGCAATCGTTTTAGTAGAACTCTCAGCCTTAATTCTTGGCTGTGTTTTACTTGTCCTATTTTTAACATTGGTTTTGTTGACAATTTTAACTTATTTTGGAACCGCCCATCACTTATGAGGCCTGATGGCATCCACCCAAATAGACTTGGTGCACGTGTTTTAACAGACAATCTTCTCTTTTTTATTCAGTGTTTTCTGGTACAGTGACTGAAATTTGGTGTGTTTAATCACTCTGAAGTTTCTGGGTTCGCCAAACTGCCCTTTTTTGGTCCTGTTCCCACGTACTGTATCAATACCTGTATCCCACGTACTTGGCTGCACGGTGGCGCAGTGGTTTAGCACTGTGACAGCACAGTTTTACCCTCGGCCGGGGGACCGCGGGGATCATGAGATCGTGGGTTCGATCCCAGCCCCCGACCAACAGTGAGCTGTGTGGAGTTTGCATGTTCTCCCCGTGTTGCGCGGGTTTACTCCGGGATTTCTCCGGTTTCCTCCCGCACACCAAAAAAAAAAACATGTAGGTTTAGGGCGCTCGCGCATGCAGCGACCAGCAGCCGGTGGCTTGTCACCAGACTGCAAACCAAGTCTACCTACGGGTACAAATAAGTAACAAAAAAAAAAAAAAAAAAAAAAAAATCTTGTCTTGTTTTCTCTTTTTTCTCCTTTGAATTCTTGGATGGAATATGGGTGGGCAATATAAGCTGCGGCTTCAGCCATCACCCATTTCGGATAACTCACGTGGAATTGTATAGTAGAAGGAGTCTTTGTCTAATTTGACCTTGTTTTATATTATACAGTTTCTTTTAACCTGTAATGTACTATCCTATCCGAAATAAATAAATTCATTCATTCATTCATTCATTCAATCCCATTAACTTGGGTGGTCTTTACCGTTTGGATCAGCCTTTGATTTATAATCCTTCAGAGACTGAGTCTGTCTCCCGTTGCCTTAAATATTGTAACCCAGGACAAATACAACCTGAAAAACACTCGCACTTCTGCAGCTCCTCCTCATCCACCACCTTTCAACTTTGCCCCTGTCTCCTCCCTTAGAGAACCTTTTTCTGCTCCCTTTAAAGTTACTAAAAAAGTTTAAAAAAATAGAATGCATAAACTTCCCAGATTGATTAACCAAATTGTTGGTAAAATTCTAATCCAGCCTCAAGTCTCTAAAATTAATAATTTGGCCTCTGTTCCCCCAAAAGTTTAAAAATTAAATGTGGCTTATTAAACATTAGGTCTCTATCTTCTAAGTCTCTTCCGGTCCATGATCTATTAATCGATCACCAGATCGATCTACTATCCCTCACAGAGACCTGGCTCAGGCTTGATGATTATGTTGGTTTGAATGAATCAACTCCCTCTGGGTATTTAAACTGTCATAACCCCAGAGGTTCTCGTTGTGGTGGTGGAGTGGCGGCAATTTTCCATTCTAAATTACTAGTTAATGTTAAGCAGAAATTATGTTTTAATTCCTTTGAAGGTTTGGTCCTCAGTGTGGGGCCTGTTGGCAATCTTGGCATGAACCCAATTCTCTTTGCCATAGTTTATCGTCCTCCCACAGCCTATTCGGAGCTTCTATCAGAATTTGCTGAGTTTTTAGCTGACTTAGTGCTGAAAACCGATAGAATAATTATTGTAGGGGACTTTAATATACATGTTGATGTTGAGAGTGACTGTCTTAATAAGGCTTTCAATTCAATTTTAGACTCAATGGGGTTTTCCCAAAAAGTAGAAAATTCTACCCATTATTTCCGTCATACATTGGACCTTGTTTTGACTTATGGTATAGATATCGAAAATCTGGTTGTGTTTCCTCATAATCCTGTACTGTCTGACCATTGTCTGTTAATTTTTGATTTCGTTATCTCTGATCACTTATTTCCTAAAGAAAAATACTACTACAGCAGATGTCTTTCTGATGACGTTGTCGCTAAATTTTTGCAGATTGTCTCCTCTATGCCATGGGTCAACACAACAGAAACACCTGAAATAAGTGACGGAGAGTCGTGATTGATAGCATGGTTGATGGTGTCACTGCCTCTCTGCATCGGACTCTAGATTTGGTAGCCCCTTTAAAAAAGAAAAAGTCTAACCAGAGATTTCTTACCCCTTGGTTTAACTTGGTATGACTGGCGCCTAGCGGCTGCCCCGGCCTTGGATGCGCTCTGCAGAGCGTGCCCAAATGCCAAGTCACGTTTCGTTACCTTGTATTCATACATGTGTAATGACAATAAAGTTGAATCTCATCTCATCTCATCAACTCAGAAACTTGTGGCTTAAAACAGAAAACTCGTCAATTGGAAAGAAAATGGCGCTCAACTAATTCAGATGAATTCTACTTGGCGTGGAGAAATCATCTCTTAATCTATAAAAAATCTCTTAGAAAAGCTAGATCAAGCTATTATTCCGCATTAATAGAAGCGACAGGAATAACCCCAGGTTTCTCTTCAAGACTCGGTCAATCCTCGCATCCCCCCGAGCTTTCTAGTCAGGACTTTCTGAACTATTTCAATCTTAAAATTTTATCTATCAGAGATGAAATCAGTCAGATTCTTCCTACCGTAAACTCTAGTACATTAACTATTGCAACTCCCTCAATTGATATCTGCTTGGATAAGTTTACTCCAATTGACCTCGTAGAGTTGGATAAAATAATTTCCTCTTCTAAGCCTTCATCTTGCCTTCTGGACCCTATTCCTTCTAGGTTATTTAAAATCATTTTCCCAATTATTGGTAGCCGTATTCTTCTTATCATTAATTCTTCTTTAACTCTGGGTTATGTTCCACTGGCTTTTAAAACTGCTGTAATTAAACCTTTACTTAAAAAGCCGACGCTCGATCCTGGAGTTTTGGCCAATTATCGACCAATCTCTAATTTGCCTTTCATTTCTAAAATCTTGGAAAGTGTTGTTGCTGTGCAATTATCTGACCATTTGCAGGGAGTTGGTTTGTTTGAGGTGTTTCAATCTGGCTTCAGAGCTCATCACAGCACTGAAACTGCCTTAGTCAAGGTCTCTAATGACCTCCTGACTGCATCTGATAATGGTCTTGTCTCTGTTCTTGTTCTTTTAGATCTCAGTGCAGCCTTTGACACTATCGATCATGCCATTCTACTTGATAGATTGGAACACTTTGTTGGACTCAGTGGAACTCCGTTGCAGTGGTTTAGATCTTATTTGTCTGATAGATTTCAGTTTGTCCATGTCAATGATGGATTTTCTTCCAGCTCTAAGCTCAGTCACGGAGTTCCACAGGGATCTGTGTTGGGCCCTACTCTTTTTAGTCTATATATGCTCCTGTTGGGCAATATCATCAGAAAGCACTGTATACGTTTTCACTTTTACACAGATGACACCTGTCAATGAAGCCCGATGATTGTGATCAGTTGGCCAAGTTAGATGCCTGTCTTAAGGACATCAAAGCTTGGATGACTTGTAATTTTTTACTATTGAACTCTGATAAGACTGAAGTCATTGTTGTTGGCCCAAAACATCTTAGAAATTCCTTTTCAGACTATGCCCTTATTTTAGATGCGGCCACTCTCACTCTGAACAGTTGTGTGAGGAACCTTGGAGTGATTTTTGACCAGGATTTGTCCTTTAATTCACATATTAAAACTGTTTCTAGGACCGCCTTATATCATCTGCGCAATATTGCCAAGATCGGGAGCATCTTGTCTCTGGGTGATGCTGAGAAACTGATTAACGCCTTTGTCAGTTCGCGATTAGATTATTGTAATTCGCTATTATCTGGTTGTCCTAAAGTATCTTTGAAAAATCTTCAGTCGATTCAAAATGCTGCTGCTAGAGTTTTAACTGGTTCTAGAAAAAGAGATCATATTTCCCCGGTTCTGTCCTCCCTCCATTGGCTTCCCATTGAATTCAGAATCAAGTTTAAAATCCTTCTTCTTACTTTCAAAGCTCTTAACAATCTGGTCCCCCAATATATAAAAGATCTGATATTACCTTACCATCCTAATAGAGCATTACGCTCCCAAAATGCTGGCTTACATGTGGTGCCCAGAATCTCCAAAAGTATGGTGGGAGGCACAGCCTTCTGCTACCAAGCTCCTTTTCTCTGGAACCAGTTACCACTCTGGGTCCGGGAGCCAGACTCGGTCTCTGTTTTTAAGAAAAGGGTAAAATCCTTCCTTTTTAATATAGCTTTTGTTTAAGGAGGGTTTTTGTGTCTTTTAACCCAATTCTTGTTCTATTGTTATGTGATCCATATTGCTGGTTGACCTCCAATATTGTACTTGGCATCTTACTGCTATGTTCTTTATGTCTGTCCTTTCCATCCTCCCTATCCCCTCATCCCCAGCCAGTCGCAGCAGACGACTGCCCCTCCCTGAGCCTGGTTCTGCTAGAGGTTTCTTCCTTCCAAATGGGAGTTTTTCCTCTCCACTGTCACTTAGTGCTTGCTCATAGGGGATCGTCTGATTGCTGGGTCTTTCTGTGACTGTGTGTTGTTTTTTTTTTTCTGCACTGTGGCGCCACGACACGGCTTTTGTTGTGATGTGGCGCATTATAAATAAAGCTGAATTGAATTGAACATCATGGTTTATTGAATCTTTCAGGACTTTTCATTTTTTTCCTCCTCTTTTCTACATTATAGTTTACTGACAAGGTTCATAATTATTAAGCAATGTTACACAACAGTGTGGTATCATTCCAGTTTTTTTGCAGTTATCAACTCCAAATTCACATTGTCTAATGCAGCAAAGTTCAGCCTCCACCATCACCTCCCGTTCTCGTCTTCTTGTACCGGCGTCTTATGTCCTACCCTTCCTTAATTCTTATTGGTTGCTTAGCAAGGTCTGACATTGATGAGCGCAGCTGTACAGTAGTCGGACAAGTTTAAATTTTTTCAGCCCTGAGCACCACGACAAAAAGCGTCCACCGCTCAAAGCTTTCAGCGCTGAGTGTCATAATTGTCCCTTTCAGGGCAGAAATTAAGACCCCACTCACCAGCTGTGAGTTTGTGTATTAAATAATAAAGAACAGAAATAAACCACGAAGGGCAACTCACAGATTACACACACAATGGAAAACCCACAAAGGGAAACTTACAGAAAAAGGTAATCCATGAAAACCACGACGGGTAACTTACTATTAGTCAGGCGAGGCTGAGTACTGAGCAGAAAATAAAACAGGAATCAGACGGGGGGATTCATGTCTGCACAAGGTGAGGTCGCAGCAAGGAATAAACCCCGCAAGCGAGCTTAAATAATAAGACAGGGAAAACTCAAATGTGGATCAGGTGTGGATGCATGATTGAGAAAGTAATCAGAGATAACAAAACAGCTGGGACACCCCGCAAACAGATTTGACAAGAGGAAGTAACATAATGGCGCTGTCAAAATAAAAGCAAAAATCATAATAGAAGAAAATCAAGAACAAATTCATATACAGAAAATGAGTAGCAACCAGGAGACCCGAGCATGGCTCTGACACGTGCTCGGCATCATGACACCAAGGGCTACATAGAGAATGAATAGAAAATAGTCGCCCACAGCAGACAAAATGAGTTTGATGGACATGCTCCCTAATACTTTTTCTGCAGTGTTTGGCTTCTGGGCTGCCGAGGTGCATGGCCCTATAGCATGACTATGCATGTAACTGAGTGGGAACGTCTTAAAGGGACAGTACATGAAAAGCGCCAGATTAATATATAAAATAATATTCAAAAAATTCCTGCATCCTGATCGTGATCCAAATCATCACCAAAATCTGATCATCTGTTCCCTGTGCCATTAAACACCTTTCCTGAAAATTTCATCAAAATCTGTTCATAACTTTTTGAGTTATGTTGCTGACAAACCAGTCAACCAACCAACAGAAAAACCAGCCAACGCCAATAAAAACATTACCTCCGTCCTCCCTTGGCGGAAGTAACAATGCAATACCAAAGATACTCTGAAAAACAAAAAATTAGTGGCGAAAAAACACATGAAAATCTCCAAAAAATGAAAAGATGAGAATAGATTGATAAATTTCTCAAGAAGATTTTGCAAATTTATATGAAAAATGCTCAAAAATTTGAAAAAAATAATTTGTAAATTTGTGATTTATTTTTACGAAATTAAACCAAAAAATGCAATAAAAAGGGTTAGGGTTAGTTCAATTTCGGGTTAGTGTGAGGGTTAGGATTCAATTTCTCTAGCCACACCCAGGCTTGATTGCTGCCACACCTGTTCTCAATCAAGAAATCACTTAAATAGGACCTGCCTGACAAAGTGAAGTACACCAAAAGATCCTCAAAAGCTAGACATCATGCTGTGATCCAAAGAAATTCAGGAACAAATGAGAAAGTAATTGAGCTCTATCAGTCTAGAAAAGGTTATAAAACCATTTCTAAAGTTTTGGAACTCCAGTGAACCACAGTGAGAGCCATTATCCACAAATGGTGAAAATATCAAACAGTGGTGAACCTTCCCAGGAGTGGCTGGCTGACCAAAATTATCCCAAGAACACAACAATGACTCATCCAAGAGGCCACAAAAGACCCCACAACAACATCCAAAGAACTGCAGGCCTCACTTGCCTCAGTTAAGGTCAGTGTTCATCACTCCACCATAAGTAGAGACTGGGCAAAAATGACCTGCATGGTGGAGTTCCAAGACGAAAACCACTGCTGAACAGAAAGAACATAAAGGCTTGTCTCAGTTTTGCCAGAAAACATCTTGATGATCCCCAAGACTTTTGGGAAAATACTCTGTGGACTGACGAGACAAAAGTTGAACTTTTTGGAAGATGTGTGTCCCATTACATCCGGTGTAAAAGTAACACAGCATTTCAGAAAAGGAACATCACACCAGCAGTAAAATATGGTGGTGGTAGCGTGATGGTCTGGGGTTGTTTTGCTGCTTCAGGACCTGGAAGAATTGCTGTGGTAAATGGAAACCATGAATTCTGCTGTCTACTAAAAAATCCTGAAGGAGAATAGCCAGCCATCTGTTTGTGACCTCAAGCTGAAGTGCACTTGGGCTTTGCAGCAGGACAATGATCCATACCACACCAGCAAGTCCACCTCTGAATGGCTGAAGAAAAACAAAATGAAGACTTTGGAGTGGCCTAATCAAAGTCCTGACATGAATTCGATTGAGATGTTGTGGCATGACATTAAAAAGGCGGTTCATGCTCGGAAACCCTCCAGTATAGCTGAATTACAACAATTTTGCAAAGATGAGTGAGCCAAAATTCCTCCACAGCACTGTAAAAGACTCACTGCCAGTTATCGCAAATGCTTGATTGCAGTTGTTGCTGCTAAGGGTGGCCCAACCAGTTATTAGGTTTAGGGGGCAATCACTTTTTCACACAGGGCCATGTAGGTTTGGATTTTTATTTCCCTTAATAATAAACACCTTCATTTAAAAACTGCATTTTGTGTTTAATTGTGTTATCTTTGTCTAATATTTAAATTTGTTCAATGATCTGAAACATTTAAGTGTAACAAATACAGTGGGGCAAAAAAGTATTTAGTCAGCCACCAATTGTGCAAGTTCTCCCACTTAAAAGATGAGAGAGGTCTCCAATTTTCATCATAGGTATACCTCAACTATGAGAGACAAAATGAGAAAAAAAAAATCCAGAAAATCACATTGAAGGATTTTTAATGAATTAAATGGTAAATTCCTCAATAAAATAAGTATTTGGTCACCTACAAACAAGCAAGATTTCTGGCTCTCACAGACCTGTAACTTCTTCTTTAAGAGGCTCCTCTGTCCTCCACTCGTTACCTGTATTAATGGAACCTGTTTGAACTTGTTATCAGTATAAATGACACCTGTCCACAACCTCAAACAGTCAGACTCCTAACTCCACTATGGCCAAGACCAAAGAGCTGTCAAAGGACACCAGAAACAAAATTGTAGACCTGCACCAGGCTGGGAAGACTGAATCTGCAATAGGTAAGCAGCTTGGTGTGAAGAAATCAACTGTGGGAGCAATTATTAGAAAATGGAAGACATACAAGACCACTGATAATCTCCCTCAATCTGGGGATCCACGCAAGATCTCACCCCATGGGGTCAAAATTATCACGAGAACGGTGAGCAAAAATCCCAGAACCACATGGGGGGACCTAGTGAATGACCTGCAGAGAGCTGGGACCAAAGTAACAAAGGCTACATCAGAAACACACTACGTCGCCAGGCACTCAAATCCTGCAGTGCCAGACGTGTCCCCCTGCTTAAGCCAGTACATGTCCAGGCCCGTCTGAAGTTTGCTAGAGAGCATTTGGATGATCCAGAAGAGGATTGGGAGAATGTCATATGGTCAGATGAAACCAAAATAGAACTTTTTGTAAAAACACAACTTGTCATGTTTGGAGGAGAAAGAAAACCATACCTACTGTGAAGCATGAGGGTGGAAACATCATACTTTGGGGCTGTTTTTCTGCAAAGGGACCAGGACGACTGATCCGTGTAAAGGAAAGAATGAATGGGGCCATGTATCATGAGATTTTGAGTGAAAACCTCCTTCCACCAGCAGGGGCATTCAATTCAATTCAATTCAACTTTATTTATATAGCGCCATTTCACAACAACAGTCATCTCATAGCACTATCAACTGTAGGGGGAACTCCCACAGTTGCAGAAAGACCCCAGCAATCAGGTGATCCCCTGTGAGCAAGCACTTGGCGACGGTGGAGAGGAAAAAACTCCCTTTTAACAGGAAGAAACCTCCAGCAGAACCAGGCTCAGGGAGGGGCAGTCATCTGCTGCGACTGGCTGGGGGGTGAGGGGATAGAGTAGAAGAAAAGAACAGACATGTAGAGAGCAAACAGCACGATGGGGACTCAATCTATGGGAGAGAACAAACAAATGTTAATGACCAGCAAAAAAAATATTTCATTGAGAGTGAGAAAAGGAGTGAGGCCCAGTGCATTACTGGAGGTCCCCCGGCTGACTAAACCTATTAGCAGCATAACTAAGGGAGGGTTCAGAAACACATGATCCCTCCCTAATTGTAGGCTATATCAAAAAGGTAGGTTTTAGCCCTATTCTTAAAAACAGAGATCGAGTCTGACTCCCGAATCCAAATTGGCAGCTGATTCCACAGGAGAGGAGCTTGATAACTGAAGGCTCTGCCTCCCATTGAACTTTTGGAGATTCTAGGTATTACAAGTAATCCTGCATTTTGGGAGCGTAGTGCTCTGTTAGGATAATACAGTAGTATCAGATCTTTTAAATAAAAAGGAGCCTGATTGTTTAGAGCTTTGTAAGTAAAAAGAAGGATTTTAAACTTAATTCTAAACTCTATGGGAAGCCAATGAAGGGAGGCCAGAACCGGAGAGATATGATCTCTCTTTCTAGTACCTGTTAAAACTCTTGCTGCAGCATTTTGGATCAGCTGAAGACTTTTTAAAGATGTTTTAGGACAGCCTGATAATAAAGAATTACAATAATCTAATCTCGAGCTAACAAAAGCATGGATCAGTTTCTCAGCATCACTCTGAGACAAGATGCTCCTAATCTTGGCAATATTACACAAATGATAGAAGGCAGTCTTAGAAACAAATTTAATATGTGAATTGAAGGACAAATCCTGATCAAAAATAACTCCAAGGTTCCTCACAGAGCTATTAAGAGAAAGAGTAACCGCATCCAAACTGAAAGTTTGATTTGGAAAGGAATTTCTAAGGTTTTTTGGACCAACAAGAATGACTTCAATCTTATCTGAATTTAATAGCAGGAAATTACAAGTCATCCAAGCTTTGATTTCCTTAAGACAGGCTTCTATCTTGGATAATTGATTACTATCATCTGGCTTCATTGACAGGTATAATTGTGTGTCATCAGCATAACAATGAAAATGTATACAGTGCTTTCTAATAATGTTGCCTAACGGAAGCATATATAAACTAAAAAGAGTAGGGCCTAGCACAGATCCCTGTGGTACTCCATGACTGAGCTTTGAGTTGAAAGAAAACTCATTATTTACATGAACAAACTGGAACCTATCAGATAAATAAGATCTAAACCACTGCAACGAAGTTCCATTAAGTCCAACATAGTGCATTGAAGATGAAACGTGGCTGGGTCTATCAGCATGACAATGATCCCAAACACACCGCCCGGGCAATGAAGGAGTGGCTTCGTAAGAAGCATTTCAAGGTCCTGGAGTGGCCTAGCCAGTCTCCAGATCTCAACCCCATAGAAAATCTTTGGAGGGAGTTGAAAGTCTGTGTTGCCCAGCGACAGCCCCAAAACATCACTGCTCTAGAGGAGATCTGCATGGAGGAATGGGCCAAAATACCAGCAACAGTGTGTGAAAACCTTGTGAAGACTTACAGAAAACGTTTGACCTCTGTCATTGCCAACAAAGGGTATATAACAAAGTATTGAGATGAACTTTTGTTATTGACCAAATACTTATTTTACCGAGGAATTTACCAATTAATTCATTAAAAATCCTTCAATGTGATTTTCTGGATTTTTTTTTTCTTATTTTGTCTCTCATAGTTGAGGTATACCTATGATGAAAATTGGAGACCTCTCTCATCTTTTAAGTGGGAGAACTTGCACAATTGGTGGCTGACTAAATACTTTTTTACCCCACTGTATACAAAAAAATGAGAAATCGGGAAGGGGGCAAACACTTTTTCCACACCACTCTGTGTGTGTGTCTGTGTGTGTTATTATATAATGTAGATTGATAGATGTACTTGTCAAGATTGGCCCCTCCGGGCCGGAATTCACAACCCAAACACGGAACTGTTGTTTACCGATTTATTAACAAATCCCAGAGAGTCTACTCTTGGGCTACAAAAAAAAAAAAAAAAAAATAGACGCAAAAAGTAGTAATTCCAAACGTGGTACAGAGTTTGTGGTTCTAGTGCAAAGACGCTGAGGGGATTAATGCCCACGGCCAACATATATAGGGGAGACAATAATTAAGAGAACAAGGGGCAGCTGTGGCAAATCAGCAGGACAAGAATCATTCAGGGAGGCGCAGGAAGACTGAGAGCACAATCACAATAAGTAAACACAAAATGATGTGCAAAAAGGATAACAGTCCAAACAAAGAATAAGGCAAAACTAAGGTTGAATATCACTGAAAACAAAAAGAACAAACTCATAATAATGAGTCCAAACAACAGCATAAGGCGTGAACACGGTCTGCCACTGTTGAGACCATAACAGTACTTTATTGATCCCAAACTGGGAAATTACAAGTGCATGTAATATTACTGTATATTATAGCATATCATATTATAGTATACAATGTAATATTATATTTTAACATATAAACTACTCACAAAAAGTTAGGGATACTCGGCTTTCGGGTGAAATTTCAGGATGCACCTAAAATGCACTATAACCTTTACAGGTGAACTTAATTTGACCTTCTCTAACCTTTTGAATGCAAATGTCCAACTGTTCAATGTTTCAGTACTTTATGCATAACTTGCTGTTGTCTAACAAGGTGCTTAATGGCAAAATTTACAACAGGGGTTTGATCCATGAATCGACCAATAGATTTTCTGGTTCAGTTAGAATTGGTAATTAAACAGTGCTCTTCACCATGCTGTTCACATTTTCACATCATGAGACCAAGATGACACCTAACAATTGATCAACGGTACCTCGTCATTGTGAGGCTTCAAACAGGATGTTCTCAGAGGGAAGTGGCTACTGAGCTTAGAGTGTCACAGAGTGTCATCAGCAGGTTGCAGCAGAGATACAGAGATAGTGGAAGAGTCTCAGAAAGGCATAGAAGTGGACGTCCTTTGGCCACATCCCACGCTGATGACCACTCCATTTTGAACAGTGCCCTGCAGAACCAGATGATGAAAGCTATTCAATCCAGGCACATTTAAGGGAGGTGAGAGGCACCCAAGTGTCACGTCAGACCATTCAAAATGTTTACATCAGTGTGGTCTGTGTGCTAGACGACCTGCAAGGGTACCTGACCACACCACCAGGCACAGGCGTCATCATCTTGCGTGGGCCTGGGAGCATTTACACAGGACAAGGGACCAGTGGGCCTCAGTGCTGTTCTGATGAAAGTTGATTCAGACTGAGCAGAAATGATGGCTGCCAACAATGTTGGAGACGTCAAGGAGAGCGCTATGCATCAGCCACTGTTGTCCCCATGTTGCAGTCTGGGCAGGTGTGTCTAATCAATACAGAACTGCCCTACACCTTGTGAATGGTACAGTGGTA
The DNA here is from genome assembly GCA_020510985.1 of Pholidichthys leucotaenia. Taxonomy (NCBI): domain Eukaryota; kingdom Metazoa; phylum Chordata; class Actinopteri; order Cichliformes; family Pholidichthyidae; genus Pholidichthys; species Pholidichthys leucotaenia. The sequence continues at coordinate 46,403,672 of CM035836.1, forward strand.
AGCTGATACTACCTGAATAACATCATTAATCCAGTCATTATGCCCCTGCATGAACAGCACAGGCCTAATTTTATCTTCATGGACGACAATGCTCCAGCTCATCGAGATCGCATCATTAGGGAACGGCTGCTGGAGACTGGGGTACCTCCAATGGAGTGGCCTGCACGTTCTCCAGACCTGAATCCCATAGAAAACCTATGGGATCAGCTGAGTCGCCGTGTAGAGGCTCATAACCCTGCACCCCACAACCTCAATGACCTGAGGACCGCCCTTCAAAAAGAGTGGAATGCCATGCCTCAGCAGACAATAAGTCGAGTTGTGAACAGCATGAGACGTTGTTGTCAAGCTGTAATTGATGCCCAAGGGCACATGACAAGTTATTGAGACACTGACATTTTTTTGTTGTGGTATACTCACCACTGTTGTTGGCTTTTGTTTCAATAAATTGTTTGAGATGAGGAAATCACCATTGCATGCTTCTACTTAAATGCCCTACTTTCATGATATTATATCACTGTAGCGAGAACTTTTTACATTTTCTATAAATTTCACCCGAAAGTCAAATATCCCTAACTTTTTGTGAGTAGTGTATTTTTGATATTATATTCAAATCAATGTCCAACAGAAAGCTTCTTTTTATGTAAATTTCTCCAATATAATATTATTCATAAATATAGAAATTCCTTGTATATTTATAATTCTTTAAACTATTTTTACTATAAATTTGCATATGTATTTTTTATACATTTTTATGTTTTTCCTTTTAAATTTGCTTTTTCTCCTAATTGTGTGACTTTCTTCTGCACATTTAAGACTTTTTCCCTAATAAATGTGCAACTGTTTTTCACCTAAATTTATTCCAGTTAAATCTCTTTTTTTAATTTCTCCTGCATACATTTTTATTTTTAATATAGCGTCCAGAGATTATGTGATTTCCTGGTCATTTTCTGACCTGGGTGATATTTGGTAATCAGGGTCCTTCAGGTCATCTCCTTTACTTCTGGATCTCGTTGCCAGTTTGGTCGACAACAGCTCTCCTTCCTCTGAGTCATCATTATCAACGTCCTCATCGTCATCTTTGTCAACATCCTCATCAACGTCTTCGTTATTGTCGCCGTACCAAAGGATGTCTAAAGCATCGCTGTTCTCCACATCTGAAACGTTAAACATTTTCTTTTTAAATGACAATCAGGGCTGTTTCTAGTTTTTGGGGGGCCCTATGATGAGTTGTGTTTCGGGGAGATGTGTTTTTTTATAATGGAGAAGAGTTCAAATCCTTTAAAATGGAGAAAAAAAACAATAAACAAACTTTGGTTATTGTATGAACAGAAAAAAGTAAATAATTACAGATTAAACATTTAACCAGCACCCACATGACCTTGTATGCAAATTTACAAGAAAAAAGTTTAAAGTTGTAGCATTAGCAGCTGGATCAACATTCATAAGGAGACTCTCTATGCCAAGGAGAAGCCATTTCATCCCAAAAGTGCAGTCGTAAAACCCCCTTTTGTCTTCACCCAAGACCCAAGATTTGAAGCTCCGCCCTCAGCTATAAAACAGGATAAACAAACTTTCTGCTCAGGAACTGGTTTCAACCCCTTAACATCAATCTGACAAAAGAGATCCAAACCTGACACTTTTATGATTTAATAACACTCTGAGGTTCTCCAGACCGCTGACTCATCTCGACTCGTTACTTTCACTCAAAACTGTGAAAGTTCAACAGTGCCCCCTAAAGGGACAAGTGAAGTATTATGCCCATCCTCAAATTAACAAGAATCCCACAGGAAATTAACCTTTTTATCCTTAAGATTCTCACTTTTCAGAAGATACTTCTCAGAACACACTGGAAGTTATGACTGGACTCTGATGGCAATTCTGGTTTGAAGTGTTTCATTAATCATTGATTTGAATGTATTTTATGTTTGAAAAGTATGTCAAGAAAATTATATTCGCTACATGAAACTATGAAATTGCATTTTATGGACATACATGTTTGTCGTATTAATAACGAAAAGTAGTCATGAATCACTGAGGTTTTAATTTAGCTTATATAATGTGAATTCCAGCTTAACCATCCAACTCTGTATAAACCGTAGGCCATCTGACTTGAAACAGCCAATTACCAGCTATTCTTGTTCATGTTGACACCTCTTTCATTCTATTGGTCAGTTTCTGACAAAGAAACCTTTCCTGATTAGACAAGGGGGCTGTTAAGGCCATCCCTGTCTCCAGCTCTCAAATGTAATTGGTTCTTTTTACTGCCAGTCAAGTTTTTTCCTTTTGAAAGCTCTCACTTTAAAAGTTAGTTTGTTTGTTTTTTCCTTTCGTCTTCAGTTAGTTTTCAATTTTTCTCCGTCTTACACTTCATTCAGTCATCTCTTTTTTCTTTTCGTGAAGTTTGAACCTCTTGCTTGGAGTAAAATGCCATTTCTTTTTTTCTTATACATATTCGTAACATAATTTTTTCTAAAGTTTTTATTTCCTTTTCTTAAATCACCATATCAAGAGGATTGATTTTGATTTTTTTTCCTCATATTTAACTAAAACTTATTCTCACTCAATTACCACAATATTGTAAGAACTGACTTCGTGGCTTGAAATTTTCTTCTATTTCTTCAAGGTTTGTGACTCTGATTGGAGCTTGAATGACCTAGGTACTACTGGAACTCGGTTGATTCCTCTGAAATCACGTTCTGGCCCATACTGATGAAGTTTGGATCACAGAATCCAGCCAAACCATTCGTTTAGCTCCTGTTGGCCGAAGCTTCAAAGAGCAGTGTGGTTTTTGGAAGAAATTATCTGCGGGCAGATAATTTCCATTGTTTCACCTGGCGGACTCATTTGGATCCATTTGATGTCCTGTCAGTACTGCCTCCTGCTACAAGAGTAAACACGACCCATTTTCTCTCTGCTGAGCTCAATTGAATCGGTGAGTTCAAAAAGGGCCCAAGTCCCCTTTGAAAAAGTGTGGACTTGGGCCCTTTTTGAATTCACCGATTCAATTCTGATGTCAGTCTAAATGTGATTATTCCAAATGTCTCCTGTTGAGACATACGTCTGATCTCAAACTCCAAGCAGAGTTAGAAAATTTAGGAAAAGTAATATTTATCTTTTCATTAATCTCTGTTGCTTTTTAGAGTACCACAAATTTTCCTTTTTTATAAACCAACTTTTATCATTTTCTTCATAAACTTGCATCTAATTTTCCTAACCATTCTGTTGTACAGCTATTGCATGGTTCTTTTTCATTTTCCTTTACAGTGCCAATTTAAGCTATGGTTTTTGGTTTTTTTTTGGTTACACAAATGTTTGATAATACACATTCTGCATTAATCCATGGACAGTTTAATGTGGTGTTGGACACTTGTTGATCATTTCACATTGCCTTAAATGTCACTTGAATGTAATACCTGATCTACGCTGAGTTTTATCATTCAACTGTTAAAGGTACATTGAAGTTTCTGCTTAATTTTTTTCTGTGTCTGTTCTCTCGATTAACACAGAGAACTTACGAATGAGACTGATTCATTGCTGGTACAAATATTAAATTATTAATAAAATTGTCCATTCTTTGTGGACTGGTGTCCCGTCGAATTTATATGTGTTGGTAATGAAGAGAAATCTTCATTCCCTATTTGTACCCGTAAAACTACTGCAAAGTTTATGATGAAAAAGTGAAACATTTATTCGAAAAAAAGAAAATTAACAAGAAAAAAGTTACAAATTTACATTAAAAAAATTCAAATTTATGAAAAACAAAGTTGCAAGTTCATAAGAAAAAGTTGAAAATCTAACAGAAAAAAACAGCAAATTTATTTTAAAAAAATTAACAAGAAAAAAGTTGAAGGTAATTTTAATTTTTCCACGGACAAACTGCTGAGTGAGACCTTGTATGTTTGGGGCCACCTAGTTGCATTTGCATACTCTGCTATATATGTATGGAGAAATAGCCCTGGTTGTTGTACCTCAGATTTTCAAGTGTGAAAACCAAGCTAAAAGCGGTTTGACAGATCATTTCTTGATGTATGAAGCTAAAATTCCACACCAAGCATCACATGTCCATTCAAACTTTAGACCATAAAACTTTTAGGTAAATTTGTCATTGCCATAGAAACACTAAACACCGACATTCCTGAACTAATTAGGCATATATGCATTTCTGTTTAATTTTTGTATTTTATGCTTATATAAATCTTCAGATAGTTTCTATATACTCTTTGCAACACTGAAACATTTTGAAAAAATTTTTTATGCTTATAAAACATGGTGCAAACTATGTTCATAGTTAATTAATTTTAAAAAGGGAATTAAGAACTAAAAATGTAGTCTTACCTGTGTGCTGCTGCTCATCTTTGTCGTGCATCACGACCATCACCTCATGGATGTTCAGATCTGAGAACACCAACAATTTGAGAGTTGTAGTCTAAATTTAAATAAACAGAAAGGTGAAGATTAACATCAAACAAAAATCACTTATCAATTCAATTCAGCTTTATTTATATAGCACCATTTCACAGCAACAGTCATCTCATAGCACTTTCAAACTGTAGGGCAAACCCCCACAATTGCAGAAAAGCCCCAGCAATCAGGCGATCCCCTGTGAGCAAGCGCTTGGCGACAGTGGAGAGGAAAAACTCCCTTTTAGCAGGAAGAAACCTCCAGCAGAACCAGGCTCAGGGAGGGGCAGTCATCTGCTGCGACTGGCTGGGGGGTGAGGGGATAGAGAAGAAAAAGAAAAGAACAGACATGTAGAGAGCAAACAGCACAACGGGGGACTCAATCTATGGGAGAGAAAAAAACAGATGTTACCAGCAAAGATATTTCATTGAGAGTGAAGAAAGGAGTGAAGCCCAGTGCATTGTTGGAGGTCCCTGGCTGTCTAAACTTATTAGCAGCATAACTAAGGGAGGGTTCAGGGTCACCTGATCCCACCCTAACTATAGGCTATGTCAAAAAGGAAAGTTTTAACTGTATTCTTAAAAACAGAGCTCAAGTCTGACTCCCAAATCCAGAGTGACAGCTGGTTCCAAAGGAAAGGAGCCCAATAATTGAAAGTTCTGCCTACCATTGTACTTTTGGAGATTCTAGGTATTACAAGTAATCCTGCATTTTGGGAGCGTAAAGCTCTGTTAGGATAATATGGTAGTATCAGATCTTTTAAATAAAAAGGGGCCTGATTATTTAGAGCTTTGTAAGTGAGAAGAAGGATTTTAAACTTAATTCTAAACTCTGTGGGAAGCCAATGAAGGGAGGCCAGAACCGGAGAGATATGATATCTCTTTCTAGTACCCGTTAAAACTCTTGCTGTGGCATTTTGGATCAGCTGAAGACTTTTTAAAGATGTTTTAGGACAACCTGATAATAAAGAGCTACAATAATCTAATCTAGAGCTAACAAAAGCGTGGATCAGTTTCTCAGCATCACTCTGAGACAAGATGCTCCTAATCTTGGCAATATTACGCAAATGATCAATAGCAGGCAGATGATCCATTGTGGCGACCCCTAAAGGGAGCAGCTGAAGAAGTTTCTTGCTACGTCAGTATTCCTGCTTAGCCTGATTGGTTATAACATTAACCAATCAGGCTAAGCACTGAGACTCCTACTTGACTCTCTCTGGGGAAGAGGGAGGAGCCGAGGAGCAAGCAGGAGCTCAGCTTTTTACAAGTTGGGAAAGATGGAAGATTATACTGGGGAGAGGGGAACAGGGGGCTGAAAAGTTCATAGTGGTCAAATTTGACCAAATGTGGTTTATTTTTCAACTGCAGGGATCCAAGTGCTCCAACACCAATGGAAGAAGTGTGTGGATTGACGGGGAGACTAGTGAAAAATAACCACATTTGGTCAAATTTGACCACTACGAACTTTTCAGTCTAGGAACTTTTCAGCCCCGCGTACGTGTTCAGTTTTTGGCTGTGAGAGCAAGAAATCCTCTTTTAAATTACATGTCTTCCCCACAGACATGAAAATATGACAGCAATGATTAATTTTATTTGTAAAAACCTCAATATCCCTGCTAAAGTACCGGAGTGGTGGCTCAGTTGGTAGAGCATCCGCCCCACACCCAGGAGGCTGGGGTTCAAATCCTGGCCAGGTCATGCTGAAGACCATATAAAAGCAGAACTTCCTGCCGTCCAGCTTGGTGCTCAGCAATAATGGAACAGAGGAGTGAAATTTGCGGCGGCGCCTTGCATGGCAGCGACCCCTCTGATTCCAGATGTGATTAACATTGTAGATAAGAGAAATGTAATTTTGATTGGCTGTACGGATTGAATGACAAAGTTGGCTTTACTTTTTAAAATACCGGAGAGGACATGGGTTTGCAACCTGCATGCCGGGGGAGATGGCCTTGGTGTGCGTGGCACAACAGCCAGGGTGAGTATCGTCGTACGTAGGTGAACCTGCGGAAGGATCATTCTCGGTGGAGCGGAGAGTCGCTGCCCGGTTGGAGGGCTCCCCCTGCCTCACTGGGAGCACCCGCCAGTGTGCCCCCCCAGCCGCCTCCCCTCTTCCCGGAGCAAGCTGGGGAGAATGGTCCGAAGCACCTGAGCACTCCCTGGCTCCTCCCTCTTCCCCAGAAAGAGCGGCCTATGGTTACCCACTCACGGTGGATCACCTTGCTGAGGGCTGGCGAGCAGTTTGCCTCAGAACAGCTCAAAGCAAGGCAAGCTCCAAAAGAAGGAGGCTGGGGAGCGCCTCAAAGGTGGACCGAGGCGAACTGCTCACCAGCGCCCAGTGTGGTGATCCGCGGTGAGTGGGTAAACTATGGAATGCCCATGCATTCAAAAAGATGCACAAATTTGCGCATCCATGCTGGGCCAGGCAGTGACTGTTCTGTGGGTTCACCTACGATGGTACTTCCTCAAGTTGGATCACCTTCTCAGAGCCTTGTACAATGTCCTCGTCTTCTTCCAGCTACTGGTGGGCGGGAGTATGGGTGGAGCTAATTAGAATATTAATAGATCCGCACATACTTAAGTAGGTCAAAGACATAAAAGCTCTTTTCAAGCCATTATAAGGCAATGAAAGTTTTTTGTGTATAAAAAGCCACAATATACTACTTTAGGCAAAACACATTGGTTTTTGAGGTGGTTTTAGAGCCACTGGAGTGAGTCTTTAAGTTTTGTGACTTCCAACTGCCGGAGTCGGATGTCATTCATGCCAGCGTGGATAACAATTGTGGAGTATTTACAGTTACTTTTAGCCAGCATTTTCAAATTTGACTCGATGTCGCCTGCTCTGGCCCCAGGAATGCATTTGACTATGGCCGCTGGAGTCTCTAGGTTCATGTTTCTGACTACAGAGTCACCAGTGATCAGAGTTTTTTCCTCAGTGGGTGTGTCGCTGAGCGGGGAATATCGATTAGAAACATGAACAAGTTGGTGGTGAACCAGGGGCTTGCAACTACACTTCCTTGTCATCGTCACCCACCCGTTCTCTCCTGGCTGCTCAGGAGAGGTGGATGCCGGGTGATGGCTAGCAGGCCCTATGCTACGATGCTCCGCTGCAGCTAACAGGAATCACTCAATGTTAACTATTGCTGACGGTGTTTCAATGCAGTGGAGCCAGGATTCCAAATCACACAACCTTGCCTTGAGCACCTCAAAAAGACAACATTTATTAATTTACCATTATCACTTAGAGGCAGAGGTGTAGCTAAACATTTGACACAAAGAGCACACCAGAGGAGAAAGTGAAGAAGAGCTAGTAGCCATAGCTAATGGCTAACCTGAAACTAACACAAACGCCGATGAAAGGTGAACAGAAGGCTAAAGAGGGTGATTAGGTGACACTGAGTGCCTCATGGAGTGCTTGAGTGCCCAGTGTGGACACTGACCTTCACAGTGGTGGACCCTCAGGGCCAGCAAAGCTTTCTCTGCTGGCCTAAACATTATCAGAACTACATTTACAATGTACATGCTTCTATTTGTTCCATGAGGATGTATTAAATTATTCCCAACAGTCTGTTCTCTTCATTTTGTAGCTTTTCTCCTGGTTGCACTCCTTCCAGTAGTGTAATGCATGTTAGAGTTTTTTTGTCCAATCATATTTCAGCCATCTGTTGCCTGGGTCAAGCAAATCTGCCTTGGGCCTTCAGGAATTAACAGTGCAGCTCTGTAGGTTAAATTAACTGTTAAACTTATCCTTTTGCTTTAACCAATCAGATGTCTTCTGTATGTCCAGGGGTGCGAATAGAAGGCATTCAAGAACGTTGGCATTTTCATGTCTTTTGATTGGATGGTTAGAATCCTCCACCCACAATGCAGAGGATCCTTGCTAGCAAAATGTCAGTGCAAGGACTTGCTTAAGCAGCTACAATATACTATATCTGTTTAAATATAATAGCTGTTTTTCCACCCACAATGGCTGACAGGGGAGAGGAAAATGATTTGGTCGCTGATATTTAAAAAAAAAATCAATTTTCCAGAAGGACTTTCAAGAAAAGCTGGTCATTGTGAAGAGAAGTCGGCCAACCCTGAAGCTAGCAGGCCCATCTCAGCCAGGGAAAGGATTTGTCCGTCACTTCCATATTAACAACGAGCGGTATCCTTGGATTACAGTCTCCGAGGAGTGCTGCAAATTATCTTGCTGGGAATGCCAGTTATTTGCAACTGATCGAGTAGGTACTTGGAGCCAGACAGGGTTTGCAAACTTGAGCCGTCTATTGTCACACCATGACGATTTAGGCAGTGTTCGCCAAATGTATAAAAATTGGTCTAAAACACTGGGATATGCCGGAATTTTCACTTTTGGCCATATGCATTGCGTACCCATATCGACTTGGACATATAATTAAGTAATAGTAACTTAAACCAACTAATACTTAGCGTGTTGCAGACATTCACAACTTATGCGCAACAACAGTCCAACCTCTGCATAGCGCAGTCATGCCAAACTGCCCTTGCTTCCCTGGTGTTCAACCCAGATGATTCTCCCCTCCAGAGACCACGGCGGCGGGGGGTGACCGACCTGGCAGAGCTGTCAAATCTGTCAGGTCAGTCGTACCTAAAACAGCTGATGTGACACATCAGGAACATCAGATAATGGTTGTCACAACCTGGCTCAAAGGCATGAGAACTGATGGTGGGAAAAAAAAGTTCAATTTTCAATAAAGTAAAAAAAAACAACAAAAAAAAACAAGATAATGCATGGAGTGTGTTTTTGCTGGGAGGCGCAGCCAGCAGCAAAGTAAAAAGCTGCGCTCCACGCTTCAGGCGATCAGCTGATTGGATCCTCCTCTGGTGTTCTGACATTTTGGCCTATCTATCAGAACAACACAGGACAGATGCTCATATAGACTTCAATTAAATGTAAAAAACCCCAACAGGTCTCGTTATACGAATAAGTACATGTGTTTCTCTCTCGTTCTCTGTGCGCTGCAGGCAGAGACCTCTGTACAGGAAAATTTTCTGCATGCTGGCGAACAACGCTGTATACCAGCGTGCTTCAGCCTTCTTCAGCGTGCTCTTGAACTGAGCCATAACTGATTTGATGTACTCCAGCGTATTCTCCAAATTTTTCATATCTTTCGCAAGCACTGCCTAAATCGTCTAGGTGCGACAGGGCCTTAACCAAGGCAGCAGCGAGGCGCCAAAGCACAGCCGGCAGCTGGACAAGCAACAGCCCTGTTAAACTTTTGGGGAAATGAGAGTGGATCTGCAGCTCAACAGACAAATGTGCAGGGAAACGGAGCTCCACAATGAAAAGGTAAAGATTTTTAAAGCTATAATTTTATGAAGTTATCTTTAACATGCTTTGTGTGGACGGCCCTATAGGCTACTTTTATGGTGCCTGATGGCACTTAATCAGGTAGATCACCACTGAAGGCCCAGTTGTAAAATCCATGGTCTGCCACTGAACTTCTTGACTCGGTGTGCGGACACTGAGACACTGGTGTGGAGCCAGAGAAACAAAATCACAAACTCTGATTTCAAAGTCTTTATTTTCTTTTACATTTACAGGTTTTGCCTTTTGAAGTTGTCCCATTGTAACACATTGGCACTTTTTGATGTTGGAAAAAAAATGCACAATTTCTTTCTTCAACATTTTCAATCAACCTCCTCTTAGTTATAAGCCAAATTGTAGCACATATTACTAAAATTTGATTACATGTTTTAAATTAATGCCCTTTGTCTGTATTTTTTTTTTATCAGTTTGTTAAGCGTTAAGTTCTTCCATTTCTAAATGAAGTTCGGTGACTATATCAGTCTAATTTGGACGGATGAAGCTAAATTTCCATACTGAACGAACGTAGTTCTGTATGTATGCTGAATTATAGTGCACATAATTTAAATATGATTATCATTTTTAAAGTTAATATTTGACACTCGGTGTTTTGTCAGCTCACTGTTAAATGTTTAATTTTTGATTTTTTAATCAAGTTCCTTCCTCTCACTGACTGAAGTGAGCCATGCCAAATTGTAGCAGATATTAACGAAATTTGATTAAACATTTAAAATTATTATTTTTTGTCAGCATTTTTTTTTCCTTAAATATTATATTCCAGTTTTTCTCCATGAAGTTCAGGGATACACCGCTTAGAAAGGGTAAAGATGCCAAAGGATGAGGTTTAATTCATACAAATGAAAAGCCGAATTTTACTAAACATGATTCCAATGTGATTTCACTTTTTAAATAAACGTTTCATTCTCCGTATTTTTGTCAGCACTCTGTTAAATGTTATGTTGCTGATTTTCTGTATTAAGTTCGACGAGTTCCTCCCACCGACCTCTCCTCTCCAGCTTGACCTGAGGCTGCAGCAGCTCCAGCTGCCTCCTCTGCCGGTCGATCTCCCGCCTGAAGCCCGAAGCCTCCTCCTCGTAGTCGGCCACGGTCCTCTCCACCACCGCTAAGATCTCCCGGGCGGCGGTGCTCAGCTTCTCGGTGATGATTCCTCTCAGAATGTCGCTCTTGGACACTGCGCCGCCGCTGCTGTTCATCACCCGGTAAAACATGATGATTTTATTTTGTTTTTAATTATTTCTTCTGCTTATGATTTGTTTTTGGATCAGGAATAACAGGAGACGCCTGTGTTTTTGTTTTTTCTCCGTATGGTCTCGTAATTTGTCCGGAGAGAAACAATCGATGCTATTCCGGTTCCACTAAAATTTTGTTGGAAACATACATAATTACGTCACTGACATCGCATCATCGTCATAATAATAATAGTAATAATAACAGTAGTATTAGAAAATGTAGCAGATTTCTAAGAAAAAAATTGTTAATTTTAATGAAAAAATTACAAATTTACAAGAAAAAAAAAAGAGGAAAAAGCTGCAACTTTGAGAAAACGGTTCAAATAAAAAATGTCACTGTAGAGACTGGGTTAATCATCTCAGACTGAATGCAGAGGGTAAACAGAGGAGAACAATAGCTAGGGAGATCATGGTGAGATACCAGGAAGAAGGAGTGGGGGGAGAAAGGATGAATGTATTGTGATGTTAAATGTCATGCAAATGTGAGATGGGCGGTTGGTATAAAAGGAGAACCCATGGTGAATTGAGACATGCTTTTTCTGTGTATGACTGATGAGAGAGTGAATAAAGTCATCTGCTACATGAATCAGTCTCGTTATTTACACTCTCCACACTGGTGACCCTTTGATGAATTATGGAACACGAGGCAAGCATCCCAGAGACGGCCCGGACGGGAACCCCCAGCAGCGGTTCTGGCCAATTCGCCGTTGCTGGCCGCGTGTGACTACCGTGCGCTAGCCCAGGAGGCAGATCGGATCATCCTCACCACCAGAGCCCTCACAGTGAACGCGGCGGCGTCGGAACCCAGCGAGACGACCAGCGGAGGCGAGAAGCCACCGACGGTAGCAGCAGCGGGGGCCAGGAAGCGCCAGAGAGACACGCTCTGCTTCTACCACCGCCGCTTCGGAGAGAACGCACGCAGATGTGCGCTGCAAGAATTGTTGGGGATGGTTAACTTTTATAACCGGTTCCTCCCCCGCGCAGCTCAACTCATGCAGTCATTGTACGCCGCGCTCAAGAGACGGAAACCCGCGGATAGAGTCGAATGGACTCCGGAGCGAGAGCAGGCGTTCTCTGAGGTTAAAACAGCCCTGGCAAACGCCGCACTGTTGGCGCACCCAGACCCAGCGGCCCGGATAGCGCTCACTACCGACGCCTCGGACATGGCCATAGGGGCCGTCATGGAGCAACATGTCGCTGGTTCTTGGCAGCCGCTCACTTTTTTCAGCAGGGCTTTGCGCGACAGTGAGTGTAAATACAGCGCGTTCGACAGAGAGTTGCTGGCTCTCCACCTGGCCATACGCCACTTCCAGTTCTGGCTGGAAGGGCGCAGCTTCACCACATTCGTGGACCACAAGCCGCTGACGTTCGCGATGGCCAAGGTTTCAGAACCATGGTCGGGACGGCAGCAGAGACAGCTGGCCGCGATCTCGGAGTTTACGACCGATATTCAGCATGTGTTGGGTAAACTGAATGTGGTGGCGAACTGCCTCTCGCGCGCAGTAGTGGCCCCAGTCTGCGTGGGAAGAGATTATACAGCCATGGCCGCAGAGCAGATTAGCGATACGGACGTGTGCGCGCTCCAGTCTGGACCAACAGGGTTAAGGCTGGAGAGCAGAGTACTGCAAGACAGCAAGCCCCCCCCAATCTGCCACGTCTCCACGGGACGCCCGCGCCCGGTGGTCCCAGTAGCGTGGCGCCACCGCATGTTTGAGTCAGTTCACGCTTTGGTGCACCCAGGAGTGCGCGCGTCAGTCAAAATGGTGGGAGCGAAGTTCGTGTGGCCAGGCCTGCGCAAACAAGTGAAAGAGCGGGCTGCAGCCTGCGTAGCGTGCCAACGAACCAAAGTACACAGACACACAAAGGCTCCTTTGAAGCCGTTTCGTATACCGGCTAAGAGGTTCGACCATGTTCACGTGGACCTCGTGGGCCCCCTCCCGCCATCGCAAGGGTGCACGCACCTTCTGACAGTGGTGGACCGCACCACACGCTGGCCAGAAGCAGTCCCGCTGGCGGCAACCACGTCCATGGACGTGGCGCGCGCTTTTTTGACGACATGGGTGGCGCGTTTTGGAATCCCGTCGGACATCACGTCCGATAGGGGCCCTCAGTTTGTTTCCGACCTCTGGTCCGTGATGGCCCGTAGCGTGGGTGTTGCAATTCATCGCACAACCGCGTACAACCCACAGGCCAATGGGTTATGCAAGCATTTTCATAGGTCACTGAAAGCAGCACTCAGGGCTTCGCTGACGGTTGCAAATTGGGTAGACCAGTTGCCGTGGGTTTTATTGGGGTTGCGTTCCGCACCAAAAGAGGATTTGGAGGCTTTCCCGGCGGAGCTTGTTTTTTCTCAGCCATTGCGGTTGCCCGGGGAATTTTTGCCAGATAATCCCGCGCCGGACAGCTGCCCGTCTCAGAGTTTGTAGCATAGTGCAGACACAGGCACGCTGCCGGGCCCTGCCCACTACGGTTTTCCATGCGCTTTTGTGCCAAAAACTTTGAAGAACGCGGCGTTCGTGTTTGTCAGGCACGATGCCCACCGCCCTCCATTGCGCCCACCCTACGATGGCCCGTTCAGAGTGCTGGAAACAGGGGACAAACATTTTTTGTTGGACTTGGGGGGTCGTCGGCAGAAAATATGCACAGACAGACTTAAGCCTGCCTTTGTAGTGGCGGACGAGCAAGTGCTGCTGGCTCGGGCCCCTCAGCGTGGAAGACCCCCACTGAGAACTCCCCAGGTAAACGATTCATCAGAGCAACCACACAGGCAAATCGAAGTTTCCTCCCCCCTCGCCATTGCCCACCCGCAGACAGGCCCACCCCCAGGAGCACCCCGCCGGCACAGCAGCGCCGCGGAGGCGGTAAACCCCCATTACAGCAGATATGGGAGGAGACTGAAGCCAAAAGGACATGAGGACTGAAACTCTGTCTGAGATTCTAGGGGGTGGGGGGCGATCATCATCTCAGACTGGATGCAGAGGGTAAACAGAGGAGAACAATAGCTAGGGAGATCATGGTGAGATAGCAGGAAGAAGGAGTTGGGGGGAGAAAGGATGAAGGTATTGTGATGTGAGATGTCATGCAAATGTGAGATGAGCGGTTGGTATAAAAGGAGAATCCATGGTGTATTGAGACATGCTTTTTCTGTGTATGACTGATGAGAGAGTGAATAAAGTCGTCTGCTGCATGAATCAGTCTCGTTATTTACACTCTCCACATCACAAATCTGAGAAAAAAAGCTGAAAATTTACAAGAAAAAAGCTGTATATTTACCAAAAAAACAAGTTTATGAAGAAAACCACTCAAACATGGCTAATAAAATATGAATGGTTGCGCTTTGAAATCTGACCATTCGAACGCACGGAATATTACACACTGTACATTTAAGGGAAATAAATTTTCCTTAAATTTTCAAGAAAAACAGCGAATAAAGTGAGTAAAAAATGTTAGAAATATAGAAAACACCCCCCTCTAACAAATTTCCCAGTTTTGCCAATTTGTGAAAAATTTCTTTCGCCACACAAATTTACAACTATATATTCATAAATTTGAAACTTTGCAACTATACTCCAACCAATATGTAGTGTAGTTATTTATTGTTCATATTGTATTATATTTGGAGCCCTTATTTGTGTGGCACGGGGTGGTGGCTCCATGTTCCGGTTCTGCCAACCCTGTGCGTAGAAGGGCTGCAGGTAGGGGGCGATCTCTTCCGCCTTTGCCTCTGCTTGCACCTGTATGTGTGGTTTGGTGCACTGTGCCCTGTATTACAATAAACATGTGTTCAGCTCCACTATTGCTCTCCTCCTTGACTCCAGTTCCAGACACAGCATTTGGGGACGAGTGTAGAAGAGCTTGAAAGAACGAGGCGGTATGATATATAAACCAAAGTTTATTATCAGCTCTCCTAACAAGTCTCATCTAAGTGCAGAAGCAACAGAAGGAAAAGAGACCGAATACCTCCGGCTCTCTGACTTTATACTTGCACATAACAAAAGACATGCATATCAAAGGCTGATATCCCTCATTATCATAATCCCCCCATTGTCTTGGTACTTCCTCTCTTCGCCCTGGGGGGGTGAGGGTAGCTCCTCCGGTCTCCACCGCAGTGTCTGGGAACGTCTTTGTTCTTCACTGGCGGTTGAGAGTCTTTGTCCTTTCATAGGTGTGAAGTCGCCTTACATATGCAATCACCAAACATTCCCACATGCTTCAACATATGTAGGTTATGGAATATATGATTAATATAGCCCACAACGAGTAGAAAAGCCATGGAAGTCTGTGGAGCACCATTTCAACCATTCTTGGAGCTCCCAGGTGAGCCGCCGGTGCCGTGGCCTTGGTGGTATGAAGCTTTTAAAACGTATATGTGGCATTGGACCTGGGAAGGATGGAGAAGCTGAGGGTGCATGCGTTGCTTGTGCACAACCTGGGAATGGAGGGCCAGAGGATTCTGGGCATGCTTGGTGACGCACACAATTGTGAAGAAGTGGTCAAGCTAATGGCACACCATTTCAGGGCACCGGAGAACGTCATCATCCGGAGGATTAAATTCCAACAGCGCCGCCAAAAGGTTGGTGAACCCATCCAGCGGTTTGTATCAGACTTGAGGCAGCTAGCAGCTGAGTGTCGGTTCGGACTGTTGGAGAAAGAAATGGTTCACGACCAGTTGGCAGAGCACACCAACTGTGCTGCAGTCCAGTCTGGACTGCTCACATTTCCGGGTGAGTTGGCGCTGGCCAGGGCTGTCGAGTTGGCTCTCCAGCTGGAGGCAGTGGATGAGCTAACTTGGGAGTTACGTGAGCGTCTGTCACCACGAGAGTTGGGCTCCTCTATGGCCACACAGGTAGTGGACCCGGACAGCGATGGGAGTGTAGAGGATGACGCCGAGAGTGCCTATGCTGAATGGATGAGGTCTGCCCCAGGGAAGCCCAGGTGTATGGGCTGCGGGTCCACGAAGCACCGCTACAAGGCCAGAGAGTGTGCAAAAAGAGGGAAGCGCTGTGGCAATTGTGGCCATCTACATCATTTTGCGAGGGTGTGCCAGTCAGCGGAAAAAGATAGCCTGTGCAAGAGCTTGACTCCTCCCGCCTCGACGGTAATTCATACTGTGTCCCCGAGTACCAGTGGGCGCACACATTGCACGGTAGAGTTGGACAGAGTACTGGTACCGATGCTGATTGAAATGGGGGCAGACAATTCGCTGCTGAACTGGGCTACGGTTAGAGAATGTTGTCCCCACTACAGAATTGGAGGTGACTCAGTGCTGCTTTATGGTTATGGAGGATGGTTGGCCACGGTGGGTACCGTCAGACTGACGGCTCGGTACAAGTTGGCGGAGATGGCCAATGTGGAGTTTGTCGTGACAGCCTGCGGTACGAACATCATGGGCTGCAACCTATTCTATGGCCTCGGGTCTTCCATCAGGAGCAGCGCTGGGGAAGAGTGGTCGGGCTGTGGACTGTGGGACCGACCGGTTCCGAGAGTTTGGGACGATGCTGTGTGGGATGAACAACTGCTGGGCACTCCGGAATGTGGACAGGCCTTGTCATGCTCGGGGTCACTACAGGAGGGCCCCAGTGGCGGTGTCTGAGTTGCCCTGGACGAGGGTGCCAGGTGGCACGGGGAAGAGCCTGGGGTGGCGAGCGATGCCCAAAAGATGGTCACAGGTGTTTCCAAAGCACGGCTGTGGCAGGCCAGTGAACATGGGGCCACATTGGCAGGGTCCACAGTGAATTTACAAACAGTCGGGGCAGGACCGAGTGGCACTGGGACAGTGAGTGGCAGGTGGAGACCCTGCAGGCCGTGCAGGGCCCCACTTGGAGTTGCGGACTAGGTTCAGGCGGAGGCGAGGTCCAGGCAGGTGAGAGAAAAGCGGAAGATGGAGCAGTACCAGGGCCGGCTGCAAGTGATGGGTGAGCAGCATGATGGTTATCTTCTGCTGTCGGATGGCTTGTGGCACCATCCTAATGAGTTATGGCGTGCCCCGAAGAAGGCAGTTGGGTACAGCCCCAGACAATTGGAGTACTCGGAGGTGTGGAGGAGAAGGTGCACCGGGACTGAGGCGATCAGCTGTGGCCCGGGAAGCAAGCTACCTCCAGGGGCGGACTGGATGGTGAAGGGTCTATGGGGGCCACTGGTCATCCTCACCGAGCCATGGATGTGTATGTGTTGTTAATCTGTATTTATAGTTCTGGGATTATTTTGGTGTCCTGTTTAAGTAGGAGACACAGCAAAATATATATATATTTTTTTTAACAGGACTTTTATATATCATAGGCGGCAGAATAACCCGCCTCGCCGTGTGTGTATGTGTGGGGGGGGGGGGGGGTAGGACGGCAGTCTACCCGTCCCCCCCTAATTTTAGTTATTTTGTGTGAATGCCATAGGCCCCTTTTGTGATTTTTAGTACAGTTATGTTTAGCGGATGGTTCGGGTTCTAAATTGGAGTGGGCTGATTGTATGTATGTGTTTTGGACCTTTTCTGCGGGGGGGGGGGGGGTGTAGTGTAGTTATTTATTGTTCATATTGTATTATATTTGGAGCTCTTATTTGTGTGGCACGGGGTGGTAGCTCCATGCTCCGGTTCCGCCAACCCCCAGCACATACGGAGGGCTGCAGGGGGGGGGGGGGGCGGTTGCTCCCACCTTTGCCTCCGCTTGCGGCTGTATGTGTGGTCAGGTGCACTGCGTCCTGTATTGCAATAAACTTGTGTTCAGCTCCACTATTGCTCTCCTCCTTGACTCCAGTTCCAGACGTGACACAATACATTCAGTTGTACTGTATAAACTGTCCTCACTGTCTCTATGGTGATGGGAGACAGCACGTTAATAACAGGATAGCTTTTGGTCATTTTGCCAACAAGGGGGATGGCATCGGTTATGTCAGGGAATGAGACCAGCGGACATGTTGTCTGTGTTGAGGGTTAGCTTTAATGAACTGCTAACTCACACGTGGAACAAGTAGCAGTAAGCCAACAGGAGTGAGGTACAAGAGGTCGCAGGCTAGAGGCGGAGCACCGGAGAGTCCCCACTGTTAAGTCACGGCGTGTCGTGTGTGCATCCCCCACGTCTGAGACGTGCATGGTGGTATTCCTGTATGTCACAGCATCCCCTCTCAAATCACCGACGGGCCCTTCCTCATGTCTGTTCTTCCCCCAGAGAGGAAGAAACTGCAATTCTGCACATCACCACTTTTTGCTAACTTTATTTGAACAAAAATTATTAAAATAAATTTCTATGAAATAATAACCATAAATACATTTATAAGAAACACTGGTAAATTTATAAGACTCAAACACTTTTTATTGTATTGTTTTGCATTTTTTTTCTGAACTTTAAACAAATCAAATAATCAATTTACACAAAAATTGACAAGGAAAAGCTCGCAAAGTTATCAAAACTGCATATTTTAAAGGGAAAATTCTGCAAATTTACAAAAAAAAGTTTTAAAATTTTTGTAATAAATTTGCAGACATCCAAAAAATACCAGCATAAATTTAAAAAAAAAGCGCAAATTTACATGACAAAAAAGCTGCAAATTCAAAAGAAAAGTCACCATTTTACCACCACTTTTACTTGAGTAATAAACCCTCCAAATATCATTCACACTCATAGCTACAAAAATAAATATTATACATTATTACATTCTACTTTCATTCAGCTAATTATTTTCAGCTAATTATTTCCCAATTTTTTAAAAAGATTTTAACCTTTTAAATGCCATGATGTCACCATGTTTTCAGATTAAAAAAAACAGACAAAATTAATTATTTTCAATATATTATATGCAAAGTAAAAAAAATTTTGTGTTGAATTATTGCAGCCTGGGATATGCCAGTGGTTAGCAGCAACATTGACTTCATGCATTATAGGGGGGATTGTGACAGTGCCATCTAGTGGAAATGGCATGGTTTTTTTTTCTCCATATGCAAAATATGGTAAAAAAAAAAAAAAATTTGGGCCATCTGGTGGAGAGCAGTAAAAATGATCAATTCCAAGGCGAAAGCCCAGATTGACACCCAGATATAATAAAATGCATGTACTGAAAGGTGCGTAAAATACGCTCAAAGATCCCCGAGGGTCAATATATGACAACACTACTTTTATCTTTCATAAACTAGTAACTCTTCTGTCATAAATTCTTCCATATATCTGCAACTTTTCTGATAACCTAGTGACTTTTTCCACATAAATTCACAGCTTTTTTAAAGGTGTCATCTTTGATGTTACGGTATTGTTTATTTGTGTGCATGTTATCATGTTTAATGACCAATCTGACAAAAAAACTCAAATGCCATAATCATCATCTAGTCCACAGTCACTCCCTCATCATCCTGGCCCTCAGCTCGGCCGTCCTCGGGCTCTCCCTGGTGCCGCCCACATCGATGTTGTAGATGGTCGTCTGGACGAAGGTGAACATCTTGCTCAGGTGGCAGGCGTACGGTCGGCCGAACACAAAGTGGGCCTTGAAGAGTTCGTCGAAGGCTCCCACCGACGACGTCGCTTTACATGGAATCACTCTGTCATCAATCACGACAGAAAATGATTGGATGTTCCTCCGCGATGTTCCCACTGCGAGAAGATGGGGCTGGCTGCTCGGGGAGATGGGTTCTGGAGTTGTCCCAATCTGAATTCAAATCATAATAGCAATAATAGTGACTAATACAAGGCAAGTTATAATAACTCAAATACACTGTTATCAGAGCCGTTTCTAGCTTTTTGGGGGCCCTGTGCAAGATTGTGTTGGGGGCATGTTTTGGAATGGAAAAACATGAACAATTTTAGCAAAATTTCTAATAACATTGAGAAAATGTACCATAGATTCTAAAAGTGGAGTGATTTTAACTAAAATGCTAAAAGAAATTTAGATGAAAAGATTAAAAAAAACAAAAATGCTAACAAAGCTAGATTTTAATCAAAATTTAAAAAAAAAACTAAATTATTTTATCTTAACAGCTAAAAAAAACATTTTAACTGAAACCATTACAAATCTAAAAAGTAAGAATTAAAAATATTATGAGATATTCAACAATAATTTTTCATCTTAAATTCCAACCAAAGCTAAAATAAATTAGCAAAAATGCTAAGAAGGCTAAAGATTTTAGCTAAAATCCTATAAAATTAAATACTGAATTATTTAATCTTAATAGCTAAAAAGGCAAAACATGTTTCATTTGAAGCTATAACAAATCTATAAGAATTACAAAAATTATTTGCGATGCTCTGCAATGATTTTTTGTGTCTGAAATTCTAACAAAAGCTAAAAATATATTAGCCAAATGTCAACCTTTTGAGTGTGAGAATTTGCGTGCCCCTAGTGGCAGAGCGCAGCACTGCACCTTCCTTCTCACTCTGACTTTGTCAAAAGTAAGTGAGAAATTTCTGGGATTTTTTTTTAAATGTACTGATTTCTTGTTCATATACTTTGAAGATAAGATGATGAGGTACCTCTGTACAAAAAACTGTATCAAAAGACTGAACCATTTTTGTGTAAATATATCCAAACTACAGTTTTGACTGAGTTATGGAATTTAAAGAGGTTCCGTGACATTATGCAAATTAGATCCATAAATTTATTCCTATCTGAAACTTTGGATCACATTTTACATCTTTCTAAATGACAATAAGCCATTATCTCTTACCACTTTCAAGTTATAGCCTTGGAAATGTGAACATTTTATTGATAAAAAATATTTACCACTCTTGACCACTAGGGGGTATGTCGCAGTTTGGCACTATACACACTCAAAGGGTTAAGCCTGAACAATTTTTTTCTAAAATGCTAATAAACTGAAAGATTAACTAAAATCGTAATAATGCTGAATAATTTTAGCATAGTTTCCAAAAGTTTAATGATTTTAACTAAAATGCTTAAAGATTTGAGCTAAATTCCTAAAATACTAATGACTTATTTCATCGTAACTGCTTAAAAAATCATTTTAGCTAAAAAGATAAATCTAATTAAAAAAAGCAAGAATTAAAAATATTATTTAATACGCTCAACAATTAAATTATTTTTCATCTTAAACCTTAACCAACGTTAACAAAGCTAAAACACTGGCAGGGTTTCCCCTGGCAACATTTTAGTGTGTCAGGCTGCCACCCTTGAAGGTATGCTGCCACACCAAGCAAATATAAATTTAAGAAAAAATATGAAGGAATGATGCCCCGCAAGCGCGCACACGAACAACGGACGTGACCATCATCTGTCATCACTGGCAGTGCCCCGCCTGTGTGTTTCAGTCGGCAGGCAGAGTATCTCGTTGCTGTCCGAGAGAAGCATGAGCTTATTAAAGTACTTTAAACGTGGGGAAAAAAGCAGAAGAGGTATGTAAGCAGTGGAGGTGTTTATGGTGGTTTTAACCCGCTGGTAACGGGAACAACAATGAAGAGTCACTTAGCAAACAGGTGTGGTTAGGCTTCGTAGCAAGGAAAGGAAAGAGTGACTGATGAAATGCTGAGGATTTACTTCACCAGCCGCTACAATATTAACTAATTTACAGTGGGGTAAAAACGTATTTAGTCAGCCACCAATTGTGCAAGTTCTCCCACTTAAAAGATTTATTTATTTATTTATTTATTTATTTTTTGTACTTATTTTGTACCGGTAGGTAGATTTGTTTTGCAGTCTGGTGACAAGCCACCAGATGCCGGTCGCTGCGTGCGCGAGCGCCCTGTATCCCTAACCTGCATGTTTTTAGCATGTGGGAGGAAACCGGAGAAATCCCGGAGTAAACCCACGCAACACGGGGAGAACATGCAAACTCCACAGAGATCACTGTTGGCCGGGGGCAGGGATCAAACCCACAATCTCATGATCCCCGCGATCCCCCGGCCGAGGGTAAAACTGTGCTGCCGCAGTGCTAACCACTGCACCACTGTGCAGCCCAGATGAGAGAGGTCTCCAATTTTCATCATAGGTATACCTCAACTATGAGAGACAAAATGAGAAAAAAAAATCCAGAAAATCACGTTGTCTGATTTTTAAAGAATTTATTTGCAAATTATGGTGGAAAATAAGTATTTGGTCACCTACAAACAAGCAAGATTTCTGGCTCTCACAGACCTGTAACTTCTTCTTTAAGAGGCTCCTCTGTCCTCCACTCCTTACCTGTATTAATGGCACCTGTTTGAACTCGTTATCAGTATAAAAGACACCTGTCCACAACCTCAAACAGTCAGACTCCAAACTCCACTATGGCCAAGACCAAAGAGCTGTCAAAGGACACCAGAAACAAAATTGTAGACCTGCACAAGGCTGGGAAGACTGAATCTGCAATAGGTAAGCAGCTTGATGTGAAGAAATCAACTGTGGGAGCAATTATTAGAAAATGGAAGACATACAAGACCACTGATAATCTCCCTCGATCTGGGGCTCCACGCAAGATCTCACCCCATGGGGTCAAAATGATCACGAGAACGGTGAGCAAAAATCCCAGAACCACACGGGGGGACCTAGTGAATGACCTGCAGGGAGCTGGGACCAAAGTAACAAAGGCTACCATCAGTAACACACTACGCCGCCAGGGACTCAAATCCTGCAGTGCCAGACGTGTCCCCCTGCTTAAGCCAGTACATGTCCAGGCCCGTCTGAAGTTTGCTAGAGAGCATTTGGATGATCCAGAAGAGGACTGGGAGAATGTCATATGGTCAGATGAAACCAAAATAGAACTTTTTGGTTAAAAACTTGTCATGTTTGGAGGAGAAAGAATGCTGAGTTGCATCCAAAGAACACCATACCTACTGTGAAGCATGGGGGTGGAAACATCATGCTTTGGGGCTGTTTTTCTGCAAAGGGACCAGGACGACTGATCTGTGTAAAGGAAAGAATGAATGGGGCCATGTATCGTGAGATTTTGAGTGAAAACCTCCTTCCATCAGCAAGGGCATAGAAGATGAAACGTGGCTGGGTCTTTCAGCATGACAATGATCCCAAACACACCGCCCGGGCAATGAAGGAGTGGTTTCGTAAGAAGCATTTCAGGGTCCTGGAGCGGCCTAGCCAGTCTCCAGATCTCAACCCCATAGAAAATCTTTGGAGGGAGTTGAAAGTCCGTGTTGCCCAGCGACAGCCCCAAAACATCACTGCTTTAGAGGAGGTCTGCATGGAGGAATGGGCCAAAATACCAGTAACGGTGTGTGAAAACCTTGTGAAGACTTACAGAAAACGTTTGACCTCTGTCATTGCCAACAAAGGGTATATAACAAAGTATTGAGATGAACTTTTGTTATTGACCAAATACTTATTTTCCACCATAATTTGCAAATAAATTCTTTAAAAATCAGACAATGTGATTTTCTGGATTTTTTTTTTCCCCTCATTTTGTCTCTCATAGTCGAGGTATACCTATGATGAAAATTGAAGACCTCTCTCATCTTTTAAGTGGGAGAACTTGCACAATTGGTGGTTGACTAAATACTTTTTTACTCCACTGTATGTTCATTATTATGTACCTGGCGAGTTAAGATGACCAAAATTCACAAAGTCAATGACTTTAATCTGTTAGCAGCCTTCAGACAAACTAAACGTGCAAACATTTGGATTTCAAAATAAGGGAGGTTTTTCCTGCTGTCTGGTTGGTGAGGAGATTTCTAAAAAAAACTATAAATATATAGAAATATTATAACAGAAATAACTGCATCTTTGGTAATTTAAGTGAATTTATTTCATTAAATATAATTTTATTCCTTGGATCGCCACCTTATCATGGTGGAGGGGTTTCAGTGCCTGAATGATCGTAGGAACAATGTTGTTCTCCTGGTAGGGTCTCCCAAGGCAAACAGGTCCTCGGTGAAGGGCCAGACTACGAGCGAGCCAGTGGATCTCATGAAGAAGGTTACATCAAGGACCCAGTGTACCCAAAGGAGGCACATGGGTCCGCCCTCCAGGCCTCCCCACCTGCAGGAGGAATCATGGAGATTATGGCGCTATGTAAGCTGGGTGAAAATCTGGGCAACTCTGCCTGGACTGATGCTCCCAAGACCCGGATCCATGGATAAGCTGTACAAGATGGATGGATGGATGTTTTCTGCCCCCTCGGAAAAATATGTTGCCACCACACCAAGGTCTTTAAGCCAGAGGAAACACTGATGCAATTAATATAACAAAAGCCTAAATAATTTGATCCATAGTGCTAAAAATTGAGACTTTGCTAAGAACATTAAATAAGTTAAACAAAAATCTCAGTTTAGAGATTTTAACTAAAATGCTAAATATTATAAAAAAAATGAAAATGCTAACAATGCTAAAATATTTTAGCTAAAATCCAATAAAATTAACAACTGAATTAATTTATTGTAACGGCTAAAAAAATCCAAAACATATTTTAGTTGAAACTTATAAAAATATTTAAAAGTAAGAATCAAAGATATTATTTTAGTTGAGCAACAATTCAGTGATATTTTTGATCTTAAATTTCAACAGAAGAAGAAGAAGGAGGAGAAGAAGAAGAAATCTCCTTTGTCATTCATTCCATACAGCCAGCAGAACAAAATCACGTTTCTCCCATCTACAATGTTAATGACATGTAGAATCAGAAGGGTCGCTGCCATGCAAGGCACCGCCACAAACAACTTCTTCCCCCATTCTCTGACGCTGAGCACCAAGCTAGAAGACGGGAAGTACCTTTTTTATCTGGTCTTTGGTATGACCCGACCAGGACTTCAGCCCCCAAACTCCCGGTTGTGGGGCGGATGCTCTGTCAACTAGGCCACCCCTCTGGTAAGCTAAAAAATAGTTGACAAATGCTAACAGAGCTAAAACAACGTAGATTAAGTCCTAAAATTTAAAAAATGTGAATGATTTTATGTAAAATGCTAGTAAATAGTTTAAATGTTTTAGCTGTAATGCTAACAATTTTTTTTTAACAAAAATCCTAAAAAGATAAAAGCTTAAAAAATGTAAAAATGAAAAGATGAACTGACATTCAATTAAAGCTACAAGATTCCAGCTAAAAGGCTAAAAAAATTACCAAAGTCAAGTTTAGCTAAAAAAGCAAACAAAGGTTTTAGCTAATGTTTTTTAAACAACTAATAATAGCCGTACAGCTAATCCACCTTATTCCTGGGGGTGGTGCTGTAGGAACGATTATGGGCGGAGCTTCCGGTTTCAGCTGAGGTCCAGTTTCAGCTGAGGTCGTGATCGTTGACCTCATCTCCAACGGAGATGAATCTGAGTACAGAGGACTTATCCAGGACTTCGTGGACTGGTGCCATCGGAACTGCTTCCAGATCAACGTGAGGAAAACTAAGGAGCAGGTGGTGGACTGCCGCAGGCAAGGACAACCCCTCACAGCACCAGTAAACATACAGGGAACAGACATTGAGATGGTGACATCCTACAAGTACCTGGGTGTTCATCTGAACAATAAACTAGACTGGTCACACAATACCGACGCACTCTATAAGAAGGGACAGCGCAGGCTGTTCCTACTGAGGAGACTCAGGTCTTTTGGTGTACAAGGGGCGCTGCTGAAGACATTCTACGACACGGTGGTGGCATCAGCCATCACTTTTGGAGTGGTCTGCTGGGGCAGTGGCATTACAGCAGCTGATAGGAAGAGACTGAACAAACTGATCAAGAAAGCTAGCTCTGTCCTGGGGCAGTGCCTTGACCCAGTGGAGGAGATGGGAGAGAGAAGGATGGTGGCTGAACTGTCATCTCTGCTGGAGTCCGAGTCCCACCCTATGCAGGACATACTGAACACACTGAGGAGCTCATTTAGCAGCAGACTACATCATCCTAGGTGCGCAACTGAGAGGTTTCGCAGGTCCTTCCTACCTATGGCTGTCAGACTGTATAACCTAAGCAGGGCTGCTCGCAGAGATAGCAAAAAAATGTGACGACCTAATAGTATTGAATGCAAAAGACGCAATAGACTTACACAATAGTCCCCTCCGGTATGCAACTAGGAAAATACCGGTCGCTACGGAGGGCGACAATATGTATGGGTACATATTCATACTATCTAGGATAACTAAGCAGACGGTTATGCTGTTTATTCCATCTAGCTACAATGCTCTGCACTGTGTGTATATATATTTATTCCATCTAGCTACAATGCTCCGCACACTGTGTGTTTATATATTTATATGTACATATGTATACTCGCTGCTCTTGTTTTCTTGTCTTCTTGATTGTTGCTCTGAGTGTTGCTATCCCTGTGCTGTTGCAATCCTGGAATTTCCCCACTGTGGGACTAATGAAGGCTTATCTTTTCTTATCTTAAATCAGTCAGCAAGAGTGGAGTAGTGGGGCATTTCAAATAGCGTTTTTAAAAGTTTTTCAAATTCATTTTAATGTATACGTGTTTTGCACTCAAGTGGCAGCTAATTTCAGCTCTTCTAGTTTTTGTATTTTTTGAATCATTTGGCGTAGTTCTGGTACTTCCTGGTGTTCGTGGTTGTGCCATAGACTGTATAAATGGAGGCTTCTCACTGGCAACGTGTAGATGATGCACTGAGAAGTAAAAAGGACTGTTGGTGTGGTCGGTGGTACAGACACAAGAGCAGCAGGTAAGTTTTTTCACTTATATGAATGTCACAGATCTGACTTTTATGCGGCATACTGTATATGTCACCAGAATGAAGGCTGCATGAAGTAAAATAATAAATAAAAAATAGTAACAGTTTGCTTTCTAAGGCTTAACGATTTAAGAAAGATAAACAGTTTTTGTTTGGGTTTTTTTGCATTCGTTGCACTGCCTTGGAACAATATGGACTAGCAGCTTCATCATGCATTAATTTTTAAATGATCACAAAATATAGATCAATAAAATTCTGAACAATTGTTAGAAAATGTCTGTACGTGTTAAGTTAAAAAACAAGCATTCAGGGCATGACAGCAGCATGAGCATTTTAATTTCGGGGTAAAACGAACGGCTGCAGCTGTCTGTATTTACTATGACAGCCAAGCACAGTGTTGCAGCGTACACCTGTTCCCAAGTAAATCTGATTATGTCCAACATCTTTGAACAAAATGCATCCGACTTTATTGCGGTGGAGACACTGACATATCGCAGAGCTTTTATTTGTGTACAGTGTTAGCATCTTAGCAGCAGCGCAAACAAACGGAGCTACTGTCTGCCAGGCCACTTTTTAAGGTCATCTTCCCATCCCTCCATAGTTGTGGGAAGTGGTATAATTATATTACTGTTTTTGAGGTACAAAAGGCCATGTTCCCGCATTTTTGATGCCGAAGTCATTGTTTTTAACAAGGAACAGTGTCCTGTTTCAGTGACAACCACATGTTCTAAACTAATAGCGGAAATTGCGCCCATAATTCATGCAAGGCATTATGGAGGCGAGGAATAAGGTGGATAGCGAAGCTAAAAAACTAACATTTTTTTTAAACAAACAACAATAATGGCTAAATCTAAATGCTAAGCTAAAAAAAGCTATAACAGGAAAGCTTTTATTGTGAAAATCACTTGTGGCATATTCTAGCGGCTCAGACCTTTCCCACAAACCTTTTGAAACCTGACGAGGTGATTTAACGCCCGGCTGGCAGAAATCCTCCCGGGTTTCTTCCGACCTTGTGGAATGGGCGGTAGCAGATGTAGCAGCAGCATGATGGCGGCCATCTCACCGTCCCAACCTTTAAACCGCCAACATTTAACCAAAATATTAGCCGCATTCATCAACACGATAAACTACAGAAATGGTAAACTAACAGGCAGGGCCGTTTCTAGCTAAAGGTAATTTTAGATCGCTCTCAAAAAAAAAAAAAAAAAAAAAAAAAGGGTTGAGGGTTAACTTTTCCCCAATCTCAAGTGGCTTTGTCTTTTGCTAGGCCGCCATTGTAAATAAGAACATGTTCTTAATGACTTGCCTGGTTAAATAAAGGTCAACAAAAAAAAAAACAAAAAACTTGTCACTTGGTGGCCCCCTGGTGGTTGAAGGGCACCATTGCATTTGGTTACTCTGCTTTATAACCAGAAACAGCTTTGGTTTCCATCAAGCTAGAATGGCTCTTCTTACCGTTTTCAGTTTCGGCAGCAGACTCCACGGTATGGAGCAGTTCCAGTAATTCGGGCACCAATCTGAGTCCGTGACATTCCTTAATGACTTTCCTTTTGAAATTGGTCGGCCATCTCTCCAAGAACTTTTTGGCTGTAGCCTCACCGAAGAGAAACCGGAAGTCTTGTTCGATCTTCAACACAGAAAAACACAAAGCAAGATGGAATAACTTCAACAAATTTACCGGGAAATTGCAAAATTAAAAAAACGGGGGAAAGAAGTCAAATTTACAAGATGGGACAAAGTTGCAGTTGTATGGGTGAGTCAGAAATTTATAATGGGTACGCCACAAATTTACAAGTAGGGAAGTAAAGGGCAAAAACAGTAGTAACATGCTAAATAAATAAAAATAATAAAAATTAACGAATCATTAACAATCACAGCCACAAAACATAAATAACTGCATGCTAACATCAACGTATTGTGTGCCGTACACCAATCAGGCATAACATTATGGCCACCTGTCTAATGTGTTGATCCCCACTTGTGCTACCAAAACAGCCCTGACCCATCGAGGCATGGACTCCACTAGACCCCTGAAGGCGAGTCGTGGTATCTGGCATCAAGATTTTAGCAGCAGATCCAAAGAAATCTGAAAAAAAGTCCTGTAAGCTGCGAGGTGGTGGGCCCTTCATGGATTGGACTTGTTTGTCCAGAGCACCCCACAGATGTGTTCGATTGGATTAAGATCTTGGGAATTTGGAGGCCAAGTTGACACTTAAATTCGCTGTTGTGCTCCCCAAACCATTCCTGAGCCATTTTTGCTTTGTGACACAGCTGCTGAAAGAGGCCACAAACATCGGGGAATACTGTTTAAATGGAAGGGTGTACAGTACAGCGGTGTGAAAAAGTGTTTGCCCCTTTCCTGATTTCTCTTTTTTTTTGTATGTTTGTCACACTTAAATGTTTCAGATCATCAAACAAATTCAAATATTAGACAAAGATAACAGAAGTAAACACAAAATGCAGTTTTTAAATGATGGTGTTTATTATTAAGTGTAAAAAGATCCAAACCTACATGGTCCTGTGTGAAAAAATGATTGCCCCCTAAACCCAATAACTGGTTGGGCCACCCTTAGCAGCAACAGCTGCAATCAAGCGTTTGTGATAACTGGTAATAAGTCTTTTACAGCGCTGTGGAAGAATTTTGGCACACTCATCTTTGCACAATTGTTGCAATTCAGCCACACTGGAGGGTTTTCGAGCATGAACTGCCTCTTTAAGGTCATGCCACAGCATCTCAATCAGATTCAGGTCAGGACTTTGACTAGGCCACTCCAAAGCCTTCATTTTGTTTTTCTTAAGCCATTCAGAGGTGGTCTTGCTGGTGTGTTTTGGATCACTGTCCTGCTGCAGAATCCAAGTGCGCTTCAGCTTGAGGTCATGAACAGATGGCCGGACATTCTCCTTCAGGATTTTTTGGTAGACAGCAGAATTCATGGTTCCATTTACCACAGCAAGTCTTCCAGGTCCTGAAGCAGCAAAACAACCCCAGATCATCACACTACCACCACCATATTTTACTGTTGGTATGATGTTCCTTTTCTGAAATGCTGTGTTATTTTTATGCCCGATGTAATGGGACACACACCTTCCAAAAAGTTCAACTTTTGTCTCGTCAGTCCACAGAGTATTTTCTCAAAAGTCTTGGGGATCATCAAGATGTTTTCTGGCAAAACTGAGACAAGCCTTAATGTTCTTTTTGCTCAGCAGTGGTTTTCATCTTGGAACTCTCAGGTTCAGGTTCCTTTATTTGTACCCGTAGGTAGATGTGTTTTGCAGTCTGGTGACATCCATATTTACAAACCACAATTACATTCAACATAAACACAAACACAGGCACACATGAAGCTGACTATAAACACGATAAAAATACTCAAGGCTCCATCAATCAGGATATAAAGACAAAGAGATGGGAGAAAAACCAGAGATAAGAGAGAAGGGTCATATTAAAAAGTTAAAGACTAGTCAAACTCAAAGGTCTAGAACCCAATAAAAGATTTAGAACCCAAATAAAAATCCTACAAAAATAAGTAAATATAAAATGGAGTTAATAAATAGGTAACTAAATTATTTTTTTTTTAATTTGACTTTGTATACTTTATTGATCCCCAGAGGAGAAATTGAGGGCATCCACCTGGATGGATGAAGCAGCCACAGTACGGCGCTATCCCTTAACCACTCACACACACATTCACACCTAGGGCCAGACTAGGGAGTCTCCAATTAACCTAACCTGCATGTTTTTGGCCTGTGGGAGGAAACCGGAGAAATCCCGGAGTAAACCCATGCAGATACGGGGAGAACATGCAAACTCCGCACAGATCACTGTTGGTCAGGGGCTGGGATCGAACCAGGGATCCCATGGCCAAGGGTGAGTTGCTGTACTGGCGCAGTGCTAATCACTGCGCCACCGCACCGCCCAAATTATGTGCAATATATTGTTACAACTTGTTCAACTCTCTGACAACAGCAGGAACAAAGCTGTTTTTGTAGCGCTGGGTTTTACTTTTTGGGACAGCAAACCTCCGTCTGGAGGGAAGAAGCTGAAAGTGGCAGTGCAAAGGGTGGGAGTCATCATTTAAAATGGAGGTAGCAATCCTCTGTACCTGTCTAGTGTACAAGGATGTCAGGCTCAGCTGTGACTGACCAAGCAAACGACTGGACCATCTAACTACCTGATCCAAGGATTTTCTCTGTTTCAGTTTTATCTGACCAAACCATGACACTAAAGAAAAGGATAGAACAGATTCAATAAAAGCCTGATAAAATGCTGTCCTTATGGTTGGGTCAATTTGGAAGCGTGCAAGTTTCCTCAAACAATGCAAATGTTGCTGACCCTTTTTGCACACCCTTTCACAGTTCTCTTCAAACTTTAAATTACTATCAATAATTGTCCCAAGATATTTGTAGGATTGTACACATTCAGTGGTCTGGCCTTTTAGTACGGTGACTTTGTGCCTGGGAGTTTTCCTCCTAAGGTAAATAATCTTATCTTTAGTTGTTGTCGTATTCAGCTGCAGGTAGGAATCCTCACACCAGTGAACAAAATCATCAACTACTGGGCTGTGGCCACTCTCACCATCCCGGAGGAGACTGACAATAACTGAATCATCAGCATACTGTAACGTCGGGGCCATTTTAAGGGGGGCAGGGATTTCCCAGCATGCTTTGCCAGTTGAAAACGTTACTGTGTGTGTGTATTAAATGTGTTATTTCAGAGTTATACTGCTGTGTCATTATAACTGCGTTATAATGACCCAGCAGTGTTTAGCAGGATTAGGGCAAGATGTATCATGTGTGTGTAACCATGATTGAAACGGAGGTCTGGGAGAATGACCTCCCCTCCTCTGTGTGCTCAGAAGTAAGTTGGGGGTTGGTGGTGTGTAAAATAAAGCCCGTTCATCACAACCATCTTGCTCCACTTTCTTTGTGTGAACCTTGCCTACGTCACACTGGTGTCAGAAGTGGGCATGGAGCAAGATGAGGATCCAGGAGGTCCAGCGGCCGGAGCGGTTCATTGCTCGGTTGGGAACGGAGCGTAGAGCTGAGACGGCGGCCCCCCCGGAGAGGCTCGCCGCAATGGACGGAGCAGCGGACCCGACGGGACTGAGCAGAGCAAACCAGCCCCGTTTCCCGCCCTTTTCAGGGCAGGACGGGCTGGCGATTCCAGAGCGATTAGGAGCAACGATTGACCGGGAGGTGACTGTCCCATCCATCCGGCAGCGGGCCAAGATTCCCCGCTACAACGGCGAGAACCTGTTGCATGACCACCGGGCCCAGGTCGAGTTGGCTGCCGCGCTGAACGACTGGTCATCGGAGGAAACCACCGTGCTGAGAGCGAGTGGGAGGAGGAGCTACGGCAGATCACAGCAGCGCGTGCACGAAGGAGACAGCGGCGACGACGCGAGGAAGGGGGTCTTCCGCTGCACAGAGTCAGGGTACATCGCATGGTACTGCCCCGCACACAGTGCATGACAAACTGGCCCCTCGCCGACGTTAAATTAGAGCGAGGTGGCATGGACGGAGAAAAAGCCGCCTCCTGCAGATGCTCCCCCCGGCGGTGACGTCACAGAGGCCTTTGGAGCGCAGCAGCAGCGGAACGAGCAGGACAGATCCGGTCTTTTCCCAGGATCGGCAGGGGCTGGACGCCTGGACGCGGGCCAGCGGCCGCCTGGGAGGTCCTGGCAGCGGTGGGAGTCGTGACTCCCGCTGCCAGAGGCGGAACTGTGCATGTCCTACCGCCACCGCAGATGTTTCCCCTTTCGGTGATGTCACGGAGTCGGTGATGTCACGGAGGCCCTCGGCGCAGCAGACGCGCAGCAGCGGAGCGAGCAGGACGAAGATCCGGCCATTTTCCAGGCGCAGCAAGGGCTGGACGCATGGACGCGGGCCAGCGGCCGCCTGGGAGACCTGGCAGCGGTGGGAGTCGGCCGGAGCGGGCTTGGGACTCCCGCTGCCAGGGAAGGGACTGTGCGTGGTCCTACAGAGGCTGTCAGATGTGTCCATCCGCCCGCTGGTGGCCAAACCGGAACCCTACCCCAACCAGATATTCCGACCGAGACTCAAATGGACACTGGATGGCCCGTGCATGCCGCCCCGGCACCGGGCTGACTCACGTTGGATTTCTGAAAGTGGACTATGAATTTTCTGGGGACAGAAACCAGTCCAGGGGAGGGCAGTGTAACGTCAAGGCCATTTTAAGGGGGGCAGGGATTTCCCAGCATGCTTTGCCAGTTGAAAACGTTACTCTGTGTGTGTATTAAATGTGTTATTACTGAGTTATACTGCTGTGTCATTATAACTGCGTTATAATGACCCAGCAGTGTTTAGCAGGATTAGGGCAAGATGTATCATGTGTGTGTAACCATGATTGAAACGGAGGTCTGGGAGAATGACCTCCCCTCCTCTGTGTGCTCAGAAGTAAGTTGGGGGTCGGTGGTGTGTAAATAAAGCCTGTTCATCACAACCATCTTGCTCCTCTTTCTTTGTGTGAATCCCACAAACGTCACAATACTTTATAATGTGTCTGTTGTCATGTCTGCTCCGACACATGTTTGTGTACAGGATGAAGAGTAGTGGTGACAACACACACCCCTGAGGAGAGCCAGTAGAAGAGCACTTTTGGTCAGACAATGTACCTTTGACCCTTACTCTCTGCGTCCTGTTGGTTAAGAAATCCAGAATCCAACCCACCAGATTATTGCTCAAATCAAATTGTTGCAGGAGCCTTTCAACTAAAATATGAGGTTGGATTGTATTAAAGGCGGAGGAAAAGTCCACAAATAAAAGCCTGGCGTGTGTCCCATTAAAATCCAGATCTTTAAAAAGCATGTTAAACAGAGTGACAGTGGCATCCTCCACTCCTTTGAGAGGCCTATATGCAAACTGCAAAGGATCCAATGCATGTTCAGTCTGCTTTAGGACCTCAAATCTGACCAGTTTTTCAAAAATTTTCATTAAAATTGAAGTCAAAGCAACTGGTCTAAAGTTGTTTACTGTTTTAGGACAGCTGGATATTGGAATGGGAACAACCACGGCATCTTCCCAGATCTTAGGCACATGTTGTGTCTGTAAAGACTTATTGAAAATGTAATGAAATACAGGACTCAGTTCATGTGCACAGGACTTTACCAATCGCCCACATATATTATCAGGGCCCTGACTTTTGTTCACTTTTACAGCACAGAACTCCCTTTTAATATCCTGCACCTCAATATTAAAGTGCTGATTGTCTTTGAGTTTCTGTTTTAAATCTTGGGTTTCTGTGCCAAAATCAGAGGAATCAAAACGACCATAAAAACAATTAAGAGCATTAGCCAGCTCTGTGTCTGAATTAAAACCATCTAAAAACACATGATTACTGTGCTCTGAAGGCCTGCAATAGTTTTCATACTGGCCCAGGCTGAACCAAGTTTCTTTCTGGTTTGCTCTTAAAATTTCGGTCTTCTGCACTTTTGTGGCAACCTGTAGCTCAGAAACAGACCCCTGTTTAAAGGCAAGTGCTTTCCTCTGTAAGCAGGATTTAACTGATTTTGTAACCCATGGCTTGTTGTTGGGATATATTTTGACACGTTTACGTGGAACGATCATATTTTTACAGAAAGCCATGTATGAGCATGTGACGTCTACCAAAGAGTCCAAATCATCCCCGCAGGACAGTGTGAAAACCTCCCAGTCTGTACAGTTAAAGCATTCCTGGAGGCAGTGCACTGAATCCTCTGTCCACACATCTATGTCTCTGGTCTTCACCTTGCCTCTTCTGAGAGCAGTTTTATATGTGGGCAGCAAATGTACACAGTTGTGATCTGAGGATCCTAAAGGAGGAAGGGGAAGTGATTTATAGGCCCTCTCAATGGATCCATAGCACAGGTCCAATGTCTTTTTTCACCTGGTTGGGCAGGAGACATACTGATAAAAGTTTTTAAATATTAGAATATTACTCTGCCATGCAGGCCAATTTTGTCCCATCTCTTTTTTATTGTGGAGTCATGAACACTGACCTTAACTCAGGGATGAGAATCCTCCGCGGATCCGAGGAATTCCTCGGATTTGATCATGTCTAGGGTCATTCTCGTGAATCGTCTAAATTCAAGGAGAAATTTTTATTTTATTTTTTTTTGGGGGGGGGGGGTTAGGTCTGTTATGAGCGGCGAGTCGTATTTTCGATCGGCTGCTCAAATCCACTACGCAGAACGCGCTACCCAGCGACATCAGTAATGCAATGTAACAAGGCCACTGACTGACTGATACTTATTGAAGCAACCAATCGACGATTTTGTTATTCCTTTGTCATATCCCACACGCGGAGCGAAATGCAAATGGCGGACAATTCAATTAACCGAGTTTTCCCGATTTCGTGAAAATGGTGAAACCGAAACTCACGAAAGACAACAAAGCAAGAATTTTAGAAATCGACAAAGGGATAAGGAACACGTTTCGTTGGGAATGGCTCGAAAAAACTGTGTCAATGACTGTAAAGATCGGTAAAAATACCGAAGTTGTGGTTGAAAAAATGGCCGACTTCATATTTTATAGCGAAATGCGAAGTACCAGGGAAAGCCCAGTGTGTTTATTGTAACAATTTCTTGAGTTATGGATCTCGTGGTTGTGTTGCCTTAGTTGAGCACTGTTCAATTAGTTGAGCACTGTTCAAAACAGAAATATCTCAAAATTGTGGCTACAAGGAGATCGAACTACTCGCTCGTGCTGCGTTCAAAACGATCAATGGACACGGTCAAATTCAGATGCCAGTCAAAGTTCATCACAATCGGCCCCGATTACAGCAATTAGTGATCGGAAGACACATTCCGAGGTAAGATTTTTTTCTCGTTATAAGTAATGTACTTGAGAATTTTCGCGTAATGAATTTGTTATGAAATAGCATGTGTAAGTTGTGATGTCATGCCTGTTTTGAAACACTAATTGATAATTTGAAACACCAAACATCTTTTAGGTTTTACTTACTTTCTTAGATTATCTTTCAAATATTAAAATATACTAAAATGCAACTTTTTTATATTCCTAGTAACACTAACAAATGCACACAATAAATCAAAATGCTTGCAGGATGTCAGTATACTTTAATAAATGGGTGATGGACTTGGTGATGGAATTTTGTTAATATTTATAATTTATTTTACTTGGTTAAATTATTTTGTCTGTTCTAGAACTATGTAAATGTAATTCTGTGTCACTTCTAGGGGCAGCAGTTTCGGGGGCGGCTGTGGCGCAGGTGTAGTGTCACCGACTATTGATCGGAGGGTCATGGGTTCGATTCCCACTCTGTCTGAAGTCTGCATGTCAAAGTGTCCTTGAGCAAGACTCTGAACCCCCAGTTGCTCCTGGTGGCCAGGCTAGCGCCTGTGTGTGTATAGCAGCTCTGCCGCCATCAGTGTGTCAATGTGTGCGTGAATGGGTGGACAGCAGGATCTGTAAAGCGCTTTGGTCATCCAGAGATGAGAAAAAGCGCTATATAAGTGAACGCCATTTACCATTCTAAACATATTAAATAGTAGTAAAATATAATTTAGTATTATTACATCAACATACCATTCAAATATCATAAATTTACACGTGATGCAGCAGCAGATTAAAAAGGTAAACTATAAATGCATTTGTACTTACTTCTAACTTTAAATATAAGACCACATTTGAGCATTCTAAAACACCAGATTTCGTTAGCTTCGCCGCCCCCCCCCCCCTCGCTACAGAAGAATAGCGGGGGTGGGCGGCGTTCACGGTCTGGACGCGACCAACGAACCGTGTACCGCGCCGCACGAACTTGTGGTTCTGGTCACGCGACCCGATCAAAACATAATTCCATTACTGCGGTTTTGTGCTTCCATGATTGCGGTTTTTAGCAAATGATTTTTCAAAACAAATAACAACAGTAATTAAAAAAAGACTGGCGAAGGCGTGTGTGTCACTCAGCCTTCGTCGTCAGCCTCCGTCGGTCTATGACCATGGAAGAAATCATAATGTCTACTCTGCTGGAACAAAAACAAAATAAGCACCGCCTGTGGCCGAACATGCCGATGCGCGAATGGCACTCCCTGTCACACAGGTTGGATTCGTGGATGGTCTCCGTGCTGCTGGGTCTGTGGGGTTCTTCCTCCGGGTCCTTTTTTGATCCGCTGCAGCAGTCAGTCTTCACCCAGCCTTCAAAAAAACAGCTCGCGAACTTCTCTGCTTCAATTGGCTCACTGCATTCACAGCGTTGGTAGGCGGGTCCTTCTTGCTAGGTTTTCAGTCATTGGTTCTTCAAGGTTTCAGAAACCCAATTCAAGGCTCTTATTAGTCGAATGAGAGGTCAATCAGATGAACTAATCTGTTCGCGGCTGTGTCTGCAGCTTTTATTTTCAGTGCGCGCTTGGACGCCATCACCACCTACGTCACCATCTCCATCATGCGTCCTAGAGTGCACGAGGGCGCACGAGAGCGCCCTCGTGCGCTCTAGGACGCAGAGACTTGCCCGTCCGCGGTACAACGGAGTGCAAGAGGTTAACTGAGGCAAGTGAGGCCTGCAGTTCTTTGGAGCCACGGTTTGCAGCGGGAGACGTTACAGCGGGGAGGAGCTAGTGCTAGCTAGCACTTGGCCGCCGCCCGGTGCTAATGGGAAACTCGACATACCGGGAGCTGTAGCGAAAAACGACGCGGGTGCCGGGCTGGAGTTTAGGCGGCGTGAAAGAAATATAAGACAGAATAATAAAGAGCGATGGCAAGAACCAAGCAGACCGCCCGTAAAATCTACTGGAGGAAGAAGCCCCCCCCCCAGGAGACAGCTAGCCACCAGGGCTGCTCGGAGA
The DNA here is from genome assembly GCA_020510985.1 of Pholidichthys leucotaenia. Classification (NCBI taxonomy): domain Eukaryota; kingdom Metazoa; phylum Chordata; class Actinopteri; order Cichliformes; family Pholidichthyidae; genus Pholidichthys; species Pholidichthys leucotaenia. The sequence continues at coordinate 46,440,974 of CM035836.1, forward strand.
GGCGCTCCGGCCACCGGCAGAGTGAAGAAGCCTCGCCGTCACAGGCCCGTGCTCTGAGAGAGATCCGTCGCTACCAGAAATCCACGGAGCTGCTCATCTGTAAGCTGCCCGTCCAGCGCCTGGTGAGGGAGATCGCTCAGGACTTCAAGACCGTCCTGCGTTTCCTGAGCTTCGCCGTCATGGCTCTGCAGGAGACCAGCGAGGCCCACCTGGTGGTCTCTTCTTTGCTAAGGGGGTCACCATCATGCCCAAAGACTTCCAGCTGGCCCGCTGCATCCGCGGAGAGAGAGCTTAGACTTTCTGCTGCACATTCACCAGCCATAATGCTCTGCACTGTGTGTCTATATACAGTATATATACATTTATAGTAATATGGACATATGTTTACTAGATGTTGTTTTTTCTTGCCTTCTGATTGTTGCTCTGAGTGTTGCTATCCCTATGCTGTTGCAATCCTGGAATTTCCCCATTGTGGGACTAATAAAGGCTTATCTTATCTTATCTTATCTTAATTTATGTTTTAACAGGTGGGGAGCAATCACTTTTTCACACAGGACCATGTAGGTTTGGGATTTATTTTTTTTTTACCCTTAATAATAAACACCTTCATGTAAAAATTGCATTTTGTGTTTACTTGTGTTATCTTTGTCTAATATTTAAATTTGTTTGATGATATGAAACATTTGTGACAAAAAAAAAAGAGAAATCATGAAGGGGGCAAACACTTTTTCACACCACTGTACACCGCTGCTAACAGCTTGATACCAGATACCACAGCACACATTTGGGGTCCAGTGGAGTTTCAACGGGTCAGGGCGAGTGGAGTCCGTGCCTTGACGGGTCAGAACTAGTGGAGTCCATGCCTCGACGGGTCAGAACTAGTGGAGTCCATGCCTCGGTGGGTCAGAACTATTTAGAGCCCAGGCCTAGACGGGTCAGCGCTAGTTGAGTCCATGGCACAGTATTAGGCAGGTGGGTATAATGTTATGCCTGATTGTATGTAGTGGAAAGAAATTTGGAACAAAATATACCCACACAGTGTTACTGGTTGGGTGGGTGAACAAGAAAAAAACAAGAAAACAATATTTTTAAAAAAATTGGTTAAAAAAATGTAATTTGCTGTGTATAAATGGTATTAATCAATCATACCAGTCCTGGCGTATCCAAAAACCGTGGGAAGAATGAGAAGACGTCACAGGATTTTTGGGGATCAGTAACCATAGCGTGACGATAGCTAAATGTCATCCTCATTTTCTCCTTTACAACTTCGTCCTCAGTGGAAGATTTCAACACCGCAATGGCGCCGTCAACTTCTTCATCTGTCGGCGCTTGTTCGCAGACACAAGGCTGTCGTCTCTGACCCGGTCCCCCGACTACTAAAAAGGAGAATTTGTTTCTTGATTTAGATCTTTTTTTCAGATAAATGTGTTACTTCTGCTTGTTTGATTGTAAATAATGTACAATTTTAACTTCATAAATTAGCAATTTTTTCTGTAAATTTGGATGTAAATTTCTATCTGCTGTATAAACCTACATTTGGGAGAACTCCTTCCAGAAACACCTCTGCACTCTGACGTTTTCCTCTGGATGGTCTTCAGTCTCCATGCCAGGTATCCGGATCCAGTATCAGGATCATAGAAATGTTCCTGTTTTAGGATTAATAAAGACAGACTTTTGGGTTATTAAAAGCACAAACACGCGTGCTGACAAAATGTGCTTACTTACGTAGCCATTTTTTGAACGGGGGTCTCCAAGGTGAGGAAAGAGGGCAACAATTCCTTGGGCATACATCACTCTCACATTTTTAGGTGGGGATGTCCTGATAAAGAGAATATGTTGGGGAACAGTGGGTAAAGAACACAGTTCTGCAAAAAAATAAATAAAATGCTGTGCTAATGCTGAAGGCTGAAACATTCACATACAGTGGGGCAAAAAAGTATTTAGTCAGCCACCAATTGTGCAAGTTCTCCCACTTAAAAGATGAGAGAGGTCTCCAATTTTCATCATAGGTATACCTCAACTATGAGAGACAAAAGCAGAAAAAAAAATTCCAGAAAATCACATTGAAGGATTTTTAATGAATTAATTGGTAAATTCCTCGATAAAATAAGTATTTGGTCACCTACAAACAAGCAAGATTTCTGGCTCTCACAGACCTGTAACTTCTTTAAGAGGCTCCTCTGTCCTCCACTTATTACCTGTATTAATGGCACCTGTTTGAACTCGTTATCAGTATAAAAGACACCTGTCCACAACCTCAAACAGTCAGACTCCAAACTCCACTATGGCCAAGACCAAAGAGCTGTCAAAGGACACCAGAAACAAAATTGTAGACCTACACCAGGCTGGGGAGACTGAATCTGCAGTAGGTTAGCAGCTTGGTGTGAAGAAATCAACTGTGGGAGCAATTATTAGAAAATGGAAGACATACAAGACCACTGATAATCTCCCTCGATCTGGGACTCCACGCAAGATCTCACCCCGTGGGGTCAAAATGATCACAAGAACGGTGAGCAAAAATCCCAGAACCACACGGGGGGACCTAGTGAATAACCTGCAGAGAGCTGGGACCAAAGAAACAAAGGCTACATCAGTAACACACTACGCCGCCAGGGACTCAAATCCTGCAGTGCCAGACATGTCCCCCTGCTTAAGCCAGTACATGCCCAGGCCCGTCTGAAGTTTGCTAGAGAGCATTCGGATGATCCAGAAGAGGATTGGGAGAATGTCATATGGTCAGATGAAACCAAAATAGAACTTTTTGGTAAAAACTCCACTTGTCGTTTTTGGAGGAGAAAGAACACCATACCTACTGTGAATCATGGGGGTGAAAACATCATGTTTTGGGGCTGTTTTTCTGCAAAGGGACCAGGACGACTGATCCGTATAAAGGAAAGAATGAATGGGGCCATGTATCGTGAGATTTTTTTTTTTTTAATTTAAGTTTTTGTAAAGGGTATACATGTCATTACAGCATTGCATTGTTTACATTTCATTTTTTTGTTTTTTGACAACATTGGAAGAATAATTATTACAACACCCTTTTTTTAAGTGAAAGAAAAAGAGAATTAAAGAAAGAACAAAAAAAACAAAAAACAAAACAAGAAAAAACAAAAACAAAAGAACAAAAAAAATAGAAAAAAATAAATAAATAAAAATAAAAGAGCATCTGAGTAGCGTTGGAACAAAGAGAGGTGCCATTATTGAAATGGTATTTGTCAAAGATTAGATCTGATGGAAGACACATATGCGATCCAGGGTTGCCAAAAGTTCATGAACCCATCCATGTCCTGTCTCAGTGCGAATGTCAACTTTTCCATCGAGTAAATGTCTTGAATCACGTTAATCCAATCTTCAGGTGTAGGACAATCCTTCAACATCCATTTTTTAGTTAGAGCTTTTTTACTTGCCAATATTAAAACAGTGAATAAGTATTTTTCTCCTCGTCTTTCCAGTGATTCCGGTAGTAAACCCAAATACAAAGTTACAAAAGAAAAGGGGACTGTTATTTTGAATATTTTCCCCAATATTGTCTGTACATTGGTCCAATATTGGTGGATAACTGGGCATGACCAAAACACATGAAAAAGATTTGCAGTCTCTTCACCACACAAGCGCCAACAATTCAACCCCTTACGAGTAAATTTGTTTTGTGCAGGTGTTCTGAAAAATCTTGCCAAATTTTTCCATCCAAATTCTCTCCACTGCAGGGATGAGGTACTTTTCCATTGTTGTTTATTTAGCTTTTCCCATATTTCCAGCTGTAAAGTGAAATTCCCCTCTTTTTCCCATCTCTCTTTTATATATGATGTGTTGTCTCCTTTTAAGTCTTGAAGACCTTGGTATATTTTAGAGATGTATCTGAACCCTGGGATCCCTTTATATGCCATTAAGAAGACCTTCAGAACACCTGACTGGGCCCTTTCCAAAACCTCCTTTTTAAGTATTTTGTTTATGTGGTGTCTAAGCTGAAAGAACCTGTAAAGGTCTTGATTTAATAGACCTTGTTTTTTCAAATCTTCAAAACTTCTTAAAATTTGCCCTTTAAAAAAATCGTATTATTTTATCAGTCCGTTCTCTTTCCACTTTTTAAATCTAGTGTCTGTTTTATTAGGAGTAAAGTCTTGATCAAAGGCAATCCATTGCAGTAATCAATATGGTTCTTTAGTTTGATTCTCTCTGACTATCTTAAACCAAATTTTTAGCAGGGTCTCTATCCACGGGTTAGTGTTATTCAAAAGTTTAGGTAAGGCATTATTCCCTATTATCGCCTGTAGGGGGATGTCACTTGTTATTTGGCATTCCAGCTCCTTCCATTGTGCAGTGTAGACTGGGTTACATATCTCTACTAAAGTTTTAATTTGTGTGGCTTTAAAATAGTCCCTGATATTTGGCAGCGCGAGCCCACCCTTGCCTTTGTTTAGCTGTAGGGTTCTATATCTGAATCTAGATCTCTTGCCCTGCCATATGAATCTTGAGATCCTTCTGTCCAGTTCTTGCCATGTTTTTTTGGGAGGTTCTACCGGTATTGTTTGGAAAAGATATAGAAGAAGTGGAAGTATATTCATTTTGACTGCTTCAATTCTTTGTGCGGTACCCAAGAATGGTATCATATTCCATCTTGCTAGATCAGATTTTATTTTTGCCATCAGTGGATCATAGTTTAGTGTTATAATATTGTTGAGTTGTTTCGGGATATTGACCCCCAGATATTTCATAGATTCCATCTCCCAGTTAGTTTTGAGTTTGCTTAGTAAATATTGATTTGAGTCATAGTTGAATGTTAAAACTTGGGTTTTATGCATGTTAATTCGTACCCCGATAGATCTCCATACTCTGAAAAAACTGAGATTAGTTCTGGAAAAGAGGTGTCCGGCTGCCCCAGGTATATTAAAATGTCATCAGCAAAGAGTGCTATTTTGTGTTCCTTCTGACCAAGTGTAATACCTCGAATTTTTTGATTCTGTCTTATCCATTGGCTCAGAGGTTCTATGAAGATTGCAAAGAGCAGTGGAGACAAGGGGCAGCCCTGACGACATCCTTTTTCCAGTTCAAAAGATGATGATAATTTACCATTAATCCTTATTTTAGCTGTTGGTTTTTTATATAATGCCTGGATAGTTCTAATGAAGTTGTTATGAAAATTGAAACTGGATAAGATTCTATATACAGTGGGGTAAAAAAGTATTTAGTCAGCCACCAACTGTGCAAGTTCTCCCACTTAAAAGAAGAGAGAGGTCTCCAATTTTCATCATAGGTATACGTCAACTATGAGAGACAAAATGAGGAAAAAAAAAATCCAGAAAATCACATTGAAGGATTTTTAATGAATTAATTAGTAAATTCCTCGGTAAAATAAGTATTTGGTCAATAACAAAAGTTCATCTCAATGCTTTGTTATACACCCTTTGTTGGCAATGACAGAGGTCAAACGTTTTCTGTAAGTCTTCACAAGGTTTTCACACACTGTTGCTGGTATTTTGGCCCATTCCTCCATGCAGATCTCCTCTAGAGCAGTGATGTTTTGGGGCTGTCGCTGGGCAACACGGACTTTCAACTCCCTCCAAAGATTTTCTATGGGGTTGAGATCTGGAGACTGGCTAGGCCACTCCAGGACCTTGAAATGCTTCTTACGAAGCCACTCCTTTGTTGCCCAGGCAGTGTGTTTGCGATCATTGTCATGCTGAAAGACCCAGCCACGTTTCATCTTCAATGCCCTTGCAGATGGAAGGAGGTTTTCACTCAAAATCTCACGATACATGGCCCCATTCATTCTTTCCTTTACACGGATCAGTTGTCCTGGTCCCTCTGCAGAAAAACAGCCCCAAAGTATGATGTTTTCACCCCCATGCTTCACAGTAGGCATGGTGTTCTTTCTCCTCCAAACACGACAAGTTGAGTTTTTACCAAAAAGTTCTATTTTGGTTTCATCTGACCATATGACATTCTCCCAATCCTCTTCTGGATCATCCAAATGCTCTCTGGCAAACTTCAGACGGGCCTGGACATGTACTGGCTTAAGCAGGGGGACACGTCTGACACTGCAGGATTTGAGTCCCTGGCGGCGTAGTGTGTTACTGATGTCGCCTTTGTTACTTTGGTCCCAGCTCTCTGCAGGTCATTCACTAGGTCCCCCCATGTGGTTCTGGGATTTTTGCTCACCGTTCTCGTGATCATTTTGACCTCACGGGGTGAGATCTTGCGTGGAGCCCCAGATCGAGGGAGATTATCAGTGGTCTTGTATGTCTTCCATTTTCTAATAATTGCTCCCACAGTTGATTTCTTCACACCAAGCTGCTTACCTATTGCAGATTCAGTCTTCCCAGCATGGTGCAGGTCTACAATTTTGTTTCTGGTGTCCTTTGACAACTCTTTGGTCTTGGCCATAGTGGAGTTTGGAGTCTGACTGTTTGAGGTTGTGGACAGGTGTCTTTTATACTGATAATGAGTTCAAACAGGTGCCATTAATACAGGTAACGAGTGGAGGACAGAGGAGCCTCTTAAAGAAGAAGTTACAGGTCTGTGAGAGCCAGAAATATTGCTTGTTTGTAGGTGACCAAATATTTATTTTACCAAGGAATTTACCAATTAATTCATTAAAAATCCTTCAATGTGATTTTCTGGATTTTTTTTTCTCATTTTGTCTCTCATAGTTGAGGTATACCTATGATGAAAATTGGAGACCTCTCTCATCTTTTAAGTGGGAGAACTTGCACAATTGGTGGCTGACTAAATACTTTTTTGCCCCACTGTAGGAAAGACCAGTCAACCGAATCAAATGCTTTTTCAGCATCTAATCCCAATATGGCTGCATTTAAGTTATATTTTTTTATATGATGAATTATGTGTAAAGTGCGTCTAATGTTGTCTTGTGTCTGTCTTTGTCTTATAAAACCTGTTTGGTCTAAATGAATTAAGTCTGTCAGTATATTTTCTAACCTTTTGGCAAGGATAGTGGTAAAAAGCTTATAGTCCTGATTTAACACACTGATTGGTCTGTAGTTGGAGCAGTCTAGTTTATCCTTTTCAGGTTTAGGTATGACTGCAATGACCCCTTCTCTCCAGGAGGGGGGATTTCCCCTGTGTGGAGGACATAATTAAATGTTTTCAGGAGGAGAGGAGATGGTTGCTGTTTAAAGGTTTTGTACCACTCTGCTGTATAGCCATCTGCTCCTGGGGATTTGTTAGCTTTAAGTTTCATAATTGCTTTTTCTAATTCTTTAGGTTGTATTTCTGACAGTAGTGTTTTATTTTGTGACTCAGTAAGTTGGGGAAGGTTTAATGTGTTTAGGAATGCTTCGGATGCGCTTTTATGTTTTTTGAGGGAGTACAAGTTCTTATAGTAGTTCTCGAAGCTTTTAAGAATATCCTGAATTCTACATTTTATTTCCTTTGATACTGGGTCTCTGATTTTGTAGATTGCTCTCTCCGTTTGTTGTTTCCTCAATTTATAGGCTCGCAATTTTGCCGATTTGCTGCCTGTTTCATAGTATTTTTGTTTCAGAAATGTAAGTTTCTTCTCTTTGTGCTCTTTTTCTAGGTTCTTAAGTTCTGACTCTAATGTGATTAGTTTTTCTTGTCTCAGTTTCTTTTGGATTGCCAGTTTTGCGATAATCTTTCCCCTTATTACAGCTTTGCATGCGTCCCACAGTATTAAAGGGGATACTTCTCCATTATCATTTTCTTCCAAATATCTGAGAATATCTGATTCCAATTCATCTTTCAGTGGTCCTTTCAGGACATCTGAATTTAACCTCAAAGAAAATGTATTATTTGTGTATTTTTGGATACTTAAGTCCATATAGATCGGACTGTGGTCAGAGAGATCCATCAGTCCTATTTTACATGTTTTCACTCTTCCAATGTCTCTATTAAACATAAAAAAATAGTCAATCCTTGAGTATGATGAATGTGGTGCTGAGTAAAATGTATAATCTTTTACACTGCAACAACCTGCAGCTGAACGCTCTGAAGACAGCGGAGATGATTGTGGACTTCAGGAAAGTCACAACCCCCCTGCCCCCCCTCACCATCACAGGCTCTCCCATCACCATTGCAGATTCCTTCCGCTTCTTGGGCACCACCATCACCCGGGACCTCAAATGGGAGCCAACCATCAGCTCCCTCATCAAAAAGGCCCAGCAGAGGATGTTCTTTCTGCGGCAGCTGAGGAAGCTCAAGCTACCCACCAAGATGTTAGTGCAGTTCTACACGGCCATCATCGAGTCCATCGTCACCTCCTCCATAACTGTGTGGTATGCAGGAGCCACTGCCAGGGACAGACTAAGGCTGCAGCGCGTCGTGCGCACTGCTGAGAAGGTGATCGGCTGCAAGCTCCCATCTCTCCAGGACCTGTACATCTCCAGGACCCGGAGGCGTGCTGGCCGGATCATAGCCGATCCTTCACACCCTGGTCACGTACTGTTTGCCCCCCTCCCCTCAGGTAGAAGACTTCGGTCCATTTGGACTAAAACCTCCCGGCACATGAATAGCTTTTTCCCCTCTGCCATCAGACTGCTGAACATTAAGTGACTTATTGACTCTCGTGCACTATGTACAGCAGCTCAACCAGTCTCATGATATTCATCACTGTTTTTCTGTTGCATTATCAACTGCACTGTGGTACCCCATATTATCTGCTACTTGCTAATTTATTTAAAACTGCCTTGACTAGTATTACTCATTATTACTATTATTATTATTACTTATTTTTCTACACTTATTGCACGTTTTTAGTCCTTTAGTTTTTTAGTTTATCTCTTTATCTCATCATGTTTTTAATGTTGCAGCATGGCACCGAGACAAATTCCTAGTTTGTGTACTACATGAACAATGGCAATAAATCTGATTCTGATTCTGACACTGGGATTGAATTCCCTCCACACGTCACAGATTCCCATTTCTTTTAGTAGCATCCGAGTTTTCCTACTTTGAGTGTTATTTTGATGTGGAGAATTACCTGATGCATCCCAGTATGGATTCAGTCTTAGATTGAAGTCTCCACCACATATCACTAAACCTTGGGCTTTAGTTATCATTAGGTCAAATACATTTTTATAAAATTTCCAGTTAGCCCCTGGAGGTGCATATACATTCAGCAGGGTGATATCTTCTCCCTCTAGCCGCCCAAGTACCATACTGTATCTCCCTTCTTTATCTTTGTGTTCTGATTTTTTTTTTTCAAATATAATTTTGGTTGAGATCAATGTCGCTACTCCCCTCCTCCTCCCTGACTTATATGAAGATGAAGAGATCATTTTAAACCCTTGTCTATTGAGTTTAGTGTGCTCCACGTCTGTTAGGTGGGTTTCCTGTAAAAATATTATTCCTGCTTTGTCTTTTTTCATTTTGCCTAGAATCTTGGATCTTTTAACTGGATTCAGGATCCCTTTTACATTATATGAGATTATTTTGGTTACACCCTGTTTCTCCATTGTGTTGTCTTATTTAGTATAACAGTGTGGTGGTCCTCTTTTATGCTACTCAGAAACTGAAAGAACATTAAGAACATAAAAAACATTAAGACATAGTATATAAAACTTTAAAACAAAAAACTGACAAAAGATCTTCCTGAGCTGAGGTCTTTTTAGTGACCTTAGAAGAGCCTTGATGGTGTGTTGGCTCTGAGGGAAATTCCTCAGATTCCGTTACATGCTGAGGGCCCTCTCTTACCCCTGTAAGCTGTCCCATGTTTATAACGTGAATTTCAGATCCCAATCTGAACTTGTAATGATTAATTTTTTTTTTTTATGCCTATACCCTATGAAATTGTGCGCAACCTCCCACCACCATCACAGCAAACAGTCACGTTAATACAGTATTTGTTAGTGTGGAGAGATCATGTGGTTCATTGTCACATTTCTATTTTAACAAGTTGGGTTTTTTTTAAAGACTTATTTGTTTCTAATATTATGTCTGTTTCATAAAATGCTTTACCACTTGCTGATTCTGCATCTCCTTTAATGTTTGTTACCTTGTAGGAGGAGGGTTGGATGCGCAGATTGACTAAAAATATCATTATTCCCTCCTGTAAACGGCCAGTTTTTCCTTGTAGCTCTGGCGCTGGGTTTCCCGCTGCTGGCCCGTGGATTTTGAGGGTCTCTGTGTGGACCACGATTGAGCCTTGATTCTTTTGATCGGGTCTGCTGCGGGTTTAAACACCGTTACCGGGAGTCCTCTTCTCGCCATATCCGTGGTTGCTTCTTCCGCCGAGTTGTAGAGACACATCTCATCCCCGTAAAAAACCCGCAGCTTCGCCGGAAATGGAGTCTGAAAGCGCAGTTTCTTCTCTTATAGTATCTTTTTAGCGTCGTTGTATTCCTGACGCTTTTTAAGGACCTCCGGAGCGTAGTCGTGTTCCACGAAAACTTTTCTCTCTTGGTGCATAAATCCTTTTTTCTGCCAAGCCAGTCTTACAACCTCTTCTTTTATTTTGGAGTTGGAGAACTTCACCACCACCGATCTTGGTGGCGCTTCCGCCGCCGGCCTAGGGGCTAATGTACAGTGCGTCCTTTCTATCTTCAAGTCGGTGGTTTGGGGAATATCCAACTTCTCTCTCAGTAAGGATTCCACGCATGCCGCCATTGTGGTGAAACCGTCCTCGACTCCTTCTTTCAGACCATGAATTCTTATGTTTTCTCTTCTTAGTCTTCCTTCTTGGTCAGTTAGCTTAGCCTCCAGTCTAGACTGTCGTTTGTGCAGTTCCAGCACGGTATCTTCCAGCCCTTTTATTCTTTCCTCTGCTTCCAAGATTCGGTCCTCGGCCTGGTCCACTCTGCTGTTTGTCCTTTTTATTTCGTCTTTGATTTCACGAAATTCGGCCCAACACTCTCAGCGAAATCGTCTTAATTCTTTAAGTACCATTTTTAAGCTAACCTTGTTGCTAACTTCATTCAGCTCCTCGTCTTCTGAATGGAAATCATCCGGATCAGATTCTCCGGCCGATGCGTGTCCTGGCCTGGTAAATGTCGATTTCTTCTGTTTTCCTTTAGGCATGATGACTTTGTTTCTTGATTTTCACTCTTCCAAAAATCCGTTAAATCTGATTTTCAAGGTATTTTCCTGGATCGGGTCTGGGAGCTTCAGCGTTAAGCTGCTATCACCATGGTGTCCAGACCGGAAGTCGTATCGTGAGATTTTGAGTGAAAACCTCCTTCCATCAGCAAGGGTACTGAAGATGAAACGTGGCTGGATATTTCAGCATGACAATGATCCCAAACACACCGCCCGGGCAACAAAGTAGTGGCTTCGTAAGAAGCATTTCAAGGTCCTGGAGTGGCCTAGCCAGTCTCCAGATCTCAACCCCATAGAAAATCTTTGGAGGGAGTTGAAAGTCCGTGTTGCCCAGCGACAGCCCCAAAACATCACTGCTCTAGAGGAGATCTGCATGGAGGAATGGGCCAAAACACCAGCAACAGTGTGTGAAAACCTTGTGAAGACTTACAGAAAACGTTTGACCTCTGTCATTGCCAACGAAGGGTACATAAAGTATTGAGATGAACTTTTGTTATTGACCAAATACTTATTTTACCGAGGAATTTACCAATTAATTCATTAAAAATCCTTCAATGTGATTTTCTGGATTTTTTTTTCTTCTCATTTTGTCTCTCATAGTTGAGGTATACCTATGATGAAAATTGGTGGCCTCTCTCATCTTTAAAGTGGGAGAATTTGCACATTTGGTGGCTGACTAAATACTTTTTTGCCCCACTGTATATAGTGCTTTTATTCTCATCTCTTGATGACCAAAGCGCTTTACAGATCCTGCTATCCACCCATTCACACACTGATGGCGGTATGCTGCCTAACATGGTGCTTCCAGACCCACCAGGAGTAATTGGGGTGAAGTGTCTTGCCCAGGGACACAATGGCAGTATATCTGGGGAGAGCGGGATTCGAACTGCCAACCATGTGGTTATTGGACGACCTACTCTACCTCCTGAGCCACTGCCATCCCCTGAGTAAAAGTTGAAAGAATTTTGCTGTATTGCTAAACAGTAAAATGCTGAAAAAAATTCTATAAAATGTAAAATAAACTAGAGGGCACTCAGAGAGCGCATACCTCTGCCAAGGCTCCACCCTTCCCTCCATCCACATCACCATCCATCTGTACACTATGAGATAGAGCCTTGGCGGAGGCATGCACTCACGGATCACCTCCAACATCTAGTGCGTTCATCTTTGGGCCAAGAACCACCTCTGGTGAAAATTTCATCCAAATCCATCCAGTAGTCTTGGAGTACTGTTGGTAACACTCTGTGAGAAGATAAGCACCTTGGTGGAGGTATGCATTTTGAGATCACTGCCAAAATCTAATCCTCTGTTCCCCCTGCCGTTACACACCTTTCCTGAAACTTTCATCAAAATCCATTCATAACTTTTTGAGTTATGTTACCGACAGACAAACCAACGCCTCGAAAAACATCACCTCTATCCTCCCTTGACGGAGGTAATAAATCACTGAAAGAAATTAGGTTAAATGCAAACATAAAATGTGAATCAGTGTGAATAAGCTAAAAGCCTAGAAATAAATTATAAATTAAAAACCTGAAATAATTTACCTGAAAGGCTATAAAATAAAAGGCAAAAAAAAAAATAAACAAAATACAAAAAAAAAAAAAATTAAAATCTGAATTTAGCTTAAATGTGTAACTTTGCTTGCTAAAAATTGTTTAAAAAAGAAAATAAATTAAAATAAGAAAAAAGCTAAAAAACAAACAAACAACAGTTTATCTGAAAGTGTAACAATGCCAAGAGTTACAAGACATTTGCTAAAATGCAAAAAAATTAAAAGAATTTAGCAGAAGTGATGACATAATTTCTTCTTTATGCCATTTGCTAACTGTTCACTTAAAAATAAGAGTTTAACTGAAATACAATTATTCCAGATGTTTAGATTCACCTAATTTGTGAGAAAAAAGCTACATGACTTCGCTAAAACGGTTAAAAAAAAATGAAAAAGTATTTGAAATACTAATTAAGTAATGCTAAAAAAGCTAACACTCAAGAAGTTTAGCACAAATGCTACATAATTTTATCTAAAGTTAAAATCAGCTAAAAGCTAACTTTTAATTACCTTGCACATTCAAATATATGTTCACATATGTGTTTAAAATTTGAATATTGAAGAATGTATAGATAAGTGAGAAATATATGTTATATGATATAAAAGAAGACTAATTAAACTCACAAAATAATAATAGTTTTAGAGACTGTTCTTGCACCACTTGAAATAATAGCTAAACCAATAAAAATAAATTTGAAATTTTCTTTAAAAAAATTTTTTTATCCACTCATTTACCCATATTTATCCGTCATATCAGCAGCTAGCATATTTATCATCTTCCTCCTGGTGGCGTCAGTCAAATTTTTACTGTTGTTGTATTCGTTCATGATGGTTCGTCCACCGTGCTTTGACAAGAGGATATTTTCAACCATCTGAAATCAAGAAACATATAATAAATAAAAAAGGATGCAGTAACGGACTAAATATGTTAATGGTTAATAACCAATGATGTCAAACTTGTTATAAAACATTATACCACTTTAGCTGTGATGTCGTGTCTGCATTGTCTTTTTGACTGGATATCTTCGCGGTCACAGTCGGGTAAATCTGGAATAACGGAGTCGTCCCGGATTACAGATGATGGACAGAATGTCAGTGATTTATCTGGGAAATTACATTTGTAACAAATTTATAGTTAACAGTGCAATTGTAAATTAGTGCTGTGCTGAATACCAGTTTCATGTGTAATTTTTTTCTGAATGTAGCTACATTTAGAAGAATTCCTTCCAGAAACACCTCGGTGTTCAGGCGCTTTTCTCTGAATGGTCTTCAGTCTCCATGCCAGGTATCCAGATCCGGTATCGGGATCATAAAAATGTTCCTGTTTCATTAATTAAAGAAATTAACATTTTAATAATCAAAAGCACATAAAAACTCTTAAAAAAAGTCTACTTACTTACATAGCCATTCTTTGAAAATGGATCTTTGAGGTAAGGAAAGAGGGCAACAATTCCCTGTGCGTACATCACTCTCACATCTTTGGGAGGGCAAGTCCTATTAAAGGCATTTAGTGAGATTCAATAATTTGCAGATGGCTAAAGTAATTTATTAGTTTAACACAAATTTACAAGAAGGAAATGCAAAAACCCAAGAAACAAGTTATCAAAATTGTAATATTTAAAAAAAGAAAATTACTTGTAAAATGTGCAAAGTAATGAGAAAAAGTTGCAAATGTACAGAAAAGTCAAATTAAAATGTTGTTTGTCGAATGAGATTGACTGCTGTATTAAGGACTACATAATGTGCTGAAACGCAGTACAGCATTAAAACAAATACTTTATCCGTGCTTAAAATTGAGCTGTGTTCAAACGCATTACTCCTTAAAGGGGTCACTGACTGCACTTTTTCCACATTTTAACATCTCACTCATGTCTTAATGAAGTGTTTGTGACATATTTTGTTCATATTTTCTTAAATTTTTTTAATTATTGAAACAAATTTGTTTGTTTTTCTTGGCTTTCTTGAAATGCTCCGATTTAAAGCCTGTCACTTTAAGAAACATCCTTCAGCTGTTCAACTCCGCCCTCCCTCTTATGTCAGTTCGCTATTAGCTGAGTAGCTTCTAGCCTTCTTCTAGCGCGGATGAGCAGCGCTGGTTCACTGATCCACAGTCGTTTGTGCATCTCGCATCATCCCCCCCCCCCCCCCGCAACAATCCACCGATCACCACAACCCCAGGCCAGTGGCCCAGCCACGGGCTCTCAAAGGGCAATGTCTTGCTCCACGGTACTCCACTCCTCCCTGAGCCTCACAGCCAGCCAGGGGATGCCCCATTACAAAGCGGCTCCCCGACGCTACCTGTGAGAGTATGCCCGGAGGATGGTGGGGGAGCTGAGCCTGCAGCTCCAGGCAGCATCCCCAGATTGCGGCAACTGCCTGCACCACGGCCCAGGTGCCAGCGCAGGCAGTTTCCGTGACCCAGTGACCCGTGACCCTTATTATCTAATAAGATAATTTATCTTATCTTATCTTATCCTGTGGTCACAAAGCATGACACCCTCCATTCCCTGGCTGTGCCTAGAAATCCTGTCCATAAAAATTATGAACAAGATTGGTAACAAAGGGCAGCCCTGGCGGAGTCAAACTCTCACTGGGAATGAGTCCGATCGAGTGTTGGCAATACAAACCAAACTCTCACAACGGTCGTACAGAGAATCAGAATCAGAATCAGAATCAGGTTTATTGCCATTGTTCATGTAGTACACAAACTAGGAATTTGTCTCGGTACAATGCTGCAACATTAAACATGATAAGATAAGAGAAATAAACTATACATGTAATAAAGTGTAGGATAAGATTAAGTGATACTGGTCAACAGTTAAAATATATATTAGCCAGCAGCAGATACTGTGGAGAACTATATAGTGCAGTCGGTAATGCAGGAAGAAAACAGTGATGATTGACATGAGTCTGGTTGAGCTGCTGTACATGGTGCACGAGAGTCACTTAGTGTTCAGCAGTCTAATGGCAGAGGGGAAGAAGCTGTTCATGTGACGGGAGGTTTTAGTCTGGATGGACCGAAGTCTTCTACCAGAGGGGAGGGGGGCAAACAGTACATGACCAGGGTGTGAGGGATCGGCTATGATCCGGCCAGCACGCCTCCGGGTCCTGGAGATGTACAGATCCTGGAGAGATGGGAGCTTGCAGCCAATCACCTTCTCAGCAGTGCGCACGACGCGCTGCAGCCTTAGTCTGTCCCTGGCAGTGGCTCCTGCGTACCACACGGTTATGGAGGTGGTGAGGATGGACTCGATGATGGCTGTGTAGAGACCGAATAGCACGTAACAACAAGCCCGATACCCCATACTCCCGAAGCACCCCCCACAAAAAACCACGAGGGACGCGGTCGAATGCTTTCTCCAAGTCCACAAAACACATGTAAACTGGTTGGGCAGACTCCCACAAACCCTCGAGAATTCTCGAGAGGGTAAAGAGCTGGTCCGATGTGCCACGGCCAGGACGAAAACCACATTGCTCCTCCTGAATCCGAGGTTCGACCAACGGCCAGACTCTCCTCTCCAGTACCTTGGCATAGACTTTCCCAGGGAGGCTGAGGAGTGTGATCCTTCTAAAGTTGGAGCACACCCTCCGGTCCCCTTTTTTAAAGAAAGGAACCACCACACCGGTTTGCCATGCCAAAGGCACTGCCCCCGACCTCCACGCAATGTTGCAGAGGCGTGTCAACCATGACAGTCCTACAACGTCCAGGGCCTTGAGGTACTCAGGACGAATCTCATCCACCCCCGGGGCCCGGCCACCAAAGAGATTTTTAACCACCTTGGCAACCTCAGCCCCTGTGATAGGCGAGTCATCCCCCTCGTCCACAAGCCCTGGTTTTCTTGACATTCCACAGAAAAGTCAAAAACATTTCTGCCATTTCTGGGAGAGAAAAACGAGATAAAGGCTGTGTGTGTGTGTTTTTAAGAGAATTGACTGTTTTGAACATTTTGGGATAATTAGGTGACCAGTAGACTCATTTCAGACAGTTAAAATCTACAAACACACCATTTCTCAGTCAATGACCCCTTTAAATGTAATCTGTTTGGAATCTTTTCTAAATACTGAAGTAAAACCTTTGAGTCTTCGACGAATAAATCTTTATAACAACTAAGTAACTAAGTAATAAATAAGGATGTTGCAAATTTACAACAAAAAAGAATGCAAATATACACAAAAACAAATGTGAAAAAAATTAGCAAATGTACACAAAACCACCCAAACTGTAAAGTTACATGAAAAAAAGGATCAACAGCTTAATTTTCCAATAACTTCACTAATTTTCAATAAAATTTTGCAATTCTGCATTTAAAAACTAATTAAAATACCTTTTAAAATTTTAGATAAGTTGCAAATTTACAACCAAAAGGTACGCAAATATTAAAAAAAACAAATATGTGAGAAAAAATTGCAAATTTACATAAAATTACCCCAAAATGTAAAAAAGTTACATGTAACTAAAAAAAAATAGCAAAAATATACATTAAAAATAAGATTTATGACAAAACCTTGCTTGTAAATCTTTACATTTATCAACTCAAATGTAAGAAAAAAACCTAAACATTATGAGAAAAAAAATGCAAATATGCAAAAAAAGAGCCAAATTCACATTAAATCAGCTTTTATACATTAACTTACCCATACTTATCAGTCATATCGGCAGCAAGTATATTTATCATCTTCCTTCTGGCTGCATCAGTCAGATTCTTGGTTCTGTCGTATTCGTTCATGATGGTTCCACCACCGTGCTTTGAGGACAGGATTTTCTCAACAATCTGACAACAGTTTAACAGAGTAAATTCACATATAAAGTTTTTTTTTCCACCACACACACACCAAACTGATAAACGCTGTACCTCTTTAGCTGCGATGTTGCGCCATCTTTTGGACTGTAAATCTCCATCAGTCTCTGCTGCTTCTTCACGGTCACGTTCAGTCAAATTTGGAAGATCAGCTTCGTCCCACCTCAAAGACTCATCTGTGAAATGATGTTTGTATAAAAATTTATACACAATTTATATGCAGAAAATCTATATACATACAGAGGGGAAAATAAGTATTGAACATGTCAACATTTTTCTTCTTAAACATATTTCTTTGTAATTGTAACCCACAGACAACAAATGGAAATTAGCCACTGGCTACAATCTGGCAAATTTACATTGACTTACAACTGACCTTTACATTGACATTCAATGTTCACCAACTTGCACTGTCCTTAAAAATAGCAATTTACAATTCTGATGGAACCACTGACCTGATATTTTCACCACATATCAGTAACAACCCAAGTAATCCATAAATACAAAGAAATCAAGGCAACTGTGTTCACAGAACAAGTTATATTTAATAAAGTAAAATGACACAGGGAATAAGCATTGAACACGTGAAGAAAAAGCGGTGCAAAAAAGCATAGCAAGCCAAGAAATCAGCTGAAATCCATCAGAATTTAGGAAGCCATCCCATTCCCCATCAGTGCAAATTAATTTTAGCTAGCGGTGGCAGAGTGGTTAGCACTGCGGCAGCACAGCAACTCACCCTTGGCCGGGGGATCCTGGGTTCCATCCCAGCCCCCGACCAACAGTGATCTGTGTGGAGTTTGCATGTTCTCCCCGTGTCTGTGTGGGTTTACTCTGAGATTTCTCCGGTTTCTTCCCACATGCCAAAAACATGCAAGTTAGGTTAATTGGCATCAAACTGGGGATTCTAAATTGTCCTTAGGTATGACTGTGAGAGTGAATGGTTGTCTGTCTCACTGTGTTGGCCCTGCGATGGACTGGCAATCTGTCCAGGGTGTACCCTGTCTCTCGGCCAAAAGATGCTGGGATAGGCTCCAGCCCCCCCGCGATCCGAAAAGGATTAAGCGAAAGAAGATGAATGGATGGATGGAAGGAAGGATAGTTAAGTCCTGACTGATAGCCTTTAACCTCTTGCACTCCGGTGTACCGCAGACGGTCATTTCTCTGCGTCGTGCGCCCTAGGATCTTAGAGCGCACTGAAAAAAAAAAAAAAAAAAAAGCATTTCCGTTCTTCCACTACAGACACAGCCGTGAACAGAAAGCCAAAGGAGTGCTTTGATTGGTTTAGATGTGATTGACCTCTCATCTGACTAATAAGAGCCTTGAATTGGGTTTCTGAAACCTTGAAGAACCAATGACTGAAAACCTAGCAAGAAGGACCCGCCTACCAACGGCTGCGAATACAGCGAGGCAATTGAAGCACAGAAGTTCGAAAGCGTGCGTTCCTTGCAAAATCTGTTTTGTGTAAGGCTGGGTGACACACACGCGTTCGCCAGTCTTTTTTTCTTACTACTGTTCTTATTTGTTTTGAAAAATCGTTCGCCAAAACCACAATCATGGAAGCGCAAAACCGCAATAATGGAATTATGTTTTGACCGGGTCGCGTGACCAGAACCACGAGTCCATAACAAGCGGACCAGCGTCATGTTCGTCTGACAATGAGGAAGAGAAGTTCGCCAGCAACACTGCTGTTGTGGACAGGTAAGTGTTATAAGCTAAATTATTCTTTATCCCTGAAAATTGTAATCAAAATGACTTTTGACCGATCGGTAAATTACAACTGTGCGTCATCGCAACATGAAGACCGGCGGACCCGACGGACTGGACCCGTGCGCCGCGTCTGGACCATGAAGGCCCCCCCCCCCCCCCAGCTACTCTTCTGTAGTGGATTGCAGATATTATTGCAGATATTTTAGTACAACTGTGCGTAGTAGACCGTGGCATGCGCCGCGGTCCGTCATGTAGCGATGGACGATGTCCGTCCTCTCAGCGGGGGGGGGGGGGGGTTGTTATCCTCTACATTACAGATATTTTAGTATAATTTTTAGTGCACTGTAGGTTATTTTTTCTTGTAAAAAAAAAAAAAAGCCACACATTTTTTATGTGGCATGCTTCTTTGTGTGTGGGGGCTTGTTTGTTCATTCATTCATGAATGAATGAACACCCCCCCCACACACACACAGCCCTGAGTGTCACCTTTCATTAGAGCCCAAGATGAAGCTTCTATATTGAATCATTCAAAAGTTACAGATGTTTTTCCAAACTGTGCCATTTGGCACAGTTCAAAAACGCCTGGGAACAACCTAAGAAAAAAGCTGTGTAATATATTCATTTTTTGTGGTATTGTTACAGAAGTTTGACCTCAGCTGGATAACACTTGGTTCTACATTTCTGTTGCATTTTCCAGCCCGGATCTGACAGCTTTGTGTTATTTGCAAGCATTTGTATCCAAAAAAACACCCAGGCGAAATTTATTTTCTTCAAGTTCAGTATGTTTAGATGACTGTTACTCAGTGGCAGGAGCACTTAGAGAGATTATGACTGTTTTGCCAAAAAATTCAAAGTGTTTTCTTTTAAATGAGACCAACCCCATGAAGATGCTGCAAAGGGTTGAAGAACAGCTTTTGATTTACTTTGGGTACGTTATTTTTGGGCGTTTTTAGGGAAATTGACCAGAGTGCAAGGGGTTAAAAAGGTCTGTGAATATCAGATGAATAGATACAGTGGGGCAAAAAAGTATTTAGTCACCCACCAATTGTGCAAGTTCTCCCACTTAAAAGATGAGAGAGGTCTCCAATTTTCATCATAGGTATACCTCAACTATGAGAGACAAAAGCAGAAAAAAAAAAAAATCCAGAAAATCACATTAAAGGATTTTTAATGAATTAATTGGTAAATTCCTCGGTAAAATAAGTATTTGGTCAATAACAAAAGTTCATCTCAATATTTTGTTATATACCCTTTGTTGGCAATGACAGAGGTCAAACGTTTTCTGTAAGTCTTCACAAGCTTTTCACACACTGGTGCTGGTATTTTGGCCCATTCCTCCATGCAGATCTCCTCTAGAGCAGTGATGTTTTGGGGCTGTCGCTGGGCAACACGGACTTTCAACTCCCTCCAAAGATTTTCTATGGGGTTGAGATCTGGAGACTGGCTAGGCCACTCCAGGACCTTGAAATGCTTCTTACGAAGCCACTCCTTTGTTGCCCGGGCGGTGTGTTTGGGATCATTGTCATGCTGAAAGACCCAGCCACGTTTCATCTTCAATGCCCTTGCTGATGGAAGGAGGTATTCACTCAAAATCTCATGATACATGGCCCCATTCATTCTTTCCTTTACACGGATCAGTCGTCCTGGTCCCTTTGCAGAAAAACAGCCCCAAAGCATGATGTTTCTACCCCCATGCTTCACAGTAGGTATGGTGTTCTTTGGATGCAACTCAGCATTCTTTCTCCTCCAAACACGACAAGTTGAGTTTTTACCAAAAAGTTCTATTTATATATATATATTTTTAGTAGTCTCGGCGCCACACCAGTCGGCTGCCTTTTGCAACAGCGGCTCGATTCCGAGTTTTTTTTCCCTTCCTCTCTCTTTTGATCACTTTTTTTTTTCACCCCACTTATATCACGGACACACAGATCATCCCAAATGTCTCCTGAGCCGGTGGACGGAGCCACTGTTTATAGCAGGATACGATATAACAGGGAAGAGCTGCTAGCATTTAACCGCCACCCGGTCCCACTGGAAAATCTCGACATACCGAGAGAACTGAGGCGAAAACGCCGCGGCTGCCGGGCTGGAGTAAGGCGGAGGACAAAAAATATAAGGTACAGACCCTCCCTTCCATCTGTTGTCATGGGAAATGTACGGTCGATACTGGGAAAGTTAGATGAGCTAGCGGCTATCTCCCGTTATGATAGCACTTACCGGGAGTGCTCTCTCCTTTTGTTTACTGAGACGTGGCTAACTGAACTAGCAGCAGATGCTAACATTGAGCTGGAGGGTTTTCACATGATACGAGCTGACCGAACACCAGAGAGTGGCAAAACTAGGGGCGGTGGAGTGATCATGTATGTTAACAACAACTGGTGCAGACCGGGACATATCACTGTTAAACAACGACACTGCAGCAAAGACATTGAGTTGCTAGCTGTTAGCATGAGGCCTACATATCTCCCGAGAGAATACTCACACGTGATCTGCATTGTTGTTTATGCAAATCCGACGGCGAACGCTGGGACAGCGCGTGACGTCATCCATTCAGTAACCAGCAGGCTGCAGACAGAACACCCAGATGCTCTTCTCCTCATCTCAGGCGATTTCAACCACGTTTCACTGTCTCCCATTCTGCCCACTTTCACCCAGTATGTCACATGCCACACTAGAGACAATAAAACACTGGATTTGTTCTACGCAAACACTAAGGAGGCGTACACCTCATCACAACTCCCCCCACTTGGGAGATCGGATCACAACTTGGTTCATCTCCGACCGGTGTACAAACCTCTAGTGCACAGACAACCTCCGGCAATGCACACAGTGGAGTTATGGTCTGAGGAGACAATGGACACTCTAAGGGACTGTTTTGAAGCCACTGCCTGGAAGCAGCTCTGCAATCCACATGGTGAGGACATCGATGGCCTCATTCACACCTTCACGGGCTACCTCAGCTTCTGTGTGGACAAATCCGTTCCCACCAAGACCATACGGCGTCACTCAAACAACAAACCCTGGATCAACCCTGAGATAAAAACACTTCTGAGAGAGAAGAAGAGGATCTTCAGGTCGGGGAACAGGGAGATGCTGAAGTCCGTACAGAGGGAGCTGAGGAGAAAGATCAGAGAAGGCAAGGACAGCTTCAGGAAGAAGATGGAGGACAAGCTGCAACAGAGCGACATCAGCGGGGTCTGGAGAAACCTCAAAACCATCTCGGGGCTCCAGAATACCTCCCCCCAGGCCACGGGGGGCAGGGAGTGGGCGAACAACCTGAATCTGTTTTTCAATAGATTTGACCAACCGCCCTCCCCCCTGTCTGCACAACAACCACTGCTGCCTCTAAGAAATCAAGTCCTGCTACCCACTCCCCACTCCACCGACACCCCCCCCACTCCCAACACACAGCCCCCCATCCTGACCCTGACCAAGACCCAGGTGAGGACGGAGCTGAGGAAGATCAAGGCGAGGAAGGCGTCGGGACCGGACGGCATCAGCGCAAAGCTCCTCAAGTCCTGTGCAGACCAGCTGTGTGGGATTGTGACGTATATCTTCAACATGAGCCTGAAACTGGGGAGGGTACCACAGCTGTGGAAAACATCTTGTGTGGTACCTGTACCAAAAACTTCCCACCCCAAAGACCTGAACAGCTTCAGACCGGTGGCCTTGACGTCCCACTTGATGAAGACCCTGGAGAGACTGCTCCTTGCTCATCTCCGCCCCCTGGTGGAACCAGCGATGGATCCACTCCAGTTCGCCTACCAGCATGGCATTGGGGTGGAGGATGCGGTGATCTTCCTCCTTCATCGTTCTCTGTCCCACCTGGAGAAGCCCGGGAATATGGTGAGGATCATGTTCTTTGACTTCTCCAGTGCTTTCAACACCATCCAACCGATGATCCTGAAGGACAAGCTGCTGCGCGCAGGGGTGGACCAGCACCTGTCATCATGGATCCTGGACTACCTCACGAACCGGCCTCAGTTTGTGAGAACCCGGGACTGTGTTTCCGACACGATCATCAGTAGCACGGGGGCCCCCCAGGGAACGGTGCTGGCTCCCTTCTTGTTCACTCTTTATACTGCGGACTTCTCACACAACACAACACATTGCCATCTACAGAAGTTCTCTGATGACTCTGCGATCGTTGGTCTCATCTCCAGCGGGGATGAAGCTGAGTACAGAGGGCTTATCCAGGACTTTGTGGACTGGTGCCATCGGAACTGCCTCCAGATCAACGCGAGGAAAACTAAGGAGCTGGTGGTGGACTGCCGCAGGCATGGGCAGCCCCTCACAGCACCAGTAAATATACAGGGAACAGACATCGAGATGGTGACATCCTACAAGTACCTGGGTATTCATCTGAACAATAAACTAGACTGGTCACACAATACTGACGCACTCTACAAGAAGGGACAGCGCAGGCTGTTCCTGCTGAGGAGACTCAGGTCTTTTGGTGTACAAGGGGCGCTGCTGAAGTCATTCTATGACACGGTGGTGGCATCAGCCATCACTTTTGGAGTGGTCTGCTGGGGCAGTGGCATTACTGCAGCCGATAGGAAGAGACTGAACAAACTGATTAAGAAAGCTAGCTCTGTCCTGGGGCAACGCCTTGATCCGATGGAGGAGATAGGAGAGAGAAGGACGGTGGCTAAACTGTCATCTCTGCTGGAGTCCGAGTTCCACCCTATGCAGGACATACTGGATGCACTGAGGAGCTCATTTAGCAGCAGACTACATCATCCCAGGTGCACAACCGAGAGGTTTCGTAGGTCCTTCCTACCAACGGCTGTCAGACTGTACAACCTAAGCAGGGCTGCTCGCAGAGATAGCAAAAAGACGTAACAAACTAATAGTTTTTGAATGCAAAAGATGCAATAGACTTACACAATGGTCCTCTCCGGCATACAACTAGGAACATACCGGTCGCTATGGAGGGTGAGAATATGTATGGGCACATAATCATACCATGTAGGATAACTAAATAGACGGTTATGCTGTTTCATCCCACCTAGCAACAATGCTCTGCACTGTGTGTGTTTATATATTTACATACTTATTCCATCTAGCTACAATGCTCTGCACTGGGTGTGTTTATATTTATATATCTATATTTTTATTCCATCTAGCTACAATGCTCCGCACTGTGTTTTTATATATCTACATATTATTCCATCTAGCTACATTGCTCCGCACTGTGTGTGTTTATATACTTGCATATTTATTCCACCTAGCTGCAATGCTCCATACTGTGGGTGTTTATATATTTACATATTTATTCCATCTAGCTACAATGCTCTGCACTGTGTGTTCATATATTCATATATTTATTCCATCCAGCTACAATGCTCTGCACTGTGTGTCTGTGTGTGTGTGTGTGTATATATATATATTTTATAGTAATATGTACATATGTATATTAGCTGCTCTTGCTTGCTTTTTTTTTGCCTTCTGATTGTTGCTCTGAGTGTTGCTATCCCTGTGCTGTTGCAATCCTGGAATTTCCCCGTTGTGGGACTAATAAAGGCTTATCTTATCTTATCTTATCTTATTTTGGTTTCATCTGACCATATGGCATTCTCCCAATCCTCTTCTGGATCATCCAAATGCTCTCTAGCAAATTTCAGACGGGCCTCGACATGTATTGGCTTAAGCAGGGGGACATGTCTGGCACTGCAGGATGTGCAGTGCCAGACATGTGCCGTGCCAGACATGTGCAGTGCCAGACATGCGCCGCCAGACATGTGCCTGGCGGCGTAGTGTTACTGATGGTAACCTTTGTTACTTTGGTCCCAGCTCCCTGCAGGTCATTCACTAGGTCCCCCCATGTGGTTCTGGGATTTTTGCTCACCGTTCTCGTGATCATTTTGACCCCACGGGGTGAGATCTTGCGTGGAGTCCCAGATTGAGGGAGATTATCAGTGGCCTTGTATGTCTTCCATTTTCTAATAATTGCTCCCACAGTTGATTTCTTCACACCAAGCTGCTTACCTATTGCAGATTCAGTCTTCCCAGCCTGGTGCAGGTCTACAATTTTGTTTCTGGTGTCCTTTGACAGCTCTTTGGTCTTGGCCATAGTGGAGTTTGGAGTCTGAGTGTTTAAGGTTGTGGACAGGTGTCTTTTATACTGATAACGAATTCAAACAGGTGCCATCAATACAGGTAACAAGTGGAGGACAGAGGAGCCTCTTAAAGAAGAAGTTACAGGTCTGTGAGAGCCAGAAATCTCGCTTGTTTGTAGGTGACCAAATACTTATTTTACCGAAGAATTTACCAATTAATTCATTAAAAATCCTTCAATGTGATTTTCTGGATTTTTTTTTTCTGCTTTTGTCTCTCATAGTTGAGGTATACCTATGATGAAAATTGGAGACCTCTCTCATCTTTTAAGTGGGAGAACTTGCACAATTGGTGGCTGACTAAATACTTTTTTGCCCCACTGTACATCCATGGGTGCACCGGGACACATCATCAATGATGTTTCCTGATGTCATCGGGTGTTTCAGGTCTCACAACATCAGACACCCTCAATCAGGCGACCCAGCCAGGGTTGATCAGACCCTGACTTGTGTCCCCGCAGCATTGGCCCACAATTCAGACCTCTTAATCCAGAGCCACCGAGAGGCTATTTCTGCAGTCTCTGTGGCAGATTTGATGGCCTTCCTTTTAGCAGCTCCTTTGATGCCAAGGAGCATGTAAATTTTGCACAGGGAGCAGGCAGCAAAGCCTCGACATCCCACCTCTATGGGCTCACAGTATGCTCTCCAACCATTCCTCTGGCACTGTTCTACCAGTTCTTGGTATTTGAGCCGTTTGCGTTCACTGGCCTCTTCCATGAGCTCCTCCCAGGGAACTGTGAGCTTCACTAACAGGACCTGCCTGGAAGAGGAAGATGCAAGTACCACATCTAGCCTAAGAGATGTTGGTGTTACATAGTCAGGGAACTTAAGCTGCTTTCCCAAGTCAGTTCGCAGGTCCCAGTCTGAAGCTGAAGAGTGCAAGCTGGCTGACGGTCTAAGCTGTGGTCGGGGCCTCTCTCCACCTTTAACAAATGTGATTTTCGTTTGACTACCAACCTGCTCATTGTTTGCCACGGCGCTGGAGATGGTCTCCGCTACACACTTTAGCACTTGGTCATGGCGCCAGCAATATCGGCCCTCACCAAGAGCTGTTGGGAAGCTGCTGAGGATGTGTTCAAGCGTGCCCTTTCTTGAGCAGAGAGGACATGTTGGCAGCTCATTCTTGCCTCAGGTATGCAGGTTTGCCAGACTGGATAGCACATCATATACTGCTCGGCGCATAAATTGGATGTGCTGAGGTTCTGCATGCCAGATGTCATTCCAGGTCAGCTTCGTATCCACTGCTCCCTCCCGTTTTGTCCATGCCCCCTACTGCTGCATGCCTACCATCCTGCTAGTCCTCGCTTCTTCAACACCTGCTCTCACCTCCTGCAGGATTAACTGACGTTTGTCCTTTCCCTGGACTTTATCATAGCGCGGCTGTGGGATGGAGCCCAGCCCTGCACGTCCTATTGCCACTGTGCCCACCAGAGCTTTGTGTCTCAGCCGAGATTCTGCAAGCTCCAGCCCCTCTTGAGCTCTCCACTTCCGATCTGTCCTCACCACAATGCCTGCTGCTGCCACTCTTGAGTCTCTAGAGTCATGATAGACTAGTGCCTCTCTTGTGCAGGAGACCTTGAACTCCTCTTCCAAACTGCTAATAGGAAGCTGGAGTTTGTTGCTCCTGCCATAAAGTGCCGCACTACTGAAGCTATGTGGTAAACTCAACCATCTTCGAAGGTAGGAGCTGATCTTCCTTTCCAGGGTCTCCACTGTAGACAGAGGCATCTCATACATATGCTTTTGTTAGCTCAAGATTAGATTATTGTAATTCTTTATTATCAGGCTGTCCTAAAACATCTTTAAAAAGTCTTCAGCTGATCCAAAATGCTGCAGCAAGAGTTTTAACAGGAACTAGAAAGAGAGATCATATCTCTACGGTTCTGGCCTCCCTTCATTGGCTTCCCATAGAGTTTAGAATTAAGTTTAAAATCCTTCTTCTTACTTACAAAGCTCTAAACAATCAGGCTCCTTTTTATTTAAAAGATCTGATACTACCGTATTATCCTAACAGAGCACTACGCTCCCAAAATGCAGGATTACTTGTAATACCTAGAATCGCCAAAAGTACAATGGGAGGCAGAGCCTTCAGTTATCAAGCTCCTCTCCTGTGGAATCAGCTGCCAATCTGGATTCGGGAGTCAGACTCAATCTCTGTTTTTAAGAATAGGGCTAAAACCTACCTTTTTGATATAGCCTACAATTAGGGAGGGATCATGTGTTTCTGAACCCTCCCTTAGTTATGCTGCTAATAGGTTTAGTCAGCCGGGGGACCTCCAGTAATGCACTGGGCCTCACTCCTTTTCTCACTCTCAATGAAATATTTTTTTTGCTGGTCATTAACATTTGTTTGTTCTCTCCCATAGATTGAGTCCCCATCGTGCTGTTTGCTCTCTACATGTCTGTTCTTTTCTTCTTCTCTATCCCCTCACCCCCCAGCCAGTCACAGCAGATGACTGCCCCTCCCTGAGCCTGGTTCTGCTGGAGGTTTCTTCCTGTTAAAAGGGAATTTTTCCTCCCCACCGTCGCCAAGTGCTTGCTCACAGGGGATCGCCTGATTGCTGGGGTCTTTCTGCAACTGTGGGGGTTCCCCCTACAGTTGATAGTGCTATGAGATGACTATTGTTGTGAAATGGCGCTATATAAATAAAGTTGAATTGAATTGAATTGAATTGAACTGAATACACCAGCAGAGGCCAGAGGATATGGGGCAAAATGCCATGTTGGTACACCCAAGTCTTGAACCTGCCATGAAGGCCAGACTTATCCATAGTCGACAGCCATGTTTCCAGTTTCCTGATGGTAGTTTGGATAGATGCTGTGCCCCTGAGACTACAGTCAAAGACCTTCCCTAGGCTTGTGACTGATTTCTCTGTGATAGATGGCATCACAACGCCATCCAGGCGGAAACGGAACTTATCCACCACTTTCCCTCTTTTCAGGACCATGGATCTAGACTTTGAAGGCTTAAAGTTCATTCTTGCCCAAGAAATAAGTTTTTCCAGGCCTTGGAGAATCCACCTACTGCCAGGCACTGATGTAGTAGTGACTGTCAGGTCATCCATGAAAGCTCTAATGGGGGGCTGCCGGATTCCTGACCTTGAAAGGGGTCCTCTACACTCTACCTCCACTGCCTTAACCAGCATGTTCATGGACAGGGTAAAAAGGACAACAGAAATGGTACAACCTGTTATAATCCCTTTCTCCAACTGGTGCCAATCTGAGGTCAAGCTGCCAGAGGTGACTGAGTCTGAATTGACCATAATAGTTCTGAATGAGAGCCTTGATCTTACTGGGTATGTGGTGTTGGTCCAGTGTGATATCGACCAGCTTATGGGGGATTGACCCATAAGCACTGGTGAGGTCCAGCCAAAGCACCACTAGATCTCCATTTCCCTCCCGTGCCTCTCTGATCAGCTGAGTGACCACACCAGTGTGTTCCAAACACCCTGGTACACATGGGATTCCACCCTTCTGTACTGATGTATCAATGTAATTGTTCTTCAGAAGGAAGTGGGTCATTCTCCTAGACAGGACACTAAAGAAGATCTTGCCTTCCACACTGAAAAGTGAGATAGACCTGAACTGCTCCAGTTTAGATGACCTCTCTTCCTTGGGAATCCACACTCCCTCTGCCCATCTCCACTGCTCTGCTACAGTTCCTCTTCGCCAGATCACTTCAGTATCTTCCATAGGATTCTCAGAAGCTCTGGGCAGTACTTGTATACTTCATAAGGTATTCCACTGGGGCCTGGAGCAGAACTGGCTCTCGCTGCTGCCACCACTTCCTGAACTTCCTTCCAGGTGGGTTCTGAGGTGTTGAACTTTACCAGAGGGGCTGGAATGTCCAAAAGAGCTCTCCGAGGTCCCAGATCCTGCTCTCTAAAGGGATCACTTAGGGTGTTGTGCAAGAAATGGTCAACTTCCTCCTTAGAGCACTCCAGTCTCCCACTGTGCTTCTGCCCTAGCATCTTCCTCATAAAGCCAAATAGATCTACCAAGAATGCAGTTCGTCTCCTGGCTCTCGCAGTCCTCCTCCTCCGGTGCCATTCAGCTCTACGCAGGGTCATAAGCTTCTTCCTGATGGCATGTCGAAGCTCAGCAAGTGGTGGCTTCTCCTCTTCTGCTGCTGCTTGAAACTGTTTTGTCAGTATCCTCAGCTCTTTCCCCAGATGATGAATCCTGCCGGCCCTACAGTTCTTAGTGTAGGTAGACTTGCCAGCTCTGTGCTCCATAATGCCAAACCTGTATACCCCAAAACTCGTAGTGATGGTCGTCATGCTTTGAAATTGACCATCCACATCTCCCTTTGCTATTGTTCTGATGATCTTTGCTGTATCTTCATCAAACTGTTGCCACAATTGGTGCTGCTTTGCTGCAGGCCACTTGATCAGGTGTTGCTTGACTACTGTGCTTGGGACTGGGGCACTGGACACTTGGAAGTTCTGGGCACTGTGGGGTGACTCCGGGCTGGGCTCTTCCTGCATCTCACCAGGTATAATTCATGTGCGTTGTGCCACAGCCCCCTGAACCAAGCATTTCATACGGGCCTGATGGATTTTAAGGCCTCGTTCGTTTTTACAGACTTTGCCGCAGATGCATCTACTTGTCGTTATCGATAGTCCGTTTTCCGAGATAATCATCCTAAGGTCCGTCCTAGTCACACCACAAAGAACTCATGATGGGTAGAAGCAAAGAGCTCTCTCTAGACCTTTGCAACCTTATTGTTGCAAAACATAATGATGGCATTGGTTACTAGGGCTGTGAATCTTTAGAAGTCACATGATTCAATTCTGATTTTTGGGGTCATGATCTGATTCAGAATCTATTTTGGATTCAAAATGATTTTTGATTCATATTTGGCTCTCAGTTCAGCACAAAAACCCACTTCAAAAAATGCTGAGGTAAGCTTGAAAGCAGAGTACAGTGTGTTGATGTTTTGGGGGGTTACAGCCGTGGACAAAATTGTTGGTACCCCTCTGTTCTTTTTTCTTCTTCCGCTTCTGAGAGAGAGTAGACGCTTTTCTTCCCTCTCCCTCCTAATCCGCTCCCTTCTGATCCCAGCTTGCAATGTCGCTCTTCTCCTGGCTGAATCTTAATCCAAATGGAAATTATGGATCTGGAAAACGGCTTATATGCGATTGTCACCACTTTAAAAGAAGAAGATCGGGTCAGGGGGAACCCAAGGGAGACTCATGGCATTGGAATTCATGTGTCTGTGTGATTCGACTGAGATTGAACTGATCACAGGATCTTCTGTTTGGCCCCTGGAGTTTTCCTAGTGTATCGAAATTATCTGGGTGAGCTAATCAAATGCGGACCCCGGCGTAGCTCCCTTAACAAATTCAACAATTCGTCCAGCTGGGGGGAGCACTGACTGTCAGCGGCAGGATTAACATGGAATTTACCACCTGGCATGCATTGAAGAGAGAACGGACTCTCTTGGACATGTTTACCTATGTTTCGGTAGGTGGATAACATCTGTGGATCGCTGAGTGCTCTCC
The DNA here is from genome assembly GCA_020510985.1 of Pholidichthys leucotaenia. Taxonomy (NCBI): domain Eukaryota; kingdom Metazoa; phylum Chordata; class Actinopteri; order Cichliformes; family Pholidichthyidae; genus Pholidichthys; species Pholidichthys leucotaenia. The sequence goes on from CM035836.1 coordinate 46,471,668, forward strand.
AGAGAATGATCTAAAGCATGATTCAAGCCTGTATGAAATTTGAAGCACAGAATCGAAGAGAGGGAAATTTTTTTATTCTCTGAGTGCACTGTGCAGATTTGACCTTGTGTTTTGGTGCCCTTGTTTACATTCCTCCTCGATGAAGATAACGCTGAAGAAGTGGCTTAACCCAAACATCGACAAACAATGGCTGTTGTTCTGCAGATCGAGCTTCTCAAGGACAGCGCCATCATGTGTTTACAGAACTTGCCACCTGCATGAGAATGGACATGCCGAGTAGAACACGTGACTATCCGTTGCCAGGGGGTGCCCTCTGCTGTTCACCAGCAATTGACACACTTCCACACTGCATCACACACTGATCATAAGCTGACTACATACACTGGTCTCTCTCGCTTTGTCATTTGTCAATGTCTGCTAATTGTGCATAGAGGGTTTTTTTCTGTGTGATCAAAATTTGGCTCATTTGAGCTTTATATGAGCTTATACGAGCGTTATTCTGATAACTATGTTTTTTCTCTCTGCCTATTGTGTTTTCCTCTCCCCCCCCCTTCCCCTCTTTACCCTCACTGTTCGACTGGCGCCTTCGGGCTGCCCCGGCTATGGGATGCGCTTACTGAGCGCGCCCAATGTCAAGTCAAATTTCAATTCTCCTGTATGTATTACGTATGGTAGTATTGACAATAAACCTTATTCATTCATTCATTCATTCGTTAATGAAAGAAAAACCCACAATGGTCACAGAAATAATTTGAATGTGACAAAAGTGGTAATAAATAAAAATTCTATAAAAATTAACCAATGAAAATCAGACAATGCTTTTGAATTGTGGTTCAACAGAATTACTTCAAAAAATAAACTCATGAAACAGGCCTGGACAAAAATGATGGTACCCCTAGAAAAGATTGAAAATAATGTGACCATAGGGACATGTTCAACCAAGATGTGTCCTCTAATTAACATCACAGGTGTCTACAAACTTACTGTAATCAGTCAGTCAGCCTATTTAAAGGGTGACAAATAGTCACTGTGCTGTTTGTTGACATGGTGTTGTTGACATTTGTTCACATTAAACATGGACCAGAGGAAGCAAAGGAGAGAGTTGTCAGGAGATTAGAAAGAAAATTATAGACAAGCATGTTAAAGGTAAAGGCTATAGACTTCCGGTTATGGCCGCCGTTTAGAAGGACGTGCTTCACTCTACTTTGCTCCTAAAAAAAAAAAAAATAAATAAAAAAAAAAAAAAATCGGCAAATAACTCTCTCATTTGGAACAAAACCTATCCCAACGTTTGGGCGAGGACATGCCGGTAAAGCCTAAGGCTGGGAAATCAGGTGGAGGAAAAACTGAATCGCCGAAACAGTCCAAGTTAACGGACTTTCACGTCCGTGACGAAGCAGAAAAATCCCCAAATATGGCGGAGGAAGCTAGCGGAGGAGCAGTGACTACTGGCGACGGCACAGGTGCGGTGCTCGCTGCCATTAGTTCAATGAGAGCAGACTTTTCCTCTAAACTTGACGGGATTACTGCAGCGATTGAAGGAATGAAAAAGGAGTTAAGCGACTGTATGGAACGAGTTTCGCAGGTGGAGCTCCGAATTTCCAGTGCTGAGGATGACGTCTCCAGCCTACAATTAAAGGTGCGCACATTGGAATTAAAAAATAAACATCTGGAAGATAATGTTCTGGATTTAGAATCCCGGTCGAGACGGAACAACCTGAGGCTGGTGGGTCTCCCGGAGAGAACGGAGGGTCTGGATCCATGTTCCTTTTTGGAAAAGTGGATCCCAGAAGCGCTGAACAACACGGAGCTGCAGTCATCAGTCGTCTTAGAAAGCGCCCACCGAATTGGCCCACCGAGAGATAATGAGGCATCACCGAGGGCGCTGATTATGAAGTTCCTCAGCTACAGAGACAAGATGACGATCTCCAACGCGGCGTGAGCCAAAGGAGAAATTAAATACCAGGATCAACAGGTGCGGTTCTACCCAGATTTGGCCACAGGAATCCAACAATTAAGGAAACAGTTCGACCCCGCCCGTAAAGAGCTACACAATTTTGGGATTCGTCATGGAGTGATTTATCCTGCAAGACTGCTGGTCACGTATAAGGGCAGAACCCACATCTTCAAGACCCCTGAGGAGGCGCAGGAGTTCATCAAGAAGATCCAAGTAGAGACTGGTGGGAGCTAAGCATGAACAAAATATAAGGTAGAATATTTAAGCATTTGCACAGGCATCTGACTGAGCTGAAGCATATAGCAAGTTTACAAAATATAGATTGTATTATATATTTAAAAAAAAACCAAAAACCTATGATGTACAAAGTTGCTATAAAATTTAGGAGTTAAGTTGGAAAACTACAGAAGAGAGTTAATGTTACGTCATTAAAAGCAGTAGAGTCAGGGTGATTGAGAGGAGAAAGAAAGAGTGGTTTTGACTGATCCTCGCGGGTGTGGAGCAGTCAATGGCTATAGCGGGAGACGGAATTTTTTTTTTGATTTTGGGGGGGGATTACCACGAATGTGGGAAGGGGGAATATGTTTGTGTGTAGTTTGTAGGATGAATGTTCAACCACTCACGTTTTTGCTTCTCTGTGTGAGCATGTATACATTGCGAGGTAATCTCAAACTCCTTATTGATCATAGACCAAAGCGTTAATCTCAATTTAACCTCATGGAATTGCAGAGGTCTACAAAATTTAAAAAAACTTAAACAAGTTATGAATAAAATAAAAGACATGGGTTCAAAAATTGTGTTTTTACAAGAAACTCATCTAATAGAGGAGGATGTAAAAAGAATTAGGAGAAGATGGCAAGGAAGTGTATTCACCTCATCATTTTCATCCCGAGCCAGGGGAGTTATGACTCTCATACATAAATCAGTCCCATTTCAAGTGAAAAATGTAACTGGAGACAAATTTGGAAGATATCTAATCATTCAAGGATCTTTGTTATTAGAAAATATAAATTTGGTGAACTTATACGGTCCCAATATAGATGATCAAAATTTCTTTACTAATTTATTCCTTATTTTATCTTCACTTACAGGGCAACATATAATAGCAGGGGATTTTAATTGTACATTGAATCCCAGTATAGATAGATCAACAGGACTAGACTGTACGCACAATGGATGCAGAATGATCATTAATCATTTTATGAAAGAATTGAGATTGCTAGATACATGGAGAGAAATGAAACCACAAGTTAAAGCCTATTCTTGTTATTCTAATATCTACAAGACATTCTCATGTATTGACTATTTTTTGATCTCCACAGAATTAAGGTCCAAGATTCAAAACTGCTTCTATGATAATATTGTGATCTCTGATCATGCACCCTGCTGTCTAATATATGCAGATAAGAAATTGACAAAGGAACCAGGTAGGTGGCAATTTCAGCATAAATGGCTTCAGGATGAGGAATTTGTTAAGTACATAGAAAAACAGATAGATGAGTTCTTTGATATCAATACTACACAAACATCAGCATGTATAAAGTGGGAGGCTTTCAAAGCTTTTATTAAGGGGCATATTATTAGTTATACAGGTTCAAAATCTAAGAAGACTCGAGAGGAGAGAGTCCAATTGGAACATAAAATAAAAATTCTTCAAGAAAAAGTTTATGCAGGAAGTGACCCAAAGTTAGAGAACGAATTACTGATTCTGAGAGCTGAATATGACAAAAAATCAGCGAATAGAGCTGCCTTGAGTCTTCTAACATTGAACCAATCTTTCTATGAACAAGGTGAAAAATCAGGAAAATTATTGGCATGGCAGATTAAACAATTAGAATTTAAAACACCAATTACCAGTATTATAAGTAACGGACAGCCAGTTGTAGATCCTTTAGAAATTAATAGTGCCTTTAGAGATTATTATGAAAAATTATATAATACAAAAAATGAAACTGACTTAACAAAACTAAATGGGTTTTTGGACAGATTATCTATACCGTGTATTCCAAATGAAAACAGGGAGATACTGGAGTCTAAAATTAGTCAAGAAGAAGTTGGGCTAGCCATTGATAATATGAAATCAGGAAAAAGTGCAGGACCAGATGGTCTTCCAGTTGACCTCTATAAAAAATTTAAGAATAAATTAATAAAACCATTTTTGGAAATGGTTTTAGAAGCATTTCAAAATAGGAATTTACCACCATACATGAATAATGCCTTAATTATACTGTTGCCAAAACCAGGTAAACCCTCTAATAAATGTGAAAATATGAGACCAATAAGCCTATTAAATGCTGACCTTAAGATAATCTGTAAAATTTTAGCAAGACGACTACAAGAAATATTACCAAATATTATTAACCGAGATCAGAATGGCTTTATAAAGGGAAGACAAGGCTTCCATAATGTAAGAAGACTATTTAATATTATCTATTCTAATAAAGAAGCACCGGATACAGCTCTCCTATCATTGGACGCCGAAAAGGCCTTTGATAGAGTTGAATGGCCCTTTCTTTTTGAAGTTTTACAAAGGTTTAGAATTGGAAATAATTTCATAAAATGGGTTCAGATAATATACAATAATGCTACAACAGAAATCCTAACAAACAGCAATATTTCAAAATCAATAAATATCAATAGAGGATGTCGACAAGGCTGCCCACTTTCACCTTTACTGTTTACTATGGCAATTGAACCTTTAGCGATGGCAGTACGTTTACATCCACAAATATATGGAATTAAAGTAGGACCAACAGAACATAAAATCTCCCTGTATGCCGATGACATAATTTTGTTTGTCGAATCTTAAAAAATAAATTCCGACCTTGTTGAATTTAATAAAGAATTTTGGGGAAATATCAGGACATAAAATAAATAAAACTAAATATTCAATATTAATGCTAAATGAGACCCAGAGAAATCACCCAGCTCCTGAGGTAAATCAATTCAATGTTGTAAATCAGTTTAAATATTTAGGAATCCAAATTGTGCCTAAGCTAGAATTAGTCGCCAGTACCAACTATGAAGCCTTAATGACAGATATTAATGAGTTACTTCAGAGATGGATGTCACTACCAATGTCGATGATCGGGAGAATCAATATACTTAAAAGTAATATTTTACCCAAAATACTTTATTTATTTCAATACATTCCTTTACCACCACCTTCAGATCTATTCTCAAGAATTAAAAAAAAGTTAGTGGAATTTTTATGGAACAATAGGAAGGCTAGATTACGTCTGTCCTTACTATATTTACCATTTGATCGTGGAGGTCTGAAATGTCCAAACTTTATGTTGTATTACTGGTCAGCACAACTGAGGTCTATGACATATTATTTTTCATCAAATGATCTCCCTCACTGGACTGAAATGGAATCATACAATTTACCTTTACCTCTTCCCATACTCATATACTCAGACTCGGCAAAAAAAATTGCAGAAACAAGTTAAAAATCCATTTGTAAAGCATATGATCAAAATATGGTGTGAAACCACAAAATATTTAAAAGAACTACACTTACTGTCACAGTTTAGCCCAATATGGGGTAATCAATATTTTAAACCAGGGAGAGCGGATGCTGTATTTAAAGTATGGAATTTAAAAGGGATTCAAAAGATTCAAGACGTATATCTGTCATGTTCAGATAACATAATGTCTTTTGAAGAACTGAGGATCAAATTTAATCTTAATAGAACACATTTTTTTAAGTATCTTCAGCTTAGGAACTTTATTCGATCAAATCAAAATAATGCTCTCATCCGACCTACTTATTCATCCTTGGAAAAAATTTTGACGAAAGATAGTAAGAGAAAGGGTATTATTTCGGAGTTTTATAACTCATTGACACTATTCTCAAGTGAAAACTCACAGAAAAGATTCAATTATTGGAAAGAAGACCTGCAAACTGAAATTTCAGAGGAACAATGGGAATTGGCTTGTACAGAAGCTCAAACCAAATAAATAAATGTACGTCTTAAATTGATACATTTTAAATGGTTAATGCGGATGTATGTTACACCGGTGGAGTTAAATAGATAAAACAAAAACATACCAGATACGTGCACAAAATGTATGGAAAGTAAAGGAACCCTATTTCATTGTTTATGGGAATGTAGAAAAATTAGAATGTTCTGGGAAGAGGTGAGGGTAACAATTGAAAAAATAATTTCAAAACAAATCATATTGAATCCTAAATTGTTTTTGTTGGGTCTGTATCCAGAAAAGCATAGCTTTAATAAGAGTGAAAGAGCATCCATAGACCTCAGTTTGCTTAACGCCAAAAAATGTATTGCACTACTGTGGAAAAAGACTCATAGACCAGATGTGACTCAGTGGTTAAGACAGATGTTAACAAACCTTCCACTAGAAAGAATAACATACATACTGAAATCAAAGGAAATTGTGTTTGAGAATATATGGAGACCTTTCATTGATTATGTAAAGAATTTAAACATAACTTTTGAAGAAGAAGGTGAATGATGTGTGTGGACCTTGTAAATTCCAAACTGGTGAATGTATAATATGTATACTTATGTAATGGATTGCCTAGGCTAAACAGAGGAGCATTGTTGAAGACCTGTCTTTGTTAGTGGTTGTTGGTGTGTTTTTTAGTACAATTTTAATTTTTTAATTTTTTAATTTTTTTAAAATTACTTTAGTGTTAGTGTTTGATTGTTTGTGTTATGTTTGTAAAAAAGGTTCAATAAAAAATATTGTGGAAAAAAAAAAAAAAAGGTAAAGGCTATAAGACCATCTCCAAGCAGCTTGATGTTCCTCTGACTACAGTCAGGAGCCCAGAACCTCTAAACACATTCATGGTGAACTCCAAGGTCAAGGTACACCAGTGTCAGATCGCACCAGCCGTCGTTTGAGCCAAAGTGGACTTCATGGGAGACAACCAAGGAGGACACCACTGTTGAAAACAAATCATAAAAAAGCCAGACTGGAATTTGCCAAACTGCATGTTGACAAGCCATAAAGCTTCTGGGAGAATGTCCTATGGACAGACGAGACAAAACTGGAACTTTTTGGCAAGGCACATCAGCTCTATGTTCACAGACGCAAAAATGAAGTATACCAAGAAAAGAACACTGTCCCTACTGTGAAACATGGAGGAGGTTCTGTTATGTTCTGGGGCTGCTTTGCTGCATCTGGCACAGGGTGTCTTGAATGTGTGCAGGGTACAATGAAATCTCAAGACTATCAAGGTATTCTAGAGAGAAATGTGCTGCCCAATGTCAGACAGCTTGGTCTCAGTCGCAGGTCATGGGTCTTGCAACAGGATACTGACCCAAAACGCACAGCTAAAAACACCCAAGAATGGCTAAGAGCCAAACATTGGACTTTTCTAAAGTGGCCTTCTATGAGCCCTGATCTAAATCCTATTGAACATCTGTGGAAGGAGCTGAAACATGCCGTCTGGAGAAGGCACCCTTCAAACCTGAGACAACTGGAGCAGTTTGCTCATGAGGAGTGGGCCAAAATACCTGCTGAGAGGTGCAGAAGTCTCATTGACAGTTACAGAAATGGCTTGATTGCAGTGATCGCCTCAAAAGGTTGTGCAACAAAATATTAAGTTGTCCAGGCCTGTTTCATAAGTTTGCTTTTTAAAATAATTCTGTTGAACCACAATTCAAAAGTATTGTCTGATTTTCATTGGTTAATTTTCATAGAGATTTTATTTATTACCACTTCTGTCAGATTCAAGTTATTTCTGTGACCATTGTGGGTTTTTCTTTCATTAACAGAGGGGTACCAACAATTTTGTCCACGTGTGTATTTATTTTTTTTTAAATTACATCAACTCATTTGCAATAAAATACTGTTAAATGAATAAAGTAGGCTTAGGTTAGTAACTGCTTTTTTATTTATTGAAAACTTGTGAGTTTCAAAAATGAAACTGTGCACAAGTGAAATAAATATTGAAAATTTTCCTTTTCAGCACATGACAATTCCTAACAGTTTTTACACAGTGTGTAGGTTTGGTCGCCTTCCTGCATTCTAGAAATATAGGCTATTCATTAAAAAACAAAAGTAAATTCTATCACAAATAGTTTGAACATCCATTTAAATAGTAGTGCTACCTGACTGTATGCAGTCAATGTACAGTTACCTATACAGTAACTTAATGCAATGAACAAATTCAATAAGAACTGAATGCAACTGATGTATAAGATAACTAATTTTAAACCAGCACAAATATTAATTTAAATATCTAAATTCTTCAGAGACTTAAAAAACAAATTAAAGTTATAAAACAAAATAAAGTGCAAGATTTCATGATTTTTTTTTGCCCGTTCAGAATTTGCCAGGAGTTTGCTCAAGTGGTGCAGTGTGCATTGTTCAGCAGGACTAAAGGTGCCAAAACGCGAATGGGCGAATTTTTCACACAGCACGATTACATTATAACTCAATGTAAACACACAAATAGACATGAATTCACTGTCTGAGTGAGATGCAGACAGGCGAAGTTGCCTTTATAACCTCTGCAGCAGTGGTCAGCCTGCTGTGGGAACCCCCAAAATAATGTCATGCTTAGGGTTACATTATCCGAAGGGGGGGGGGGGGGGGGGTAACCTGAAAAAGTTGTCCCTGCCTCAAAAACTTGATGCATGTTTACGCTGCTAGCTTGCTAGCCTTGTTAGCACATCTGTGGCAGGAATCCGTGGGTTAATAACTCCATCATCCCGATTCAGGTAAAGGGCTCCCCGTCCTTCTGTTGCCAGGTGAGCGGCAGTCTCATTTTGAGACTAGTTTACTCTCCAGTGTTGATACTTTTACTCCGATGATGGCAGAATCTCAAAGCTAGCACTATCTCTCGGATGTGAACGCGCAAATGGGTGATTTTGTGTGTCCTCGTCTCTTTCCATTGACTTTGTATACATTTGTGCCGCCCGTTCGCGTTTGGTGTGAAGGCACCTTTAGAACTTTTTCCACTTCTTTCAACTCCGGGTGACTATCTGGTCATGGTCCTTTGCCTGGTGAAGCTTCTCCAGTAAAAGACAAAAACTAGAAAAGCACTCGGAGAGCGCAGACCTCTGCCAAGCGCCACAGTTCCCCCCCATACAGTGTTTGTGTGTACGTTTTCAGATTCCTTGACCATGAAAACATATGACTAGCAATTGGATTCACAATGATAGGATTAGTGGTTCAGTAGTTATTGACGAAAATGGCATTTTGCGTAATGGCGGTTTTCTTGTGGACGGTGATCCGGATGACCACCAAAATGTAATCATCTGTAGGATACCACATTTCTGACAATCTGTGAAAATTTCATGAAAATCCGCCCATAACTTTTTGAGTTATCTTGCTAACAAACAAACAAACAGACAACGCCGATGATCACATAACCTCCTTGGCGGAGGTAATAAACTTCCATCCAGTATTAATTTCTTCAACTAAAACTATATTTTTTCCATCCATTAAAGCTAGAAATAAAACTAAACTTACCATTTATGCATTTTACTTTTGGCACCTAATTTGAGCCCAGATTTACTGTGATGATTTTATTTTCATAGTTTTATTTTAGTTTGTTCATTATCAACAGTTTTTGTCTGCTTTTAGTCAATAACCAGATTTGGTTTTTATTCAATGAAAAGAACACTGCTTCCATCGCTGTCAAAAAATATCAGGGAAAAAACCTTAACTGCGGCTGTCAGAGTTGCTAGGCTTCAACCATGTTGAAGCTCATTTAAAGTTTGCTGCACAACATTTGGGCAAGCCAGTAAAATACTGAGAGAATATAGTCTGGTCAGATGAGACCAAAATTAAACTTTTTGGATGCCCCAACACACAGCATGTTTGGAGGAGAAATGGCACTGCACATCCCATCATGGTGTGGGGGTGTTTTTCAGCACATGATTCAGGCAGACTTCATATACTGTATATATATATATATATATATACACACTGTATATATATATATATATATATATATATATATTTATATATATATTTATATGTACATATGTATACTCGCTGTTCTTGTTTTTTCTTGCCTTCTGATTGTTGCTCTGAGTGTTGCTATCCCTGTGCTGTTGCAATCCTGGAATTTCCCCATTGTGGGACTAATAAAGGCTTATCTTATCTTATCCTTGATGAAATGAGGGTGGAAATTACAGCAAGACAATGATCCTAAACACACAGCCAAGGAAACCCTAAACTGGCTCCAGAGAAGGAAAATAAAGCTGCTAGAATGGCCCAGTCAGTCACCTGACCTGAATCCAACTGAAAATTTATGGAATGAACCGAAGATCAGAGTTCATAGAAGACACCCACGGAACCTTTAAGATTTGAAGACAGTTTGTGTGGAAGAATGGGCTAAAACCATTCCTGAACAATGCCTGTGCCTAGTTTCTCCATACAGGAGGCATCTGGAAGCTGTTATTACCAACAAAGTCTGTTCTACTAAATATTAAAAGAATGTCAACAAGTGTGTTCAATACTTATTCCCTGTGTCATTCCATTTTATTAAATATAATTTGTTTTGTGAACACAGTTGCCTTGATCTCTTTGTATGTATGGATTACTTGGGTTGTTACTGATATCTGGTGAAAATCTCAGGTCAATGGCTCTATCAGAAATATGCCGAATGAGAAAAAATGTTGACGTGTTCAATAATTTTCCCCACTGTACATACAAAGAAAATGACAATGGGTTTGATAGTAATTTTGCCTCCTTATAAATTTGTAACTTTTTCCTCAGAAGTGTGATTTTTTTTTTCATAATGTAGTACATATTTTCCTGTAAATTAGCCACTATTTTCTCGTAAATTAGCCACTTTTTTCTTATAAATTGGCCACTTTTTTCTTGTAAATTAGTCAAATTTTTCTCACAAATTAGCCACATTTTTTTCTTGTAAATTAGCCATATTTTTCCTCTTAAATTAGGCAAATTTTTCTCTCTAATCAGCCAAATTTTTCATAAATTAGCCATATTTTTCTTGTAAATTAGCCACATTTTTCTCGCAAATTAGCTATTTTTCTTGTAAGTCAACTTTTTCTTGTAAATTAGCCAAATTTTTTTTCATAAATGAGCCAAATTGTCTTTTAAGTTAGCCAAATTTTTCTCCTAAATTTGCCAATTTTTTTTTTTAATAAATTTGCTAAATTTTCAAATTGGCAAAATTTTTCTAATAAATTAGCCATATTTTCTCTTAAATTAGGCAATTTTTCTCAGAAATAATCCAATTTTTCTCATAAATTAACCAATTTTTTCTTGGAAATTAACCATATGTTTCTTATAAATTAGCCACATTTTTCTCATAAATTATTCATTTTTACATAAATTAGCCATATTGTTCTCATGAATTAGCCATATTTTTCTCTTAAATTAGGCAATTTTTTCTTGTAAATAACCAAATTTTTCCTCATAAATAAGCCACATTTTTTCTTGTAAATTAACCACGTTTCTCATAAATTAGCAAAAAAAAAAAAAATCATGAATTAGCCATTTTTTCTCATAATTTTGCCATTTTTCCCCCCTCATAAAATAACATTTTTTTTCCTCAAATTAGTCGTTTTTCCCATAAACTAGCCACATTTTCTCATAAATTAGCCACTTTTTCCCCCCTCATAAAATAGTCAAATTTTTTTTTCATAAATTAGCCAAATTTTTTCTTATAAATTAGCCAGATTTTTCCTCACAAATTTTTAAGTTTTGTTCCTATAAAGTTGCTAAATTTTGGGGTAAATTCTTTTGAGTAAATTAGCATTCACTCCTCCTCAATTTTAACTTTTTTTGGTGGTTTTTTTTCTTGTAAATCTGGGGAAAAAAGGTGCATAAATGTCCATTGTAATGTTCACATTCACCTTCTGGAGAGACCAGATTGACGTTCGAGTCGTTCAGGAAGCAAACGCTCAGATTGACATGATTCTCTCTGAGCGAAGGGCCATCAGAGTTCTTCACGTCCTCCCGTCCACTGGGACGCAGTGAGGAGACAAAACACAACATGATTACATGAATATATTCTGTGTGGGCGTCCCGACTTTTAATGGAAGACATCAGAATATTTGGCTTTACTGGTCCAGGTCAGACGGCGAGTCTTCAGGGGGAGAGTGTTCATCGGCAACGTCTTCATCATCACCGCGTTCTTTCTGTAAAAATAACCGTAAATCCAAACAAATTTCTAATTTCTATCATGCAAATTTGAGGCTTTTTTTATTTGCAAAGTCATTCACTTTTTGTGATTCAGTCATTCCCTTTTTTGATTTTTGTATTAAATTTTGTGACTTTATCATCAGGTGGCTCCAGTTTTCTCATGGATTTTTGAGAATATTTTCTCCTAAATTATTGGGTTTTTTTGTATAAATGAATAAAATAAATGTCTAATTTACACATACTGTATGTACTAAAATTAAGCAGTTGCAGAGGGGAGATAAAGAAACTTACTTCTAAAATGTTTTTGACCTTTTCTAGTATATCTGTAACTTGTTTTCTAGTATACAGTATTTGCAAGTTTTTCTCAAACTTTTTTTTGCTAAATTTTGGAGGTTTTTTCTTTACAAATTTGTGACTTTTTTGTAAAGTTACTCATTTTTTATTGTACATTTCCATTGAGTAAAATGAAAAAATTTTATTTTGCATTTGCAGGTTTTTTTCTTGTCCATCCATCCATCTTCTACCACTTTTTCGGGTCATGAAGTTAGCAGTCTAAGCACTGAAGCCCACACTTCTCTCCCCGGTCACCTGCTCCAGCTCTTCAGAGAGGATATCAAGGCATTCCCAGGCCAGCTGGGAGACACAGTCTCTCCAGCATATCCTGGGTCTGCCCCGGGGTCACCTCCCAGTGGGACGTGCCCAAAACACCTCAAGTGGCTCCTTTCGATGTGGAGGAGTAGCGGCTCAACTCTGAGCCTCTCCCGGATGACTGAGCTCCTCACCCTATCTCTAAAGGTGTGTTCAGACCAGATGCAAAGTGAATTTTTTTTCGCATGTAAAGTTAATGTAAGCATGCGATAGACACGTGAAAATGCTGGTTTGCGTCCGAGGGATAGCGCTAGCTAGTAATGGCTTTGAGATTCTGCCATCACGGGAGTAAAAATATCAACATTGGAGAGCAAACTAGTTTGAAAATGAGACTGACTCACCTGGAGACAGACAGACAGGGGCTCTGCAGCTGAATCGGAGTGTTGGAAGTTACTGACCTACAGACTTCTGCCGCGGACTAGCGTGCTAACAAGAGCTAGCAGGTTAACATTGTAAACAACCATAATCCATGTCAGATAACGTAAACCTAAACATGACCGTGTTTTGGGGATTTCCACAGAAGGGAGAACACAGCTGCAGAAGTGATAAAGGCAACTCCACCCGTCTGCCACTCACTCAGATGGTGAATTCACATCTATTCATGTGTTTACATTGAGTTAACATGCAATCACGCTGTGCGAAAAATTGGCCCATTCGCGTTTGGTCTGAACACACCTTAAGGGTGACTTCAGCAATCCTGTAGAGAAAGCTCATTTCAGCCGCTTGTATCCGCTGTCTCGTTCTTTTGGTCATTACCCAAAGCTCATCACCATAGGTGAGGGTAGGAACGTAGATTGACCAGTAAATCGACAGCTTTGCCTTAGAACTCAGCTCCCTCTTCACCACAACAGACCGGTACAAAGTCCACGTGACCGCAGATGCTGCTCCAATCCATCTGTCAATCTCTCGCAACATTCTCCCCTCACTCGTGAATAAGACCCCAAGATACTTAAACTCCTCCACTTGGGTCTTGCAAGCTATTGGAGAGTACTTAAAGGATGTCAGATCTGAAGGTCTTTGCACACTGCCATACCGCTGTTCCAAGCAATATGTCATTGTGACTCTTTGCTGCCCATCAAAGATTAAAATGCATTCTTGTTCATTTGCTGGTTCTCTGTTCTGAGTTTATTTTTACATCGTTGTTAAATTCAGTCGTTTTCCTCTGCGTTAAACTCAGTCATTTTTCTTACACCACCCCAGTTTGCCATGCAAAAGGTATTGTCTCAACCTCACCACAATGTCGTAGAGGTGTGTCAGCCATGACAGCCCTACAACATCCAGGGCCTTGAGGTACTCAGGGCAAACCTTGTCCATCCCGGGGCCCAAACACCAAAGAGTTTTTTTAACCACTTCGGTGAACTCAGCCTGTGATGGGCAAGTTGTCCCCCCTCATCCTCAAGCCCCGCTTCCTCTGTGGAAGGCGTGTTGGTGGGATGAAGGAGGTCCTCGAAGTATTCCTTCCACCTCCAGACGACATCCTCAGTCGAAGTCAGCAGTGCCCCATCCACAGCATACACAGTGTGGACAGGGAGCTGCTTCCCCCTCCTGAGTTGCCGAACAGTTTCCCAGAATATCTTTGAGGCCGACCAAAAGTCTTGTTCCATGGCCTCACCGAACTCCTCCCACACCAGAGTTTTTGCTTCAGCAGCCACCCAAGCTGCACTCCACTTGGCCTGCCGGTACACCTCAGCTGCTTCGGGAGTCCCAGGACTCCTTCAGCTCGATGGCCCCCCCTCACCACTGGTGTCCACCACTCGGTTCGGGGGCTCCCACCACGAGATGCACTGACGACCTTGCGGCCACAGCTCTGAGCGGCCGCTTCAACAGTGGAGGTGGAGAACATGGCCCATTCAGACTCCATGTCTCCAGGCTCCATCAGAAAGCGATCAAAGCTCCTCCAGAGGTAGGAGTTGAAGACCTCTCAGAGAGGGGCCTCAGCCCGACTTTCCCAGCACACCCTCACTTTTCTTGTAAATTTGCAAATTTTTCTTGCAAATTTGTGACTTTTTTCTTGTAAATTTACTATTTTTTTTCATTGTAAATTTGCAACTGGTAAAATCAAAATTTTCATTGTACATTTACAAGTTTTTTTGTAAATCTGGAGCTTTGTTTCCTCATAAATCTGTTTTTTTTCTCCTCATAAACTTGTAACTGTTTTCTAGCATATGTGCAAGTTTTTTCCCTTTCAATTTTTTTTTTTTTATTTTCTACAAAATTATTATTTTTATTATACTGTATAATTGATAAAAGTAAAGGAAGCCTCCACAAGAAAAAAGGTTGTTAACAACTGAATTAATTTACAGTAGAGAGTTTCATTAACAATCTGACCAATCACCTTCAGTCTGATGTAGAGGGCCGAGCTCCCGGCAGCCATGGCGACCTCTTCTGGAGTGAGTGACTCTAGGTTCAGCGGTTCTAGTGTCCTCCTCCTACAATTCGCCAAAACCTCCAAAGGGTCACCACCACCCAGCTGAGGGAAGGCGGACCTGAGCAGGTCCAAGAAGTCGGCCTCCTGGAGACCACGAGGAACTCGGAGATCATGAACCGGGGACTCGCTGAACGCTGGAGGAGAAATGATGCGTGTAAATGATGAATTCCCCAGTAATTTGGATGACACTGGTGTCAATGTGGAATGTTTAGGGAAATGTGCCAGCATCACTGCTTCAGACGGACCATTTGGTGACAGAGTGGTGACCGTGGGGTTCTCCAGGATGTGGATCTTCAGGTCTACGTGGCCGTTTGTTTCAGCAGGAGTCGGCCAGCTTCGCTTTTTGCCGCCATTGTGGAATTTATCTGTACCAGACGGAGGTGCAGGAGGAACGTCCCTGAAGAAGAGAAACATCACCTCATTTAAAACATGTAGAAATGTACATGCAGGAGGGGATTCACAACTTTAAATCATGCGGGGGGGGGGGGCTGCCCCTCCCAACCTGGAAAACAGAAAGACCCCCCCCATCGTAAACCTTTCTATATGACTGAATACCATGACTTTGAACCACCAACTCCATGAAGAATTTTTTTTTTAAATGAATCCAAGATGGCGCCGCGGATGGCAGCCACTGGCTTCTGCTCTCTGATGTTTTTGATAATTTTGTGTGTTTTTTTGGACTTCTGCTCTTCCGTCCGAGTCACCTTTTCAAGGGAGGAACTACTTTCACTCAAACTATCTCCCAATGCAACTTCTCCGCCAGTTTCTGCTGCTGATCTGAAGTTTTTTCAGTCGATCTTAGCTGTGGGAGCAGCGGCTATTGGCACTGGCCGGAAACGAAGGCGGCATGGTAAACGTGCTGGTGCGCTAGTCAGGCTGAAGAAACGAGGATATCGCACGCCGCTCCCATCGATCCATCTGGTGAATGTCCGCTCTTTGGTGAACAAAATGGATGAACTGCTGCTCCTGACTCACAAAAACCTGGATTTTAGCAGATCTGGCGCCCTGTGTTTCACAGAGTCCTGGCTGAGTGAACACATCCCGGACAGCGCGGTGCGCCTGGACGGATTCCAACTGTTTCGCGCTGATCGCAGCCGAGAATTCTCTGGAAAGACTAAAGGTGGTGGAATCTGCTTCTACATAAACGAAGGTTGGTGTACTGATGTCACAGTGTTTAAGTTTTGCAGCCCTAACCTAGAGTCACTGTTCATAAACTGTAAACCCTTTTATTCACCGCGAGAGTTCTCCTCGTTTATTCTGGTCAGAATTTATATCCCGCCTGTTGCTTGTACAACGGAGGCACTGCAGCACCTCGCTGACCAGATAGCAGAGGTGGAGGAAAAACATCCAGACTCTCTGCTTATCATTCTGGGTGATTTCAATAGAGCTAATCTCACAAATGAGCTTCCTAAATACAGACAGCATATTAAATGTCCCACCAGGGACACAAATACACTCGACCACTGTTACAGTTTTAAGAAACGCCTATCACATACCTGCCAACTTTTCAAACCTGAAAAGCCTAGTAGCTTGCCGGGGTCCAGGGGCCGATGCTAATGCTAATAATGCTAATGCTAATAATAATAATGCTAATATTTGCCAAACAAATATTAGCATTAAATCTAGTTAAATGTAGCTAACAACCTCATATTTCTTCAACTTTCAAACCTGAAAAGCCTAGTAGCTAGCCGGGGTCCAGGGGCCGCAGTGTCAAACAAATATTAGCATTTGACATAGAAGTCACATATTAATTATATTAAAGGTAAAATATCTAAATCAATTGCAATACTACACAGAGCGAAATATTTGCTGAATCAACCCACATTATATACTTTGTATCATTCATTAATACTCCCATACATGACATATTATACTGAAGTATGGGGAAATACATATAAAACAAACATATATCCAGTCTTTATGCTTCAGAAGAGAGCTATTAGAATAATAAACAAAGCTGATTACAGGGAACCAACAAACCCACTTTTTCTTAAATTAAAAGCTCTCAAGTTGAAAGATCTGGTTGACTTTAAAACTGCAGTAATAATGTTTAAAGTGAAGAATCTATCACTGCCCGCAAATATCCAAAAGTTGTTCCAAATAAGGAGAAACAATATCATTTCAGAGGAACATGTATATTTCAAAAACCTTCAGTGAGAACTACCATCAAGCAACACTGTGTTTCAGTGCAAGGAGTCAGATTATGGAACGATTTTGGACCTGAATTAAAATCATGTACAACGCTTGGACAATTTAACCAAAAACTAAAGGAAGAAATACTCCAAACATATATACAAGATGACATGTAAAACCATATCAGGATTGTCATATCCAGTCTGTGTTGTGTTGTAGCTTAGTTTTTTGTCACATTTTGTCTTAGCTTTGTTCTGAATTGTAATCGCTCTTGTTTTGTTTTTCTTTTGAATTCTTGGATGGAATATGGGTGGGCAATATAAGCTGCGGCTTCAGCCATCACCCATTTCAGATAACTTATGTTGAACTGTATAATCAGAGGAGTTATTGTTTAATTTGACCTTGTTGGATTTTCTTTCCCCCTTTGTTATATTATTCTGTTTCTTTTTAATCTTTACTTTTAATCTATCCAAAATAAAGATTCATTGCATTCAAAAGACTATCTTAACACTGCATAGAACTTTGAATAGGCCAGATGTGAGGTATTATGAATACTAGAAAAGCACTCGGAGACCGCAGACCTCCGCCAAGCACCACAGTTCCCCCCATACAGTGTTTAACATCATAAATAAAATATTGAAAATGGCCCTATCTCGCAATGTTAAAAAAAAAAAAAGAATCCTTTAAAAAATTCCTGGATCCAGACGGTGATCCGGATCACCACCAAAATCTAATCATCTGTAGGATACCCCATTTCTGACAATCTGTGAAAACTTCATGAAAAACCGTCCATAACTTTTTGAGTTATCTTGCTAACAAAGAAACAGACAGACAAACCAACGCTGATGATCACATAACCTCCTTGGCGGAGGTAACTAGAAGACTAGAAATATCAGCAGGGTATACTAGCACTGTATGACACATGTGCGTAAATGACGGCAAAATCGCTCTGATATTTTATGTGTTTACATGATACACCAAGCATGACAAGGCTTGCAATTACACAGCACATGTTCTTCAAGTTTGCCGCTAGCGTCACTGGCACTGGCTTTGTGTTTTTTCGTTCTTATGTGGTCTTTCACATCGCTGATTCCGCCATGTCCAATCAAAAAGTCTTGTCTACACAAAGTGCAATTTGCGTAATTTTCACCCCTTCTTGAGCGAATAATAACTCCCGGAAATGCTTTGCTGTATTCCTCACGAAAAGACTGTAATTTTCGTTTGTGTTTCACGCTCGTTAGTGATTTTTCTCTGGCAGACTCCATGATGAAAACGTATAATTCTTACCTGATTGCCTCGCAATTGCACATGGAAAATTGGCTCAGGCCTCTCGCACATGCGCAATACACCTACATGAAGCAGTGCCGATTGCCTTTGTTCTAAATTTAGATACGATTCCGAGTGACAGCGTGTTTGGAATTGCTTTCGTGTTTTCCGTGTGTTTTTTACAATTTAAAAATTCTGACTGAATTTTTTAGTGAAAAACTGTAATTTTGAATAATAAAACCGGAACCCGGAACGGGGTCTTGAAAACCGGAACCATTACGGCAAAACCGGAGTAGTTGGCAGGTATGCTATCATGCCGTCCCCCGTGCAGCTCTGGGTTTTTCTGACCACTGCCTGCTCCATCTTATTCCAACATACAGACAGAAACTAAAAACTTCCAAGTCTGTTGTAAGGACTGTGAAGAAATGGACTGAGGAATCAAGGCTGGAGTTACAAGCCTGCTTTGACTGCACAGACTGGAGTGTTTTTGAAGATGCAGTCATTAACCTAAATGAACTCACTGACACTGTGACATCATACATCAGTTTTTGTGAGGACATGTGTGTGCAGACCAAGACCTTCTGCGCATACAACAATAACCCTGGTTCACTCCTAAACTGAAGCAGCTACGTCAGACCAAGGAGGAGGCCTACAGGACTGGTGACTGGACTCTGTACAAGCGGACCAGAAACATGCTGACGAAGGAGACCAGGCTTGCTAAGAGGAGCTACAGTGAGAAGTTACAATAAAACTTCTCAGCCAACAACTCTGCTTCTGTTTGGAGAGGCCTACGGAATATCACCAACTACAGGAGACCATCCCCCCACCCTGTGGAAAACCTCCAGTTGGCTAACAACCTAAACAGCTTTTCCTGTAGGTCTGAAAAGAACCTACAGTTCTCACCTCCCACCCACACAAAAGGATTATCTGCAGCCCCAGGAACTCCATCCCTCCTCCACTCTGACCTCCCACCAGCACTAACGATCTGTGAAGAGGAGGTGCGCCGGGTCTTTCAGAGACAAAAAATCAAGAAGGCTGCAGGACCTGATGGTGTGTCTCTGTCCTGCCTGAGAGTCTGCTCCAACGAGTTGGCCCCCATCTTCACCCGGATCTTTAATAGATCACTGGAGCTGTGTGAAGTGCCTTCCTGCTTCAAACGCTCCATCATCATTCCAGTTCCCAAGAAACCCTCTGTTACAGGATTGAACAACTACAGACCTGTTGCCTTGACCTCTGTGGTCATGAAATCCTTGGGAGAGATTGGTGCTGAACCCCTGAAGGTCGTCACAGGCCCCCTGATGGACCCACTGCAGTTTGCCTACCGGTCAAACAGGTCAGTGGATGATGCAGTGAATATGGGACTACACTTCATCCTGCAACACCTCGACTCCCCAGGGACGTACGCCAGGATCCTGTTTGTCGACTTCAGCTCGGCATTCAACACCATCATCCCAGGCATTCTTCATCAGAAACTCCTCCAGCTCAAGGTGCCCCCCTCCACCTGCCAGTGGATCTCCAGCTTTCTGACTGACAGGTGGCAACAGGTGAAGCTAGGGAGATTTACATCCAGCTCCCGAAAAATTAGTACTGGCGCCCCCAAGGATGTGTCCTTTCCCCACTGCTCTTCTCCCTCTACTCCAACGACTGCACCTCAGAGGACCCTTCGGTGAAGCTCCTGAAGTTTGCGGACGACACCACAGTCATCGGTTTGATCCAGGATGGTGATGAGTCTGCATACAGGCGGGAGGTGGAGCAGCTGATCCTCTGGTGCGGCCATAACCATCTTGAACTTAACCCAGCCAAAACGGTGGAGATGACTGTGGATTTCAGGCGACACCCTCCTTCATTCCCCCCACTTCATTCACCATCCTCAACAGCACAGTGTCCACTGTGGACTCCTTCAAGTTTCTGGGTACCACAATCTCCCGGAACCTGAAGTGGTCCTCCCATATAGACACTGTCTAGAAAAAGGCCCAGCAGAGGTTGTTTTTTCTGCGTCAGCTCAAGAAGTTTGATTTGCCTCAGGAGCTGCTGGTTGTCTTCTACACCGCCATCATCCAATCTGTCCTCTGCTTTTCCATCACTGTCTGGTTTGGCTCTGCCACTAAACAGGACAAGACCAGACTGCAGCGGATCATTAAGTCTGCGGAGAGGATCATTGGGACCAACCTACCCTCCACTGACAACTTATATCGGTCCATAACCAGGAAACGGGCGGGAAACATCTGTGCTGACCCCTCACACCCCGGCCACAAACTGTTTGAACTTCTATCTTCTGGTCGTCGTTACAGATCACTGAAGGTCAAAACCAAACGTCACAGGAACAGTTTCTTTCCTCAAGCCATCACTCTGATGAAATCCTAACATTCACCTAGTCCTACCTGTTGCTGTACTCATGACTTTTCATCCATTCTTACATTGCACATAACTCTCACACTGCTTTTTACTTCATTCACATTATATCACTGAATCTGAGTTCACATTGAAATACTGTGTGACTGTATATTTTTTCATATATTTCTGCAAGTGTGGGTAGTCTGAGTATTTACTCAGACTATAACTGCATATATTCCTGTATATATTTGCATCCTTTTAAAGAAACGTGGACAGAATGTAATTTACTGTACATACTCTGTTGTCATTGAATCCTTATTTAAATCTTATTTAAATCCTCCACCTGAACAACAAGAGCAAGTTTTTAGCCAGAGTCAAATTCCTTGTATGTGTTGTGCATACTTGGCCAATAAAACTTTTTGTGATCTTAGAATGTTTCAATTTTTCTCAAAGATTTGCAACTTTTTTATTTATAAATTTGCAAAAAAAAAATTCAACTTTTTTCTCAGAAACCTGCAATTTTTTCTTATAATATATATCTGGATGCTGGTTAAATTTTTATTCTGTGTAGTTAAATTGTAATTTGTGACTTTTTTAAACTGACATCTTTTATCATATATTTGCATCTTTATTCATGCAAAATTGCACCTAATTTACACTTATACCTCACCGTTACAGGCCCGGTATCGTGGCTCTGAGAGAGATCCGTCGCTACCAGAAATCCACGGAGCTGCTCATCCGTAAGCTGCCCTTCCAGCGCCTGGTGAGGGAGATCACTCAGGACTTCCAAGACCGACCTGCGCTTCCAGAGCTCCGCCGTCATGGCTCTGCAGGAGACCAGCGAGGCCTACCTGGTGGGTCTCTTCGAGGACACCAACCTGTGCGCCATCCACGCCAAAAGGGTCACCATCATACCCATGTTATTTATATATATATATATATATATGGGGCTGCACGGTGGCGCAGTGGTTTAGCACTGTGGCAGCACAGTTTTACCCTTGGCCGGGGGATCGCGGGGATCATGAGGTCGTGGGTTCGATCCCAGCCCCCGACCAACAGTGAGCTGTGTGGAGTTTGCATGTTCTCCCTGTGTTGCGTGGGTTTACTCCGGGATTTCTCCGGTTTCCTCCCGCATACCAAAAACATGTAGGTTTAGGGCGCTCGCGCACGCAGCGACCAGCAGCCGGTGGCTTGTCACCAGACTGCAAACCAAGTCTACCTACGGGTACAAATAAGTAACAAAAAAAAACAAAAAAACAAACAAAAAAAAAATATATATATATATAGTAATATGTACATATGTAAACTAGCTGCTCTTGTTTTTTTCTTGCCTTCCGATTGTTGCTCTGAGTGTTGCTATCCCTGTGCTGTTGCAATCCTGGAATTTCCCCATTGTGGGACTAATAAAGGCTTATCTTATCTTTTTTTTTTGTAACTTAGATTTTCATTCATTTTTCATCATATATAATGCATTCAGATCACACTCTACATTTAAAAAACAAAGGGGTTAGGGTAGGGAAAAAGAAAAAAAAAAAAAAGAAAAAGAAAAAAAAGGGGGGGAGGACAAATGTTGGAGCATCAAGTTTTTAGTTTCCATCTCTTAATTCTTCTGGTTTTTTCAGTGTCTTTGGTTATTCTTTCAATTTCTGCCTCGTTGTTGCACTTTGTAGTGTGTCCATTTCCGCCATTTTTTTTCCCATAGTCCTTCTTGCATTCTTTGTCGATATGTTAGTTTTTCCATCATACGTATGTCCTCAACAATGTCAGTCCATTGTTCTTGGTCAGGAAGAACTTCTGATCGCCATTTTTTTGTGATAGTTTTTTTACATGCAATCAACAAGATTTTAACTAGATATCTGTCCTCAGCCTGTATAACATTGTCTCTTTTAAGATCACATAAGTACATCAGGTTACAGTTCATTGGTATATTATATCCTAATATCCTCTGTATTGTCACATGCATAGATTTCCAAAATGATGATATTTTGTAGCATTTCCAAAACATATGTGAGTGGTCTGCATTTTGAGCCCCACATCCCCTCCAGCATAAAGATTGGGTATTTGTATATTTTCCTTGAATCTGTGGTGTAATGAAAAAGCGAATCAGGTTTTTCCATCCAAATTCCCTCCATGTCCTTGAATTTGTTGATGTGTGTTGTGTTTTCCATATTTCCTGCCAGCTTTCTTCTGTTATGTTTAAATTGAGCTCTTTCTCCCATTTCTCCTTTATATAGTTACTTGTATGATTGTTTGTCATAAGTTTCTGGTATAGCTTTGAAATAATTCTTATTTTATTTCCTGTATATGAGCTTAAAATGAGTTGTATAATCTCGCTCACATCTGTTTGGAGGTTATGCCTAATCTTCTTCATATAATAATCTCTCATCTGCAGATATCTGAAAAATTCCGATCTTTCTAGTTTAAATTTTCTCCTGATGTTTACAAAGCTCCCGAGATCTTTTTTTCCGATATTGCCCCATGCTGTGATTCCCTTGTTCACCAGATTTTTGTATCCCCTATCTTGTTTTGCCGGTTCAAACTGACTGTCAAATGCTACCCATTTCAATAGTTTTATGTCTTCCTTTATATTATATTTTTGTACTATTTTATACCACAGTTCTAAAGTAAATTTAGTGATTGGGTCTATTTGTTTGATTTGCTTATATGCATCTTTATCTCCTATTATGCTTTGTACTGGGAGTCCCTCAATTTCCTTTTCCATTTCTTTCCATTTTGCCTCATATCCCTCGTCGCACCAACATATGATATATCTTATTTGTGCTGAGTAGTAATATTCCTTTAGACTCGGTAGGCCCATGCCTCCTTTCTCTTTTGGTAATTGGAGAGTTTTATATTTCACTCTTGGTTTTTTACCTCCCCAAACAAATCTCGATATCATCCTGTCCCACTTTGAGAATTGGGCATCTGGAATCTCTGTTGGTATAGCCTGGAAGAGGTAAAGTAATCTAGGTTGTATGCTGATTTTGACTGTTTCAATTTTTGAATTCAGATCCATATTTGGACTGCACGGTGGCGCAGTGGTTTAGCACTGTTGACAGCACAGTTTTACCCTCGGCCGGGGGACCGCGGGGATCATGAGATCGTGGGTTCGATCCCAGCCCCCGACCAACAGTGAGCTGTGTGGAGTTTGCATGTTCTCCCCGTGTTGCGCGGGTTTACTCCGGGATTTCTCCGGTTTCCTCCCGCACACCAAAAACGTAGGTTTAGGGCGCTCGCGCACGCAGCGACCAGCAGCCGGTGGCTTGTCACCAGACTGCAAACCAAGTCTACCTACGGGTACAAATAAGTAACAAAAAAAAAAAAAAAAAAAATTTAAGATTGACCATCTATCAATATCTTTTTTTATTTCTTGTTCCAACCTATCATAGTTTGCTTAATATATTTTGCTTAGGTCTTTAGGTATGTTCACTCCAAGGTATTTTATTTCTTTTTGTTTCCAGTTTAGTTTGATCTTATCAGTTATCTGGTTTAGAGGGTTATAGTGGAATGTCAGTATTTGTGTTTTTGTTATGTTTATCTTGTATCCTGATAATTTTCCAAAATTTTCTATCAAGTTCATCATTTCCATTATTGATTCATCTGGTTGTTCAAGGTAAACTATAATATCGTCTGCAAATAGCCCAATCTTGTGTTCTGCCCCCTTTATTGTTACACCTTTTAATTTCTTTTTTTGTCGTATCGCTTGAGCCAATGGTTCTATGAACAGAGCAAACAAGGTGGGCGATAAGCAGCATCCCTGCCTAGTTGATCTTTGTATATTTACTTTGTCTGTTAAGCTACCGTTTATCTTGATTCTTGCCACAGGTTCTTGATATAGCGTCCTTATGCATTGTACTGATTTTTCGTTAAATCCAAAACGTTCCAGTACACTATATAGGAATTTCCAGTTAACCCTGTCAAATGCTTTTTCTGCGTCTAAACTCATTATTACTGCGCTTTTCTTTTCTTTATGTATTTGGTTAATTATATGTATTGTTCTCCTGATATTGTCATGTGTTTGGCGTCCCTCTATGAAACCAGTTTGATCATCTTCTATCAATTCCGTCAAGAATGTCTTTATTCGTTTACATATAATTGTTGTATATATTTTATAATCCACATTTAATAAAGAGATTGGTCTATAGTTTCCGCATTGTTCTTTATCTTTCCCTGGCTTTAAAATAACTGAAATGATAGCTTCGTTCCATGATGGAGGTATTTTGTTGTTGTTCAACGTCCAATTAAATGACTTTAGGAGCTGTGGCGTGAGTTCTTCTATAAACAGTTTATAAAACTCAGATGGGTATCCATCACTACCTGGTGATTTACCGTTTTTAAGTGACTTAATCACATCTCTGATCTCTTGTGTTGTTATTTCTGCTGTTAGCTTTTCATTTTGTTGATTTCCTATTGATGGCAAGTCCAATGTGCCTAGAAATTTTTTAATATCTTTAGTATTTGTTTCTTCAGGTTGCGAGTATAGTTCTTGGTAGAAATTATGGAATATTTCTTCGATGTTTTCTGGGTTAGCTGTGGTTTTATTTGTGGTGGGGTCTTTAATCTTGTATACATTATTCATTGTTTGTTGTTTTCTTAACCGTTTTGCCAGCAGTTTTGTGGCTTTTGGTCCAGTTTCATAATATCTTTGCTTTAGATATCTATTTTTCCTTTCAATTTCATCCATTTGTGTTTCTTTTATCTTTGTTTTTTCTTCTTTAATTTCTTGATATATTTTTGGATCATTTGTGCTTTGATGTTTACGTTCTAATTCCCTCAGTCTCTCACATCTTTGTTCATACGCTTCCAGTTTAGTCTTATTTGCTTTTCCTGTTTCAACAATTAATTTTCCTCTTAACACGGCTTTTAGTGCGTCCCATAGTATTGTTGGGTCCACTTCTTCATTGTCATTCTCTTGGATATATTCGTTTGTTTATTTTTATTCTTTCTTTCATTTTCTCATCATTTAACAGTCCTACGTTAAGTTTCCATGTTGTTTGTCGTTTTCTATTGTTTAAATATATTTCCATGTATATAGGATTATGATCTGATATTTCTGCCCCTCCAATCCAACAATTTCTCACCCTGTGTCTGTCACCTTCATTCATAAGGAAGTAATCTATTCTAGAGTGTACTTTATGGACTGCTGAATAATGTGTATAGTCTTTTTCGAGTGGGTGTAGGTCCCTCCATATGTCTACCATACCCATTTCTGCCAGTGAGGTTCTTATGAACTTTGTTACATGTTTTTTTGTCTTCTTAACAGTTGTTGTATCAACTTCATGATCCATGACAGCATTTAAGTCTCCTCCACAAATTAGGACTCCTTCACTGTGTGTTGCTATGAGATCAAACAGATGTTGAAAAAAACCCTTGTCACTTTCTGGTGGGGCATAGATGTTCACTAATGTAATCTGCATACCATCTATTCTTCCCTTTATTATTACATACCTGCCTTCTTTATCCTGGATTTCCTGTTCACTTTCAAATTGTATTTTGTTTGAAATTAGTATCATAACCCCCCTTTTAGTTCCTCCCTTAAATGAACTGTAGTAGGAGTTCTTATAGCCAAATCTCTTTAGTTTCACATGTTCTGTCTTGCTCAAATGTGTCTCTTGCATAAATATAATTTCAGCTTTTTCCTTTTTGAATTTTCTTATTATTCTTTCCCTTTTAACAGGTGAGTTCAGACCATTCACGTTTAGTGTCATTATCTTAAGATTTTTACCCATATTCATGTTTTTCCATTTTTTTAACTTGTGCTCCTAGCCCCTTTAACAACAAAAATAACACATATTTATATAAAAACACATTAAAAAATCTCGACCTCCGTACTTTGGGCCTTTCTTCTGCCCACTGGTCCCTGTTGGTGGGTGGGGGGATTGTCTTCACAGAGTGAAGGGCCCTCCCTAGACCTATATTTACTATCCAAGTAATAGTCATTAGTCTAGAAATGTCCAACAAATATCACTTAAACCTCTCCTAGCCGTCTGTTTCTCTTTTACCTTGTCTTCTTGGCCTTCATTTCTTCTGTGCCTTTCTTAATCTTTGTTATGATCTAGGCTTTCAGTTGAAAGCCTTGTAGCTTGTCCTGGGCCCGCTGCGCCACGTCTCTCCCCCTTCTTCCGCCGTTCACTCGTCTCCACTCCGGCTGTCGTGATGCGTTCAGGGCCGCCGCTGCTCCAGCCGTTTCCTCCGGCACGCTCACCTCAAGGCCCCGCTCTATCATATCCCGCGCTGCCTCTCTGGCCGTGTTGTAGGTTCTTACGCCGTCCTCCCAATGAATCCTCATTTTCGTTAGCGGCGTTTGGAATCTAATTTTTTTCTCTTTCAGCGTTTTTTTAATGTTGGCATATTTCTTCCGCTGCTGCACAATTTCTGTCGGGTAGTCATGGTCAAAGAATACCTGTTTGTCGCCGATTCGCATCTTTTTTTTCCATGCTTGCGTCAGGATTCTTTCCTTTATGTCATATTTCACAAAGTTTACCACAACTGACCTGGATGTAGCGTTTGGTTTCGGGTTCTGTGCCGGGGTTCTGTGCGCTCGTTGAATCTGCAGATCCGTTTCTTCGGGCAGTTCCAGCTCTTTTTTTAAGAACTGATCCATGAATTTCGTCATCGAGTTGCCTTCAATGCCCTCCGGAATTCCAAAGATGCGCATATTGCTTCGTCTGGATCTGCTCTCCAAGTCGTTTATTTTCTCCTGCATCCTCTGCGTTTGCGTCGTCAGGGTCTGTAGCTGTTCGTTTGCCTCGCTTTTCCAATCTTCCAGCTCCGATATTCGGGCCTGCGCTTCTGTCATACACGCCCGCTGGGAGCGCAGCTCCTCCATGTTTTCTGTTAGCTTGCGCTCCATTTCTCTTCGGAGGCCCATAATTTCCTCCTTAATCTCTTTTTTCAGCTCCTCCTTAAGAGCCGCTAAATCCTGCTGTAGCTGCCGCTTGAATTCTCTTAACTCTTTACCCAAACTGGCGATGCCAGTGTTCATGTTTTCGAGTCTGGCGTCCTCCATTTTCTCTGCTGTAGACACCTCGTTTTTTTGGGCTTCACGTTCAGCGGTTTTTCCTGCGTTGTTGGAGAGGAATTCTTCAATTTTACCCTGCTTTTGTCCTTGTGCCGGCTCCTTCGTGTTTTCATCCCTTAGTTTATTGATCCGCTTATGTCGAGTTGGCCATTTACCGATGATTTTTAATCCGGCTAGGGAGAGCTCTCTGTTTAAGCGTTATGTCTCTCCGCCATCTTCCCGGAAGTCCCCAGGCTTATCTTATCTTATACCTCATGATAAATTAGTAAAACAAATAAAAATATAAATCTCCTACTGCGCTTATATGACTGATAATATATGAACAAACAACATAGACAACAGTAAATGTGCATTAAAACCTTGATGGCATTTCGTAATCCATCCTCTCAACCTCGTCTTCACCCTTGAGCTCCTCTTCCTCCTGGTTGGTAGAGTGGCTGTAAAGTTTGAGAGATCGACAGTCCTCTATCCCTGTGAAGAAAAAGAACATTAATGAGAATTTATGCTTTAAAATGCAGATTTCACACAGGCGGCATCCCACAGGGATCTGGTCTGGAACCCCTGTTAGTTCTTATTTAAAAAGCCACTATTCTGCCCTTTTTCCCCACATGTAGACACAGTTGTCTGAGGGGTTAGTGACACGTGATAAATCTGGGGATTATATATTACAGCTCTACTGTTTGTGAGTTCTGTGAATGACTCATATACAGGTTTTCTTTTTTTGCATATCAAACGGTTTCAAAGTTCAAACGTCTTTCAGTCTTTGCTAGAATAAAGTTAATTTTTAAACACATTCAGCGCATGTTTGTTTTGTTCCCACTGATCTTCAAGTTGTTGATGTCCAACCTCACTGGAGGGAACTGGCTGCTGCTCATCTGATGGTTTAGAAATAATAACAACAATGTTAAAATAGAAAAATAAAATTAAGTATTAAATATGGTGCATGATCATGTTTGTGGGTTTTATGGTTGAAAATTTATGAGGAAAAAAGTGGAACACTTACAAAAAGTGTCATATTTATCAGAAAAAACCTGCAAATTTACTAGGAAAGAAAAGTTGAAAATTTATGAGAAAATTTTGCAAATTTATAAGAAAAAATATGCAAATTTACAAGAAAAAATGTGCAAATTTACAAGAAAAAATGTGCAAATTTGAGAAACAGTTCACAAATTTATTAGAAAAAAGTTGAACATTTACAAAAAAGCAAATTTTAAAAAATCTGCAAGAGAAAATTTCTCAAATTTATTAGAAAAAAGTTGAAAAATAAGAACAAAATTAACAAATTCATGAAAAAAAATGTGTTTAATATAAGCCGAATTAATCGGTGTTAACAGTAGTTTAAATACAGAGTATGTACTGAGGGTGGGTTTAAGTGTTGGAAAGAAAATATTTTCTTCCAAAGTATGTTTATTAATTATTATTATTTTTATTATTTTTTTTACACAAAAAATTTTTTGTGGAAAGAAAATAAAATTATCTTTTTTCTGAACGGGGTTCGTCCTTCTGATCCCTCTTCTTCTGGAGGAATCAACGCTGCTAAAGTCAACTCCCTACCCGAGGCCTCTGTCTTGACCTCCGGCTGCAGCAGCTCCAGCTGCCTCCTCTGCCGGTCGATCTCCCGCCTGAAGCTCGAAGCCTCCTCCTCGTAGTCGGCTATGGTCCTCTCCACCACCGCTAAGATCTCCCGGGCGGCTGTGCTCAGCTTCTCGGTGATGATTCCTCTCAGCATGCCGCTCTTGGTTACGGTACCGGGACCGTGAATCGGCACCGAGGGGCCACAGAGGCCCCAAGTAAGCATATTTAATTAACAAAGTAGAAAAAAAGTCCAAAAAAATCTACCTTTTTCGTAGTGTTTTCACGTTTGCAACACTGGAGCAGCAGCAAAAATTGTCCGACTAGGAACATGAACCGCCACGCGGAACTGAAATAGTTTCTTGTGAGGGTGTAGGTACCATATGTGCTCCGGCTGCAAGATAAGCTCGGCGCCATATTATCACTCTATAAATTCAAGAAATCTCTGTCTGTCTGTCAGTGTGTCTGGCTGTCAGTGTGTGTGTCACGGCCAAAGCTCATAGGACCACCGATGTTGTTCCTATGATGTCTGCATGATGTCCGATGATGTTCCTACGTATCACGACTCCTTATGTGTGAAATGTCCTATGATGTTCCTATGTAACAAAGGCAGGCATCACTCACGATCATAGGACTCGCTATGACATCATCAAAGTTCATAGGACTCGCTATGACATCATCTTTGATGCGCATGCGTCTGCTCATGCGTCAAGCTCATAGAGCAAAACCCCGTGTCGGTGTGCGTATTGCTTTAAGAAAGTCACATGACCGATACAGGTACTGTTTCGAACTGACACTGACACGGCAAACTGCATTTATAAGGAAACGCATCTGTCAACGGGATGCATCTGCCCAAAGAATCTGATGTGTTGCGGACGGTTCATTGGCAAATTCCTCAAGAATTATGGAGCACGAGCAGCCTCAAGCTAAAAGAAAGGTTTCTGCCGTGTGGGACCATTTTGATCTCATATCGGAAAATAAGGTATTTGTTTTAATTTCCTTGTTGTTTCATCCTGTTCCTCTCAGTTTCCACTTGATCTATGTGAATTCAAATTCATTTCAAAGTGACTCTTAGTTTACTATTCATATTATTTTCTGCAGGTTAAATGTCGCATTTGTTCGACCGAACTTTCATATTTAAACAAAAGCACCTCTTCAATGCTGAGGCATTATAGGGTCAGGCATGACAATGAAGTCCCAGATACACCGAATGAATGAATGAATAAATTTATTTCGGATAGTACAGTACAGGTTAAAAGAAACTGAATAATATAACAACAAGGTCAAATTAGACAAAGACTCCTCTTATTATACAATTCCACGTTATTCCACGTCCAAGTTATCTGAAATGGGTGATGGCTGAAGGCGCAGCTTATATTGCCCACCCATATTCCATCCAAGAATTCAAAAGAGAAAAAAGAGAAAACAAGACAAGAGCGATTACAATTCAAAACAAAGCTAAGACAAAATGTGACTGAGAGAAAAAAGAAAACTAAGCTAGGCTAAGTTAAGCGGTTACTATTCAAAAACAAATCTAAGACAAAATGTGACAGAGAAAAAAAAAGAAAAAAAAAAACTAAGCTACAACACAACACAGGCTGGAAATGTCAATCCTTATGTGAGTTTACATGTTGTCTTGTAAATATGTTTGGAGTATTTCTTCCTGTAGTTTTTGTTTAAATTGTCCAAGCGTTGTACATGATTTTAATTCAGGTCCAAAATCGTTCCATAATCTGACTCCTTGCACTGAAATACAGTGTTGCTTGGTGGTTGTTCTCACTGTAGGCTTTTGAAATATACATGTTCCTCTGAAGTGATATCGTTTCTCCCTTGTTTGGAACAACTTTTGGATATTTGCGGGCAGTGATAAATTCTTCACTTTGAACATTATTATTTCGGTTTTAAAGTCAACCAGATCTTTCAACTTGAGAGTTTTTTGTTTAAGAAAAAGTGGGTTTGTTGGTTCCCTGTAAGCTGCTTTGTTTATTATTCTAATAGCTCTCTTTTGAAGCATAAAGAGTGGATATATTGCGGCGGATGGTAAAATAAGGCAGCGATGCTGAGGGTGAAAGTAGAGTTTTTATTATCATACCGCCGTCACAAGCTCCGCTCCCGGCGCCGTGCATGCGCGCCGAGAGCGAGCCCACGGCTCTCAGAGAAGGAGGGACACAATGTCTGTGTCCTGCAGCAGCAGTTGCAGAGTGAGAATGAGAGAGTGAGAGCATGGTTACAATGCAGTATATATACACCCAACTACAACAATACATCAAAGCATTCACAGCAGTTGGTCTGATCAAAGAGATAACAGGACAGGCATGAGACATTTGCATGAAAGGCAACATTAACATCACAGAAGTGAGCCAGACGAAACGAGTCTGCCTGTAGACATTAATACACATTTCACTGTTCTGTTATTTGCTCTAGCCGAGCGCTGTGTTTGACCAGTCTGTTTGTGGGGATTTACACCAAAGCACATCTACATATGTAAGATGCTCAGAAGAAGCACAGTAAGGACAAAACGCATGAACACTATACATGAATGGCGCATTACATCACAATACATGCATGGCACATTACATCTCAGTAGTGCAGAGGGAAAAACAGAGACAAGAGAGCTGAGTGTCCTTAACTGTTGTGGGGGTCAACCGAACCGCCACATGCTCCCCCCCAGAGGGCACGGCAGGGGGCCGAGACCTCGATAATCCATCTGTGTGAGCGAGCTGTGGGAGAAACTCGCTGCAGGCGGAGGGGGAGGGAGGGGAGGGGTAGTAAGTGCCGGCAGGGGCTGTAAAATCGTCCTGAGCCGCGCAAAAATTGCTTGCTGCTCCGCGACGTCGAGGGGCTGTCCCGTTGCGCGTGCGGAGATCACAAGAAGAAAAATTAGTCTCTGACTCCTCTCGTGGCCATGAAGAAAAGCAGGAGCGGCTGTAAGAAAAAAATAAACAAAAGCAGAGGGACTGGCGTGTTGGCTTTAGGTGCAGGAGCAACCCCAAAGCCCCCCGGGAACAGCTGACGGCTGAAATCCCTTTGTGCCGTGGCTGAGACCATTAAAAAAAAAAAATCCAGTGGCGAGCTGCGTGCTTGCTTCAGGTGAACGAGCAGCCCTGAGGGTTCTGTGAGCAGCGGCAGAGGACGATGGCGGTCTCTGGAGCTGTTATTTGTCCCGTGCGTGATGCGCCGTCCTCGTAACTCCCCGGTGCGTGCGCGGGGGTTCCGTGCTTGGGTGGGCCGCTGGAGAGGAGAACCAGGGTGCAGAATCTTGGCGGAGATCGGCGCAGACGGCGCCGATAAAATCCAGGTTGAGCTGTGGCTGCAGATTGGCCATGGTGCGTTGGAGCGGTGAGAGGAAATAGACGATCTTTTGTCCCTCAGGCTCGTGCAGATGCGTTGGAGCGGTGAGCGGGAATAGACGATCCTCGTTCCTCAGGCTCGGGTAGATGAGAAGGCTCGCTGAGCGGGGGGAGTAGCGGTGAGAGGGGGAAAACGTTCTGTGTCCCTCGGCTGGTCCAGCGTGGACGTCCCGATCTCAGGCAAGGGTCGCGCCATGACGTTTTCTGCAGATTTTCCCGGTCGTGGGTGATGTCCGGAGAACAGCTCGTTTGCATCAGTGTGCTGTGTTCGCTGGCAGCGTGTTTCTTTCAGCGTCGGTTCACCAGCGTGGCCGTCCAAATCAGAAGGCTGCGTTGCACAAAACGTGTGCGTCTTCAAGGGGTCACCAGTGTGGCAGATGGCAGCGATAAGGCAGCGATGCTGAGGGTGAAAGTAGAGTTTTTATTATCATACCGCCGTCACAAGCTCCGCTCCTGGCGCTGTGCATGCGCGCCGAGAGCGAGCCCACGGCTCTCAGAGAAGGAGGGACACAATGTCTGTGTCCTGCAGCAGCAGTTGCAGAGTGAGAATGAGAGAGTGAGAGCATGTGTCACGCTGCGCCGCTCATCAGCGGCGCCACCTGCTCGCACACCTGTTCATCATCAGCGGCGAGGAATATAAGCCGCCTCGCCCTGAGCTTCGGCCTGAAGCCGTCAGACTTCATTCCCCGTCTACGTGAAGCAACTTATTCTTCAGCACGACGCTGTGTGGTAAGAATCACTTACCTCATCTTCTCCAGTCTGCTCCCCTGTGCACAGGTGGATTCCTCGGCGGCGGACAACTCCGTTCCCTCGTCCATCCTCGCTGCTGCACCGAGCCTGCAGGTGGCTGTCTCCCGGGTTCCGTCCTTGTTGTGCCAGTCATCTGTCCCAAGCAAGTAAGCTTCTCCCTCACCTATTCTCCTCCTGTGTTGGTGTGTGCCCATCACCCTGTGTCTCTGTTCTCTCCCATAGGGTTGCCGGCTGTACGGTCTCCTGCCTCTGTGCCTGAAGCAGACGCCGCCACCAACACATTAACATTCCGCAGACACACACCCATACACCCCTGTTGTTAATAAACTATTTGAACTACTCTGAGCCTGTGTGTGTGCGTCTCCTGAGCTGAACGTTATGTCAGTACGGCTTCAGCAGAGCGGCTCGGCAGACGGCGGGCTCGCACACCGGTTTTCCACTCTCGAGGCTCGAGTGGATCAGTTAGTCTATCAGCAGCAGGTGATTTTTAATCAGTTGATTACTATAACTAACCGGTTGGACCGTTTGGACCCCCAGCAGCCGTTCCCCCCGGCTCGTCAGGGTGGCGCAGCTCCTGCTGCTCCAGTGGCCGTCCAACAGGTTCCGGGTGCACCGGTTCGGCTCACGCCCATTCCAACCCCCGCCCGCTTTAGCGGTAAGCTCGGCGGAGCGCGGGAGTTTATTATGCAGTGTGAGTCCGTTTTCCACCGGGTGCCCGGGGACTTTCCATCAGATCATAGCCGAATTGGTTATATCGGGAATCTCCTGGAGGGGCGAGCATTAACTTGGACCTACGCCGTAATGGCGAGGCCCAGTTATGCCACCCTCACGTATGACCAGTTCGTGAGACGCTTCCTGGAGGTCTTTGACCATACTCTTACCGAGACGGTCCAGGTCGATCGGCTTCTCGCTCTCCAGCAGGGAAGCCGGTTGGCAGCGGACTATGCGGTCGACTTCCGGGTAGCGGCGGAGGAGTTAGGCTGGGAGGAACGCTCCCTCTGCGGCCTTTTCCTCCGCAGTCTCAATGATGATCTGAGGGATGAACTAGCTGGGCGGGATATCCCTGAGACGCTAGCGGAGCTAACATCTCTAGCGATCAGTTTGGATAACAGGCTGCGCGAGCGCTCCTCGGGGCGGAAGTCATCTTCTTCTCGCCCTCGCGAAGCCTCGCCGCGCCTGTTCCAAGCTCGCCCCCTGGCGGCGCCGCCACCATCGTGCCCCGAGGAGTCGGAGCCGATGGTGACGGGCTGGACAAAGCTTTCCCCTGCGGAGAGACAACGCCGCCGTGAGTTGAATCTCTGCATGTATTGCGGAGATGACCAACACACGGTGAAGCTTTGTCCACGGAAAGCCAGTCGGCTGGGTCCGCGAGTCACTGTAGGGGGCCTCGCGGATGTCAACCGGTTAAATCCACTCACCCAATTGAAGCTGCCCATCCGTTTCTGCCACAACCCCACTGGGCACCTCACCCACGCACTGGTGGATTCGGGCGCAGAAGGCAGCTTCATTTCACAGAGCCTGGCAACCCGTTTGGGCATCCGCTGTCAGGCACTCAAGAATCCCATCTCCCTTGTCAACCTCTCCCGTGCCTCCCTTGGGAGAGTATCACACCAGACCATCCCCGTCCCGGTCATCATCTCAGGAAACCACCGGGAGGAGATGACCTTTTATGTCCTACCCAACTCTGTGTCGCCCGTCATCCTGGGGTATCCCTGGCTACGCCTTCACAACCCTGTCCTGGATTGGAAGTCAGCTGGGGTATCGGCATGGAGCACGTTCTGCATGGGCACCTGCCTTCAGTCCGCTGCCTGCTCTCCGTCCGCTTCTCCCCCTGCTACGGACGCTGCATCCCCGGACCTGTCTCTGGTGCCTCCGGAATTTCACGACCTGGGTATGGTGTTCAGTAAGACTAAAGCTATGTCTCTCCCCCCTCATCGGCCCTATGACTGCGCCATCAACCTCCGCCAGGGGGCTCCCTTACCTTCTGGTCGGCTCTACAGTCTGTCAGCGCCGGAGAAGGAGACAATGAACGCCTACCTGAAAGAATCATTGAGCGCTGGGATAATCCGCCCATCATCGTCACCCGTGGGGGCAGGGTTCTTCTTCGTAGGGAAAAAGGATGGGTCCCTCCGCCCTTGCATAGACTACCGGGCCCTCAACGACATCACTGAGAAGGACCGTTACACCATGCCCCTCATGGACACTGCCTTCCACTCCCTCCAGGGGGCGACCTGGTTCACCAAGCTGGATCTACGCAGCGCATACCACCTCGTCCGGATCCGGGAGGGAGATGAGTGGAAGACAGCCTTCCGTACCCCGAACGGCCACTTTGAATACCTGGTCATGCCGTTCGGGTTGACCAACGCTCCTGCCGTCTTTCAGCGCCTCATTAATGACGTCCTCCGGGACTTCATCGGCCTTTTCGTGTTCGTCTACCTGGACGATATTCTCATCTTCTCCAAGTCCAGGGACGAGCACCAGGTCCATGTGAGGCGGGTCCTCCAAAGACTGCTGGAGAATCGACTATACGTGAAGGCTGAAAAATGTGAATTTTACGCTAGGACTACATCCTTCCTGGGGTTCATCATCGCCCACGACAAGGTGCTCCCAGACCCAGAGAAGGTGAAGGCGGTGGTGGAATGGCCTACACCCCCATCCCGGAAGCAGGTGCAACAGTTCGTTGGTTTCGCCAATTTCTACCGCCGCTTTGTCCCCAACTTCAGCTCCATCGTCGGACCACTGACCCGCCTCACGTCCCCTAAGGTTCCGTTCCGGTGGACCGAAGAGGTCGCTGCTGCCTTTCAGGCGCTGAAGGCGGAGTTCTCCTCCTCCCGGGTCCTTCGCCAGGTCAACCCCGCGCTGCAGTGCATCGTGGAGGTAGACGCCTCGGACACGGGAGTGGGGGCAGTGCTATCCCAGCGGTCGCCGGACGATGGCGCCAAACGGCCCTGCGCCTTCTTCTCCCGGCGCTTGTCCCCGGCGGAGAGGAACTACGATGTGGGGGACAGAGAGCTCTTGGCCATCAAACTCGCCCTGCAGGAGTGGCGCCACTGGCTAGAGGGGGCGAACCTGCCGTTCGTGGTCCTGACGGACCACAAGAACTTGGAATATCTACGATCTGCCAAGCGCCTGAACGCCCGCCAGGCGCGCTGGTCCTTGTTCTTTGCCAGGTTCCAGTTCTCCATCACCTTCAGGCCTGGCTCTAAGAACGGCCTGCCTGACGCCCTCTCTAGGCAGTTCACCCCCGTGGAGTCGGAGGAAACGCCCCACACCATCCTGCCCAGGTCGTGCGTTGTGGGAGCCATCTCGTGGGACATTGAGAGCAAGATCCGGAAGGCGCAGGAAGTGGAACCTGACCCTGGCGGCGGACCGGAGGGGAGGCTGTTCGTGCCATCCGCGGTCCGAGGAGAGGTCATCCACTGGCTGCACACCTCCAAGCTCACCTGTCACCCTGGCACCTCCCAGATGATAGACCTCCTCCAACGGTCCTTTTGGTGGCCAGGCCTGCGGAGGGACGCAGCCCGCTACGCCCGGGCTTGCCCAATCTGTGCCACCTGCAAGTCGGGGAATGCCCCTCCAGTGGGTCTGCTCCAGCCCCTGCCCGTTCCTGGCAGGCCCTGGTCGCACATCGCGTTGGATTTCGTCACCGGACTTCCCATCTCCAACTCCTATGACACCATCCTGACCATCGTGGACCGTTTCTCCAAGGCTGTGCACTTCGTCCCCCTGCGAGGCCTCCCTACTGCCCTGGAGATGGCGGATCTCCTCGTCCAGCACGTGGTCAGGCTGCACGGGATTCCGGTGGACGTGGTCTCGGACCGGGGCCCCCAATTTTCATCTGAGGTTTGGAGGTCGTTTTGTAACGCCATCGGAGCCAAGGTGAGCCTCTCCTCCGGCCATCACCCCCAATCCAACGGGCAGTGTGAACGGACCAACCAGGAGCTGGAGGCTGCGCTCCGCTGTGTGACCGCATCCAAACCCACGTCCTGGAGCAACCATCTTGCCTGGGTTGAATACGCCCACAACACCGCTCGCTCTTCTGCTACAGGGATGTCCCCCTTCAAGGCGTCCCTGGGTTATGACCCCCCCGCTGTTCCCGGTGCAGGAGAGTGAGGTAACTGTCCCCTCAGTTAGGGCGCATCTCAGGCAGTTCCGCTCCATCTGGGCTGCCGCGCGCAATGCGCTTTTACACACAGCGGAGCGCAACAGGACTGTGGCGGACCGGCACAGAAGACCTGCCCCGGCGTACAGAGTTGGGCAACATGTCTACGTATCTACCCAGGACGTAACTCTGAAAGGCGAGAGGAGGAAGCTGGCACAGCGATTCATGGGTCCCTACCCCATCACCCGGATCATCAACCCGGTGGCTGTGCGCGTGGCTATTCCCCCCTCCCTCCGCATCCATCCCACCTTCCATGTGTCTAAGGTGAAGCTGGCAGTCTCCGACCCCCTTTGCCCTCCTCCTGCTGCGCAACCCGCGCCCCGGATGATTGGTGGCCATCCGGCCTGGTCCGTCGCCTCCATCCTGGACTCCCGGCGCCGGGGTCGTGGGTTGCAGTACTTGGTGGACTGGGAGGGCTATGGGCCCGAGCATCGACAGTGGGTGCCCCCGTCGTTCGTGTTGGACCCATCGCTCATCGCTGACTTCCACCGAGCGCACCCGGAGAAACCATCGCCAGGAGGCGCTGCTAGAGGGGGGAGTACTGTCACGCCGCGCCGCTCATCAGCGGCGCCACCTGCTCACACACCTGTTCATCATCAGCGGCGAGGAATATAAGCCGCCTCGCCCTGAGCTTCGGCCTGAAGCCGTCAGACTTCATTCCCCGTCTACGTGAAGCAACTTATTCTTCAGCACGACGCTGTGTGGTAAGAATCACTTACCTCATCTTCTCCAGTCTGCTCCCCTGTGCACAGGTGGATTCCTCGGCGGCGGACAACTCCGTTCCCTCGTCCATCCTCGCTGCTGCACCGAGCCTGCAGGTGGCTGTGTCCCGGGTTCCGTCCTTGTTGTGCCAGTCATCTGTCCCAAGCAAGTAAGCTTCTCCCTCGCCTATTCTCCTCCTGTGTTGGTGTGTGCCCATCACCCTGTGTCTCTGTTCTCTCCCATAGGGTTGCCGGCTGTACGGTCTCCTGCCTCTGTGCCTGAAGCAGACGCCGCCACCAACACATTAACATTCCGCAGACACACACCCATACACCCCTGTTGTTAATAAACTATTTGAACTACTCTGAGCCTGTGTGTGTGCGTCTCCTGAGCCGAACGTTATGTCAGCATGGTTACAATGCAGTATATACGTATACACCCAACTACAACAATACATCAAAGCATTCACAGCAGTTGGTCTGATCAAAGAGATAACAGGACAGGCATGAGACATTTGCATGAAAGGCAACATTAACATCACAGAAGTGAGCCAGAGGAAACGAGTCTGCCTGTAGACATTAATACACATTTCACTGTTCTGTTATTTGCTCTAGCCGAGCGCTGTGTTTGACTAGTCTGTTTGTGGGGATTTACACCAAAGCACATCTACATATGTAAGATGCTCAGAAGAAGCACAGTAAGGACAAAACGCATGAACACTATACATGAATGGCGCATTACATCACAATACATGCATGGCACATTACATCTCAGTAGTGCAGAGGGAAAAACAGAGACAAGAGAGCTGAGTGTCCTTAACTGTTGTGGGGGTCAACCGAACTGCCACAATATGTTTGTTTTATATGTATTTCCCCATACTTCATTACAATATGTCATGTATGGGAGTATTAATGAATGATACAAGGTGTATAGTGTGGGTTGATTCAGCAAATATTTCACTCTGTGTAATATCCATCCATCCATCCATCTTCTACCGCTTTTCCGGAGGTCCGGGTCGCGGAGGCAGCAGTTCAAGCAGAGAAGCCCAGACTTCCCTCTCCCCAGCCACCTGCTCCAGCTCTTCAGAGGGGATACCAAGGCGTTCCCATACTAGCTGGGAGACATAGTCTCTCCACCGAGTCCTGGGTCTGCCCCGGGGTCTCCTCCCAGTGGGACGTGCCTGAAACACCTCAAGTGGGAGACGTCCAGGAGGCATCCTAATCAGATGCCCATACCACCTCAACTGACTCCTTTCAATGTGGAGGAGCAGCGGTTCTACTCTGAGCCTCTCCCGGATGACTGAGCTCCTCACCCTATCTCTGAGGGTGAGTCCAGCAATCCTACGGAGAAAGCTCATTTCTGCCGCTTGTATCCGCGATCTCGTTCTTTCGGTCATTACCCAAAGCTCGTGACCATAGGTGAGAGTAGGAACGTAGATTGACTGGTAAATCGACAGCTTTGCCTTAGAACTAAGCTCCCTCTTCACCACAACAGACCGGTACAACGTCCGCATCACTGCAGATGCTGCTCCAATCCGTCTGTCGATCTCTCGCTCCATTTTCCCCTCACTCGTGAACAAGACCCCAAGATACTTAAACTCCTCCACTTGGGGCAGGAGCCTGTCCCCAACCCGGAGAGGACAATCCACCTTTTTCCGGCTGAGGACCATGGACTCGGACTTGGAGGTGCTGATTCTCATCCCAGCCGCTTCACACTCAGCGGCAAACCGTCCCAGCAAGAGCTGTAGGTCATTGCTGGATGAAGCCAACAGGACAACATCATCTGCAAACAACAGAGATGAGATCCTGTGGTCACCAAGTATGACACCCTCCATTCCCTGGCTGCGCCTAGAAATCCTGTCCATAAAAATTATGAACAGGACCGGTGACAAAGGGCAGCCCTGGCGGAGTCCAACTCTCACTGGGAATGACTCCGACCGAGTGTTGGCAATACGAACTAAACTCTCACAACGGTCGTACAGAGACCGAATAGCTCGTAACAACAAGCCCGATACCCCATACTCCCGAAGCACCCCCCACAAAAATCCACGAGGGACGCGGTCAAATGCCTTCTCCAAGTCCACAAAACACATGTAAACTGGTTGGGCAAACTCCCACGAACCCTCAAGAATTCTCGAGAGGGTAAAGAGCTGGTCCGATGTGCCACGGCCAGGACGAAAACCACATTGCTCCTCCTGAATCCGAGGTTCGACCAACGGCCGGACTCTCCTCTCCAGTACCTTGGCATAGACCTTCCCAGGGAGGCTGAGGAGTGTGATCCCTCTAAAGTTGGAGCACACCCTCCGGTCCCCTTTTTTGAAGAGAGGAACCACCACCCCGGTTTGCCATGCCAAAGGCACTGCCCCCGACCTCCACGCAATGTTGCAGAGGCGTGTCAACCATGACAGCCCAACAACATCCAGGGCCTTGAGGTACTCGGGGCGAATCTCGTCCACCCCCGGGGCCCGGCCACCAAGGAGATTTTTAACCACCTTGGCGACCTCAGCCCCTGTGATAGGCGAGTCATCCCCCTTGTCCCCAAACCCTGCTTCCTCTGTGGAAGGCGTATCAGTGGGATTGAGGAGATCCTCGAAGTATTCCTTCCACCGCCCGACGATATCCCCAGTTGAAGTCAACAGTGTCCCATCCGCACCATACACAGTGTGGACGGGGAGCTGCTTTCCCCTCCTGAGCCGCCGAACAGTTTGCCAGAATCTCTTTGAAGCCGACCGAAAGTCTTGTTCCATGGCCTCACCGAACTCCTCCCATACCCGGGTTTTTGCTTCAGCAACCACCCGAGCTGCACTCCGCTTGGCCTGCCGGTACACCTCAGCTGCTTCGGGAGTCCCACAAGCCAACCAAGCTTGATAGGACTCCTTCTTCAGCTTAATGGCCCCCCTCACCACTGGTGTCCACCACTTGGTTCGGGGGTTGCCACCACGAGATGCACCGACCACCTTGCGGCCGCAGCTCTGGGCCGCCGCTTCAACAACAGAGGTGGAGAACATGGCCCATTCAGACTCCATGTCTCCAGACTCCCTCGGAATGTGGTTGAAGTTCTTCCGGAGGTGGGAGTTGAAGACCTCCCGGACAGGGGCCTCAGCCAGACGCTCCCAGCACACCCTCACTATACGTTTGGGTCTACCAGGTCTGAATGGCTTCCTCCCCTGCCATCGGATCCAACTCACCACCAGGTGGTGATCAGTTGACAGCTCTGCACCTCTCTTTACTCGGGTGTCCAAGACATACGGTCGCAGGTCTGATGATACGATAACAAAATCGATCATCGACCTGCGGCCTAGGGTGTCCTGGTGCCAGGTGCACATATGGACACCCTTATGCTTGAACATGGTGTTCGTTATGGACAGACTGTGGTTAGCACAGAAGTCCAATAACTGAACACCACTCGGGTTCAGATCGGGCAGGCCGTTCCTCCCAATCACCCCCCTCCAGGTTTCACTGTCGTTGCCCACGTGCGCATTGAAGTCCCCCAGTAGGACAATGGAGTCTCCAGGAGGAGCACCCTCCAGCACCCCAGTCACAGACTCCAAAAAGGGTGGGTACTCTGAAACATCATTTGGTGCATAGGCACAAATGATG
This sequence comes from Pholidichthys leucotaenia, assembly GCA_020510985.1. NCBI lineage: Eukaryota > Metazoa > Chordata > Actinopteri > Cichliformes > Pholidichthyidae > Pholidichthys > Pholidichthys leucotaenia. The sequence goes on from CM035836.1 coordinate 46,513,691, forward strand.
GTCAGGACCCGTTTCCCAACCCGAAGGCGCAGGGAAGCAACCCTTTCGTCCACCGGGGAAAACTCCAATATAGAGGCAGCAAGGTGGGGCGATACAAGAATACCTACCCCTGCTCGTCGCCTCTCGCCCGGGGCAACTCCAGAAAAGGCCAAGCTCCAGCCCCTCTCCAGGAGACTGGTTCCGGAACCGGAGCTGTGTGTTGAGGTGAGGCCGACTATATCTAGCCGGTATCGCTCAATCTCGTACACCAGCTCAGGCTCCTTCCCCACCAGAGAGGTGACATTCCACGTACCAAAAGCCAGTTTAGAAAGCTTGGGATCAGTCCGCCAAGGTCTCCGCCTTTGACTGCTACCTAATCCACATAGCACCGGACTTCCATGATCCCTCCTGCAGGTGGTGAACCTACTGGAGCACTCTGTGTAATATTGCAATTGATTTGGATACTTTACCTTTAATATAATTAATATTTGACTTCCAACACTGTTTGTTATCAATTATTACTCCAAGAAATTTAGTTTCAGATACCCTTTCAATCTCTACACCATTTACACTGAGTTTGGGTACTGGGTTGTTGTGATGGTTGTTAACGACTATAAATTTTGTCTTACTTAAATTGAGCGTTAATTTGTTTGAATCAAACCACAGTTTAAGCTTTCCTAATTCCTTTCCGAGTGTATCCAGAAGTTGTTCCAAATTGTTTCCACTGCATAACAGATTAGTGTCATCGGCAAACAATATTAAGTCCTTTTTTCTGAAACTTTACATATATCGTTTATATACATATTGAATAATAATGGTCCCAAAACTGAACCCTGTGGGACTCCACAGGTGACCTTCAGTAACTCTGAGTTTTTGTTGCTAACACATACATACTGATATCTATTCTTTAAGTAACTACTTAACCAGGACAGTGCTACCCCTCTAATACCACAATTTTGTAGTTTCTTCAATAATAAATTGTGATCTACTGTATCAAATGCTTTTTTAAGATCTAGGAATACTCCAACTGAATACTCTTTATTTTCAATGGCTGTTGATATTTTTTCTGTAAATTCCATTAGGGCATATGCAGTTGTCCTCTTGTGTCTGAACCCATATTGCTGCTCACACAATAAATCATTCTTCAGTATGAAGTTGTCAATTCTCTCATAGAATATTTTTTCAAGTATCTTGGAAAATTGCGGTAATAGTGAAATTGGTCTATAGTTTGAGAGTTCCCCTCTGTCGCCGGTCTTGTATATCGGAATTACTTTAGCTATTTTCATTGCATTGGGAAATATACCTGATTGGAGAGACAGGTTACAGATATACGTCAGTGGTTTTACTATGCATTCGATAACAGTTTTGACTAATAGCATGTCAATACCATCACAGTCCGTAGATGTTTTACTTTTGAACGATTTAACAATTTCAATGACCTCTCTTTCGTCTGTGTTCTTTATGAAGATGGAGTCTTTTACAGCAGTGTTATTGCATATTGTATCACCTGTAGGCACTGTAGTGGGTATTTCTCGGGCCAGATTAGGTCCAATGTTAACAAAAAAATTATTAAATTCATCTGCAGGTGAAGCTGCATTCATACTCTGAGTCGTTTTATTATTTTTTGGAATATTAGTTGGGTTGCTTGTTGTCAGAAAATTGTATATATGTACAAATATGGCCGGATCATAGCCGATCCCTCACACCCTGGTCATGTACTGTTTGCCCCCCTCCCCTCTGGTAGAAGACTTCGGTCCATCCAAACTAAAACCTCCCGTCACATGAACAGCTTCTTCCCCTCTGCCATTAGACTGCTGAACACTAAGTGACTCTCGTGCACCATGTACAGCAGCTCAACCAGACTCATGTCAATCATCACTGTTTTCTTCCTGCATTACCGACTGCACTATATAGTTCTCCACAGTATCTGCTGCTGGCTAATATATATTTTAACTGTTGACCAGTATCACTTAATCTTATCCTACACTTTATTACATGTATAGTTTATTTCTCTTATCTTATCATGTTTAATGTTGCAGCATTGTACCGAGACAAATTCCTAGTTTGTGTACTACATGAACAATGGCAATAAACCTGATTCTGATTCTGATTCTGATTCTGAAATATGTTATCATTTCATAATTAGTTTTAGCTGAACTTTTCTGTATTTTTCCCTTACAATGGCTGCAACAATGCTGCATCAGGAAGGTTTAACTCACCCTGTAACAGACATGCCTCAACAGACCGGAATAATCTGTATTTACTTAAAGTTTAGAAACTGGTGTGCAAGAAGTCGTATGCTGATATGGAGTTGTTTTGTGTAACACAGGAAAGCCTGACCATTTTATGTTCTTATCAGCCTGACTGTTTCATGTTCTTATCAGTCACCACAAAGCCTGACTGTTTCGCGTTCTTATCAGTCACCACAAAGGTGCCCATAAAGGTGCAGTAGATGTTTCCTGTGTCTGACCTGTTCTGTATAAAAGGGAAGTGCTGGCTTTGTATGGCAGCGCGCATTTCCCATCTGTAATCAGAGGTGTGTGTTGCTCCTTGTACAAGTAAAAACTTTGAACACATTTTGTGTCTCGAATCTTATTAAGGTACGAACCTAACAGAGTACTATTATTTTGTGAGTTTTGAGTTTCAGATTCCTGACATGCGTGGTGCCGTGACCCGGATGACCAATATCCAGACTGGGTGAGGACCAGGAAAGACTCCAGGTTGAAAACCATGCATGGTCTGATTTATAGTCAGCTTTGAAAACCCGCCTTGAGGGAACTCTGTGAGCCTTGTCGGAGTCCTAACTCTGTCTGGTGACGGTCATCCGCACAGAGTCTGAAGAGTAAGTGAAAGTTATTTGTCTTATCGTGGAAAGTAATTTGAAAACCACAGGTCAGCTAAATGCGAGTAATGGTAGTATAAGGTGACGCCCTGTACTTTTCCTGGTGGTTAAAATTATTGTGTGAGCATCTAGTTCCATTCAAAAGGTGAATGCAATAATTTTACGAGGTAGTGTGATGGCGTTTCACAACTACAAGTAAAATGGGCAATTGTGCTGGAAAACCGGATAGACAGAAGAGTAAACAGAAAAAGATTGTGTTGTTTTCTGGCCGAAGAGTCAGGTTTCAAAAAGTAAAAGGTGCTGCGTATTGACTGATAGGTCAAGCTTTAGCTAAGTAATGGTAATATAAGGCGGCGTCCTATATATTTTTCCTATCTGATCATACCAGGTAATGATCCTGTAAGAAATTACAGGAGCCCTAATATAGGTTGCGTAAGATCTAGCCCCATCATCAACTGAGCGCACTTAAAAAAAATTGGGCAGTAATAGTGTTGCAGTGGGCGTACTGACAACGTTCCTGACTATATAAACAGATAAAGCGGAAAATAAAAAAAGGAAACTGCGCGCTGAACGGTAAAAAAAATTACAATAACCGATTAAAAGAAAAAGATCAGATAAAGGATCCTGAAAAATATTTAAACAAAAAAGATTATTCCGTATGGAACGGTCGATGGCTATATCGGGAGACGGAATTTTTCTTTTGATTTTAGGGGGTTCGCCACAAGTGTGGGAAGGGGGAATTTGTTTGTGTGTAGTTTGTAGGATGAATGTTCAACCACTCATGTTTTTGCTTCTCTGTATGAGCATGTTTACACTGCAAGGTAATCCCAAACTCTCTATTGATCATAAACCAAAGTGTTAATCTTAATTTAACTTCATGGAATTGCAGAGGTCTACAAAATTTAAAAAAACTTAAACAAGTTATGAATAAAATAAAAGACATGGGTTCAAAAATTGTGTTTTTGCAAGAAACTCATCTAATAGAGGAGGATATAAAAAGAATTAGGAGTAGATGGCAAGGAAGTGTATTCACCTCATCATTCTCATCCCGGGCCAGGGGAGTTATGACTCTCATACATAAATCAGTCCCTTTTCAAGTGAAAAATGTAATTGGAGACAAACTTGGAAGACATGTAATCATTCAAGGTTCTTTGCTATTAGAAAATATAAATCTTGTGAACTTATATGGTCCCAATATAGATGATCAAAAGTTCTTTGCTAATTTATTTCTTATTTTATCATCACTTACAGGGCAACATATAATAGCAGGGGATTTTAATTGTACATTGAATCCAGGTATAGATAGATCAACAGGACTGGATTGTACGCACAATGGATGTAGGATGACTACTAATCATTTTATGAAAGAATTGAGATTGTTAGATATATGGAGAGAAATGAAACCACAAGTTAAAGCCTATTCTTGTTATTCCAGTACCTACAAGACATTCTCACGTATTGATTATTTTTTGATTTCCACAGAATTAAGATCCAAGATTCAAAACTGCTTTTATGATAACATCGTGATCTCTGATCATGCACCCTGTTGTCTAATACTGTATATGTAGATAAAAAATTGACAAAGGAATCAGGTAGATGGCAATTTCAGCATAAATGGCTTCAGGATGAGGAATTTGTCAAGTATATAGAAAAACAGATAGACCAGTACTTTGACATCAATACTACACAAACATCAGCATGTGTAAAGTGGGAGGCTTTCAAAGCTTTTATTAGGGGACATATTATTAGTTATACAGGATCAAAATCTAAGAAGACTCGAGAGGAGAGAGCTAAATTGGAACATAAAATGAAAAGTCTTCAGGAAAAAGTGTATGCAGGAAGTGATCCAAGGTGGGAGAATGAATTACTGATTTTGAGAGCTGAATACGACAAAAAATCAGCGAATAGAGCTGCCTCGAGTCTTCTAAGATTGAAACAATCTTTTTATGAACAAGGTGAAAAATCAGGAAAATTATTGGCATGGCAGATTAAACAATTAGAAATTAAAACACCAATTACTAGTATTATAAGTAACGGACAGGTAGTTATAGATCCTTTAGAAATTAACAGAGCCTTTAGAGATTACTATGAAAAATTATATGATACTAAAAATGAATTTGATTTAACAAAACTAAATGGGTTTTTGAACGAACTATCTATACCGTGTATTCCAAATGAAAACAGGGAGATATTGGAGTCTAAAATTAGTCAAGAAGAAGTTGGGCTAGCCATTGATAATATGAAATCAGGAAAAAGTGCAGGACCAGATGGTCTTCCAGTTGACCTTTATAAAAAATTTAAGAATAAATTAATAAAACCTTTTTTGGAAATGGTTTTAGAAGCATTTCAAAATAATAATTTACCATCATACATAAATAATGCCTTAATTATACTGCTGCCAAAACCAGGTAAGCCCTCTAATAAATGTGAAAATATGAGACCAATAAGCCTATTAAACGCCGACCTTAAGATAATCTGTAAAATTTTAGCAAGACGAATACAAGAAATTTTAGCAAATATTATTAATCGAGATCAGAATGGCTTTATAAAGGGAAGACAAGGCTTCCATAATGTAAGAAGACTATTCAATATTATTTATTCTAATAAAGAAGCACCGGATACAGCTCTCCTATCACTGGACGCCGAAAAGGCCTTTGATAGAGTTGAATGGCCCTTTCTTTTTGAAGTCCTACAAAGGTTTGGACTTGGAAATAATTTCATAAAATGGGTTCAAATAATATACAATAATGCTACAGCAGAAATCCTAACAAATAACAATATTTCAAAACCAATAAAAATCAATAGAGGATGTCGACAAGGCTGTCCACTTTCACCTTTACTGTTTACTATGGCAATTGAACCTTTAGCGATAGCGATACGTTTACATTCACAAATATATGGAATTAAAGTTGGACCAACAGAACATAAAATCTCCCTGTACGCCGATGACATAATTTTGTTTATGTCGAATCTAAAAAAATCAATTCCAACCTTGTTGAATTTAATAAAGAATTTTAGGGAAATATCAGGATATAAAATAAATAAAACTAAATCTTCAATATTAATGCTAAATGAGACCCAGAGAAATTACCCAGCCCCTGAGGTAAATCAATTCAATGTTGTAAATCAGTTTAAATATTTAGGAATCCAAATTGTGCCTAAGCTAGAATCAGTCGCCAGTGTCAACTATGAAGCCTTAATGACAGATATCAATGAGTTAACTCAGAGATGGATGTCACTACCAATGTCGATGATCGGGAGAATCAATATACTTAAAAGTAATATTTTACCCAAAATACTTTATTTATTTCAATACATTCCCTTATCACCACCTTTAGATTTATTCTCAAGAATAAAAAAAAAGTTAGTGGAATTTATATGGAACAACAGGAGGGCTAGATTACGTCTGTCTTTATTATATTTACCATTTGATCGTGGAGGTCTGAAATGTCCAAATTTTATGTTGTATTATTGGTCGGCACAACTGAGGTCTATGACATATTATTTTTCATCAAATGATCTCCCTCACTGGACTGAAATGGAATCATACAATTTACCTTTACCTCTTCCCATATTCATATACTCAGATTCGGCAAAAAAATTACAAAAACAAGTTAAAAATCCATTTGTAAAGCATATGATCAAAATATGGTGTGACGCTAAAAACTATTTAAAAGAACCACAGTTATTGTCACAATTTAGTCCAATATGGGGTAATCAATATTTTAAACCAGGGAGAGCGGACGCTGTATTTAAAGTATGGAATTTGAAAGGGATACAAAAGATTCAGGATTTATATTTGCCATGTGCAGATAACATAATGTCTTTTGAAGAGCTGAGGATCAAATTTAATCTCAATAGAACACATTTTTTAAAATATTTTCAACTTAGAAACTTTATTCGATCAAATCAAAATAAAGCTCTCACTCGACCTATTTATTCATCCGTGGAAAAAATGATGACGAAAGATAGTAAAAGAAAGGGTATTATTTCAGAGTTTTATAACTCATTGACACTATCTTCAAGTGAAAATTCACTGAAAAGATTAAACTACTGGAAAGAAGATCTGCAAACTGAAATTTCAGAGGAACAATGGGAATTGGCTTGTACAGAAGCTCAAACCAAATCAATAAATGTACGCCTTAAATTGATACATTTCAAATGGTTAATGCCGATGTATGTTACACCGGAGGAGTTAAATAAATATAACAAAAATATACCAGATACATGCACAAAATGTATGGAAAGTAAAGGAACTCTATTTCATTGTGTATGGGAATGTAGATTAATAAGAATGTTTTGGGAAGAGGTGAGGGTAACAATTGAAAAAATAATCTCAAAACAAATCATATTGAATCCTAAATTGTTTTTGTTGGGTCTGTACCCAGAAAAGCATAATTTTAATAAAAGTGAAAGAACATTCATAGACCTCAGTTTGCTTAATGCCAAAAAATGTATTGCACTATTATGGAAAAAGACTCATAGACCAGATGTGACTCAGTGGTTAAGACAGATGTTAACAAACCTTCCATTAGAAAGAATAACATATATACTGAAATCAAAGGAAATTGTGTTTGAGAATATATGGAGACCTTTTATTGATTATGTAAAAAATTTAAACATAACTTTTGAAGAAGAAGGTGAATGATGTGTGTGGACCTTGTAAATTCCAAACTGGTGAACATAATATGTATACTCATGTATTGGATTGTCTAGACTAAACAGAGGAGCATTGTTGAAGATTTGATTTTGCTGGTGGTTGTTGGTGTTTTTAGTGCATCTTTTTTTTTTCTTTTTTTTTGTAGTACTTTAGTGTTAGTGTTTGATTGTTTGTATCATGTTTGTTAAAAAAAAAAGGTTCAATAAAGATATTGTGGAAAAAAAAAAAGATTATTCCTTTAAACCCACACTGGATGTGGATGAATGCACAGTCTTAGCGTCGACGGAAAAACTTACAACAAAAAGAGATAAATATCAAAACCAACTGAGCATCGAACCATTATTAAATGAAAAAGATAATCCTTCCCCAACTTATCAATGCCATGATCCTAAGGAGGGTCCATACGGCAAATTATTTAAAGAAGCCCAAGAGGTTGGGAAAAAGAGGAGGCAAATAAAATCATAATAATTAGACCATAATATTTAAAGACGGACGGATTAAATGGCAGCAGAACTGGATAACGTTAAAATGGACAATGAGAAAGTTATTTTATCTCTTATCTATTCTTTGTGTGTGAGCCTTAGATAGAGGCAGTGTAGAGAGAACAAAACTCCTCTGCTCTCTGTGTGTGTGTGTGATTGATCTGTGAAGAAAGTGGTCTAAATATGGGTACTTTTATAAGGTTTTGGGTTTTTATTTTTTCAATTTAACTCTGTGGGGTCTTGATTAATGTTGCGTATGTGATAAACTGTTTACATATTTAAAAAAAAAAGTAATTTTGATGCATTGCTGACCTTTGTCCTTGACTGAAACATGACAGTGCACTTTATAGGAAAAAGGACTGACGTGTGACAATGTGACTACAGGCCATACTATGATCATATTATGATGTCATTTAATAATGCCTAATCACTGAAGGTATTATGTTTACCCTAAATCACATGATTTAGAGCACAGAGGATCAAAAGAGATTGATGATTAATGTGTCTGTGCATATGATCTGCCAGAGGCTATGGATTATCAGACAAAGGTCTTGGAGAAAGAATCCTTAAATTGATGGGCATTTTTTGAAGCCAAGTATGACTTTGTATGACATTGTAGATAACATAAGGTGTACTGATTCAAATGACTTTGACTTTACAAATATAATGTTTATATGATTTTATACTGATGTTACTCACCACATAATGGTGCGGTAACAATATATTTCAGAAATGTGACAGTAATGAGGAATGTGTTTTTCCTGATTCGGCGGTGGCCAAGCTGGGTCAGGGTAAACTACATTCACCCCATAATTTACTAAGGAATATATAAAATGAGGCATTCCTGGGAAAAATTTAAATCAAATTCTAATTAGGCAAAACGTCCACCTTTCCGTTGATTGAAAGAGTGTGATGCAATCTTTATTCATTTATTCAAATTCAACCCATCTGTGTTCAACTGGACAAACTGATCTTATTTATCAATGCTGAAGCATGTTAAAAATGCACAGATAGTTATTTTGTTTTTCTTAAATGGAATTTGTAAACTATTTTAAGAGATGTCACAAAAAGAAGCTATAATTATTGAAATCTATTTTTGAAGGAACTGGGCTACCTGCAGATTTTATTTAAAGTTAAAAATGGTAGCACACTTCCTTTCAGTAAAAGAATCAAATACCCTGTAACTTTGCTGCATGTGAGCCTCCATGTATCAAAACAGGGGGTATCAAAGAAATTAATTAGCAAATAATTAGCAATCCTTAGAAAAATAGATAATGCATAAAAATTATCAATAAATGATTGATGATGAATTCAATTCAACTTTATTTACATAAGCGCTTTTCATTTCATTTTCTGTAGTACCCAGGATAAACATATGGCTGCAGTTTATAACTAAAATACATGCTGGGCAATACAGACCACTTTTTATTATTCATGGGATAATACAAATAATAAGATCATGCCCTCTATTTACAGCAGGACAACCATTCCATATTGTTGCAAACTAGACTGTTGTCGTACACTATAACCTTGTTGTCACAGCCACACCTTAAGCTTATACCAAATTCCTTGTGGTTATTTACTGGTGGCCCATTTTTTGATTAAAAAAAAAAGGCAACAGAGGGGCGAGAGGTGGTTCTCTCTCCAATCAGCAAAGAGGGGTGAACGGCAGCTCTCTCTCTCTACTTAGCAAGGGAAGAAGCGAGCGACAGGCTTGCTCTGTAAAAAAGGCCTGATGGGCCAACATCCACTGCTTATGCTGTAACAATGTTGTCTGGGGTCCTGATTGTGTAAAAATTCCACAACCTGCATCTTTGATTACAGCACTTACATCTGTGCAGACAGTAAGTATGCTTATAACGCATGCCACCTGCATACTGTTACCTTGAATCTGCGAGGGTTTGTCATCTCCACAGAAAAACCAGCAAAACATCGACAGCAATTATTGTAACTATGTAATGTTCTGATGCTACCATGTTCTGTGGCAGTTATTCACTGCCCTGCCCACACTAATGGCACTGACTTGTCTAGCTGCGGTAATCGCTTGGCTGATAACACTACTCACTGTGCTGCTATTGGTCTTTTAGGAACCGTCTGTCTTATTAATAATGTTGATGTTGATGTTTTAAAAGACTGTCAAAATAATATGGACCTTCCTCCTGTTTCATGTGTAAATTTGCTCTGCCACCCACATTATACAAATGAGCTGTCCTGGTGGCACATGGCCAATCATGTGCCAACAGGAGGGAAATCAATGATGAGGATGTTAGAAAACTGTCCTAGTTTTTGAAAGAAGTAACAAAAACATGCTAAAAAAGTGCATCATTTGTTTACAAAATAATGCTCAAGGAGCAATGGAAAGCTACAATATTGCTTGGTGTTGATTGACACCTTTACAAAGTGGACAAAAATTCATCCCACATCCTCAGCAAATGCCGCATTTGTGTGTAAAACTCTATTGAAATTGGGGTTCCAGAACTGATTTGTGCAGATAATGGAACTCATTTTACAGCACCTAACAATGTAGATAAGATAAGATAAGATAAGATAAGATAAGCCTTTATTAGTCCCATAACGGGGAAATTCCAGGATTGCAACAGCACAGGGATAGCAACACTCAGAGCAACAATCAGAAGGCAAAAAAAGCAAGCAAGAGCAGCTAATATACATATGTACATATTACTATAAAATATATATATACACACACAGACACACAGTGCAGAGCATTGTAGCTGGATGGAATAAATATATGAATATATGAACACACAGTGCAGAGCATTGTAGCTAGATGGAATAAATATGTAAATATATAAACACCCACAGTATGGAGCATTGCAGCTAGGTGGAATAAATATGCAAGTATATAAACACACACAGTGCGGAGCAATGTAGCTAGATGGAATAATATGTAGATATATAAAAACACAGTGCGGAGCATTGTAGCTAGATGGAATAAAAATATAGATATATAAATATAAACACACCCAGTGCAGAGCATTGTAGCTAGATGGAATAAGTATGTAAATATATAAACACACACAGTGCAGAGCATTGTTGCTAGGTGGGATGAAACAGCATAACCGTCTATTTAGTTATCCTACATGGTATGATTATGTGCCCATACATATTCTCACCCTCCATAGCGACCGGTATGTTCCTAGTTGTATGCCGGAGAGGACCATTGTGTAAGTCTATTGCATCTTTTGCATTCAAAAACTATTAGTTTGTTACGTCTTTTTGCTATCTCTGCGAGCAGCCCTGCTTAGGTTGTACAGTCTGACAGCCGTTGGTAGGAAGGACCTACGAAACCTCTCGGTTGTGCACCTGGGATGATGTAGTCTGCTGCTAAATGAGCTCCTCAGTGCATCCAGTATGTCCTGCATAGGGTGGAACTCGGACTCCAGCAGAGATGACAGTTTAGCCACCGTCCTTCTCTCTCCTATCTCCTCCATCGGATCAAGGCGTTGCCCCAGGACAGAGCTAGCTTTCTTAATCAGTTTGTTCAGTCTCTTCCTATCGGCTGCAGTAATGCCACTGCCCCAGCAGACCACTCCAAAAGTGATGGCTGATGCCACCACCGTGTCATAGAATGACTTCAGCAGCGCCCCTTGTACACCAAAAGACCTGAGTCTCCTCAGCAGGAACAGCCTGCGCTGTCCCTTCTTGTAGAGTGCGTCAGTATTGTGTGACCAGTCTAGTTTATTGTTCAGATGAATACCCAGGTACTTGTAGGATGTCACCATCTCGATGTCTGTTCCCTGTATATTTACTGGTGCTGTGAGGGGCTGCCCATGCCTGCGGCAGTCCACCACCAGCTCCTTAGTTTTCCTCGCGTTGATCTGGAGGCAGTTCCGATAGCACCAGTCCACAAAGTCCTGGATAAGCCCTCTGTACTCAGCTTCATCTCCGCTGGAGATGAGACCAACGATCGCAGAGTCATCAGAGAACTTCTGTAGATGGCAATGTGTTGTGTTGTGTGAGAAGTCCGCAGTATAAAGAGTGAACAAGAAGGGAGCCAGCACCGTTCCCTGGGGGGCCCCCGTGCTACTGATGATCGTGTCGGAAACACAGTCCCGGGTTCTCACAAACTGAGGCCGGTTCGTGAGGTAGTCCAGGATCCATGATGACAGGTGCTGGTCCACCCCTGCGCGCAGCAGCTTGTCCTTCAGGATCATCGGTTGGATGGTGTTGAAAGCACTGGAGAAGTCAAAGAACATGATCCTCACCATATTCCCGGGCTTCTCCAGGTGGGACAGAGAACGATGAAGGAGGAAGATCACCGCATCCTCCACCCCAATGCCATGCTGGTAGGCGAACTGGAGTGGATCCATCGCTGGTTCCACCAGGGGGCGGAGATGAGCAAGGAGCAGTCTCTCCAGGGTCTTCATCAAGTGGGACGTCAAGGCCACCGGTCTGAAGCTGTTCAGGTCTTTGGGGTGGGAAGTTTTTGGTACAGGTACCACACAAGATGTTTTCCACAGCTGTGGTACCCTCCCCAGTTTCAGGCTCATGTTGAAGATATACGTCACAATCCCACACAGCTGGTCTGCACAGGACTTGAGGAGCTTTGCGCTGATGCCGTCCGGTCCCGACGCCTTCCTCGCCTTGATCTTCCTCAGCTCCGTCCTCACCTGGGTCTTGGTCAGGGTCAGGATGGGGGGCTGTGTGTTGGGAGTGGGGGGGGTGTCGGTGGAGTGGGGAGTGGGTAGCAGGACTTGATTTCTTAGAGGCAGCAGTGGTTGTTGTGCAGACAGGGGGGAGGGCGGTTGGTCAAATCTATTGAAAAACAGATTCAGGTTGTTCGCCCACTCCCTGCCCCCCGTGGCCTGGGGGGAGGTATTCTGGAGCCCCGAGATGGTTTTGAGGTTTCTCCAGACCCCGCTGATGTCGCTCTGTTGCAGCTTGTCCTCCATCTTCTTCCTGAAGCTGTCCTTGCCTTCTCTGATCTTTCTCCTCAGCTCCCTCTGTACGGACTTCAGCATCTCCCTGTTCCCCGACCTGAAGATCCTCTTCTTCTCTCTCAGAAGTGTTTTTATCTCAGGGTTGATCCAGGGTTTGTTGTTTGAGTGACGCCGTATGGTCTTGGTGGGAACGGATTTGTCCACACAGAAGCTGAGGTAGCCCGTGAAGGTGTGAATGAGGCCATCGATGTCCTCACCATGTGGATCGCAGAGCTGCTTCCAGGCAGTGGCTTCAAAACAGTCCTTTAGAGTGTCCATTGTCTCCTCAGACCATAACTCCACTGTGTGCATGGCCGGAGGTTGTCTGTGCACTAGAGGTTTGTACACCGGTCGGAGATGAACCAAGTTGTGATCCGATCTCCCAAGTGGGGGGAGTTGTGATGAGGTGTACGCCTCCTTAGTGTTTGCGTAGAACAAATCCAGTGTTTTATTGTCTCTAGTGTGGCATGTGACATACTGGGTGAAAGTGGGCAGAATGGGAGACAGTGAAACGTGGTTGAAATCGCCTGAGATGAGGAGAAGAGCATCTGGGTGTTCTGTCTGCAGCCTGCTGGTTACTGAATGGATGACGTCACGCGCTGTCCCAGCGTTCGCCGTCGGATTTGCATAAACAACAATGCAGATCACGTGTGAGTATTCTCTCGGGAGATATGTAGGCCTCATGCTAACAGCTAGCAACTCAATGTCTTTGCTGCAGTGTCGTTGTTTAACAGTGATATGTCCCGGTCTGCACCAGTTGTTGTTAACATACATGATCTCTCCACCGCCCCTAGTTTTGCCACTCTCTGGTGTTCGGTCAGCTCGTATCGTGTGAAAACCCTCCAGCTCAATGTTAGCATCTGCTGCTAGTTCAGTTAGCCACGTCTCAGTAAACAAAAGGAGAGAGCACTCCCGGTAAGTGCTATCATAACGGGAGATAGCCGCTAGCTCATCTAACTTTCCCAGTATCGACCGTACATTTCCCATGACAACAGATGGAAGGGAGGGTCTGTACCTTATATTTTTTGTCCTCCGCCTTACTCCAGCCCGGCAGCCGCGGCGTTTTCGCCTCAGTTCTCTCGGTATGTCGAGTTTTTCCAGTGGGACCGGGTGGCGGTTAAATGCTAGCAGCTCTTCCCTGTTATATCGTATCCTGCTATAAACAGTGGCTCCGTCCACCGGCTCAGGAGACATTTGGGATGATCTGTGTGTCCGTGATATAAGTGGGGTGAAAAAAAAAAAAAAAAAAAAAAAAAGTGATCAAAAGAGAGAGGAAGGGAAAAAAAAACTCGGAATCGAGCCGCTGTTGCAAAAGGCAGCCGACTGGTGTGGCGCCGAGACTGAGACTGTAAAATATGTAGCTCACATATTTGACATATTTGACAACACAGATATTACTGTGTTGCTTGATGCACAGAAGGAAATGACTATGCCCCCTGGAGCAATTGTTTCAAACAATGGAATTTATTGCACTACTGATGGTAAAATAATCCTTCCTCCTTCCTTGTATCGCTGGCTGTCGATCTTGACTCGAAGGCACAGGCTGAAAAACATTTTTTCTGCCCAGGAATTTTGAAAGAAATGAAAAGTGTGCCAACAATGTTTAATCTGCTTACAAAACAATGCACAAGGTGCAATGAGGACGAGACATGGTAGTTTCCCACCACCTAAGATGCCCTTTCCTCAATGGTGTATGGATTTTATTGAACTATCTAAAGCGGGACAACTGCAGTATTGTCTGGTCCTCATTGACACCTATACTAAATGGACAGAAATTCATCCTACAGCAAAGGCAGATGCTAAATTTGTTTGCAAAGTTTTACAAAACAACATATTTCCCACGTTTGGAAAACCAGAGACCATTTATGCAGATAATGGCACACACTTCACAGCACAAATGGTTAAGGATCTTACTTCTGCCGTTGGAACACAGCTGAAGTTTCACACTGCTTATCACCCACAAAGTGCAGGTCTAGTGGAAAGGGAAAATGGTACTGTTAAGCAAATGCTAAACAAAGTAATGCATGACCAACGAATTTCATGGCCTAAAGCATTAACTGTAGTGAAGCTAACCATTAACACCATCCCAGAAAAGAAGAGTGGATTATCTCCATTTGAATGCGCCTTTCATAGGCCCTATATTCTACCTGATCTACTCCCATTAACTGTCACTAACCCTTATAAGACTCTTGGAGAGCATTTGAAAGAATGTAAACAAATGAAAGATTATGTTGAATCTGTCAGATCTCTCTCTACTCCACAGGAGGGCCCAGAAAATCCCCTCCAGCCTGGTGATTATGTCTTCATAAAGAACCATCACCGTCAGAATTGGAATTCCGTGAGGTGGGACCATACCAAGTGTTGTTGACCACACCTACCGCAGTGAGGATTGCTGAAAGACCTTCTTGGATTCATCTGTCACATGTTAAAAGACTTCAGATGCCCCTTGGTGACCTCCAGCCACCCCTAGGGTAAGTCCGGTTACAAAGGGGAGTCTAGTCCTTTAAAGGATAAGACTCGTCTCAAACCCGGTGAAGACAGTGACCTAAGTCTATAGGCACACTCCCAGGGGAATCAGGCACCATGGTGATCCTGAGACTGACTCTGACCTTCTTGAGCATCCTGCTATTGGTCCTCACCATTATCACCTCACCACCCTTGAGAAGAGATAATAGAAATGTAGAGGAACATGTCACAGAAACACTGTTTATGACTAATCAGTGATATCAGTATATGTTCCTCAGTGCTCGTCTGACAAGAGGAAACGGCAGTTGTTGGGCTTGTTCTTTGTTGCTTTTAACCACTAAGGGACCAATCCTAAAGGCTGAACCCTTTCCTATAAACGTATCTGATTGTGTACTAGAGATTTCAGCCTGGGGATTCCTACCCAAGATTACTATGAAAAATTATGATAACACCTCTTATTGAATGACATGTCCTGATCAGATTATGGCTATGAATGTAACACAACCATTAACTAGATTTGCCTTTACAAAGAAAAATGTGACTTTCCCAGCATGTGTATATTCAAATGGTACCACGGCGTTGGGAAGACTTCTTCCACGACAATGTTTGACAGTGTTGTTACCTTGCACCTCACAGTGCAGCGGAGCAACAGATTGTTCTTTTACACCCGTATTACCTAGTCCAAGGTATAGATCACAAAATTATACTGTCAGGAAGACTAGCACTACGGGCACAGTTCAAAGTAATGGCACCTATGTTATCAAAGAAGTTCATTGGTTATGTGGTTCCAAACTCTACGCTCAATTACCTCCCAATTGGGGAGGAATTTGTGCCCCAGTGACTGTTACTGATGGATCATTTGTTCTCTACTCTGATGACAACTCCTCAGGACACACTAAGAAGAAAAGAAGTATCCAGTCCCTCTTTAGTGCTGCTGGACTTACTGTCCCACAGAAATATAAATTCTGGACACTGGGTGACAAGGTTGGACATTCAATTTTCGCCCCATATGGAGTTGGTCAGTTAATGACAAAATTTGAAGAAATGAACTACAGACTGTTAATGTTTGTTAATGCCACTACTGTTGTTTTGAAGGTTGTATCCAATGTAACTGAACAAACTAGAGTTATGGTTATGCAAAACAGAATAGCATTGGACCTGGTTTTGGCTGTCCAAGGAGGTGTATGTGCTGTGTTTAACGGGTCCTGTTGCACTTACATTCCATCTGTCTCTGAAAGTATGGATACCGCTATTACCGTCATGGAACAAGTGCAACAGGCAATCATGAATGATTATGATGAGGAGCTACAATCTGGTTGGTTAGACTGGTTATTCACAGGAAGTTGGTGGCAGGTGCTTCTTAAAGCCTTTATGCCAGGGGTGTCAAACTCATTCCATGGAGGGCCAAGACCCTGCAGGTTTTACTTCCACCCAGTCTCTTCAGCAGGTGTTTTCACTGATCAGCAATCAGTAGGAAGAAATTCAGAGAAAT
Organism: Pholidichthys leucotaenia; assembly: GCA_020510985.1. Taxonomy (NCBI): domain Eukaryota; kingdom Metazoa; phylum Chordata; class Actinopteri; order Cichliformes; family Pholidichthyidae; genus Pholidichthys; species Pholidichthys leucotaenia. The sequence goes on from CM035836.1 coordinate 46,530,552, forward strand.
CACCTGTTGAAGACACTGGGTGGAAGTAAAACCTGCAGGGTCTTGGCCCTCCATGGAATGAGTTTGACACCTGTGCTTTATGCCTTTTATTATAATAATGATATGCATGTTTCTGTCATGTTGCTGTGTGATTCCCTGTGTCAAATCAATGATGACTCGCGCTCTGTCTCAACATACATTTATGATACAACAAATGTTCCAAGACCAATATGCTCCTTTAAATACCGAAGAGGTGGATAACAATGATAATTGTGCTCCTGTTTAAATTTGGAAATGATACTCTATGAAGACAATGTAGAAAATCTTTTGAAGTTACATTGTTCTGATGTCTGTATGTGATAAAAATTATGAACTGATAAACAGGAGGAAATTGTCAGAAAATTGTATATATGTACAAATATGTTATCATTTCATAATTAGTTTTAGCTGAACTTTTCTGTATTTTTCCCTTACAATGGCTGCAACAATGCTGCATCAGGAAGGTTTAACTCACCCTGTAACAGACATGCCTCAACAGACCGGAATAATCTGTATTTACTTAAAGTTTAGAAACTGGTGTGCAAGAAGTCGTATGCTGATATGGAGTTGTTTTGTGTAACACAGGAAAGCCTGACCATGTTCTTATCAGCCTGACTGTTTCATGTTCTTATCAGTCACCGCAAAGCCTGACTGTTTCGTGTTCTTATCAGTCACCACAAAGGTGCCCATAAAGGTGCAGTAGATGTTTCCTGTGTCTGACCTGTTCTGTATAAAAGGGAAGTGCTGGCTTTGTATGGCAGCGCGCATTTCCCATCTGTAATCAGAGGTGTGTGTTGCTCCTTGTACAAGTAAAAACTTTGAACACGGGGGGCGCTAGTGAGCCATGCTGGAGTAAAGACGTGTCCCTCAGTGCTCCCGCAGACTTTTGGACATTTTACTTTTAAAAACGAAGTTTCTTTGGTAAAGCTCAATACAGACTCATCACCTATCATTGTCGGACTCTCCTGCCCACTTTTATCGTCATGATGGATAAACTTCAGAAGTTTAAATTCGACGCTACCGACAAACCCAATAGGCCCAACACGAGGCTGCAAGCCGAGCTGGAAAAGAATGACGAACCACAGAGCGCAGTGCCAACGTTGACCACGGACGAAGGCTTTAAAACTCAGATTTTGGCATCCTTAAGAGAAGACATCACACAAATTATACGGGAAGAATTTAAGAATGCCTTAGCTAATGATTTTGCCTCTCTCAAAGCCGAAGTCCAGGCTGTACGTTCGGAAATAGCTAGCAACGCCACCTCCGTTAGCGCACGATTTGGCACAATTGAAGCTAACATTCAAGACGTGAAAGACGGCTTGTCTACTTGGACAGATGATATAACTGGGCTTCAGAGCTCGGTGAAAGAGCTCCAAAGTGAAGTGAAGTCACTGCGGAGCAAATGTGAGGATCTGGAGGGGAGAATGAGACGTGGAAATATCCGCATTGTCGGTGTCAATGAGCAAAACCCCTGCAATCCAAACGAGGTGGCTAAAATTATTAAACAAGCCTTATCCATGGACCGAGAAGTGAAAGTTGATCGATCTCATCGTACACCAGCACCACGGACCGCGGGAGCAGACAGACCCCGAGTGATAATCGCCAAGATGCACTATGATGGAGATGCAGCGGATATTTTGAGAAGAGCCAGGGAAAAGGCACCTTTGATGTATAACGGTAACAGGATCAGCATCTTCCCTGACTACACGGCAGGTGTTGCTAAAGCCCAGGCTGCCTTTTCAGATGCACGGAAGGCGCTACGAGGCCGACGTGATGTGCGCTTTGGTTTTTTTTACCCCGCAAGATTCCGGATCACTTTCGGGAATGAGAGTCAGGACTTTCATGATCCAATAAAGGCCATGGATTACATAAAGAACAATATCCTGCCCGAAGCTGATGATCCTTGAGGAGGATCACTCACGCTATATGTTTGGATTATATAGCGTGAGTCCGCAGGTTATGATTGCAGTGGGTGCATAATCTGTTAAAATATGTTTTTTTTTTTTATGGTGACGAGAATAATACTTTTTTTTTTTCTATCCTGTATTGTTATAATGTATTGTGTTGAGTATTTTGAAAATTTTCATTTAATGTTGTTCCTTATCGTAATTTAGTCTGCAGGGGCCTGAGCTCCTTTGGTAAATTTGTTTTGCCGATTTAATTTCTGCTCCTTTTTTTTTGCTGTGGACACAGCCTACCATAGCAGGTTGTGTATTTAGCTGCTAATATACAGTGGCTAGGGACTTAATCCCATTCTTTAGTATTTCGCTTGTTCGATATACATTTTGTTTTTGTGTTTCTTGCGTTCTGATCCCTTCGTTCCCCGGGGATCACATATTATTTAAAAGAGCAACAGAGTCACTATTTGTTACTTACTGGAACCATATTCTCTCAGTCATAAAGTCTTTCCACTTCGATGCAACATTCCTATGTGAAGTAATATTCCCTATGTTGTTTCTGCTGTACTCTCAATCATGGGCCCGCCTCTGCCTCAAAACAACTTTTATGATGCCCTATACTGTAACTATGTGCACCACAGTACTTAAGTTATGAGTCCATTGACAATTATAAGTTATAATGTGAAGGGTCTAAGTAGCCCCATTAAAAAGAAGAAAATATTATTACAGCTTAAACGTTTGAAGTGTCAAGTAGCACTATTACAAGAAACCCATTTGTCCGATGATGAGCACCTGAAATTAAAGAAATCCTGGGCAGATAAGGTGTATTTCTCATCTCACGGCTCAGGTAAAAGAAGAGGGGTAGCAATATTAATACATAGACAAGTTAATTTTGTTGATACATTTGTACATGCAGATGGAGAAGGTAGATTTATTCTGGTAAATGGGCTGCTTGATGGCATACCTGTCTCCCTAATTAATGTGTATGCCCCAAATGAGGACCAACCAGGCTTCATCAAATTACTATTTAACAGAATCACGGAGTATAGTGTTGGTCTTTTACTCATGGGGGGAGACTTTAATTGTGTAATGTCACAACAAGATAGACAACCTCCACCTAAAGCATCCATATCCAAGATGGGCAAGATGCTTAAATATTTGACTGCTGAAGCAGGAATGGTTGATGTATGGCAATCAAAATTTCCAAAAGAAAGAAATTTTACATTTTACTCTAACAGTCATGCATCCTATTCAAGGATTGATTATTTTTTCACTTCTAAAGCTGAACTCCACAGAGTTGAAGACATAACCATCATGCCCATTACAATCTCTGATCATGCCCCAGTGGTTCTTCAGTGGGACATGGGATTGACACCAACTTATAAACAATGGAGATTGAATGCCTCTCTTCTTAATGATAAAGATTTCATTACTCTCATTAAAACAGAGCTCAAGAACTATCTTGATATAAATGATACACCTAGCATGTCTCCTCTTGTACTTTGGGACTGTGCAAAAGCCTATTTAAGAAGCTGTATAATTTCTTATGCTACTGCAAAAAGGAGGCAAAAAATGGCTAAACAAACAGAATTGGAGCATAAAATTAGGGAGCTCGAACATAAGCATAAACGAGGGATGGCGTCTAATCTCTTAACTGAACTCAAAGCAGCCCGCTCAGAGCTACAAGAGCTACTATCAGAGAAGATCGAGGGAACTTTACGTTTTGCCAAGCATCAGCATTATGAACATGGAAATAGAGCGAGCAGGCTTCTGGCTTTCAAATTACGTAAACAACAATCTTCTAATATTGTACATAAAATAAAATCTGGACACAAATATATAGTAAAGGCTAAGGAAATAGCTGAAACATTCGGAGAATTTTATAAATCTCTCTACCAAGATACTGATACATGCCCCGATGAGTCCAATATTGCTCAATTCTTACAGGATATTAATATACCTCAGTTATCTGGCGAAATTGCTGCAAATTTGGATGAACCAATCCAAGATTGGGAAATAAAACAATGTATTTTATCTCTCAAAAATAATAAATGTCCTGGTCCAGACGGATTTATCAATGAGTTTTATAAATGTTTCCATGAAGAACTTATTCCACTCCTCTTAAAAGCTTATCACCATTCATTAGAAACAAAAACAATGGCTGTGTCATGGGCAGAAGCTACTATAGTGGTATTACAGAAGGAAGGTAAAGATCCCACTGATTGCAGCTCTTATAGGCCATTGTCTATGTTAAATGGAGATGTTCGTATCTTGACGGGTGTATTGGCACGGCAACTAAATGACATAATAACTAACATTATTCATCCAGACCAGACTGGGTTTATTGTCAGGAGACATTATGCAAATAATTTACGTCGTTTGTTTAATATCTTATACCAAAAACAAAGCAAAACCAAGACAGTTGTATTATCACTGGATGCCCAAAAGGCTTTTGATAGAGTGTCATGGAAATATCTTATTCAAACATTAAAAAGATTTAATTTTGGCCCTAAATTTATCGACTGGATTGAAACCATATACTCTTCACCTCAAGCAGCTGTGAGAGTTAATGGGTTTCGATCTACAAGGTTTAACTTGGAGCGTGGTTGCAGACAAGGGTGTCCTCTGTCACCCTTGCTCTTTGCTTTAAGTATAGAGCCAATGGCCCAACTCATTAGAGATGACAATAATATTAAAGGGGTGCTGATTGGCAAAGAAGTACATAAAATATCACTGTATGCGGATGATGTCCTACTGTATCTGACAAAGCCATCCTGTACAGTTCCATGTTTAATGAAAATTGTATCAACATATGGATATTTCTCAGGATATAAAATTAATGTTGATAAAACTGAGGCAATGGACATTTTGGACAATATTTCACCAGAGTTTAAACAACAAAGTGGCTTTCGTTGGCCTAAAGAAGGTATAAAGTATTTGGGTATCTATGTTCCCCTTTCATTAGACAAGATATTTGATGCAAATTATGGTAGGATAATTAGTACTATAAAAAATGACCTAAACCGTTGGTCATCATTGCCTTTGTCTCTCCTAGGTCACATAGAAGCCATTCGTATGAATGTTCTGCCTAGGCTTTTATATCTGTTTCAAATGTTACCAATACTAATACCTAAGTCAACATTTAAAGAAATGGACAAAACATTCTCAAAATTTATATGGCAGGGCAAGCGCCCTCGGATAAATTATAAAACACTTCAAAGACTTAAGGAAGAAGGGGGGCTTAACCTGCCAAACTTGAAATATTATTTTGGGGGCTTCACAATTAAAACCATTGATTTCATGGATGCAGAATGACATTCATACGAGATGGGTGGACAATGAACAAAACCTGAGCCTCAAACCACTACAAGCTTTGCCTTTTGCTAATATTCCAGTAGTGGGCTTATCAAGGTGGACTAAAACCACACTTGATATCTGGAAGAGGGTTGGAATTGCCTTTAAGTTACCAACTAGTCTATCTGCCTTGTCTAGTATCGGGCATTTAAAATCCTTTATACCAAGCAGATTGGATACGAACTTTCTCAAGTGGGCTGATCATGGGCTTATTTACATACATCAGTTAATCGATAAGGATGGTTTTGTATTGTTTGAATATTTGAGAAGATGCTTCCAACTCCAAAAAAATGATTTTTTCAGATATCTGCAAATACGATCTTTTTTGGTTTCTCATAAAGAGTGGGATAAAGTGCTAGACCCATCACTCATTGAACATTTTTTAATTCAAACTCAAAAACACAAAGAGGATAAAAAGTGATCTCAAAGTTATACAAAATATTTGGTTTAATGGCTCAAAATAAACCTATTCTGGCAAAACAAAGATGGGAGGCAGAGGCGGGTCAAATTTTCTCTGATCAAATGTGGGAAGAGGTATGTACAGTGGCGCATAAGACCACAAATTCAAATACATGGAAGGAATTTAAATGGAAGATATTTAGTAGATATTTCAGAACACCAGATATTGTGGCCAAGATGACACCAAATGTTCCAAGCCTGTGTTGGAGAAATTGTGGTACAGAAGTGCCTAATCACACACACATTTTCTGGTCGTGCCCTAAAATACAAACATTTTGGGATGAGGTATACAAGGCAATAAATCATATGTTTCAAGTTACAATACCAAGGGACTTGGCAGTAGCAGTTCTTGGCATCGCCCCTCCGGAAGTGCACGGGAGAGCACCAGCATACCTCCTAAACATACTTTTTGTAGCAGCCTTGAAATGTGTCACTGCCTCTTGGATGAAAACAGACCCACCCTCCATCAGTGCATGGCTTCAAAAAGTACAAGAACTTTATCACATGGAGAAGATTACTTACGCACTGAGACTCCAATTACCTACTTTTAAATCAAGATGGCATCCAGTAGAAGTCTTTTTATTGTAGTTGCTCAAGGTGGCTATTAAGCGCTTGGTTTTATTATTTTTTTTGACAGATGCTGTTTCTCTTATATTGATGTGGAATTTGTGTATTAAATAATTTTGACTACATATGGTAATTATATCTGTAATGACTCTGTTGTTAAAAATTTTAAGAAAATATAAGTTCTAAAAAAAAAAAAAACTTTGAACACATTTTGTGTCTCGAATCTTATTAAGGTACGAACCTAACAGAGTACTATTATTTTGTGAGTTTTGAGTTTCAGATTCCTGACACTTGTATTTCTGCTTTTATTTCCAAGGATACTGTTGAGTATTGTCCATGTATTTTTAATATTGTCTTTGTTTTTCTCCAGTTCTTTACTGTAATAGTCTCTTTTACTACATCTTATTATATATGTTAACTTATTTTTGTATGTTTTATACCGCTGCTCTGCTTCTTTTGTCCTTTTCTTTAGGAAAGCTTTATATAATAATTTTTTCTTTTTACACGCCTTTTGTAATCCTTTGGTTAACCATGGCTTATCAGCAAATTTGTGTTTAAGCTTTTTTTTTACTAATGGGCAGTTTTTTTCATAAAGAGTGGTTACAATGTTTATAAATGTGTCATAGGCTTCATTTACATCTGATACATAGACTTCTGTCCAGTCTTGCTTCAGCAAGTCCTCTTTAAAAGAATTGACCCAGGATAGACTCAGGTATACATTCTACAACTTACTCACAGTTGCTTTATTGATAATTAATTCCTCTTAATTTATTCTTTACTTCATTTTTAACCATCAAGCTTCCAGGAAGCAGATGCTGGATGAGGCTCTGCTGAATTTCATCCTGAAGGACTGCCAGCCCCTCAGCATTGTGGAGAGTGAAGGGTTCAGGGAACTGGTTCAGGCCCTTCAGCCCTCATATGTTTTGCCCACCAGAAAGGTTTGTGTGGAAATTATCTAAAGTAGTAGTTGATATATCCAATTTATTTAATCTTTAATTTAAATATATGGATTTTCTTTTGGTTTGACTTGGTGTAATTTTCAGACCATCAAACAAATGGTGGCCAATAAGTACGAGGAGGAACGGGAACGAGTGAAAAAGGAAGTACAGCAAGCTGTGGCAGTGAGTATAACAGCTGACATGTGGACATCTGTGAACATGGAGGCTTACTTGGCTCTGACCTGTCACTACATTAATGAGAATTTGCAGTTGTGTACATCTGTGTTGGGGGTGCAATACTTTCCACAAAGTCACACTGCTGACAATTTGGCCCAAGTCAAAAGGGACATGATGGAGGACTGGGCCATAACCAATAAAGTAAAGTGTTTTGTGACCGACGCAGCACCAAACATGATTGCATCCACTAGACAGCTCCAAATTCGGCACTCAATTTGCATTGCACATAGTCTCAATTTAGACGGGACCGTCTTCACAACAGCTGTCTGCACCCACTTCAGGCATGTTATTCAGCATTATTTGTTTGTTGTTGTTTGGAAATCATGTACTAAAATGCCAATTTGTTGTTTTTTAGATAACCTTTGGCAACATCTCGACATCGAAGTGGGCAGGCAGACCAAAAGTGCCACAGCTGATACCATCCAGGAGGTGCAGAGATACCTGGCAGAAGGCAATATTGCCAGGTCCCAGGATCCTATGAGATACTGGGACAACCAAAAGACCATCTATCCAAACCTCTTTCAGCTTTCCTTACAATTTCTCTGCACTCCAGCCTCATCTGTGCAGTGTGAGCGGGTGTTTTCTACAGCTGGAGAAGTTGTCAAAAAAGCGTAACAGACTGAATTTCAAAACGTTGGAAAAACTTATTTTTTTGAATAAAAATTTGTAAAAAAAAAAATAATCCCAGTCCACAAGCATCCTCATTCACAACATGTTCACTTAGATTTTCACGTTATGATGCATGTTCACATTATTTATTGACTGTATCTAAAAATATCAATGATATTTTATATTAAAATGAAGATATGAAATAATACAATATAAAATACAATGACTTAAATTATATACTGCTCAGAAAAATAAAGGGAACACTAAATAACACATCCTAGATTTGAATGAACGAAATATTCTTATTAAATACTTTGTTCTTTGCATAGTTGAATGTGCTGACAACAAAATCACACAACAGCATGTGAAATTGATTGTCAATCAGTGTTGCTTCCTAAGTGGACAGTTTGATTGAGGGACAGTGTTCCCTTTATTTTTTTGAGCAGTCGTCGGCCTCCGTCGGTCTATGATGACCATGGAAGAGAATCCTAAACATCTACTCTGCTGGAACAGCACCGCCTGTGGCTGAACAGGCCAATGAGCGAATGGCAGTCCCTGTCACACAGGTCGCACTTGTGGGTGGTCTCCGTGCTGCTGGAGCTGTGGCGGTTCTTCCTGCGGGTCCTTTTTTCATCTGCTGCAGCAGTCAGTCTCTCTTCACCCGCCTTGAGCTGTCTGGTCAGGGCGCCTCTCCAGTTGGAGCGGTCCATTGCAAGGTCCTCCCAGCGCTCTGTGTTGATCTCCAGGGCCTTCATGTCTCTCTTGCAGACATCTTCTAAAGCGCAGCTGTGGGCGGCCAACGTCTCTCCTGCCAGTCGCCAGTTCTCCATAGAGGACGTCTTTGGGGATTCTGCCATCCTCCATACGGTGAACGTGGCCTAGCCAGCAGAGCCTGCACTGCCTGAGTAGAGTGAACATGGAGGGAAGGCCAGCGCGGGACAGAACTTCTGTGTTGGGCACTTTGTCCTGCCAGGATATGTCCAGGATGTGGCGAATGCAGCGCAAGTGGAAGGAGTTCAGTCTCTTTTCCTGCTGGGCATATGTTGTCCACGTCTCACTCCCATAGAGCAGTGTGCTGATGATGCAGGCGTTGTACACTGCCATCTTCGTCTTGACAGAGAGTTTGGGATTCTCCCACACTCGTGTGGTGAGGCGGGTGAGTGTGAAGGCTGATTTTTCAATCCTCTTGTCGATCTCTGTATCGAGGGAGAGGTTGTTGCTGATCGTGGACCCCAGGTACGTGAACTGATTCACGAGCTCCAGCTCGTAGTCGTCAATGGTGATGGCTGGTGGTGCTTCCGTGCCTTGTGCCAAGACGTTAGTCTTCTTCAGGCTGATGGTAAGCCCGAAGTCCTTGCATGCCTGGGAGAAGCGGTCCATCAGGGTCTGAAGCTCCTGCTGTGTGTGGGTTTCGACTGCAGCGTCGTCTGCGAACAGCATGTCTCTGATTAGAGCCTCGCGTACTTTGGTTCTGGCTTTCAGGCGGGCGAGGTTGAAAAGCCTGCCGTCAGATCTTGTGTGCAGGTAGATTCCCTCTGTTGCTGTGCTGAAGGCATGCCTCAGGAGCATAGCAAAGAAAATCCCAAAGAGGGTTGGCACAAGTACACAGCCCTATTTCACTCCGCTGCGTATGTTGAATGGCTCTGAGATGTTGCCGTCGTGCTGCACTATCCCCTGCATGTTGGTGTGAAAATTATTATTATTTCAGTAAGTATATTATTGAAAGTATATTACTGTATATACTAGGTAATCAAATCAGTGTCAGCTGAGTCTGTCAACTAAGTTGATCAGTCTTATGATCGTGAGTGATGCCTGGCATCACTCACGATCATAAGACTCACTATGACATCATCAGAGTTCATAGGACTCGCTATGAAGCCATCAAAGATCAAAGGCAGGCATCACTGACGATCATAAGACTCGCTATGATGCCATCAAAGATCAAAGGCAGGCATCACTGAACAAGAGCTGATGTGTTTGCTTACACCTGCTTTCTATGGGCATGCAGAAATACTTGCTTATACTTGGTTTCTACGGGCATGCACGGGTATGGACTAGTGTATGGAATAAAGCTTGAGCCAAACACCATAACTTCCTGGATTGTGATGTCATACAACGTCATGTGCATGCCCTCTATCAAGCTTTATTCCATAAAAAGAGTGACGTACTTCCGCATTCTGGATGTAAAGCTAATTGGGGAACTATTACGGCTCCGTATAGTTACAAAAATGATCAAAATGTGAAACACAAACTTTATAAGGAAAAAAAGATCTAACCGCATGTGGGACACATAAGGGGTTTCATAGACTTCATATGTATATTACTGTTGCTTCACGTCTCAGAATGAGCAATAGGACGGAGTCTCCTGGAGATAACAGGAGGACGCAAAATGTGACCTTTGTTATGCAAAGAACAAAGCACCGTGGGCTGCACGGTGGGGCAGTGGTTTAGCACTGTGGCAGCACAGTTTTACCCTCGGCCGGGGGACCGCGGGGATCATGAGATCGTGGGTTCGATCCCAGCCCCCGACCAACAGTGAGCTGTGTGGAGTTTGCATGTTCTTCCCGTGTTGCGTGGGTTTACTCCGGGATTTCTCCGGTTTCCTCCCGCATACCAAAAACATGTAGGTTTAGGGCGCTCGCGCATGCAGCGACCAGCAGCCGGTGGCTTGTCACCAGACTGCAAACCAAATCTACCTACGGGTACAAATAAGTAACAAAAAAAAAAACAACAAAAAAAAAAGGGCCTTGAGGGATTTCCTGACCACCAGTGACTTTAGGTGGGGGGGAGAAGACCTGGAAGAAGAAATATTGTGTCTTGGGATTAAAAGACAATGTGACTCTGTGCTTTGATGTCCTAGGTATAAGAGGGACAGACATGGGGGGATGCTTTCTCTTTTTCTGTTTGGAGGATGTTGGAGACAAGTGAATAAATCTGATTTGAGAAATAAACTCAGCCTCATCTTTTCACGCTCTCCACACTGGTGACCTTAAGACGTATCATGACCGGAAGAAATTCCCCCGAGCCGGACTCGCCAGGAACCAGCCAGGCGAAAGCAGTCTCAGTCAAGCTACCAGATTTCTGGCAGGACAACCCGTGCTCCTGGTTCCTCTTGGCCGAAGCTCAGTTCGCTCTCCGGGGAATAATGGCAGATGAGACGAAATTCTACCACGTTATTGCCAAGCTCGACAACCGCACGGCTCGACATGTGCAGAGCTTGGTGGAGCGCCCACCGGCCGACGACAAATACAACGGGTTGAAGGCTGCGCTCATCCAGCGCTTCACTCCCTCAGTCCAGGAGAGAGCGGAGAGACTCCTGGCCCTGAACGACTTGGGAGATAGCACACCCGTCAACCTGATGGATGACATGCTGAGGCTGAGGGGCTCAGACGACGACGACTTCCTCTTCACCCACATTTTCCTGAGAACCCTACCGTCGGCCATGAGAGCGACCCTGGCCGGTTCACCGTTGTTGGCCCAGCGGGACTTCCGCGCGCTGGCCCAGGAGGCACAGCGGATTCTCAACGCCAGCAGACAGCGCGTGGCCACCGCAGCAGCGACAGGACTCGACACAATGGCTGGAGATGGCAGGGGGCCAGAGGCGGCGGCAGCAGACCCACCGACAATGGCGGCGATGAAGGCCAAACATCGCGGAGGAGACGACCTCTGTTTCTACCATCGCCGCTTTGCAGAGAGGGCACACAGGTGTATACCACCGTGCCAGTTCAAGAGCTCGGGAAACGCCAGAGCCGGGGGTCGGTAGCAGCCGCAGCCCTCGGAGAACAGAACAAGCTGCTCTACTTGACGGACGCGCGTTCGGGGAAGCAATTCCTCGTGGACACAGGCTCCCAAGTGAGTTTCATCATGCCAACCTATGCTGACCGGCTGGCAGGCCCCGGGGGTCACGGAGCATCAGCAGCGAACGGCTCAAGGATTAAGACCTTCGGTGAGAGGACTCTGCTTCTGTCCCTACACGGCCGCACATTTGAGTGGACTTTTATTATAGCCGCGGTGAGCTTCAACATGTTAGGGGCTGATTTTCTGTGCTCACATGGGTTGTTGGTTGATCTTGCTAATAGGCGCCTGGTTAAAGCACTTTCTTTTTACTCTATTCCCTGTGCAGCCCGAGTGACCCCGCCCACAGCACAAGCCAACGTCGCAACGGCAAGCGGTAAGTTCCACACACTCCTCACTCAGTTTCCAGCACTCACAGTTTCACATTTTCGGCGGTTGTCGCTAAACACGGGGTGGAACATTTTATTACTACCACCGGTGCTCCCGTTTTTGCAAAAGCTCGGCGCTTGGATGCAGCTAAACTGACCATAGCGCGCGAGGAGTTCGCCAACCTTGAAAAGTTGGGCATCATCAGACGTTCGAAAAGCCCATGGGCTTCCCCGCTGCACATGGTCCCTAAAGCTGATGGCTCGTGGCGTCCCTGCAGAGATTTCCGCAGGTTAAACAACGCTACGGCACACGACCGCTACCCAATCCCGCATATCCAAGATTTTTCTGTTCATCTGGCGGGGGCGCGCATTTTTTCTAAGATAGACTTAGTCCGCGGGTACCATCAAGTCCCAGTACGCGCTGAGGACATACCCAAAACAGCGTTAATAACTCCATTTGGCCTTTTCGAGTTTTTGCGCAAGCCGTTTGGGCTTAAAGGCGCTGCGCAGACGTTCCAACGCATGATGGACGCGGTGTTGCGCGATCTCCCCTTCGTGTTTGTCTACCTGGACGACATTTTAGTAGCCAGCGCGTCCAAAGAGGAACACGAAAACCACGTCACGGCAGTTTTCTGGAAGTTGGGGGAGCATGGGTTAATAATCAACCCAGCGAAGTGTCAGTTCGGGGTGACGCAGATTGATTTTTTGGGGCACCGTGTCTCTCCAGAAGGAGCGGTTCCTCTGCCGGACAAAGTGTGCGCAGTAACAAATTTTTCTCAGCCACAAATGGTCAAAACATTACAGGAGTTTTTGGGAATGGTGAATTTTTATAACCGTTTCCTCCCCCGCGCAGCGCAGCTCATGCAACCACTGTATGCCGCACTTAAAAAGCAAAAACCCACAAATAAAATCGAATGGTCCCCGGAGCGGGAGCGCGCATTCTCGGAGGTTAAAACAGCCTTGGCAAACGCTGCGTTGTTAGCACACCCAGACCCAACGGCCCGCATAGCGCTCACTACTGACGCGTCAGATGCGGCCATAGGGGCGGTCGTGGAGCAGCAAGTTGCCGGGGCTTGGCAGCCGCTCGCTTTTTTCAGCAGGACGTTGCGCGATACCGAGCGAAAATACAACGAGTTCGACAGGGAGTTGTTAGCGCTCCACTTGGCCATTCGCCACTTCCAGTTCTGGCTGGAAGGACGCCGTTTCACTGCGTTCTTCGACCACAAGCCGCTGACTTTCGCGATGGCCAAGGTTTCAGAACCGTGGTCAGGCCGGCAGCAGAGGCAGCTGGCTGCAATCTCCGAGTTTACTACTGATATTCAACACATAGCGGGTAAACTAAATGTAGTGGCAGACTGTCTCTCACGCGCCGTAACTACTCCAGTCCGCGTAGGGGTAGATTATGCAGCCATGGCCATGGAGCAGACTAGCGGCGCGGAGGTGCACGCGGCCCCAGTCCGCGTGGGGATAGATTATGCAGCCATGGCTGCGGATCAGGTTAGCGATGCGGACGTGTGCGCGCTCCACTCTGGACCAACAGGGTTAAGGCTGGAGAACAGGGTGCTGCAAGGTGGTATGCCCCCCCTAATCTGCGGTCTACACGGGACAACCGCGTCCGGTGGTGCCGGCCGCGTGGCACTGCCGTGTTTTTGACTCGATTCATTCTCTGGCGCACCCGGGGGTGCGCGCGTCGGTCAAAATGGTAGGAGAGAAATTTGTATGGCCGAGCCTGCGCAAGCAAGTTAAGGAGTGGGCGTCAGCCTGCATGGCTTGCCAGCGAGCCAAAATACACAAACACACTAGAGCCCCCTTGGAGCCGTTTCACATCCCGGCTAAGAGGTTCGATCATGTGCATGTCGACCTCGTAGGCCCCCTCCCGCCGTCACAGGGGTGCACACACCTTCTGACAATGGTGGACCGCACCACGCGTTGGCCGGAAGTGGTCCCACTGGCATCAACCACAGCCGAAGAGGTGGCGCGCGCATTTTTGACGGCATGGGTAGCGCGTTTTGGAGTTCCGTCAGACATTACGTCCGACAGAGGTCCGCAATTTGTTTCCGAGCTTTGGTCAGCGATGGCCCGCAGCTTGGGGGTAACGAGCCACCGCACTACCGCGTACAACCCGCAGGCTAATGGTTTATGCGAACGTTTCCATAGGTCATTGAAAGCAGCCCTCAGAGCGTCGCTTACAGATGCAAATTGGGTGGACAGGCTACCATGGGTTTTGTTGGGATTGCGTTCTGCACCTAAAGAGGATTTAAAAGCCTCCCCAGCGGAGTTAGTTTTTGCGCAACCACTCCGGCTACCCGGGGAGTTTCTCCCAGATAATCCCGTGCCAGAGTGCTCACCCGCTCAGCGGTTGCAGAGCGACACAGGAGCAAGCACGCTTCCTGGCCCTGTTCATCACAGTTTTCCGCGCGTTTTTGTACCTAAGTCTTTCAAAAATGCGGAGTTTGTTTTTGTCAGACATGATGCCCATCGCCCAACCTTGCGACCACCCTATGATGGACCGTTTAGAGTTCTGGAAACAGGAGATAAGCACTTTTTGCTAGATTTGGGGGGCAGAAAGGAAATGGTTGGCATAAACAGGCTCAAACCCGCTTTTGTGATGGCTGACGAAGCTGTGCAGTTGGCGAGGGCTCCTCGGCGCAGCAGACCCCCTAGAGAGCATTCCCCAGAGCACCCACAGGGATTGACTAACAGTTTTCACCCCCAGGTAGCAGCTCCACAGCAGGAGGGCGCCGAGAGAGTGGTAAAGCCCGCTTACAGCAAGTTCGGAAGAAGATTGAAGCCCAAGCAGCATGTGGACTGATGTTGTGATTTTATCATGATATGCAAACTGTGTTATATTGTTCCATCTTAGACGTTTTGGGGGGGGTCATGTGGGACACATAAGGGGTTTCATAGACTTCATATTGTAACATCGGGGCCATGTTAAGGGGGGGCAGGGGTTTCCCAGCATGCTTTGACAGTTGAAAACGTTACTGTGTGTGTATATTAAATGTTATTACTGAGTTATTATACTGCTGTGTAATTATAACTGCGTTATAATGACCCAGCAGTATTTCATAGGCAAGATTTATTATGTGTGTGTAACCGTGATTTAAACGAAGGTCTGGGAGAATGACCTCCCCTCCTGCCTGTGCTCAGGTGTGTGTAAAATAAAGCCCGTTCATCACAACCATCTTGCTCCACTTTCTTTGTGTGAACCTTGCCTACGTCACACTGGTGTCAGAAGTGGGGATGGAGCAGATGGAAGCCAGGATCAGAATGGAGATCCAGCAGCTGGAGCAATTCATTGCTCAGCTGATGACGGATGATGGGACCGAGACACCACCCCCGGGAGCCGGGAGCCGGGACGAACGAAGCGGCGGCGGACCTGACGGGGCCAGCGCACCCCGCCTTCTGCCTTTTTCAAGACAGAGCGGGCAGAGCAGAGCAAACCAGCCCCGCATTCCGCCCTCTTCAGGACAGGACGGGCTGGCGATCCCACGGCGATCAGGAGCGACGATCGATCAGGAGGCGGCCATCCCATCTGTTCGGCAGCGGGCCAAGATTCCCCGCTTCAACGGCGAGGCCACGTTGGATGACTACCTGACCCAGGTCGAGCTGGCCGCTGCGCTGAACGGCTGGTCACCAGAGGAAACCGCCATGCAGGTCGCGCTGGCCTTGGAGGGGAGAGCTCTCTGCACGCTCTCTGATCTCCGGCCCGAGGAGCGCTACAGCTGGCCAGCGCTACAAGGGGCGCTCCGGAGACGATTTGGGACAACGGCAGACGCTGAGCACGCCCAGGAACAGCTGATCCGTCGCCGCCAAAGCAACCAGGAAAGCCTAGGAGCCTATGCTGCAGACATACGGCTGCTAACCCGGCGCAGCTACCCGGATTTCGCACCGGAGGCGGTAGAGAAGCTCGCCCTCCGGAGCTTCATCCAAGGTCTCCACCCGGCCCAGCTCCAGAGCCACGTACGGATCCACGCCGCGAGCGACTGGGAGACTGCGGTGGCAGAAGCAGAGCGGGTGGAGCCGCTGATGAATCGCACAATTGAAGTGCCAACGCACAGTCAAAGAACCTTCCAGGCCACGATGGAGAGCGAGGAGGAAGAGGAGGAATTACGGCAGACCACGGCGGCGCGTCCATGGAGAAGATGGCCGCCGTGGCGCGAGGAAGGGTGCTTCCGCTGCGGAGAGCCAGGACACATCGCACGATACTGCCCCGCACCCACCCCACGACAAACTGGCCCCTCGCCGGCGTTAAAACTAGAGCGAGGTGGCGTGAACGAGGACAGGCCGCCTCCCGCAGATGTTTCCCCTGAGGAGCCGGCACCACGCGTGGGCCGAATTGGACACTCTCCACGGATGTATCTACAGTGCAGCTTGGGGAAGACATCGATCCGGGCCCTGATTGACACCGGCTCTACAATCTCCTTGGTTTGACCCGGTGTGCTGCCGGGCATGAACAAGACGGCCCCACGGGGGTGGGAACCCACCAAGCACTGCATCACCACGGCTACCGGTGAGCGCGCCAGACTGAGGGGGTGGAGAGTTCTGGTGGTGGGGGTGGCCGGTCAGAACATAAGACACCCATTCTGGCTGGCTGACATCCAAGACCCCTGTATTATTGGACTAGACCTGCTCACAGCCTGGAACGCCAAGATCGACACCGCCGGACCGTCCCTCCAGCTGGGAAACCGGACCATCACGCTCCACAGCAGAACCCAGGGAAGGAACACGGGGGCCTGCGCAATCGAGGGATCACCAAGACAGACTGGACCAGGCGGGCCACCGCGAGGACCGGACACGATGACGTCACCAGCGCGGGCAGAGAGAGCACGAGCACACACAGGGACAGCAAGGGGAGGGGTCAACGTATCAGCAGAGACGCAGCAGGCGGTCGAGGAACTACTTCAGCGGAGCTGCAGCGGGCTGGACCCGGAACAGAGACGCCAGCTGCGGGAGCTATTGGACTGTTATATGGGTGTTTTCGCCGCGAAGGATGAGGAATGCGGCCGGACCAGTTTGGTGCAGCACGAGATCGACACCGGTGAGGCCAGGCCAATTCGACTCCACCCACGCCGGCTACCCTTTTCAAGGCCGGCAGCAGCAGAACAAAAAGTGCGAGAAATGCTGGAGGCAGATGTTATTGAGCCCTCCAGCAGCCCCTGGGTGGCGCCTGTGGTGCTGGTCAAGAAGAAGGACGGGTCGTGGCGGTTCTGTGTGGATTACCGGCGCCTGAATGACGTCACCCGGAAGGATTCCTACCCCCTGCCCCGTATCGATGACGCACTGGACCACATCGCCGGCTCCAGCTGGTTCAGCTCGCTGGATCTACGCAGCGGCTATTGGCAGGTGGAGCTGTCACCTGAGGCCCGCCAAAAAACAGCCTTCTCCATCGGGCAGGGACTGTACCAGTTTAAAGTGATGCCGTTTGGACTCTGCAACGCTCCGGCCACCTTTGAGCGCTTGATGGAGCGAGTGCTGGCTCACGTGCCCCGGAGTCGCTGTGTTGTTTACCTGGACGACCTACTGGTGCATGCAGCTGATTTCGACAGCGCCCTGTCAAATCTCCGAGAGGTGCTGGGTGCCATCCACCAGGCGGGGCTACGGTTACACCCTAGAAAATGCCACCAGTTCCGGCGGGAGACCACCTTCCTGGGCCACGTCGTCAGCGCAGTGGGAGTTGCCACGGACCCAGAAAAAGTGGCAGCGGTGAGAGACTGGCCAGTGCCGCGGAACGTGGGAGAACTGAGGAGTTTTCTTGGATTGGCCTCCTATTATAGGAGGTTTGTGAAAGACTTCGCCACCATCACCAGCCCGCTGCATCAGCTGACGCAGAAAGGACGCACGTTTCAGTGGAGTGAGAACTGTGCTGCTGCTTTCTCCCAGCTTCGCGCAGCGCTCATCAGAGCCCCCGTCCTGCAGTATCCTGACCCGAACCGCCCTTTCATCGTGGACACGGACGCCAGCAACCAGGGCATCGGGGCGGTGCTATCCCAGGAGGGAGAGCAGGGAGAGCAGGCAGTCGCTTTTTTCAGCCGCACTCTCAGCAGAGCCAAGAGGAATTACTGTGTGACTCGCAGAGAGCTGCTGGCTGTCATTCAAGGACTGCGTCATTTCCGCCCGTATGTGTACGGGGGGAGGTTCCAGCTCAGGACGGATCACGCTTCCCTGACCTGGTTATTAAACTTCAAAGAACCGGATGGACAGTTGGTGAGATGGCTGGAGGCACTGCAGCATTATAATTTCCAGATTGTGCATTGGGCAGGCCGCCTCCATGCCAACGCTGACACGCTGTCTCGGTGCCCCTGTGCGACAGAGGAGTGCCGTCACTGTCAACGGGCTGAAGATCGAGACCAAGCCGCCCCACGGGCTGCTGCTCTCCGGGCCGCTGTGAGCAGGAATAACGTAGCGACGCGCAGCCCGCCCTCGGATGATCAGGCAGCTCTCCCCAGCGATGACGTCACAGAGGTTCTTGGCACGCAGCAGCTGCAGAGCGAGCAGGATAGAAACCCGGTCATTTCTTGGGTTGGGCAGTGGCTGGACGCAGGACAGCGGGCCACCTGGGAGGTTGTGTCACCACTGGATCCAGAGACTAAGGCCCTACACTCCCAGTGGGCCAACCTCCGCTGCCACGAGGGCATGGTGTATCGACAGTGGCAGATTCCAGCTGGGCAGTGGCACGTCTGGCAGCTGCTGGTTGCTCGTCGACTCCGGCCCAACGTACTCCAGCTGGTTCATGGGGCGGTAGGAGCGGGCCACTTTGGAGTGACAAAGACACTGCAGCGCCTTCGAGCCCAGTTCTACTGGCCCGGTTGTCATCAGGACATGGAGCTCCACGTTCACCGCTGCAACACGTGCACAGCTCAGAAAGGGCCAACTCAGCGATCCCACGCTCCCCTGCAGCAGCACCGGGTGGGAGCACCGATGGAGTGGGTGGGAGTGGACATCCTGGGCCCTTTCACGACCACGGACCGGGGGAACCACTACGTGCTGGTCGCGATGGATTATTTCACTAAGTGGCCAGAGGCGTACGCGGTCCCGGACCAAAGCGCCGCTACGACGGCATCGAAGCTGGTGGACGAAATGTTCTGTCGGTTTGGCGCACCGGAGGAGCTGCACAGCGATCAGGGTCGGAACTTCGAGGCGGAGGTCTTCGGAGAGGTCTGCAAGCGGCTGGGCATCCGGAAAACCCGGACCACCCCGCTGCATCCACAGAGCGACGGCCTGGTCGAACGATTCAACCGGACCCTCACCACCCAGCTCGCTATCCTAGTGGACCAGCGACAGCGAGACTGGGACCTGCACCTGCCTTTTGTTTTGTGGGCGTACCGGACGGCAGCTCAGGAATCTACTCGGTGCACCCCTGCAGCGCTCATGTTTGGACGCGAGCTGCGCACACCAGTAGATTTGGTATTCGCCCCCCCCCCCCACCCCCCCCCCCCCCCCGAGCCGGAGGTGGAGGGAAAACCCGGGTTGGATTATTTTTTTTGTTTGAAAGAACGTCTCCACACGGTGCATGAACTGGCTCGAGAGGCCCTGGCAGCGGCAGGGGGTCGGCAGAAGCGAGCGTATGACTCCCGCTGCCAGGGGAGGGACTTTGCACCGGGAGATCGAGTCTGGGTTTTCTGCCCTGAGAGGAAAAGAGGATGATCACCGAAGCTGGCGAGCCATTGGTCGGGACCGTGCGTGGTTCTGCAGAGACTGTCGGATGTGGTGTATAGGGTGAGGCTTAGGAAAAGGGACCGGGTTGTGGTCCTTCATCGTGACCCTCTCGCCCCGTATCAGCCATCTGCACCGCTGGAGGATGAACCAGAGCCTTCATCCCGACCAGATACCCCGACTGAGACTCAGATGGACACTAGGGGGCCTGTACGTGTTGGTCGCCGGCACCGAAGGCCGCCCCGACACCTGGATGAGTTTGTATTGGACTTTTGAACTGGACTTTAATTTTTCTGGGGACAGAAACCAGTCCAGGAAGGGGGCAGTGTAACGTCGGAGCCATGTTAAGGGGGGGCAGGGGTTTCCCAGCATGCTTAGACAGTTGAAAATGTTACTGTGTGTGTATTAAATGTTATTACTGAGTTATTATACTGCTGTGTAATTATAACTGCGTTATAATTGTGTTATTAAAACACTGCGTGAGTCCAACTGTAGTTTTTAACGTCACTTTTTATTGCACCAAATGTCAACCTCGCTGGTAGTCTGTCACTCTCCCGCCAGTCGCCTCCGTGACGTCATCCCTGCGCGACTTTGTAGTTCTTTCTAAATAACTCAGTTACACCACATCTCCCCTTTCTAGTATCAATGGGTAGACTGCCATTGATTCAACAGACCTTAGAGGATTATTCTGCCTCTGTGGCTGGAAGATCTGGTCCTACCTAATACCATTCACACACACAACAGTCACACTGCAGTTTACCCTTAGCACTGAACAATATGTGCAAAATCAAGTACAATACTTCAATCCTAAACCCTGTACTGTTCTGTCCTCACTCTAAAGTCTGAACTTGAACATTTACATATAAACGAGTGCAAAATCAGAAAAATAGTGCAATACATTTGCAGCCTTTTTTTTCCACTATTATTTTCAAACGTTCAATCTTCATAATTGTTTATAAGTCCAACCGGGTTGGTTTTACAACCGCTCTCCCAGACCTGGTTCTAAGAGTAGGAGTAGATGGTGGTTCAGGAACGTTCTGCTGTGATGATGTTGCTGCCGGTTGTTCTGCTGAAGGTTGTTCTGGAACACCT
The DNA here is from genome assembly GCA_020510985.1 of Pholidichthys leucotaenia. NCBI lineage: Eukaryota > Metazoa > Chordata > Actinopteri > Cichliformes > Pholidichthyidae > Pholidichthys > Pholidichthys leucotaenia. The sequence continues at coordinate 46,551,543 of CM035836.1, forward strand.
TCCGGGAACTGCTCTGCTACAGCACTGTTTCTCTGCTCCAATGAGGAGTTCCAGGGGATGAGATGACGACGGTTTCGCCTGATGGTCCCATGGGGTCCCTCCACCAGATAAGAGCGCGGTGTGGTGTGATTTCCGATGACAGCACCTGCTGCTCCTTGATCGGTCACCCACACATCCTGTCCTGGAGTGAGTCTGTTGAGATGCTTTGCACGGTGTCTCAGGTTGTAGCGTTGTGCATCCTTTGTTTTCCTCTTCCCTTCGTTCAGCATAACAGCATTTCTATCCGGAAGAGCAGGACTCAACAACGCAGGAAGAATAGGCACAGTTGTACGAAGCCGCCTTCCCATGAGCAGTTGAGCTGGACTATACCCATTTTGGAGAGGGGTAGCCCTGTAGGCCAGTAAAGCAAGATAAGGGTCATCTGACTTCTTCAAAAGTCCCTTCACTGTCTGCACTGCACGTTCAGCTTCAGCATTGCCCTGGGGATATTTTGGGCTGCTGGTTACATGCTGGAACCCGTACAGCTTTGCAAATGCTGCAAAAGCTGCTCCAGAGAATTGTGGCCCATTGTCTGTCACCAGGATTTCACAGATTCCATGACGTGCAAAGATTGACTTAAGGTGGTGGATCACATCATTAGATCTTGTGGGAGTTAGCAGGGCAATCTCCACATATCTTGACATGTAGTCCACTACTAGCAAGTAGGTCTTGCTCCCTAACATGAACAAGTCTGCTCCCAACTTCTGCCATGGTCTGTCTGGGTATGGTGTCGGCATCAGTGGCTCCCTGTGGTTCTGTCGCTCCTGACAGCATGCTCTGCAGTTGAGAACCAACTCATTCAGCTGCTGACTCAACCCCGGCCACCATACTGACTGTCGTGCCCGTTCTCTACACTTAACCACACCCTGGTGTCCTTCGTGCAGCTTAGCGAGAACATCATTTCTCATGGTTGAGGGTATGACGAGCCTTTCTCCCTTTAGCAGTAGACCATCCTGGACAGTAAGGAATGCTCTGTCAGTCCAGTATAGCTTGAGTGCAGGTTCATTTATGCCATGAGCTGGCCAGCCTTCTGCACACAGCTGCATCACTCGAGCACACACACTGTCCCTCTGCAGCTGCTCTCTCAGCTCCTCTAGATAGGCAGTGCTTGCAGGTAGGTTCTCCATCACCATATCCACGTAGATATTTGTGTCCTCGAACAACTCTTTGTCAGCTGGTGTCCCTTTTCTTGTGACAGGCGCTCGCGACAATGTATCAGCTGTCCACAGGCACTTCCCTGGCGCATGAGATATGGAGTAGGAATAGCGCATAAGACGCATTCGAAAGCGTTGTATCCGAGGGGGTAGAACATCCAGTGCTTGAGACCCCAGGAGACTCAGGAGAGGCTTGTGATCTGTCTCCAACTGGAAGTGTTTTCCAATGAGGAAGTTGCTGAACCTCTCGCAAGCCCAGGTCAGGCTCAAAGCCTCCTTTTCCACTTGTGCATATCTCTGCTCGGTAGGCGTGAGAGACCGCGACATGAAGGCTACTCGTCTCCACTCCTCACCCCAGTTTTGTAGCAGGTCTCCTCCAAGTCCATAAGACGATGCGTCTGCTGTAACTTTGCATTCTCTGTTAGGATCATATACGGCTAACACCGGTGGCGACGTCAGGGCACCCTTTAAGTCCTGGAAGGATTTAGCCTGGTCAGCGCCCCACACCCAGCAGTTCTTCTTTGAAAGGAGATCTCTGAGGGCTTTATCCCTCTCAGCTAGCTGCAGGATAAACTTGCCTAGCTGGTTTACCATTCCAAGGAAAGATCTTAGTTCACTCACTGTTTTTGGCTCAGGCATTTCCCTCACAGCCTCCGTCTTGCTCGGGTCTGGACTGATGCCGCTGGCAGAGATCACGTGGCCTAGGAAGGTCACCTCAGACTTTGACAGATCACACTTGCCAATGTTAAGTGTGGTACCTGCCTTTTGAATCTTTCTTAGCACGGTATGCAGGCGAGCATCATGCTCCTCTTGCGTGCGACCCCACACCAGCATGTCGTCAATGTGACAAACCACGCCTTCGAGCCCTTCTGTGACCTCCGTCACCATTCTGTTCTGAAAGTGTTCAGGGGCGGACGCAATGCCAAAAGGTAGCCGTTTGAAATAATAGCGTCCAAAGGGCGTGATGAACGTTGTCAGTTTCGCTGAATCTTCTGTCAATGGGATTTGCCAAAACCCCATATTTGCATCCAGCTTACTAAATATTTTGGCTCCAGCCAGTCTCCCAAGTGTTTCCTCTACTGATGGTAGAATGAACTTTTCTCTACACACGGACTCATTGAGGTTAGTGAGGTCGACACATATTCGCACAGGATCCATCTTGTTCTTTCTGGGCACTACCACGATGCCAGCACACCAGTCTGTAGGCTCCTCAATTCTGCATATCACCCCGAGGCTTTCCATGCGGGACAGCTCTTGCTTGACTTTGTCCATTAGTGGCAATGGGATCCTCCTTGGTGTCTTGAGTGAAAATGGTTTGGCACCTGGTTTGAGCTTGATGGCATATGCCTGGCGCACCTCACCTAGTCCACTGAATAGTTTTGGATAGTTCTCCTTTAATGTCTCTATAGTGACACTGTCAAGGCGTGCAACAAGCCCTAGTCTGCAGCTCACAGACCTCCCTAGCAGGGCAGTGTGCACATAACAGACAACATACACCTCCTCCATCTCCTCTTTCTCACCAATTCTCAACAACAGCTTGGCAACGCCCACAACATCAAGTGGCCTCCTCCCCGGTCCCAGGAGCGGCTTAGGTGCTTTGTGGAGCGCAGGTGGGTTTTCTCTGAGTATTTTCTGGAACACAGCATGTGGCAAAACTGTGACATCAGCACCCGTGTCAATTTTGAATGTAGTAGTAGTAGTAGATTAGTTTATTTGACAGGGACAGTGCAGTCACGCTGCTGTCATGAATGTCAATGTTGACCATCCAAGGATCACCGTCTGTTGTAACACTACCCAGGAAGATGGCATCCTCATCCTCTTCCACCTCAAGTACAGATTTTACGGTCTTGCACACACGTTTATAGTGACCCTTTCTCCCACAAGCATGACAGTTCACTTCATTTGCAGGGCACTCCCGTTTTGAATGTGATGGAGAGCTGCCACATTTATGACATTCTGACTGTGTCCCCTTTTCCTTGCTGTTCTGAGTACTGTGTGGTTTGAGAGCACGCTGAGGTTTGTTTTTAGCAGGCTTTCTACTTCCCTTGAACACTCTATCAACAGACATTGCCTCACTTGCCTGAGTTCTGGTGTCTCCTCTCAGAGAAGCTTGCTGCTTTTTCACCTCCTCACTCTGCCGTGCCATCCTGACTGCTTTCTCCAAAGTCAGCTCTGCATCTAGCTGCATGCGTTCAGACAGCCTCTTGTCTAACAGACCGACGACGAGTCTGTCCCAAAGTAGCTCATCATGCAGCACACCATAATTGCAGTGTTCAGCCAGCGCATATAGTGCAGTGACAAAAGAATCTACTGTCTCACTTTCTCTCTGTTTTTGCAGGTTGAATTTGGCACGTTCATAAATTACATTTTTTTTAACCACAAAGAAGCTTTGAAAGCCGTCACGCACCGCTTCATACGAGCTGCGTTGAGCATCAGTCAGAGCCAGCCCACGTAAAACATCATCCGCCTCGTCTCCCATGCAATATATCAGAGTATTAACTTGATTCTCTTCAGAGCTTGCATTCAGATTACTTGCCAGGCGAAATCTGTCGAATCTCTGGATCCATTTGGCGCACTCCTGCGGCTTAGAAAAGTCGAAGGGCTCCGGCGGCTGGATGTTGAACGTAGCGCACGGACCCGCTGTCACAGCGGCTCCTGGAGCGGTTGCTAACCCTCCATTTGCATCTTCGTCTCCACTCATCGTGTCCACAAACTCCCCTCTCTTCCTCCGCGGTGTACAAACGATCCTTTTCTTTTCGGGCTTACCTCTCTACGTTAACTACAGGACTTCTGACACCATGTCGTGTTATTAAAACACTGCATGAGTCCAAGTGTAGTTTTTAACGTCACTTTTTATTGCACCAAATGTCAACCTCGCTGCTAGTCTGTCACTCTCCCGCCAGTCGCCTCCGTGACATCATCCCTGCGCGACTTTGTAGTTCTTTCTAAATAACTCAATTACACCACAATAATGACCCAGCAGTATTTCATAGGCAAGATTTATTATGTGTGTGTAACCGTGATTTAAACGGAGATCTGGGAGAATGACCTCCCCTCCTGCCTGTGCTCAGAGGTGTGTAAAATAAAGCCCGTTCATCACAACCATCTTGCTCCACTTTCTTTGTGTGAACCTTGCCTACGTCACAATATGTATATTACTGTTGCTTCACGTCTCAGAATGAACAATAGGACGGAGTCTCCTGGAGATAACAGGAGGACGCGAAATGTGACCTTTGTTATGCAAACAAAGGGCCTTGAGGGATTTCCTGACCACCAGTGACTTTAGGTGGGGGGGAGAAGACCTGGAAGAAGTATTGTGTCTTGGGATTAAAAGACAATGTGACTCTGTGCTTTGATGTCCTAGGTATAAGAGGGACAGACATGGGGGGATGCTTTCTCTTTTTCTGTTTGGAGGATGTTGGAGACAAGTGAATAAATCTGATTTGAGAAATAAACTCAGCCTCATCTTTTCAGGACAACAAAGATCAAAGGCAGGCATCACTCACCATCATGACTCGCTGTGACATCATCAAAGTTCATAGGACTCGCTATGACACCATCAAAGATCAAAGGCAGGCATCACTGAACAAGAGCTGACGTGCTTGCTTACACCTGCTTTCTATGGGCATGCAGAAATACTTGCTTATACTTGGTTTCTACGGGCATGCACGGGTGTGGACTAGTGTATGGAATAAAGCTTGAGCCAAACACCATAACTTCCTGGATTGTGATGTCATACAACGTCATGCGCATGCCCTCTATCAAGCTTTATTCCATAAAAAGAGTGACGTACTTCCGCATTCTGGACGTAAAGCTAATTGGGGAACTATTACGGCTCCGTATAGTTACAAAAATGATCAAAATGTGAAACACAAACTTTAGAAGGAAAAAAGATCTCACCGCACACTATTTCCAGTATGTACAAAAATAAATGAAAGTGATAAAATTGATTTATTGACGAGAAAGCACCAGGGAATGGGAAAATATAATGGAAGCAGTGTAGTGGAGCTGAAATAACGAGGCGGTTTTGTATTAAAAACAGGGTTTTTAATGAATAGCTCCTCTATCAAATCTCATCAGGTGTAGAGCTTGGCAGAAGGCAAGAGAGAGATCTCTGCTTCGCTCGCTGGTTAAATACAAGCACACATAGGACCACTCATTGAAAAAGCTGACGTAAGAGCCACTCATTGAAAAAGGTAACATCTCCCCGTTATCTTAACCCCCATTGTCCTGCCATCCCCTCTCCCTGTCTTGGGAGGTGATGGGAACTCCCCCTCTCGCTTTAGGGGTAAAGGTGTCGAGTCCATCTCCACTGCCGCGTCTTGGGAGGTCCATTGTCTTTAACCCGGCGTGGGGGATGCTCTGTCCTTTCTAGGTGTGAAGCTCCTTACATATGCTGTCACAAAACATTTCCACTTGTTCTAACATATGTAGATATGGGATATAAGAGTCATATATACCACAGGCCCCCCAAACACTAGGAAAGGACACAGAAAGAATTACAGTCTAAGATAAACAACTATGAAATACTACGTGTTACAACTGTTGCTACCGGAGAAGTCTTCTAGCAGCCATGCTCCTAAGAAAGTTCAGTGGTAAACATAACAGCATAGTGAAATCATAAGTAGCCTTAAACTGTTGCAGCACAATTAGTGAATAATTGCGGGGTGGTTGGTATCAGTCCTTGTGCTGTTTGGGCTTTATCCTTCTCCCAAAACTGCTGTAGGTTGGCTTAGGTGTCCCGCTGGGACCTTCTCGTGGTGAATCTGCATTGTGGGAAGGAAAGAGATTATTTGTTCCCTGCCTGGGGGCTGAGACTTTTCCTCTGGGGGGTCTACCACGCCGAGGCACTCGTGCCACCTGTGTAGGCTCGTCTCTCAGCAAGAAGGCAGGTTTGAGTCTGTCGACACTGACCACTTCCTTTCTGTCCCCATAATCAAGCACAAAGTGTTTGTCACCATTTTCCAGCACTCTGAACGGGCCATCATAAACTGGGCGTAACGTTGGTTTAATAGCTTCATGCTTAACAAAAACGAACTCAGCATTTTTCAAAGTTTGAGGAAGAAAAACTCGTGGAAAAGAGTGATGAGCTGGACCATGGAGGGAAACCGGTCCGCTGCTGCCTAAAAACCTTGGGACGGGAAAGTGTGCTGGTTCTGGGTTCTCTGGTAAAAATTCTCCTGGGAGTCTGATAGGCTGGGCAAAAACTAATTCTGCAGGAGAAGCGTCTAAATCCTCTTTAGGTGCTGCACGCAACCCCAATAAAACCCAGGGGAGTTTATTAACCCAATTTGTGTCCGTTAGTGAGGCCCTGAGGGCAGCCTTTAAGGACCTGTGAAAACGCTCGCATAACCCATTAGCCTGAGGGTGATAAGCGGTGGTGCAATGAATTGTTGCCCCTAAACTGTTAGACATGGCTGACCAGAGCTCTGAGATAAACTGAGGCCCTCTGTCTGACGTGATGTCTGATGGAACACCGAAACGTGCCACCCAGTTTGCTAGAAAAACGCGAGCGACCTCCTCCGCTGTGGTTGACGCTAGAGGGACTGCCTCTGGCCAGTGCGTGGTGCGGTCTATCATTGTTAACAGGTGTGTGAAACCTTGGGAGGAAGGTAGAGGCCCCACGAGGTCGACGTGAATGTGGTCGAATCTTCTAGCAGGAATTGGAAAAGGCTCCAGAGGGGCCTTTGTGTGTCTGTGTATTTTGGCGCGTTGACAAGGAATGCAAGTTTTTGCCCATTCTCTCACGTTTTTGCGCAGGCCTGACCACACAAACTTTTCAGCAACCATTTTGACCGAGGCGCGCACACCTGGGTGCACAAGGACGTGAATTGCGTCGAAAATACGGCGGCACCAAGCAGTTGGTACTAACGGGCGAGGTCGGCCGGTTGAAACGTCGCATATTAGGGGAGGCACGCCGTCGCGCAACTCTTTTTTCTCCAGCCTTAACCCTGTTGGTCCGGACAGGAGCGCGCGCACGTCTGCATCACTGCTTTGTTCCTCCGCCATGGCTGCATAATCTATCCCATCCTGGATAGGTGCTGCGTATGTGTGTGCGTTAGTGAAGAGTTCCGCTGCTGAGGCGGTGTAATCTGTCTCCTCGTGCTCTGGCGGTGTCACAGCGCGAGAGAGACAGTCAGCTACTACGTTAAGTTTGCCTGCTACGTGTCGAATGTCTGTGGTGAACTCTGAAATCGCAGCTAGCTGTCTTTGTTGTCTGCCTGACCATGGTTCTGAAATTTTAGCCATAGCAAAAGTGAGCGGCTTATGGTCCACAAAAGCCGTGAAACTCCGCCCTTCTAACCAAAACTGGAAGTGGCGGGATGGACAAATGAAGCGCCAGCAGCTCTCTGTCAAAAGTGCTGTATTTGCGTTCAGTTGGGTTTAGCGATTTGCTAAAGAATGCTAAAGGTTGCCAGACCCCACTGACAAGTTGTTCTACAACTGCCCCTATAGCCAGGTCTGAAGCATCTGTGGTTAGAGCAATGCGGGCTGAGGGATCTGGGTGGACTAACATTGTGGCGTTAGCTAGGGCGCTTTTTACTTCCGCGAAAGCGCGTTCGCGTTCTGGGGTCCATTCGACCGCGTTGGAAGCCTTCTTTTTTCTGAGCGCGTCATATAGGGGTTGCATGAGCTGAGCTGCGTGGGGGAGGAAACGGTTGTAAAAATTAACCATCCCCAAAAATTCCTGTAGCGACTTAACCGTTTGAGGCCGTGGAAAACTTTCTATCGCACGAACTTTGTCTGGAAGCGGAATTGCCCCTGCCGGGGAGACCCTATGTCCCAAAAAATCAATTTGTGATACGCCGAATTTGCATTTGGCTGGATTGATTATAAGTCCGTGCTCTTCCAGCCTCTGAAAAACGGTAGTGAGGTGCTGTTCGTGTTCTTCCTCGGATGAACTGGCTACCAGCATGTCATCGAGGTAGACAAAAACAAAGGGAAGGTCGCGTAGGACTGCGTCCATCATCCGTTGAAAAGTTTGAGCCGCGCTTTTGAGGCCGAATGGCATTCTTAGGAATTCAAAAAGGCCGAAAGGGGTTATAACCGCTGTTTTAGGAATATCTTCAGCTCGGACTGGGACTTGGTGATAACCGCGGACTAAGTCTATTTTTGAAAAAATGCGCGCACCTGCTAAATGTAATGAAAAATCCTGAATGTGAGGAATGGGGTAGCGGTCATGCGCTGTAGCGTTGTTTAGCCTGCGGTAATCTCCGCACGGTCTCCAAGAACCGTCGGATTTCGGGACCATGTGAAGTGGTGAAGCCCAAGGGCTCTTTGAACGTCGGCAAATGCCTAATTTTTCAAGAGCTGCAAATTTGTCCCTTGCTATGTTGAGCTTGGCCGCGTCTAAGCGGCGACTTTGGCAAAAACGGGAGGTCCCGTTGTTGGAATGAAGTGTTTAACCCCGTGTTTGGCTACAGTGGCTGAAAATTTGGGGGTTGTGAGTGCTGGAAATTGGGTGAGGAGTTGCTCAAACTTACCTCCCGCCGTGGTGACGTTGGCCTGCACAGGTGGTGGGGAAACTCGAGCTGAACATGGAATAGAAGCAAAAGATAGTGCATTAACCAGGCGCCTATTTGCAAGATCCACTAATAACCCATGTGCACACAGAAAATCTGCGCCTAACAAGTTAAAGCTCACCGCTGCTACAACAAATGTCCATCTGTAGCTGCGGCCGTGGATAAGGAGGTGCAGGCTCTTTTCGCCGAACGTGTCGATGTCAGAGCCGTTGGCTGCCACTGCTCCGTTGCCCCGGGTGCCCATGGTTCGATCTGCGTGGGAGGGCATGACGAAACTCAGCTGAGCTCCCATGTCGATGAGGAACCGCTTGCCTGTGTATCCATCCGTCACGTATAACAGCTTATTCTTCTCGCCGAGAACCGCTGCTGTTAATGGCCCTCGGCTTTGGCGTTTCCACGACATCGTAAACTTGCAGGGGGGAACGCATTTGCGGGCTTTCTCTGCGAAGCGGTGGTGATAATAGCAGACGTCATTCTGCTCGTTGCGCTTGGGCCGCGCCGCTGTCACCATGGGTTGAGTCTCTCCAAGGCTCGGAGTGTCAGTTTTCAGATCTGCGGATGCCGCTGTGGGTGTCCGTTCTCTGCAGGCGTTGACGAGCCGGTAAGCCTCGTTGGCCAGTGTGCGGAAATCCTGATGATTATTGCACTTCATACTGGCGAGTGTCCCTCTTAAATGCGGTGGTAGCGTGCTGAGGAAAATGAATTGGAAAAGGAAATTATCATTATCCTCCTCCTTGAGTTGTAGCAAATCCTCCATGAGGGTCCTCGGATTGCTCCCTCTGTGGCCGTAGACCGCCAGGATCCTCTTGGCTCTTTCCTCCGCTGACGGGACATAATTTGCCACGATGGTCACTTTGAGTGTCTCATATTTGTCCCGGGCTGGTGGTCGCCGGACCAAGCTCCGCACACACTTCGAAGTGGCGGAGTCGAGTTTGGAGACGATATGGTAAAACTTAATATCGTCTGCTGTGATGCCCGCCAGTACAAACTGGGCTTCAGCTTGCTGAAACCAAGAGGCGGGGTCTTCTCGCCAGAAGTCTGGCAGGTTGACAGCAACGGTGTTCGTGCACACCATCACTGTTGTGCCCGCCGGGTGAGAGTGCCTTGCCTCGGCACTCACGGCGGTGCTGGAGCTCGGTTGAGCTCTCTCAGTGCCCTCTGCTGTGGGGAACAGCTGTCTGCTTGTTCCCTCGTCTGCGTCGTCGCTGGCGTATGCCCGAGTCACCATGGATAGCAGCTTGAAGAACGCCTCCGGTCCATATTCTCGCGTCAGGGTCACCAGTGTAGTGGAGCTGAAATAACGAGGCGGTTTTGTATTAAAAACAGGGTTTTTAATGAATAGCTCCTCTATCAAATCTCATCTGGTGTAGAGCTTGGCAGAAGACAAGAGAGAGATCTCTGCTTCGCTCGCTGGTTAAATACAAGCACACATAGGACCACTCATTGAAAAAGCTGACGTAAGAGCCACTCATTGAAAAAGGTAACATCTCCCCGTTATCTTAACCCCCATTGTCCTGCCATCCCCTCTCCCTGTCTTGGGAGGTGATGGGAACTCCCCCTCTCGCTTTAGGGGTAAAGGTGTCGAGTCCATCTCCACTGCCGCGTCTTGGGAGGTCCATTGTCTTTAACCCGGCGTGGGGGATGCTCTGTCCTTTCTAGGTGTGAAGCTCCTTACATATGCTGTCACAAAACATTTCCACTTGTTCTAACATATGTAGATATGGGATATAAGAGTCATATATACCACAGCAGAACCGAAAATGTGGGAGGACTTTTTTTTTAAAAACAACTTTATTGAACAAAGAACATATTTACAAACAGCGTTTAACTCAAATAAGTGAAATTGAAGCAATAAATAACAAACTGAGCAAAAGACTCAATACACAAGGGCAGAGATAAAATTAAATTAGAACAAATTAAATTTCTCCAATAATAAAAGCAGTTTAGAGGCAGAGCTGATATTAACTAATTTCAAAGATTTAACAAGTAATTTAGTCATTCTTCCAGAAAGAAAAATTTGGAATGGTTTAAAAAAAAAAACTACACTTATGAATAAAAAAAATTGGCCCATCAAAATTAAATTATTCAAAACAAATTCTACATTTTTTCCTTGAATCAAACAACCAAATTGAATAATTTTAACATTCGGGGTGGGGGTGGGGGGTTAATTCCCCTGGACTGCAGCAGTCCCACATGTCATTCCAAAATTAAAAAACAGGATTAAAAAATTAATGGTCTAATTCTTCTGTCTCATTATTACAAAAAGTACAACCGTTTACATCTCCTTTAAATTTAGATCTAATAGCCATTATTTAAGTAAGCCTCATTTATAATTTTAAAATGTACTTCTTTCGTTTTTGGGAAAATTGGAAAAGAGATATTTTTTTCCAAGTTTTGATTATTTGATCCAATTCATAATCTTTCAAAATATATTGCCTTTTAATCTGACTTGGGGGAAAAAAAAAACTTTTATCAAACATTCCTTCATTCATCTTCTTCTGCTTAATCCTTTTCGGGTCGCGGGGGGGCTGGAGCCTATCCCAGCATCTTTGGGCAAGAGGCAGGGTTCACCCTGGACAGATCGCCAGTCCATCGCAGGGCCAACACAGAGAGACAGACAACCATTCACTCTCACAGTCATACCTAAGAACAATTTAGAATCCCCAGTTTGATGCCAATTAACCTCACGTGCATGTTTTTGGCATGTGGGAGGAAACCGGAGAAATCCCGGAGTAAACCCACGCAGACACGGGGAGAACATGCAAACTCCACACAGATCACTGTTGGTCGGGGGCTGGGATCGATCCCAGGATCCCCCGGCCAAGAGTGAGTTGCTGTGCTGCCACAGTGCTAACCACTCCGCCACCACACTGCCCTTTTATCAAACAATTTCTTAAAAATTTGTTAACTTTTTATCATAAAAATGTATATTTTCAATGTGGAGCTGCCTGAGTGGAGGGGAAGTGCCTGAATGCCCTAAATCAGGGGTGTCCAATCATGTGCCATGGAGGGCCAAGACCCTGCAGGTTTTCTCTTCTACCCAGTCTCTTCAGCGGGTGTTTTCACTTACCAGCAATCAGTGGGAAGAAATTCAATGGAATCTGCAGTTGAAGATACTGGTTGGAAGTAAAGCCTGCAGGGTCTTGGCACATGACACATGGCACATGATTGGACACCCCTGCCCTAAATCTTCTCTTGTGGAGAGCGTGAAAAGATGAGGCTATTTATTTCTCAAATCAGATTTTATTCACGTATCTCCAACATCCACCAAACAGAAAAGAGGAAGCATCCCCCCATGTCTGTCCCTTTTATACCTAGGACATCAAAGCACAGAGTCACATTGTCTTTTAATCCCAAGACACAATACTTCTTCTTCCAGGTCTTCTCCCCCCCACCTAAAGTCACCGGTGGTCAGGAAATCCCTCAAGGCCCTCTCTTTGCATAACAAAGATCACATTTCGCGTCCTCCTGCTATCTCTAGGAGACTCCATCCTATTGTTCATTCTGAGACGTGAAGCAACAGTAATATACATATGAAGTCTATGAAACGCGTTATGTGTCCCACATGACCCCCCCCCCCCAAACGTCTAAGATGGAACAATATAACACAGTCTGCATATCATGATAAAATCACAACATCAGTCCACGTGCGGCTTGGGCTTCAATCTTCATCCGAACTTGCTGTAAGCGGGCTTTACCACTCCCGCGGCGCCATCCTGCTGTGGAGCTGCTATCTGGGGGTGAGAACTGTTAGTCAATCCCTGTGGGAGCTCTGGGGAATGCTCCCTAGGGGGTCTGCCGTGCCAAGGAGCCCTCGCCAACTGCACAGCTTCGTCAGCCATCACAAAAGCGGGTTTGAGCCTGTTTATGCCAATCATTTCCTTTCTGCCCCCCAAATCTAGCAAAAAGTGCTTATCTCCTGTTTCCAGAACTCTAAACGGTCCATCATAAGGTGGTTGCAAGGTTGGGCGATGGGCATCATGTCTGACAAAAACAAACTCCGCATTTTTTAAAGACTTAGGCACAAAAACGCGCGGAAAACTGTGATGAACGGGGCCAGGAAGCGTGCTCGATCCTGTGTCGCTCTGCAACCGCTGAGCAGGGGAGCATTCTGGTGCAGGATTATCTGGGAGAAACTCCCCGGGCAGCCGGAGTGGCTGTGCAAAAACTAATTCCGCTGGGGAGGCTTTTAAATCCTCTTTAGGTGCAGAACGCAACCCCAATAAAACCCATGGTAGCCTGTCCACCCAATTTGCATCCGTAAGCGACGCTCTGAGGGCTGCTTTCAATGACCTATGGAAACGTTCGCATAAACCATTAGCTTGCGGGTTATACGCAGTAGTGCGGTGAATCGTAACCCCCAGGCTGCGGGCCATCGCTGACCAAAGCTCGGAAACGAATTGCGGACCTCTGTCGGACGTAATGTCTGACGGAACTCCAAAACACGCTACCCAAGCCGTTAAAAACGCACGCGCCACCTCTTCGGCTGTGGTTGATGCCAGTGGGACCACTTCCGGCCAACGCGTGGTGCGATCCACCATTGTCAGAAGGTGTGTGCACCCCTGTGACGGCGGGAGGGGGCCTACGAGGTCGACATGCACATGATCGAACCTCTTAGCCGGGATGTGAAACGGCTCCAAGGGGGCTCTAGTGTGTTTGTGTATTTTGGCTCACTGGCAGGCCATGCAGGTTGCTGCCCACTCCTTAACTTGCTTGCGCAGGCTCGGCCATACGAATTTCTCTCCTACCATTTTGACCGACGCGCGCACCCCCGGGTGCGCCAGAGAATGAATCGAGTCAAAAACGCGGCGGCGCCACGCGGCCGGCACCACCAGACGCGGTCGTCCCGTGGAGACATCGCAGATTAGGGGGGGCATACCCCCTTGCAGCACCCTCTTCTCCAGCCTTAACCCTGTTGGTCCAGACTGGAGTGCGCACACGTCCGCGTCGCTAACCTGATCCGCGGCCATGGCTGCATAATCTATCCCCACGCGGACTGGGGCTGCGCGCACCTCCGCGCCGCTAGCCTGCTCCGCGGCCATGGCTGCATAATCTACCCCTACGCGGACTGGCGTAGTTACGGCGCGCAAGAGACAGTCTGCCACTACATTTAGTTTACCCGCTACGTGTTGAATATCGGTAGTAAACTCGGAGATTGCAGCCAGCTGCCTCTGCTGCCGGCCTGACCACGGTTCTGAAACCTTGGCCATCGCGAAAGTCAGCGGCTTGTGGTCGACGAACGCAGTGAAACGGCGTCCTTCCAGCCAGAACTGGAAGTGACGAATGGCCAAGTGGAGCACTAACAACTCCCTGTCGAACGCGCTGTATTTTCGCTCGGTATCGCGCAAAGTCCTGCTGAAAAAAGCAAGCGGCTGCCAAGCCCCGGCAACCTGCTGCTCCACGACCGCTCCTATGGCCACATCTGACGCGTCAGTAGTGAGCGCTATGCGGGCCGTTGGGTCTGGGTGTGCTAACAGCGCAGCGTTTGCCAAGGCTGTTTTGACCTCCGGGAATGCGCGCTCCTGCTCCGGAGACCATTCGATTTTATTTGTGAGTTTTTGTTTTTTAAGCGTGGCATACAGTGGGTGCATGAGCTGCGTTGCACGGGGGAGGAAACGGTTATAAAAATTCACCATTCCCAAAACCTCCTGTAATGCTTTGACCGTTTGTGGCTGGGGAAAATTTGCTACTGCGCGCACTTTGTCTGGCAGAGGAACCGCTCCATCTGGAGAGACGCGGTGCCCCAAAAAATCAATCTGCGTCACCCCGAACTGACACTTCGCTGGGTTGATTATTAACCCGTGCTCTCCCAACCTCCGGAAAACTGCCGTGAGGTGGTTTTCGTGTTCCTCTTCGGACGCGCTGGCTACCAAAATGTCGTCCAGGTAGACGAACACGAAGGGGAGATTGCGCAACACTGCGTCCATCATGCGTTGGAACGTCTGCGCAGCGCCTTTAAGCCCAAACGGCATGCGCAAAAACTCAAAAAGGCCAAACGGAGTTATTACCGCTGTTTTGGGTATGTCCTCAGTGCGTACTGGGACTTGATGGTACCCGCGGACTAAGTCTATCTTAGAAAAAATGTGCGCCCCCGCCAGATGAACGGAAAAATCTTGGATATGCGGGATTGGGTAGCGGTCGTGTGCCGTAGCGTTGTTTAACCTGCAGAAATCTCCACAAGGACACCACGAGCCGTCAGCTTTAGGGACCATGTGCAGCGGGGAAGCCCAAGGGCTTTTCGAACGTCTGATGATGCCCAACTTTTCAAGGTTGGCAAACTCCTCGCGCGCTATGGTCAGTTTAGCTGCATCCAAGCGCCGAGCTTTTGCAAAAACGGGAGGACCGGTGGTAGTAATAAAATGTTCCACCCCGTGTTTAGCGACGGCCGCTGAAAATGTGGGAACCGTGAGTGCTGGAAACTGAGTGAGGAGTGTGTGGAACTTACCGCTTGCCGTTGCGACGTTGGCTTGTGCTGTGGGCGGGGTCACTTGGGCTGCACAGGGAATAGAGTAAAAAGAAAATGCATTAACCAGGCGCCTATTAGCAAGATCAACCAACAACCCATGTGAGCACAGAAAATCAGCCCCTAACATGTTGAAGCTCACCGCGGCTATAACAAAAGTCCACTCAAATGTGCGGCCGTGTAGGGACAGAAGCAGAGTCCTCTCACCGAAAGTCTTAATCCTCGAGCCGTTCGCTGCTGATGCTCCGTGACTCCCGGGGCCTGCCAGCCGGTCAGCATAGGTTGGCATGATGAAACTCACTTGGGAGCCTGTGTCCACGAGGAATTGCTTCCCCGAACGCGCGTCCGTCAAGTAGAGCAGCTTGTTCTGTTCTCCGAGGGCCGCGGCTGCTACCGACCCCCGGCTCTGGCGTTTCCCAAGCTCTTGAACTGGCACGGTGGTATACACCTGCGTGCCCTCTCTGCAAAGCGGCGATGGTAGAAACAGAGGTCGTCTCCTCCGCGATGTTTGGCCTTCACCGCCGCCATTGTCGGTGGGTCTGCTGCCGCCGCCTCTGGCCCCCTGCCATCTCCGGCCATCGCGTTGAGCCCTGTCGCTGCTGCGGTGGCCGCGCGCTGTCTGCTGGCGTTGAGAATCTGCTGTGCCTCCTGGGCCAGCGCGCGGAAGTCCCGCTGGGCCAACAACGGTGAACCGGCCAGGGTCGCTCTTGTGGCCGATGGTAGGGTTCTCAGGAAAATGTGGGTGAAGAGGAAGTCATCGCCGTCTGAGCCCCTCAGCCTCAGCATGTCCTCCATCAGGTCGACGGGTGTGCTATCCCCCAAGTCGTTCAGGGCCAGGAGTCTCTCCGCTCTCTCCTGGACTGAGGGAGTGAAACGCTGGATGAGCGCAGCCTTCAACCCGCCGTATTTGTTGTCGGCCGGTGGGCGCTCCACCAGGCTCTGCACATGTCGAGCCATGCGGTTGTCGAGCTTGGCAATAACGTGGTAGAATTTCGTCTCATCTGCCGTTATTCCCCAGAGAGCGAACTGAGCTTCGGCCAAGAGGAACCAGGAGCACGGGTTGTCCTGCCAGAAATCTGGTAGCTTGACTGAGACTGCTTTCGCCTGGCTCAGGGGTGTCAAACTCAAATTCACAGTGGGCCAAAATTAAGCAGTGAAGTAAAGTCATGGGCCAAACTCAATATTTATTGAAAAATTAACTGCAACTGATATGTAATGTTTAACCTTTTCATATGGAAACAAACTTTAGTTTTGCTTAAACACAGAATCTGGAACAACCAAAGCTTGATATTACAAACACATGAGAAATTAGATTTGAAATAAAAGACACATCAGTGGTATTCATTTCTTATTTAAATAAATAAATAAAGTATGTCTCTCCCCGTATCCTTTCAAGTTCCTTTTTAAAGTAAATCTTTTTCAAAGCCAACAACAAAAGAACCAAAAATAATAATGTCATTCAATAAAAATCCAACATTTCAACTATTAACAGACCATGCCTTGCAGTAGAAAAAGTGCATAAATAACAGATATATTCAAGCTCAGTTTGCAACACTCTGATTTACTCTGCACATTGGTCTAAGCCAGATACCTGGCATCTTTTCTTAGATGCAAGTTCATCGATGTCTGGGGTCAGGCTCTGAGCTGAGGAAAACCTCAGGACGGAGTGAAGGTGTTCATCAGTGAGTCGACTTCTGTGAGGTGTTTTGTTCACCTTCATCATAGAGAACAGTTGTTCACGTAGATATGTGCTGCCGAACATTGAGAGCATCTGAGCAGCTTGGGTGCGTAATTGAGGCATTGTGTCGGGGAGGAAACATGGAAACCGCGCAGCACCAACAGAGTCATATTTTGATTTGAGCATGTCATTACATTGGAGTTCAGTTAGCTCCATTTGGAGGCTGGCTGGTGCGCTTTCCACGTCAATCGCAAACGGGTTACTGAGCAGTTCAAATCTCCCTTTCTGAGCCTCAAAGTTGGCAAATTGCCGGGAAAACGCGGCGCTGAGCGCGTTGATTTTTTCAGCAAACTGTGCGCTAGGCAGCACGGCAGGAGAAATTTGCTCTACCATGGTTTGGCAGCACGGAAAATGACCCAAGTTTCCTTGCAGCATCTGAGTCTTCCACAGACACAACTTAGTTTTAAAGGCCCTCACTGCTGCGTACATGTCTGTGATGATGTGGCCCCGTCCCTGAAGCTGCAGGTTAAGCACATCGAGATGGCTCACAATGTCAGACAGAAATGCAAGCTCACACAGAAACTTTTTTATCTCTCAGCTCTGTTGGTCCTTCCCTTTGTTTTCCATAAACTGACAGATTTCCTCATGTAGCTCAAAACATCTGTTCAGTACTTTTCCTCTGCTTAGCCATCTCACCTCTGTGTGATAGGGCACATCTCTGTATTCCAAATCAAACTCCTCCAGAAAAGACTTGAACTGCCGGTGATTCAAACCTTTGGCTCTTATGAAGTTGACTACTCGTTTTATAGAGCTCATAACATGTTCCATTTGCAGAGCTTTGCCACAGAGCGCTTCCTGATGTATGATACAGTGATAAACTGTAAGTTCACCTGCATCTTCCTCCCGCATCTTCTCCTGAATCCTGCCGACCAATCCACTCTTTTGACCGCACATCGCGGGCGCACCATCTGTCGTCAGTCCCACAAGTTTATCCCAGGGCAGGCTCATTTCAGTTATACATTTGGATACCTCTTCAAAGATATCTTTTCCTGTGGTGGTGCCATGTATTGATTTTAATCCTAAAAGTTCCTCTGTGACGCACAGGCTCGAGTCTACTCCACGGATGAAGATTGACAGCTGGGCAGTATCAGACGTGTCGCTGCTCTCATCCACAGCAAGGGAGTATGCAATAAAATCTTTTCCCTTTTTTATTAGTTGTTCATGTAGATTAGTGAAAAGCTCACACACGCGCTCAGCCACGGTGTTTCTGCTCAGGCTCACATTTAAAAATTCTTGCTTTTTATCTGGGCACACGATGTCGCAAACTTTGACCATGCACTTTTTGACAAACTCTCCCTCATTAAAGGGCCGGGCTGATTTTGCTATCTCTGCTGCCACAATAAAGCTGGCCTTTACAGCAGCTTCACTTTTTGATTTTGCTTTCATGAACATAGTCTGCCGGCAAACCAGACTTCTTTTCATCTCCTCCACCTTCTGCAGCTTCTGCTTTACGTCCAGGTCCTTGTACTTTTCATAATGTTTTGTTTCATAGTGTCTTCTTATGTTATATTCTTTTGTTACAGCCACGTTAGCTCCGCACACAAGACAAACAGGTCTGTCCTTTATATTCGTGAACAGATAATCTGCCTCCCACCTGTCTTGAAAGCTCCTGTTGTCCATCTTTCGTTTGGCCATTTTTGTGGAGGGTGAAATTAATTTGTCCGATGTGACTGGAGCATGGTTGTCAATGACTGTCAACAGAAAAAAGGAGCGCTTGCTGGTTTCGACTGCGCGCCAACATACTAGCAAAGCATTGTGGCATTTGTAGTATTAGCGGTACAGTATATACCGCGGGCCAGCTCTAATGCACATTTGATATGATCTCGCGGGCCAATTATAATTACACTGCGGGCCAAATTTGGCCCGCGGGCCTGAGTTTGACACATGTGGCCTGGCTGGTTCCTGGCGAGTCCGGCTCGGGGGAATTTCTTCCGCTCATGATACGTCTTAAGGTCACCAGTGTGGAGAGCGTGAAAAGATGAGGCTTAGTTTATTTCTCAATTCAGATTTTATTCACGTATCTCCAACATCCTCCAAACAGAAAAGAGGAAGCATCCCCCCATGTCTGTCCCTTTTATACCCCAGGACATCAAAGCACAGAGTCACATTGTCTTTTAATCCCAAGACACAATACTTCTTCTTCCAGGTCTTCTCCCCCCCACCTAAAGTCACCGGTGGTCAGGAAATCCCTCAAGGCCCTCTCTTTGCATAACAAAGATCACATTTCGCGTCCTCCTGCTATCTCTAGGAGACTCCATCCTATTGTTCATTCTGAGACGTGAAGCAACAGTAATATACATATGAAGTCTATGAAACGCCTTATGTGTCCCACACTCTAACCATTGATTTGATAGAATTTGGTATAGCATTTATTAATTTATTGTACAACCTCTTACTGCAATTAACATCAAACTTGGAACAAAAATCCTCATACTGAAATAAAACTCCCATGTTGTCCAAAACATGTGACACAGCCCAAACTCCATTTGTCAACAGGTTCTCCATAAATACATATTTCCTATTGATGAGGATATAGCGGTTATTCCACATTGGTGTATTGTGCGGAGTGAAGTTGTGTTTGTATATTAATTCCAATAAAGAAGAACCTATTGATGAAAATCTGAAAACATAATAGATAGCTTGTTACATTCAAAATCACATTTAAGCAAGAAATCTATTCCTCCAACTTTATTAAATATTAAATTGGGTATAACAAACCAAAAGGAATTTCTTTTGCATAAAAAGGATTTCAACCATTTCAATTTTAACACACCATTCATGACATTAAAGTCTATTACATTTGCACCTCCATCCTCATAACTTAAGAAATTAAAATTTACCTTATTAATATCCTTAATAAAATTGAACAGTATAGATAAAGAAAATGCTGGATAAATAAATCTAGATAAACTCTCCATCTTAGTCAACAAAATTCTTTCAAACACAGTGATGTCCCTTTGCAGCCATCTGTTGAGAAGTGATTTACATTTATCTATATTATGTAAAATATTTGTTTTTTCAGACACCTTTTTGTCTTTACAGATGGTAATTCACTTTGTATTTCACTTTTATATTCTGTAATGGTTGCAGAGGATGGTCATGTAAAGTTAAAATCTCACATTTGTCTAGATTTATAGACCTGAGGCTTTGGAAAAAACACCAGTAGTCTGTAAAGCAACTGGAATTTGGCTGCTGTCCTTGAGAAATAAAGTTGTATCATCGGCCAGCTGACTGACTATTAATCGGGTATCTGACACTGTAAGTCCTACTATAACGCAATTCTTGATAAGAACAGACAACTCTGCAACCATTATAAATAATAAGGGTGAGCTAGCGCCCCCTGCCTTATTCCCCTTGGAACTTCAAACCTGGAACATGTTCCATGACCTCAGGATACTGAACTGTTAATATTGTTGTAGAACATTCTAATTACACCAAGAAAATGATCTCCGAAACCAAAATGTGTCAGTGTTTCTATAGTGGAGGGATGTTCAACACAATCGAAAGCTTTGTCAAAATCAAGAAATAAAATATATCCACTTTCATCAAATAAACTGCTATAACCAACCAAATCTAAAACAAGCCGGATATTGTTATGTACTGATCGACCTTTTAAAAAACCAGATTGCATCTTGTTAATAATCGATGAAATGCGTTTTTTTCAATTTGGCAGCAATAGCTCTAGAAAGAATTTGATAATCCGTGTTCAACAATGTGATTGGTCGTAAATTAGACCTTGCCTCATACTAGATGTTAACTCCTTTTTTCTCAGCATTGTCTGACAGAATTAAACAACAAATTCCTTAAATCTTTCCCCCAAAAATTATAAAAATTAGCTGTGAGCCCATCTGTGCCTGCAGATTTATTTAGAACCAGTGTTGAAACAATTGCAACTAATTCTTCTATTTTAAAATCTGATTAACATAATTCCTTAAAAGAATCCTCAATACGTGGAATAAAATGCAGAACCTTAACAAAGAAAGCATCCATGTCTTCTTTTAAATAATGTGTGGAATATAGATCTGAAAAATACTAAAAACCTCTTTTTTAAAAAAAATGTAGTGTCACTGCATTCCACATCATTAATTATTAAGCTGCTTAGCGAATTCTTTTGCTGTCTGCTTTTTTCTAAGTGACTAATATATGAGGAATTCTCTCCAGCTTCGATCCACTTGGCCCTGGATCTAATAAAAGCACCTTGAGCTCTTTGAAGGTACAGGGCATCCACCTTAGCCTGGAACGCCATTAAAGTCTGTGGATTATAGTCAGCAGAATTACAGCACTGACTTATTTCAAAGAATAGATTGCTTTCATACTGTTTTTTCTTAATACTAAGTTCTTTGCGAAATTTTATGGTGGTTAATCTAATTTTACATTTAACAAATTCCCATTTATTAATGTCATCCTCAATCAAACTGTCATTTCCAACACTCTTAATAGCATTTCTAATAATATCGCAGTATTTTTCATTCTCCAATAAAGCTGCACTAAACTTCCAATAACCCTCATGCCTCTTTTGGATCACCTGACCTAAAGTAAAAAACTATGAAGCAATGATCAGATAAAGGTGTTTTTGAAATCCCACATTGTACAGTACAATTCAAAATGCCATCACTAACCAACAAATAATCCAACCTAGATTTACATTCTCCATTTGGTTTTATCCATGAATAAGTGGGAAGATTTGGACATAATGTCATCCATACATCTGTCAAATTGCTATGATATAAATGTACAAATCAAGTCATTATGTTGTTGTTTTGCTAACCTTGGGGGCCATTGATCCAGCCATTCATTTGGTGTTATACTCCAATCTCCGCCAAAAATAATATAGTCAGTGAGATACTTAGTTTTGAGGCCCAAAACAACATTAGTCAGATCCCCAAGAAATGTTTTGTTTAACCTTTCATCACTGAAACCATAAACATTAACCAATATAAGGAATAAATGATTTACTTTCGTTACCACTATTAACCAGTGTCCACTTCTATCAGAACGGTGAGTTCCAACCTCTCCAGGAAAGTTGTTGAAGCATATGGCTGTTAGATAATATATTACATATATATGGCGGTGCCCTAGGGTAGAGAGGGGTGTTGCCCCGCCGCTGGGGGGTGACGTCACCTAGGATATATAAATCTGGAGAGGGAGACATATTGTCTCTTCACTGTGGCTCTCAGACTTTTGTTAGCTCGAGATTAGATTATTGTAATTCTTTATTATCAGGCTGTCCTAAAACATCTTTAAAAAGTCTTCAGCTGATCCAAAATGCTGCAGCAAGAGTTTTAACAGGTACTAGAAAGAGAGATCATATCTCTCCAGTTCTGGCCTCCCTTCATTGGCTTCCCATAGACTTTAGAATTAAGTTTAAAATCCTTCTTCTTACTTACAAAGCTCTAAACAATCAGGCTCCTTTTTATTTAAAAGATCTGATACTACCGTATCATCCTAACAGAGCACTACGCTCCCAAAATGCAGGATTACTTGTAATACCTAGAATCTCCAAAAGTACAATGGGAGGCAGAGCCTTCAGTTATCAAGCTCCTCTCCTGTGGAATCAGCTGCCAATCTGGATTCGGGAGTCAGACTCGATCTCTGTTTTTAAGAATAGGGCTAAAACCTACCTTTTTGATATAGCCTACAATTAGGGAGGGATCATGTGTTTCTGAACCCTCCCTTAGTTATGCTGCTAATAGGTTTAGTCAGCCGGGGGACCTCCAGTAATGCACTGGGCCTCACTCCTTTCCTCACTCTCTATGAAATATTTTTTTTTTGCTGGTCATTAACATTTGTTTGTTCTCTCCCATAGATTGAGTCCCCATCGTGCTGTTTGCTCTCTACATGTCTGTTCTTTTTTTCTTCTCTATCCCCTCACCCCCCAGCCAGTCGCAGCAGATGACTGCCCCTCCCTGAGCCTGGTTCTGCTGGAGGTTTCTTCCTGTTAAAAGGGAGTTTTTCCTCTCCACCGTCGCCAAGTGCTTGCTCACAGGGGATCGCCTGATTGCTGGGGTTTTTCTGCAACTGTGGGGGTCCCCCCTACAGTTGATAGTGCTATGAGATGACTGTTGTTGTGAAATGGCGCTATATAAATAAAGTTGAATTGAATTGAATTGAACTGGCGATAGTGACTCCTGTTCTTGGCTCGTGTCATAATAAAACTATAAAACGTCACCTCGACTCCTCATTAAGTCAAGGCACAACATTTGGTGACGAGGATACACAGAGATGGAGAGGGCTGCTACTGCATTTCGTCCATTTCTGGAGGCTCTGGGTGAGCCATTGGTCCCATGGACCAGGTGGTACGCGGCCTACAAAAATTATCTTGCAGCGTTGGACCTCGGCGACCTTGATAAATTGCGTGCGAGGGCTATTCTGGTCCACAACCTTGGTATGGAAGGCCAGGGGATCCTGAGCACTTTGGGAGGAGGTGACACTTTTGGAGATGTCGTGAGGCTCATGGCAGGCTAGTTTTGTGCCCCTGAGAACATCATTATGCGGCGCATCCAATTCAGACAGTGGTGCCAGCAACCCGGAGAGTCGGTTCAGCAGTTCATGGCAGATCTTCGGCAGCTGGCGGGTGACTGCATGTTTAGAGCACTGGAGGAGATGGTCCGCAACCAGTTAGCGGAACACGTGGCCTACTCCTCCCCGAGGGTCTGCCTGCTAACCCATGCTGGTGAGCTAACACTGTTAGCAGCTATGGAGCTAGCACAGCAACACAAGGTAGCGGAGAAGTTAGCAAAGAATCTTGGCGACGCAGAGGCCCTACCCAGGAATGAGAAGCAGTGGAAGGCACTGGTTTTGGATCTGGACGATGGCAGCGAGGATGAATACGCAGCCATCTTGAAGATTAGGTCCGCCCTGGGGACACTGAGATGTTATGGCTGCGGATCCAGCAGGTATCGTTACAGGTCGAGGGAGTGCACAGCGAAGGGCAAGTGTTGTGGACGGTGTGGACTGTCCCACCACTTTGTCAGGGTTTGCCGTAATTTTGAGAAGGAGGACCGGAGGCCTGGTACAGGAGCTCCAGTAAAGAAGATGCCCACAGTGGTCCACACCATCTCGCCCGACACAGACGGATGTATCCTGTGTAACATTTTGTTGGACGGGGTATTGGTGCTGTTGATGGTGGACACAGGGTCAGCGACCTCCATCCTGAATCTGGCAACGGCAAAGAAGTTTTTCTCCTATTACACCGTGAGTAAAAAGACATTGCCTGTTATGGATATGGCGACAACCTGCTGGACATTGTGGGCTTGATGTGGCTATCGGTGAGGTACAGAGCAGCCTCTATGTTCGCAGCCGAGTTCATGGTGGCCTGTAGCGGTAACAATTTAATGGGCTGTGACTTGTTTTACAGACTCGGGTTCTCCATCACCTGCGGAGAAGTGGAGGAGTGGTCAGGTGGCGGACTGTGGGACCGGCCGTTTTATGATGGAAACGGTGAGGAAAAGTGGGACTTTGGCTGGCCTAGTCCGAGTGAGGAGGGCCGCCAACAGCACCAAAGTACGCCGCCACAGGAGGCACTCCATGCCAGTGTTTGTGGTCCTTTAAATGCAAGACTTGAATGGCATGGATTAGCACCCACGGGGGCGGATGGTTCCAGAGAGCAGGCGCAGCGAAGCTCCGGTGGCTGGCCGAGTGCCACTGTAGAGCGGGGAGCTGCCAGTGCCGCTCCAACACAAGAAATGAAAGTGATCGGGGCGAGACCAGATGGCACAAACTCTGGCCATGCCCAGAATGAATACAAGGGATAAGGCTCAAGCAAGCTTAGCGAGACGTTAAGGAGCCATAGAGGTACCGGTTCACGACACCGAAGAAGAACGAGGAAGCCAGTGAGCGCTCCCCTGGGTGTGGGTGATGACGTACGCCCTAGGGTTGAGCCTCAGCTAGGACGGGTTCGCAGGTCACAGGAGCAGCAATATGGACAGGATGATCTGCAGGTGGTTCCAACTGAGAACGACGGTTACCTGGAACTTACTGATGGGTCAAGACGGAACCAGAATGAGCTGCGGCAATCAGGAAGAAAGCACCACCAGGGCGGCCCGTCTCCAGTTACAAAGAAGCAGAGACGCTCTGGGAGTGGGCTGCGGGACGGACACTCCAGAGGGGGGCCTATGGGAGACCCGGGTTAGAGGTTTATGTTTAGGCTTACGGCGTGTCCAATTGTGGTGTATTTGCAGTGACCGGAGTGATGGCTCAGTTGGTAGAGCATCCACCCCACACCCGGGAGGCAGGGGTTCAAATCCCGACCGGGTCATACCGAAGACCATATAAAAGTGGAACTTCCTGCCGTCCAGCTTGGTGCTCAGCAATAATGGAATGGAGGAGGAAAATCTGTGGCAGCGCCTTGCATGGCAGCGGCCCTCTGATTCTACACTTGGGGTATGGTGTGGCCACACATATGTGACCTACTTTGTGACTGATGTAAGGCCTCACATTTTAGATCAGAACAAAGACAGAGCTTCCTTGGAGATAACAGGAAGCTGCGAGGATGTTAGCTTTGGTATGCAGGGCTTGAGACTGTGGGGGTGATATTAGAGGATTAAAGAGGCGATGCATTGTTACTGGTGATTATAATGCAATGTGACCTGTGATGCAATGAGACTTGTGAACTGTGAGAGTCCTGGTATTTAAGGACGAGAGTTCCCTGTAATGTCCTCTTTCTTCTTTGAGATGTTGGTGAATGTGAATAAAGCTGCCATGAGAGAAATCTGTCTCATCATTTCCACATTCCCACACTGGTGACCCAAGACGTAGCATGCAGAATGAGGAGAATTCCCCGGGGCCAGGCTCGTCAGGAGCCCCCAGCCAAGCGAATGCCGCTACGGTCCAGCTACCAGACTTTTGGCAGGACAATCCGCACTCCTGGTTCCACGTGGTTGAGGCACAGTTCAACCTCCGGGGGATATCAGTAGATGACACAAAATTCTACCATGTGGTCGCAAAACTGGACAATCACACGGCTCAGCATGTGGAGAGCCTTATCGAGCAGCCGCCAGACAGCGACAAATACGGCGCGTTGAAGGCTGCACTCATCCAGCACTTCACCCCCTCCGTTGAGGAGCGAGCAGAGAGACTCCTGGCGCTGACTGTGTTGGGAGATGACACGCCCGTTAATCTGATGGAGAAGATGTTGAGGTTGAAGGGCTCAGACGATGACCACTTCATCTTCACCCACCTCTTCCTCAGGACCCTACCGTCAGCGACGAGAGCAACCCTGACCAGTTCGCCGTTGTTGGCCCAGCGGGACTACCGCGCGCTGGCCCGGGAGGCGCAGCGAATTGTCAACGCCAGCAGACAGCGCGCAGCCACGGCCGCAGCAGCGGAACTCGGCGCGACGACCGGAGATGGCAGGGGGCCAGGGGCAGCAGTAGCAGACCCACCGACGACGGCGGCGGCGGGAGCCAGGGAACGTGGAGGAGACATCCTTTGTTTCTACCATCGCCGCTTCGCAGAGAGGGCACGCAAATGTGTACCACCGTGCCAGTTCGAGCGTTCGGGAAACGACCGGGGGTCGGTAGCAGCCGCGGCCCTCGGGGAGGAGAACAAGCTGCTCTACTTGTTGGACGCACGCTCCGGGAGACATTTCCTCGTGGACACAGGCTCCCAGTTGAGTTTCATCACACCTTCCTACGCGGACAGGCTAGCAGGTTCCAGAGGTCCCGGGGGTGGCAGCAGCGAACGGCTCGGAGATTAAGACCTTTGGTGAGAGGACTCTGCTTCTGTCCCTACACGGCCGTACATTTGAGTGGACTTTTGTTATAACAGCAGTGAATTTCAATATGTTGGGGGCTGATTTTTTGTGCTCACATGGTTTGTTGGTTGATCTCGCTAACAGGCGCCTGGTTAATGCATTTTCTTTTGATTCTATTCCCTGTACAGCGCGAGTGGCCCCGCCAACAGCACTAGCCAACGTCACAGCTGCAAGTGGTAAGTTCCACACACTGCTCACTCAGTTCCCAGCACTCACGGTCCCCACATTTTCGGCAGCCGTCGCTAAACACGGGGTGGAACATTTTATTACCACTACCGGACCACCCGTTTTTGCAAAAGCTCGGCGCTTGGACACAGCTAAACTGGCCATAGCGCGCGAGGAGTTTGCCAACCTGGAGAGGATGGGCATAATCAGGCGTTCAAATAGCCCTTGGGCTTCCCCGCTACACATGGTCCCGAAGGCTGACGGCTCATGGCGACCTTGCGGGGATTTCCGCAGGTTAAACAACGCTACAGCGCACGACCGCTACCCAATCCCGCATATCCAAGATTTTTCCGTTCATTTGGCAGGGGCTCGTGTTTTTTCTAAGATAGATTTGGTCCGCGGTTACCACCAAGTCCTAGTGCGCGCTGAGGACATACCCAAAACAGCGGTAATAACTCCATTTGGCCTATTCGAGTTTTTGCGCATGACATTTGGGCTTAAAGGGGCTGCACAGACGTTCCAACGCATGATGGACGCGGTGCTGCGCGATCTCCCTTTCGTGTTCGTCTACTTGGACGATATTTTGGTAGCCAGTGCGTCCGAAGACGAACACGAAAACCACCTAGCCACAGTTTTCCGGAGGTTGGGAGATCAAGGGTTAATAATCAACCCAGCGAAGTGTCAGCTCGGGGTGGCGCAGATTGATTTTTTAGGACACCGCGTCTCCCCCGAAGGAGCGGTTCCGCTTCCTGACAAAGTGCGCGCGGTAGCAGATTTTCCCCGGCCGCAGACGGTCAGGGCGTTATAGGAGTTTTTGGGAATGGTGAATTTTTATAACCGTTTTCTCCCCCACGCAGTGCAACTCATGCAACCGCTGTATGCCGCGCTCAAAAAACAGAAACCCGTGAATAAGGTCGAGTGGTTCCTGGAGCGGGAGCAAGCATTCTCGGAGGTAAAAGCAGCCTTGGCAAAGACTGCGTTGTTGGCACACCCAGACCCAACGGCCCGCATAGCGCTCACCACTGACGCGTCAGATGTGGCCCTAGGGGCGGTCGTGGAGCAGCATGTAGCCGGGGTTTGGCAGCCACTCGCCTTTTTCAGCAGGACCTTGCGCAATAGTGAACGTAAATACAGCGTGTTCGACAGGGAGCTGCTGACTATCCATTTGGCCATCCGCCACTTTCAGTTCTGGCTGGAAGGACGCTGTTTCACCGCGTTCGTTGACCACAAGCCGCTAACATTCACGATGGCCAAGGTTTCCGAACCGTGGTCAGGCCGGCAACAGAGACAGCTGGCCGCGATCTCAGAGTTTACCACTGATATTCGGCATGTGGCGGGCAAACTGAATGTAGTGGCAGATTGCCTCTCACGCGCGCCGTGGCGGCTCCAGTCAGCGTAGGAATAGATTACGCAGCCATGGCTGCGGAGCAGGTTAGTGACGCAGATGTGCGCGCTCCAGTCTGGACCAACAGGGTTAAGGCTGGAGAACAGGGTGCTGCAAGACGGTATGCCCCCTCTAATCTGCGATGTCTCCACTGGACGGCCGGGTCCAGTAGTACCGGCCGTGTGGCGCCGCCGCATTTTTGACTCGATTCATTCTTTGGCGCACCCGGGAGTGCGTGCGTCAGTCAAAATGGTAGGAGAGAAATTTGTGTGGCCGAGTCTTCGCAAACAAGTTAAAAGAGTGGGCAGCAGCCTGCACGGCGTGTCAAAGAGCCAAAGTACACAGGCACACGAGGGCTCCCTTGGAGCCGTTTCACATTCCGGCCAAGAGGATCGATCACGTTCATGTGGACCTCGTGGGACCCCTCCCGCTGTCTCAGGGGTGCACACACCTTCTGACAATGGTGGACCGCACCACGCGCTGGCCTGAAGTGGTTCCGCTGGCATCAACCACGGCCGAGGAGGTAGCGCGCGCATTTTTAACAGCTTGGGTGGCGCGTTTCGGAGTTCCGTCGGACATTACGTCCGACAGAGGCCCTCAATTTGTGTCCGAACTTTGGTCGACAATGGCCCGCAGCCTGGGTGTCACAATTCACCGCACAACCGCGTACAATCCACAGGCTAACGGGTTATGCGAACGTTTTCATAGGCCATTGAAAGTGGCTCTCAGAGCGTCACTGACAGATGCAAATTGGGTAGACAAGTTACCGTGGATTTTATTGGGGTTGCGTTCTGCGCCTAAAGAGGACTTACAAGCCTCCCCAGCGGAGCTCGTGTTTGCGCAACCACTTCGGCTGTCTGGGGAGTTTCTCCCAGATAACCCGGCACCAGACACCTCCCCGTCTCAGCTGTTGCGGAGTAACATAGAATCAAGCACGCTGCCCGGCCCCATACACCACAGTTTTCCACGCGTTTTTGTGCCTAAAGCTTTGAAGAACGCAGAGTTTGTTTTTGTCAGACACGATGCACATCGACCCCCGCCACGACCACCTTATGACGGACTGTTCAGAGTGCTGGAAACAGGGGACAAGCAGTTTTTGCTAGATTTGGAGGGTAGGAAAGAAAAAGTTGGCATAAACAGACTCAAACCCGCTTTTGTGGTGGCCGATGAGCAAGTGCTGTTGCCAAGGGCCCCGCGGCGAGGTAGACCCCCACGGGGGGCTTCACAGAGTAATGTTTCCCCAGAATACCCGCAGGGACCGACAAAAGGTTTCCACCCCCAGACGGTAAACCCCCAGCGTGACAGCGCCGTGGAGACGTTGAATCCCGGCTACAGCAGATATGGCAGGAGACTGAAGCCTAGACAGCATGCGGACTGATGTGTATTGATTCTATCACGGCATGCATGCTGTTATTCTCTTGTTTGTTCTAAAATGTTGGGGGGTGGTGGCCACACATATGTGACCTACTTTGTGACTGATGTAAGGCCTCACATTTTAGATCAGAACAAAGACAGAGCTTCCTTGGAGATAACAGGAAGCTGTGAGGATGTTAGCTTTGGTATGCAGGGCTTGAGACTGTGGGGGTGATATTAGAGGATTAAAGAGGCGATGCATTGTTACTGGTGATTATAATGCAATGTGACCTGTGATGCAATGAGACTTGTGAACTGTGAGAGTCCTGGTATTTAAGGACGAGAGTTCCCTGTAATGTCCTCTTTCTTCTTTGAGATGTTGGTGAATGTGAATAAAGCTGCCATGAGAGAAATCTGTCTCATCATTTCCACATTCCCACACTGGTGACCCAAGACGTAGCATGCAGAATGAGGAGAATTCCCCGGGGCCAGGCTCGTCAGGAGCCCCCAGCCAAGCGAATGCCGCTACGGTCCAGCTACCAGACTTTTGGCAGGACAATCCGCACTCCTGGTTCCACGTGGTTGAGGCACAGTTCAACCTCCGGGGGATATCAGTAGATGACACAAAATTCTACCATGTGGTCGCAAAACTGGACAACCACACGGCTCAGCATGTGGAGAGCCTTATTGAGCAGCCGCCAGACAGCGACAAATACGGCGCGTTGAAGGCTGCACTCATCCAGCACTTCACCCCCTCCGTTGAGGAGCGAGCAGAGAGACTCCTGGCGCTGACTGAGTTGGGAGATGACACGCCCGTTAATCTGATGGAGAAGATGTTGAGGTTGAAGGGCTCAGACGACGACCACTTCATCTTCACCCACCTCTTCCTCAGGACCCTACCGTCAGCGACGAGAGCAACCCTGACCAGTTCGCCGTTGTTGGCCCAGCGGGACTACCGCGCGCTGGCCCGGGAGGCGCAGCGAATTGTCAACGCCAGCAGACAGCGTGCAGCCACGGCCGCAGCAGCGGAACTCGGCGCGACGACCGGAGATGGCAGGGGGCCAGGGGCAGCAGTAGCAGACCCACCGATGACGGCGGCGGCGGGAGCCAGGGAACGCGGAGGAGACATCCTTTGTTTCTACCATCGCCGCTTCGCAGAGAGGGCACGCAAATGTGTACCACCGTGCCAGTTCGAGCGTTCGGGAAACGACCGGGGGTCGGTAGCAGCCGCGGCCCTCGGGGAGGAGAACAAGCTGCTCTACTTGTTGGACGCACGCTCCGGGAGACATTTCCTCGTGGACACAGGCTCCCAGTTGAGTTTCATCACACCTTCCTACGCGGACAGGCTAGCAGGTTCCAGAGGTCCCGGGGTGGCAGCAGCGAACGGCTCGGAGATTAAGACCTTTGGTGAGAGGACTCTGCTTCTGTCCCTACACGGCCGTACATTTGAGTGGACTTTTGTTATAACAGCAGTGAATTTCAATATGTTGGGGGCTGATTTTTTGTGCTCACATGGTTTGTTGGTTGATCTCGCTAACAGGCGCCTGGTTAATGCATTTTCTTTTGATTCTATTCCCTGTACAGCGCGAGTGGCCCCGCCAACAGCACTAGCCAACGTCACAGCTGCAAGTGGTAAGTTCCACACACTGCTCACTCAGTTCCCAGCACTCACGGTCCCCACATTTTCGGCAGCCGTCGCTAAACACGGGGTGGAACATTTTATTACCACTACCGGACCACCCGTTTTTGCAAAAGCTCGGCGCTTGGACACAGCTAAACTGGCCATAGCGCGCGAGGAGTTTGCCAACCTGGAGAGGATGGGCATAATCAGGCGTTCAAATAGCCCTTGGGCTTCCCCGCTACACATGGTCCCGAAGGCTGACGGCTCATGGCGACCTTGCGGGGATTTCCGCAGGTTAAACAACACTACAGCGCACGACCGCTACCCAATCCCGCATATCCAAGATTTTTCCGTTCATTTGGCAGGGGCTCGTGTTTTTTCTAAGATAGATTTGGTCCGCGGTTACCACCAAGTCCTAGTGCGCGCTGAGGACATATCCAAAACAGCGGTAATAACTCCATTTGGCCTAT
This sequence comes from Pholidichthys leucotaenia, assembly GCA_020510985.1. Lineage (NCBI taxonomy): Eukaryota > Metazoa > Chordata > Actinopteri > Cichliformes > Pholidichthyidae > Pholidichthys > Pholidichthys leucotaenia. The sequence goes on from CM035836.1 coordinate 46,583,207, forward strand.
TCGAGTTTTTGCGCATGACATTTGGGCTTAAAGGGGCTGCACAGACGTTCCAACGCATGATGGACGCGGTGCTGCGCGATCTCCCTTTCGTGTTCGTCTACTTGGACGATATTTTGGTAGCCAGTGCGTCCGAAGACGAACACGAAAACCACCTAGCCACAGTTTTCCGGAGGTTGGGAGATCAAGGGTTAATAATCAACCCAGCGAAGTGTCAGCTCGGGGTGGCGCAGATTGATTTTTTAGGACACCGCGTCTCCCCCGAAGGAGCGGTTCCGCTTCCTGACAAAGTGCACGCGGTAGCAGATTTTCCCCGGCCGCAGACGGTCAGGGCGTTATAGGAGTTTTTGGGAATGGTGAATTTTTATAACCGTTTTCTCCCCCACGCAGCGCAACTCATGCAACCGCTGTATGCCGCGCTCAAAAAACAGAAACCCGTGAATAAGGTCGAGTGGTTCCTGGAGCGGGAGCAAGCATTCTCGGAGGTAAAAGCAGCCTTGGCAAAGACTGCGTTGTTGGCACACCCAGACCCAACGGCCCGCATAGCGCTCACCACTGACGCGTCAGATGTGGCCATAGGGGCGGTCGTGGAGCAGCATGTAGCCGGGGTTTGGCAGCCACTCGCCTTTTTCAGCAGGACCTTGCGCAATAGTGAACGTAAATACAGCGTGTTCGACAGGGAGCTGCTGACTATCCATTTGGCCATCCGCCACTTTCAGTTCTGGCTGGAAGGACGCTGTTTCACCGCGTTCGTTGACCACAAGCCGCTAACATTCACGATGGCCAAGGTTTCCGAACCGTGGGTCAGGCCGGCAACAGAGACAGCTGGCCGCGATCTCAGAGTTTACCACTGATATTCGGCATGTGGCGGGCAAACTGAATGTCGTGGCAGATTGCCTCTCACGCGCGCCGTGGCGGCTCCAGTCAGCGTAGGAATAGATTACGCAGCCATGGCTGCGGAGCAGGTTAGTGACGCAGATGTGCGCGCTCCAGTCTGGACCAACAGGGTTAAGGCTGGAGAACAGGGTGCTGCAAGACGGTATGCCCCCTCTAATCTGCGATGTCTCCACTGGACGGCCGGGTCCAGTAGTACCGGCCGTGTGGCGCCGCCGCGTTTTTGACTCGATTCATTCTTTGGCGCACCCGGGAGTGCATGCGTCAGTCAAAATGGTAGGAGAGAAATTTGTGTGGCCGAGTCTTCGCAAACAAGTTAAAAGAGTGGGCAGCAGCCTGCACGGCGTGTCAAAGAGCCAAAGTACACAGGCACACGAGGGCTCCCTTGGAGCCGTTTCACATTCCGGCCAAGAGGATCGATCACGTTCATGTGGACCTCGTGGGACCCCTCCCGCCGTCTCAGGGGTGCACACACCTTCTGACAATGGTGGACCGCACCACGCGCTGGCCTGAAGTGGTTCCGCTGGCATCAACCACGGCCGAGGAGGTAGCGCGCGCGTTTTTAACAGCTTGGGTGGCGCGTTTCGGAGTTCCGTCGGACATTACGTCCGACAGAGGCCCTCAATTTGTGTCCGAACTTTGGTCGACAATGGCCCGCAGCCTGGGTTGTCACAATTCACCGCACAAACCGCGTACAATCCACAGGCTAACGGGTTATGCGAACGTTTTCATAGGCCATTGAAAGCGGCTCTCAGAGCGTCACTGACGGATGCAAATTGGGTAGACAAGTTACCGTGGATTTTATTGGGGTTGCGTTCTGCGCCTAAAGAGGACTTACAAGCCTCCCCAGCGGAGCTCGTGTTTGCGCAACCACTTCGGCTGTCTGGGGAGTTTCTCCCAGATAACCCGGCGCCAGACACCTCCCCGTCTCAGCTGTTGCGGAGTAACATAGAATCAAGCACGCTGCCCGGCCCCATACACCACAGTTTTCCGCGCGTTTTTGTGCCTAAAGCTTTGAAGAACGCAGAGTTTGTTTTTGTCAGACACGATGCACATCGACCCCCGCCACGACCACCTTATGACGGACTGTTCAGAGTGCTGGAAACAGGGGACAAGCAGTTTTTGCTAGATTTGGAGGGTAGGAAAGAAAAAGTTGGCATAAACAGACTCAAACCCGCTTTTGTGGTGGCCGATGAGCAAGTGCTGTTGCCAAGGGCCCCGCGGCGAGGTAGACCCCCACGGGGGGCTTCACAGAGTAATGTTTCCCCAGAATACCCGCAGGGACTGACAAAAGGTTTCCACCCCCAGACGGCAAACCCCCAGCGTGACAGCGCCGTGGAGACGTTGAATCCCGGCTACAGCAGATATGGCAGGAGACTGAAGCCTAGACAGCATGCGGACTGATGTGTATTGATTCTATCACGGCATGCATGCTGTTATTCTCTTGTTTGTTCTAAAATGTTGGGGGGTGGTGGCCACACATATGTGACCTACTTTGTGACTGATGTAAGGCCTCACATTTTAGATCAGAACAAAGACAGAGCTTCCTTGGAGATAACAGGAAGCTGTGAGGATGTTAGCTTTGGTATGCAGGGCTTGAGACTGTGGGGGTGATATTAGAGGATTAAAGAGGCGATGCATTGTTACTGGTGATTATAATGCAATGTGACCTGTGATGCAATGAGACTTGTGAACTGTGAGAGTCCTGGTATTTAAGGACGAGAGTTCCCTGTAATGTCCTCTTTCTTCTTTGAGATGTTGGTGAATGTGAATAAAGCTGCCATGAGAGAAATCTGTCTCATCATTTCCACATTCCCACACTGGTGACCCAAGACGTAGCATGCAGAATGAGGAGAATTCCCCGGGGCCAGGCTCGTCAGGAGCCCCCAGCCAAGCGAATGCCGCTACGGTCCAGCTACCAGACTTTTGGCAGGACAATCCGCACTCCTGGTTCCACGTGGTTGAGGCACAGTTCAACCTCCGGGGGATATCAGTAGATGACACAAAATTCTACCATGTGATCGCAAAACTGGACAACCACACGGCTCAGCATGTGGAGAGCCTTATCGAGCAGCCGCCAGACAGCGACAAATACGGCGCGTTGAAGGCTGCACTCATCCAGCACTTCACCCCCTCCGTTGAGGAGCGAGCAGAGAGACTCCTGGCGCTGACTGAGTTGGGAGATGACACGCCCGTTAATCTGATGGAGAAGATGTTGAGGTTGAAGGGCTCAGACGACGACCACTTCATCTTCACCCACCTCTTCCTCAGGACCCTACCGTCAGCGACGAGAGCAACCCTGACCAGTTCGCCGTTGTTGGCCCAGCGGGACTACCGCGCGCTGGCCCGGGAGGCGCAGCGAATTGTCAACGCCAGCAGACAGCGTGCAGCCACGGCCGCAGCAGCGGAACTCGGCGCGACGACCGGAGATGGCAGGGGGCCAGGGGCAGCAGTAGCAGACCCACCGATGACGGCGGCGGCGGGAGCCAGGGAACGCGGAGGAGACATCCTTTGTTTCTACCATCGCCGCTTCGCAGAGAGGGCACGCAAATGTGTACCACCGTGCCAGTTCGAGCGTTCGGGAAACGACCGGGGGTCGGTAGCAGCCGCGGCCCTCGGGGAGGAGAACAAGCTGCTCTACTTGTTTGACGCACGCTCCGGGAGACATTTCCTCGTGGACACAGGCTCCCAGTTGAGTTTCATCACACCTTCCTACGCGGACAGGCTAGCAGGTTCCAGAGGTCCCGGGGGTGGCAGCAGCGAACGGCTCGGAGATTAAGACCTTTGGTGAGAGGACTCTGCTTCTGTCCCTACACGGCCGTACATTTGAGTGGACTTTTGTTATAACAGCAGTGAATTTCAATATGTTGGGGGCTGATTTTTTGTGCTCACATGGTTTGTTGGTTGATCTCGCTAACAGGCGCCTGGTTAATGCATTTTCTTTTGATTCTATTCCCTGTACAGCGCGAGTGGCCCCGCCAACAGCACTAGCCAACGTCACAGCTGCAAGTGGTAAGTTCCACACACTGCTCACTCAGTTCCCAGCACTCACGGTCCCCACATTTTCGGCAGCCGTCGCTAAACACGGGGTGGAACATTTTATTACCACTACCGGACCACCCGTTTTTGCAAAAGCTCGGCGCTTGAACACAGCTAAACTGGCCATAGCGCGCGAGGAGTTTGCCAACCTGGAGAGGATGGGCATAATCAGGCGTTCAAATAGCCCTTGGGCTTCCCCGCTACACATGGTCCCGAAGGCTGACGGCTCATGGCGACCTTGCGGGGATTTCCGCAGGTTAAACAACACTACAGCGCACGACCGCTACCCAATCCCGCATATCCAAGATTTTTCCGTTCATTTGGCAGGGGCTCGTGTTTTTTCTAAGATAGATTTGGTCCGCGGTTACCACCAAGTCCTAGTGCGCGCTGAGGACATATCCAAAACAGCGGTAATAACTCCATTTGGCCTATTCGAGTTTTTGCGCATGACATTTGGGCTTAAAGGGGCTGCACAGACGTTCCAACGCATGATGGACGCGGTGCTGCGCGATCTCCCTTTCGTGTTCGTCTACTTGGACGATATTTTGGTAGCCAGTGCGTCCGAAGACGAACACGAAAACCACCTAGCCACAGTTTTCCGGAGGTTGGGAGATCAAGGGTTAATAATCAACCCAGCGAAGTGTCAGCTCGGGGTGGCGCAGATTGATTTTTTAGGACACCGCGTCTCCCCCGAAGGAGCGGTTCCGCTTCCTGACAAAGTGCGCGCGGTAGCAGATTTTCCCCGGCCGCAGACGGTCAGGGCGTTATAGGAGTTTTTGGGAATGGTGAATTTTTATAACCGTTTTCTCCCCCACGCAGCGCAACTCATGCAACCGCTGTATGCCGCGCTCAAAAAACAGAAACCCGTGAATAAGGTCGAGTGGTTCCTGGAGCGGGAGCAAGCATTCTCGGAGGTAAAAGCAGCCTTGGCAAAGACTGCGTTGTTGGCACACCCAGACCCAACGGCCCGCATAGCGCTCACCACTGACGCGTCAGATGTGGCCATAGGGGCGGTCGTGGAGCAGCATGTAGCCGGGGTTTGGCAGCCACTCGCCTTTTTCAGCAGGACCTTGCGCAATAGTGAACGTAAATACAGCGTGTTCGACAGGGAGCTGCTGACTATCCATTTGGCCATCCGCCACTTTCAGTTCTGGCTGGAAGGACGCTGTTTCACCGCGTTCGTTGACCACAAGCCGCTAACATTCACGATGGCCAAGGTTTCCGAACCGTGGTCAGGCCGGCAACAGAGACAGCTGGCCGCGATCTCAGAGTTTACCACTGATATTCGGCATGTGGCGGGCAAACTGAATGTCGTGGCAGATTGCCTCTCACGCGCGCCGTGGCGGCTCCAGTCAGCGTAGGAATAGATTACGCAGCCATGGCTGCGGAGCAGGTTAGTGACGCAGATGTGCGCGCTCCAGTCTGGACCAATAGGGTTAAGGCTGGAGAACAGGGTGCTGCAAGACGGTATGCCCCCTCTAATCTGCGATGTCTCCACTGGACGGCCGGGTCCAGTAGTACCGGCCGTGTGGCGCCGCCGCGTTTTTGACTCGATTCATTCTTTGGCGCACCCGGGAGTGCATGCGTCAGTCAAAATGGTAGGAGAGAAATTTGTGTGGCCGAGTCTTCGCAAACAAGTTAAAAGAGTGGGCAGCAGCCTGCACGGCGTGTCAAAGAGCCAAAGTACACAGGCACACGAGGGCTCCCTTGGAGCCGTTTCACATTCCGGCCAAGAGGATCGATCACGTTCATGTGGACCTCGTGGGACCCCTCCCGCCGTCTCAGGGGTGCACACACCTTCTGACAATGGTGGACCGCACCACGCGCTGGCCTGAAGTGGTTCCGCTGGCATCAACCACGGCCGAGGAGGTAGCGCGCGCGTTTTTAACAGCTTGGGTGGCGCGTTTCGGAGTTCCGTCGGACATTACGTCCGACAGAGGCCCTCAATTTGTGTCCGAACTTTGGTCGACAATGGCCCGCAGCCTGGGTGTCACAATTCACCGCACAACCGCGTACAATCCACAGGCTAACGGGTTATGCGAACGTTTTCATAGGCCATTGAAAGCGGCTCTCAGAGCGTCACTGACGGATGCAAATTGGGTAGACAAGTTACCGTGGATTTTATTGGGGTTGCGTTCTGCGCCTAAAGAGGACTTACAAGCCTCCCCAGCGGAGCTCGTGTTTGCGCAACCACTTCGGCTGTCTGGGGAGTTTCTCCCAGATAACCCGGCGCCAGACACCTCCCCGTCTCAGCTGTTGCGGAGTAACATAGAATCAAGCACGCTGCCCGGCCCCATACACCACAGTTTTCCGCGCGTTTTTGTGCCTAAAGCTTTGAAGAACGCAGAGTTTGTTTTTGTCAGACACGATGCACATTGACCCCCGCCACGACCACCTTATGACGGACTGTTCAGAGTGCTGGAAACAGGGGACAAGCAGTTTTTGTTAGATTTGGAGGGTAGGAAAGAAAAAGTTGGCATAAACAGACTCAAACCCGCTTTTGTGGTGGCCGATGAGCAAGTGCTGTTGCCAAGGGCCCCGCGGCGAGGTAGACCCCCACGGGGGGCTTCACAGAGTAATGTTTCCCCAGAATACCCGCAGGGACTGACAAAAGGTTTCCACCCCCAGACGGCAAACCCCCAGCGTGACAGCGCCGTGGAGACGTTGAATCCCGGCTACAGCAGATATGGCAGGAGACTGAAGCCTAGACAGCATGCGGACTGATGTGTATTGATTCTATCACGGCATGCATGCTGTTATTCTCTTGTTTGTTCTAAAATGTTGGGGGGGGGGTGGCCACACATATGTGACCTACTTTGTGACTGATGTAAGGCCTCACATTTTAGATCAGAACAAAGACAGAGCTTCCTTGGAGATAACAGGAAGCTGCGAGGATGTTAGCTTTGGTATGCAGAGCTTGAGACTGTGGGGGTGATATTAGAGGATTAAAGAGGAGATGCATTGTTACTGGTGATTATAATGCAATGTGACCTGTGATGCAATGAGACTTGTGAACTGTGAGAGTCCTGGTATTTAAGGACGAGAGTTCCCTGTAATGTCCTCTTTCTTCTTTGAGATGTTGGTGAATGTGAATAAAGCTGCCATGAGAGAAATCTGTCTCATCATTTCCACATTCCCACAATGTGTGATTAACACTGTAGATAGGTAAAACACAATTTCGTTCTACTGTACATGATTGGTTGTACGGTTGAATGACAATAAAGGGTGATTTATTTGTTAGGGTTAGTAGTCAAAAAAAAAAAGAAAGACAAAAGAAAATGTAAAATAAGTATTAAAAGTGACCACCGTGGTAAGCTGGAAATGTCGTATAGTGTGCTTGTTTAGAAGTGAAATGTGAGTGATGAGGTGCTGTAATACCTGAGTGTGAAATTGATTAAGAGTGTGAAAAAAGGAAAGGGGGTAATGTCAGTACCCTTCGTTGTGTGTTGTGTGTAATCGTTTTGAGCTATGGAGTCTTTGCAACTATGTCAGAATATCAAAGTGCCAGTCTGTAGAGTTGGGTACCGCCACTGTTCGTGTTTGCGATAACAATGTACATATTTATTTTGGGATTAATTTATTTTAGTGTGTGGCCCTTTTTGTTTTCAGTGACTGTGGTTTACATAGCAGAGTGCTCCGCTGGGCCTGTGTGGTACAAATGAATAGGCTTATGTTGTGGTGACCCACCACAATCTACAGGGACATTCATCCTCACACTCAGAAGGTCCAGAAGAAGCAGAGGACCATTCACATACGGACAGAGAGCCCCTGGGGGGACAACCAGAACAATGGACTATTGTTTATACATCACCGGATTAAGGAGAAGATGTCTGGGCGCCAGTTGGTCAGGCTAATCATATGTATTGACTGATATGTACAGTATATCAATATGCTAATGTGCCATGCATTCTCTCTGTTTGTATAACATATAAAAGAGCTGACAATACATGCCTCAGAAAGACAGCACAACACAGCGCAGACAGCACAGCACAGTACAGCGCTACAAGTGCGTCTCATTTTGATGGAGGAAATAAAACTCTGCAACCTTCCAGCTCGTCACATCTCGCCTGAACTTATTCCTCCACACTGGTGACCCGACATGTCATGGTGCGCCCCTTACCTGATCTTTTCCCTCCACACTGGTGACCTGACGAGAGAGAATGACCGTCTGCTCCCTCTCACCGTGCTGTGGACCCCAGATGACCAGAGAACGCCTGCAACCTCTTCATCCTCACCGGAGCACCTGCTCCAGAGCGCAGCGCTGGGACCGGCACGCACCATGAACAGCGACACGAGCAAGCCAAAGGTAGCAGCTTGAACGGGGAAGGACATCGGCACCGACTGCGTTGATTTCCACCAAGCTCCCCGAATCTGACTCAACTCACGGCAGTCGACCTCCCACGCACAGAAGCCCTGCACGCACACCGCAGGATCACGAGGACAGCGCAACTGCCAGCTAAGTGGTCACTGCGCCACACGCGTGCCACACACAGGGACAAGTTGGCTCCACAGACCAATACAGCGTCCTCCGCCTCTGCACATGCCCGAGAAACATGGCCGATCGCCACCCTCGGAACCTTCAGGGCTGCTCATGCACCTGAAGCAGATGTGCAGCCCGCACACAGGACATTGTACAGGTTTCTCAGCCACGGCGCATACCAGGAGTTTAGCCGATTGCTGTCCCCAGTGGCTTTAGGGCTGCTTCCACACCTAAAAGCCAAACCGCCAAGTCCCTCACACAGCTGCAGTTGTTCCACAGCCGCTACGCATCCTCGGGGAATTTGGCCGTTCGCTTTCCCCTCATCCTCGCTGGACCGAGTCGCGAGAGGAGTCAGAGACTTAATTTTTTCACAGCCGCTGTGGATCACTGCCAGGGTGACCGGGAAAGTCCCTCATCATCGCGGATCCACACGCAATTTTTGCGCGGTCCAGACACCTTTGACGTCCCGGGCCGGCACTCACTACCACCCCCCTCCCCCTCCTACTCCACAGTGCCCTTCCCACACCTCACTCCCTAAAGCCGACCGAACGCCGTCTTGCTCCATTACGCATGAAGCGCACCGGCCCGTGCGCCCACGATCCATGGCTGTTCAACGTGCTGGAACCCGAAGGAGAGCACACAGTTTTTTTTTCACCCCTCCCCCATCCCCCCCATGGACTGACATGCCCTCGGACAGTTCTACCGGAGCTGGAGCCCAAACGACGGGGTGGGGGGGGTCACACCCCCTTCTGAGTGTTCTGTGGGGAGCCCTGTAGTGACCCACCACAATCTACAGGGACATTCATCCTCACACTCAGAAGGTCCAGAAGAAGCAGAGGACCATTCACATATGGACAGAGAGCCCCTGGGGGGACAACCAGAACAATGGACTATTGTTTATACATCCCCGGATTAAGGAGAAGACTTCTGGGCACCAGCTGGTCAGGCTAATTATACAGTATGTATTGACTGATATGTATATCAATATGCTAATATGCCATGCATTCTGTTTGTATAACATATAAAAGAGCTGACGATACATACCTCAGCAAGACAGCACAACACAGCGCAGACAGCACAGCACAGTAGCGCACAGCGCTACAAGTGCGTCTCATTTTGATGGAGGAAATAAAACTCTGCAACCTTCCAGCTCGTCGCATCTCGCCTGATTTAATTCCTCCACAACGTATATATTTATTCCTGTATTAGAGTGTGAGTCGGGTGTAAATTTTAAAGGGGGGCCATTCGGTATGCTTGTGATTTTTTCAGGGGGGGTTGTTAGATAGTATATTACATTTATATATTATTATGGCGGTGCCCTAGGGTAGAGAGGGGTGTTGCCCCACCTCTGGGGGGTGACGTCACCAAGGACATATAAACCTGGACAGGGACACATATAGTCTCTTCGCTGTGGCTCTCACGACTGGCGATAGTGACTCCTGTTTTTCTTGGCTCCTGTTATAATAAAACTATAAAACGTCACCTTGACTCCTCATTAATTTAAGACACAACAATGGCCACTCCTCCAGAATGATTAGAACCATGGCTGAAAAACATCTGACCCCCCACTGATTGGTCCAAAAGGCTGCATCTGCCTCTGTGGAATGAGTTTCTTGAAGAAATGTACAGTGAGATCGTTGTCCTTTGCAATATGAAAAAGTGCTTTTCTTTTCGCAATATCTTTCAAGCCCCTAATATTCAAAGAACCACAAGAAATTCTAACGTTAAATAAAAAGAAAAAACCCTTAATTTAACAGAAAAAAAACCTAAATAGTATCTCTCTTTTTTCTACTTTAAAGGGAAAAAAAACCCCGATGTCCCTTCATATACAGTGGGGCAAAAAAGTATTTAGTCAGCCACCAATTGTGCAAGTTCTCCCACTTAAAAGATGAGAGAGGTCTCCAATTTTCATCATAGGTATACCTCAACTATGAGAAACCAAATGAGAAAAAAAAAATCCAGAAAATCACACTGAAGGATTTTTTTTTTTGTAACTTAGATTTTTATTCATTTTTCATCATATATAATGCATTCAGATCACATTCTACATTTAAAAAACAAAGGGGTTAGGGTAGGGAAAAAGAAAAAAAAAAAATAAATAAAATAAAATAAAAAAAAAAATAAATAAAAGGGGGGGGGGGGACAAATGTTGGAGCATCAAGTTTTTAGTTTCCATCTCTTAATTCTTCTGGTTTTTTCAGTGTCTTTGGTTATTCTTTCAATTTCTGCCTCGTTGTTGCACTTTGTAGTGTGTCCATTTCCGCCATTTTTTCTCCCATATTCCTTCTTGCATTCTTCGTCGATATGTTAGTTTTTCCATCATACGTATGTCCTCAACAATGTCAGTCCATTGTTCTTGGTCAGGAAGAACTTCTGATCGCCATTTTTTTGTGATCGTTTTTTTACATGCAATCAACAAGATTTTAACTAGATATCTGTCCTCAGCCTGTATAACATTGTCTTTTTTAAGATCACATAAGTACATCAGGTTACAGTTCATTGGTATATTATATCCTAATATCCTCTGTATTGTCACATGCATAGATTTCCAAAATGATGATATTTTGTAGCATTTCCAAAACATATGTGAGTGGTCTGCATTTTGAGCCCCACATCCCCTCCAGCATAAAGATTGGGTATTTGTATATTTTCCTTGAATCTGTGGTGTAATGAAAAAGCGAATCAGGTTTTTCCATCCAAATTCCCTCCATGTCCTTGAATTTGTTGATGTGTGTTGTGTTTTCCATATTTCCTGCCAGCTTTCTTCTGTTATGTTTAAATTGAGCTCTTTCTCCCATTTCTCCTTTATATAGTTACTTGTATGATTGTTTGTCATAAGTTTCTGATATAGTTTTGAAATAATTCTTATTTTATTTCCTGCATATGAGCTTAAAATAAGTTGTATAATCTCGTTCACATCTGTTTGGAGGTTATGCCTAATCTTCTTCATATAGTAATCTCTCATCTGCAGATATCTGAAAAATTCCGATCTTTCTGATTTAAATTTTCTCCTGATATTTACAAAGCTCCCGAGATCTTTTTTTCCGATATTGCCCCATGCTGTGATTCCCTTGTTCACCAGATTTTTGTATCCCCTATCTTGTTTTGCCGGTTCAAACTGTCAAATGCTACCCATTTCAATAGTTTTATGTCTTCCCTTATATTATATTTTTGTACTATTTTATACCACAGTTCTAAAGTAAATTTAGTGATTGGGTCTATTTGTTTGATTTGCTTATATGCATCTTTATCCCCTATTATGCTTTGTACTGGGAGTCCCTCAATTTCCTTTTCCATTTCTTTCCATTTTGCCTCATATCCCTCGTCGCACCAACATATGATATATCTTATTTGTGCTGAGTAGTAATATTCCTTTAGACTCGGTAGGCCCATGCCTCCTTTCTCTTTTGGTAATTGGAGGGTTTTATATTTCACTCTTGGTTTTTTACCTCCCCAAACAAATCTCGATATCATCCTGTCCCACTTTGAGAATTGGGTATCTGGAATCTCTGTTGGTATAGCCTGGAAGAGGTAAAGTAATCTAGGTTGTATGCTGATTTTGACTGTCTCAATTTTTGAATTCAGATCCATATTTAAGATTGACCATCTATCAATATCTTTTTTTATTTCTTGTTCCAACCTATCATAGTTTGCTTTATATATTTTGCTTAGGTCTTTAGGTATGTTCACTCCAAGGTATTTTATTTCTTTTTGGTTCCAGTTTAGTTTGATCTTATCAGTTATCTGGTTTAGAGGGTTATAGTGGAATGTCAGTATTTGTGTTTTTGTTATGTTTATCTTGTATCCTGATAATTTTCCAAAATTTTCTATCAAGTTCATCATTTCCATTATTGATTTATCTGGTTGTTCAAGGTAAACTATAATATCGTCTGCAAATAGCCCAATCTTGTGTTCCGCCCCCTTTATTGTTACACCTTTTAATTTCTTATTTTGTCGTATTGCTTGAGCCAATGGTTCTATGAACAGAGCAAACAAGGTGGGCGATAAGCAGCATCCCTGCCTAGTTGATCTTTGTATATTTACTTTGTCTGTTAAGCTACCGTTTATCTTGATTCTTGCCACAGGTTCTTTTTTTTTTTTTTTCCACAATATCTTTATTGAACCTTTTTTTTTTTTTTTTTTAACAAACATGATACAAACAATCAAACACTAACACTAAAGTACTACAAAAAAAAAAAAAAAATGCACTAAAAACACCAACGACCACCAACAAAATCAAGTCTTCAACAATGCTCCTCTGTTTAGTCTAGACAATCCAATACATAAGTATACATATTATGTTCACCAGTTTGGAATTTACAAGGTCCACACACATCATTCACCTTCTTCTTCAAGAGTTATGTTTAAATTTTTTACATAATCAATAAAAGGTCTCCATATATTCTCAAACACAATTTCCTTTGATTTCAGTATATATGTTATTCTTTCTAATGGAAGGTTTGTTAACATCTGTCTTAACCACTGAGTCACATCTGGTCTATGAGTCTTTTTCCATAATAGTGCAATACATTTTTTGGCATTAAGTAAACTGAGGTCTATGAATGTTCTTTCACTTTTATTAAAATTATGCTTTTCTGGGTACAGACCCAACAAAAACAGTTTAGGATTCAATATGATTTGTTTTGAGATTATTTTTTCAATTGTTACCCTCACCTCTTCCCAAAACATTCTTATTAATCTACATTCCCATAAACAATGAAATAGGGTTCCTTTACTTTCCATGCATTTTGTGCATGTATCTGGTATATTTTTGTTGTATCTATTTAACTCCTCCGGTGTAACATACATCCGCATTAACCATTTGAAATGTATCAATTTAAGGCGTGCATTTATTGATTTGGTTTGAGCTTCTGTACAAGCCAATTCCCATTGTTCCTCTGAAATTTCAATTTGCAGATCTTCTTTCCAGTAGTTTAATCTTTTCAGTGAATTTTCACTTGAAGATAGTGTCAATGAGTTATAAAACTCTGAAATAATACCCTTTCTTTTACTATCTTTCATCATCATTTTTTCCAAGGATGAATAAATAGGTCGAGTGAGAGCTTTATTTTGATTTGATCGAATAAAGTTTCTAAGTTGAAGATATTTAAAAAAATGTGTTCTATTGAGATTAAATTTGATCCTCAGCTCTTCAAAAGACATTATGTTGTCTGCACATGGCAAATATAAATCCTGAATCTTTTGTATCCCTTTTAAATTCCATACTTTAAATACAGCGTCCGCTCTCCCTGGTTTAAAATATTGATTACCCCATATTGGACTAAATTGTGACAATAACTGTGGTTCTTTTAAATAGTTTTTAGCTTCACACCATATTTTGATCATATGCTTTACAAATGGATTTTTAACTTGTTTTTGTAATTTTTTTGCCGAATCTGAGTATATGAATATGGGAAGAGGTAAAGGTAAATTGTATGATTCCATTTCAGTCCAGTGAGGGAGATCATTTGATGAAAAATAATATGTCATAGACCTCAGTTGTGCCGACCAATAATACAACATAAAATTTGGACATTTCAGACCTCCACGATCAAATGGTAAATATAATAAAGACAAACGTAATCTAGCCCTCCTGTTGTTCCATATAAATTCCACTAACTTTTTTTTTATTCTTGAGAATAGATCTAAAGGTGGTGATAAGGGAATGTATTGAAATAAATAAAGTATTTTAGGTAAAATATTACTTTTAAGTATATTGATTCTCCCGATCATCGACATTGGTAGTGACATCCATCTCTGAGTTAACTCATTGATATCTGACATTAAGGCTTCATAGTTGACACTGGCGACTGATTCTAGCTTAGGCATAATTTGGATTCCTAAATATTTAAACTGATTTACAACATTGAATTGATTTACCTCAGGGGCTGGGTAATTTCTCTGGGTCTCATTTAGCATTAATATTGAAGATTTAGTTTTATTTATTTTATATCCTGATATTTCCCCAAAATTCTTTATTAAATTCAACAAGGTTGGAATTGATTTTTTTAGATTCGACATAAACAAAATTATATCATCGGCGTACAGGGAGATTTTATGTTCTGTTGGTCCAACTTTAATTCCATATATTTGTGAATGTAAACGTATCGCTATCGCTAAAGGTTCAATTGCCATAGTAAACAGTAAAGGTGAAAGTGGACAGCCTTGTCGACATCCTCTATTGATTTTTATTGGTTTTGAAATATTGTTATTTGTTAGGATTTCTGCTGTAGCATTATTGTATATTATTTGAACCCATTTTATGAAATTATTTCCAAGTCCAAACCTTTGTAGGACTTCAAAAAGAAAGGGCCATTCAACTCTATCAAAGGCCTTTTCGGCGTCCAATGATAGGAGAGCTGTATCCGGTGCTTCTTTATTAAAATAAATAATATTAAATAGTCTTCTTACATTATGGAAGCCTTGTCTACCCTTTATAAAGCCATTCTGATCTCGATTAATAATATTTGGTAAAATTTCTTGTATTCGTCTTGCTAAAATTTTACAGATTATCTTAAGGTCGGCGTTTAATAGGCTTATTGGTCTCATATTTTCACATTTATTAGAGGGCTTACCTGGTTTTGGCAGCAGTATAATTAAGGCATTATTTATGTATGATGGTAAATTATTATTTTGAAATGCTTCTAAAACCATTTCCAAAAAAGGTTTTATTAATTTATTCTTAAATTTTTTATAAAGGTCAACTGGAAGACCATCTGGTCCTGCACTTTTTCCTGATTTCATATTATCAATGGCTAGCCCAACTTCTTCTTGACTAATTTTAGACTCCAATATCTCCCTGTTTTCATTTGGAATACACGGTATAGATAGTTTGTTCAAAAACCCATTTAGTTTTGTTAAATCAGGTTCATTTTTGGTATCATATAATTTTTCATAGTAATCTCTAAAGGCTCTATTAATTTCTAAAGGATCTATAACTACCTGTCCGTTACTTATAATACTGGTTATTGGTGTTTTAATTTCCAATTGTTTAATCTGCCATGCTAATAATTTTCCTGATTTTTCACCTTGTTCATAAAAAGATTGTTTCAATCTTAGAAGACTCGAGGCAGCTCTATTCGCTGATTTTTTTGTCGTATTCAGCTCTCAAAATCAGTAATTCATTCTCCAACCTTGGATCTCTTCCTGCATACACTTTTTCCTGAAGACTTTTTATTTTATATTCCAATTTAGCTCTCTCCTCTCGAGTCTTCTTAGATTTTGATCCTGTATAACTAATAATATGTCCCCTAATAAAAGCTTTGAAAGCCTCCCACTTTACACATGCTGATGTTTGTGTAGTATTGATGTCAAAGAACTCGTCTATCTGTTTTTCTATATACTTGACAAATTCCTCATCCTGAAGCCATTTATGCTGAAATTGCCATCTGCCTGATTCCTTTGTCAATTTTTTATCTACATATATTAGACAACAGGGTGCATGATCAGAGATCACGATGTTATCATAAAAGCAGTTTTGAATCTTGGACCTTAATTCTGTGGAAATCAAAAAATAATCAATGCGTGAGAATGTCTTGTAGGTACTGGAATAACAAGAATAGGCTTTAACTTGTGGTTTCATTTCTCTCCATATATCTAACAATCTCAATTCTTTCATAAAATGATTAATAGTCATCCTACATCCAATGTGCGTACAATCCAGTCCTGTTGATCTATCCACACCTGGATTCAATGTACAATTAAAATCCCCTGCTATTATATGTTGCCCTGTAAGTGATGATAAGATGAGAAATAAATTAGCAAAGAACTTCTGATCATCTATATTGGGACCATATAAGTTCACAAGATTTATATTTTCTAATAGCAAAGAACCTTGAATGATTACATATCTTCCAAATTTGTCTCCAATTACATTTTTCACTTGAAAAGGAACTGATTTATGTATGAGAGTCATAACTCCCCTGGCTCGGGATGAAAATGAAGAGGTGAATACACTTCCCTGCCATCTACTCCTAATTCTTTTAACATCCTCCTCTATCAGATGAGTTTCTTGTAAAAACACAATTCTTGAACCCATGTCCTTTATTTTATTCATAACTTGTTTAAGTTTTTTTAAATTTTGTAGACCTCTGCAATTCCATGAAGTTAAATTAAGATTAAAACTTTGGTCCATGATCAATAGAGAGTTTGGGATTACCTTGCAGTGTAAACATGCTCATACAGAGAAGCAAAAACATGAGTGGTTGAACATTCATCCTACAAACTACACACAAACAAATTTCCCCTTCCCACACTTGTGGCAAACCCCCCAAAATCAAAAGAAAAATTCTGTCTCCCGATATAGCCATCGACCGTTCCACACCCACGGGGAACAGCCTAAGCCACTCCTTCTTCATCCTCCCAATCACCCTAACTCTACTGCTTTTAATGACGTAACATTAACTCTCCTCTGTAGTTTTCCAACTTAACTCCAAAATTTTTAACAACTTTGTACATCATAGTTTTTTTTTTTTGTTTATTTTGTTTTTGTTTTGTTTTTTTAATATATAATACAATCTATATTTTGTAAACTTACTATTTACTTCAAGTCAGTCAGATGCCTGTGCAAATGCTTAATTATTCTACCTTATATTTTGTTCATGCTTAGCTCCCACCAGTCTCTTCTTCTTCTTTGATCTTCTTGATGAACTCCTGCGCCTCCTCTGGGGTCTTGAAGATGTGGGTTCTGCCCTCATACGTGGTCAGCAGTCTCGCAGGATAGATTACACCATGACGAATCCCAAGGTTGCGCAGCTCCTTACGTATGGGATCAAACTGCTTCCTCAATTGCTGGATTCCTGTGGCCAAATCTGGGTAGAACCGCACCTGCTGGTCCTGGTGTTTAATCTCTCCTTTAGCACGTGCAGCGTTGAAGATCTTCATCCTGTCTCTGTTGCTAAGAAACTTCATAATTAAGGTCCTCGGCGGTCCCTTATCTCTCCGTGGGCCAATACGATGTGCTTTTTCCAGAACCACTGCTGATTGCAACTCCTCGCTGCCCAGCACCTCCGGAATCCACTTTTCCAGAAAGGAACATACGTCCCGACCTTCTGATTCCTCTGGAAGACCCACCAGCCTCAAATTATTCTGTCTCGACCGAGATTCCAAATCCAAAATATTATCTTCCAGAGATTTATTTTTTTTTTCCAAAGTGCGCACCTTTAATTGAAGACGGGTGACGTCATCTTCAGCACTAGCGAGACGGAGCTCCATCTGCGCCGTTCGTTCTACACAGTCACCCAATTCCTTTCTTATTCCTTCCAACGCTGTCATAATCCCATCAAATCTAGAGGAAAAGTCCGCTCTCATTGAACTTATGGCAGCCATCAGCGCATCTGCGCCTCCCCGCGCAGACATCGCACCGTTGCCAGCCTCCTCCGCCATATATGGAGTTTTGTTTGCTGCGTCACAGACCTGAAAGTCCGTTAATTTGGACTGTTTCGGCGGCTCGCTTTTTCCTTTTCCTGGTTTTCCAGCCTTAGGCTTCGCCGACATATCCTCGCCCAAATGCTGAGATACGTTCTGTCCCAAATGAGAGTTATTTGCCGATTTTTTTTTTCTCCAGGAGCAGAGCAGAGCGAGACACGTCCGTCCTACGTGGCAGCCATAACCGGAAGTCGTTGCCACAGGTTCTTGATATAGCGTCCTTATGCATTGTACTGATTTTTCGTTAAATCCAAAGCGCTCCAGTACACTATATAGGAATTTCCAGTTAACCCTGTCAAATGCTTTTTCTGCGTCTAAACTCATTATTACTGCGCTTTTCTTTTCTTTATGTATTTGGTTAATTATATGTATTGTTCTCCTGATATTGTCATGTGTTTGGCGTCCCTCTATGAATCCAGTTTGATCATCTTCTATCAATTCCGTCAAGAATGTCTTTATTCGTTTACATATAATTGTTGTGTATATTTTATAATCTACATTTAATAAAGAGATTGGTCTATAGTTTCCGCATTGTTCTTTATCTTTCCCTGGTTTTAAAATAACTGAAATGATTGCTTCGTTCCATGATGGAGGTATTTTGTTGTTGTTCAGCGTCCAATTAAATGACTTTAGGAG
The DNA here is from genome assembly GCA_020510985.1 of Pholidichthys leucotaenia. NCBI lineage: Eukaryota > Metazoa > Chordata > Actinopteri > Cichliformes > Pholidichthyidae > Pholidichthys > Pholidichthys leucotaenia. Next base: position 46,601,679 of record CM035836.1, read on the forward strand.
TTGTGGCATGAGTTCTTCTATAAACAGTTTATAAAACTCAGATGGGTATCCATCACTACCTGGTGATTTACCGTTTTTAAGTGACTTAATCACATCTCTGATCTCTTGTGTTGTTATTTCTGCTGTTAGTTTTTCATTTTGTTGATTTCCTATTGATGGCAAGTCCAATGTGTCTAGAAATTTTTTGATATCTTTAGTATTTGTTTCTTCAGGTTGCGAGTATAGTTCTTGGTAGAAATTATGGAAAATTTCTTCGATGTTTTCTGGGTTAACTGTGGTTTTATTTGTGGTGGGGTCTTTAATCTTGTATACATTATTCATTGTTTGTTGTTTTCTTAACCGTTTTGCCAGCAGTTTTGTGGCTTTTGGCCCCGTTTCATAATATTTTTGCTTTAGATATCTATTTTTCCTTTCAATTTCATCCATTTGTGTTTCTTTTATCTTTGTTTTTTCTTCTTTAATTTCTTGATATATTTTTGGATCATTTGTGCTTTGATGTTTACGTTCTAATTCCCTTAGTCTCTCACATCTTTGTTCATACGCTTCCAGTTTAGTCTTATTTGCTTTTCCTGTTTCAACAATTAATTTACCCCTTAACATGGCTTTTAGTGCGTCCCATAGTATTGTTGGGTCCACTTCTTCATTGTCATTCTCTTGGATATATTCGTTTATGTTTATTTTTATTCTTTCTTTCATTTTCTCATCATTTAACAGTCCTACGTTAAGTTTCCATGTTGTTTGTCGTTTTCTATTGTTTAAATATATTTCCATGTATATAGGATTATGATCTGATATTTCTGCCCCTCCAATCCAACAATTTCTCACCCTGTGTCTGTCACCTTCATTCATAAGGAAGTAATCTATTCTAGAGTGTACTTTATGGGCTGCTGAATAATGTGTATAGTCTTTTTCGAGTGGGTGTAGGTCCCTCCATATGTCTACCATACCCATTTCTGCCAGTGAGGTTCTTATGAACTTTGTTACATGTTTTTTTGTCTTCTTAACACTTGTTGTGTCAACTTCATGATCCATGACAGCATTTAAGTCTCCTCCACAAATTAGGACTCCTTCACTGTGTGTTGCTATGAGATCAAACAGATGTTGAAAAAAACCCTTGTCACTTTCTGGTGGGGCATAGATGTTCACTAATGTAATCTGCATACCATCTATTCTTCCCTTTATTATTACATACCTGCCTTCTTTATCCTGGATTTCCTGTTCACTTTCAAATTGTATTTTGTTTGAGATTAGTATCATAACCCTCCTTTTTGCTTCTCCCTTAAATGAACTGTAGTAGGAGTTCTTATAGCCAAATCTCTTTAGTTTCACATGTTCTGCCTTGCTCAAATGTGTCTCTTGCATAAATATAATTTCAGCTTTTTCCTTCTTGAATTTTCTTATTATTCTTTCCCTTTTAACAGGTGAGTTCAGACCATTCACGTTTAGTGTCATTATCTTAAGATTTTTACCCATATTCATGTTTTTCCATTTTTTTAACTTGTGCTCCTAGCCCCTTTAACAACAAAAATAACACATATTTATATAAAAACACATTAAAAAAACTCGACCTCCGTACTTTGGGCCTTTCTTCTGCCCACTGGTCCCTGTTGGTGGGTGGGGGGTTTGTCTTCACAGAGTGAAGGGCCCTCCCTAGACTTCTAATTACTATCAAAGTAATAGTCATAAGTCTAGAAATGTCCAACAAATATCACTTAAACCTCTCCTAGCCGTCTGTTTCTCTTTTACCTTGTCTTCTTGGCCTTCATTTCTTCTGTGCCTTTCTTAATCTTTGTTATGATCTAGGCTTTCAGTTGAAAGCCTTGTAGCTTGTCCTGGGCCCGCTGCTCTACGTCTCTCCCCCTTCTTCCGCCGTTCACTCGTCTCCACTCCGTCTGTCGTGGTGCGTTCAGGGCCACCGCTGCTCCAGCCGTCTCCTTCGGCACGCTCACCTCAAGGCCCTGCTCCATCATATCCCGCGCTGCCTCTTCGGCCGTGTTGTAGGTTCTTGTGCCTTCCTCCCAATGAATCCTCATTTTCGTTAGCGGCGTTTGGAATCTAATTTTTTTCTCTTTCAGCGTTTTTTTAATGTTGGCATATTTCTTCCGCTGCTGCACGATTTCTGTCGGGTAGTCATGGTCAAAAAATACCTGTTTGTCGCCGATTCGTATCTTTTTTTTCCATGCTTGCGTCAGGATTCTTTCCTTTATGTCATATTTCGCAAAGTTTACCACAACTGACCTGGGTGGAGAGTTTGTTTTCGGGTTCTGTGCCGGTGTTCTGTGTGCCCGTTGAATCTGCAGATCCGTTTCTCCGGGTATTTCCAGTTCTTTTTTTAAGAACTGATCCATGAATTTTGTCATCGAGTTGCCTTCAATGCCCTCCGGAATTCCAAAGATGCGCATATTGCTTCGTCTGGATCTGCTCTCCAAGTCGTTTATTTTCTCCTGCATCCTCTGCGTTTGCGTCGTCAGGGTCTGTAGTTGTTCGTTTGCCTCGCTTTTCCAATCTTCTAGTTCCGAAATTCGGGTCTGCGCTTCTGTCATACACGCCCGCTGGGAGCGCAGCTCCTCCATGTTTTCCGTTAATTTACGCTCCATTTCTCTTCGGAGGTCCATGATTTCCTCCTTAATTTCTTTTTTCAGTTCCTCCTTAAGAGCCGCTAAATCCTGTTGTAGCTGTCGCTTGAATTCTCTTAACTCTTCACCCAAACTGGCGATGCCAGTGTTCATGTTGTCGAGTCTGGTGTCCTCCATTTTCTCTGCTGTAGACATCTCGTTTTTTTGGGCTTTGCGTACAGCGGTTTTTCCTGCGTTGTTGGAGAGGAATTCTTCAATTTTACCCTGTTTTTGTCCTTGTGCCCGGTTCCTTCGTGTTTTCATCCCTTAGTTTATTGATTCGTTTATGTCGAGTTGGCCATTTACCGATGATTTTTAATCTGGCTAGGGAGAGCTCTTTGTTTAAGTGTTATGTCTCTCCGCCATCTTCCCGGAAGTCCACACTGAAGGATTTTTAATGAATTAATTGGTAAATTCCTCAGTAAAATAAGTATTTGGTCACCTACAAACAAGCAAGATTTCTGGCTCTCACAGACCTGTAACTTCTTCTTTAAGAGGCTCCTCTGTCCTCCACTTGTCACCTGTATTAATGGCACCTGTTTGAACTCGTTTTCAGTATAAAAAACACCTGTCCACAACCTCAAACAGTCAAGACTCCAAACTCCACTATGGCCAAGACCAAAGAGCTGTCAAAAGGACACCAGAAACAAAATTGTAGACCTGCACCAGGCTGGGAAGACTGAATCTGCAATAGGTAAGCAGCTTGGTGTGAAGAAATCAACTGTGGGAGCAATTATTAGAAAATGGAAGACATACAAGACCACTGATAATCTCCCTCGATCTGGGGCTCCACGCAAGATCTCACCCCGTGGGGTCAAAATTATCATGAGAACGGTGAGCAAAAATCCCAGAACCACATGGGGGGACCTAGTGAATGACCTGCAGAGAGCTGGGACCAAAGTTCAATTCAATTCAATTCAATTCAATTCAACTTTATTTATATAGCGCCATTTCACAACAACAGTCATCTCATAGCACTATCAACTGTAGGGAGGACCCCCACAGTTGCAGAAAGACCCCAGCAATCAGGCGATCCCCTGTGAGCAAGCACTTGGCGACGGTGGAGAGGAAAAACTCCCTTTTAACAGGAAGAAACCTCCAGCAGAACCAGGCTCAGGGAGGGGCAGTCATCTGCTGCAACTGGCTGGGGGGTGAGGGGACAGAGAAGAAGAAAAGAACAGACATGTAGAGAGCAAACAGCACGATGGGGACTCAATCTATGGGAGAGAACAAACAAATGTTAATGACCAGCAAAAAAAAAAAAATATTTTTTAACATTAATATTTTTTAAAGTAACAAAGGCTACATCAGAAACACACGCCGCCGCCAGGGACTCAAATCCTGCAGTGCCAGACGTGTCCCCTGCTTAAGCCAGTACATGTCCAGGCCCGTCTGAAGTTTGCTAGAGAGCATCTGGATGATCCAGAAGAGGATTGGGAGAATGTCATGTGGTCAGATGAAACCAAAATATTACTTTTTGGTAAAAACTCAACTTGTGTTTGGAGGAGAAAGAACACCATACCTACTGTGAAGCATGGGAGTGGAAACATCATACTTTGGGGCTAATTTTCTGCAAAGGGACCAGGACGACTGATCTGTGTAAAGGAAAGAATGAATGGGGCCATGTATCATGAGATTTTGAGTGAAAACCTCCTTTCACTAGCAAGGGCATTGAAGATGAAACGAGGCTGGGTCTTTCAGCATGACAATGATCCCAAACACACCGCCCGGGCAATGAAAGAGTGGCTTCGTAAGAAGCATTTCAAGGTCCTGGAGTGGCCTAGCCAGTCTCCAGATCTCAACCCCATAGAAAATCTTTGGAGGGAGTTGAAAGTCTGTGTTGCCCAGCGACAGCCCCAAAACATCACTGCTCTAGAGGAGATCTGCATGGAGGAATGGGCCAAAATACCAGCAACAGTGTGAAAACCTTGTGAAAACTTACAGAAAACGTTTGACCTCTGTCATTGCCAACAAAGGGTATATAACAAAGTACTGAGATGAACTTTTGTTATTGACCAAATACTTATTTTATCGAGGAATTTACCAATTAATTAAAAATCCTTCAATGTGATTTTCTGGGGGTTTTTTTTCCTGCTTTTGTCTCTCATAGTTGAGGTATACCTATGATGAAAATTGGAGACCTCTCTCATCTTTTAAGTGGGAGAACTTGCACAATTGGTGGCTGACTACTTTTTTACCCCACTGTATCTTCACCTTATGTATCTTTTGTTGTTCTTGTTTTCAGCCTTTGAATCTAATTCAAAGACCTTCAATGAAAGCAAAAGGCCACCGACAGTAAGTCAGCTTACCAGCTTTTCTGGCCTGCTCAACTTGCAGCCACAGTCTGTTCCTCTCCTCCAGATCTTCATTGGGTAGCATCTCAGAGACTCTTACACCATTTTCTTTGCAAAAAGTGGAATTCTTGCTCTTTTTCCAGACTTCCTCCTTCATACTTCGGTAAGCAAAGAGCAAAATAGCAGGTCTTTGCCTTTTATCTAATTTTCCACCCAATCTGTGCACGACGTCGATTGCAGCCTTCAGCTTCGGCTCCAGCCCAGGAACAATTTTGCTGAGGGTTTGAACCACTCTTTCGCTGATGTCTTCACCTTTCTTTTCATCCAAACCTTTAATACGGATGCACCACTTCATTCTGTACCTCTCCTGTTCTCTCACTTTCATCCTTAAGTCAGAATTCTCCTTGCTTATTCACTCATTTTCTTTTTCCATCCGTTTTACTTTTTCTTTATATTCTTTCACCTCTTGAGCGTTAAACTCAACAGCCTTCGCTAAGCTCTTGAGCATTGTGCTACTTTGACTAGGCTGCTGCTTCAGATCAGCTAGCTTAGCATCCACCATTTTCAATTTTCCATCCGTACCGTTTTGATAAGAATCCACTTCCTGTGTCAGTTTTAAGATAGCTTCCATAACATCTTTAAGAGATAGCTCACCACTTTTATCCTTTCCTGTTGGCTTTGCTTTCTTTTCCAGGAAAGACTTCTCCAGAGTTGAAGGCACTGAGTTTTCGTTACTACGCTCTCGCTTATTCAACGTGGTTACCTCCATAGCAGCGTAGTCATGGTCGTAACCTTTGTCGTCTGTTTCACTTTCAACGCCAGAAGGAGCGTCTTGGATTGTATTTGCGTCAAAAACAAATTTGTAGTTTTATGACGTTTGAGTTAAGACATTTTGTTTGCTATACGTGAAAAAACAAAGTTTTAAGCAAAATTTGGGACTTGGGAGTTTAACGAGCTGTTAAAAGCGTGACCACTCAATTCGCCACCCGGCCGCCCTCCAAAATGCGGGTTAGGGTTAGTACTCTTATGTTGTGCAAGAGGAGATTTGAAAATAATTTTGGGGCTTTTTTCCCCCTCATAACTGATTTTTCTAATAAATTAACCACTGTTTTCTCATAAATCAGCCATATTTTCTTTTGAATTATCCACTTTTTCTAAATTAGCCACATTTTTATTTTAAATTAGCCAAAATAATCAAATTTTTCTAATAGTCACTTATTTTTCACAATTACCCACATTGTTCTTTTACTCGCTTTTCTCTTGTAAATTAGCCACTTTGTTGCAAATTAGCCACTTTTGTCTTGCGAATTACATTTTTAAAAAAAATGTAATTAGCCACATATTTCTCAGAAATTAACATTTTTCTTTTAAATTACCCACTTTCAGTCATAATTTAACCACTTTTTAATTAATAAATTAGTCATTTTTTTCTCCTAAATTAGACAAATTTTCTCCTAAATTAGACCAAATTTTCTTTTATACTGACTATTCTCCTTGTAAGTTAAGCTACATTTTTCTCAAATTAGTAATTTTTCTTGTAATTAGCCACATTTCTCATAAATTAGCAACAATTTTCTTTTATATTACCCACTTTTTTCTCATAAATTAGCCACTTTCAGTTGTAATATAGCCAATTTTTTTAAATAATAAATTAGCCACTTTTTTTTCCCCATGAATAACATTTTGTTTTAAACACAAATGTTTATAGTAAGATTTGCAAATCTGAGAAAAAATACATACTTTGGCTGCACGGTGGCGCAGTGGTTTAGCACTGTGGCAGCACAGTTTTACCTTCGGCCGGGGGATCGCGGGGATCATGAGATCGTGGGTTCGATTCCAGCCCCCGACCAACAGTGAGCTGTGTGGAGTTTGCATGTTCTCCCCGTGTTGCGTGGGTTTACTCCGGGATTTCTCCGGTTTCCTCCCGCATACCAAAAACATGTAGGTTTAGGGCGCTCGTGCATGCAGCGACCGGCAGCCGGTGGCTTGTCACCAGACTGCAAACCAAATCTACCTACGGGTACAAATAAGTTGGAAAAAAAAAAAAAAGCATTTCACAAGAAAATAAAAATCTGAAATATACTTGGATAGGTCTCAAATTTACTTGAAAACTGCCTTACTCTGGTCTTAAACTAGCAATTCGACTAATATAAGGCACAGTTTTTCTTTTTTTTTTTTTACTTATTACTTTTATTACTTATAGCTCAGCCAAAAAAAAAAAAATTAAAAAAAATTGGGTTGTTGCCCAGGCAACAATATCCCTTACCTGTTCACGTCCTTACTCTTACTCAAGTTACATTTCTGGGGATTACTCTTATTACTCATACCTGGGTAATTAATATCATGAGGTAATGCTACTTTTACTTGAGTACAGTGTCTGGATACTTTACCACCTCTGAACATATCTGACAGCATAGGTAAAAAGTGAGTGGAAAAAGCAGCCAAGTTTAATAGTTTAAATGTCAATTTTTAACTGTTTTATTAAAAAAACATTTTAAAGTATAAATTAAAAATACATACTTAAACTTCTCTTTTGGACAAATAAAGACCACTGGAATGCACCTCAATTAAACAGGTTAAAGACAAACATCAACATAAAGGTAGAACAGAGTGTTAACATGAAACAATGACTCAGCATAAAACAGCTGCACAAACTGTGACTCAGCAATGGAAAAAAGCGACTCACTGTTTCCTAGAGGAATTGAACAGACTTGAAACAAAACATTATGTAACAGTATCATAAACGTGTGAACATAAAACAATGACTCAGCATTAAACAGCAGCACCAAACTGCAACTTGGCACCAGAAAACAGCGACTTGGCATTCAGTGGCTGACTTGGTTCCCCCCCCCCCCCATTCTTGATCTAAAAAGTAACGAATTTAAGAGAAGAAAACCCTCAAATTTATGAGGAAAAAAATACAGACTTTGTCAGAAGAAGCGATAAAGGGAAAAAAATTATAATTTCACCAAAAAAGTTGCAAATGTAAGAAAAATTGGCTAGCTGAACATTAGCAAATTTATATGAAACTAATAACTAAATGCTGAGTCAGGGTTTTGGTTTCCGGTGCTTCAGACCTCGGTTCCTGACAAAGTCTCGGATGTTCTGAATGGAACGATTGTACAGAACTTGTTTCTCGACCTTCAGACACTGGCGGCACTGACTAATCATGGCCAGCTCGCCCTTATCAATCTGCTGATGGAAATGTCGCATAACGGCGGCGACCTCGTCTGCCGACCATGGGCGTGGTATGGTCTTCTTCCTCTTCGTCTTCTTCTCCTCCTCCTCGGGATGATCATCAAGAGGATCTGAAAAAATAAAAAATAGCTTTTTGAGATATTCAAAAATTTTTACTGCTGATCAGAGACGTTTCTGGCTACAGTGGTGTGAAAAAGTTTTTGCCCCTTCCTGTCACACTTAAATGTTTCAGATTATCAAACAAACTTTAAATATTAGATAAAGATAACACAAGTAAACACAAAATGCAGTTTTTAAATGAAGGTGTTTATTATTAAGGGACAAAAAACTAAACGTACATGGCCCTGTATGAAAAAGTGATTATTTTTTAAAGCGCTTACTTTTGCAGATGGTGGTGCTGGAGTCAGGTTTGCCTTGAGGGCGACAGCCAGGTGAAAGGCGTCTGGCTTTGTGTGGGGAGGAGTGTGAGTTACCCTGATGCTGGAGTGGAGGTGAACCGCCGCTGGGGAGAGAGAATCCGCCGCCAGGGAGATCCACCTGTGCACAGGGGAGAGGAACTTGACAAGGTAAGTGGATATTTAAGCTTACGTGCAGCAACGCGTTGCTCGTGGTTAGAGGAAGAGCCAGGACGTGGCTGTAGATGAGAGACGTGTCCTCGTGAGTTTGACAGACGGCTCCGTGCTGAGTTAAAGGCTGGTCCGGCTCTTAAAGCCCACTGACGATTTTATTTATTTAGCGAATGCAAAGTCCTTAAGCCAAGCAGTTGCCTCCTGGTTTGCTGTATGGAGGGTGTGTAATCCTCCTTCCAGTCTTTGGAGCGGGCAAGCCTCTATGATGTGTTCCATTGTTTGCTCCTCTCCACATGCGCACAGTGGGCTAGGGCTACTGCCCCATCTGTGAAGGCTGGCCAAGCAGGGGCCATGTCCAGTCCTGAAGCGATTGAGTGTAGCCCACTGTCTCCTTGGAAGGTTGGTGCCCGGGACCTGTTGGTTGGGGTTTATCACCAGCTGTTTGTTTGGGACCTCCTTGGTCTCCCATTCCTCTTGCCAAGCTGTCTGGATGGTAAAGTCAGCTGGGGGAGGGTTTTTCCAAATCGGCCGTCTGGATGAAAGTCGGGCAGTGGGTGGGGTGTAGATATCTGCATGGATTGGTAAGTGAGGAAAATCTTTTAACTTTTTGGAGCATCCTTTGAGTTAATGCTGCTCGCCGGATGTGTGGAGGGGCTATGTTTGACAGTACAGAGAGCCAGGGGAGTGGTGTTGAGCGGATTGTTCCAGTTATAGTTCTCATGGTTGAGTTGAGCTGGGTGTCTACATGGTGTGTGTAAGATGACCTGGACCAGACAGGGGCACAATATTCTGCTACAGAGTATGAAAGGGCCAGTGCTGAGGTGCGCAGGGTGGAGACTGCGGCCCCCCATTTTGCACCAGCGAGCTTGCAGAGCAGGTTGTTTCGTACCTTCACCTTAGCAGCCGTCCCCTTTAGATGTTCCTTGAAGGATAAGGTCCTATCAAGTGTCACTCCAAGATAAGTTGGATTTGGGGCATGCTTAAGCTTGAGTCCGCTCAGGTGGATGTTTAGTTCTCTGGCAGCTTTTGCATTGTGGAGATGGAATACACTGGAAACGGTTTTTGCTGGGCTTGGTTTTAGGCGCCAGATTTTGCAGAACTGGTCCAGTTTGGCAAGATCTTCCGTGAGCACCCGTTCCAGTGGTTCAAAGTCTGGTGCTTGGAATGCCAAACAGATGTCGTCTGCATAGATGAATTTGCGGGATTTTGTAATAGGCAGGTCGTTTATGTAGAGGTTGAACAGAGTTGGAGCTAGAACTGAGCCTTGTGGGAGTCCGTTTTTCTGCATTCTCCATGCACTTGTGTTCTGACTGAGGTGGACTCTGAACCTTCGGTTGGTCAGCAGGGTTTTTATAATTGCTGTTGCCCAAGCAGGGATCGCCTTTATAAGTTTCAGGAGGAGGCCTTTGTGCCAGACCGTATCATAGGCGGCTGTAAGATCGAGAAACACAGCCCCTGTCTTCAGTCTGCTCTCAAAGCCATTTTCGATGAAGGTGGTTAGGGCCAGTACTTGTTCTCCTGTACTGCGGTCCTTGCGGAAACCTGCTTGATCCACACTTAGAATATCCTCTATTTCTGGGGAAATGCGTTGCAGTATTAGGCGCTCCATGATTTTGTAAGGAACGCTGAGTAGGGAGATTGGGCGGTAGCTTGCTGGTAGTTTGTGGTCTTTGCCAGGTTTTGGGATGGCAATGACCTTTGCTGTCCGCCATTTCTTTGGGATCGAGTTTGTTTGTGTGATCCTTGTGTAGAATTCTGTCAACCAGGTTAGGGCTCGGGGGCCAAGATTTTTCATGAATTCTGGGAAGATGTTATCGTATCCTGCTGCCTTTCCACATTTCAGATGATTGGCAGCAGGCGTGAGTACAGCTGGGACTGATGATGGCCCTGCGGGCACCATGACAGTACTCCCACCTCTAGAGGTGTCTCCTGGCACCTGCCCTATCTTACCCGGGTACGTCCGGTGAAAGTCCCTAATGAGTTGTTTGTCGAGGACAAGTGACAGACGTACCCAGGACCTCCATTCGGGGCCGTACCCCTCCCAGTCCACCAGGTATTGTAGGCTGCGCCCCCAGCGGCGGACGTCCAGGATGGCATTGACTCCCCACGCCGGATGGCCATCTATCAACACTAGTGGAGGTGGAGTCTTGGGAGGCGGACAGAGGGGACTGGAGCAGACGGGCTTCACCTGTGAGACATGGAAGGTCGGACAGATGCGGAGGGAGGAGGGGAGAGCTAGGTGAACAGCCACAGGGTTAACCACTCGAACAATGGGGTAAGGCCCGATAAAACGCTGGGCCAGCTTTTGCCTCTCAGCCTTCAAATTAATATTATGTGTTGACAGCGATACCTGCTGACCCACCTTGTACTCGGTTGCCGGTCTCCTGCGGCGGTTGGCCGTCCTCGTGTTACGCTCGGTGGTCCGAAGGAGAACTCTGCGGGTGGTGGTCCAGAGCCGGCGGCAGCGCCTGACCTGAGTGTGGACAGAAGGCACCGCCACCTCCTTTTCCTCCTCCGGAAACAGTGTGTGTGTGGGGAGTCATACCCTAAGGATGCCCTGAAGGGGGACATCCCAGTTGCAGAAGAAACTGTGGAGTTATGGGCATACTCGATCCACGGCAGGTGGCTGCTCCAAGAAGAAGGGCTGGAGGTAATGATGCAGTGTAGGGCAGCCTCCAGTTCCTGATTCACCTGTTCGCACTGCCCATTGCTCTGCGGGTGGTATCTAGATGACAGGCTTACCGTTGACCCCAGTGCGTGACAGAACGCCTTCCAAACCTGGGAAACAAATTGGGGCCCACGGTCCAAGACGACATCAGTGGGGATCCCATGGAGGCGTATGACGTGCTGCACCAAAAGATCCGCTGTCTCCCACGCTGTCAGCAACCCCCGGAGGGGGACGAAGTGGGCAGCCTTGGAGAAACGATCAGCGATGGTAAGGACCGTAGTGAAATGATTAGATGGCGGGAGGCCCGTCACAAAATCCAGGGCGATGTGTGACCAGGGACGACTAGGGACCGGCAGGCGATGGAGGAGCCCGGCTGGTGGGGAGGAAGACGACTTTCCGGTGGCACACTGAGCGCAGGCCCGGATGTAGGCAGTGACATCCCTTCACAGCCCTGGCCACCAGAACGACCTCTGGAGAAGTTCAATTGTGCAGGACACCCCTGGATGACATGCAAATTTCGAGGCATGGGCCCACTGAATGACCTCACCCCGGACCGATGTGGGGACAAACAACTGTTCCGAGGGACCACCTCCAGGATCGGGCTCAGCCTTCTGCGCCTTCATGACCTTCTCCCTGATGTCCCACGCGACAGCGCCAATGACACAGGACAGGGGAAGATAGTCTGATCCCGGTCTTCAGATACCTCCGCCGAGAATTGCCTGGAGAGGGCGTCCGGTTTTGCGTTTTTGTCCTCGGGGCGGTAGGTGATCGTGAAGTCGAACCAACCAAAGAACAGGGACCACCGGGCCTGTCAGGAGTTCAACCGCTTAGCAGTCCTCAGATATTCCAAGTTTTTGTGGTTGGTCCAAACTACAAAAGGCTGGGCAGCTGCCTCCAACGCGAGCTTCACCGCCAGGAGCTCCCTATCGCCGATGCTGTAATTTCTCTCCGCTGGAGACAGGCGGTGCGAGAAGAAGGCACAGGGGCGGACCACCCCGTCTATCGGATAGCGCTGGCAGAGCACTGCCCACACCCCGGAGTCCGATGCATCCACCTCGACCAAGCACTGGAGGGCCAGGTCCACCTGCATGAGGACACGGGACAAAGAGAACTCCCTCTTGAGGGCGCCGAACGCTGCCGCAGCCTCCTCCGTCCGACAGAAGGGAACCTTCGGGGACGTGAGATAGGTCAGAGGGCGGGCCACCATGCTATACCTGGGCACAAAGCGGCGATAAAAGTTGGCAAACCCCAGGAACTGCTGGAGTTGCTTCCTGGACGAAGGGGGGGGGGGCAATCCACCACATTTCTCGGCTTGGGAGATCACCAAGCTGAGAAATGACGTCTTATTAGTGTGGAACTCGCATTTCTCGGCCTTCACAAACAGTTTGTTCTCCAGGAGTCGTTGGAGGACCCGTCTCACGTGCACCCAGTGTTCCTCTAATGACCGAGAGAAGATGAGGATGTCGTCCAGGTAGACGAAGACAAAGGTGCCTAGGAAATCCCGGAGAACGTCATTTATCAGGCGCTGGAAGACAGCTGGCGCACTGGTCAGCCCAAAAGGCATCACCAGGTATTTGAAGTGGCTGCTTGGGGTCTGGAATCCCGTCTTCCACTCATCTCCCTCCTTGATCCGCACGAGATGGTAAGCGTTGCGGAGGTCGAGCTTGGTGAACCAAGAGGCCCCCTGGAGGGAGTCAACGCCGTGTCCATGAGGGGCAGGGTGTACTTATCCTTCACCGTGATGTCATTGAGACCCCTGAAATCGACACATGGCCGCAAGGAGCCATCCTTCTTACTGACGAAGAAGAAGCCTGCCCCCACCACCGAAGAGGACGGGCGGATGATACCCAAGCTGAGCGACTACTTAATATAAGTATCCATCGCCTCCCGCTCCGGAGCTGACAGGCCATATAGACGGCTCAACGGCAGCGGGGCACCAGCCCGGAGATTAATAGCACAGTCGTAGGGACGGTGAGGGGGAAGTGACAGCGCCTGCGACTTACTGAACACTGCCCCCAGATCATGATATTCAGATGGCACCTTGGACAGATCTGGAGGAGGGGAGGCGCGTGGGGCCAAAGACACCGACGGGGCACATGCCACAGACTGCAGGCACGCGCTGGGGCAGAACGAACTCCAAGATGTGATGTTTCCTGTCTGCCAGTCAAAAGATGGATTATGCAGCTGCAGCCAGGGGTAGCCCAGGATGACCGGGGACGTGGAGGAGGGCAGCACCAGAAAGCGTAGATCCTCTCGGTGGTTCCCAGAAACGATCACCGACACCGGGGCGGTCTGCTGAGAGACAGTCATTAAAGGGGCTTTGGATAGGGCTATCAGTTTGAGCAGTGGTTGGAGAGTATGACAGGGGAGCCCTAACCGGGTTGCCAGGTCTCCTGATATAAAACTCTGCTCAGCCCCCGAGTCAATCAGTGCATGAGTGGAGTATTCTGTGTGTTTGTGAATAAATCTGATGGGCACGAGGCAGCTGGTGAGGGGTTTTGACTGAGACACGTCCGTGAGTCTCCCTACTGTGACCCACGGACCCCCTCTTTTGGGCCGACTCGTGCAATTCTCCACCTCATGTGCACTACTTCCACAATACAAACACAGCCCTAATTCCCTACGGCGCTGTTTCTCAGCTGGCGGGATCTTGGGAGTGCCCGATTACCATATCCTCCTGCCCTTCTAGTACTTCCGGTGAGGGCAGGGCCAACAGGGGTGACTGTGAGGAACGAAAAAACTGTGCGCTCGGGCAGCTGGAAGCTCTTCGCTTGGCTGCTCATTCCCTCAGCCTGTTATCCAAACTAATGGTAAGAGAAATTAGTTCGTTAAGTTTCTCTGGTTTATCCAACCTAGCTAGTTCGTCTCTAAGACTGGGGCTTAGGCTACGGATAAAAATGCTGCACAACGAGGCATCCTCCCACCCGACTTCAGCGGCTACCACCCGGAAATCGACCGCGTAGTCCGCAGCGGATCTACCGCCCTGTCGAAGGTTAAGCAACCGAGTGGTAAGCACGGCATCCCAGTCGGAGTGGTCAAACACCTTGTGAAAATCAGCCAGAAACCGCTGATATGTAAAGTTAGCATAACTAGGCTTAGCCATAACGGCATAGGCCCAGGCTAGCACCCTACCTTCTAGCAGGTTAGCGATGTAGCCTATCTTGCTGTGATCTGTGGGAAAAGTCCCCTGGCACTCACTGGAAAACCGTCTCACATTGAAGAATAAACCCCCGAGCCTCCCCGAGCTTTCTGACCAAGCATGCGGGTGTGGGCACTGGTGTGAGGCGGGCCGAAGGAACCTGACTAACCTGGCTAGGCGGGGAGCTAGTGGGGCCTGATGGGACCCTGGAAGCCGGTGGGAACGTCCGCTGTACATCCAGATGATCCAACCGGCTGTTAATTAGGGTTAGCTGGGAAAGGATAACGTTTTGCTGGTATGCTAATTGTTCCACTTGAACGTCTAAGGTGTTCAAACGGTGTGCTAGCACACTGTCCGCTGGGTCGCTCTGATGGAGCCGTACTGACATAATTCTGGACCAGGGGACAGAAGACAGACTTGAGGGAACTACAATTATCCTTTTATTAAACCCGTGTCTTGTGTGTGAGTGCGTGTATGTACAATGTGGTGTGTGAAGTCCAGGACTCATGCTGGGAGAGAGCTGGACACCGTTTGGCCTGGCAACCCTATGGAGACAAAGCAGAGACGTTAACACTGCACCAGTGCTGAGGGCGTAATAATGACAGCCGCTTACTTTTGCAGATGGTGGTGCTGGAGTCAGGTATGCCTTGAGGGCGACAGCCAGGGGAAAGGCGTCTGGCTTTGTGCAGGGAGGAGTGTGAGTTACCCTGATGCTGGAGTGGAGCTGAACCGCCGCCGGGGAGAGAGAATCTGCCACCAGGGAGATCCACCTGTGCACAGGGGAGAGGAACTTGGCAAGGTAAGTGGAGATTAAGCTTACGTGCAGCGACGCGTTGCTCGTGGTTAGAGGAAGAACCAGAACATGGCTGTAGATGAGAGACGTGTCCTTGTGAGTTTGACAGACGGCTCCATGCTGAGTCACAGGCTGGTCCGGCTCTTAAAGCCCGCTGACGATTGGCAGCAGGTGTGCGTGCAGCTGGGACTGATGATGGCCCTATGGGCGCCATGACAATCGCAAACGCTTGATTGCAGTTACTGCTGCTAAGGGTGGCCCAACCAGTTATTAGGTTTAGGGGGCAATCACTTTTTCACACAGGGCCATGTAGGTTTGGATTTCTTTCCCCTTAATAATAAACACCATCATTTAAAAACAACATTTTGTGTTTACTTGTGTTATCTTTGTCGAATATTTAAATTTGTTTGATGATCTGAAACATTTAAGTGTGACAAGCATACAAAAAAATGAGAAATCAGGAAGGGGGCAAACACTTTTTCATACCACCGTACAAGAAAAAGTCTCAAATTTATGTTAAAAAAATCATAGATATACAAGACAAGAGCACTGAGGCGAGTGCAATATCCCCTGCCTCCGTTTTCTTTGAAGATCCCAATACTTACTGACAGAGAGCAGTTTTCAACTTTTCAATATAATTACTGTTGCAGAACCAAATTATGATAAACCATCATCCACGAATATACAACATAGACAACCCATAGTTGTAGGTCAGGATCCCAAGGTAAATCTGTGTAGCAAGTTTGTTGACCCTAGAGAGCTTTGCATGTTCTATAGTAAGAGAGCATAGGGAGTGCACCTTGACATTTGACCTTTTGACCCCAAACCTGCAGCCAGAGGTCATAGTCTCAGATTGAACCTGTGTACCAGGTTTGGTGACCCTAGCTTTCTTTGCTGTTGAGATATAATTTATAAGCATTTTGATGTACCTATTACCTTGGCATTCATTCGGAGAGCAAAGTAAGAATTCCATTGCTCAGGAAACGTAGCATTTCTTAACTGTGCACATGATAATAAAGCCTTTGAATCTTGATGTTGATCTTTGACTTTGCAAGCCCAAAACCACAGTCACACTTCAGGGTCACAGGGTGAACCTGTGTACCACATTTGGTGATCCTAGCTTTACTCGTACAGTAATAAGGCATAGAGAATGCTAACATTGACTTTTGACTCCAAACCCGTAGTCAGAGGTCAGGATCTCAAGGTGAACCTGTGTACCAGGTCTGGTGGCCCTAACTTTGCTTGTTTTGTAGTAATAGTAAATTTAGCATTTACTGTAGTGCAAATGGTATGTTAACTTTGACCTTTGACCTTCTGACCCCAAACCCATAGTTAGGTCAGGGTGTCAGTCGTCCAAGATGTGTATTAAACACAACTACTGCATTGATTTGAAACGCCTTCATCCTTTCTTTCAGTCGTTACTGTATTTAGAAGACTTTGGGAAAATGTGACCTCTGACCTTTGACCTCCAGGTCATCCAATGAGTGTCAAATTACAATATGCCTATCATCAGAGTATATCAAACCACAGTACTACGTTTCAAAACATTTGGAACAAAATTGTAGGAGGATCTGATTTCACAAGACAGTTACTGTCTCTATGAAGTGAGGTGAAACAGGTCATAGGTCAGGGGCTACAACTCCTATAAAAATCATCCAATCAGAACCAAACTGCAATATGCGCAGCATCAGAGTATATCAAATCATGGTACCAAGTTTCAAAGCAATCGGAACAAAACTGTAGGAGGAGTTGATTTTGCCCAAAGGGCTCTTCGACCAGCCAGAGATAAAAAAGGTAAAAAAAAAATTTACACAAAAAAGCTGGAATATTATGAGTAAGACACTGCAAATTTATGAGAAAAAGTTGCAAGTTTACAAGAAAAACATCTGATATATTTATGAGAAAAAAATTTAAATCAATGAGAAAAAAGTCAAAAATTTGAAAAAAAAAAAAATTTTTTTTGAGTAAAAAGATGCAAATTTATGACTAAATTTCCAGAGCTCCAGTGTGACATGCAGTTTCTTTAAACTAGCTTCTATTATATTTTTCTCTAACTAGTTCTGTATGTTTCAAGTTTATTTACCTTCTTCTGCTGGTTTTTGATGATCTTCAGACTCATCTTCCTGCTGATCAAAATCAGATAAGTCCATCATGTCTGACAAAAACAAAAATTAAACAATCTTAATTTAGAAAAACAAACATTACATATTATACAGATGGCACAAATTTTGTTGGTAACCTACTTAAGAAAGAACATCCCACAGTGGCCACTGAAACAACCTGAAACTGACTAAAGTAAAAATGAATAATTTTCTTGTAAATATGTGACTTTTTTCTTAACTTAAAATTTTTTCTTGTAAATTTCTGATTTTTTTAATTTAAAAAAATTTCTTGTAAATTTGGGACTTATTTATAATAACGCATAAGATTTATATCAGGCTTTTTATGGACACTCAAAGATGGATACATTATTCATTCACTCCACAGACAACAATAGTGGTAAGCTACTACTGGAGCCACAGGTGCCCGGGGGCAGACTGACGGAAATGTGGCTGCCAATCCACGCCAACGGCCTCTCCGACCACTACCGAACACTTATACACATGCAAGTTAGGTTAATTGGCATCAAACTGGAGATTCTAAATTGTCCTTAGGTATGACTGTGAGAGTGAATGATTGTCTGTCTCTCTGTGTTGGCCCTGTGATGGACTGGCGATCTGTCCAGGGTGTACCCTGCCTCTCGCCCAAAGATGCTGGGATAGGCTCCAGCGCCCCCCGCGACCCGAACAGGATTAAGCGGAAGAAGATGAATGAATGAATGAATTATACCCAGTGTCACAGACACTGGAGGCAAGATAGGTTACGTGTCTTGCCCAGGGACACAAGAGCAGGATGGCTAAGGAGAGCAGGATTTGAACCGACAACCAACAAGTGTGATGTGTGAATAAACTGTTAAACTGAACCATCGAGTTATTGGATGACCCACTCTACCTCCTAAGCCACTGCCGCTTGTTCATTAAAAAAAGTTTCTTCTTTCTTTCTTTCGACTTTTTTCTCGTACATTTATGAAATTTTACTTGTTAATTTGTGACTTTTTTCTTGTTAATCCGTGACTTTTTTCTTAATTTATTATTTTTTTCTTTTAAATTTGGTACTTTTTTCCTTGTTAATTAAAAAAATTTCTTGTTAATTTTTGACTTTTTTCTTGCAAATTTTGGACTTTTCTTATTAATCTAAAAATTTTCTTGTAAATTTGCCACCTTTGTCTTGTAAATTTTTGAAAAATTTCTTGTTAATTTAAAACATTTTCTTGTGAATTTCTGAAACTTTTCTTATAAATTTTCAACTTTTTTGTTAAATTAAAAACACATTTCTTGTAAATTTGCCACATTTTTCTTGTAATTTTTTTGTAAAATTTTTTGTTGATTTGTGACATTTTTTTCTTGTTAATATAAAACATTTTCTTGTAAATTTGTCAAAAATTTCTTGCAAATTTTCAATTTTTTTCTTGTTAATTCAAAAAAAAATTCTTGTAAATTTGCCAATTTTCTCTTGTAAATTTGTGAAAATTTCCTTGTAAATTTGTGACTTTACAAAAAAATTTCTTGTAAATTTGCCACTTTTTTCTTGTAAATTTCTGAAAATTTTCTTGATAATTTTGTGACTTTTTTCTTGTTAATTTCACAAAATTTCTTGTAAATTAGTGACTTTTTTCTTGTTAATTTTAAAAATTCCTTGTAAATTTGTGACTTATTTCTTGTAAATTTGGTACTTTTTTCTAATTGAAAAATTTTCTTGTTAATTTTTGGCTTTTTTCTTGTGAATTAAAAACTGTTCTTGTAAATTTGCCACTTTTTTCTCTCATTAAATTTTTTCTTATAAATTTGCCTCCTTTTTCTTGCTAATTTTAAAAAATTCTTGTAAATTTGACTTTTTTCTTGCAAATTTGTAACTTTTTTCCTTATTTACAAACATTTTTCTCGTCAATTTACCACTTTTTTTCGTTAATTAAAAAATATTGTAAATTTGTGACATTTTTCTTGTAAATTTGGTACTTTTGTCTTGTTAATTAGAACATTTTTTCTTGTTACGTTTTGACTTTTCTTGCAAATTTGTGACTTTTTTCTTGTTAATCTAAACCATTTCTTTTGTAAATTTGCCACTTTTTTCTTGTAAATTTTTGAAATTTTCTTAATTTTGACATTTTTCTTGTTAATTTTTAAAAAATTCTTGTAAATTTGTAACTTTTTTCTTAATTTAAAATATTTCTTGCAAATATGTGAAAAATTTATTGTAAATTTTCAACTCTTGTGTCTTGTGAATTAAAAAAAATTCTTGCAATTTGCCACTTTTTCTTGTAAGTTTATAAAAATTTTTCTTGTAAAATTTCAAGTTTTTTCCTTATATATTTAAAACATATTCTTGTAAATTTGTGACATTTTCTTGTTAATTCAAAAATATTTCTTGTAGATTTGCAATGTTTTTCTTGTTAATTCAAAAAATTGAAAATTGTTTTTTAAAGTGATTCTGTTGAACTGAAATTCAAAAGCAACGCCTGATTTTCATTAGTTAACTTTCAGATTTTTTTTATTATTGCTTTTGTCAGTTTAAAGTTATTTCAGGGACCATTGTGGAATTTTCTGTCTCTAACGGAAGGTTACCTATGCATTTGTCCACATATGTATTATGGTAAATGGCGTTCACTTAAAGTGGTGTGAAAAAGTGTTTTCCCCCTTCCTACTTTCTCATTATTTTGTATGTTTGTCACACTTAAATGTTTCAGATCATCAAACAAATTTAAATATTAGATAAAGATAACACAAACACAAAATGTTGTGTTTAAATGAAGGTGTTTATTATTAAGGGGAAAAAAATCCAAACCTACATGCCCCATGTGTGAAAAAGTGATTGCCCCCTAAACCTAATAACTGGTTGGGCCACCCTTAGCAGCAACAATTGCAATCAGGTGTTAGTTACATCTGGCATCAAAGTAACACAGCATATCTGAAAAGGAACATCATACCAACAATAAAATATGGTGGTGGTAGTGTGATGGTCTGGGGCTGTTTGGCTGCTTCAGGACCTGGAAGGCTTGCTGTGGTAAATGGAACCATGAATTCTGCTCTCTACCAAAAAATCCTGAAGGAGAATGTCCGGCCATCTGTTTGTGACCTCAAGCTGAAGCACAATAGGGTTCTGCAGCAGGACAATGAACCAAAACACACCAGTAAGTCGACCTCTGAATGGCTTAAGAAAAACAAAATGAAGACTTTGGAGTGGCGAGTCAAAGTCCTGACCTGAATCCCATTGAGATGTTGTGGCATGACCTTAAAAAGGCGCTTCATGCTCGAAAACCCTCCAATGTGGCTGAATTGCAACAATTCTACAAAGATGAGTGGGCCAAAATTCCTCTACAACACTGTAAAAGACTCATTGCCAATTATCGCAAATGCTTGATTGCAGTTGCTGCTGAGGGTGGCCCAACCAGTTATTAGGTTTAGGGGCAATCACTTTTTTACACAGGGCCATGTGGGTTTGGATTTTTTCCCCCTTAATAATAAACATCTTCATTTAAAAACTGCATTTTGTGTTTACTTGTGTTATCTTTGTCTAATATTTAAATTTGTTTGATGATTGCAAGCTAGCTTTGTCCTGGGGCCAGTGGAGGAGATAGGAGAGAGAAGGATGGTAGCGGTCATCTTTGCTGAAGTCCGAGTCCCACCCCATGCAGGACGTGCTGAACTCCCTGACGAGCTCATTTAGCAATAGGCTGTACCATCCTAGGTGTGCGACCGAGAGGTCCCACAGGTCTTTCCTACCTACAGATGTCAGACTTTATAACCTAACCAGGGCTGCTCGTAGAGGTCGTATTGAATGTCCAAAACATAACAACACTGCACAATAAATGATCTCCTCCATTATACAACTAGGACAATATCAATCATTACTGAGGATGACAACACAGCTGATTCAAATATGAAATATACTGTATGGGTACATATTCATTCTGCGGGGTAACTTAATAGACCGTTATGCTGTCTATACCATCTAGCTGCAATGCTCCCGCACTGTGTATATATCTGTGTACATATGTATATTAATTTGTTCTTATTACTAGTGCATACCTGTGCATGTCCGTGCATACTTGTGCATGCCCGTAGAAACCAAGTATAAGCAAGTATTTCTACATGCCTGTAGAAAGCAGGTGTAAGCAAGGGTGTAAGCAAGCATGTCAGCACTCATTCAATGATGCCTGCCTTTGATCTTTGATGGTGTCATAGCAAATCCTATGAACATGAATGATGCCTGCCTTCGATCACACACAGACACACATACAGATTTTCTTGAATCACTCTATACCATGGTTGTCATGATTCCTTGTGCGCCATTATGCGGCGCACGAGGGAAGGAATGAAAAGCCCTCTTGCTGGAGTAGAACATGCCATTTATTAACTGAAACCAGGAAAATAAGTCCAGTTATGACCACACAAATACAGGAAGTTGCAATGATAAGGTAAAGGCCACCAGACATACAGGGCGCCTCCCGGATGCTCCACAGCCCGGCGAAGGGAATGCCTAGTACCGCAGAACTACTGTCGGCACAGGAAAAATGGCAAACACGACTTATGGTGCTTGGAGTGATCCGGGGCTGTCCGTGCAGTGTGGTGGATGAAGGGGTGAAGCAGTGTCAGCCGCAATATAAGGAATAAACCGTCTTAAAATGTCTGGCTGAATAACAACTTGGTAGTAAAGCCATGTACGTGGGGGAACATGCTGCCACGTATGGAGGTGAATGCTCTGACGATCTCTTCCTACTAACCCCTCAATCAAATAATGATAATCCTAACGAGGGAAGAGATCGCTGGTGTGAGAATGCGTGGGCTGGACATAATGAACCCCAGGCGTGCATGAGTGAGTGTCTGAGTGTGTGAATGAGAATGAATGGAGCGTGTGTGTGTGTGTGTAAGACCCAATAACAAAGCACAGCTGATGGCACTTGACAGGAGGAGGGGGCGTTCCCGAGCTGTCAGGAAGCAAAGGCCAATAGGTTCCTGATGCGCCTGAAGGGAAATGGAGCAAAACAACCATAAGTCAGAACTGGGTTTGGAGCTAACAAACCCAGGTTCATGACAATGGTGTCTATATGACGTCATATAGACATCATGTAGAGATCATAGGTGATCCACATCATGTAAACATCATAGGAACATCATAGGCAATCCTATGATCTTTTAGTGAGTCCTATGGTCGTGACAAAGACACACAGAGATTTCTTGAATTATACAGAGTCATCTTCTTTTAGATTTGATTGGCGGTTGGCAACCTGCTTGCAGGTGCATTACCGCCACTGACTTGATTATTATCACTCTATATATCTTTGTATAAGGAGTTCTTATAAGGAGTTCTGAACAACTCATGTGTGAAAAAATTATCCCTCCTTGAACTGTGTCCTGGTCAAGAATCACTCTATATGAACTCTTCTTCTTCTTTTAGATTTGATTGGCGGTTGGCAACCAGCTTACAGGTGCATTACCGCCACGTACTTCACTCTATATCATCACTCTATCTGGTCAGGAGGTGTAGTCCTTCTATCATCATTGCTGTGTCCAATCAAACCTCAACTGTATCTTCATACATCACTCTTCTTCGTCTCCTCATACTTTATATCATCACTTCACTCTATATCACCTTCTTCTCCTCCTCTCGGTTACTGGCGGATAGCAAACAACTGAAAGGTGCATACCGCCACCCACTGTACAAGTGTAACGCTATGTCATTTGAGCCCGACCCCTAAATTCTATGACTTAATCCCATGTAAAAGAACCCTCCTGATTCTGATTGCCTCTCCATCTCCATCTGTTCCCAGAATCCCAGTTAAATCCCATTCTCTACCGGCCTCTCGAACTTCATTTTTCATTATCTGTCTTTATTCACCATGGGGAAAAGCGAACGTGACAAATGTAGAGAATGTGGAGTAAAAGAAGTGCCGTTTAAACCTGTGTGATCCAGTCTGAGTCTTGCCATAATGATGTCTTCCCTCCTTTTGGTTGTTATGAAATTCTTTATTGCAATAGATTTTTGTATTTTGTAATATGATCTACCTTTATGATCTTAATCCCATCTTTTTTGCCATAGCTCAGTTCCTTTTTTCTTGATTACTGCTTTCCCTTCACCTTTTCCAAGAGACAATGGTATAGTTATCTCTTTCCCAAGAGTGCTTTTTGCTGATTTGTCTGCACAGTTATTCCCTTTCAACCCTTCGTGTGCAGGAACCCAACAAAACAACTTCTCCACCACCCCTGTGTACCCTAAATAAATTGTGATATAGCTCAATCACCAGGTCTTCCCTTGTAGATTTTAATGTCTGTATGGTTTTTAGCACTGCAAGTGAGTCCGTGCACACCACCACCCGGTCCGGTCTGACCTCCTCCACCCAGTGCAAACCAATAATTATTGCCACCATCTCTGCCGTAAACACGGATGTATTGTTGGAGAGTCTTTTTGCAATGGTCACTATAAACTCTGGAATGTATACTCCAATCCCAACAGAACCCTCTTTGTTCTTTGAACCTTCAGTATCGAGCTGTAAGTAGTTATAGTAATTGTTCCTGAGGTAAATGCTTGTTTTAACACCAACTTCACTCATATGCCAATCCTTTTTCCTCATTAGCAGACTAGCGTCTACTTCTATTCCTGGAAACAACCAAGGGGGAACATTACTCACAGGATTGGTGTTAGCTTTATCAACAGTGTGTAGCCCATACATTCTGGCTTTTCTTTCAATTGTCCACCCAAACCCATGTCCCTGGAAATAAGAGTATTCCCAGCAGTCCTGTAGTGTTGTTTTTGAAATATTCCCTTCTACTCACTTCCTTTCAGTTTGACCCAGTATGATAATGCGAGTTTATCTCTTCTCAAATCCATTGGCATTTCTCCTGCTTCTATTAAAACTGCATTGTTTGGTGTTGTTTTAACAGCACCAATGCACAGGTGAAGCACTCTATGCTGCATTCTAATTTTCCAGAGTCGTCTTTGCCGCTGCTCCATAAATCATGCATCCATAGTCTTGTCAATCACATTAGTGCTCTGTAAATGTCAATTAATGCCTGTTTATCTCACCATTTTTTATTTCAAAGTCATTAGAAACTTCTGATCCTACTTTAACCCTAATTGTCCTGTGTGTTAAAAAATCCATTATCCAATTATACATCCTACCACCAATGTCCATTTTATTCAATTTCATAAAAAGTCCATCCCTCCACATTGAGTCATAAGCCTTTTCAATATCCAGATAAACTATAACCATTATTACTTCTTTCATTTTGAGAGTCTTTTCAATATCATTACTTACCCTAACTAGAGCATCCACTGTGGATCTTCCTCTTCTAAACCCATGCTGATAGTCATTTATTAATCATTTTTGCTCTAATACATATGAGTGTCTGTAAACTAACACCTTCTCCATCCATTTCCCTAAATGTGACGTTAATGCTATTGGCCTGTAGTTGCCTGGATGAGCTGGATCTTTCCCTGGCTTATTAAATGGTAAAATTACAGCCTTTTTCCACCCACTTGGATAACCCCCTCCTTCCATATCCCGTTAAACAATTTCAGCACCAGTTGCATTGATTGCATAGGCAACTGCTGGAACATAGCATAGCTTAACCGATCATATCCTGGAGCTGTGTATCCACTATCTTGCAAAGCTCTCTTAAGCTCTGACATTGTGAGCTTGAGGTCTAACACAGTCATGTCTTCTTTCACTCCATTTTTTTAAGTTTGCATTTTCTCCCGAGTTTATGCTGCCTTTGCTGTCTATGATGCTCACCAAGATGGTCTCCTCTATGCACTGCTGCAAATGCTCTACCTAGGACTTCTGCCTTTTCTTTGTCTGATACAGCCATCTTGTCTCCATCCACTAAAGCTAGAATTTTAACTGATACCCTTTTCCCACTCATTTTTTTAAACATACCCCAGACATCACCTAGTTCTGTTTTCCTACCAAGGATGGAACAAAATTCTCTCCATGTTGACTATTCTGCCTTCATGAATTAAAGTTGAGCAGTTCCCATTACAGCATTTCATGTAAGTGAGTTTGGTTCCCTCTAGTGGTGTAGTGAAAGCATCGTTTTGAACTGATACACAAAGTGTTGCACATGCGCAGTAATGATGTAACAGGAGACCGGTCAGAGCTTCACCCGATGTACGAACGCTGTGAATGTTGTTTAATTATCGGCGCCTTGGACATCATTAGTCCGTGAGTATCCTACATGGTTTGACAGTGTTAACAGCTACAATGAGAACTGCACGGTTGCATTGGTGTATTTTAAGCGACTGTCTCTAGTCCGTTGCCAACATTGTTACCAAGCTAAGTTAGAGCTAATGCTAACATCTGCTAAGCTAGACACGGTGACCATATCATTGACGGCGTGTATATGTCTACTTTGTTGCAGTTTTACACGGATGTAGGAACGAATGTAAACGGATGTAAGACCAGAAAAAGACGAGTGTACGTCACGTTGAGTTCCTTGTGGTGTAGCATCAATAAACGAGATAAAAGGAAGCATCTTGTCATCATTGAGACCTGCACCACACGTGTTAGCTTGCTGTCTACCAGTCGATAATTAGGAAACTCGATGGGAGGGCAGTAAAGTAAAAGGACTATAGCGCGGCGGGCCCAATAAACAAAGAACAAGCAGCAAATGAGCCTCAGGGCAGGAGAGCAGCACCAGCCAACTCCCCAACTCAGAAGTGAAGTTATGGAGACGGAACATACAACTCCCTTGGCTACAGCTGTACAAGGTAGCTTGTTATATTCACGTAGCTCCAAGTCAAGCAAGGCTTCTTCAGCTACCTCCTCAGCCATAAAAGCTAGAGCCAAAGCAGATGCTGCACGGGCTAAATTAGCTTATTCAGAGAAAGAAGCAGCCCTCATTATGCAGAAAGCTAATCTTGAAGCACAAATGCACATTTTGAACCATCAGAAGGCTGCTGCAGCTGCAGAAGCTGAAGCTGCGGCCTATGAAGAAGCAGAGCAATGTGCAAGAAGTGAATTCAGTCAAGCATTAATGGACTTGCCAGTTGGCTCAGCGCAACGCACATCTGAGTATGTACAGAAACACTTTGATGTGCGCTTTGAGGAAATTCCACTTAAAACGGATCCAGCCACCCCCTCTAAGATCCAGTGTGAACAGTTTGAAATGGCCACAAATGTACCATTCATCTCATCTAATGCTGTAGATGGTAAGAGTAGGGTCAGCGTCAACATGAAAGAGGAGCATGGAGCTACAGAGACAATTAATCCCCCAACGTTACGACCCTATTATGCCCTCGCAACACATTACGCGGAAGCACAAGGCATTCAGGATCTGACCAAATACCTCACACGCCGGGAAATATTGAGCACGGGACTCCTACAGTTTGATGACCTCCCAGAGAATTATTGGGCATGGAAGGCATCTTTCCAGAATGCCATACAAGACCTCAGCCTCTCACACCACGAGCAATTGGATTTGATGATAAAATGGCTTGGCACAGAATCAGCAGAACAAGCAAAGAGGATCAGCTCTGCACATGTCTTCAACCCAAAAGCAGCCCTCAACTTAGTCTGGGAAAGGCTAGAAGAGTGTTATGGGTCACCCGAAGCAATAGAAAATGCACTGTTAAAAAAGCTTGATCATTTTCCCAAAATCAGCAACAAAGATGCACTCAAGCTGAGAGAACTTGGTGATGTTCTACAGGAAATCGAATGTGCAAAGGATGGCGGATACCTACCTGGGCTCGCATACCTGGATACAGCCCGTGGAGTGAATCCTGTTGTAGAGAAACTGCCCTACAGCTTACAGGAGAAGTGGATTGCAGCAGGTGCCAAATACAAAGAAACACACAAAGTCACTTTTCCTCCTTTCAGCTTTTTTTCCAGTTACGTCAATGTCCCATACACAGAAAGCCACACCCATTAAAGAATTGTAAAACGTTTAAGCAAAACCAATAGAAGAACACAAACTGTTCTTGAGAGAGAATCTCATCTGCTTTAAGTGTTGTGGGTCCACTCAGCATCTGGCAAAAGACTGTAAACAGTCAATCCAGCGCTCTGACTGCGGTAGTGATAGACATGTAGCAGCACTACATCCCGGCCCCTCTCCTCCTCCCATGGAACCTCAGGAAGCTGAGACGGATCATGGCGGGGAGTCCCATGATTATGAAGGCACACTAGTCACGTCTAGATGCACAGAAGTTTGCGGTAATGCAGAAAGCCCACGATCCTGCTCAAAAATTAGCCCTGTGTTAGTTTATCCTGCAGGACACAGAGAGGAAGCCCAGAAAATGTATGCAGTGCTCGATGAACAAAGCAACAGATCACTCGCTAAATCAGAGTTTTTCCAGCTGTTCAACATTAGAGCACCTTCCGACCCTTACACACTGAAAACGTGTTCAGGGGCTACTACGGTTTGGGGGCGGAGAGCTTCGAACTTCAAGATAGAGCCAATGGACGGTAAAGTACAGCTCCAGCTTCCAAACTTGATCGAGTGTGACACGATCCCCGATGACAGGAGGGAGATTCCATCTCCAAAGGCTGCACTTGTGCATCCACACCTAAGAAAAGTCGCAGACAAGATTCCACCTGTAGATGAACATGCTCCCATCCTCCTACTGCTGGGAAGAGACATCCTACAGGTACACAAGGTGAGAGAACAAATAAATGGGCCCCACAGTACTCCCTATGCACAGCGCTTGGACTTGGGATGGGTTATTGTGGGAGAAACGTGTTTGGGGACGACACACAAGCCTTCGACTGTTAACGTGCTAAAGACACATGTGCTCTACAATGGTCGTGCATCATTCCTTAGCCCATGCCCAAACACATTTCTTGTCAAAGAGGTTCCAGGTTGCTCCACCTCACGCCCCAACAGCATACTACCATATGCCTTGCAGGGTGAGAGAGACACAGACCACTTAGGAAACACAGTCTTTGATAAAACAAAGGACGACGATAAACCAGCGCTGTCAATAGAAGATCAAGTTTTTATTGACATCATGGACAAAGAAGTAAGAGACTACAGAATGAAAGTGCATGTTTTCGGCAATAGCCCTTCTCCAGCCGTGGCTATTTACTGCATGAGACGTGCTGCAGCTGAAGGTGAGAAAGAGCATGGACATGACACAACACAGTTCATAATGAGACATTTCTATGTAGATGATGGATTAGTCTCCACAGCCACACCAGAAGAAGCTGTTGACATGCTGACAAATGCACAAAAGATGTTAGCACAATCCAATCTCAAATTAGACAAAATAGCATCTTTCTGGCGAACAAAAGAGCAAAGGACTTAAAAGACGTAGATCTCAAACGCAACGAGCTCCCACTACAGCAGTTTAGGAGTGCTTTGGAATCTTGAAACTGACAGTTTTATGTTTCAGGCGTCCATCGACAGGAAGCCCTACACACGAAGGGGAGTCTTAGCGACGGTCAACAGCCTGTATGATCCTCTAGGGTTTGTGGCGCCTATCACGATGCAGGGGAAGAACCTCCTGCGTGAACTTTCAACAGAACATGGCGACTGGGATGAACCACTTCCCGCTGAGAGAGAAGAGGAATGGAACAAATGGAAAGATTCCCTGAAAGACCTAGAAGACCTACAGATACCAAGGTGCTACCTGCCATTGTCACAGCCTTCTGTTCGAAAAAGAGAGTTATGCATTTTCTCAGATGCATCAACCTTAGCAATCGGAGCAGTAGCATACCTGAGAACCACCAACAATGAAGGTCAGTGCCACTCAGGGTTCATTATGGGTAAATCTAAAATAGCACCACGCCCTGCACACACCATTCCTCGTTTGGAGTTATGCGCAGCTGTTCTAGCTGTTGAGATGTACGAGCTGATCAGGGATGAGATAGACACTGCAATGGATGCTGTCAGGTTTTATACAGACAGTAAGATTGTTCTCGGATACATACACAACAACACAAAAAGGTTCTACACATATGTGGCAAACTGTGTAACCCGCATCAGAAAGTCAACACTTCCATCACAGTGGTATTACATAGCAACCAGCGACAACCCAGCGGACACTGCCACAAGATACATCGCGGCTGATGCACTCAAGCTCACAAACTGGTTCCAAGGACCTCTGTTCTTGACTCAACCCAATGCAGAACCACAGCAATCTGACCCCTTCTCACTCATAAGTCCAGAAGAAGATGTAGAAATCAGGCCTGATGTAAAAACATTCCCTACTAAGGTGTCTGTTGGACATTTGGGGTCACACCGCTTTGAAAGGTTCTCACACTGGATGAAACTGTGCCGCACAGTTGGATCACTCATTCGTGTCACAGCTTCATACAAGAGCAAGTCCAGGCAAACCAAAAACAGTGGGTGGAAACGTTATAACAGCGCGTGCACTATCAATGAACTTTCACGAGCGAAATGCCTAATAATATCTACAGTGCAACATGAAGTCTTTAAGGAGGAGTTCAAGTGCGTTGAAACAAAACACCCACTGCCGAAACAGAGTTGGCTGAGAAAATTAAACCCAATCATTGACGAGGATGGTCTGCTTAGAGTCGGAGGATGCTTGGCACCAGCAAACCTGGCAAAAGAAGAAAAACACCCTCTCATTATCCCTCGTTCACACCACATCGCTGTTCTTTTAATCAGATACTACCATGAAAAGGTAGCGCATCAAGGCCGACACATGACAGAGGGAGCCCTTAGAGCATCTGGGTTTTGGATCATAGGCGGCAAACGTCTCGTGTCTTCTGCCATCCAGAAGTGCGTGACCTGCAGGAAACTGAGAAAGACATTGCAAATCCAAAAGATGTCAGATTTACCAAGTGACAGGCTCTCACCAATGCCACCGTTCACCAGTGTTGGTCTCAACATATTTGGTCCGTGGTCAGTGACAACACGACGCACAAGAGGAGGAAGCGCAGACAGCAACAGATGGGCTCTACTTTTCACATGCATGTCAACAACAGCGCACATGTGCACATCGAACTGATTGAATCAATGTCAACGTCCAGTTTCATAAATGCTCTGAGAAGATTCTTCTCCATTCGGGGACCCGCACAGCTTCTGCGATCTGATAGGGGCACAAACTTTATCGGGGCATGTAAGGAACTGAGAATTGAGCGCAATGACGCAGCACTAACGAGTTACCTACAAGAAAAGGGTTGCAAATGGTTTTCTAACCCACCTCATGCATCACACATGGGTGGATCCTGGGAAAGACTCATTGGAGTTGCCAGGCGGATTTTGGATGCACTACTTCTCAAGAACAAACTACGGCTCACGCATGAAGTACTGAGCACCTTAATGGCAGAGGTTATGGCAGTGATGAATGCAAGACCACTCGTGTCGGTCTCAACAGATCCTGACAATCCAACCATCCTAACCCCAGCAATGCTATTGACCCAAAAAACCAACCCCTTGACAGCACCATCGGGAACTTTCGCTGCTCCAGAACTTCATGCATGTCAGTGGAAACAAGTGCAGGCTCTTGCGGATAGTTTTTGGAAACAATGGAGACAAGAGTATCTCGTGACTCTTCAGAGCCGAAGAAAATGGACTGATGAGAAACCGAACATCAATGTTGGAGATGTCGTTTTGCTCAAAGACGGGCAAACACACAGAAATGACTGGCCCATGGGGCGGATTGTAAAGACATTTCACGGAAAGGACAATAAAGTACAAAAAGCAGAGGTGAAGATAATAAGAGATGGGACTGTTAAAAGTGTTTCTGAGACCAATTACAGAAATGGTTTTACTGATAGCAGATGAGAAATAGATAATGATATGGTTAACATTGTTATGCACTGTTGTTTGAAATGTTGTAAGGCTAAATAGTGGTACAATGTTATTGCACCAGACGGGGAGTATTCTGCCTTCATGAATTAAAGTTGAGCAGTTCCCATTACAGCATTTCATGTGAGTTTGGTTCCCTCTAGTGGTGTAGTGAAAGCATCGTTTTGAACTGATACACAAAGTGTTGCACATGCGCAGTAATGATGTAACAGGAGACCGGTCAGAGCTTCACCCGATGTACGAACGCTGTGAATGTTGTTCAATTATCGGCGCCTTGGACATCATTAGTCCGTGAGTATCCTACATGGTTTGACAGTGTTAACAGCTACAATGAGAACTGCACGGTTGCATTGGTGTATTTTAAGCGACTGTCTAGTCCGTTGCCAACATTGTTACCAAGCTAAGTTAGAGCTAATGCTAACATCTGCTAAGCTAGACACGGTGACCATATCATTGACAGCATGTATGTGTCTACTTTGTTGCAGTTTCACACGGATGTAGAAACAAATGTAAACGGATGTAAGACCAGAAAAAGACGAGTGTACATCACGTTGAGTTCCTTGTGGTGTAGCGTCAATAAACGAGATAAAAGGAAGCATCTTGTCATCATTGAGACCTGCACCACACGTGTTAGCTTGCTGTCTACCAGTCGATAATTAGGAAACTCGATGGGAGGGCAGTAAATTGACCTTTTCCTATTTTTAATAATCCTTCGAGCTATTCTCCTTTTCTTTTTGTACTCTATTCAGTTTTCACTAGTCATATTCTTCCTCAGTTGTCTGAATGCCTTGTTTCGCTCTTTTACTGCAATACTACATTCGTCATTCTACCAGGGTACAACCTTCTTCCTACCCTGTGATGTTTTCTTAGGTATACTTGCTATTGCAGCATTCAGAATATGATTGGTGACCTGACTTGAACATTCTTCTATGCCACCTTCTAATGTTACCAAATGACACGATTGAACACAGTATTGCCTAAATTTTCCCCAATCTGCCTTGTCAAAACACCATCTTGTAAAACATCTTCCCTCTTGTATATATGCTTCAGTTTTAATGACTGTAAGTATTGGGAAGTGATCACTTCCCATAGTCGTCCTGTTCATAACCGTCTATTCACAGGTGCTCACTAAAGAATCAGATACCAGAGTCAGGTCAATACATGATCATGTGGGCACATTATCATGCACATCCACTCTGGTACCTTCACCACTGTTTAGACAAATTAATGATCTTTCATCTAACATCTCTTCCACAGCATTCCCATTGTTTTCTGTATGCATGCTTCCCCACAAGCTACAGACGTGGACAAAATTGTTGGTACCCCTCTGTTAATGAAAGAAAAACCCACAATGGTCACAGAAATAACTTGAATCTGACAAAAGTGGTAATAAATAAAAAGTCTATGAAAATTAACCAATGAAAATCAGACAATGATTTTGAATTGTGGCTCAACAGAATTATTTTAAAAAACAAACTCATGAAACAGGCCTGGACAAAAATGATGGTACCCTTAACTTAATATTTTGTTGCACAACTTTTTGAGGCAATCACTGCAATCAAACAATTTCTGTAACTGTCAATGAGACTTCTGCGCCTCTCAGCAGATATTTTGGCCCACTCCTCATGAGCAAACTGCTCCAGTTGTCTCAGGTTTGAAGGGTGCCTTCTCCAGACGGCATGTTTCAGCTCCTTCCACGGATGATCAATAGGATTTAGATCAGGGCTCATAGAAGGCCACTTTAGAATAGTCCAATGTTTCGCTCTTAGCCATTCTTGGGTGTTTAGCTGTGTGTTTTGGGTCATTATCCTGTTGCAAGACCCATGACCTGCGACTGAGACCAAGCTGTCTGACACTGGGCAGCACATTTCTCTCTAGAATACCTTGATAGTTTTGAGATTTCATTGTACCCTGCACAGATTCAAGACACCCTGTGCCAGATGCAGCAAAGCAGCCCCAGAACATAACAGAACCTCCTCCATGTTTCACAGTAGGGACAGTGTTCTTTTCTTGGTATGCTTCATTTTTGTATCTGTGAACATAGAGCTGATGTGCCTTGCCAAAAAATTCCAGTTTTGTCTCGTCTGTCCATAGGACATTCTCCCAGAAGCTTTGTGGCTTGTCAACATGCAGTTTGGCAAATTCCAGTCTGGCTTTTTTATGATTTGTTTTCAACAATGGTGTCCTCCTTGGTCATCTCCCATGAAGTCCACTTTGGCTCAAACAACGACGGATGGTGCAATCTGACACTGATGTATCTTGACCTTGGAGGTCACCTTGAATGTGTTTAGAAGTTGTTCTGGGCTCTTTTATTACCATTCGTATCCGTCTCTTCCATTTTTTACCAAGTTTCCTCTTGCGGCCATGTCCAGGGAGGTTGGCCACAGTCCCGTGGATCTTAAATTTCTGAATATGTGCAGCTGTAGTCACAGGAACATCAAGCTGCTTGGAGATGGTCTTATAGCCTTTACCTTTAACATGCTTGTCTATAATTTCCTTTCTAATCTCCTGAGACAACTCTCCCCTTTGCTTCCTCTGGTCCATGTTTAGTGTGGTACACACCATGTCACCAAACAGCACAGTGACTACTTGTCACCCTTTAAATAGGCCGACTGACTGATTACAAGTTTGTAGACACTTGTGATGTTAATTAGAGGACACATCTTGGTTGAACATGTCCCTATGGTCACATTATTTTCAATCTTTTCTAGGGGTACCATCATTTTTGTCCAGGCCTGTTTCATTAGTTTGTTTTTTTAAAAATAATTCTGTTGAACCACAATTCAAAAGCATTGTCTGATTTTCATAGGTTAATTTTCATAGAATTTTTATTTATTACCACTTTTGTCAGATTCAAGCTATTTCTGTGACCATTGTGGGTTTTTCTTTCATTAACAGAGGGGTACCAACAATTTTGTCCACGTCTGTATTATGAGCATTTTTAAGTCTCCACACCATACCTCTATCATATGCCATTCCCCTGCCATAACACTGAAAATATCTGCTGTTAACTTCCTACATGGGTTGTAATAATTAATCAGCTTAATAGTTCCTTGTCCATTTGGCCTACATATTTCAATAATATTACACTCTATATCCTCAGAGGAGCGACTCATCCTATATGCCAGGCCATCTTTAATGAAAGTGGCACATCCTCCTCCATTTACAGTGTTAATCCCATCACCACTGCTGATTCCTTCCGCTTCCTAGGCACTACCATCACCAGGGACCTCAAATGGGAGCTGACCATCAGCTCACTCATCAAAAAAGCCCAGCAGAGGATGTTCTTCCTGCGGCAGCTGAGGAAGCTCAAGCTACCCACCAAGATGTTAGTGCAGTTCTACACAGCCATCATCGAGTCCATCCTCACCACCTCCATAACCGTGTGGTACGCAGGAGCCACTGCCAGGGACAGACTAAGGCTGCAGCGCGTCGTGCGCACTGCTGAGAAGGTGATCGGCTGCAAGCTCCCATCTCTCCTGGATCTGTACATCTCCAGGACCCGGAGGCGTGCTGGCCGGATCATAGCCGATCCCTCACACCCTGGTCACGTACTGTTTGCCCCCCTCCCCTCTGGTAGAAGACTTCGGTCCATCCAGACTAAAACCTCCCGTCACATGAACAGCTTCTTCCCCTCTGCCATTAGACTGCTGAACACTCAGTGACTTATTGACTCTCGTGCACCATGTACAGCAGCTCAACCAGACTCATGTCAATCATCACTGTTTTCTTCCTGCATTACCGACTGCACTATATAGTTCTCCACAGTATCTGCTGCTGGCTAATATATATTTTAACTGTTGACCAGTATCACTTAATCTTATCCTACACTTTATTACATGTATAGTTTATTTCTCTTATCTTATCATGTTTAATGTTGCAGCATTGTACCGAGACAAATTCCTAGTTTGTGTACTACATGAACAATGGCAATAAACCTGATTCTGATTCTGATTCTGATTCTAATTCTATCCTGTCTGATTGAACTGTATCCTGGAATAACAAAATCTAAGTGAGGCTGAAGCCATGTCTCCTGTACACATACTACCTGTGGAACAACTTCTAGTTCATAAAGATACTTCTTGAGTTCTTGTCCGTTTGCTGTAAGACTCCTCACATTCCACTGTAGTATGTGTAGTACCATAATTAAGGTCTTGTTTCAGCATGTGCTGTCTCCCCAGTTTCAGCTTTCAATAAAGCATGAATGTGGCCGGCTGTGATATCTTTCTTATCTAGGAAGCTTCCTGCTGCTTCCACAATGGTTTTGATTCTGTCACTTTTCTTCTTTAGCTGTGCAGCAACATTCATGGTGTGGCAGATAAAATCTATAAAGTTTGTCCTCTTAACTATCAATGTGTCATCATCCATTTTGCATTTGTGAACACAAACATTCCTTGCAGCTGCACGATCCTGTGCTTGCGTGGGACCCATTGATTGCTGGGCTTCCATTTGAACTGAACTTCTTTGAGGAAGGCCTGCTGTGTTTCTGACTATTGCTGCCTCTCTAACTGTCTTTAGAGCTTCTGCATACAAGATTTTCTTAGTTATTCTGATTTCCTGGACTTGTCTAGCTTCCTTCTGCACAACACATCCTCCATATGCAGCACTGTGCTCACCCCCGCATTTGCAACACTTTACTTTGGCGTCCTTGTCACATTTACCATATTCGTGCTCCCCTCCACATCTAGCACATCTTAGCTTTCACTTACATTGCTGAGCAGTGTGACCCATCCTTTGACATTTGTAGTACCTGAGTGGCTTTGGGACGTATTCTCTGACACTGTAATACATGTATCCTATTAGGACTGATTTAGGGAGTGTTTCCTCAAACTGAATCATGACAGTGTGTCCTTCAGTGAACCTTCTCTTTTACTCTCAAGCCTTTTCACATCCTTCATCTTTCCTCCTTTGATCTCGTTTTTCACTTCTTCCATAGACATGCTCAAAGGGACACCTGATACTATAACTCCCCTCAAGTTAGTTGCTGCGCCAGGAACATGTGCCTTCATTTATTCTCTGTTTAGACATGTCATTGCCCGTATTTTCTGTTGCTGCTGTTTACTTGTTGAATGAATTAACAGCTGGTTATTCTTCAAGAAGTTTGCAAACTTGACTCTCCCAATTTCTTTCTCAATTGCTTTTGTTAGCTTAACCGGGTGATAGTGCCCCCCCACCCTGATTAAACTCAATGACAACCTTCCAGTCATTCCCTACATCCTCAAACTGCCATCCATTTTGGCTAGTTTGTGTTTTCTTCGTATTGTTACTTCCTCCTGCATCACTCATCTGACCCGCTTCTAGGTCTTGTTGCCCCCCTAGCTGCTCTTTTCCGCTCCCCAGACCTGGATAGTATCCAGCCCACCTTATCTTTATCATACTCGTCAGAGCTAGATGCCATAATGTTACAGACAGCGTACAGTTTTTGCTATCCGCCACAAACAAATCACTCCTACCGCCAGCCGAACACAGACGTAAATGCGGTCCCAACGTTCTTCTTCTTCTTCATCAAACAGTCCAACTCGATCAGGTCTCGTTTCGATTAAGTGTATAAAGTTTTTTTTAGCTGATTTTGGACAATTTTGATGTGCTGAATCCAAAAATCACATTGGTTTTGCTCAATCAGGTCAACTTTTTGAATTATGGCCACATGTTTTTTTATACGTTTTTGTTTACATGTACAGGTATTTTCGCTTTATATGATGCAAAATTCTTTTTTATGTCTTGAAATTCTCTGAATTTTGAACAATGATGACGTAACATTCAATTGACATGTACTTGCCTTTATATAAAGGTAAGTACATGCACAGTACTAAGCAAGTACAGGTTTTTACTTAGCACCTGACCGAGAGAAACGGATGTCATTTTCGGATTCAGTGGTGCAAAATTGTCTTAAATCAGTTAAAAAAACAGACAACTTACAAAAAAATTATTTTTGTAACCCTGTGTTATCATCTCACTCTCTATATAATTCACCTTGGACTGCATCACTCACGATCATGGGACTCGCTATGACATCATCAAAGATCTAAGGCAGGCATCCCTCACGACATGTCTATATGACGTCAAATAGACATCATGTAGACGTCATAGGAACATCGTAGGCAATCCTATGATCTTGTAGCCAGTCCTATTGTCTATATGGCGGCATCGCAAGTCCTATGTTGCCTGATATCATAGAATCATCATAGGATATCATGCAGACATCATAGGCGGTCCTATGATTGTGACACACTGACAGACACACTGGCAGATTTTTTGAATTTACAGAGTGATGATGATGATCGTATCTTTTTAATTATTGCTCTGAGTGCTGCTATCCCTGTGCTGCTGCAATCCTGGAATTTCCCCATTGTGAGACTAATAAAGGCTTATCTTATGATGATCTGAAACATTTTAAGTGTGACAAAAATAAAAAAAAAGAGAAATCAGGAAGGGGGCAAACTCTTTTTCACACCACTGTATATCTCTATCTATCTATCTATCTATATCTATATATATATATATATATATATATATATATATATATACAGTGGGGCAAAAAAGTATTTAGTCAACCACCAATTCTGCAAGTTCTCCCACTTAAAAGATGAGAGAGGTCTCCAATTATCATCATAGGTATACCTCAACTATGAGAGACAAAATGAGAAAAAAAAAAATCCAGAAAATCACATTGAAGGATTTTTAATGAATTAATTGAATCGGTGAATTCCAAAAGGGCCCAAGTCCACACTTTTTCAAAGGGGACTTGGGCCCCTTTTGAATTCACCGATTCAATTGGTAAATTCCTTGGTAAAATAAGTATTTGGTCACCTAAAAACGAGCAAGATTTCTGGCTCTCTCAGACATGTAACTTCTTCTTTAAGAGGCTCCTCTGTCTTCCACTCGTTACCTGTATTAATGACACCTGTTTGAACTTGTTATCAGTATAAAAGACACCTGTCCACAACCTCAAACAGTCAGACTCCAAACTCCACTATGGCCAAGACCAAAGAGCTGCCAAAGGACACCAGAAACAAAATTGTAGACCTGCACAAGGCTGGGAAGACTGAATCTGCAATAGGTAAGCAGCTTGGTGTGAAGAAATCAACTGTGGGAGCAATTATTAGAAAATGGAAGACATACAAGACCACTGATAATCTCGCTTGATCTGGGGCTCCACGCAAGATCTCACCCTGTGGGGTCAAAATGATCACGAGAACGGTGAGCAAAAATCCCAGAACCACACGGGGGGACCTAGTGAATGACCTGCAGAGAGCTGGGACCAAAGTAACAAAGGCTACCATCAGTAACACGCTACGCCGCCAGGGACTCAAATCCTGCAGTGCCAGACGACACGTGTCCCCCTGCTTAAGCCAGTACATGTCCAGGCCCATCTGAAGTTTGCTAGAGAGCATTTGGATGATCCAGAAGAGGATTGGGAGAATGTCATATGGTCAGATGAAACCAAAATAGAACTTTTGGGTAAAAACTCAACTTGTCGTGTATGGAGGAGAAAGAACACCATACCTACTGTGAAGCATGGGGGTGGAAACATCATGCTTTGGGGCTGTTTTTCTGCAAAGGGACCAGGATGACTGATCCGTGTAAAGGAAAGAATGAACGGGGCCATGTATCGTGAGATTTTGAGTGAAAACCTTCTATCAGCAAGGGCACTGAAGATGAAACGTGGCTGGGTCTTTCAGCATGACAATGATCCCAAACACACCGCCCGGGCAACGAAGGAGTGGCTTCGTAAGAAGCATTTCAAGGTCCTGGAGTGGCCTAGCCAGTCTCCAGATCTCAACCCCATAGAAAATCTTTGGAGGGAGTTGAAAGTCTGTGTTGCCCAGCGACAGCCCCAAAACATCACTGCTCTAGAGGAGATCTGCATGGAGGAATGGGCCAAAATACCAGCAACAGTGTGTGAAAATGAGCTGCACGGTGGCGCAGTGGTTAGCACTGTGGCAACACAGTTTTACCCTCGGCAGGGGGAGCCGCGGGGATCGTGGGTTCGATCCCAGCCCCCGACCAACAGTGATCTGTGTGGAGTTTGCATGTTCTCCCCGTGTTGCGTGGGTTTACTCCGGGATTTCTCCGGTTTCCTCCCACACGCCAAAAACATGCAGGTTAGGGATACGGGGCGCTTGCGCACGCAGCGACCGGCAGCTGGTGGCATGTCACCAGACTGCAAAACAAATCTACCTACAGGTACAAATAAGTAACAAAAAAAAAAAAAAAACCTTGTGAAGACTTACAGAAAATGTTTGACCTCTGTCACTGCCAACAAAGGGTATATATAACAAAGTACTGAGATGAACTTTTGTTACTGACCAAATACTTATTTTACTGAGGAATTTACCAATTAATTCATTAAAATTAGGAAGAGACTGATAGGAAGAGACTGAACAAACTGATTAAGAAAGCTAGCTCTGTCCTGGGGCAGCGCCTTGATCCGGTGGAGGAGATAGGAGAGAGAAGGACGGTGGCTAAACTGTCATCTCTGCTGGAGTCCGAGTTCCACCCTACGCAGGACGTACTGAATGCACTGAGGAGCTCATTTAGCAGCAGACTACATCATCCCAGGTGCACAACCGAGAGGTTTTGTAGGTCCTTCCTACCAACGGCTGTCAGACTGTACAACCTAAGCAGGGCTGCTCGCAGAGATAGCAAAAAGACGTAACAAACTAATAGTTTTTAAATGCAAAAGATGCAATAGACTTACACAATGGTCCCCTCCGGCATACAACTAGGAAAATACCGGTCGCTATGGAGGGTGAGAATATGTATGGGCACATAATCATACCATGTAGGACAACTAAGTAGAGGGTTATGCTGTTTCATCCCATCTAGCAACAATGCTCTGCACTGTGTGTGTTTATATATTTACATATTTATTCCATCTAGCTACAATGCTCAGCACTGGGTGTGTTCATATTTATATATCTATATATTTATTCCATCTAGCTACAATGCTCCGCAGTGTGTTTTTATATATCTATATATTTATTCCATCTAGCTACAATGCTCCGCACTGTGTGTTTATATACTTACATATTTATTCCACCTCGCTGCAATGCTCCGTACTGTGGGTGTTTATATATTTACATATTTATTCCATCTAGCTACAATGCTCTGCACTGTGTTTACTAACTAACTAACTAACTAACCTGCACTTATATAGCGCTTTTCTAGTCACAAAGACCACTCAAAGCACTTTCATTAATACTAACCCTCTATTTTAAGGGCCTATAGGAAACAGATATCTAGGGACAATTTAGAACAGCCAATTAACCTAACATGCATGTTTTTGGCATGTGGGAGGAAACCGGAGAAATCCCGGAGTAAACCCACGCAACACGGGGAGAACATGCAAACTCCACACAGATCACTGTTGGTCGGGGGCTGGGATCGAACCCACGATCCCACGATCCCCACAATCCCCCGGCCAAGGGTAAACTGTGCTGCCACAGTGCTAACCACTGCGCCACCGTGCATATATTTATTCCATCCAGCTACAATGCTCTGCACTGTGTGTCTGTGTGTGTGTATATATATATATTTTATAGTAATATGTACATATGTATATTAGCTGCTCTTGCTTGCTTGTTTTTTTTCTTGCCTTCTGATTGTTGCTCTGAGTGTTGCTATCCCTGTGCTGTTGCAATCCTGGAATTTCCCCGTTGTGGGACTAATAAAGGCTTATCTTATCTTATCTTATCTTATCTTAAAAATCCTTCAATGTGATTTTCTGGATTTTTTTCCCCCTCATTTTGTCTCTCATAGTTGAGGTATACCTATGATGAAAATTGGAGACCTCTCTCATCTTTAAAGTGGGAGATCTTGCACAATTGGTGGCTGACCAAATGCTTTTTTGCCCCACTGTATATATCATCACTCTCTATATAATTCAAGAAATCTGTGTGTCTGTCTATGTGTCACGACCATAGGACTCGCTAAAAGATTATAGGATCGCCTACGATGTTCCTATGATGTCTACATGATGTCCTATGATATTCCTATGCTGTCTACATGATATCTTTGTGGAAAAACACTTGAAGAGGTTGACATTGAAGGTATTGCATCTTTAAAGTAGTGTAAAGCTTTATTTTTAGTTTTTTTTTCCTCCCAGATAATCTTTAATTTAGGGACATTAGAACCTCCACAATGAACTATCTAACACACACACACACACACGCACGCACACACACACACACACACACACACACACACACACAAAGTGGTGTGAAAAAGTGTTTGCCCCCTTCCTGATTTCTCTTTTTTTGTATTTTATATTTCATTGTGGAGGTTCTAATGTCCCTAAATTAAAGATTATCTGGGAGAAAAAAAAAATCCCTAAAAACCTAAAAAACTCAAGCTTTACACAACTTTAAAGATGCAATACCTTCGATGTCAACCTCTGAGTGTTTTTCCCCAAAGACGTCACATAGACATCATAGGACCATCATCGACAATCCTATGATCTTTTAGTGAGTCCTATGGTCATGACACACAGAAATTTCTTGAATTATATATTGACCATTTGCCAGTGACGTCCCGCGTCACGTGATTTTTGTTGATACCGCCATATTGGACGGCAAGTCGGGCGCTGTGCGAGTGCGTTTCAACATGGCGTCCGCTCAGTCAGATGTGCCGGCTTTGTCCGATGTAGCGCAACTACTAGATAAAAAACATCGTGACCGGTACATGGAAAAGATCAGTGTTATCGGCGTGGACCCTTACAACTTGTCGCTTGAAAAATTCACCAGTTTCATAGATTTTTTCCCCAAACCTGACGTACGCTATATGGACATCTACAACTAAGATAAGATAAGATAAGATAAGCCTTTATTAGTCCCACAACGGGGAAATTCCAGGATTGCAACAGCACAGGGATAGCAACACTCAGAGCAACAATCAGAAGGCAAAAAAAAGCAAGCAAGAGCAGCTAATATACATATGTACATATTACTATAAAATATATATATACACACACACACACACAGACACACAGTGCAGAGCATTGTAGCTGGATGGAATAAATATATGAATATATGAACACACAGTGCAGAGCATTGTAGCTAGATGGAATAAATATGTAAATATATAAACACCCACAGTATGGAGCATTGCAGCTAGGTGGAATAAATATGCAAGTATATAAACACACACAGTGCGGAGCAATGTAGCTAGATGGAATAATATGTAGATATATAAAAACACAGTGCGGAGCATTGTAGCTAGATGGAATAAAAATATAGATATATAAATATAAACACACCCAGTGCAGAGCATTGTAGCTAGATGGAATAAGTATGTAAATATATAAACACACACAGTGCAGAGCATTGTTGCTAGGTGGGATGAAACAGCATAACCGTCTATTTAGTTATCCTACATGGTATGATTATGTGCCCATACATATTCTCACCCTCCATAGCGACCGGTATGTTCCTAGTTGTATGCCGGAGAGGACCATTGTGTAAGTCTATTGCATCTTTTGCAACTACCTGGTCAACACACCGTCTAGGTACACTGGAGAGTCTCTGAAAGCCTACAAAAGTTTGGACGCTTATAGTTATTTTGTTGCTGGGCTTGTGAGAAATGTGATCACTTCAACGGTCCACTATGTCATGACGGCTCAGGTATTTTTCCTTTATTTTTTCCAAAATTCAGACTCTATTCTCTCCCCTACTGTATAGATTTGTCATGTTATATAGAATCTATTAAGTGATAAATTATTAAAATTTTATATTCAATTATTATTAGTATTATTATTATTATTATTAGCTGTATATATAGTATCTCAATTAAATTAAAAAATAATTAAATATTTTTATAGATCTATATATTCTGTAAAAGGATTTTTAAATACTTGTCTTATCAATAGAATACTCGATAAACGACTCCCAACTCTATTAGATATATTACAAATTTTATTGTTCAGTCTATACAAGAAAGACTTATATCCAGATAAAAAGTCATCATACCCACATATTAATTATAAGAATATTTAGCCACTACAGGTACATCACTCCCAGAAGATGTCGGACCCCCCACTGAAACCCTGGGTGATCATGAACCAAGATGGTGTCATATTGTCTTCACACTGTACTTGTATGGCAGGGTTAGGAGAGACTTGTTCACATGTTGCAGCTGTGTTGTTTGCTGTTGAGTGTGCTGTCCGCCTGTCCCAAGGCCAGACTTGCACTGATGTTCCCTGCGCCTGGAATACACCAACAGCAAACTTGAAGCTTCCTTTTGCTGCATTGCTTGATATCGATTTTTCAAAACCCAAAACAAAACAACGGATGTCAATGCAGAAAAAAAAACATATTCCCCGTAAAAGGGAAAGCAAGCCCATTGCCACTCCATCAGATGATGATCACCGAGCATTGTATCAAAGGCTGCATCAAACTTCTAGAATGACAGGCAAACGGTGTGCTATACTATCTCTGGTTGAGCCTTATAATCAGGAGTACATTCCACAGGTTAATAGCTTTGGTACAATTTTTTTCCTTGATTTTTTAGATGAATGAAAATGGCATCATGTCTAATGTATAATCGAAAATGAATGAAGACTGATGAACAGAACTAAATATGCAGTGTTCCACAACTGTATAACTACACGTCAGTTGAAAAGAACATCTAATTATATTTGCAGGTGACCCACAATGATTGTCCTGCTTCTCTGGATACCCTTTTTAGTCCTGATTGTCTTCAGCTTACCTTTGAGCAGCTGTTGAATAGATGTGAACAGGTACAACAACTTCTGAAAGTCACTCCTGAGCAGGTAATTTTTCTGCAAATGTTTTAAAATTTATTTCTAAAAATAACAACTTTTAAAGTGCTTTACAGTCTATTAAATGCTACATAATCATTATGTGGAACGTCATAATATCTATGCATGAAAATTTAGGTTAGTTATATCAGACATTGTTTCTTCTGCAGGTAAAATTTGTTGAAGAAACTACCAGATCGCAGAACAAGTGTGTGTTGTGGCATCAGCAGCGAGTTGGCAGAATAACGGCATCCATCTTCAAAGAAGCTGCACAGACTCATCTTGACGCTCCTTCGAGAAGCCTGCTGAACAAGATATGCTACCCAGTTAGTTTTACCAGTAAAGCAACAAAGTAAGAGACTAGAAAAGCACTCGGAGAGCGCAAACCTCCGCCAAGGCTGCATGCAATTCCTGAATTGTTTTTTTACCGGTAATCATCTCTTTTTATTCTGCTATGCTTAGCTACTTACTGTAAGCTACTTTTGGTGCTGTATTGAATCATTGAGTACTAAGTTGGTTGATCATGGAAACTGACAACATTTAAATTGTAAAGAAGACATAATTCTAAAAAAATTGTCACTTCATTGTGCTATGTAAAATATTCAGATTTCTTTCAGAAAATAGTTCTATATTGGTTTTAAGGAATACTGGTACATTTTTTTTTTGTACTCTGTCAATAATTTTGCCGATTTGTTTACAGATGGGGATGCGACCATGAGAAAGTGGCCCGTGATCAGTATGAAGAAATCAGGTCTTCTCAGCACCAGGATCTACTAGTGTGTGATGCTGGACTAGTCCTCAGTCAGCGCTTCCCCTTTATG
The DNA here is from genome assembly GCA_020510985.1 of Pholidichthys leucotaenia. Classification (NCBI taxonomy): domain Eukaryota; kingdom Metazoa; phylum Chordata; class Actinopteri; order Cichliformes; family Pholidichthyidae; genus Pholidichthys; species Pholidichthys leucotaenia. Next base: position 46,646,339 of record CM035836.1, read on the forward strand.
GGTGCCTCTCCGGATGGATTTGTCTCCTGTAGCTGCTGTGGGGAGGGTCTGGTGGAGGTGAAATGTCCTTTCTGTAAGAGGAATCAGGCTTTAGAGGAAGCGGTGGAAGACCCTCAGTTTTGTGCAAGCAACAGTGATGGCGACATCAAGCTGAAACCATCTCATAAATATTTCTACCAAATCCAAGCTCAACTGGGTGTCACAGAACTTTCTTACTGTGACTTTGTTCTCTGGACTCAAAAAGGTTGTAATGTTCAAAGAATTGAGTTTGATGATCTGTTTTTTAATGAGAAAGTTCAACTTGTTGGTAAATATCACAGGTCTGTCATTTTACCAGAACTACTCGCCAAATGGTATACCAAAAATCCAAATTTGTTTCATATATCTTGTAAGACAAAAGAAACCCCAAAAGGTGATAATACTAGTGTCATTTGCTACTGCAGAAAAACCTGTGGTGATGCATCTATTGTAACCTGTGAGTCTGGCTTTTGTCAAATTGGTCAGTTCCATGTACAGTGTCTCAGGCTGAAAAATGTTCCAAAGAAAAAGTGGTGCTGTCCAGATTGTAGAGCAATTTCAAGGAGTCAGAAAAATCTGAAGAACTAAGTGTGTGTGGCATGTAGATTGTGGTTGTATCATCACCTGAGGTTTACTAAAAATAATAAAATGTATTGGCCAAATAGAATATAATATTTCTTTGTTGTACAACTAGCTTAGCTATTGCATGTAAAATATATCATGACTTAAGTAATAAATTTAATTGTTATATATATAATTTTCAGGTTATTTCATTGCGTGCATCACATAAAATGTTGATTGCATAGCCGCGAGTAAGGCGGCTATGCAATCTTTCCTCTTTAGCGCTGCCACCCACCTCCTGCGCCTGTCTTTGTCAGCTGGGAGCCGGTAAAACTTCAAGTTGGATCCCTTTTTCTGGCGATTTGTACACCCAAAGGCACAGCAGTGAAACAACATAGTCTAATTCAATGCCAACATAAAATAAAACAAAGACGTGGGTTGAAATCAGGTAAATATATCGAGATCTGGTACACCGCTGAACAGCTGCTGAATGCGCCGTCCATTCGCTTCCGCCATCCAAGATGGCGGCGTAAACAAAAGGTGTGACGTCACAGCAAATGGTCATAACAGAGAGTGATTATCATCACATATATAATTCACCTTGGACTGCATCACTCACAATCATAGGACTCACTATGACATCATCAAAGATCAAAGGCAGGCATCACTCACGACATGTCTATATGACATCAAATAGACATGTGGACATCATAGGAACATCGTTGGCAATCCTATGATCTTGTAGTCAGTCCTATTGTCTATATGACGACATCGTGAGTCCTATGTTGCCTGATAGCATAGGATCATCATAGGACATCATGCAGACATCATAGGAACATCATAGGCGGTGTTACGATCATGACACAGAGACACGGAGATTTCTTCAATTGACTAGTGCATACCTGAGCATACCAGTGCATGCCCATAGAAACCAAGTATGAGCAACTATTTCTGCATGCCTGTAGAAAGCAAGCATTTCTCCATTCCTGCCTTTGATCTTTGACATGGTTACCATGGCAACAGCAACCATAGTGATGCCTGCCTCTGATGTTTGACATGGTTACCATGGCAACAGTAACCCTGGTGAAACTTTCCTTTGATCTTTGACATCACCACTCGATCAGTGATGTCTGCCTTTGACCTTTGATGATGTCATAGCGAGTCCTATGATCTTGACTGATGGCTGCCTTTGACCTTTGATGATGTCATAGCGGGTCCCATGATCTTTGATGATGTCATAGCGAATCCTATGATCTTTGATGATGTCATAGCAAGTCCTATGATCGTGAGTGATGCCTGCCTTTGCAAGCATTTCTGCATTCCTGCCTTTGATTTGTGACATGGTTACCATGGCAACAGTAACCATGGTGATGCTTGACATGGTCACCATGGCAACAGTAACCCTGGCGAAATCTGCCTTTGATCTTTGACGTCACCACTTGTTTAGTGATGCCTGCCTTTGACCTTTGATGCTGTCATAGCGAGTCCTATGATCTTTGATGATGTCATAGTGAGACCTATGATCGTGAGTGATGGCTGCCTTTGATCTTTGACATGGTTTCCATGGCAACACAAAGTCCTATGATTGAGACATAGACATAGGCGGTCCTACGATCTTTGGCATCATAGGAACCTCATGGGACATCATGTCATCACAGGAACAGCATAGGGGAGTCCTACAATCTTTTAGTGAGTTGATAAAGGAGCCGACTGTCTTGCACATCTCGGAGGGAGAAAAACGCCTCGTGGGTAAAACCAGGTCTGTGTTGGACCACTCCCAGTTACACAGGATGAGACTGGACATCCTGGCAGATAAGCACATCTGTCGCAAGGTCTGTGGTGGACTTTTGCCAGTCGATGCATCGTGACATGCACTACTACACAAAGAGCAGAAATAAAAAAAACTATCATCTGGTCAGTCACTGCAACAGATACTGGAGTCAGTTTGTCTTGGTCTATCCTTCCCACTGATAATACCTCTATCTGCCAAGAATGTGTTGCTAGTCCAGCAAAAGCTAGCGGTACTCAAATGCTTTGCAAGCAGTTTCATGAAATGGTCAGTCAGAGAGCAACTCATACCAGCTCGGACGTCACCCGGGTTAACAAGGTTAGGAGTTCCTGGCAGCGGAAGGTGAATTACAGAGCTGCGTGGAGGAATCTGATCAGACCTAAATGAAACAGTCATTGTCGCCCCCGCCAGACTGCTATGATGATGATCGTGACATCATGACATCGTGACAGACCGAGATTTCTTTAATTATATATAGAGTGATATTCCTTGTCTCCAGGGCATGGGTCCCAGCCCACATCCTTGCTTTAAGTTGGGATTTTCTGTATTTCACCTTATTATTATTATCCTGGGTTGCTATTATTTTTATTATTATTATTCTCTCTTGCATATTTATTTCTTTATTGGTCTTCCTCTTAGTTTAAGTTTATCAGCACTATTATTGTTATCGTCATTGTCATTATCATTATTGCCTTGATCTCGTCTTCACTCTGGTCCCCTGTGTGAATATCTGTGCAGCCCTGCCTATCCCGTTTTCTATAACCATGCCCTGCCGTCTGTGTTTGCCCCTGCTTGTTACTTCTTCTCCTGCTTGTTACTGTTCTGTGTTGTGTTCTTCTTCTTCTTCTCTTGGTTACTGGTGGATAGCAAACAACTGAAAGGTGCATACCGCCACCTACTGTACAAGAGTGTGTAACATTATGTCATCTGAGTCTGATCCCTAAATTCTATGATTTAATGCTGTGTTATTTACAAAACAGAAAAGAGCCCTCCTAGTGATTCTTATTGCCGCTCCATCTCCATCTGTTCCCAAAATCCCAGTCAAATCCCATTCCCTACTGGCCTCTCGAATTTCATTTTCCATTATGTCTTTCATTTCCATATTTGTGACAGTGTAATAAGATGTGCTTGACATTTTTTGACTCCACATTCTCTACATTTGTCACGTTCGCTTTTCCACATGGTGAATAAAGTGCCATTTAAACATGTGTGATCCAGTTTGAGTCTTGCCATAATGACGTCTTCCCTCCTTTTGGTTGTTATGAAATTCTTTATTGCAACAGATTTTTGTATTTTGTAATACAATCTACCTTTATGATCTTCATCCCATCTTTTTTTACCATAGCTCAGATCCTTTTTTCTTGATTACTGCTTTCCCTTCACCTTTTCCAAGAGACAATGGTATAGTTATTTCTTTTCCAAGAGCACTTTTTGCAAATTTGTCTGCACAGTCATTCCCTTTCAACCCTTCGTGTGCAGAAACCCAACAAAACTGAACTTCTCCACCACCCCTGTGTACCCTAAATAAACTGTGATGTACACTACCATTCAAAAGTTTGGGGTCACCCAGACAATTTTGTGTTTTCCATGAAAAGTCACACTTACTTACCACCGTGAGTTGTAAAATGAATAGAAAATATAGTCAAGACATTGACAAGGTTAGAAATAATGATTTGTATTTGAAATAATAATTTTTTCCTTCAAACTTTGCTTTTGTCAAAGAATCCTCCATTTGCAGCAATTACAGCATTGCAGACCTTTGGCATTCTAGCTGTTAATTTGTTGAGGTAATCTGGAGAATTCTGATGCAATGAGCAAACACACTGTACCATTAGAACACTGGAGTGATAGTTGCTGGAAATGGGCCTCTATACACCTATGTAGATATTGCACCAAAAACCAGACATTTGCAGCTAGAATAGTCATTTACCACATTAGCAATGTATAGAGTGTATTTCTGATTAGTTTAAAGTTATCTTCATTGAAAAAAACAGTGCTTTTCTTTCAAAAATAAGGAAATTTCCAAGTGACCCCAAACTTTTGAACGGTAGTGTAGCTCAATCACCAGGTCTTCCCTTGCAGATTTTAGTGTCTGTATGGTTTTTAGCACTGCAAGTGAGTCCATGCACACCACCACCCGGTCCGGTCTGACCTCCTCCACCCACTGCAAATCAATAATTATTGCCACCATCTCTGCTGTAAACACGGATGTATTGTTGGAGAGTCTTTCTGCGATGGTCACTTTAAATTCTGGGATGTATACTCCAACTCCAACAGAGCCCTTTTTTTTCTTTGAACCGTCAGTATAGAGCTGTAAGAAGTTATAGTAGTTGCTCCTGAGGTAAATGCTTGTTTTAAAACCAACTTCACTCAAATGCCAGTCCTTTTTCCTCATTAGCAGACTAGCGTCTACTTCTATTCCCAGGGATGAGAATGGGGTTTTTGAAAAAAAAGAGGAAACTTAGCCGGGGGTCTTGGGGGACGCAGGCCCCCTAGCCGGATCCAAGGCGGAGCCTTGGTGGGGGGTCTGGGGGGCAACGCCCCCCAGAAGCTAACAAAATCTGGTGTTTTAGAATGCTCAAATGTGGTCTTGTAGCGGTTTGATTAAACCCCCCACAACACACAAACAGAACACAGAGACAGTCAGCTCGCACTCCTGGGGTTTGTTCCGCTGCACGCTGAGTTTACAGCCTTGAAGTTAAAGTGTTCATGCATTTTGCCCTTACTGTGACCTAGAGACTCAGATCAATATGTAGATGTGCTGGTTAGCCTCTTTGTCTGACACTTGGAGCGAGGTCTAGCTAATCTGCCCATTGTGATGTATGTCTTACAAATGCAAATACCTCCTGCCTGTTCTGTTGTCCCTTTGATCATTCTAAACTGTGGGGTACGTCTCTTTGATGTATTGTTATGATCAAGTATTTAAGGTGCAACTCTGTAACGCAATCTCTCTCTCTCAATCTGACTTCAACCCTGCTGCAGGACACAGATTTTGTGTCCCCTCTTCACTGAGAGCCTGAGGAATTCGGCTTCAGCCTGCTCACGCTATGGCTGGAGCCGAGTTCCCGTGACGGCGGTATGATTAATAAAACCTGCTTAAAACCACAGCATCACTGCTTATTTTTGCATGCCGCCTCACTGGTGACCCCTCCAACACGCACACGTTTTGTGCGAAAGCAACCTTCCGAGCTGGACAGCCACACAGCTGCGTTGGTGGCCCCTTGAAGACGCACACGTTTTGTGCAACGCAGCCTTCTGTTTTGGATGGCCACGCTGGCGAACCGACGCTGAAAAAAACGAGCGGCCAGCGAACGCAACACCCGGGCATGAATGCTCCGTCGCCTGAGATCTGCACAACCACGCTGGACCGGCCGCTCTCACTGAGAGCGCACGCACCTCGTCCTCTCTCCACGACGGCAACCTCCAGGGCCGACGGGGAGCGCAGCGCGTGGAACTGAACGCACCATGGCCGCACGAGCGACAACGATCGTCTCCTCCCTCTCACCGCTCCAACGCAGCTGCACGAGCCCGGGGCACAAAGATCGTCTATTGCCTCGCACCGTTCCAACGCGCCTCCACGAGCCCGAGGGACGGAGATCGTCTACTTCCTCACACCGCCCCAACGCAGCTGCATGAGCCTGAGGAACAAAAGATCGTCTATTCCCTCCCGCCGCTCCAACGCCTCTGCACGGGCCTGAGGGACTTAAGATCGTCTATTTCCTCTCAACGCTCCAACGCACCATGGCCAAATCTACAGCAACAGCTCAACCTGGATTTTATTGGCACCGTCTGCGCTGATCTCCGCCAAGTTTCTGCACCCTGACTCACCACTCCAGCGGCCCACCCACGCACTGAACCCCCGCGCACGCATCGGGGAGTTACAAGGACGGCGCATCACGCATGGGACAAGTAACGGCTCCACAGACTGCCTTCCTCCTTCGCCGCTGCCTTTCAGGGCTGCTCGCTCACCTGAGGCACGCATGCAGCATACTGGAAGGATTTGTTAACAGTCTCAGCCACGCCACAGACCGCCATCGTCCTCCGCCGCTGCCCACAGAACCTTCAGGGTTGCTCGTTCACCTGAAGCAAGCACGCAGCTCGCCACTGGATTTTTTAATGGTCTTAGCCACGGCACAACGGGATTTCAGCCGTCAGCTGTTCCCAGGAGCTTTGGGGTTGCTTCAGCACCCAAAGCCAACAGTCCCTATGCTTTGTTTACTTTTTCTCTTACAGCCGCTCCTGCTTTTCTTCATGGCCACGAGAGGAGTCAGAGACTAATTTTTCTTCTTGTGGACCGCTGCACGTTCAACGGGACCAGCCCTTCGACATTGCGGACCCACAAGCAATTTTTGCGCGGCTCAGGACGATTTCACAGCTCCTGCCGGCACTTACTACCCCTCCCCTCCCTCCCTCCCCCTCCGCCTGCAGCGAGCTTCTCCCACAGCTCGCTCACACAGATGGATCATCGAGGTCGCGGCCCCCTACCGTTTCCCTCTTGGGGGGGAGCGTGTGTGGCGGTTCGTTTTAACCCCACAACAGACTAAGGACACTCAGCCCTCTTTTCTCTGTTTTCCTGTTACACTACTGAGATGCAATGTGCCATTCATGTATTTGTGATGCAAACATGCATGTATTGTGATGTAATGCGCCATTCGGTATAGTGTGCATATGGCTTGTCCTTACTGTGCTTTTTCTGAGCATCTTACATATGTAGATGTGCTTTGGTGTATTAATGTCTACAGGTAGACGAGTTTCTTCTGTCTCACCTATGTGATGTTAATCGTTGCCTTTCATGCATGGTATTCACATCGCGGAGCAGCAAACACTTTTGGTGCGACTACCCCCCCCCCCTCCTGCACAGAGCTTTTCCCTGCTCGCTGCCCAGACTGCAACATCGAGGTCACGGTCCCCTACCGTTTCCCTCTTGGGGGGGAGCAGTGTAGCGGTTTGATTAAACCCCCCACAACACACAAACAGAACACAGAGACAGTCAGCTCGCACTCCTGGGGTTTATTCCGCTGCACGCTGAGTTTACAGCCTTGAAGTTAAAGTGTTCATGCATTTTGCCCTTACTGTGACCTAGAGACTCAGATCAATATGTAGATGTGCTGGTTAGCCTCTTTGTCTGACACTTGGAGCGAGGTCTAGCTAATCTGCCCATTGTGATGTATGTCTTACAAATGCAAATACCTCCTGCCTGTTCTGTTGTCCCTTTGATCATTCTAAACTGTGGGGTACGTCTCTTTGATGTATTGTTATGATCAAGTATTTAAGGTGCAACTCTGTAACGCAATCTCTCTCTCTCAATCTGACTTCAACCCTGCTGCAGGACACAGATTTTGTGTCCCCTCTTCACTGAGAGCCTGAGGAATTCGGCTTCAGCCTGCTCACGCTATGGCTGGAGCCGAGTTCCCGTGACGGCGGTATGATTAATAAAACCTGCTTAAAACCACAGCATCACTGCTTATTTTTGCATGCCGCCTCAGTCTTATATTTAAAGTTAGAAGTACAAATGCATTTATAGTTTACCTTTTTAATCTGCTGCTGCATCACGTGTGTAATCATGTTCAATACTGTTTTGATTCAGTGTCACACTTGATTGGGAAACAGAAAATGTCACTTCCATATTTACATGCCTGTGCTACTACTCTATGAACTTATGTACAAGTCAACGTATTCTTCACATCTAATTGTGCAATTTTTTCTTCTTGGCTACCAAAGCCTGGAGCCGTTCTGTAGCCTTCCTCTTCTCTGATTTTCTGTGGGCAAGCAGTGCCTGTTTAGCTGCAGCTTCTCTCTTCTTTTTCATGGCTGCCTTGCTTGCCACAAAATCATGTTGAAGATCGAGTTCTTTCTGTTTCATTTCCTTCTCTTTTTTTTCCTTCCTTCTCATGCCTGTAGGCACTTAATTTGACCGTGTCCATCGATCGTTTTGAATGCAGCATCGAGCAAGTAGTTCGATCTCTTGTAGGCACAATTTTGAGATGTTTCTGTTTTGAACAGTGTTCAAACTAAGGCAACACAACCATGAGATCCATAACTCAAGAAATTGTTGCAATAAACACACTGGGCTTTCCCTGGTACTTTGCATTTTGCTATGAAGTCGGCCATTTTTTCAACCACAAAATAAAGTGAAACACAGTACATATGTATTAAATTTATGATATCTGAATAGTATGTTGATGTAATAATACTAAATTTTCTTTTACTACTATCTAATATGTTTAGAACTGACACAGAATTACATTTACATAGTTCTAGAACAGACAAAATAATTTAACCAAGTAAAATAAATTATAAATATTAACCAAGTCCATCACTCATTTATTAAAATATACTGACATTCTGCAAACATTTTTGATTTATTAATGTGTGCATTTGTTAGTGTTACTAGGAATATAAAAAAGTTGCATATCAGTATATTTTAAGCCCTTGAATTCTTGTGAATTCAGCGGGCGGTCACGTCTCTGCGTCTCAGTGCGCACTGAAAAAAAAAAAAGGCTGCATTTCCGGTCTTCCAGTACAGACACAGCCTTGTTACAACCTCAGAAAAAAGCTGTGTAATATATTCATTTTTTGTGGTATTTTTACAAAATTCTGACCTGAGCTTGAAAACACTTGGTTCTACATTTCTGTTGTGTTTTCCAGCCAGTATCTGACAGCTGTATGTTATTTGCAAGCATCTGTATCTAAAAAAACACCCAGGCGAACTTTCCTGTTACTTCAAAACAGGCATGCCATCACAACTTACACATGCATCATAACAAATTCATTATGCGAAAATTCTCAAGTACATTACTTAAACAAGAAAAAAAAAATCTTACCTCGGAATGTGTCTTCCGATCACTAATTACTGTAATCGGGGCCGGCTGTGATGAACTTTGACTGACTGGCATCTGAGTTTGACTGTGTCGACTGTGTTGTGAAGTCGGCCATTTTTTCAACCACAACTTCAGTATTTTTACCGATCTTTACAGTCATTAACACGGTTTTTTCAAGCCATTCCCAACGAAACTTGTTCTTTATCCCTTTGTCGATTTCTAAAATTCTTGCTTTGTTCTCTTTCGTGAGTTTTAGGCTCACCATTTTGACAAAATCGGGAAAACTCGGTTGATTGAACTGATTGAACTGTCCGCCACTTGCATTTCGCTCCGCGTGTTATCCGGATATGACAAAAGAAATCTAACAAAATCGCCGGTTGGTTGCTTCAATAAGTATCAGCCTATCAGTGGCCTTGTTACATTACATTACTGATCTTGCTGGGTAGCGCGTTCTGCGCGGTGGATTTTCACAGCCGATCAAAAATACAACTCGCCGCCAGACCCCCCCCCCCAAAAAAAAAAAAAAAAAAATTCTCCTCGAATTTAGATGATTCACGAGAATGACCCTAGACATGATCAAATCCGAGGAATTCCTCGGATCCGAGGAAGATTCTCATCCCTGTATTCCCGGAAACAGCCATGGGGGAACATTACTCACTGGACTGGTGTTAGCTATATCAATAGTGTGTAGCCCATACATTCTGGTCCTTCTTTCAATTGTCCACCCAAACCCATTTCCCTGGAAATTATAGAGTATTCCCAGCAGTCTTGTAGTGTTGTTTTTGAAATATTTGCTTTGTCACTTCCTTTCAGTTTGACCCAGTATGATAATGCAAGTTTATCTCTTCTCAAATCCATTGGCATTTCTTCTGCTTCTATTAAAACTGCATTGTTTGGTGTTGTTTTGAAGGCTCCAATGCACAGGCCAAGTGCTCTATGCTGCATTTTGTCTATTTTTTCCAGATTCATCTTTGCCACTGCTCCATAAAGCATGCATCCGTAGTCTATTGACGATCGCATTAGTGCTCTGTAAATGTCAATTAATGCCTGTTTATCTGCACCCCATTCGTGTCCAGCTACAGCTTTTATGAGATTAATGACTTTTGCATTTTGTCTCCAGATTTTCAACATGAACTCTCCATGTGTATGCACTCAAACCACAGTCCTAGGTATTTGAACTCACTGACTTTCTCTATTGGCTGATTATATAATGTTAATGGTTCTGTACCAGTTCTGCGTTTTTTTGTGAAAGTCATATAGCAAGTTTTACTGTTTGAAAATTAAAATCCCCAGTCATATGACCACTTTTCCACTTTCTCCATTGCTTTCCTGATGTTTTTCAACACAAATTTCTCATTTCTTCCCCTCGTCTGTATGGCTCCATCATCTGCATATAGTGCTGTCTAGATGGATCCCTCTTGATCCTCAAACATGTCATTAATCATTATATTAAATAAAACAGGGCTTATCACACTCCCCTGAGGAACACCATTTTCTATTTCAAAGTCATTAGAAACTTCTGATCCTAGTTTAACCCTAATTGTCCTGTGTGTTAAAAAAATCCATTATCCAATTATACATCCTACCACCAATGTCCATTTTATTCAATTTCATAAGAAGACTGTCCCTCCACAGTGAGTCATAAGCCTTTTCAATATCCAGATAAACTATAACCATTACTTCTTTCATTTTGAGTCTTTTCAATATCATTACTTACCCTAACTAGAGCATCCACTGTGGATCTTCCTCTTCTAAAACCATGCTGATAGTCGTTTATTAATCGTTTTTGCTCTAATACATATGAGTCTGTAAACTAACACCTTCTCCATCCATTTCCCTAAATGTGACATTAATGCTATTCGCCTGTAGTTGCCTGGATGAGCTGGATCTTTCCCTGGCTTATTAAATGGTAAAATTACAGCCTTTTTCCACCCACTTGGGATAACCCCCTCCTTCCATATCCCGTTAAACAATTTCAGCACCAGCTGCATAATATTGTCTAGGCAACTGCCGGAACATAGCATAGCTTAACTGATCATATCCTGGAGCTGTGTATCCACTATCTTGCAAAGCTCTCTTAAGCTCTGACATTGTGAGCTTGAGGTCTAACACAGTCATGTCCTCTTTCACTTCATTTTTTAAGTTTGCATTTTCTCTGAGTTTATGCTGCCTTTGCTGTCTATGGCTCTCACCAAGATGGTCTCCTCTATGCACTTCTGCAAATGCTCTACCTAGGACTTCTGCCTTTTCTTTGTCTGATACAGCCATCTTGTCTCCATCTACTAAAGCTGGAATTTTAACTGATACCCTTTTCCCACTCATTTTTTTAAACATACCCCAGACATCACCTAGTTGTTTTCCTACCAAGGGTGGAACAAAATTCTCTCCATATTGACCTTTTCCTGTTTTTAATAATCCTTCGAGCTACTGCCCTTTTCTTTTTATACTCTTTAATAAGTTTTCACTAGTCATATTCTTCCTCAGCTGTCTGAATGCCTTGTTTCACTCTTTCACTGCAATACTACATTCGTCATTCCACCAGGGTACAACCTTCTTCCTACCCTGTGTTGTTTTCTTAGGTATACTTGCTATTGCAGCATTCAGAATAGGATTGGTTACCTGACTTGAACACTCTTCTATGCCACCTTCTAATGTTACCAAATGACACGATTGAACACAGCATTGCCTAAATTTTTCCCAGTCTGCCTTGCCAAAACACCATCTTCTAAAACATCTTCCCTCTTGTATACATACTTCAGTTTTAATGACTAAGTACTGGGAAGTGATCACTTCCCATAGTTGTCCTGTTCATAACCATCCATTCACAGGTGCTCACTAAAGAATAAGATACCAGAGTCAGGTCAATACATGATCATGTGGGCACATTATCATGCACATCCACCCTGGTACCTTCACCACTGTTTAGACAAATTAACGATCTTTCATCTAACATCTCTTCCACAACATTTCCATTGTTTTCTGTATGTGTGCTTCCCCACAAGCTATTGTGGGCATTAAGTCTCCACACCATACCTCGTTCATATGCCCTTCCCCTGCCATAGCACTGAAAATATCTGCTGTTAACTCACTACATGGGTTGTAATAATTAATCAGCTTAATAGTTCCTTGTCCATTTGGCCTACATATTTCAATAATATTACACTCTATATCAGGGGTGGGCAATCATGTGCCATGGAGGGCCATTCCACTGCAGGTTTTCTATTCCACACAGTCTCTTCAGCAGGTGTTTTCACTGATAAGCAATCCTTGAAGCTGATCAGAGCAAACACCTGCTGAAGAGACTGTGTAGAACAGAAAACCTGCAGTGGAATGGCCCTCACTGCCCACCCCTGCTCTATATCATCAGGGGAGGGAATCACCCTATACGCCAGGCCATCTTTAATGAAAGTGGCACATCCTCCTCCATTTACAGTGTTAATTCTATCCTGTCTGATTGAACTGTATCTTGGAATAACAAAATCTAAGTGAGGTTGAAGCCATGTCTCCTGTACACATACTACCTGTGGAACAACTTCTAGTTCATAAAGATACTTCTTGAGTTCTTGCCCGTTTGCTATAAGACTCCTCGCATCCCACTGTAGTATGTGTAGTACCATAATTACCTCCGCCAAGGAGGTTATGTTTTCATCAGCGTTGGTTTGTCTGTCTGTTTGTTAGCAAGATAACTCAAAAAGTTATTGATGGATTTTCATGAAATTTTCAGAGATTGTCAGAAATGGGGTATCCTACAGATGATTAGATTTTGGTGGTGATCCGGATCACCGTCTGGAAAAAAAAACAAAAAACACAACAAGCATCACAGTACAGCTAATATATGCCACTTGCGAATGGCATTTTTTTCATGGTCAAGGAATCTATAAAGTTAAGACAAAATAAATGTAGGATTAATATTTATGATGTTAAACACTGTATGGGGGGAACTGTGGTGCTTGGCGGAGGTCTGCGCTCTCTGAGTGCTTTTCTAGTTAAGGTCTTGTTTCAGCATGTGCTGTCTTCCCATTTTCAGCTTTCAATAAAGCATGAATCTGGTCGGCTGTGTTATCTTTCACATCTAGGAAGCTTTCTGCTGCTTCCACAATGGTTTTGATTCTGTCACTTTTCTTCTGTAGCTGTGCAGCAACATTCATGGTGTGGCAGATAAAAGCCATAAAGTTTGTCCTCTTAACTATCAATGTGTCATCATCTATTTTGCATTTGTGAACACAAACACTCCTTGCAGCTGCACAATCCTGTGCTCGCGTGGGACCCGTTGATTGCTGGGCTTCTATTTGAACTGAACTTCTTTGAGGAAGGCCTGCTGTGTTTCTGACTATTGCTGCCTCTCTGTCTTTAAAGAGCTTCCGCATACAAGATTTTCTTGAGTTATTCTGATTTCCTGGGCTTGTCTAGCTTCCCTCTGCACAACACATCTTCCATACGCAAGCACTGTGCTCACCGCCGCAGTTGCAACACTTTACTTTGGCGTCCTTGTCACATTTACCATATTCATGCTCCCCTCCACATCTAGCACATCTTAACTTTCACTTACATTGCTGAGCAGTGTGACCCATCCTTTGACATTTGTAGCACCTCAGTGGCTTTGGGACGTATTGTCTGACACTGAAATACATGTATCCTATTACGACTGATTTAGGGAGTGCTTCCTCAAACTGAATCATGACAGACAGTGTGTCCTTCAGCAAGCTTTCTTTTTTACTCTGTAGCCTTTTCACATCCTTAACCTTTCCTCCTTGGATCTCGTTTTTCACTTCTTCCATAGACATGCTCAAAGGGACACTTGATATAACTCCCCTCATGTTAACTGTCACGCCAGGAACATGCGCCTTCATTTGTTCTCCATTTACACACATGCTATTTTCAGTATTTTCTGTTGCTGTTGTTTACTTGTGGCATGAATTAACAGCCGGTTACTTTTCAAGAAGTTTGCCAACTTAACTCTCCCAATTTCTTTCTCAATTGCTTTTGTTAGCTTAACCGGATGATAGTGTCCCCCACCCTGATTGAACTCAATGTCAACCTTGCAGTCATTCCCTACATCCTCAAACTGCCATCCATTTTGGCCAGTTTGTGATTTCTTTCCATTGTTACTTCCTCCCACATCACTGTCATCTGAGCCGCTTCTAAGTCTTGGTGCTGCCCCCCTAGCTGCTCTTTTCCGCCCCCCAGGCCTGGATAGTGTCCAGCCCACCTCATCTTGGGTCGTACCCATCAGAGCAAGATGCCATAATGTTACAGACTGCACACAGTTTTTGCTATCTGCCACAAACAAATCAATCCTACCGTCAGCCGAACACAAGACGTAAATGCAGTCCCAATCTTCTTCTTCTCTTTGATGCCTTTCCTCAGGAGTTCTCCTCTTCTTCGAATATCTGTCTTTCAACAATCTAAGGAGTGTTCTGTCCTCAAGGTGCGCCCACGATCACTCTAAATCAGTACTCTATATCTCCTCTTCTCCAAGTTGTCTTCCTGTATCTATTGAGTCCCAATATATATGTCTTTTAGTGAGTCCTGCGGTCTATATGACGTCATATAGACATCCTGTAGAGATCATAGGAACATCAGGCTTATGGTTTATCTGACGTCATATAGACATCATGTAGATGGTCCTATGATCACTGACATCATAGGAACATCACAGAACATCATGAAATTAAATTAAATCACCCTTTATTGTCATTCAACTGTACAAACAATCATGTACAGTAGAACGAGATTGTGCTTTACCTATCTACTGTGTTAATCACACACACCCCAAGTGTAGAATCAGAGGGCCGCTGCCATGCAAGGCGCCGCCACAAATTTCCCTCCTCCATTCCATTTTTGCTGAGCACCAAGCTGGACTGCGGGAAGTTCCACTTTTATATGGTCTTCGGCATGACCCGGCCGAGATTTGAACCCCTGCCTCCCGGGTGTGGGGTGGATGCTCTACCAACTGAGCCACCACTCCGGTATGAAGACATCATAAGAACATCATAGGCAGCCTATGATCATGACACACACACTGACAGATTTCTAGAATTTATAGAGTGATGACGATGTTTTTAATTATTGCTGAGTGCTGCTATCCCTGTGCTGCTGCAATCCTGGAATTTCCTCATTGTGGGACTAATAAAGGCTTATCATCACTATAAATTCGAGAAATCTCTGTGTGTGTCTGTCTGTGTGTCATGATCATAGTACATCATAGGACAGCCTATGGTGTCCCTATGATGTCTGCATCATAGGACAGCCTATGATGTTTCTATGATGTCCCTATGCCTTGATGTCTTTATGATGTTATATAGACCATCAGGACTCGCAATGCCGTCACATAGACAAAAGGCAGATGCCATCATATACACAATAGGCCACAGCACTTTAAACAGTCCAAGGACACATAATTTTTTCACACAAATGGAATTGTTCAGAACTCCTTATACAAATACATAGAGTGATGATAATCAAGCCAGTGGCGGTAATGCACCTGTAAGCTGGTTGCCAACTGCCAATCAACTCTGAAGAAGAAGTAAATCTGGCTGATAGAGTGGAGAGACAGCCACGGCATGAAGAGGCAGCAACTCTCTGCTGAAGAAGAAGGCGATTCGACCAAGACATGAATTCAACTAAGAGGAATGGAGATGCGAGGAAGAGGAAGTTTGAAGCACGGTGGAGTCTAAAAGAAAGAAGTAGACGTTAAGAAACTCAATCAAGAACGTTATCAAGTGCTGAGGAATAAGGGGATGAACGATCCCAGAATGAACAGAAGGAGTGGAAAGTAATCATTAAACTTACTCAGGAAGGGGCATTGTTTCGTGAGTGGAACCCAATTAAGTTCACAAATGCAATTAATGGGTTACTTGGAGAAGTTTTAAATGCAAGGGTTCTTCGTAGTGGTTCATTGCTGGTTGCATGTAAAGATAGTGTTCAACAAGGAAAAGCAATCAAGAGTCACTCAGATGGAGGGGAAAAATGTGCAATGTTCAGTATTGGAGGGAAATAAGGCAATGAGAGGACTGATATAGGGCATTTCAACGGCTGTCTCAACTGATGAAATAATGAGGAACTTAACTGAAGCAAAAGTGACAGAGGTACGGAGATTGAAAGCTAATAGAAATGGTGAAAAATGTGATAGTCTGTCAGTAACGTTAAAATTTGATGAAACAAGACTGCCAAATAAGGTGTATATTGGCTACACGAGTTACGAAGTCAGACTTTACGTTCCTCCTCCACTCAGATGTTTCAAATGTCAAAAAGTTTGGTCATGTAGCAGCGATATGCAAAGGTAGACAACGATGTGCCAGATGCTCTGGAGAATATGAATACGGAAAGTGTGAAAGAGGAGCCAAATTAAAGTGCTGTAACTGTGGTGGGGAACATAGCTCTGCATATCGAAGTTGTGAAGCCAGCAAAAGAGTAGCAGAAATTCAACCAAAAAAAGTCTCCCAGGGACTAACATATGTAGAAGCTGCGAAAAAGGTGCCAGCTAAAAAAGTGGGAGATAATTCAAAACAGGGGAAGTGTGCAGACTTGCAGTGCATGCAGTAGAATTAAGATACTCTGGTTTTGAAGGAAAACAATTTTGTCTTATTTATGGTAGATGTGATAAACTGCACTGCACAGACTTCCAAGAAAACAGAAAAAATTAAAATCATTGTGAAAGCAGCAGAAAAATATTTTGGCATTAAGGGGCTACAGTGGGAAGCAGTTGAAGACTTGTTAAGTGGGGGACCTTTAAGTTCAAAGACATCATGGGCGGGTGGATCAACCGCCAATCAAGTCTAAATAAAGAAGAATAATGAGATGAGACGCAGATACAAGATTAAAAATGAAGAACGTCATAAAGCTATGAGGAAAAAGTCACAGAGCTATGAGGAAAACGTCACAAATTATGAGGAAAATGCCAAAGCTATGAGGAAAACGTCATAAAGATATGACGAAAACATCACAAAGCTATGAGGAAAACGTCACAAAGCTATGAGGAAAATGTCAAAGCACTGAGAAAAATGTCACAAAGCTACGAGAAAAACGTTACAAAGCTATGAGGAAAATGTCACAAAGCGATGAGGAAAACATCACAATGCTATGAGGACAAAGCTATGAGGAAAACGTTACAAAGCTATGAGGAAAACATCACAAAGCTATGAGGAAAACATCACAAAGCTCTGACAAAAATGTCACAAAGCTATGAGGAAAACATCAAAGCTATGAAGAAAACATCACAAAGCTCTGAGAAAAATGTCACAAAGCTATGAGAGAAACGTCATAAAGCTATGAGGAAAATGTCACAAAGCTATTAGGAAAACGTCACAAAGCTATGAGGAAAACGTCACAAAGCTCTGAGAAAAATGTCACAAAGCGATGAGGAAAACATCACAACGCTATGAGGACAAAGCTATGAGGAAAAGGTTACAAAGCGATGAGGAAAACAAAGCTATGAGAAAAACTTCACAAAACTACGAGGAAAACGTCACAAAGCTATGAGGAAAATGTCACAAAGCTGAGAAAAATGTCACAAAGCATGTTACAAAGCTATGAGGAAAACGTCATAAAGCTATGAGGAAAACATCACAAAGCTATGAGGAAAACGTCACAAAGCTCAGAAAAATGTCACAAAGCGATGAAGAAAACCACAACGCTATGAGGACAAAGCTATGAGGAAATGTTACAAAGCTATGAGGAAAACATCACAAAGCTATGAGGAAAACGTCACAAAGCTCTGAGAAAAATGTCACAAAGCGATGAGGAAAACGACACAAAGCTATGAGGAAAACGTCACAAAACTATGAGGAAAACATCACAAAGCTATGAGAAAAACGTCATAAAGCTATGAGGAAAACGTCACAAAGTTCTGAGAAAAGATATAACAAGATATATTTAACACTTACGATGCATTTTGAACCCAAAACAAACTTGATCTGGGATTAAAAGCAATTAAAATAATGCAGTCACAAGGTTACATGGAAAAATGTATAGATTTACTGCATATATACATGAAGATACTGTATAAATGCATATTCTATGCACCTCCAAACTACAGAGTTGTGAAGGGTATAACCTTCTGTACTTGTATGTCATCTATTCTGGTTAAAGTACTGATTCAAGTTTTTATTCATGCAGGGATAACAAGAGACAGACTGTAAAGTGTTCAAGTTCAAAGTTCTTTCCCCAGAAATGATCTTGTCCAGAGCTGACAGAATGTCACGTGGTACATTGTCAAAACAAGATAAACTCATCATTTTTGAAGCTGGCAACTTGGAACATTTTCCACAGAAAAAGTACATAGATTTAAAGTTTGTTGCTGCTTGTTCTTTAAAAAATGTGAAAGAAGTTGTCAAAAGTATGAGTAAGTCCACAAATACCTTATATATTGTCCAATACCTGGAAAAATGAACTTAAGTGCAGTAATTCAGTACTTGTACTTTCACTTCCCACCACTACAATGTTATAGTGATTTGCATTGTCCTAAATAACTTTATATTTCATGCATATGAAATGTAAAGTCTTTTAACTTTTTAATATGACCCTTCTCTCTTATGTTTTTTCTCTTATCTCTTTGTCTTATGTCCTGATTGATGGAGCCTTGAGTACTTTTATCGTGTTTATAGTCAGCTTCATGTGTGTCTGTGTTTGTGTTCATGTTGAATGCAACTGTAGTTTGTAAATATGGATGTCACCTGACTGCAAAACAAATCTACCTACGGGTACAAATAAAGGAACCTGAACCTGAATATGTTTGGTGTGAGGATAACAATGTAGAAGCAGAAAAACACTTAAGGAAAGAAAGCTTTTATTTCCAAAATGTGCAAAAACTTCAGACTGCTACATATTAAATATTATGTACACACAGACAAAAATATCAATGCTGTGAGAGTTACTTTTTTTACAATCCCTCAAGCACAGACACAACACGTCCCATCAGTCCAATAAGGGTGTTGGTCTGCTTTGCAGCAAAGCGAAGTTCAGCTGCTCCTCCCTCCTGCTCTGCTCCTGCTGTCTCATCTGACCTTAGTCAAGAAGGAGGTCCATGTTTGTGTCACACTTCTGTTTCCCTGTTTTAAAGTACAAAAATAAGCAATATAAAATAACCACACACCAAAAAATGCAGGAATCGTCAATCCAAGATTGAATGTGTCTATTCAACATCCATTTACTGTTAGTGGCATCACAACATTCAATTCAAGTGTATAATTGGTTTAATTCACTCCCTCCTTTGTGTGAATGGGTCATGATCCATCCAGGTGGATACCCTCAATTTCTCCTATGGGGATCAATAAAGTACACAAAATCAAAATGATCTGAACATAAATTACCTAATCTGGTCTGATTAGAAGAGCAGGAGGAGGACAAGCTTGGAGCTGGTGAAGGTGAGCTGGACACCACAGGTCTGGCTGGTTCTCCCTCATCATCCAGCTGTGATAAATCTATTAAAAAAAAAGTGTTTTAGTTTGTGCAGTGAACAACTTAAGCCTTCCATTAAATGTGCAGACATAGAAGACAAGTTTATTCAATATCAATGTTAGCAAAGCTTACATGTCTGATGATGGAATAGAAGAATAGGAATAGATGAAACTTCATTGTACTGTACAGTTGTACAGTACAATGAAACTGTAGGTGCTCCACCAGGCTAGTGCACAATAAAGTAAGAGAAGGATTAGATAAAATACGGCTACACAACATACAATTAAACACGAGTGAAATTTAAAAAAAAAAATGGCCTAAGATTATGGAAATATTACCAAAATAGTAAAAAAGACAACGTTACTAGTGTCTGGTAGAAAAATCTCCCATAACATAATGCAAGGCACCCATTCATACACAGTATTCATACCACAAAAGACGTATTTTGCGCTGGATGTCTTTATAAAAAAAGTATTCTGTAAGATGCTAAGATTTCTGTTCTAGTTTCTCAAACGCGCATTTCTGTATGGCGAGGAAATGTTTGTGCTAAAAACAGTTAGCTTGTTAGCATAGCTAACCGAAAATACTATAGCCAAAAGAGTGAGCAAAAAAAATAAAAATCCGCACTTTGGCCGTTACATATCAATACAAGCGGTATACATTTGTCAGCAGAGACGACCTGTTCATTTCTTTATGGCGAGGAGAAACGTTTGGTCGTAGTAAAAGTACTGTTAGCTTGTTAGCATAGCTAACCGAAAATACTATAGCCACAAGAGTGACTAAAAAAATATCCGCACTTTGGTCGTTACATATCAATACAAGCGGATATATATGTATACATATATTGGTTAACGTCTGGCATTTTAAAGACAATACACTTACCAGCGTGTTTTAAGCAGTTTGTTGTCCAGACTAATCCACGGCAGTGACGATGGTCCGGCTGGCTGGCCTGTCCTTCAAAACAGTTCAGATGAGTGGCCCCCTCCAACTGATCTTGTACTTCTGCTTATGTCCATAGAGCCAAGAAGTGTGTCTCCTCTTTGCTCTAAATCTGTTTGGTTTTGGAATCCGTTGCGTGCTGTTTGGAAAGCAACATGGCAGTCAGTAATGTTTTGAAGCTGGTCAGTTAACCACGCCCATGGCTGTGGACCTAACCAACGTAAACTGGTGCTGCCGTTGGCCCAGCTAGGAGTTGGGGCCACGATAGCCCCACTTTTGGGAGCCCGGGACTGGTGCTTAAGTCAGTGGAAACCCAAAGAACTGGTGCTGATGACGCAATGGCTCCAGTTAAGCACTGGAACCGGTTTGGTGGAAAGAGGCCCTGTGACACCATCAAAAATCAAAGGCAGGCATCACTGAATGAGTGCTGACGCTTGCTTACACCCTTGCTTACACCTGCTTTCTTCGGGCATGCAGAAATACCGTAAAACGGGGCTATAAGGGACGGCGGGGTAATAAGGGACACTTTTCTGGGAAATGTTTTAAATGTAATTCTGCTTTTTTTTATTTTGAGCAGGACGCTGAGTTGTGTTGTTATTGTCTTTCCTGTAGATAGATATTAGTTTTAAGAAATTTGTCGCCGTTATATTTAAGGAAAATTCGAAAAAAAAGTGTCCCTTATTACCCCGCCGTCCCTTATAGCCCCGTTTTACGGTACTTGCTTATACTTGGTTTCTATGGGCATGCATGGGTATGCACGGCCATGCATGGTATGTACTATTAGTATAGAGTGATTCAAGAAAATCTTTGTGTGTCTGTGTGTGATCAAAGGCAGGCATCACTCACGATCATAGGCCATCAAAGATCAAAGGCAGGCATCACTCACAATCATAGGACTTGCTATGACATCATCAATGATCAAATGCAGGCATCACGATCATAGGACTCGCTATGACATCATCAAAGATCATAGGACTCGCTATG